>OZ023173.1:19280921-20646206 GCA_963678695.2 Diplodus puntazzo | reverse complement strand
CGCTAAATGCCATCCAGAAAACGGGTGTCTCTTCTCATGCCAGATGCGCAGTTTCAGAAGTTTTCCTATGTCCGGCATTTCAATCTAAAGCCATCCCAAAACATTTAAAGGTCAGTGTGAGAACCTGAGGGCGGAAGAGAGGTTGACAGGCTCAGTTTTACAGGTTGATCCAGAGGCTTACCATGAATTTATCAAGCTGGGCCTGTTCAAAACTGTCTGAGTTGTTTTCCAGTTTGATCTCGTCAGATTTGCCCTTCTCTCCGTAGATCTGCAGGAACACCTGCGCGTCAGTCCCGGCCCCCTTCACATCTGAGGTCCAGATCCAGAGGGACCATGGGTACTCTGCAGCAGAGGAAGAGTGAATTTGATATTGAAGTCTTCTAGTTTTTGAAAAATTTAAAATGGTCTGAATCAGCGACAGATTCACTTAAATAAAACTTTTTCTTTCAAGATAATTTGTGTGTTTTGCTTTTCTTTCACTGGTCAGAGATCTCTGAGCTGATTGAAGTCACCCACTCTTCTGTTTTTTCTGCCTCAGCGAGACCATCTCGTACAGCTCCCTCTCAATCAGCCCGTCCCCCTCGTCCTCGTCCAGCCACTTCCCGCACGGAAACGTCTGCTCAACGCCCGTGAACGGACAGTATATCACCACCTAAAGGAAAAAATTACTGCTTGGTAGGTGAATGACACTTTGAGAATCGCTGTGATATCGACAAACAGATGATTTGTACCTTTTCACAGTACCATCCAGCACCGACCGCCCCGTTGTCGTGCCCGATGGTGACCCTGCTGAGCGGGCTGATCAGTTCGCAGATCTCCACGTTGAAAATGTCGATGAGGCCGCGCTCGAACGCACCGCCCTCCAGGAAGACTTTGCCGCTGTTCTTTACGCCCTTGGCGCCGTGCATGACCATGTGGATCTTAGAGTTGGTGCCTGCACCCCTCACATCTCCAGTCATCACTTGGACATTGTATATGATTCCTGAGTAGAGTCGGGAAAATGAATAATTTCTTTGAGTAATTCTAAATAGTTTTCATCATTATAACTATTCTATGCCATTGCACAACATCATGAAATATTTAAATATCAAGAAGTAGCGGCTTGTTGTTCTCACCCATTGGTTGCATTGACCCAACCAGCACGTCTCTCTGTATTTTGCCGTCACACTCATCCATTGCAAACCAGCGATTAACTGGGAACTCGTACACTTCCTTATTCCCCATGTCATCAATCACCACCTGGAGGGACACGTCGTGCACATCATGTGTTTTCATGCACATCTGTAAAGATTGTGTATGTGTGTAGAACTGAACACACCTTATCCAGAAACCATCCAGCTGAGGAGCCTCTGTTGTTGTGACCGATGGTGATTTTCCTCAGCCTCCCCAGGTTCGGCGCCTCTATCGTGAACTTATCCTCTGACCCACGTTCGAAGTTGTCTTTGTCACTGTCCAGCCGTCTCTCTCCTTTCATGAGAAACAAAGTGTCTCAGAATAGAGATCAATCACACTGAGTATAAAGTGAGGATGTAGCTACAGTCGTTATAGTACAAATAATCACACACCAGTTTGGTCGTGGCTATTAATGATGGTAAATAAGAACTGTTCGAATATTTATTAATCTATCAAACAAAAAGGCCAAACATTTGCTCGTTCCAACGTCACAAATATGAGGAATTCATCTTTTTGTATTATTAGAAATGTAATATCTGTTTTTGGAATGTTTGGTCTATAAATCAGACATAATAAGCCAACTGAACACATCTCACCTGACTTATTTGAAAAACTATATGGTCAATAATAAAAGAAATCACTAGCTGTAGAGTACCTGTGTCACCGTTCTCTCCAAAGATGTTGAGGAAGACGTCAGCGTCGGTTCCACTTCCCTTCATGTCGGCGGTGAACACGCTCACTATGTATTTATTTGCTGCAAAACAGGAAATGTGAAACAGGAAATCAACAAAACAGTGACTAATATGATAAATGCACCAATTTCCTTCCTTAATAAATCACTATATAATGACAGTTTGTTAGACTTTTCTATTGTCCCTCAGCAGGTTCCTTACTTATCCGCAGTGAGATGGTTTCCAGGTTAAATATTCATAATGTGTGTGTGTGTGTGTGTGTGTGTGTGTGTGTGTGTGTGTGTGTGTGTGTGTGTGTGTGTGTGTGTGTGTGCGTGCATGTATGTGTGTGTGTGTGTGTGTGTGTGTGTGTGCATGTGTGTGTGTGTGCGTCGTGTCACACATTGCTCTGACACTCCCTCACATCACGCTGCCCTCCCGTCTTGATCTGAGCCTCTGGGCTTTACGGCGCTCTGCTTGATTGACTGCAGGTGTGAAGATAAGATGTTAGATCGCGTTGCAACAGAGGACACGCGGGGCTGGTTTACCCCGAGGATTACACTCTGATGGAATTCAATTACAACCTGACACATTAGGAAAATGTGTAGGCTATCAGACACCTTTGTGTACAACCGGCCCGACACACCGCACGAACACTGTCCATTCTGTCTTCTCACTTGAGGGGGCTTCATTTGGAAGCATGTCTCTCTATTCACTCAAATCTCTCAATTGGTCGTACAACTACAGTCTCTCTGTGTTCAACCTCAGTGGTCTCTCTGAAATGTTCTGGAGGCTTTTTTAATTTTAATCAACTGTTATTTTTTTGTTCTACCATGCTGGAAAAACCAGCATATGTTGTGTTTTGGTGCTGGTTTTGGTGCTGGTCTATGCTGGTTTTTCCAGCAGGGTACCCTCCATAAACCTCTGTGTCCACTTCATATCATACGTTTGTCCCGGAGTGACCTACATTTCGGGACGTCCATGGGGTTCATGCTGCCCAGCAGGTCCCTGACAAACAGGTTGTCCCCCTCCTCCCGGCTCAGCCAGTTGTTGCAGGCGAAATAGAAGCGCAGATGGGGCCGGTTCATGTCTGTCACCACCACCCGGTCCAAGAACCAGCTGGCGTTCATCCCCGTGTTGTCATGCTCGATCCTGGGGAGGCAACCGCCATAGCGCGACATGAATTCAGCCTGCAGGTTATCACAAAAATGATCTCACAACATTACAGACGCCCATGACTTTGTGTTGTTGTGCAATGGTAAATACCACAGAAGGGAGACAGTTGTTTTTTGTGGTTCAGTATATATATCATGAGATTTGAACGACATTGGCTGCAGTAACACAAATAAATTAAGCATTGTTTTGACAAAGATTACATAGATTGAAAAAAGAGCCACTATACATATAAACGGAGTTCTCAACAGACAGCAGACAGAAGCAAACAACAAGGTTCTTATGTGGACATTAAATAGGAAAGTTTAAATATACGTTTTTTACAACATTTCATCTCCAGAGTCTGAACAATCTGTGAATTTAAATTTAGTTAATTTGTTTAGCTATTATAGAAGTCTAGCAGATTGCATAACACGCTAATGAAAGTCTCAAAACAGCTGCAGAAACAGTCACCTTTGCTCTAAAACTGCAACACTTCTCGTAACAGCTGCTTGCCAGCTCTCGCACAATAATCCAGACACCAGCGTGGGCTGGACTCCAAATTATGCACTCACATTTAGACAAATGAGCATATTTATTGCTTGAGGCTCCTATAAACTTCAGGACGTGTGGCTAATTTTGTTTGGAGCTGCATCTTGATATGAGGAGAAAAGTTTGCACTTTCCAAACTAAACTTTACTTTTGGATTTTGGAGGTTTCAACAAGTTCCAGCTAAGACATTTTAAGACCTGTCAAGGCCTTAAAATTCAGATTATTGGATTTTAGACTTTTTGAGAACCCACAGCTGCCCTTTTATGATAATTACTTTAATAGAATTTGGGTAAATGCACAGATTTACACTTATCTGGCAATGTCTGCACAGATATTGTAGAAGTTTTCTTTTATCTTGAAAGTAGAAGTCTGATAACAATCACAACTCCAGATCCACTTCCACTGGTTCTTAATTTTCCGAGCCACGGTGCGGCATCTCCACTTTCTGCACTCGCTGACTTCTTCGCTCCTCCGTTCGCGTCCGGCGGGCCGTGATGTAACTCAGCCTCCTCTGGAGTAACACACTAACTCCCAACAACAGATGGGCTTTAACCTTCTGTCACTGGATGAAATCCTTTGATGGCCAGCGGCACAGCTGGTAAATAAGTGAGAAATGTTTCTGTGTGATCCTCTCTGTTAAGCTGCCATTATCCTGTGTGAGGTATACTTAACGATGGAGCAGAAACTGTGATGTTGTCAGTGACCTGTAGTTGTGATTTCTGGGTATTTGCTGCACTAATGCAAAGATAAAAGGGTCATTGTATTGTATATATGTTTATATATATATATGTTACCACACACAGTCACAGTTTTTAGCTGTATAGTACCTTAGCTTCTTCAGAGGCCCCACGTAGTGTGTTTTGATGCGGAAAACATCCGTCTTATTCTTCTCAAATGCAGTTCGGCTTCTGTAAATTGAGGAAACATGGAAAATGTCAGAATATAACAGAAAGATAGATAACGTGCAAGTGTGTGTGTGTGAGAGAGAGAGAGATAAAAAGAAAAGATGCTTTATTTGATTGAGAAAGATTACGTTGGGTGAGGAAACACAGTCCAGACCCACAACTGACGTGAACCCTGGACCAGTAAATTACATCTCCTGACTGATCCGGCTTATCGTGGCCCCGGTGGTCTCATGGCAGTGGTATAATCTGAAACCTCCTGAGGCTCGGCCACTTCAACGCTCCCTCCTCCTCCTCCTCATGTACATCTACCCCTCACAGAGACGAACCGGGCCTGTTCGCAGAGAGAAGCCACCCTCCGTCAACTACAGCGAATCAGACACCCTCGTTTTCATTAACGGAGAATGCCCGCCTTTGTCTCTGACCCACATATCCATCTGTTCTCGTCTCCCTACAATATTGAACCCACTCGCAGTGCCAGCGCTCCCATAATTAAGATGCATGGTGTCATATGAAAATAGATAAAAAGGCTGCCAGGAGTAAAACACTTTCCGCATGTATACATGTCCTCGTTCTCTCTTTCCGTGTACGATCACCTGTAAGAGAATGATGGGGAGACACTGATTACGTGAAAAAGAGCAAACCCAATGCAAATTTTGGAATTCATGCAATTTGAATTTGTTATAATTGCACTGAATTTCCAAAAAGTAGCATTTTTAAATCTGCCTCGATGTTCAATCGGGCAGATATGCTTGGAGACATAGCAGCCCTCCCTTACCTGTATTATGTCGTGAAGTTTAAAATTGACCATTACACAATACAGGCAGGACCTAATATATATTGGAGTAAGGCGAAACTCCTTACTAGTATGTTTTATACGACAAAAGTCACTCATCGAACGTCCATGTATTGTAAATCCTCAGCTGAGCAGCACCGTGGCCACATAGCATGGAGATACCGAATACATGGCATGTTGATGCCGTCTGAGGTGGATGAATGAGACCACCCACAAGGTGTGGGTGACATGGTGGAGTGTGGCTAACAATAAGTTGGTATATCCTATACGCTGCACAGGTAACCCTATCTGTCAATCAATGTGTGCCAAGATAAAGGGAGCTCGCCGCTGATAAGATCCCCTGAGAGTCATTTGATCGTCCAGAGAAATGACATCGTGGTCTTCTTTCATTTGCCTCTGAATGCAAAAGAAGACCGGCCATGTCACATAGTTCCTCCTTACTCCAGATATTCTGTGTCCGACACTTTATACGACTGTATTGAAGAGAGATTCCTGCACCACAGTCAAACCTTTGTTATGAGCACGTGACTGCTTCTCTGACATCGAAGGACATTTTAGATTTCGAGTTGATACGGTTTTTGACAAACAGGTCAAAGAGGTTCTTGGTGTGCAAGCTGATTTAGTCTCTGGTTTATGTTGAGCAGGAAAGATCTCTTATACAGTGTTATATGCAACAAAATACAACCAAACACAAGGACAGAATCATAACCATCCTTTAGGCAGACTGATTAGAAAATACCTCTTTTCTGTGCTGAAGGATCAGAGAGGAATAGAGCAGATAAAAAGTTAACAGCTGACATCGAAAAAAACGTTAATCTAGCTCTGAGCTCACTGATTATACATTATGTATCGACTGCAATATAATAAGTGCAAATAAATCAGAGCAGAGTGAGTCACTGAGACCTGATACAGTCTCAGTCTCATAGACCGATATAGTCTTACATACAAGATATTTATAAAAGTATTCTGTAGTTCATCTGCATCATCGTAAACCCTTCTGGACATACTTGCTTGCCAGGTGAACCTTGGGCGTCACGCCAAAGTCTCCGAAAAGGGTGACAAACACATTAGCATCCGTCCCTGCTCCCTTCACATCACCGGTGACAGTGACCACCTCGTATACTGAAAGATACAGGAGAGAAGAGGATGTGTGCAGTGTTGTCCATGTTGTAATATATCTCACAATCCTGAAATAGTAAAAGCACGTACTGGGAATGAATTCTATCTAACAGGGTATCAATAATTCAAAAAGTAAAAACTTGAATAAAAGGACAAACACAAAGTCAACATCCTCAGACAGTGTCCGATAATCTATAAACATTAGGCAGCGTTATGTTTCCTTCCACACACTGTTGCCAGGGAATTCAATGCGGCGAATCTGCAGCGAATCCATGTCTGCCGTGAAACACCGGCCAAGCGTCTCTCACATTTCACAAATGTGTCTCTTTGTCTGACCGAGCCACCGGGTTGACGGAAAGGTAAACAGGGTCAGAACTCAGCAGCCTGTAAAATCTGCCCCAGTTTGTGTCATTTAAGGAGTCTGGGTGGAGGAGGGGAAGAGGAGAGTGGACACGCACGTATCTGAGGTCGCCGTTTACGTTTTAGCCATGCTAGCAGCTCGGGATGCCAAGGTTGGTTTGTTGGTCCACCACTTTGGTCCAGATGGAAATATCTCAATAACTATGGAAAGGATCGTAATGAAGTTTGGTAGAGTCATTGGTAATGCCCAGGTGATTAAGTGTACTGATTTGGATGACTCCCAGACTTTTCCTTTTGTGTCTCTTATTGAACTATTGGACAGATTTGCCATGACTCGCTTTTCCGATTTCCAAACTTTTCACCTAACACCATCAAGACAAAATGTTACTCCATGTATTTCATCCACAATTTTCCAGAAGAGGTAACTGGGGTAACAATTATGGGGGATACTTCCCGTGCTAGGTGGAACTAACATACGGATCCAAGTATCATAACTAATGCACCAGCAAGACTTTCAAGGGTTTAGAAGTGTTAGCTAAGTGGGTTATGCAATAAAAATAGCAGTATTCACTCGATGAAGTTGTCAACCTATACTTCATAAATAAATGAGACACTGTACCACTTGCATTAAGAAGAAGGATTAGTGTCCTGTTACCATAGAAAACGCCAGTTCAGGTGAAGTGACAGGACGCGCTGGAAGTCAACCCCATATTTAGCACAAGGTATGGTGGGGGTTAGGAATAGGGTGGATGGTGTAATTCAGTTGTTTTTCTGTCTAACTAGCTGCAAACCTAATCACAGTCCCCCCAGCTTCAGCTGTGCTATGTAGTGTTAATTTGAGCATATTAGCATGCTTACAAAAACTAAGATGGGGAACATGGTAAACATTACCTCCTACTATCTCCTGCAGAAATGTTGCATATTTTATTTTTAACATCTGCAAGTTGTCATTGTTAGCATTTAGCCTTTGCACAGCCTCACAGCTGCTAACACGACTGTGGACTCATAGTCTTGTTAGAAAACACAGTCAATGTTTGTGGCTGTCGCTCGCTTAGCAACATGCATCACAGTCTGAATAATCCGAAGAACAGCGAACCTGTATATTCTGGAGAGGATGTTAAAAGTCACACCAGCGAAACAGCCTGGGTTTGAGTTACAGTAACAACATCAAATCTTCAGCAGGGGATTAGTCAGCGGTTGGCTGTTGACTGCGACTCAATAGCTCCCCTTTGTCCAGTGGTAATTCTATAGTCCTGCTGTATTACTGCACGTAAAGCTAAAATCCTCTCTCCTGTGGTTATGTAAGATATGGTATAGGACACTTTGGGTGACTTTGGGTCAAACCCAGACAGCGGGGGGTAAAATGGGTGTCCGGTTTGAACAGAGTCAAACAGGTAGGATTGGTTTTCTGTAGGTTACACTGGGTGTTTCAAGGAAGAGAAGAGGAGTAGAGGATACATTCAGCAGAGATATTAGACACAGACAGATTACCTAAAAACATCCAGGAAAAGGAGAGGCAGAGTCCTGATAAAGAGCAACTTGACCAAAAGTCGATCCGATAGGGACACGGATACCTAATTACCAGTGAGCAGAGCTATTAAAGTCGAATTAAAGAGAAAGCGAGACACCTGATAAAATCAGATAGACGGTGGCCTGGTAGAACTGGGACGCGATAAACTCCTCAGAGTGTCACAAACCGAGCAGGCCAGTGAGGCAAGAAAGTCAACAAGTCAAGACAACACGTAATGCTCCTTTCATAATCTGCACAAAGGAGCCAACGGTGCATTTAACTTCAATTATCTGGCCGTGAAAATGCCGGAAAATACATTAAAATGTCACATTTTCAGCTCTCTGTCAACATGATGTGGGCGAAGAGATGAAAAGCTTTAAAGATCAGAAATGTTTATGTGTTTCTGGTGACTGTGTCTTCAAGAACTTTCATTTCTTTTACGTCTTATTTGTTTATGAGTCCAGTGTACAAAGGGTTCAGGCAAGGGAAAGATTGTGATCTTGGTTTAACAATACAGAAAGCACTTCCTGTATTGTGCTTCAACCCACTCGACTTTTTCGATACTGGATCACAATCTTTACCCAACAGTGTGAGTGCCTAAAGGTAGCTCTAAAAGACAATATCAGAGAAGAGAAATCTGCTTAATCTAGTGTAATTTAAGGGTTTCTTGGATACATGGGAGTTTGTTGCTTGTAAGTGACACGAACATCGATCCGCCCGATCACAGTCATTCTTGATCGACTTATCAAACTAAGCAGGGCCCATTTAGTCACCGACAAAATCATCACATTCTTCTAGATTGATTAATTCCTTCCAAAAAGTCCTGTTCAAGTTATCTGGTGAAGAGTCCTGTAGTTTTTCATTATTGCCATATATATCCCGGACGACCAAAATATTGCTTTTCAGATACATTTGTTAAGAACATTTGCTCAGTATGTTAACACAGAACATGATTCAGGTGCTATGTTTCTCTGAAAACACATTTGCAGATTAGTCCTATGAACATAATTTGGAGAGATAGAGTCTTTAGATTCTGAGCGTGGACATTCATTCCTGACAGAACGGGAGTGTTACAGAATAAACCTCACTCAAAGGTTGACTTACTGGCTTTTGTTGTTGCTTGAATGCAAAGGTCGGGAAAAGGTGGTAATAAAACCTAATTCATGACTTTTGTTTGATGACAGTCACTCTGCGAACCTTCCACCTAACACCGCAAAAAGAGGATCTCGCTCCCGTCTGTTTGAAAACCTCTGATCTGCTTTATGGACGCTCCTCTGGCTCCGGGCCTAGCCAGCGTCTGGCCCTGGTGGTTCTCCTCAGCTCCCGGAGACTGGGACGGCACCCAGCACCTGTCTGTCCAAGAGCTTCTGTTCGGCTCCATTCATGTAGAACATAACCGAGCTTTCGCCCAAGAACAATGACCGAGGGATTCCCTGGGTGCTCCCGTTCAGAGCTGCAGGGAACTGAAGGAAATCTGTATTTAAGATTTGGGACACTGTGTCGCAGGAGTCAGGCCTTACCTTTCTTTTTGTAGTACTCGTCCTCGTATCCATCGGAAGAGTCTGTGTGATAGTCCAGCAGCTCGTTCTGGTAGAGCACAGCATAGTCCACCTGTTTGTTTTTGGATTTTTTACCCTTTTTCTTTTTGTCGTCATCGCTGTCGGCCGATCCCTTCTTCGCCTTCTTCTTTTTCTTTTTCTTCGAGTCCTCCTCCTCTTCCTGCTCCTCGATCAGGGGCTCCTCGTCGTCGTCGTTGTGAGACTTCTTCTTCTTCTTGCCATCCTTGGACTTCTTGTCCTTGGACCCCATCTCCCCCTCTCCCTCTGGATTCTCCGCGGAGGGTTTCTTCTTCTTTTTCTTCTTTTCCTCCTTCGCTCCCTCAGTCACTTCCTCTTTGAGCTTCTGTGATTTCTCCTTCTTTGAACTGGTCTTGGGCTCATTATTGTTCTGCTCGCCGTCCTCTGCCTCATCTTCAATCACAGCACCGGCTTCAGCATCATCATCTGGTCTCTTCTTCTTCTTCTTTTTCTCTTTTGCTTTGTCGCCCTCTCTTTTCTTCTTCGTCTCTCCCTCCGGGGCCTCCTGACTCTCCGGACTCTCGGCGCTCTTGTGTTTCTTCCGACTCTTCTCCCCTTTTGTGGTGTCCCCATGGGTCACACCATTGCTCCTCTCCTTTAACTTTGGCTCCGTTTCCTCCACTTCGTCATCGACTTCTTCGGTTTCCTCCGAAGCTGTGGATTTTTTCTGTTTCGACGGCATCTTTTATTCATCCACTTCCCTGGCCTTTAGTTTCGTAAGTGCTGCCTTGAGTTTCTAATAGTGTAAGACAATTCATTTGACCCTTGGCTGCGGAGAAGTTCTGCGATCATGGGGTTCAGAACTACCTAGGTGTGTGTGTGTGTGTGTGCTCTGCTGCAGGCGTAGGGACTCGGGATAAGCATTAAGGGACGGACGGCCGTCTGGAGGTCTCCCACCTGGTTCATATATGGCCATACAGCCAACACACACCACTCATGAAAAATTACTGTCACCTCGGTCCTCACGTGACCCGCGGGAGAAAGCCCCGTGAAAAAGGAGCCTTGCGCAGAGAACTTATCCTCGCTGCCACGGCGCCCTCCATTATTCATGGCGTCAGGATCGCTTTACGGGCCGGGACGTCTCGCTTTTACCCGCAGCCACACGGACACAGACAGCCGGACACACGGACACATAAACACACACATACACACAAACTCTCCCCGACGACTGCGGCACTTCATTCATTCTGATACAACAATGTGTGTAAATCACATTTACAGAAAAACTAATGACTGGCAACAAACTGGCTGCATGGTAAGATTTACCATGGATGAGTAAATAGCCACGTGGCGATGATTTATGTATATCATGGCGATGAATTTCAGCTGTTTAAGTTATTATTCATTTTTATTCATCTCTGTTTCTTAGTTGTGTGTTTGGTTGATTTGTCGGCAGGATTACACACATTTTCATGAAACCTGGATGGAGGACGGGTCTCTAGACTCCGTTAGCTTCCGGTGAGGATCCAGACAAAGGGAACGTTCTCACTCTCTTTGACATTGCAAGACGATTTTTCCACATTTTCATTAATTTCTCAGGAAATAACGCAGGGACCTTGATGAAAAAGGTGTCGTGGTGCCATTTAGAGATCATTTTCCTCCAATTATTGGTTCAAGAATATGAAAAGTCACGAGATTATGGGTGATTAATTACTTTGCAATGAGGAGACATGTTGAAAATACAAAGCAAAGAATACAATCATGAAAAGTATGTTGTTTATCCAGCATTTCAAAATTATTACACGGGCTAATATCAACTGTCACAACTGGCACAAATTCCACATATGCAAATTTGTGTTGCACTTCCATCACGCCGGCTTTCACATTTGCACCTGACTGTGAGCCAAATCATCCCATTAGTCTCATTGCTGCCACCTGACACCTGATCATGTCGCCATCAGGGGGAGGGGCAGAGTTTGGTCATATTGATCTTTCAACATCAGATTACCCTACGGATGACAGCAGAGTCACACCTCATCTGACCCAGTGCACTGAGGAATCATTCGCATAACAACCAAACACAAATAGCTGCAGTATTCCTGACTGATCACATTTAATAAAACCATGTATTCAGATTTTAATATCTATTTCATAATTGATCCACTTTCTGAATTGTTGTTGTGAACCTGTCTTAATGTCCTGCAGACCACCGGCCAGAAACATGTTCTTGTCTTTCTTTTCCATTCTATTCATTTAAAGTAACTGGATAATGTCAACTCACCTGAACTTGCTTGTGATCGCTTGCTTTGTTTGCCTAGAGTCTTAAATCCATCCTGGTCTGAGAATCAGTTAGTCATGTCTGAATTTATCAATCTTCACAAAACTTGATTACTCAAAAAATACATCAAGAATTTATAACCAACTGAAATTGAGAAGTCCTTTGTGATGTAATGTTAAGCTATTAAACTGTTAATCCATGACTCTTAGCTAGCTAATGATAACTATTTAAACCGTGTATCTTTAGCTAGCTGTTTCAACCATTTACACTTTGTTTTCAGCTTTCTATTATCACCGTCTATCTTACCTGCCTTCAGCTATCTGTTTCAACCATATGTTTATTACTTTTAGCTAGCTAAAGCTATCTGTTTTAAGTGGTTCTTCACAGCCAACATTAGCTAGCTACTTAACAAAAACAGTTAGTTGTTAGCTATCTTTCAACTGTTTATCTATTCCTTACTATTAACTATTATAACTAATGCTAGCATTTTGGTATGACACATTTGTACTCAATTTCCTCCTATTTAAACCATGTATCCATTACTTTTAGCTATTCAGCTGTTTATTCATTACTTTTATCTAGTTAGCTTTTAATTCAAACTTAAACCTTTGAGAAACATCAGCATGCTAATCTTATTTAACCATTTACCTGTTACCTGCTAATTACTCCAAATGTATCCATTACTCAATCATTTTACTATTAAGTATTTAGACTGTTTATCCCTAATTTTTGCCAACGTTTTGGGTAACTGATAGCTAATTCATTACTTGTAAGCTTTAGTTTATCCAAACCATTCCCGTCAAATTGAGCCCATATTCAACCATTAACATTATTTTTAACAAACCACAATGTTAGCAAACTGTTGGAACTGTTAATTCATGACTTACTTTTAGCTGATGTTAGCTGTTCAGCTGACTCAACATGACAATATATTAAATCAAATTATCGTTTCTGATTTGTATTAGTTCATATTTAAACCAACTATCATCATAAAAGTCAGCGCAGGTCAGATATGATCTGCCATACGTCCAGCCGTCCTCTGCTGAGTCAGGCAGTGTGAGGACACTGACACCAGCCGCTGCTTAATAATTGAGGTGTTGACAGTAGCTTTGCTTAACGAGCTAATTGGAGGAGACAAACCGCAGGTTAACTGGTCTGAAATGACCATTTAGCATCTTGTTTCATCTCTGGCCACCACAAAAGCAGGAAGTTTTGTCTTTTAAACTAAGTCATATTCTTATTTGTGGCAAATGTATCATAATAATTATATATAATAATAATTATACTGCATTGTGCGCATATCCTGGACACACACAAGAAAAACCACTCTGTCAACATACAAGTGAGAAAATCCAAACAAGTTTATTTACAAACACAATACCAGTATAAAGAATGATCAAGAGTCAGTTAAGAAGCACTGTGTTATATATTACCTCCATTCAGGACACAGACCAGTTCCCTTTCCTTTCCCATTCTTGATTCAAGGGTGTGTCTGTACAACAATTTAGAGGTCGAGCCAAAAGATTTTTGGTGTTCATATTTCTTGAACTCATATCTGTAGAGTCAAATGATGAAAGAAAACGTTCAGCGCGTATTGTTTTTTTTTTTTTTTTACCTCAGTAGCAATGATGTCCTTGACATAGAAAGGACAGCCAAGCATGAACAGAAAAGTGACAGAATATTCATTTACAGTCTCTGAAAACCTTTTTGCAGTGTACAACAAAATAGTAAAATCAGCTTTCCAGTGCTTGAATGCTGACTGACCGTTCACAGTTCAAGGGGGCGATGTGAAATAATAAAGTGTGACAGAAGTGTCGTAGCACTTTATAAAAAAGGGCAGCAAACTATCGTCATTCTTTAATCTATGAGAACTGCATCCACTATTATACAATTAGCTTCCACCAATGCACTCATTTTTTCTGTTAAAGTGTTCATGTACTCATCTCCAGACGCACCGTGAACTTCAGTCGAGGCTTAAGTGTAAACATAGTTCAGTGATCATTGAAGCAGGCACACACAAAGCCAAGTATAGAGTAAAGTCATGCAGAGCATTACATGATTATGAATGAAGTTTACGGGGGAGTAAAACTTCACTGATTCCATTAGAATATAAGCTGAGAACTGCACATGAATGTCTACACCCCACAGAGTCTTAAATGTCCTTTCGATTTAAAGGAGACATTCAAGAAACGAACGAAGACTTTAATGTATTTTTTTTTTTTGAGGATAAGCAAAAACACATGGGTGCATTGCATATCGTTTACAGGGGGTTTGATATCTCATAAGGCAGCATGGCTTAAGACATGAATGACAGCGAGAGGCTGGCGCTCGACGGAGCTGCGGTGCTTCACAAATTGAACATCGGCCTTGAGGTTTTTTTTCTTTTTTTTTTTCTGAAGCGCAGTCGTAAAATATTTCTCTGGCTTTCGTCTAAAACTTTCCTCCTCGCTGCTCCTCTCGTACGACCTTTTTGTTTCACCAGAGAAATTTTGAAATGGGGAGAAGGTCGGCCCGTGCAAACAGGCCATCTTAATAGTGTCTTTTTTAAAATATTCACCCCGGTGAATCTGGTGAATAGGAAACAGATTACAAAAGTAAACAACTGGATGTTACAATTTAATCCTTTTTAAACATTAGCATGTTGCCAAGGTCCGGGTTTTTGTTTTAGAGAAACGTTAAAAGCTGCCACACCCACAGAGAGTCCGAGATAAAGACAGAGGAGAGGTGGTGGGGGGGGGGGATGAGTGGGCAGAAAAGACGCCCACACCGCGGCCCATGACAGCGCAAGTATCTGTGCAACGTTGAGTAGAAAACAACACCTCTGTACAGCTGAGCCACTAGAAAAACTCCACAGAAACAACATCACTATGAAGACCACTTTTCACATTAAAAACAAGCGTCCTATGGTTTTCGTGAGTCGGAGATAACCATAGTGATGCGATTGACTGAATAAACAATGTAAGGTACGCGTCAGAAAGAAAAGCATGTTGGCGATGAAAGCAGGCAACCCCCCTCGACGTGTCGCTGAACGAGTGAGAGCAGAGAATCATACGCTCTGAAGGCCAACTGTCTTTTTTAAAACAGGGAGGAAATAGTGAACCGCCTCATTGACCGAAATAAAACACAGCACGCAAACGTGATTCAAAGTAAACAAACTAGAACATGTCGAGCTTCCGCGTGAAAGCAGAGGAGTGAGGGATCACGTGCACTGCCCCGTGTGTACGTGAAGGATCCCGCGGGTGTGCATGTGGATGAAGTTGAAGATCTCATGGGGCATCGCGTGAAAGCCCGGCCGTGGCTTGACGTTGTCGTAGTAGTGGTGAGTGATGAAGATGCCGGAGGGGTTCATGGGAAACGCCCAGAAACCGTAGAGGTGGACCTCCTCGCACATCTCCATCGCGGCAGTCACGAGCATCAGGCCGCTGCTGAGCCGCTTGGCGCGGACGCCCTGCACCGCCCAGAAACGCTGCACGTTGAGAAGGTACTGCGGGTGGAAGAAAAACACGCCCCTCTGGGAGTCGAAGTCGTCCAGCATGTACTTGACTCTGAAAGAGACGTCAGTGTTGCGGGTGTTGTAGAAGGCGGGAAGCACCACCGACGAGTTCTCGTAGTTCTGGAGGACTTCGTAGAACGGTCGCCGCCATTTCTCCAGCTTCTGAAATCTGTGACGCATGAGAGGACAAAACCAAAAGAGGAGAAGACTTAAGACAGGCACGGATCGAGAGGCAGCGAGGTATCGGACGTCTCGCCCTCGTAGATATTTTACAGTACCTCTCAGTAATAATGCTCGGATTTATTGTCACCAGATCCGTTTTGGTGCCGACGTCAGCGGTGTACTTTTCATTAATGGGTGGTATGTTGCACCTGCAGAAAAAAGAAAAGTCCAACTGTTGAAGGAGTTCAACTGAAATGACTTGAAAACACGTCAAAGTAATTTAAAAATAAGTGACATTTCAATTGGGAGGAGCTTTTTCTAGCAGTGCCTTGCAGTTAAATTCGCTTTTATTTTCATTTAATTATCGTTTGGTTTGAAATTGGAGAGCTGCCTCCACCTGTCAGTCACACAGGAATCATATAAGAAGCCTGCTTTCGTTTAACTACATCTGCAATCAAGGACCCATTGTTTCTTTTATAATAGCCTGCCATGAAATGCAAGCGGGTAAATTTGTCACAGCTCTCATTGTAAACTACATTCTGATATGTGCTGTATGAGAACAAAAAGCTCAAAGGGGGAACAGGTGAAAAGGGTTGAAGGATGTTCTTATTATGTGATTGCATGCTCTGTTGTTCCAAAAAGTAATTCAACATCTTAACAGTGAGCAAAATGAATTGTCGTCATCGTTGTGCACTGAAGGATTATATTCAGTATACCTAAACACAAAATCTGCCGAGTCAATTTCCTTTCCACATTTGCTGTTCTTGATGATGCCGCCATTTCCAATGACAGCACATTTCTTGTACTGTGATTTGGAATATGGCATGTCCTGGATGAAGAAGACACACTTTGGTTAAATTCAGACAGACAGCATTGATCATCGAGGGGCTCTTGGTAACCAGATAGATCTTGACATGAGGATTAAGCAGCATGAAAACAATGTCAGATAGAGAGACGTAGCATCAACTCACATCTGGGAACATTTTGAAGACTTCGGTGGTGATGGGAAGGATCCCACTAGTGTCCACCTCGTACCTCAGCTTGGTCCCTGCGGGAGTGTTCCTCTTGGTGGTGAACAGAAAGGAGGGAGCGTTACAGCATCGAGACAGAGACATCCTTCAGGAGGACACCGAGGAGAGGACAGAGTTAGTTCAAGACCAAATGACCATGAGGGACATATTGCATCCAGTCAAGAAACAGGAGAAACAACATAGTGACGTTACATATGATAGTCTGGACTGTCTCCTTGTTGCAATGCATCCCCCCCTCGCTGTCAACCCTCGTCCCATCCCTTCGTGGGAGAGGGAGCACGGGGAGAGGCATGATCCTTTGTGGTTCGTGCAAGTTACAATCTTTGGCTCTGACCATTGGCCCTGAAACATCAGTCGCCTAACTCTGCTGTGTATTGATCAGTTCATGGTGCTGACTGTGGTGCTGAAGTCGCTGACCTATTTGTTATTCTGCCCTTTTCTCTCAGTTCTCACTCTTTTGTCTTTGGATTCATAATATTCTCCAAATGATATGCTGTAAATATACTCTAAAGAGTAGTGCCGCCTTTGCAATCAAAGTGGCAGTGCATGAGTATAAATATTATATAACAATGTTTTACAGCTGGAATCTCTTGTACTCCAAACAGGACTAATGTTTCATTTACTTTGGCACTATGGTGGAAGTTACTTTGGTTAGCCGCAGTAAGAACGCTGGTGTTCTCATTGGGTGCAGAACCAGGCCTGCTGGAGGAACAAACACCCGGAGTACCATCAGATTGTGCTCTGATTCTGAGCTTTTTACTGACGACAGAAGAGATTGATTTTAAACTTTTTGGATTAAAAAAAGTAGGTTCATCTTCGCTCCTATTAATTAACCCGACTGCAGCGAGATCTGCATAGGTGACAGCTCCTGTCAGCCACTTGCTTTTGCAACAGGATACCAAGTGAACGCACCGTTACCTATAGTAAATCTCTGGGATTCTTTGGGTTTGAACATTGTTGGAAACCTTTTTATAACCCAACTCAACATGTATGACAACGATCTAGCAGTTTTTCAGACATTTTGATGCAGAATTCCTACATATTATATCTCTAAAAGCATCAAAAATGCAACCATGAAAACAAAGATTTATGTTGAGTGCTTACTTGAAGTTGCTGGTCTCTTCCTTGTTCTGCTCCCATCTGCACACTTGCAGGTTTCGCCACCTCTCAAACAGCTCTGAGGTTTTCACCCTGGCAGACAGGCAGAGAGACTTGTGGTATGAGGAAGGATACCCTTGGCCATGTTTTTTCCGATTAACCATGTCTCTACATGGAAAGTAAATTGAAGAAACGTCATAACAAACAAGTCAAAAAGAAACCACAAAACTGTAGTGATTCATCTGTGATGGCTCTACTAATGCCGCTGGATCTAGACTCCTTAACACAAAGGCAGTGGCTTCATCAAGCACGTCTGCAAATAGCTGTCCTTGAACTGACATTTCCTTCGAGACCATTGGAGGATGTGATTTGTTCTGGGAGGCAGGGTGGCACCATTACTCGTCTGTCTGTTTGGCAGTGTGACAGCAGTCGCTCTCTGCCTCATCCAGAGTGGCTCGAGGCCCTTCGTCAAGCTCCAAGAATGCTTTCAACACTAGAGTTTGGCAGCCTGAGGGTCACGCACAAAAGGTCACTGGACAATGTTCACAATCATACGAAAAGAGAATGCACTGGTCGAATTTCCATCAGCATAATTGGCTCATTGAGGAGTGTAAAAGTCTTGCCAATAATATACTGCATTATGTGCTGTTTATAGTGTGCTTCAGTTGTGTGGCAAGACTTAAGCATCATTCTCTCCCAGAGTTTTACTTTTGGAGCTGATATTGTGAAGATTTGCAGTGGGCAGTTAGCTGTTTCCTGTCATCTCAACACTACCACACTGACTATTGAATAGACTGAATGGGTTTTTAAGGCAATAGACAAAATGCTTTATACCACCAATCCTATATTGACACTACGCACTTTTGCGATGGCATTGGTGGTAAGCTTGACGACTACTGGATTAAGCACTATGACATTTTGTATTGACAAATATTCCCCAGAGGAAGAAGTACTTTGGGGATCCCCTGATTTTTTTGCTAGTATCATTTGTGGTTTTGAGTAGAATCTAAAATCTAAAAACAATTAGATTGGTAGCAACAACATACATACACTACAATGACTTTTCATCTGGAACAGCTCTCAAGAAAAAAAATTCTTAAATTGTCCAATACTTTGTTTTCTAAACCAAACACCTCCCAAACTAACAACATTCTCACTGACCTCAGCTGATGCCTCAGTTAATAAATGTTAGCATGCTAACATGCTAAACTAAAATGATGAACATGGTGAATACTACGCCTGCTAAACATCAGCATGGTAGCATTGTGACTGCGAACATGTGAGCATGTTGGTGACTAAGCCCCCATGAAGAACAGCAGGCGCTGAAGCCAACTCAACATAATGGCCAAACCGCATCATTACAACGTCCCATGATGCACTGAGGCTCAAAAAGACTTTTCCTCATAGGCTTATATTGTGAAAGAAGCGGCTGTGAAATGATGGATACATTTTTTATGAGCGTCAAAACCCTGCAAAAATGACTGACTTCACGATCAGAATTTGATCAGTTTGGTCTGATAACATAAGGAAAAGTAACACAGTTAGATTATTTTATTTAAATTAGCCCGGGCCTAAACCTGGTGTTAGCTAGTTAGCTTGGCTGAAGAAAGTCTTTAATGTACACGCTCCATGAGCCCCACACTGTGGAAGATCAGGGTAATTTTATACCTGTGAGGTTGAGCTGTTTTTTGCTTCATGTGCCACAGAGCAGCTTTCATGGGAATGAATGGTGCTCCCAGATTAAGATCCAGGACACTGAGGCTAGCATGTTGTTCAAAAGAGTGCTGTGCTCCTATAGCTGTAAACTTTCATCCTTGTTTAAAAAAAAGTCTGCCAGCCTCATAATGAACTCACCTGACTGGTGCTTGAGGATCACCTTGTGGGGGAGGGGAGGAAAGGATGTTACTCTAAACAAGGTTTGTCAACGGCAACTCACGTCATTATGATCACTCACATTGTCAGGACTTTGACGTCCATAATCTCCTGTCTGAGCTCCCTGCATGCAGTGGAGTTGTATTCAAAGGAGCCATCATAGTTTTCCAGATACCTGGAGGGATAGACACAGTCATCCTCTGCCCAAACCTCCCCACACACAAGAAGAATCAACAGAATCAACAATCAAAAAACTGTGGATAAAATGCAAGAAATAAAACAGTGTGTAAAAGGAAAAAAAAATATCTTATATTATCTACAAAATGTCTTGATTTGACTTTATGAAGTAACAGAATATCAGTATAGCAGTGTGGGATGACAAATGACAGAAGTGATGAAACTGGTTTGAGGCGTCACAGACTGGAGAGTAACTGCTTACTGGACACTTGCACCAGATTCTAGTACATCTTAGTCTAAACCAATGTGATAACCTGAGAGAAATAATGCTTCTCATATTTCTACTTTTTTAAAATTGGTTATGATGAGAATTGTGTGATTAGTGTATAAATATGCTGTGTATTAATTTGGAAGAGAAACAGAAATTTATTCCAGTGCATTGCTTATAAAAAAAAGGTGGATTATGTGGCGATAGCAGGTTAGCATCTGGAGTGTATGTTTTTGTTTAAGGCAGTATATTATAATATTTCCATTAATATAATTAGCTGCATTAATGTCTTAATGTGTGTTAGTTGTGCTGCAATGACGTGACAATTTGCCTGTTTTTTTTGTTTTTTTACTGATTTCTTGATTGGATTTGATTCTACGTCGTGCGCATTAAACACACACACACACAGATGTTCATGCAAACAGGTAATAAATAACATGGAGGCAATAACCAGTACGACTTTTGGAAATCAATATTTCAATCAAGGGCTATAAGATTCATATTAACACACATGAAAACAATCATTACATTGAAATGGCAACATTAACCAAAAGCACACAAAAATAATGTCTTCAGTATGGTGGCGTGACCGTATTTTGGTGGATTTGATAAAATGCTGGGAGAGGATTCATACTCGTTGTCAAGATCATATCAAGGTGCCAATGCGTTGCCATTTGTCAGTGCACTGATGCCTCATTTCTTGCAGCAAAACATTTGTATTTACATGCAGTTGGCGTGCAGTCAGGATACAACGTGTGTGTGAGAGTGTGTGTTTTGGGATGGGGGGTGTGGTTGTGATCGAAGTTTCTATATTTATCAGGTCTTTTAATTATGGATGTGAGGGTAAGGTGTGGTTTAGTTTGATCATTAGGTTGGATGTTTTAGATTCAGGAATGACGTCAGAAAATGTGGTTACTTGAATTATTGTGTGTTAAAGTGAGATTATGTAACCTTTGAAAGAGGAAATAGCACATTCTTCCTCTTACTAATGAATTATTGGATTCATACTGTGAGAAATAAAACACATAATTACTCATTTCGCTCTACATACAATCAGGATTTTTGTTGCATGGCTTCACTTCATCTGACGTGTCTCCTTACTTTATGACTGTTTTAGTAACTGTGGTATTTTTGCACATCACAAATCAACATGATGATGTGTTTAAAGCTGAAGACTCCCGGGGTTTTTCACCAACAAGTCGACTACTATAGCAACTAGTCAGCACTGTAGGTAGCAGTCAACCAGTCGTGGATAATATGGCGGCTACGGCAGCGGAGGACGCTGACGTGAAGCTGAAGGCTCCAGCTAAACGGGCTCCATATTGTATATATGTATGGAAGTGCTTCACTGAAGATGACAACAAGTCCACAGTGAAGTGATGGACGTGGGTTCTTTTAACTTAATTGCTTGGCTGCCGTTTTGGTGAGTCAAGTTTCTGTTGTCATGTAAAATCCCGTCGCTCATTGTTACAGTGTTTGATTGATCGTTCCAAGCACGGATTTCATTTTGTGCCAAAGTACGCAATGCGAGGCCATATGTTCTCGCCCATCGTCGTGGCAACCGAGCTGCCAGCTGATTCCTGTTCCCCCATGCGGCCGCAATCTCTTTAGTAACAACAGATTATTTTGTTCCTCTTATGTTGAGAATAAACAAATGTATTGTCTTGTAGTGTTACACTCAAATTACAGAATACAGTTCTTATTGTTCACTAGGACGCGTCCCTCTGCGTCTGTCTTACGAAACGACTAGTTGACTGCTAGAATGAAAAACTTGGCAACTAGTAAAATTAGAAGTGTGAAATCTCGGGTGGACTCGAGACAATGTTGGAAAATGAAGACAAATCCAATATGTCTTTATTTTGTAATTACCACTTGTGGCCACAGAGGCAGATAATGTTTCAAAATATGACTTTAAATTAGCCTCGAACTGTTTTCTACGCGCATGCAAATACAACATCGTTTCATGATGCTGTCTATTTTTGGCTGCACAAGCATGAGGCACTAAACAGGCGCTCAAATGTGAGAGATGCACGTTATGGTTTTACAACAGCTACATTTCTATGCCAATAGTCTCACCCCCAGAGGGTTTCTCTCTTTAACCCCGATCAATAGTTTTTCCTTTTAGAGTTTGGGCAGAGGGCCACAGAACTGACAGTCTTTCTAGTTAGATTAAATCAAACAGGTTTTATACGAATCCACACAGCTTCTCTATTTAACTTTTATTAAAATCAGCAATGTCTAGTTTTAAAATGTCCATCTGAGTCTTGGAAAGCTCTAAATGTTTAGTGTATTTTTTAAAAATGTACTTATATTAATGCTGAGGGGGAAGGTCAGGGGGATTTAATGCCAAAATGGCAACAATTGCAATGTGTATTTGTTTGAATGAATGCTGTCACATCAGATCGATAGGATGTAGTGTGGTACTTTGGAAGATGGATAATATTGCAGCATATTACCTGTGGCTGTGGAGGTAAATGAGGTGAGTTCAAAATCATAATAATAATCATAATCATAATAATAGTAATAATAGTAATAAAGGAACACAACGAGCAATACGATGGAGGGATGCATTAAAGGAACAAGATGCCGGGATGAAATCGTACAAATAAGGAACGATGAAACTGGTTGTCTACATCCACCTGATGATGCGGTGTATTTCTGAGGGGTTTTTTTTTTTTTAAATATCTTTGACACTTTTGAATGGGGCTGTTCATGTTTGTTTTAGCTAAGATGATGAAACCTTTGCAAGTGTTCTCTGTTCAGTTCTAAAAAAAAAAAGGCAAGACGGTAAATTCGCCTGACGAGATGAATTTCATCCCGTTAATTGGCGTCTGTAGTTAAGCAGTACAATGCTGGTTCAGAAAAAAAACCAAATCGAGATTAACCAGAGATACTGAAATCTACTGCTCAGTGCAATTAGGATTTGTTTTTGGAGCTCTGGGGAGGGAAAGAAAAAAAGATCTGGCACATTCCTGCCTTATTGTAACGAGGAGAGTAAAGTGGAAAAAAGGGGGGGGGGGAGTAAATCCAGGTCGCAGAGAGAGACAATGCAGATGTGAGAAGGGGAGATAGGGGGAGGAGCAGAGAGAAGTGTCCACACTATGTACATGGCATACACACAAGAGCTGTGCAGAACACATGAGACACAGATTGAGGAGGACAAGGCATTTGGAGAAATGGGTGCTGGATGGGACACAGAGGAACGAGGAGAAGCCAGTACATCAACAGGAAGAGACCGTGGTTCTACCAGCTTCTGAGGGGGGAGGGAAAGGTGGGGTGAGGGGTGGGGGAGTTTGGAGATCTGGGGGAAGGGGTCGAGGTGAACGGGATCAGACAACATGCAAGAGCAAAATCTGAAGTGCAACCACCACTGAAAAAATTATGAGAGTTTATACCTTGAAACTAATAAACGAAAAAAAAAGAAAAGAAAAGAAAAAGAAAGAGGCATTCTTGGCTTTCTGTGAAAATACTTAAAATGCCTTCAAACTGGCCTACCTTTGAGGGCGTTTTTTTTTCTTCTTAATATCGGCTAGGCAGGGTGTGACTATTACGGAGATCTGTGAATCTGGCTGAAAATTCTGACGGAAACATCTGTCAACATGCAGACAGGTTTAGTTAGAGTTAAAATGGCCTGATGGAGTCCTGTGACATCACCACCCCCTGCTAAACTTCCTAAAAACCCTTGCAGATGCCAACAAAAAAAAAAAAAAAACAAGTAGTAGAGAAGGAAAATGTAAAAGACTTGTGCTGTAGCTTGTGATTTCTCACTATGGCATCTGAGGAAGACTGGTGGGACGATATCAGCGGCCCAGTCCACACATGCAGGGCTGGGTCGTCAAACTATGATGGATTTGAAAAACTTGTGTCCTCTCTCTCTCTCACACACACACACACTCTCTCTCTCTCTCACACACACACACACACACTCTCTTTCCTCAGAGGTGTTGTGCAGTCAGTCACGCTGGAAAGGTACCTTTTCCTTCCATTTCTGGCAGGCTTCAGAGATCCGTCATCCGAGAAATTAACGGGACCGGTCCAATTTCCTGTCTCGTCCCCTTTGAGTCGGCTAAACTGTTGCGCACTAGCAAGAAAATGAGTCAGTTTATTTGGGATTTATTGTCCCTTATTGTGCAGATGTCAAACACATACAACCAAGCCCATGTGTTCACTAACACTCCAATTTTTTGCATTCATTCGCACTCACACACACACACACACACACACACACACATATGCAGTAAAAGGCAGACCAGCTGTCAGAGTGTGACACCAAAGATGGTTGTATAACATAATGGATTTTTTTCCTTTCTTGACTTCGTGATTTGATTCATGCTCCGCTGGGCTGTTGCCACTATCCTGAGTGTGATTCGAAACACTGACGCTTTCCAGTGTTGGCCTGCAGGAGTGTTAAACTTGTAATTCAATGTATTAAAGTCACTGTGAGTTAAGGCAGGAGCAATAATGGCTGCCAATGGTGCAGCAAATGTCAAATTACTTCTGGGGGAAGAGATGCCAAATTCAAGTGTAGATAGGATAAAATAGCCAATTTGGACCATGTTTTTTTTAGCTGGTTGAGACAGTTTAAAGGTGTTTAAACCAGCTTTTCTAATCTTGTTTAGTTCCTCTGGAGGAGCTCCGTCCAGTCTGCGAAAAGAATCCAAGTGATGCCCAACAAACTTTGTAACTTTTGGCAGCATTATTGGAAAAATGAAGAGGTCAGAATAACTTGGCCTCCGCTACGTCAGTTTTCACTTTTGTCAGAGGAGAACATTTGGTGCAGGTGGTTTGCAGCCCTCACATCAGGAGGGCCCATTCGAGGGGGGATCAGGGGATTCGGTGCGCTCGGAGCCTGTTTACATGGGCTACAAAGCGTCTCTTCTGGCCTCTGAACAAAGGAGGAACTCAATATCGAGGCCTCGTACATATTTCATCGTGAATCAAAGGATATGGCTGGCAGTACTCTGCATTTTTGCTGTCTTGGTGTTAAAGGTTTCGACCTTGATTCTAACATATTGCACCTTCTCTTTTTACTCAAGCTGGAGTAAATTTGCGTATTTTTTGAGGACTATTTTCAGCCTCAGATTTTGTGCGTTTGGGAAGAACGGTGTGTGTGGACTCAGAATAAACATGGTTGCAATAAAGGGAACGTGTCACTCATCGGTGCTGTGGCTTATTTTTGTGTTTTTACTAAGATGCTAAGTTTTTACAAAGATGGAGGTCTGTAGAACGGAGGAATAAGCTGAACCAGGCTTTGGGACCGATTGTTGACAGTAAGAAACACCAGCAGACTTTAATTATGGTTTTGAATTTGTTACACCTCCATTTGTGAACAGCCTATTTAATTTCCATACATCCAAATATGATGGGTGTGCAACTATTCCTTTTTACCGGCTGATTATTATGCGAGTATTCATGCGTGACTCATTCCTGTGAGTGCTGCGTGGGCGCTCTGCTCAATTCAGCAGGCGAGCTGAACCCAAAAAGCCTTTTCTGGGTGCATTATGAGAGAGGGCATTCATCATCGGGGGACTCGTGTCAATACTGAACTACACGCCGGCACATTTGGCCTCTCTGAGTGCTGCTTCAACATGCCGATAACACTCTGCAGCCGACTGCAGAGCAGGAATCAGAGGGCTGTTTGTGCCTATAAGAGTGCAGCTGTCTGCTTATCAAACCAGCTTGATTTCTAACTCGAACATCACATGGAGATTACACGAGACTGATATTCCCCAGTAACAACCTCATTTGACTACTTGTGTCTCACAGATCAATTAACTGTCTTCATCCTCCTCTTGACTTGTCTGAGCAGAAATCAGACAGCGATCTAAACAACAGACAAACAACGAGCACCAAGTTGTTCTGCAGCACTTATGCGCACTGATTCTGCCCTTAAGCTCCGTTAATGGGACTCGGATGCAGGAACGACTTCACTATTGCATTATGTGAGTTTGGTTTTCAGGGTAGGGCCGCGCAAATTGACTCCGAAGAGAACCAGGAGGAGTTGCTGTAACCACTAAAGGCTCCTTAAGATGGGTGGATACTTCATTGTCCTTAAAAACAGGACGTTTCATGCTGTTATGTATGAAAACAATGGTTTGTGTTTCCTCAAACAAATCGCAGGGATAAATATTGGCAAAGCAAATTTCTGCAAACCACAAATAACTTGGAACTTTACACTTATTTAGGTTCAGTTTTTAATTTTAACTTGAGACAGCTCTGTGCTTTTGGTCTGGTTTTTGGACTTGGTTTTGGTTTGGAGAAACAGAATGTTTCCGCTTAACACAATTTCTTTGGTTGCCACAAACACAGCTGGAGATGACCCAAGGTCTCATTAAAAACGTCTGGTTTGTGTCACCACAATTTGTCCTGAGCTCTCCTTTAGAAATCTCCTGTGGTTTTCACACTTACAAATGTTGAAACGCAGTGACTGGCTTCCTCGCCTGAAACTCAGGTCGTAAACATCTAACGTAAACACGACATGACCCGTTTTATAGGAATGCCCGTTTGTTTGCCGATCGACGTGAACGCATCACGCTAACTGCCAACATTTTTTAATGTATTTTTTTGGCTTGTAAGGCTTTATTGATAGTACAGCTGAAGATAAGACAGGAAACAGGGTGAGAGAGAGGGGGAGTGACATGCAGCAAAGGGCCCCAAGCCCGGGATTCGAACCCTGGGCCGCTGCAGCGAGGGCAAAGCCTCTGCACATGAGACACTTGCTCTACCAACTGAGCTAAGTCTCACCCCGCAGAATGGACCGAGTTTCCTCTCTGCCTCTCTTCATTTGGGAGAGTCGCTCCTGTAAAGTGCAGTGGCTTATCAATTATTAATTGCCGGTTCGATGCGCTGCTGCGTGCTAGAATCCATCTATCTATGTACAGCTCGCTCAACTGCATGCTGAGACTAAAAAAAAAAAACTCTGATGGAGCTGCTCAAAATAGGGGAGATGCAACCCAAATACATAATGCATCAAGAAAAAAGGTTCAGAAATAGAGTCACATGTAGGAAAGTGCTGGATTCTTTGATTAGTCCATTTGTCGAGCATCAAGGACGACAAACCATTTCTGGTTTCGGATTTTCCGATGGAGTTTCTTTTTTCAAGCATTTCAAAGACGTCACCTTGACCGCTATTAAACTGCGATCAGCACTATCAACTAATTTTCGTGTTTTAGAGATGGAAAATGAACAGATGTTTAGCTGCAGCCGAATGCTTGCTTTCAGGACTCTCTCCGTCCCGCATGGGGCGTTTCCTGCTGCTCTTCCTCCGCCGAGGGTATTTTTAGGCATCGCCCTCCTCGAGTCAAGTCCTCTTTTTACAGAAGGATGTCACTCAGAGCGATTACATAATAAGCTTCTCTCTTCAATCTGCCATTTCACAATCCTTCATCCTCCCACACCTTCATCCTGATGTAGGCGAAGGCGGATTGATGTGACACCGTAATGTGAGTGCAGGGAAAACTCAACCGCCGGATTCATCAGTAACGTTCACGAGTTAGATTGACTTTAACGGCCGTCCTCGTACATTCAGAGGAGGGGCCCTTTGGCCTTTAGCGATCTGGGATGGTCGTGTGGCACAAAGCGAATTGGTTGTAAGATTGATCCAAGCACCCAAATGTCTCCTCTGCTGCCATTCTAGCCTATACGCTGCTGGTGTTTCTTTGTTTTTGTTTTTTCGTCTGTCCTTCTGCTTGAAAAAAATAAAAAACACACCCCGCCAGCATCTCCTCATGCTCGGCTTTGGTTTGGTTTTGGGGGATTGGAGGAGGCTGGGTGTGGTCGGACCCATGTGGACAACGAGTCCTGACTGTTTATGCTCGGAGAGGCATCACGAGATGACGTCTTCTCCCTCTCTCTCTCTCTCTGCATCACACACACACACACGCATGCAAACATTTCACCGCTCAGTCTCTCACTCTCGCCGTCTCCTTCCCCCCCCCCTCTCTCTCTCTCTTGCACTGAGGTGTGTGTGCAGACAGACTGTAGCAAAATGGCCGCCGCCGAGCCCACTGGTTTCTGTTGTGCAGCTCATCTCCCCCCCACCCACCCACCCCACACACACACCTCTCTCCCAGGCTCCGAGCTCTGGGAGCAGAGTGGCCTGCGAGGGGGCACAGGCGCAGAGAGAAAGGTGCGTGTGTCAGGTCTGAATTCATGCATCTCGCCGCAGAGGGTCGGGATGCCATGAATCCACATTGAGTACTTGTCAGACCAGCCCAGCGGGGTGGCGAGGGGAGGGGTTAGCCGTGTGTGGGGTGGGGGGGGGAGAGCTTTCAGACCGCAGCACATGTATGTTTTGTTTTTTGTTTTTTTATAAACATACATGTGCTGTCTGCAAAATATCTGCAGGTGGAGGGGGGGGGGTAAAGTTTTCCGATTGTTCCTTTTGGTTCGGAGTGAGAATCGGTGCGTTTTTTTGGTCTTTGTGAGATTCTTTTAAAACCACCTTAAGATCAAACCATCCCGGCTTCTCAGCATCTGCTCGTCTCACACTGAAATTTGTCTCAGATTGTAAAGGATTCAGAGGACAAATGGGTTAAAAGGTGGACTCCGGTGGAATCCACATCAGGGGGATTTTTTTTTTTTTTTAAAAAAAAGGGGGTTTGGTGTTGCAGAGGTGTTATAAAACATGGCTCTGCAGTGGCTGTGTGTGCAGCCTGCTTAAAAAATGACTTATTAAACAGGGGGAGGGGGGGACCAATAAGAAATACACATCATCTTTTTCTCTTGTTCGGTGTCTGTTATCATCATCATCATCATCATCATCATCAGCTCCGATAGCTTTCAGTTGCCTCTGTAAGATGTAGGCTACGACCAGTCAAGAAGGCTTGGGAACGTAAAAAATCAAATAAAGATCTTTGGAAGAAAAAAAGAAAGGGAAAACATTTCCATACACAGCTGGAGCACTGTGTATGGTGTGAATGTGATGCTTCGCTTTCAGAAAATATCAAAAAAACAAATCCAAATGGAAACTGTTTTTCTATGCCACTGGGAAAAAAAGATGGATGGTTAATTGCTATTGTTCTTTTCAGCCATTAAAAGCTTGTTTCCCTCCCCTCCACCACCCCTCCACCCCACATGCCTCCCCACATTGACTCCATCCAGACTACATGGAACAATATTTACCAGTTTATCATTCATAAATGATTCTTCAGCACTCAGTCATTGAAACACCCCCCCTCTCACACAAAATCGTCTATGAAGGCATGCAGTTTAAAAGGCTGGGTGTTCTCCTCACAGCTCTGTGATAAACAGCGCTCAGGGCCTCTGCGCTCTGATTGCCTCTCATTACTGACGATGAGCAGGAAAATAACCGACACTTACCTCTTGATGTAGTTTTTCCCATACAGAATCTGTTGCAATAGCGTGACGAGTCCGAATGCGCAAATGAATATAAAACAAAGCGACCTATTGCCGAGGATGTCTTTCCCCGACGACGGGTCGGCGTACGCCATCCTTCGGCGCAGCATCCAGGGCTGACGGTGACACCCGGTTAGGTGTCTCTCTCCGCTGCATTCAGGACCAGGAGCGCCGCTGTCTCGTACCCTGCGGACAGGTCATTGTCCATCACCTCTCTAGGCTGTTTCACTGCTCTCCCGCCGCAGCATCAGTGCTGTTGGATGAGGGAGCATCGCAATTTCAGCGCCAGTTTGTGACCTCGGTTGCAAAACCACATCCAGATCTGACCAAATAATCCCCCTATTTTATTTTATTATTTTTTTCTTTTGCAAACGTGCACAAACAGAAAAAAACGCCTCGCAGGTAGAAGGAGGTGATCTGATTTCTACCGAGGACCGTGTGCGCTCTCGACGAGGCGCAGCCGCTC
This sequence comes from Diplodus puntazzo, assembly GCA_963678695.2. Classification (NCBI taxonomy): domain Eukaryota; kingdom Metazoa; phylum Chordata; class Actinopteri; order Spariformes; family Sparidae; genus Diplodus; species Diplodus puntazzo. The sequence goes on along the minus strand of OZ023173.1, from coordinate 20,616,252 downwards.
GATCGGATGCAAGCGATGCAGATTATCCAAAAATAACGCGCTCCGAGGTTTTTATTTGACTTTTATCTAGAATTAATCCAGAATAGTTCAATCAGATAATTCATCGATTCTTTTTTTCTCCTTCAGATTCTGATACGAGCTGCGACGGTAAACGACACCACACACGCGCACGTCCTCCATGCTTCATCTGAAATCTGAGCAAAACTGCGTGACTGAAATGTAAAAGGAGGAGGAGAGGAGGAGGAGGGTGCGCCTTCCCTCAGCCCGGCAGCCGGGGGCGCGCCGCGCTTCATTCAGATGCTCCTTACTCAGCCAAAAAAAAAAAAAAAAAAAACCCAAGGTCAGGCTCTCCTTTATCAGCAATGCACCTGCGCAGACAATACACCACACAGGCCAAAACTCACCTGGCCTGTTTAGGGCAGGTAAACACTAACCAGAAGCCCCGCCAATAACCTGGAGATTATAATAATCTGAAATTAGGATGGATTTCATTGTGATTTGCGCACATGTGTTTCTGCAGGATGTCAGGCTGCTGCAGCTGTTTGTCTCTAAAAGCTTTTTATTCGCTGGAGTTCATTTTTTTCTGCACTGCATTAAAAATCTTCTGTCTAATGTATAGAAGCCCACTTCCGCCAGGCCAAAGAAAAAATGAAATATGATGAAAACTAACTTTGATGAAAAAACTATTCCCATGGTAAAACAGAACTATGAGATCAAAAGTCAATTATTAGGTAAATAGTGGAAATTATGATATGACAAGTTAGGATTTTGTGATAAAAGTGCTATTTATGACAGAAAAGTCAAAATTATTGGATGAAAATTGGAAAGTATGAAAAAATCACAATTATGATATAAATAATGGAGATTATGAGCTAAGAAGTCAAAAGAAACATAAATATATATATATGATATAATATGATAATGATAACTTATCGTATTTATAAATTATGAAATAGAAAGTCAACATTTTTTTATAATTGCGGTGATACATAGAAATAGGATTAATTTTGGTTCATAAAGTCCAAGTTCCCATCGATTGTTTTGTTTGATTGGCAAAGCGGGGCTTCAATAATAATGACTACAACAAAAAAAGAGAAAGATGAAAAAAAAATATGATGGCGAGATAAGAAGTCAAAATCATGAGATAAATAATCATAAATATGAGACAGAGAGTCAATATCTACCTCATGGTTTTGACTTCTTTTCTCCTAACTATGAGTTCCCATGGGAATATATTCATGCATGCATTCTACCTTTGAAGTAAACTTCGACATCTCCCACTGTTTTAAGGCCTGAAGACTTAATCAGTTCTTGCCAGGAACACTATGGGGAGCTGAAACCCTGATGACATGTCAGCAGCACCTTCTCTGAGACAAACTCCCGAGAGAAGTCAGTGAATCTTTCCAGCGCCGGTGCTGATAGCTGTATTAGTCCCATTGATTTCTGCCAAGTTTCCGCTTTGACGGCTGTTTGATCGCGTCATCAGAGTCCATCTGGTGCAGTCCGGGCTGCTTTAACACCTTCACAGGCAGCAGAGGCGTAGGAAGATGTGATATCTGAAGTGGACATAAAAGTGTGGGACTCTTCAGATGTGGGGATTTCTGCGTCTCATGTGATCAGTGAGGGTCACGTCAGTTTAGCAGAGCTACTTCAAAGAATCTGCATCACTGAAACACTGGGGTGGAAACACAGACATTTGAATTTTCAGATCATTTTTGTTTTCTGCCACTTCGCCTATCTGGGTCAAGGATGTAGAGGCAGCGAGCAGACTTCCTTCTCTCGAGCCGTGGCCTCTCAGGACCCGAGGCAGTCTCAGGCCAGATTGGGTATGGAGTCCCTCCAGTATGTTCTGGATCTTCCCCGAGGCTTCTCCCAGTTGGACCTGGATAGAATATGCCCAACAGGAAGCTTGCAAGAGACAACAGAGACCATCTCCTGGTCTACTGTGTTAGCATTCAACTGGTTTCAAGTACCATCAAGTACAGTTCACACAGCAGACAACACATGGCAGCATTCTAAGAATCATTACACTGATGTTTCATACAAGTTAAGATACATAATGACATCTGAGACATCTTGTATAATATCCAAATTACAAACTAGTTGTGCTATTTTTGTGCCTCACAAACAACCACATCTTGATAAATGAATTCCCAGGTGACATGATGACAGTGGTCAATATAGTTAAAATGCTTTATGAAGGATTTTGTGGGGTTTTGTGGCACATCGTCAGACCATCTGTGTCTTCATAACTAAAAGAAAACTGCAAAAAGTAATTATTGGTGCCAACCTGCCCTGCATTCAAGACTTCAATCATCTGATCTGATCTGTTCACTGTTCACATTTAAAATCCAGCGATGATTGTTCTTTTGTTGTGGTGGGTCCAGATCAGCCAAATCTGAGGTCTGCGGAAAACTAATTTCTATGGGTGCACATTTTCATAAATCCTATAGTATATATTACAGTCTTTGCATCACATATGTTTGTGCATGAACGTATGCTGGTATGTATGATTGTATATGTATTTGTGCACTGGGTTCTGCCTCGCACACTTCATTCTATGTGTGAGGCACTGTATCTGTGTGTTTTAAAAGGTGCTATACAAATAAAAGTTATTATTATTGATCTAAATATCAAGAGTCAGGAAACTAGTTGGAAACAATACAGTTGATCCATAACACATTGACTCATCCTGTTCCAGCCTCTCCCCTCTGGTGGGCGCTACAGAGCACTGTACACTAAAACAACCACAAACAATTTCTTTCCACAGGCCATCCCTCTGATTAAGTTAAATCAGTGTTAAAGTGTTCATATCGTGATCTATAAACTAATAAACATATATTAACAGTTTAATATACACGTGTACATCACTATCATTATATATATATATATGTGTGTGTGTGTGTGTGTGTGTGTGTGTGTGTGTGTGTGTATGTGTGTGGGTGTGTGTGTATGTGTGTGTGTGTGTGTGTGTGTAAATATTGATGTGTATACTGTTGCCATGACCACCCGCTTAATGAAATCTAGTACTAAACCCATTCAATATTTATTTCTTCGCACTTGATCTTTATATAGAGAGATATTGTATGTTGTTGGTCATTGTTGATCTTTATTCAGGCTATATTTATGCATATTTTAGCTTTGTTTATTTCTTTTTTTGTTGCCTTTTCTTTAGTTGAATGTCATAGGACATTGAGAGCAACTTCAAAAGTAAGGCCATAGCCTACACATACTTTGCCAGTGAAGCTGATTCTTATCAAATAAATAAACCCTTTCTCTGAAAATGAAGACAAAATAAATAGTTTTCTAAATTGTTTTAATTTTTAACCACGTCAAGTGCATATGGACAATCAAATCAATCAGTAAATCTCCTTTCGCTGAATATTTCTACAGCTATTTCTAAACAGTCTAGCTGCAAAATGCTCCGCGGGGTCACATTTCTTTGTTACACAGGAAACAGCACGGAGGGAATTTGATGGGGCGCACGCTCCCCTTCCGGCCTCTTTTCCCTTAGCCACCGGACGAAAATGGTGAGCTGCAACGCTGACAGGCAGAAATCTTGTAACATCTGTAGAATGTGGTGTTTATCTGACTCGGGCTTTTGCTGTTTCGATGTCGGATAAACGCTGTTATTGTTTGGGTGAACTATTTTTGAGATGATGTTTCATTTTAATACATTTTGACGCTGTTTCTGTCGCGTCCATCTAGCATGTATATCACTTGCTCATAGAAGTGAGGTGCAGTGTACAAAATGGCTCTGGTTTAGCTGGTAGAAAACCAGAAGACGTTTAGACTACCCCGAATAACTTCAGTTATAACCTGGCAGGAGAATCAGGATGAGTTATTGTTATAAACCGTCTTGTTATGGTTGTAAGTATTGTTGCTAACTAGCATTTCCATAGCGGTTAGCATACCTAGCTAGTCACTTCATGTAGCGCCGAGTGTGCTTCCTGTAAGTATAAACACTTGTTAGCCAGACATTGAGACAAATGTAGGCTTGAATGTTTTTTTTCTTAGGGATAGGACTTGAATTTGGCCGAGTTGCTACCCAATGGGTGCTGTATAACCCATATTTCCTACGTGTTGCTAACACTGAGGTGGCTCAATAGTATTGCATCCCTCTCACCCAACATGAAGTGGCAATTGCTGTCACAGAAGTCCAAGTCTTGTCAATGATGTCTTTAAACACAAATGTCTGAACATATGATTTTCAGTGATTCCTTTTTCTGTGCTGAGACAAGACTTTCAGAGCTGTGATTTGAATGAGCCAAGTCTTGAGGGGTCGTTCTTAACCTCTGATCTCTTGCCCCCCAGACGAAGGGAACTTCATCTTTCGGTAAGCGCCGGAACAAGACGCACACCCTGTGCCGTCGTTGTGGGTCCAAGGCCTACCACCTGCAGAAGTCCTCCTGTGGCAAGTGTGGCTACCCCGAGAAGCGCAAGAGAAAGTGTAAGTCACCCAATGAATGTTTTGATGGACAAGGCTATACTTGTGCTCAAAACATTGCATAAAAGTGTGCAGTTGACTAAAATCAACAGGTAAGAACACATGACAGGCTGTCCTAGAGGATGTTTTGATTGCCTTAGTGCAACAAATCAGACCACAGGCACCTAGTTATGGCATGGCGCTGCAACACAATGTGATGTTTTGTCATTGGATCATTTGCTTTACTTAGTAAGCTGGTGGCTCACATCATATTTGGGAAGAAATCATTGTAACGGCTGACAATTGTCATTATACAAACACTGCCAGTACACCATCTAGGGCTACATTGATGCTTACAAATGTTTGTTTTTGTAGACAACTGGAGCGCTAAGGCCAAGAGGAGGAACACCACTGGCACCGGCCGTCTGAGACACCTGAAGGTCGTCTACCGCAGATTCAGGTATGATATTTTAGATGCAGTGTACTTCTAATATCACAGAGTTCATCGAGTGTATTAGATGAAAACTTGTTAGTCTGTGACTCGTCTGTGACGTTTAATTGTATTTGGCAGAGTGTTGTAGTGGGTTTCTCATAATTTTGGCATCAGTGATATAAACAATGAAATGTCATCTTGATGCAAAGACTTATTATTTTGTTAAATGTCTAATTTACAAAAAGACCACAGTAATTATTTGCTTGAACAAATGACTCAAAAGTAAACCTGATAGTAAATAATGACTTGATAAACATGAAGGAGCTGGAATATACAGATTCCTCGTGCCTTTCACTCCCAAAAGGAAGCCAATATTGGCATATTTTCCTCTAGAGATTTTGAGTCACGATGTGAAATCGTTAAGAGATGCTGGATAAATGTTTATTAAAAAAATCCAGACTACATGACACATCGTTGGCTCTGCTGTTGATGCATCGTGAAAATTGTTGTTTAGGGAAAGGGGTAAAGAAATATGGAGTATCCACAAACGATTCCTAACAAATATTTACAAAAATAAGTAATGTTGTTACCGAGCTGCTCTGGTTGAACTGAGTGTATGAGACACCACAGCTTTTTACTGGGAAACGCTGTAAACAAGAGGCTATAGACTAAATGTCTGTGGGAACGTTGCCCGTCACAATGCAGGTATGCCTCAGTTAAACTTTTTATCTTCTGTACAAACTGCTGGATAGGGACAGGAACTTTCTGAAATGCCCTTTTTTACCCTGACAATAGTCAAGAAGCCCGGTGTACTTAATTGTGGGCAGCACCGTTAATTGATATTTGATGGCTGTGTTTACTTTAGGCATAAGATAAAATACAAGAGACTTGGCAGAGAAATCCTTTGCTCCAGCATTGAGATTGTGTTGGCAGCCTGTCTCTGGCCCTTTTTTTTTTTTTTTTTTTAAATTAAAAACTTGTCGGTGCTGCTTACCAGTGATGTTCAAAAATAAATGTCTGAACAAATGAATTCAAAATGATATCAGCATTTTCTCTGAGGTAAGCATCATTGTAAGACAAGTACATAGTTTGGACACTCTTTAGAGCCTGAGCTTGATGAAACTCCCATGCTCCACTTAGGACACAGAGTATCTCCAGTAAAGTAACGCCTGCTAATTGCAATTCATGACTTTTTTTTTTTTTCCTTCCAGCTTATTTAATTTTGTAGTCGTACTGTGGGTTTTACTTTTAAACAACACACCACTTCCGAGATCCTAGCATTGTTTGTGCTGGCTCATTTTGACACTTACTTTGGAAGTGAGCCATCATTAATATTGAACCGGTGCTTCCCCTGATAGTGAAAATGTCTGTCTGCTTTTGAAACGAGACTGAAAGGCCAATCCCACTGAACTGTAATTAGTAAATCTCGGGATTCTTTTTGGATGACTGTTTTTGGCAGTGTTTGTTTTTTTTAAATACTGAAACGCCATTTGTTTGCCTACAAAAAACATTGGCATGCTTTGTCACAATTTCATCATTTGTGCCACAGACATGGCTGTTTGTTCTAAACAAGTCGAAGTGGAATAAATATTTAGTTAAGAATCACTCCAGTCATTTTATCCAATTTTGTTAGTTAGCTGAGTAGCATGTGGCTACTATCGGGAGCTCTCTTGTGGCATAACTAATGTTTTTGGACACTTGTTATAATGGAACAAAATATTCAAGTGGAATAACAAATGCAACTGCTTGTGACCTTTCATAAATTGGCTTTTATCTGCATCAACCTAATTTTTTTTCTTTTTGTATTTTCCAGGAATGGTTTCAGGGAAGGCACCACCCCCAAACCCAGACGTGCTGCAGTGGCCGCCTCCAGCTCATCCTAAATTACACATTTTTGGTTAAATAAATGTGATGTTAAACAGGAGTTTCAGTCTTGTGTCTGGTTTTTAACCTTAATTATCTGGCCAGTAGTGGCTAAACAGGTTGTGACTGGTGTTAGATTAGATATATACGGATTGTTGATGTTCTCACTTGGTTTGTTTGTGCAGATCACTGGTAAAAAATAAAAGTGTCTGGCTGTCTGTTTGTAGTAGTGTCAGTGGAATCTGGGATGTTCAAGAACACCTGTTTTTGGAATTAACACATTTGCAAAATCTCATTAAAATGTGGAAGTGACACTAAGCTAACGCCAGTGCGGTTGTGAAACTCCGATATTTACATGGAAATGTTTTGGAAATGCTGTTCTGATAATGACAGGAAATGTATTTCAAAAGCATAAAAATGATCAAGTTCCTATGACTTGAGAAAAAAATTGAAGAAAAATCTGAGGGATTCCTCTCCCAGGACTGTCAGACATGCATGTTGCCTGTACCAAACATCTGAGAATACACATCACAAATACTTAGTAACTGATGGAAATGGATCATATAAAATGGTGATGGATGTGGATCCAGGATGACAAATGAGCAGACCTGTGTTCCTGAGTGAAAACAAAAGGCTAACATCAGAAAGAACCAAATTTGAAAAATGAACAGATAAAATATCCTCTGGTTTAGACCTCAGAAAAGATGTAAAATGAACCTAAAATCGGCCATCTTACATTACGTTAATGTTGACAACTACTTAGTATTGTGTATAAGCTTCTCCCAAGGATGAATAAACAAGATGCTTTCAGCAAAGCCCCAGAAAATACAAGGTTATGAAATACTGTAGATTTCCGATATGACTCGATGCCCGCTAATTTGATCGCGTGTCAGTGAATGAAGTAACTGATTTAACTTTCCTTTCCTGATGACCAATTGAGTGTGAACTCATCACACTACGTCATAGTGGTCTGTGAGCAACTGGAGTCAATGACAAAACCCAAATCATCATGAGTCATTTGTTTGTTTTGCACTGCTTACGTATGAGGTGGATTAAAGAATTTCCTGAATCACATTTGATGGACGGTTTGGCGAAGCTTCCTCGCTGATGTCATGTATTTCAGACTGACCTATTTCAGTGGCCGATAATTGTTAATTTGATCTTACAGTAAATGACCTGAATATTGACTAGAACTGTACTCTGTTCATGTCTTGTGTGACAGACATTAGTGAAACCAAATGATTCAATTCCAGAGCCAAAACATTTCACCCTCTTGACATTGATTTGAGCCAAGTTAAGTAAGATAGCTTGAATAGTATTCGACCCAACAGCTCTACAAGATAGACCAGCATTTAGGCACAGAGAACACTGCCAAGCTATGGCTGTGTCCTCAGGACCTTGGTTGACCTTGCCGACTTCTTACCCAACATGCAGCTGGATGACAGATCAAAATCAGCAGCTTTAATGGGCAAAGCGGCGAGTTTCCAAACATCTCTCAACAACAAAACAAGTCTAAATATTTAGCCAGAGCCAAACAATACTGAAAGCAGGAGGGAAGGAAAGGAGGGAAAGAAGTTCACAACTGGGTTAGAAGTTTGAGTTTCATGTTAGCAGCTGGAAAACGTTCGACAAGACCAAACAGTGGAGAATACCCAGCAGTCAGGCTTCATTCTGCAAAAACCCAGTCTGATTCAGGTTGATCAGGAAAACAGTGGTGTGTATCCATGGAGGTGTTGGTGGCTTTCCAGTTAAAAGACAGTTGAGTCCTTTGAACACCTTTATTCTTCTGATTCATTCGAAACGCAACTGTCACTGTTTAAGCTGTCATAATTTCACTGAATCATATTATGCCTTCAAGGGTTTTTAAAGCTGTGTTTTCTCGGTACCTGCCTGTACTCTGCCAACAAATGTTTACTTGTTTTTGGATCTGGCAAGTTCGGCTCTGCAACATCGCAAATGCATCATCACTGACAGATAAACACTCAAGGAATCAGGGCAGCAGTATTGCTCAACATATCTCTTGGTACTGCCAAAATACTGTCCACCTCTATGAAAGTGCTGTTCTACTTCTGCCAGTTCCACTACAGTTTATATGTTTAGCATAGCAGTGTTTCCAATCTTGTGTGCATCCAGATTAAGTAACTTCATGTGGAGGTTGTGCCTGCAGGGACCCCCCCAGCAGCAGAAATGCAAGTGCGTTCCCTGTGCGCATTTACGCGTGAAGTACAGCAGTTTATCGTGGAGTGAAGCGGCCGTCTTCCTGATAAATCCTGAGCTCCATCAGAGCCATCTGAAAAACATTTATTTCGGATGGTGAAAGTTTAACTCTGTTTCTTCTGGAGAGTTTCCTCTGTCCTGTCAAAGTTTACCAAGTTTGGACCTACAGCTTTTAGTTTGGCTGCTTAAATGTGTTACGACAGTTGCTGCAGTGACATTCCTGCGTACATGGAAACCTTTAGAGCTCTAAAAGCAGCCTCACTATCATTATATTGTTAAGTAAATGCTGTATTAAAGGGCTTAATTTGTGCCAGATCCTGCCTTCCTAAAAATTGTAAACAGCTGTTTCTTCTCGCCTCTCATTGTGTTTTACTCAGAAGTTATTGTGAGTACTCTAGTTAATAGATGTAAATAAATGGACCAAAAAGACATCAAATCTCACTTAAGCACCTTGTTACCTGGTAACAACAGTCTTCTAGAGTGCAGCACAAGTCTTCTCTGTGCTTCCTGAACTCCAGGGTCAGAGGTGACACCATCCATTACATCCACGCAGTCCTAACACACCTCCTCGACATTGGCCTCGTGACCCATGCTGTCACTGTGTTCCCGCTCTTGTGAAGTCTTAAAAACCCATTGTGTAGCATTTTTTGTATGAAATGGGACATACACTGATCCTTGAAGTGAATTAAATTGAGCATCTCATTACAATCAAATGTTTTGCTGGGAAGCCTTGAGTCCTGGCATCCTTGTGGATTTCACTTGACACGCACCATCCAAACAATAGTCACTGCCAGAGCTCAAGGTGTCAACCTGGCCTCTAAATTCCTCAGAAGCTAATTCAATTGTGCATCCGTGCTAGAACAAGTCTGATCCACGGCTGCCCCACCGTGACTCAAAACCTCTGGGTGTGCCCCGTGGTGTCTGGCACCAGGGCTCTGACAGTGTTTTCCTTAAAGTGAAACTCTCGCCAAAAAGCAACCGAGGCTTTATTTGTGATTGAATATGAGCCAAACCTTCATGCAAATGCAGAATTACAACAAAAGAGGTACTTTCAAGATTCACCGTAGTTTGTTTTTGGGCAAGCTAGTTTTCAATGGATTGCAGGTGCTCTTTTTACGCTAGCATCAAAATCGGTATTTTTAAAACACTAAGGCTCGACACAGCATGAAACTTTGCTCGTAGTATCACCCGAGTGCGACCTAACAGGCAGGAGAGTAACAGTGGACCTCCTGCCTGTTAGGTCTCACTCGGGGATCGATGCTTTTTGTCTGCCATGACAGCGACATGCCGGAGATCCAGCTCCTACGGTGAGGAGTTCAAAAACCTTCTTTTTTAGTAAACTCTGCATACAGAAACAATGTTCTCAATGCTCGTGTTCGTGTGTAGGGACCCTGGTGATACTACAAACAAAGTTTCATGTTGTGTCGAAAATAGGATGTTAGTGTTTTAAAAATAGCGATTTTGATGCAGGCATAAGAGTGCCCATGCACTCCATTGAAAATTAGCTTGCCCGAAAACAAAACTACGGTAAAGTGCCTCTTTCGTCGTAATTATGCATTTACACAAAGGTTGTATTCAATTACAAATAAAGCCTCGGTTGCTTTTTGGTGAGAGTTTCACTTTAAGTCCTGAGGGTTGGAGCCGAGTTGGAGCCTTCATGGCTACCATCAATATTCGAGCATTGGGATCTTGGAAATTCGGATGCCAGTTCATGCCTTGAGGCCTTTATCAATCTCCTCAGACAATTCCTGAGAATGTTCACAGGGAGGAGCTAATTTTCCTGCTGATGGGCTGGTGGTATATGCAAGCATCCACACACGTCAGGACCCAAGTTTTCCCAGCAGAACATTGCAATGTGACGAGTCAATTCATGTCATTTATTTCACCTGTTTCTCCTTTAAATGTTCTGGCTGATTGGAATTCCAAGTGTTCTTATCTTTACGGGTTTTTCAAAGTAAAGCCAACATTGGAGAGTTCAAGGAGTGGCTGCCGCAATCCTTTTTATCTGAAGCAAATCTTTTTTCCCTAGAGGACATTTTGACTCATCATAGCACGAAAAGCACTGCAGCAAACAAACATTAAATTACCTCCACCGGTTTTACTCATTATTGTGTTTACAAGTCTTGAGGAAAAACCACAAAATATGTGAATAAGTGGAATTAAACCTTTTGCAGCCCAGTCATCCAGATATGATGTGAGCAATTAAGGTTTTTGCAAAAGACAGTCAGTCCAAGATTGACATTTGTATCAAAAGTGGCCTATTATGTTCAAGTCATTGAGGGGTTGAGTGGATGGTGGTGGCGTTATTACAGGCCACAACGCTGCCAAGCAGGTGACTGCAGTTTGACTAAACCTTTGTGTCTTCAAACCCTGACCAAGTGTTTTTGTGCCTAGAACTGAGCAGAGCATAAGCACAGCACTGTGATGAGAGAGAAAAAGAAAATTCTACCTAAACAAAAAGAAATGTTAAGTTTGGATGAATCTGTGGTTGTACATTGCATTGTGGGTAATGTTGGCACCAGGTTTTGAAATACACTCCAGTGGTTTAGCATCGTGGCACTCATCATGTTCATAAACAAATGATCAAAATCAATGCGGCAAAACCACGTTCTTCTTCCTTTTCAAAGCCTGGCGTCTACATTTCCCACAATGCAGTTTAGCCACAGAGTGACATTTCTGGAGGGAGTTTATCAGATTACATCCAGCTTCCTCTGGAGCCACAAAAGGCTTTATACTACTTTTTTTCACATATTAATTTTTTTCTTTGTCATATTAGTACTGTTGAAAATTCTGCACTCCTTACTATAACTACTACTTTTTTTTCTTGTACATAACAGTCTTCATTTTTCCTATTTAATGTTTAAAACTATTCCCTGTACATTGAGAGCAAACCTACCCTGAGCCAAATTCCTTGTTTTGTGTTCACATGCTTGGCCAATAAAGCTCCAAAATGACTCCCTTCAAACCTGTAATCACACTCCAAATGCATAAATTTGGTGGTTCCCCTCTGATGGAATTACCAGGAGCCTAAAACTGATGCAGAAAAATGTGATTCAGCCGTTACAACTGTGCTTTTTTTATACTGTGACGTGTCCGGATGTCTTCCGTGAAGCTGGATAACATTCCTTATCAGTAGAGGGATGGCAGCTGCTTCCATCCTGTCTCACAGTATAATCTCTAATATTTATATATCTTATCAGAATCATTAAATCAAACTGACCTGGTGAAAGAGGAGGAGAGGGAGCATGGAGAAAGATAAAAAGCATGCATCTGCAGTGAGGTAGATATAAAACGGTGGGGCGTTCGACCAGCAGGGGGCGACAGAGAAGAGGACACACACACGCACGCACACACACATACACACACACACACGCCTTGGCTCAAGTCTCCTTCCCACTTTCCCTCTTTTCCGTGTGAGGGCAGGTAAAAGGCGCAGTGCGACGGGGGCTGCACTATCACACCGAGCCAGGACTGAACCTGTTGAGCTGCTGCTGGTCCTGCTGCATTGTGACTCTCTCTGTCTCTGTCTGTGTGTGTGTGTGTGTGTGTCTGTGTCTGTGTGTTTTTGTGTGTGCGTGTTTCAGCACCTCCTCACAACTTACTGGATTCTCACACTTTTTTTTTCTCTCCTCCTTCTCATTTGTTGGAATGAAATGTTCCTGAACTGAGGCTGCTGTGATGAGATGTAAGTACGTCCTGGTGTTGCTGGTTGTGGCTGATTCATGTTTCTTTTTTTGTTCCCTGAACAATAGTTGATTGGAATCTGTGTTTTTTAAGCCTCTGTCCTAGGATCAGTTGTGGTTCTTGTCTTGCTGCTCCAGGAGCCTGCATGCCTGGGTGATGAGGTTACCTCCAGCACAGGTAGGTGGGGGGTCAGTGGGGTCTGGATTAGGTGTGTTATATGCTTGCATGTGTCAGTCTGGACAGATGCAGGAAACACATGTTCAGTGGGGTTTGAATCTGTGCGTGCACGTGTGTGTGTGTTTTCTCCCCCGGTAGTTTTATCAGGTCTTCCTCTGAACGAGGCGATCTACGCTGCCACCAAGCTTTTTGAGACATTCCGGTAACCCTGATAACAAAGACAGGCCCCAGCAGGCTCCCAGGGCAATAACATGGTATACGGGAAGGCAGTGCCAAAAAAAATAGTGTACTGTCTATCATCATACAAAATTGGGCAGTTATAAGATGTAACTAATTTCAGTTTTGAGTGACTTGTAGTTTACTGAAACTAAAAATTCCATAATCAGGCCTTCAATGTCAATGTTGTAAAAAAGTACCCAAAAGTAATCCTTGAGTAAAAGAAAAGATATTGTGTTAAAATATTATAATAGTACTGGAGTGAAAGTCCGAGATTAAATGTACATGTACAAGTATTGAAAATCATTTTTCTGGCAATAAGTATCAAGAGTACAAAGATACTCATTCTTGAATCATTTCTACACATTCATGTAAATATATGTGTGGTTACTTTTACTTATACTTTGGGCACTTAAGTTCATTTAACATAAAAACTATTTCACTGAGGAACTATTTGTATGGTAAGTAATACAGTATTTAAACACGATATCTTTACTTTTACTTAGTAAATGCGTGCTTATGGATTATTTCCAGAGGTGGCAACAAGTACACACGTTGAAAATACAGATACCTGTGTAAAGAAAAGACAGTAAAAGTAGAAGTACTGATTCAACTTTTTTACTCCAGTAAAAGTAATCTCTGAAATGTACCCAAAGTATGAAACTTCTCTGCAAAGCTATCTGAATCTCACGTCATGTTAATATAATTCAGAATATTAAACTTAAAGGTAGAACAGGTGTGATTTGTCCGAGCTGTTCGTAAACGCATCACAAAGATAGTTAATTGTTGAGTCTCGTTCCCAGGACGTCAAATACCAACGATTTGGGTTGGTAGAACGTCCTTAGTATGGAAAAAATGTCTTTTTATGTCTTTTGCATCTTTTCGTCTTGCTACGTATTCCGTGTGTGTAATAAGGATTATATAATAAAGATTACTGATCATTCCCCTCAAATGTATTAAAACTTGAGGGTTGAAAGTAAAGATATTTGTGTTAAAATGTAGGGAGTAGAGGTTAAAAGTTAAAATAAATAAATGTAGAGGATACCTGGGAAATCTACTTAAGTACAGTTACAAAGGATTTGTACTTCGTTACTTCCCACCTCCCTGCAGACTCGGCTCTAACAGATTTATGGAACTGGATGGCCATACACAAATATTTAAAACAGTGAAGCCCCCTACCAGACTGTTCCTGTCTGACCTGTGTCATGTCGCCCGACATGTACAGCCACCATCACTCCACTTATATACACACACAATATACCGTCCTGCCCTCGGGCCAACAGCACCAGCTCACACACACGTGAACAAAAAGGTTTTACGACCTCCTTCGTCTCCTCTGACTCCTGCGCGTCTGTGCTGCTAAACCCTGAGATTTCTCAATGAGATCTCGTTGCAGTCGAGGCCCACACAGGAGGAATTTTCCAGACACGGTGAGTCAGGGGAGAAAACACTTTCACCACAAAGTGCCGTCTCAGTGATTCATTTTCTGATTTGACGTTTTAGCACCGTGTCATGACGATGATGAGGATGATGAGATTTGAACTTATCGTGACCTGTAGGTCCAGGTTGATTACATAGCGGACAGATGAGATTGGAGATGTTGTTGAGTGTGCTGCTGAGAGACGGAGAGAGAATGGGGGTTGAGTCGGCAGTGAGAGGCGTGTTTTTGCATGTGTGTGTAGGGAAGCGTGTACAAGTTCTCTCAGGTCATGCTTTTTGGCAGGGGAGTTTTCCTTTACATGGATGTTGTATAGTTTATCACATAACATACATATTTCTGGAGCTGCACCCCACACTATTCTGCAATCTTATAAACTTGCAGTTTTTAGGACATAAATCTAATAAGGGAGGAATGTCTGACACAAACACCTGATGTTGTGACTTAAGGGGACTCAATTTCTCAACCAGAACCACTTATCGATGAACTTTGCTTGTTCTATCATGTCAATGTGTCTGTTAAACAACTCTCTCCCTCTCTGGTTCTGGCTGTAGAACAAAGACCCTTTCATTCGGCTCACTTGATAAACCGAGAGTTGTTTTCTTTTCCCACACTCTTCAGACATAAATTCAGCCATTCACCAATCAATTTTAAACGTGTTAAACGCTGTGAAAGTGTCTTCCTAAACCTAACCAAGCATTTTTGCTGCCTGGACCCGACCAGGGACAGCAAACTGAAAAACTAGCTGAAAAATAACAAGTGAACTTCGCATAAAAATTAAGAATGAGCAACTCAGTACGTAATAAATGTGATTTAAACCTCGGACTCCTGAGTGACAATCCTTCACTTAGCCCACTCAATCGCGACTTCGTGCTACAGATGCTGTTTTTGTTGCTGTTATGAAAAATGTAATAATCTTCCTGGAGCAACATTAATGGAGCGGATAGTGGAAATACATTAGCTTTCTTTCAGAGAGATAGATTAGAAGATTGATTCCGCTCTCATGCTGGTCTGTTCATAAGTCTACACACGGCTAGTTAGCTTTGCTAGCTTAGCATAAAGACTGAACAGCCTGTCTGTAACCTTACATGTCACAGATTGATGTAAGAGTGATATCAATCTTCTAATCTAACTGCTCTGCCAGGAAGCTGGCACTTTAAAAGATGTCAGACTTGTTGCACAAGTAAAACTAGTATCTGGAGAAATTCCCTAAAGGCGTTCGTTCACAAAGATTGGACAGACAAGCTGAAAAGGCGCCTCCATTCAGGTAGACGCTAGTGTAACCTGCAGTGTTCAGTGTTCCGTGAGTGAGTAAGTGCATAGCAGGTCAGCTTAACCTACAAAAATGTGCAGTATGTTATGCTTTTTGGAGATTTTTTCTCTGGGTTTAATTGAGCTGATCTTTTTAGGAAATTCCTCTGCAGATCCACAACTGCTTTTAAGACTGAATACAACTAACTCAACTGAACTATTTGCAAGAACTTTGTCTGTATTTTCCCCTTAAATGTGTACCAGAAATGATCTCAAGATTTGTTCTAAATTGTTGTCCTTTATATGCTGTTCCAGCAAATATCAGTATATTTATAAGAAACTGGATAATGTTTTAATCAAAAGTAAGAACTGAACTAGAAGCAGGAATCAGATGGGATTACGTGGTTTTAATAACATTTTTTTTTTTTTAAATAAATGTGGGCCCTGAGGGTTCAAGCTGCCACTGGCTGAGTGACAATAAAATCCACTCTGTTGCTAAGGCGGATGTTTTTGAGTGGGAACTTGAATCACTGTGGAGGAAGTGGAGTTTCGAGTCAACATGTGATCTCATTTTCAGGTTCTGTCAGTGTTACAGCCTCATATATGATCTGCCCTGCCTGAGTTTGTGTAAGCATTCCTCACAGCCTTTGACACTACTTCATCCTCTTGTTTTCCACAGTGAACCCATGCTGCTATTTACCCTGTCAGCACTGGGGCGTGTGCGTGAGGTATGGCGAAGACAAGTATGAGTGCGACTGCACTCGTACCGGCTACCACGGAGAGAACTGCACCGTCCGTGAGTCTGGCTCTCATATCCTCCCTTCTTATTGCACTTTTAAGGAATTTGAAATATTCTTTTGTACATGAGACTGAAAGGGTTAGATGGTATTCTAATGAAAAAGACAGATTCAGCTTGTTGTTGTTACATCAGGAAATCGAGCAACACAGCTCCTGGCTCACAGAGCTGGGAGTCCTCGTCCAGACCCAAATATTTGGAAAAATTGGAGGTAGAGAGAGTCCAGCTGGATTTGAGCTGCTTCTGCTGATCTCTTCACTGAACCACCTACTCACTCTGCCTGCCTGCCTCTCATTAACAAGGAACATTCACACACTGTAGTCCTTGATCAGACGCGATGTGTTTGGCACACAGTCAAACAGTTACATCATACTCATCACGCAAAACAGCAATTACCCCTTACTTTTGTTGTGTGGAGAAAAAAAGAAAGAACGAGTGGGAGGAGAGGGAAGGAAAAGCCAAACGGGAGAAGGGGGGCGATGGGATTGAGTGAAAACATTTGCTTACAATAATAGTTACACAAGGTGGAATAGCCCACTCATGCGGCTCATCTTACACAAACAAAATCAACATCAAAACATCTTGATGGAGCACAGTCTCCCACCTTACAGTCCAGTATTTGGGCTTTGCACCTTTTATACAGAACAGCAAGGTGGAATAATGTGGCAACAGTCCTGCCTTGTGTAAAAAGTGACTAAAGTCACAATATGAAAGATGGTGCTTGTAAAGACAAACCAACAAGTTTCAACTTTACTGTTTTGGTTCATAGCTCTCGAATCATAATTTACAGCCACAACAGCCAGCTATCTTAGAAAAAAAAGATTGTTTTCGCCCATGTGGACGGGCCCTTAAGTGAAAAGGCTGTTAAAATCCATTGTACACCACTGGCTCAGCACCAAAAGGCAGACAAACAATATTGAAGAGTTGTTGGTAAATACAGTGGAGTGTGCAGCAGCTAAAGAGATTGATATTTCCCTCAGGAGCTGGTGGAGACCAAATACAGAGCAAAAATAATGTATATTGGACTTTCATTTGCCAGGCGGTCAGAAATGTGACTCAAATGAATGGAAATGTTGGTGCTGTATGGGTTATTATGTTAATGATTGCTAACAAATTCTCCAGAACTGTGTGACAATTGCGACAATTTTGTTGGATTTTCGATGTGAAAATAGAAAATATTTTCAGCCATGACGCTTTGCTATTGTTAGACTATCCTATCTGGATTTGTAAAGATCAACAGATAGTTGATGTTATGCCATAACAACTGTCATTTACAGTATTTTACAAACGCTTGACTTTATTCCTAACTTTTTTGCATGTTAGGGAAAATAATATTCACCAAAAATAATGAACTTAGAGTTAACAGAAAATTAAATGACTGGCCACACTGTGGCACTCAACCTGAGTTTGATGAAGTTCTTTGAGAAACTAGTTCCCCAGTAAAATCTCAGCCACCCAGCCAGCCTGGACTCGCACCAGTTTTCATTGAAAACCAACAGATCCACAGAGGATGCCATATCCACTGCCCTCCACTCAGTCAACACACCTTGACAATAAGTGAACCTGCATCAGAATGCTGTTCGATGATTTCAGCTCAACATTCAATTCAGTCTCATCCATGGCGATGACTGAATAATTCTTGGCTTGAGCACAACACTCCGCATCTGGTTATTGGACTTCCTCCCAAACAAACCCCAGAGAGTACGTATTGGCAGTCACACCTCTATGTCATTGCTCAATACCAGGGCTCAGCCTCCTCCTCTTCACACCGTTTTCCCATAACTGTCATCCCAGACATGGTGAGAAAACTCTATTGCAAAGTATGTGGACGACACCACAATCATCGGACTCAGTATGAATAATGACGAGAGGTCGTATTGGGACGAAATCAACAATCTTGCAGAGTGAGTACTGAGTACAATCTACTGCACAACGTCAGCAAAACCCAGGAGCTGATTGTTGATTTTAGAGAAAAGGGGGAAAAGAAACACAACCATGTCTACATCAGTTGAGCAAGCACAGTTTTAGGTTTCTTGGCATCAACCTCATAGAAAAGGCTCCACTTCAAAAATGGACTTAAGAAGGCAAAATTCCTGTGCAATTCAAGTGCTCCACCTTTTACAGAGGAGCATCCTGACGGGAAAAACCACAAACTGGCCTGACATCAGACAGACAGAACATCACTGCTACCCGCCTACAGAGCATCAGTGATAGAGGGGAAGTGAGATGTGAGGATAAAAAGAAGACAGCACCCACCCCAGCCACAGTCTGTTCACCCTGCAAGTGTCTGGAAAAAGACACAGAAGTATCCGCTGCCGCACCAGCAGATTACCGATCAGCTTCTCTCCTCTGGCTGTGAGACTCCTGAACTCATCCTCATCACTCCACCATGAATCATTTATTTTTGAGACTTGATAATTACTCAATTAGTCTGTTGTTGTTTTTTTCATTTTACAGTCTTGTTTTGCGTAATGAGAATTAAATTAATCTCGAGTCTGATGTTGTAATACCTCAGCAAATGTTCAAGTTAATTAGCACAAACCAGCTGGTGCAGTAAGCCTGGAGCTTTTTTTGGGGCCCCTGGAGTTCAGGAGCGCCGGGGAAGTTGCAGGCAGACGGCTTTTTGCCTGGTATGTTATCAAGCCTTGACCCCAGGATGCTAAAACTCGTAGACTGATAATCAGACTGAATTTCCATCTTGTTTTCACATCTTTCAATGAGCCGTCGAGTGATTTAGTGATGTGGCTGGCGAATCCGAGGCTCTGGTATGAGGCTATGAAATGAAAGCCAAGCTTGCATTGTGATCCCGTTGGACCGTGACATAATGACTGTGTTATTCCGAGTTAATGTCCCCTACACTCACATCTGCTCTAACTTCCAGTAACAAGAACATTGTTTTTTCACGTGTCCTCCCACTACAGCTGAGTTCTGGACCAGAGTGCGTCTGTTCTTGAAACCCAGCCCAGATGCGGTGCATTACCTTCTCACCCATTTCTACTGGCTTTGGGACATCATTAACAACACCTTCCTGCGGGACGTTCTCATGCGGCTGGTTCTGACAGGTCCGGTTCTGCAGGTCACTCAAGAGAGCTTTACTCAGGGCTGTCACGTTTTCATTGTATCTTATAACGTTTTGTTTCTGTGAACAGTAAGGTCCAACTTAATACCCAGCCCTCCGACCTTCAACTCTAAATACGACTACCTTAACTGGGAAGCCTACTCTAATCTGAGCTACTACACTCGGCTTCTGCCTCCTGTGCCCGAGGACTGCCCGACACCTCTGGGGGTCAGAGGTGAGTCATTTATATCAAGTTGTAAGCTGCGTAATCAGTATTATTGTATCATCACTGTGCCTTTCAGTTAGTTGCCTGTCACTGTGTGGGAGAGAGTCAGACAGTGACTAAACATAGAGTGAAAAAATGTAAACATTATCTAATCTGTAAATCTGAGTCACGTAGATTTACATCAGCGCTGGTGGTTATTTAACAATGAACGGCCCATGACCTAATTTACTTGCACTCTTGTTTTGTTTTGATTGCGATTTGATTTGATCAATGTTATATTGACATAAAAAAATACTAATATCTAGTAAGGTAGCATAAAAAGAAGAGCAGCGTAAAGAAATACTCCCGATGCACAGTACATATATGTATACATGATACTTTCCACTTCTGTATAATTTTAATGCTATAATGCATTATATAAACATGTCCTCGCCCAGTGTTGTTTCAGCCGAAGCGAAGCTGTCCGCCCCGGTGATATGCATTAAGATCACTGACCTTGGAGGCTCAGCGTGATGTGTTAACTGTATCAGTGGTGTTTTCACAGACACACTGCTTAAGTATTATGACTAGAGGCGTGGCGTATCTGTGTGTTGCCCTCTTGCTGTGTTTGACGCTGTGCTTTTTTCTTCTTTTTTTTTCTTCCTCCTCAGGCAAGGCTGGGCTTCCTGACCCTGAGCTGCTGGTTGACAGGCTGCTGAAGAGAAGGACATTTAGACCTGACCCCCAGGGCTCCAACCTCATGTTCGCCTTCTTTGCACAACACTTCACCCACCAGTTCTTTAAGACCTACAATCGCATGGGTGTGGGCTTCACTAAGGCTCTATCGCATGGGGTAAGTACATATAAAACTTTTGACAACAATTACATTTTATTAGAATAGCACTCTTCCTAACAGTTTCCAACACGCACAGGTGGATGCAGGGCACATTTATGGAGACAACTTGCAACGGCAGCTCCTGCTCAGGCTTCACAAAGATGGGAAACTCAAGTATCAGGTAAAAAGAATCAATACTGTCAATAGAGAAAATGTGTGTACAAAGATTTGTCTTCACATGTAAATCAAGCTTAAACTGGAAAAAAAAAACATTTAAATTCCAATAACAGAGTGAATCAGTATTGTATTTTTCATTATTCAAAAAGTTGTTTCATCCAAATTTATTGGTGTTGATATTTGAGCATTTCACTTATTCTGAGAGGTATCTGCCAAAAAATATGGATGTAAATAAACTTTTATATGACATATTGCTGCAGGACTATGGAGTATGAACTGCAGAGTATAATCATTAATAATTGTTTTCCCATCAGTTAATAAACGGCGAGATGTACCCTCCCACGGTAGCTGATGCACCTGTGAGGATGAGCTACCCCCCCGGGATCCCCCCTGAGGATCAGATGGCGATTGGTCAGGAAGTGTTTGGACTCCTACCCGGCTTGGGAATGTACGCGACGCTGTGGCTGAGGGAGCATAACCGAGTGTGTGACATCTTGAAGGCGGAGCATCCTACCTGGGATGACGAGCAGCTCTTCCAGACCACACGCCTCATCATCATCGGTGAGTTGGCCAAAGCATGTTTGCCGCTTTATGGGCTATCATTTCTAACAGACAAATATAAGAGTGGTATCAATCCTCTCATCTAATGCTTCACAAATAACTTAATAAACATATTTCCAAAAATGTTGAACTATCAATTTAAGGCTACAGCTGGCAGCCAAATTGCTTAGCGTAGCACAAAGACAGGAAATGGAGAAACGGATAACAAAATCCACCTACTATAACCTGTTCAGCTCACTAATTAAAGGTGCAGTATGTAGGAATTGGCCACTTGTCAAATTTATATTGAAAACCAATATTGGGGCAGTGTATCACCAGAGTAACCGCTAACTGCTACCTACTGTAGATGCCCTTAGCTAGTTAGCTCAGTTAGCCGTGCAGCTAGCAATAAATAATAGGTGTGCTGTGGTTACACCGCTAACACGGAAGCTTTGGACCAGGGCAAGTCAAAGCAAGCTGGTTAGCAGTTCCACTGGTAGGAAGCCACTGCACCCAGCCAAGTAATAGTCCAGTACATAGCACTCTTAAAGCCACAAGTTGAGCAAACAGGATATAATGTGTTTAAGTAGGTGCGTTTTGTTTCCTTTTCACAGAGCCAGACTTGCTGTTTCCCCACTGGTTAGAGTAACTAAGCTAACCCACTGCTGGCTGTAGCAAATGTAGCAAAGTTGCAAAAAGCGTATTTCCCCAAATATGACGCTATTCACTTCATGCATTTATATATGTTGTAACATCTTTTGTTTGTCTAAGCTTTTAATAATGGTGTATGTAAGCACACTTCTCTAGAAGTTCAAGGATGGCTAATTTTAATTGAGCCAGTTTGGGTTTAAACTTGTTCTGTTCTGACTCAGCATAGATAAGCATTGGATTTAATCCATCTGCCCTCCCCCTGATTTTGTGACTCTGCACGTTTCCTCTCAGGGGAGACAATAAAGATAGTAATAGAGGAGTACGTGCAGCACCTCAGCGGATACCGTCTGCAGCTGAAGTTCGATCCCACCCTGCTTTTTAACTCCAACTTCCAGTATGGCAACCGGATCGCTCTGGAGTTCAGCCAGCTCTACCACTGGCACCCCATGATGCCCGACAGCTTCTTCATCAACGGAGACGAAGTGTCCTACAAACAGTTCATCTTCAACACCTCTGTTATCACGCGCTACGGCATCGATAAGCTGGTGGACGCCTTCTCTCAGCAAGCTGCCGGCCAGGTGATTAATCACAGACAGTGTAACATAATACATGTGCAGGAAGGTACAATGATTCCACCTAACTGGCATTTTAACAACAGGATAGAACAGAAACTGCATGTAATCTGATAAAGTGCCTCCAGCAATGTCACTCTATGGCCAAGTTGCATTGTTGGTAATGTAGTAGGGTAAAAAGCAGCCGCATTACGTCGACTGAAGTTGGTAGATGTATTTTCAGCCACAGAAAGAAATATAGCTGGTTTTCTGAGAATAAGACTGAACAGTTATTCCAGAGATACTTCATGCCTCTCCTCTAACGGCCACCATTTTGAACAAATGATGCCATATCTCAAAATTACAGACATAGACATAGAAAGATACTAATCAACAGTAATTGTGGGTAAGGCTTTGGGGGTCCACCACCACCAGCTGATTGGGGCCTTAAATAGTTCAAAATGACTTCCAGATCTCTGTCCACTGCAGTGTGCCTATCAGATACAGAAATGTATGTACTTGCTGGAAACTGAATTGACGTCTTTACATTGGGTAATTATTTTTATTTGCCTTCATTAGAATACTCTTTTGAGACCTAATCACAGGTTAACATATACATACCCAGCAAACACCAGACAAATCAGAGCACATCCACATGAGCTGCGTAGCACTGCAGGGAAACTGAAATGAACAGGAAATACTTTCAAAACATGCTGATGTCTCCTTGAAGTTATTTCATTTCCGGTATTCTTCTTTGTCCTACAGATCGGTGGGGGGCACAACATCAATGCCGTGGTGACCCATGTGGCCGTGTCGACCATAAAGGAGTCCCGCAAACTCCGCGTGCAGCCATTCAACGAGTACAGGAAGCGCTTCAACCTGAAGCCATACACATCGTTCAGCGAGTTCACTGGTAAGACAAACAGTTTTGTGTTCAGACCACACAACGCGCAGTGCAACTGTCAAAGCATATTATTTACAACTTTTACAAGTCCATGAGAGCAGCTGAACAGACATTCTTGAAATAAATTGCATGTCCTCCACCTGAAGGTATCTTAAGAGACTGTTCTCCATTGCTTTCAATTGCTGTTAAAACAGATCATTTTCTCTGCAGACGTTTGGTCTTGTCAAAGCAAGAAAAGCAGAGGTGTCATTTTTAACGCTTGCGAAGGCTGCATTCCATTTAGGTTAACTAGTTCTAGGGCTCTGATATTGTGCATGCTTACTCACTGTCATGGCTAACCGGGACACTTAATAGAATGGAGCCAGTGTTAATGTTATTGTACACGCCTTTGCTTTTCTCTGCTTCTGAGGTAGAAAAACACCATTGTATCAAATTCTTCAGGCAAGTGGCTCTGTGGGGCACATGGTGTGAATCTGAAATGAAGGAGTTGTTCCCATTTCACCACTTGCCAGTTGAACACCAACTTGAAAGACGAAGAGTGGAAAATTTGGAAGGACATCGAGCCATTTTTCTAGATAAAATTACAGATTTGATGACCCATTAGCTGACGTTAGCATTCAACCATTCATAGCTAACATTACTGGCTGATTACATCCAGTGCAACTTTTTTCAAGTCATTAGCTTTCATCCTCCAGTCACCATGGATTTCTTTTTAGCAAATTTCTTGGCACCCCATCCAATCATTGTCAAAGGAAAAATCAGTAGGGTTCTTTGGGGACCGTGAAAAACTTTATGACGATCCATCCAACTGTCCCGCCAAAGTGTTGGACTGACTGATCAAAAGACTGACCAATGTACTTGATGCTGGATATTTTTACTAACTGTGCCAACTTGTGGTTACCATTTCCAGATAACGAGGAGATAGCCCGGGAGCTTGAAGAAATGTACGGTGACATTGATGCTCTTGAATTTTATCCTGGTTTGATGTTGGAGAGGACAAGACCGGGCGCCATATTTGGGGAGAGCATGGTGGAGATGGGTGCCCCCTTCTCCCTCAAAGGCCTCCTAGGAAACCCCATATGTTCTCCTATGTACTGGAAGCCCAGCACCTTCGGAGGCAAAGTCGGATTCGACATAGTGAACTCCGCCACACTAAAGAAACTGGTGTGTTTAAACATGAAGACGTGTCCTTATGTGGCATTTAGTGTACCAACTAAGGAGCAATCACAAAGAGGAAGTGACGATAGTAAAATAAGGACTGATGAGCTATGACCCTTTGCAGGCAGGGGGCTGCTGCTATTAAAAAAAAACATGTTGAAGATGCACAGTATGTGTGGAGAACATACAGTGATGTTTGTCTGAACAGCACTGGAGAATCACACAGGACTCAAGAGTTTTAATTTAACCGCTAGGTCTCACGCTTGAACAAACAGTGAAGACCCCAACACATGATTTTTGTTTAATACTTTGTGCCTGAACACTGAAATACCATCAGAAAAAAAGCAGGTCCACACTGTCCAGTAATATGTCCTGTCTGTAGATTTATTTTAATGGTCCCACATTATAAAAAACATGTTTTCTCTGGTCTCTACATATATAAACTGGTCCTCCCTGAGCCTCCCAACTCCCAGAATGAGGAAAGCAAACAAGTCCTGCATGGTCTCTGCAGCCCACCCACTGGTAAAACAGCGCTCCTACAGGCTGTTCAGATTCAGCTCCTGTCATTACGTAACAACAGGAGAGATTTTCATAGGCCGGCCTCCTCTGCGTGAAAACACTCCCCCCTCTCCCCGGAGATATCCGAGACTGCTTCAGTAACGAGGGTCAGTACAAAGCTGGCTTTGCCTCGACGTAAAAGGATCAGTCCCAACCATACAGGACCCAGCAACTGCACCTGAGCCACTGGTTAGGCTCGTCACGTTTTGATAGTATTTACAGTTGCCTAGTATGGTCAGCTCGAAATTGGCTAACTGGTTAGTTCCGCTTTGGTCCGCTATGCAATGGCGTTTGAAATGAGTTTAATGTTAATAATATTACGAGGGAGCTTGGTTGTCGCAGTAAAAAGTCTGGAAACATGTGCAGACTGGAGACAGAGACGATGCGAACAGTGTCCAAGAGTTTGGAGACTGTGTTGAAAACAAACACAGCCTTCGCTAGCTGTTAGCCATTAGCTACATGGTAGTAAATGTAACAACACATACGAACAAACTAACATTATTCAGACAAACTAACCATTCTGAAACGTCCTGCTGCAGCCGCAGAGTATGTACTTCTTCAGAAGCCTCTCCTTCTGGGTCCGATTCTGGGTCAAACTGGTATGGTTTAATGGAAGCATCTCGGCGAGCCATACCGATACATCCACCGTAAACATTAGCACATGCTACTGCTAGCATAAGCGGCATCCTCTCCCTGAAAGGGGCGTGTAGCAGGCAAGGCAGGCATTGACAGACGGAGCTCATTAGCATTTAAAGGTGCAGGCACAGAAACAGCCTGTTGTCAGGAGAGCTCAGTAGAGCGACTTTAAGACAGCTGAAATTCAGGACCACGGATGGGTTTGGGGCAATACATTTCGAATACAGTGTTGTTGGACCTCTGACAGCTGTGTGAAATTGATGAGAACAGTATAATATGGGATCTTTAAAATAAGTGATTGCAATGCAATGTAACCAGTAAACGAAATAAAACTATAGACACAAAGTGAATTGTTGTCCATTCATTTGAACTGGCGGTGATGCAACCCTTTGTTTTCTCTATCCTTTGTTCTGGACCTCTCAGTCTCAATTCCCACTTCCTCTTCTTTTCGCAGATTGCCTTTTGTGAATCCACTGTTTGTTTTGGCTCGAGACTCATCCAACAACAGGGCGTAAGGTTTTAAAAATTAAAAAGATGCACAGCAAGTTTAAAAACATCTAAAACAAAAGCATGAATACCTAATGGCTTAGATAGTTTTTGTAGGATACAACCAGAAAATGCACATAGATCTACAGGCACTTTTGACAAGATAAGGCCTTGCACACATGATACTTCTCTGTGTTTTCAGTGATATGTATCAGCAAAGGGGAGGGTAAATCTGGATTCCCTCATTGGTATCATGATAGCTTTTGTAAAAATATTTTTTTAGGGAGGGTCAACATACATTTGGCTCCATACCTGCCAGCAGTAGTTGTAGTGATATTTTACAGTTATATCCCCCTCTAGCTGTTAAGATGGAGACTACCCAGTGCTGCTTCCAGCAACCTCCCACATCTCCTACGTCAGTGGGATGAACCGTAGTGTCGTGTTGCCTTTAGGTGCTCTCAGTAAAGTACACATTTCCTTTAAATCATTCGAAAGCATGAGTCTATCATATGTTGTACTTTGAAACTACTAATCGGGATGGGAGTAACACCAGCATAAACTGTGCAGCTCACCAATTTCATGTGCTTCCGGTTTTATTTGATAGCTATTTAAAAGAAAGAGCAAATATACATATTTGAGGCAATAATTGTGTTTAAAAAGTTGCTACAAACATCACAGATTGACTAACGATGATTTTTGATGTGCTTCTCACTATTACCATACTTTAAAAAATCGCAACAAGGGGTTACATTTCGGTTCTGTTCGCGCGTATTTTCACAATTACGACATTTCTGCGTCACATGAAGGCATCATACTTAGGCAGGGTTGCTTGCGGCGGCTAAACTAGCAGATGAGCTAGGGAACAGTTGGAGTTGCTGATATCTTCATACCGTCAGCTGACCATAAAATCGAGGTAAGATCAATATCAATAACTCATTAGTAACTATAAGTGCATGTTGTATGCTTTTACAACAGTGTATAAAGCTGAAGTCAGGGTTTACTCGATTAGCTAATGTTTACTGGTTGTCACAGGAAGTCAGTGTAACGTTAAGCTAGCTCAGTTTGCTAACGCTAACATGGCTCACTTTCACACGAGCAGTGCTGGTTCGGCCCGTGTCCTACTTAATAAATGAGTTAATTGGATTGTCTCTATCCTCTTTACAGCCGTGTTTGGATAGGTGGGCTCGTAGAGAACCATACCTGTTAACAGCTTGCCGAACAGAACTAACTGACGTAGTGAGCTGGCTAGCTAGCTAGCCGTCGTAGCTGTCAAATCGGCAGGGGTTCACGGATACAACTTCATGTTAGGTGTTGGCTGTAGGCCTTTGCTCCTACTGTTTACATTTATTATTCATTATATTGAGAGGCAGGGGGGTGGATATTGTTTTGTTTGGTCATCAGATTTTGCAACCAAGTCACAGAAAAAGGCTGTACAATGGTTCAGCGTAATGATCGTCAAAACTGAAATGGATTTGTTAAGGGTTTCTGCCTCCTCTTCCTTCCATCTGTGCACATTTGGTTGGCTTACATACGGATCAGTGCACCATTAAAGGCCTCTCAGCTCAAGTTGTCTAAATCGACACACTTACGATAAGCTATGAATAGCGTCAATGTCCCATTTTCAAAATAAAACCCTTTCTCACCGACCTGTGACAGCTTGGATGGCTGTCGATCTGGATTATTACGCTCCATTTACTAATGTGCTCTGCTGGACTGTTGTGAGACAACAATGTTGTTGATCTGAAGAGGTTTTGATCTACGAGGCTTTAAATATGAAGCAAATGGCAGTATTGTCTCATTGTCAACTTTCATGCAAATGGCTAGTCAAATTATTCAACAAAATGGAGGTCGTAGTGCTTATCCAAATGCAGTCTGTGATTTTTAGGATTAAATGAATGAGATTAGTTGTATGTTAGTCCTGCTTAAAATACAGACGTTCAGATGAATGATGAGCTCTCAGTCATCAGTCATGTGAAACAGAACAATAAACTCACATGGAAGCATTAAGCTCAGTGTTATGTCTTGACAAAGTTGTATTAGTATGGAAAATAAATGCAAAATAATCGGGTACAATATCCAAGTACAAGGCTTGTTCTCCATATGTAATAAAATGACAATGACAAAGGAAATTATTATTTGATCACACATAATAATCATGAATTGTATCACAATCGCAATTTCTGTCAAAAAAAAATCGCAGTCACACTTTCTGACCATATCGTGCGTCCTCAGTGGTGCCCACAGCTAACACATAAATAACTGCTGCCCTCAGGTGAGCTGTTGTCATGACGACCCTGGATGACAAAATCCTGGGAGAGAAGCTGCAGTACTACTACAGCAGCAGCGAGGACGAAGGCAGCGACAACGAGGATGAGGATGGGGAGAGAAAGACCATCCGGGATGGCAACGTCGAGGAGCCGGAGATAGACTACAGCGCGGATGGGAGCGCTGTCAACACAGGTACTTTGGCAAGCACATGCACAACAAGAAAAGTCATGATTAGGCCACTGTGTGCATTTTGTATAACTAAAAGCAGGTAATGAGAAGGCCCGACTTGCAGGGAGCACTCTTTACATCATCCCCATGGAGTGAAAAAATACCCCCCAATTTAGTTCAATAAACATCAAGCAGTCTAGTTGTCTAACATTGGTTAAACTGTTTGGTTAATATTGATAATACATATTTGTGGTACTTCTCCATGATAACAGTGACTTTGATTGTTCTTTCCCAGGACCAAAGGGTGTCATCAATGACTGGAGGAAGTACAAGCAGCTGGAGGTGGAGCAGAAACAAGAGCAGAAGAAAGAGATGGAAAGACTAATCAAGAAGCTGTCAATGACCTGCCGCTCCGACCTCGACCAGGAGAAAGACAAAGAGAAACAGAAGGAGCTGCAGGACAAAATAAAAGGCAAAGTGAGTTGTTGAGTGGCAACAAAAATACACACAGTTCACAGGAAAGAAATGCATGTGAAATTCTCCTTTATATTTCACTATCTTGTTCCTCGTACCGCGCTGGCAGTGTTTGGTGACTGCCTCTTGAAACTGTGCCACACTTGATAATAGGACACCCGCTGTGGGAAAAGGCTAAATACAGGCAAGATCTTAATTTAAGACAGCCTGATTAACATCGTGGAAGCTCTGAACCCTCATCCTCTATTATCTGATACCATCTAATTATGGATTAGTAAACGCAGTGACACTTGATTTCACTTTACCTTAATGCATCTGCCAACTTTTGGAAATAAAAAAGAGGTTTATCCTGGTCATAGAGTTATACACGGCCTATTTAGAGACAAGTAATCGAACAGTCAAGAGTAAAATGTGGTAAAATTGGAGCATCTGTAAAGGAAGCAGCAAAGTAGCTCTTTTCAAAGGAACATTTTGACATTGTAGGGGATATTCTTTGTCTTCCTAACAGATGACCATGCAAGAGTACAACATGCTCCAGGAACAGGAGGATGATGAAGACTTCCTCCAGCACTACCGCATGCAGCGCATTGAAGAGATGCGGCGCCAGCTCTGCCGTGGCAAACGCTTCGCACAGGTCTATGAGCTCAGCAGCGGAGAGGACTTCCTGGAGGCTTTGGACAACGAGGACAAAAGCACTCTGGTCATGATCCACATCTACGAGCCGGAGGTCCCGGGCTGCGAGGCCATGAGCGGCAGCCTCATGTGTCTGGCCCAGGAATACCCGCTGGTCAAGTTCTGCAGCGTACGCAGCTCGGCCATCAGCACCAGCGCACTGTTCAGAGGCAGTGCTCTGCCCGCTCTGCTCGTTTACAAAGGAGGGGACCTGATCGGGAACTTCGTTCGGCTCACAGACCAGCTCGGGGAAGACTTCTTCGCCGTAGACCTGGAGGCTCTGCTGCAGGAGTACGGCCTGCTGCCCGACAAGTCCCCCTGCGTCCCGAAGACGGTTCGCAATGGAGCCATCATACAGACCAACGTGAGCGATGAGGACTCTGACCTAGACATAGACTAGAGCCTTGATATATAACACGCATTTATGCTTGGAAAAACAGAGTCTGCATGGACTATAGATCATTTTTATGTACGTGGACCCCCGTAGTAATGACGGACTGAGCCGGGATTACTTCGTTTCTACTCACACATCTCACACTCCAACCAGCATTGAAGCCGAAAGTAAATGCACACAGAACATCAGTGAGATTCATGACATCATTCCATGATTAACATGAGTTATATTTCATACGAGTAAATTGAATCCTTTATAGATATAGAGAACACGCGGTTGAGAATGATTTAGATGTTAGGTTAAATGTTTTGTTTGAGCCAGTTTTTTTTTTTGTCACCTATTTATTCATAATGTTATAAAAAACATTTCTCTGTTTTGTTTCATGCACATCTTTGTTGTACTAAATGTGTTTCAATCTGTAGATTACAAAACCTCTCAGCCCAAACTGACTTTGAGTTAATTTTATAACTTTTATATGTGCTGTACCATTTCAAATAGTGGGAATAATAAACACACGTTTGGACTCGCTGCCTGTTGTATTTTTATTGGATTAAAGGAGGGATGATAGATGAGAGAATGAAAATGAGCCTAGGAATGTTATATTATTTTTGCTTACAGTGGATCGTTTGATTATGAAAGGAGTTCTCTGATTGCATTTCTCTTCAGCTCCATAGAGCGTTTTAGCCTCTTTGAGCTCATTGTTTTGTTTTTTCAACCTACATACTTTACTTTCACCTGACTTGTTTTCCAGCCGATTTTCTGCTTTTAAGTGAAACTCTCACTCTCAACTCTTGAGCCCTCTTAGCGTTTTAAAAATAGCGATTTTGATGCTATCGTAAAAGTGCCCGTAACACTC
Source organism: Diplodus puntazzo (assembly GCA_963678695.2). Classification (NCBI taxonomy): domain Eukaryota; kingdom Metazoa; phylum Chordata; class Actinopteri; order Spariformes; family Sparidae; genus Diplodus; species Diplodus puntazzo. The sequence continues at coordinate 20,585,160 of OZ023173.1, read as the reverse complement.
CCATTGAAAATGAGTTTGACCCGAAAACGCAAATACTGTAAGTCTTAAGAGTGGCTCTTTCGTCGTAATTATGCTTTCACACGAAGGTTTGACTCATGTACATTCAAAAAAAAAAGCCTAGGTTGCATTTTTGGCGAGAGTTTTGCTTTAAAGCTTCAATAAACCCACTGTACGCTAACTACACAGCATCAAACAGTGGTCTGACAAAGTTAGAGAACGTAATGAAGCTTAGCTGCTGAACAGCCAGATATTCCCTTAGTGGTTGGTAGAGACCAAAGCAAAGCTAAAAAGGGTTTTATTTTTTAGGCAGGGACGTGGTCCACACAATGCCGATGTGACAAGCTATGCAACATTCATTTTCAATATTCCAAGTCAGTGTCATGTTGACACTGTCTTCTGCTGTCCCTTAAATGCCACAGAAAGTCAACAGATGCAGCTTTTATTTTCCTTTTCAATCAGTTTGTGTCATTCAGCTGAAGATCCAGTGTGCGGGATTTAGTGGCATCTAGTGGCGAGGTTGCAGATTGCAACAAATGAAATATCCCTCGCAGTGGCTACTAAAACCCACCAGAAATCGAAAGGCCGTCTCTCAAGTCTGTGTTTTTTCAAGTAGAAACATGGACCTGCTCCCTCTGTTGATATCAAAGAGTCGTTCTAAGGTCACGAGAACACAATGATCTTGGTTTCAGGTGATCTACTATTACGCCCTCAAATCCTCCTAAAGTTTACACTCTAAACCTTGAATTCAACAGCATGTTAGTAACCAAAGATTAAACACATGGGGCTGCAGAGTTAATCCCATTTGTATCCATTTATTGTATTTACAGATCAGGTGAATGCTGGTATTTACAGACATTATGGACCTTTTACACAGCAGACATTTCAACGTGTTAAACACAGCTGTAATTAATGTTTCTGATTGTCAAAACAAAGACATCCTTAATGTTATTAGTTCCACCTGTGCTTTCCTTCTGTGACAAGAACAAGATGTCTGCTGTGAAAAATGTCCATACCGATGAATGATTGAATGATTAGTAGTAAAAGCAGAAGTAAACGTTTGATTTGTTAGATTGATGACATTTGGACTCGTGCAGTGGCCACAGTCACATTTGTGGGCGCACCGGTGAGCCAGAAGTTTCCATTATCATCACTATCATAACAAAACAGCTGCTGCACAAGTATTTGACTGATCAACAACACGTAACCGCGGCACGTAATCAGACGAGTCACCAGGTCTAACCTGCTACGATCCAGCTTCCTCTGTGATGATACAGCAGCATCAACAGGCTTCTTTCCACTTCAGTAAATTCCCCAGAGGTCATTCGTCTGAACACGGATTGTTGGATAGGTCGACTCAACCGATTCTGTCCGCTCAATAATCACTCCGAGCACGATGAGCCAGAGCCGGAGCTAATCTCTGTGACCATATCAAAACTCACCATTCAGTTTTTTATAGTTTGCAGAATAAATGTTGGCAATGAAAACCACTCATATGTTGCAACTTTACATTTGTTTAGGTTCAACTTTCTACTTTATGTCGTTGACAGTGCTGTGCTTGTGATCCGGTTAGGTTCAGGCACAGAAAACACTTGGTTAGGGTTAGGAAATGATCATGTTTCAGCCTTAAATACCTATTTTGGTCGCCATAAACGCTGCTGAAGATGTCTCAAGATTTTGTTAAAGGTCATAAACATGTGATGTGAAACATGTTTTGAAGAAACGTCGACATGGTTTGTGGCCTATGACGTGTGAACAAACCAGTGGTTTGCAGAAAACGTTAAGTGCCGACAATTTATCCTGGCAACTGGATTTGACTTTGTATGTAAAACAGAGCCGCATCGTCAGCAGCTGAAGCCGTGCGTAGCTCCTCGGTGGACACCAGGCTAATGTAGCCTACAGCCAGCTCATCAGCAGCAGGGTGAGACAAGGCAGCGTCAGCAGCAGGAGGGTTGTTTCTTCATGGAGCGGAGCAGCTGAGCCGTGCAGGTCATGTTCACAAAAGGCGTGCTCCAGCAGCTGATGGGTCTCCGCGCTGATGCCTGCCAGGGAAAACAGGAAATAGTTGCGTCACCTCGTGCAGTGTATCTAACACCTTTAACTGCTGTGCTGCTGGGAGGCTCATTTGTGGCAGAGTTGATTAATCTCGACCCCTTTCCTGACCCGAAAGCCTGACTGGCAGCCGTGAAATCAATGCCATCTAATGGTATGGGGGGGGGGCCTCTGACACAGCGTGCACGCTCACTGCAGCAAATCTGCTGGAAGCTTTGTCACATCCGCGACCTGACCTCTCTGAATTCACCGCAATGTGTTGGTCGTGATACGCACCGTGTTCTGACCACTCGTCCCACAGATGCTGGACGTCCTCGTTGTGATGTTCGTGGTGCTCGTGATGATCTGGGTCTGTATTAAACACACAGATTGGATATGTCAAGATGAAGATATGCAAGCTGATCCCCGGCACCCGTGTATTAAAGGATAAGTCCACCGAAAAATGAAAGTTCAGTCATTATCATCTCAACCCCGTGCTGATTGAAAGTCAGGTGACTTTTTCTGGAGCTTCACAGCAGTACAGCGTTGCAGCATTCTCCCAAACAACTGAATTAGATGGGGACTCTTTTTATAATGTTAAAAAAAATCCAAGACCCTATTCACACGCTTTTGCTGAAATCTTCATTGTAGCTGCCAAGCTAATAGCGTTAGCACACACCCTGTCCGAAGCGTACTTTGAGGCCGTGAATGACATCTTTCAAATCAACTGAGCATCTCAGGGCTCCCAGAGACTGTGATTACACTGGACAGGCAAAGCCATATTTAAAAAAAAAAAAAAAAATTACATTAAAAAAGCAATCCTGCTATACTGTTTTGCTGTGAAGCTCCAGAAAACTACAAAACTTTCCATCAGCATGAGTGTGAGTAGATAATGACTTAATTTTCATTTTTGTGTGAACTTATCCTTTAAAGGTGCACTATGTATAGGTAAGAATAGGTCAGTTGTCAACGTCATACTAAAAACAAACAGGGGGAAGCATATCAACAAAGTCATCGCTAACTGCTGCTCACTCTAGTTGCCATTAGCAAATTAGCTCGATTAGCTGTGCATCTAGCAATCTGACCTGGAGGCTTAGAGCACCAGCGGGCCCATGAGCTTTAGAATCGAACAAGCATGCTAATAATGTTATTGTCAATGACAACTGTTATTTGCTCACATTCTATTAGCAATTTTTTTTCCAACTTAAATTCTTACATATTGCACCTTTAACGCATACACATGAATTCCCTAATGTGTGTTTGACATGTTATTTTGGAGGAAAAAAAGTATAATATTCATATTAAATTCTTTACAACGGTGCCTACTGCTTCTCTTTCATTACAAATCTGCAATATTTCTCATTTCAAAAGTTTAACTGCTGGACACGAGATGCTTCCTGCTTCACTTTGGAGTCCGTTCTCAGTGTGTGCACACTGAAGGCTTTAAGTTTCCTAATCCCGCTTGTGTTTGCTTATATGTGACGTCACAAAATCATGATCACAGGCCCACCTCTTAAAACCCGATTTTCAATCAGCAAGTGTCTCTACACAGTGAACCCCAACACTCAACTGCAGGAACAAGAAGACAAACACGTCTTTGACTGGAGGGGGACTTTAAGCTCTTCAGCATGAACAGCAAATAACAAGAAGCAAGATCAAACATATCTCTCCTCTGTGTGAGGTCACGCAGCTACACAGAGAAAGCTGCACGAGAACAAGGATGAATTAAAACAGCGAGGGGAGGATTAAGTGACAACAGACACAAACAGGAAATGAAACAAGGGGAATGACAAAAATGATGGAAGCCAGGCAGCTGTTCTGACCTTGGAGGCCGAACGTTTAATAAAACCGGAGCGCGAATATTACAGATCTTTGTCATGGGATTCAGTTCTGTGGAATCATGAAATAATTCAAAATGTTATGTAGGTTTTATTTGCGTATACAAACAAATCTGAAAATTAGAAATTCAATATATTAACTCCTTTGTGTCTTGTGTTTATTATATATTGTTATGGAAACCCAACATGAAGTCCTTTTTTGCCATTTCAGGTGTGGATTGAACCTTTTAAAGAACATCTAACACTTTTGGAAAAAATTGAAAATGTATTGCTAGAAAACAAAAATAAAATATGTTTTTGAATTAATGATAATTCAAAATACAACTCACAGTGAACCTGCATGATTTACACAGAACTAATGACTTCTGTCTGGATTATTTTGCTTAAAGATGAATGTTTTTTTTCCATTTCCTGGTGATTTTTGAGGATTCCCATTAATCATAATGCTGATTATCAGTCTTTCCAATTCTACTTTACAAATAGAATGACTATCTACTCTAATAGATTCCCAAGAAAATAACTATACTAAATATTTCAGGCTTTTACATGTTCAGTTTTTGATATAAAAGTGAAGCTCAGTACCGTTTGAGTGATGCCAGAGCATCCGTTTGAGCTCCCTGAGGGCCTGGGTGAGGTTCTCCAGCTGGTCGTGAAGGTGGATGTTCTCCTCTATCAGAGAATGAATCGTGTCCTGCAGTTCAAAGCTGCGACTCTGCAGGACCAGCAGGGCCAGAAGCAAGAAGAGCAGTGCCGGCCTCAGTCCCCTCATGGCGACCACAGCACACCGCCTCTGTCACATCTTCACAGTCTACAATCCCTCTCACAGGTAACGCGTCCGGATCCTCAGTGAAAGAGACGCGCCTCGCTGTAGCAATGATTGGTGCTGTATTCTTCTATCAGCTTAAAGTCGTGGGGAGGCGACAACAGTTTGTTCTTTCTCTCCAAAGCCATGAGTGGAAAGCTGCCAGTGGGCTGCTTTAAAATCCATCCAATGTTTCCACATCAGCTGTCACAGTGACCAAAGCAAGAGATGCCCCCCCCCCCCCCTTCGTTTGCATCAGTGTGATCTGATTCAAATGAAAATTAGATGCTCATAATACATATGCTGTGTAAACAAACTTATGTCTTCATGTGTGTTTGGGGATTTATTTAAAAAAACAGCCCAGAAATGTGGATGAAGAGGAGGCGATGTCCCAGCTGGTCACTCAGATAGATCAATAGACGACGGATGGATAGATGGATGGATGGATGGACGGACACCATCCTGGTGTTTAATTAGCTGCAGCTCATCTTTGTCACAGCATGAACATCATTACTGGGACATCAGTCGGTGAAGTGAAGAGGACGGACTCAAACCAGGTCCCTAGATGTGTCATTATTTAAAAAAAACATCTAATTTTAGTAGGTACAGAAGACCCACGCTACACTTTTACATCCTCCTGGTGCTGAGACTTTTTAGCTGGCAGTGCAACAAACTTCACTGGAAATAGGTCAGTAAAATTAAGTGCCAACTTATTGACCTATTTCCAACCACTGCAGACAAACTATGAACATCAGCGTGTGGGACGTCAGGCCTGAAAAGCTCTTAAGTGTTGAGGGACAACAAGCAATCTTCTCGTATTACCATCCTGATTCATGTACAGCAGCTTTCTTACCTACTATCAATTAACACCAATTCAGAGGTTATTGAAGGGAAATCCTTGGTTAAGCTGTAGGATGCAGCTCATGCAAAATGCTAAAAGAAAGCCAACATGCATCAACTCAGTATTTTACTTTTTTAAACCCTTACTCAATCATGCAAATAATTATTCATAACTAAATGTCATGGTTTACGAACTTAAATGTAACATTAATCGGCTAACTCAATCTGTTTCAAAGTTCTTTTATTGTTCAGTAAATTATTTATGTCTTAACTTGACAGATTTGAGAAAATGTTCATTTAAATTATCCAAACTGAGGTGATAATGTAAAACATGTACACAACTGCACCAGAGAAGTAAACATTGCAGCAGCAGGACATGTTTCCATGCTCCCAGGATGTGATCTAACATGTGCTGGATCCATTTCATTTCTGCGAGCGTTGATACTAAGGGGATTGATCCATCGACCCCTATTGAGTGCAACTTCATTCATTACCAAACCAATATCCTGCACATCAGTAACCACATATGTAATCAAGTTCAGACTAAGGACAACATGATGTTTTTACAAACAAGAAGCTTTTATTAATGAATCATGTTTTCAGTTTATGCTGTCTTGGCAGCCCTGGTGCGCTTCTTTTTGACCACAACAGGCTTCTGGCTCTTCAGAATGGCACTGGCACGACGCAGGGCAGCCTGGGGAAACAAATTAAATCTCAATTATGTTGTTGAAAGCTGTGAAAAACAAAACTACAGACAAAATCATGGCTATCATACAAACCGCTGTGCTAACAACATTTGGCACTCTGCTGTCTTCTGTCATAAATAAGCTCACCATGCGCAGGTCCTTTCTGTAGCTGTTCTTGCGGATGATGTGCCTCAGGCTGTTGAGGGTGGCGCGGGAGTTCTTGTTGATGGTGATCTTCTCATAAGAGGTGGCAGGTTTGTGCTGGCCTGCGAGGCGATAAAAGATACAAATGTGAGCAAACACTCTGAAATACAGTGCTGAGTGCTCCATGACTACAGGAACGTGTGAGTGCCAAGATAAATCCATTAGTACAATTTAATTCCTGTGTATGACCGCAACCTTCGAAAGCTGTCTTCACTTGCCAATGACAACATGAGCTACTACTTTAAATGAGAGTGGGACTGAGCACATTTGATTTAAGGATTATGAAAGAAGGACAGCCTCTCACCTCTGCGCTTCTTCAGCACGACGACCACACCCTTGCCATCAGCCGCTGGCTGCACACCTACAGTCTTCTTGTGCACCAAACCATTGAAGCGGAAAGAGTTCCTGGACTTCAGGTTGTTGGGCTCCTGTCACAGAAAAACATCAAAACAATTCAGACAACCTTACTGGACAGCTTGTGTTGATCCAACAGAGGTTCATAACCCCAAAGACCGACAGATACACATTTATCTCACTGTCAATACCAGCACCATCATATCCTGTCAACTACTGGGTGCACACTGAGCACCTGACAGTATCAGATTATTCTAACTATAATATGTTAGTAAGAGAGAAATTAAAAGCTGAATTTCTCTAAAGGAATTTAAAAAAATGCATCCTAACTCATTATAAAATGCCCCTACCAATTTAAGTCCAAAGAGAAAAAATATTTGTCCACAGCTTTGATAGGATGTAATAATAGTATAATGTACATCGATTTGCGACATTCCATCATGCAGACGGAATCACAGGTCTGCTTTTTTCACTCATGCACTTTAATGAGGAGAGACAGAAAAAAGGATGAGAGACGGGCAATTGTAATAATGTAAGATGTCGTCCTGTGTGATTCTGCCACGCTGATCCCTTGTCTATGAGCTGTACACATGTATTAATGTGTCTGACAGGTACACAAAGTGGCTTAAAATGCCAATAAGAGGGTAAATAGTTGCAGTACTCTGACTAAAAATGTAGAATTAGAGCCAATACCAGATCACAAATTGTTCAAATGCCAAATGCAGGTAGAAAAGACGGGGACTGTTCCTGAGACTGATATCAGGGAAAATCCGCCTTCAGGATAACAGGCTGCCATGAAGGGACTAACCAGCTTGTAGCCATTAACCAGCTATGCAAATGTAACTTAAGTCAGGTCACGGTTAATTTGTGTGAATGACAGAATATCCGTATTTTACTTTGAGTTAAAAATGTTTGACCTTATGAAATAAAACAACCTGTTGCTTGAATTAAGTAGATCTCGCTAAAGTCACTGGTAGACAGAAGTTTATATTGGACCTTGACATGGTCATACAAACTTTGAGGACAACCACGTTAGAGACTTTTTCAACACGTTCTCACCACATTCTCAAGTGGGTAACATTTCTGCTCTCAAGTTGACACAGATCTGTAAAGGTGGTCTTATAAAACAGTTGGTTTACTCACAGTGCTGTAGGTCTGTCCGTTCCTCTTGATGAGGAAGCTGGAGCAGTTCCTGATGACCATCCACTGCAAATGGGACGACATGATGAACCTGGACAAAATAGGACCGAATGTTAATACTTCGACTTAATCCAACTTAAAAGCACCTACAGCTGTCAGGTACACTGTCACTGTCGCCATGATTTTGCTTTGCAACCATTTTCTTTGCAACTACCGTCAGATACACATGTTCACTTAGCTTCAGAGGTTGTAGATTAGCTATCAATTCAGTGGAAGAATCTCGACCCAGTGTTCAAATACTCTTACACAACATACAGCGTGTGCTTTATGTTTGCACTCATCTTAAAAACAAGCTGTTGTTACACAGTGAATGACAGTTTGCTAATGTTAGCTCCACGGCTCGGCACAAGGGACTGAAGCCGCTCAACGAGGCCTAGCCCGGGCGACGTGTTCACAAACGTATCTACATATTTCCACTCAATATAGGGACACTGCCTGCCACTTGGGACGTTAATAGCAATTAACACACCAATAATTGCTTACTTTTTGCGACTAAATACAAGTAAGGACACAGAACAAATACACTTTAGTGAAGGGCTATTAGCTGCCGAAGCGACCACGTTACCTTTTAGCGGAGGAAAAGGACCGGAGAGAGCGGAAACCGCTTTACGCAACCTGTGTCACAGATCACTGCGCACTAACTCCTTCGTTTTACTAAACATTTCCCGTCAAAAAAGCATTTTAACACACTTAGAACACACACTTTAATTCATAATATTTTACAGTAGATGTTTTTTGTTCGAATTTATAAACTACGACACATTTTGAATGTTATTTCATGGGGTACTAGTTTTCCGCAAGCCCAGCGGAGGAACATTACGTCAGCGCGCTCAGTAAACGCCCTACGTCATTAATGTGCGCCTCGTATTTACAGACAGCCGTGATAAAAAAAGAAATCTGTTTTCAAATATCAGCTGTTTTTATTCTTAAAAACGGAATTATTAATTTAGATGATAACACAACCTCGTGTGAGGAACACGCATAGAGTAAATAAGACGACCACTGTCACTGTCGCAAAATCTTATTTATCTTTAGAAACATTTTTCTGGACGCATTTTGTGATGTATTTCGTGGACGTTGTCTCAGTGTTGATGTGATTACGAAGATGTGACCTAAAAAGTTGCCACAGGTCAGAGTCATCTGTACAACCGTTCATTGGAGAGTGACAGTGTGGTGCAACGTGGCATTTGCGAGCATTGTAATGTGAGAGTTTTAAAAAGAAATGGATGAGGAAGATCTGGAGAAGATTGGTGAGCAACTGTACAATCTGATCCACCCCAAACACAAAGACAATGCTGGAAAACTCACAGGTGAGGTGACATGGATTTTGTGCTGTTTGTTTTGTGACATTTTTTTTCTTGCATTACAATATTGATCAGCATTATGTGTGCATGCCATAGAACCAGAGTTCCCCAGCCTGTCTGTGTGTTTCAGGCATGTTGCTGGAGCTGCCAGGTCCTGTCCTGGGTCAGATGCTGCAGGACGAGGCCACGCTCACCGCAGCCGTGGAGAAAGCACTCAGAGCCCTGCAGCTGGCACAGGAGCCCAGGTAAATACCTGATCTGAACAGGCTGGTCTGATACAGGTTGTGGGTTCACAAAAGTCCTAATTTCTGCATTAACAGAGGAATGAAGAAGGTGCGGAAGGACATATTTAATGTAACAGGCACTATAATACCAGTAAACAGTGTGAGGAAATCACCAGGTAGCGCTGCCCATGAAGGCAACCTCAGCTATTTGCATCAAAGTGGAAACAAGCATCATTCGTTGATTCTTAAAATTGTCACAGCATTGAATATGATTAAAATAAAATTCTTGTATTCTCGTGTGGCCGCACCACTTTGCAGCAAAGTGCCATGCAAGGACGAGGATGACGCGTCAGTGTCCTCCGACTCTCTGGGCGAGCAGCTGTTTGAGCTGGTGGACGTTTACAACACAGGACACTCACAGAAAATCACAGGTATGCAGTCAGTCCCGGGACTCATCAGACATCTGATATTACAAAGCAGAATACCACTTTAGACTCATGTGACATGACATGTGTAATTCAGCAGAGCTCACAGAGATGCTGACGTGGCTGTGGACTCTTAGTTTTGTTATATTCTATATGCAGATTAATGTATGAGCAACTAATCCATAATGTATTACAACAATTATTTGCTGTTCTTTAACAGGAATGCTTCTGGAGCAGCACAAAGATGCCGTTTTAAACCTTCTCTCAGATCCAAAACTGCTGGAAGAGCAGGTGAACTTCGCCATGGAGACGCTTAAAGAGTATGTGACTATTTACTGTTTTCACCCACCCTCATGTATTTCTTTTACTTCTCAGGGTGCCCCGGTCAGTTTTCTACTTTAAAGGCCACTTACTATTTTAATCTACAAAATAAAAGATTAGAAAAAGAAAGAAAACAACTTTGATTAATTAATGTTCCTGCTGCTTCCCTTCAGGCAGAGTGTGGAGGAGACGGACGTCAGCGACTCGTCGGACGCCGACGACAAAGAGAGGCTGGGAGAGAAGCTCTTCTCACTGGTGGAGGTGTTCGATCCACTCCATGCAAATGATATCACAGGTGAGCTGATACTCTGGTTGTAGTGACATTACCTGTAAATCTTTATACATTTTATTTTTTTATTTTTACATAACACTATTCATATGCATCTGTTCGTGTAGGTATGCTGCTGGAGATGGACCCAGCTGCTCTCAAACAGCTGCTCAGCGACCGCACAATGCTGGAGGTCGCTGTTCAGAAAGCACAATCGGCGCTGGATACGCAGAATCGAACTCTCTCTGCTTGAACAAGAAGAGGAAAATGACATTTTACACACAGGAAAACACACTAAAAATAAATAACTTTGATGAACTCAGATAATATAAAGTGGGAAGAGCTGACATATCACTACAGGAGATCATGATAATTCAAGCTATCTTTTACATAACCATCTATTTTTTTTTGTTTTGTTTTATACTGATCGTTGAGTGAACTGTGGCACAATCTGAGTTTGACTGAACCTACTGACAATAGAGGAGCTTAGCAAACCTCGCTGAAATGACCAGATGTTGTCCTTTTCTAATACGGGTGCTCACTTTGCGTGACAAATGGACTAAACATAAGTGCCATTGACTTCATGAAAAAATACTCAACCATCAGTACTGTTCCAGCTTCCACCACAAGGCATCAGAATCTTTGTAGCTTGATGAAAATGTTTACAGATTGTCGGTCTACAGAAGTTTATCTAAACGCCAACAGTTCCGCTATGTTATTATCTTGTTATTGTGCTGTACCTGTAGTGATGTAACTGTAAGTTGGTTAAATGTCTTTGCTAACAGAAAATACAGCTGATTATTCATAAACTAAGGCTCGATATACGATGTCAGTGTGTCACTCCTCCACTGGAATTATGGGATGTAATTGCAGTAAAGTTTTGTTCAGACATTCATGGTTCCCAGAGGATACACCTGACACTTCTTGGAATAAATTACAGACGAAAAAATGTTCGTCCACAAGCTGAACTGCAGACAAGTTCAAGATGAACCTTTTATTGGAAAAATAATCAACCACAAGTGTTGTGGCTAGTGGCTCTAGAGACTAATGTAAAAATAGGGTCAAGAATTTTCTTTTTTTTTTGGTAACACTAACAAGAGCAAAGCATTTTACTCAGCGCTTCAACACCCATGGTGTCCCAGAAGGTGCCTCTCATGTATTAGCTAACATTTCAGTCACAGAGCTAACCATCTGTTTCTATAAATACATTTAACACAATTAGGTTTTAAATACTCAACAGTTTGAAATTATTTACTAATGAAGAAAAGATACTTTAACCATTTTCTAAAGTTGTTCTCATGCTAAAAAAAGATGGCCGCCAGCTTGGGAAATTGATGGGAAAAAAAGTGTTTTTTTCATGTTTGCTTTATGAAATATTTCTTCTTCTTTCAAATATTGTGGGTTTTTTATTTTGTACAGAAACAGATGCTTAGCACTGTGACCTGAATGTAACATTTAGGAAACAAAGTAAAGCTACAACCTAGCTGTTGTTAGTTAGCTAACTAACGATTAACTAACAGTTAGCTATCTTAAAACACTTTTTAAGATTATAAAAATACGCTTCAGAGTTCACTTCGTGTGCAAGATTAACTTGAGTCCACAACTAGTTTACATCTAAGTTTTATTTTGTACTGCAACTATAATTTATAATCATATTCTTATAATATATATGTATATATATACATATATACCCAGCCACATATAAAAATTCAACTCAGGATTAAGAACGTGTTTGTTTGTATAAATCAAAAATTCCAAACAAATATTGCATTGGATGCCAAATTATGAGAATATAACAATGACAACTCAAATCAACATCCCAGATCAGAAATTAAAATCAACACACACACTATGAATATATACTTAAGGGTTAGGAACTTTCTCCATAGGACAAGAATAATTTAATTTCCTTTAGCATACCTCAATTAAGTATACTTGTCAGTATAAACCGAGTGTACTTGAGTATATTTTTGATAAGTACATAAAAAGCTAACTGAAAGCAATCACTCTTATTTTTAGAAGTACACTAATAGCACGCTTGAATAAATATCTTTTTCCATCATATCTTCATAACTAGTTATAAAAATGGCAGTTTTTTTTCCATTTCGATTCCGAATTGCAGACTTTCCTCAGACACACAAGCTCGCTATTAAGTTGAGTTTTCGAGATTCAACACGTCTAATATTAAATCTAATGGTCACTTTAAAACACAGTATTCTGTAATGAATGAAACCAACAGACATCTCTTTCAAAGTGCTACAGAGCGCAAAAAATAACTTTATTACTATTTCGTTTCCACCTTTTTGTATTTACTGTTTTATATGTCAAGAATTTTACATGAGGAATTCTAAAACATTGAGGGGGAAAATCGCTTCTCTGAAAGAAAAGGACAGTTTTTTTTCCCGTTTTTATCATAATCTGGTGTCTACAAAATCGTTAAATCAGAAACATCAGGGGTCGACAAGTGATTGAATTAAAAATCATATCAGTGAATCACAATGACAGGGAAGTATTTAGAGTACAATTAGCTCTCGTCACAATTTAGATAGAGTTTTATTTGTCTGCAGAAGCGGCCAACACAAATGAGGAGAATAGGAATCCACGTCATCTCGTCATCTGAATCATAAATGCATCTCTTCAAAGCTAATCTGAAAACATTAATTGCTCTCCACACACACGTGCACACACACACACACACACCTTTATGCCTACAGCTCATAAATACAATCAATCTGATATACAAATATTTGGATAGATTTAATTTTAGCGACATTTAAAATGCAGTTTTTAATCCCAATTCCTGCTGTTCTGAAGACCACCCCTCGTCTCAGTGATGTTGACGAACTCCTCAGGAGGAGAAAATCGAAGCCTAACTTGGACGAAAGACCCTGACGCATCTTTGAATTCAAGAGTTTCTGACTGGCAGGGAGGACATTTAAATAAATATCTGAAACGAGCGGTGTCCTAACGATGCAGACCTGTACGAGTCTCTTTCCTGAACATCCTTCCTTTACTGGAGGGCGACTGACGAAAAAGCAAACAACACAGCAGACGATCCACTATTGACACGACTCATTCTCACACAAATTGCGAACTCCAGTTGACAGAAGAAGACTGAAGAGCTGCAAACGATCATACAAGTCCAACAATGTGAAATTAAAAAGGTGCCGCTTTCTTTCTTATCCATCATACATACAATCAATCAATCAAACATGGACATTTGGACTTCACACACAACGGGAAAACAGGACCTGGGATGATCATTTTGTTAACAGTGTTACATATGAGCAGAAGCTGGACTGTTAAGAGGAGCAACTTATTGACCATACACTAAATTATGCCTTCACAAACATACAGTTTGTGTGTGAGTGCATCGACTGTCTGTTTTCTGTTTGGATGCAGGAAAAAGCCCTTCAAGAAAACACTGTGCCTGTTAAAAATACACCAGTGACAGTTACGTAACCAAAGAAAAAGATGAAAGAGTGGTTAAGCTGTTGAGACAAAGACATCATGGAGACTGTGATTATGATCTTCTTAGGTGCAGGCAGAAAGAAGGGTCCTTTAGACAGAGAGCAGTATGTCCATGTGCTTCATTTACTTCAAGGTAGGATTTATCCAACAAGTCTGTTCACACAATCTCTCTGCAAAATGATGTCTACTTCAACACAGGGTACTGGCGCTGACCGCCCAAACGGCCGGGGCGGTGTCCAACTCCTGATGGTGCACTTGTCTGAAAAGATGGCAGCAAGGAAAGAGCATTGAGAAGCCAAAAAAGGAAGATTGTTCACATTTGGCATAAACATGTTGACAGCTTAACGTTTGTCAGTTCACACCTTGCATTAACAAGAGTGACTACTTGTGATTGGATCTCACGTCCCTGTGCTATATGCTAATAAAAGTGAGCATCACTGGAACAAACTGAAACAAGGTTTTATACTAAAAGAAAAACATCTTAATTTGTAATGTTGGCCGAATTAACAACAAGTCTCAAATAGTTAAGAATGTGATGTACACCGTGTTTCACAACGTTAATAAAGTTTCTTTTGATGCAACAACTGACAAAATTAAATATTTTTTTAAAGGGAGTCTGGTGACCTTTCTCCACAGGCATCACAACAGTAGCCTCTGTGATAAAAATCAATTAAAACAGTGGCTTCATACAGCTTTTGGGATGCCAAAAGCGAAATTAGACATGCCGTGACACTTTTTACAAGGAAAAAACAAACTAATTAAATTTTGCTCTTAAAGCCGAATTTACAAGAACGCCTGAATGATTTTGAATTTGCTGTAGCCACTTCACAAAGTTTGTCAAGGTTCTCCTCTCGCAACAGCTCTTAAAATTCTGCCATTTGTGAGGGAGTCTGGGGATACTGCAGTCACTAGTTCAATGCTTAGTTGAAAACAGCATGTTCACAAGCATGCAAGCCCGAACAGATCATTTACATAGTGAACCGCACCTGTGCAAACTGTGCAGGGTTATAAAAGGTGACGCCTCCAGCGGGTGCTGCTCCCTGGAGGACAAAGGACAAAAAATAGAGTTACAACAGTGTTTATATTATTATTATCCCATATTTTCTAGGGGCAGAGACGGAGAGGTAGATGTACTCCTGATGCCACACAGTGTTTCAACAACAATATACAACAAAAGCCAAGGAAAAGTCATGGCAAAGAGGACGTGGATCCACAGTGAGGCAGCATTACAACGCACTGTATCACATATGTTAGTAATCATGCAAACGCTATGATGGGTTATTGAAGCTTCGTGCTCCGAACAAGCAAGGGAGTTGTCCTGCAGCCGTCTCCAACATACTTGACTCTGATCAATGGCTCAAAGTTACCCAACGACATTTAATTAGATGACTACAGCCACGCTAGCACCTCTGTGAGGCTTCATCCTCTGGGCACAACGATCATCTGTACTGAAGTTAAGGGAGCTCATTTAGAGAATTGATTTACGATCTTACAATTTTAGCTTTGTTTGTTAACCCACTATTTAGTCCATTATATATGTGGTCTGGCTTCAGTCACCTCTCTCATTGCTATGATCTCATCCTCCAAAAGAATGTACTTCCTCTTTTGGTCCATGGCTATTTCTAACTAAAAACTCATTGTGCTGGCTCCATATGAGAGGAAATCACAAGGCAGGCGCTTGAATGCAAGTCAGTTTTCATTTGTACGTCACCAGAGCTCAAGTTACAAAAGGGATTCTTAGAACCTGCTTGAGAAGGTCTTAATGAATTTCCACAGCAACTGAAATTATCTTCAGACTAAATTTAAGTACAAATCTCAGAACATTTATATAAATGAGGCCCTTGGGTTAACTTCAACAAAGTTGTTGAGATTCAGTCTGGACCACAGAGGTCTAACAACTGACTGACGTTGCCATCCAGAGTGACATCGCTAGTGTGGCTAAAAATAAGGATATACAACAGCTGTGTTTCCAACTAATTGCTAACACCAATTAGGTGAGTTTCAATCAATTGGTTAGGAATGGAAAAAAAAACTAGGCGGCATAGTTTCGTCAGAAGGTTGCAGTATAGGCTACAACAAAAGCAATTGTTTGCCATCTGCCGATAAACCTCAGAGAAGGGAAAACAACAAGGGTTTGTTAAATTACGCCAGATGTTTCCCTGCCACATCCCACCCGATTCCAATAAATGCATCGTTATCAGGCTTCAGCAGAGCTCGTCGAGGAGCTAATCATTTGAATCAGGCGTCTTAGGGGGTGGAAACATCTAAAACATGCAGGGCAGGGGTCCCAGAGAACCAGGATTAAAAAGTACTGCGCTACTTTGAAGTGCTGATGGAAACACAGCTATTGTAGTTACTATAACTCTGATAAGTCTTTATCTGTTCTGAACAACCAAACCTGGCAAATGGTTAACAAATTAGAGCTAAGCTAGTCATGCTGGAGACGGCAGGCAGGAGAGCAGGCAGACATTCTTGGTCGGATGGGTGGTGAAGCTTCAGGTGCAAACGGTGAAGCGTGCTACTAGTGGTGATGTGGTGAGCTCGGTGGGTGGCGGGCATGGGTGAGAGTGGACCATTTGAGGCCCAGCCAGAGGTACCTGGTTTAAATGCTGACTCACTTCGCGTGATAAAGAACTCATTGAGCTAGAACGTGAGAGCTAAAGACAGCAAGAGGGAAATAAAAAAAGAGCAGACAACAAAAAACACAAACCACAAACCCAGATTAATAATCTCCCATGCACTGGATTAGATCTGTCTGCACTATATACCCGCTCAGAATGAAAATAAATAAATCAGCGTTAGAAAATTATGATTCTTGAGAAAACAGACATGGAGAGAATTAGATTATAATAGCAAATGGAACAGGTTTTACATTTTATCAAGGCTGCGCATTTAGCATGATAATGGGCCAAGATTTTAAGTTGACATGCATGCATTCTCATGTTCTGTCACACACCCTCTAACATTAACTTATATTCGTACAAATGAGCAAACTGCACGCACTGGCTGTTAGTGCTCGAGCATTATGATTCAGTGGTGGCATGATGGTACTATGGTAGCTACAGGAGCAGCTGACTGGAACAGTTTATCTTACCTCTCCGGACTGTGAGCCATCAGGCACAGGAGGACCTTCGGGGGCAGGTGGTAATAATGTCGGGTTGAACATCTAAACAGAAAAAACAAAACAATATATGCACTGTCAGTATATCTAGGACAAGTCGTTATTGGCTGATTATCTTGGTTATGAATACATTTCAAAATTAGACCAACAATGTTTAGACAGAAACACCAATAAAGCCCAAGAAAAATACCTGTGGATTGGCGCTGGTGTTTGGTGAATTCTGTTCCACAATTCCTCCTTCACTGCCCTCCAGAGGTTGTTGATCGTCAGGAGCTGCACCAGAGATACAGACAAATATTTCACTACTTCAGTGCTTATTGTACAGTAGCTCCTCCTTCCAAAATCCAATGAAAAAACCTGCAACCGTACTGTTATACATATAAACTAAGCCATTTTATTTTAAAATCAATTGATGGAATTTGTTTTCACACAACACTCACCTGAACTAGGCACAAATAGGTTTGCAGGCATGGGCATTGGTGCCAAAGGAGCGAAGATGTCTGCAGGTGCGGGAGCCAATCCGCCTGGTTTAGCTGTTCTACTGTTCGGGTTCAGAACGTCCACATATCGGCTCCTCGTGCCTGAGAGGAAAGAAACACATCTGAGTGGCAAGAAGCAGAGCAAGCAGGTGTGAAAGCTGACTGACTAATAGGTTAGACAGTTATATATGTTGTGTCTCCTGGATTACTTTTTTTGTATGTGAAGCCAAAAGCCAAACCGCCATCTCACCTGCCTTCCTGGAGTACACATTGACACCGGGAGGACCACCACTTGGGGGTCCAGCATGCCCTCCAGGGCCCGGCACGTGGGGCATTGCAGGGAAGCATGAGGGAGGCGGAGGAGGGGGCTTACTCTGACGGATTATAAAGAGAAGCTTCACGTCAGAACTGGTTCATCTATTAATCTTCCAAAAAGCCAGAAAAGAAAATTTCACACTACTGACCTCCTCTTCGGGCTCGTTCAAGTCGACCCATTTCTGCTTCTGCTCATCCCACACAATCTGGCAATAAAGAACATAGCGCTCTTATCAATATTGACCATTTGCAACACATAAAACCTATATAACCAGCAAGAACTTACAGATTTGTTTTTGTCATCTGGCAAGTGAGCCTCATTCCTCCCCTTCCAGAGCCAGCTTTTTAGCCAGCCGCCACCACCACCACCACCACCACCCTGTGTGAAAGATGGGACATTGCGTTGATCACTGGTGAACACAGCAGGAGCACCAACTGAACATCTTTAAGCTTATGTGTGGGTATGAACCTTTTTCGGGGAGTCTTTCTTCACTTTCTTGGCCTCCTCTTTGCGGGGCTGTTCAGGAATTGAAGGGGGAGGTGGCGATGCTTGCTTCACAGCCGAGTTACTCCGCTCTCTTCCACCAGAGTGAGTGGAAGATTCAGAGGTGGTGCGTGAGCGACGTCCTGGACCCATCTGTAATCCAGAAAATACTGGTCAGAATAATAAACACGTGCATTCACAATTCAAATGAGCCTCATGCAGAATGAGTTTGTTCTTGCAGTGCCTTCACATGGACAGGCTTCCCGTATCCCTCTTTTCTCTGACTGCATACAGAAAGTATTTTAATACCCTAAAATGAATCCTTAAAGGATGAGTGAAAAATGAAAATGAAATCATTATCTATTCACCCCGATGAGGGAAGAAATTCGAGTGAAGTATTGTTTGAACACTGGGTACGTGAGCTTGACCGAGCGCCAAAGGTGTAAATAATGTCTTATCAAATCAGTTCATCAGTTCTCAGGGGTTCTGAAGACTTAGATACATTGGACCATCATGTTTTTTATTTAGTGAGCTTATCAGACGTTGTGTTATAGGAGTGCAATACTAAATTGACTGAGCACTTTATTTTAACAACCTAATTGTAGAGACTCGATTAATCTTCTGGAAACAAAAGCCAAGATAAAATTTCATGTAAAATTAGGTGCGCAGCTTTAGATATTTTCTTTTCTGGGAACATGAACAAAAGCAGCCCTTAACAGAAGAAACCTCGGGCATAAATGATTACACACAGCACACGCACGCACCATATGCATTGAAGATTGTGAAGTAGTCCTCGACCTCCTCCCAGGACCCTGCAGCAACAGAAAAGGCAAAGTGGCATTTTCCATCAAGTTTACACACAGGAAAGTACGTACAGAGCATAGTGATGTTGCTTAAACAGAGAAGGTTAAAGGATATTTCTTTAGATATTCAAATAGCCAGATACTGACCATCTGAGCCATCTGGTCATAGAAGTCCGTCTGTGGTGTGAAGGAGCTTCTGGGTGGTGACATGGATATTGGTTGAGTCATGTGCATCTCTGGTGGGACCTGGGACAGGTGCTCTATGTGCGGCATGTGCCTGGGAGAAGGAGGCATGTGCTGAGGCATCTGGGGTGGTGGGTGATTCATCTGATTCATCTGTACTGGTGAATGGGGCATCTGAGGGGGCATCTGTGGGGGCATCTGAGGGGGCATGTGTGGCGACATTTGGCCCGCTTGAAGAGGTGGCGGGCATTGCTGCTGATGGGCTCCTGGATACATTTCTGTTTGCTCAGGTTGAGGCTGGAATGGAGGAGGGGCGAAGCCAGGATCCTGTGGAGGGTAGCCTGAGACAGGGAACTGACCTGGTTGTCCAGTAGGGGGTACTGGGTAGAACTGGGGCACATCATTGCAGGGTAAAGGCTGAGGAGGGGCCATGGCATCTTGGAGGATGGAGGGGGGAGCTGAGAGAAAGGAGAAGAGATGAGATCTGATGCAGTTTGAAAAACGAGATCACAAGAGCACTATTTTAAAAACACTAACAGATTTACACACCTGGAGGCATCAGCTGCACAGCCTGCGGTGGAGCCCCTGGCAGTAATGAGCTCATTAGTGGGTTGTCAGGTGTGGGGCCATCCAGCTCCACATGCATGTTGGGCGGTTCAGTTGGACTCAGCTGGTCCAAGTCCGAGCTGGGACTGCCGCAGTCGTACTGTGTAGGAGATGTTCTGTCTTCACTGTATTTAATCACTCCGGTCTAAAAAACAGAGAAGTGACTTTAGTTCAAAAGACAATTGACTGTTTAAGCTAAAGTCACTGGTTGTAATATTTCTTTCTTTTTTTCTTTAATTCAACGAAGGCCAAAGGTAAAAAAAAATCAACCCCAAACAAAGTACCGGTACAGGATTTTTCAAAGTCCCATGATTTGTGACGGGAAGTGGGACAGCCTTGGTGAGTATCATTTGTGTAATTAAAAATGTGCATATACAACAACAAACATCTACAAACACTTCTCCTACTCCTCCTCACCCTGATCTGTCCATCCAGCTGCCTGAGCTGTAGCAGCCATTCAGGCTCATTGAACAACTCTTGCTCTGGCTTCTCCTTCAGTTGTGGATCAAAGAATCGCAGCTTTTCAGATATCTGTCGACAAAAAACACCACATCACAGCCATCAGAACACTAAAACTTGCCCACACCTGCACATTTCTGAATGCAGGAGGTAAAGAAGTAAAGATCAGACAGAGAGCGGGCACATACCTGGATGATTTGGCTTATGAAAACAGGAGAGTAGTAGGCAGGCTGTATGAGGACAGTCCTAGAGATGACTTCACAGTAGTGGAAAGCTTGAGCACTCAGGCCTGCTTCAGCCAAGCGGCATGCATAGATCAACTTGAACACCTAGTAAGAGACAATAAAGAGCAGAAAACAGTGTTATTCTTCAGTAGTAATTACACAAAGTCAAAAAATTAATTTAACCGCAAATGCCAAAAAAATCTACCTGGAAATTGGGAAGTGAGTACGGCTGAGAGCCCAGAGACTGAGCATACTCGTAGGCCTCAGTCCTCTGGATGGCTTCATTGGTTGCAAAGTGATAAAAGGGCAAACTGAAGTGAGGAGAGAATGACACAGTTAGAGGTGTGGCTTGTTCTGTGCAAACTGTACTCTTGTCTTAAAAGGTCCTTTGGTCTCTGTGTGCATGCTGGCCTCCGTCTCTCACCTGTGGTTGGAGCCAATCAAAACCATCTTGGTGCTCTTCTTGGTATAAACTCCCAGACCAACTTGGGCCATCAGGTAGCAGAAGTGCGCAGCGTCAATCAGCCCCTTGGAAGCTGCACCGGCACAAAATGAGACAGACGGACAGAATGTGAGATAACGTGTTTGTTGTTGTGAAGAATAAAAACCTTTGTAGTTCAGCCTCGTTGACGCAATCCTACCGAGAGTATCACCCATGGTGGTGATGGTGCGAGTGTCCAGGTCCAGGGTGTGTGTGAGGTTAGACAGCACCATGGCCAGGTGAGGGCGCCAGTCACCCCACTTCTCCTCTCCACAGCACTGTGAAAAAAAATGAAATTTACAAAGTGGAAACAAAAACTGTCTATGTATCTTCTTCAGAATAATTGTGAAAAAAGCAAGGTTTTATAAAGAGAGAAAGCAATGGTTACAGTGGCTGACGCGGGCATCCTCCCTGACATCAGCTGGTACACTGTCTGTAGAGGATCATTGATGGGCAAACTGTTGGCAAACCTAAAGAACACAGACAGAAGAATTTCATAATACATCGATAAATAAACTATCACAGAAAAAAGGGGCAAACCCAATTCTTTTTTACTTTACCTCGTCATGACCCGTGCATGAGTCCTATTGTCCATCTTACTGGCCAACAACAGGGCATGGCCCCAAAGTCCTCCTTTCATGGCTGCTTCTAGGGCATCCTATTATACAGGAACTCATTTCAGATTTCATGACATACTTTTAAATGATTGAAATACAGTTAAAGAGGGTTTTTCTTTACCTTCTTGCGGCCAAACAGCAGCAGCTCCCTGAAGCGTTCCGTCTCCTTTCCAACGTTCTCTGGGACAGTCATGAAAGTGTCAGAAAGGAGGGACAGCGGTCCAGCCCCCGGCTCTTCCTCAGCTCGTGCCAATGGTTCATTGTTAAAATCGATCAAGTTGGCTTCGTTAGGGCTTTTGCCTGGCAGCCAAACGGAGCGGTGCTCCTTCAGCAACAGGTCAGCGATGTCTGTGCCGACAACAGTCTTAAGAAACAATAGTGAGAAAGTTGATTTAGGCACAAATACATCACAACCCTGCTTTGACATATCTCCAGTCATGTCTGCAGACTTACCCCGTTCTGTCTACAGAGGAGCATAATGAAGTCCCAGAGGAGGCGGGCAGAGTCCCTGTCAAGGAGGTTGTTGTCACGCGAACACTCCAGGGCTTTGTTCTGGGAGAACTTTATCACGTCCACCTTATGGGTCTCCTCCCTGATGGACAGTAGTGACAAGTTAGCAGTACTTACTATACATATTAATATCAAGACACCTCAAATGAATACAAATTGTGTTGTTTTTATGCATTTACACATTACGGCATTGTTAAGGTAGTTTGACTCCTGTTCGTGACTCAAAGCTATTTTTGATGGATAAAAAGGTCAAAATGCACTTACTTAACAAGAGGTCCAGGGAAGGCTCGTAGTTCTGTCTGATCCGGGGTGTCCTGCAGCATGGTCTGCACAAACAGGCATGGTTCAAAACACTTCTCTATACAGAGTTAACACTTTGTAACTGCTGAATTGTTTTACTTTATTCCATCGAGGGAATGGTTTTAGATCATGGACACTTTATGCATTATATATTTTCTGCCTTTTATGGGACATACCATTTGTTTGTTTTAAAAAAAAGAAAAAAAAAAGTGCAACAACAATGTGTCAAATTACTGCTAGCTAGGTGTAACCCAGAAAAAATAACAATCATCTTTTAATACCCAGAAATCAGAAACATCTGTAACGGGTAAATAGTTTAGGGTGACCACATTCTGTACTCTTTTCCACTGTGACAACTTCTGATATCAAAATAGTACAACAGCAACATTAACACTCTGTGCTTAAATCTCTTCATGCTGCCGCCAACTCTTCATGAAACGCAGTGGAACATAACTTCAGATGGTAAAGTGTTGAAATACAATCGGTTAAAGAAATACCTCCATGCTGTGAATATCAACGAGTGCAGGCTGTCCAGCTGAGGGGAGATTGGGCAGAACTTGGACTAGATGACCACCAGGTCCAAAGCGGGCACAGCGGTGGGGTATGCTGAACTTCTCTGGGGTTGCAGGACGAGGAGGAGCTAGAGGGAAAAAATAAGTCAAAAAACAACAGAAGCCAGTGTATAATTTCCCAAATCTACTGGTCTGAATTCAATTGCAGATTTAAGTCCAAACTAAGCATTTGACTTACGTTGCTCCGGGGCGATCCAGGTGCTTTCTGTGGGATAGGGGTACTGGCTGTAGTTGTGGGAAGCATCAGCTGGGTTTGGGTATTGTCCATAGGAGTAATCAACAGCCAAAGTGGATGATGTGTTATCATAGACTGCTGACACCAAGTCAGGCTGGCTTCTGTATACCTGGCTCTGCAGGGTGGGAAGACAAACAGAGATAATTATAGAACAGGCAAAACAAATAGAACACAACTGTAAATTCATATTTTCAAGGCCAACAGCAAACAATCAATATATTTATACTAAAAACTAATTCCAAGAGTGCAGAGTTTTACTTTTTGGTTTTCAAAATGAGCAGCCAGGTCAGTATCTATATCTCAAGCCCTGGCTGTTGACAGAATGAATGGGATGATGCTGAGAACAATATGCAAGTCCCAGTGGTGTACATGTGGAGTAGATATTGCAGCTCTGTAAGTATTTAGGAGTCCGAGTGGAAGGAGGTTGTCTGAATTGTCAGCACAATCCATTCATTGAGCATTAGACCATAGAAAACATCCCATCAAACTTTGCTATATATCAGGTTTGTTTCTATGTAGGTACTCATCTTTAAATTGTCAGTGAATGGATGCTCAAAAGCATTGCTAATAGTAAAGAGTAGATGCTACAGGAGACATTACAGGAATGCAACCACTAGCTGCATGACAGCTTATTTGCTTTCTTCCCAAGAGATAGAGGAGATCAACACTCTCGAACCCCAAGAAAACACAACAACAGCTTGCAGATAGAGCCAAAAAAAAAAAAACAATAAAAAAAATTGCTCCACGTGGCAACATGTTGCCCTACTTTCAGTATCAACCAGTGAAAATCTGCAAAGGCTAATTTCAAAACCACATTTGTCAGAGCACTGACATTTTGCCATTTAAATCTGTTAAAGTGAGTTCCATAGTGCAAACAATACTGTCTTTATCTTTTTCTGAGAAATCCTCAGCCCACCCATTAAAGCACGTATGGGCACTGGGACAGCTTCAACAAGAACAGCACTGTGCAAAAGAGAAACCAGACTATGCTTTAGTGAAAGTAAACCCCGTTGAAAGAAAAAGCACCAGATTTGCAGGAAGCATTTCGATGCATCAGTATTGGAAATACGGAGAAAAAATTTAGGAAATCAGCATAACCCTGGGATTATAGTTAAAACAGATTCAGGACCTGAGATGCAGCATCACCTGTCAAAAAAACATCATCATCATCAACAAGTACCTGTATTTGCAATGCGAAGACAACAGTTTGTGTCTTAATTTATTTACATTTATTAATGTTGTGCTAAAACAGGAGGTACATTGTCTCTTTTGACTCACAGCAGTTTGGAGCGCGGCATCTAAATTATATCTGCTCGTGGCCCAGCCTTTGTGGTTAAAGCACAGGTAAGAAAACCTGTACAAACAAGAAAAATCTGCGCATTTACCTGCTGCGACCGTGAGCTGAAGCTGCTTCGTCGGCTGTGGTGGCTGTGAGAGCTGTGTACGCTATGTGCTGACTGCTCACTGTGGACGCTGCGTCGGTCAAAGTCATCGCCAGGGAACTCTCCACGACGGCGGTAGTCATCATCGAAACTGGCATCATAACCAGGATAGTACCGCCACTGGTCATCATAGCCTTCTTTCCTGTGAGTAGGTGTACAGTGTTTGATCATCAGACACATCTAAATCAACAGATACTATACACCGTAAAGTCAAACACCTTCAACATTTTCTCACACAGCTACATCTATTACCAAATGTGCATCAGTGTCACAGCAACAATTTAATTCACATGTGCAACTAAAGAGTGTGCAAATGCTTTTTCTGCTTACCTCTGAGGATACGCGTATTGATTATAGTAGTTGTCTCTGCCTCTGTAGCGGTCATCATTAGACCAGTAGGACTGATCATAGTAGCCTCTGTATCGTGGGTCATACTGTCCATAATTGTATCCTTCCACAAAAAATACAGAAAGGAAGATTTATACAATAATATATAATGTATAAACACAGGAAGATCGATGTGTTTTGTGAATCAATTCATTTACAACAACAGATCAGTGGCTCATACCTGCGTAATCATAGTGCTTGGCGTAATCTGCATAATATTCACTATAGGCACTTTGGTTTGCTCTGTGGAAATCTTCAGGATAGCCTTGCCTACGGAGAAAGTAAATAAAAGGTGAGTTCAAGTACAAGAACCATCTACACATACTTTTTTTATTATTATTATGCCAAAACTCATGTAGGAGTTCTCAATAGTCTCATGATTTAAACATTCAAAAACTGCTTAAACAAAAGTAAACATAAAGTACAGTGGAATAAATGATAGCGAAAGACTGCACAACAGTTTGACTGACCTTGATGAGGGCCTGTCAGAGTACTGACTGGTCCTGGAGCTGGGTCTCTCTGGCTGAGGCTCTCTGTATGAGTAGTTTGGATCACGATAAGCTGGGGTCTGCCCCTCATATCTGCCATACCAAGGGTCTGCTCTGCTCCTATATGCACCATCCTGAAAGATAAAAGCATCAATAAGGAGTTTTCTGTTGTTGGGTACATCTTTGATTAAAAAATAAATAAATAAAAAAAGCACATAAATACAGCCAGAAAAAATAAGTCTTTCCACATACTTGATAATATTGCTGTGCTCGGGGATCCCCAGGTGGAGGTGGGTACTGGCCAGGAGGATATGGTGCTCTGCTATCAGGGTATTCTCCATAATTACCATAATAGCCACTGTACATCTGCCCTGGCCCTGGAGGAGGGGGCCCATAGCCCTGCTGGCTGCCTGCAGAGGAAGGTGGTCGAGGTGGCTCTGCAGGAGCTGGCTGGGAAGCTCCTGGAGGAACTGGTCCTCGCGGTCCTGGAGGATACGCAGCAGCAGGAGCAGCAGGCCCCTGCACAGCAGTTGGATACTGGCTATGGGGAGGTTGTGCGCCACTCACAGGAACAGGAGGAGGAGCAACATTTTGTCCCTGCGGTGCAGCCTGAGCATCTGATGTCTTAGGTGGTTCAGCTGGTAGCGGCTGGGTGTTTGTAGCTGCTTGGGGGGGTGTTGGTTGAACCTGTGGGGTAGATGAAGAGGCCGAGGTCTGGCCAGGGGTATTCCCTTGCACTCTTAAACCCTGCTGAGCATCTTTGGTGACCTGTAGGTAAAATCCATTACTAGACTGCGGAGACTCATGTAGAGAGGAAGGATGGCTGGATGCTTGGTTTTGGGATTGTGATTGGTGCATAGAAAAATCAAGCAGTTCATAATTTGATGGCTGATTATGATTAGAGACAGGAGCAGTCACAAGAGAAGCCTGTGGATTAACTTGGACAGATTGGCTGTCCCCGCCCAATGATTGGCCCCTTGGAAGCAGGGGGACTGGCTGCGACTGTGGCGGAGCTGTGACATCTGATGGTGCCGGTTCTGCGTTGTCTCGGGTGAGATTGAGTGGACCCTGGTGAGTGCTTGAAGAACCGAAGCTCACTGGTCCAGGGGCAAACAGTGGATTCTGATTAGAGGTTACTAAAGGTGGTTGAGAAGCACTGGCACCCTGCCCCTGTGCAAGTGATCGCACAGGTGGGGTAGATTCCCTAAGGCTAGCAGGTTGAGCAGGGTTACTGGGGGGAATCACACTGTAATTGGACACAGGCGGCGCAATCAAAACAGGCTGGTGGAGCGAGTCGGCCACAAGGAGAGAAGCATAGCCAAGGTTGCTATGAGAGTCGGTTGGCTCTGCCTCACTCACCTTTGGTGGGTTTTCTAGGTTCTCCAAGTGCTGCTGTGAAGTTTGCTGGATTCTCTGGGAGGGCTGCAGGTCCAGTGGGCCATCCTCTGGTGGCTGGATTACATCAGCACTGGGCTCTCGTAAAGGGGCAAGAACTGTCGGGGCAGCAGGGGCTAGGAGGATGCTAGCGTTCAAGCTAGCAGGATCATTCTGAGCCCACAGAGTAGTAGCGGGGCTCTCACAAGGCCGACTGGCCCCAAAAGCACGGGATGAAGGTCGAGAAGAAACCACAGGGTGTGTAAGATGAGGCACACCACCTCCGGCCCCAGCAGGTAGAGGGTGCCCTGGGCCATAAATGTTTTCCATATTATCTGGTGGCTGCTCTAGGTTGCCAGGTGCAGAATCTGTGCCCCCTTCTGCTACCATTTTAGCTCTATCTACTTCAGGAGGACGCACCCCAACCCCATGTGAGCGCACAGGTTCAAAAGAGCTGTTAGCACTGGCCTGAAAGATACCAGTTGGTTTGGGAGGGCTGGGTGTGGGAGGCCACAT
The DNA here is from genome assembly GCA_963678695.2 of Diplodus puntazzo. Lineage (NCBI taxonomy): Eukaryota > Metazoa > Chordata > Actinopteri > Spariformes > Sparidae > Diplodus > Diplodus puntazzo. The sequence continues at coordinate 20,557,599 of OZ023173.1, read as the reverse complement.
CTGCTCCAGTGGGCTCTGTTGCGCACCCATATCTCCAGCTGGTGAAGTGTCAATCTGCTCAAAGTAGCCTCCAGCAGCAGGAGACAGGTTGGCTTCATCAGTAAGACGTGGACTTTCCTGCTGAATAAAGGTACCTACAACTCCCTGATGTCGACGACTGCTAGTTCCACTTCCATGGCTCATGTTGCTATAGTTGGAAGACACACTTGCAGATCTCATTGGTCTTGGAATAGAATCTGGAGTCTCCAGGTTAGGCCCGGTTTCAAACTGGTCTACTACTTGGGCTGCAGGTGCAGCAGCAGGGCTGCCATGGGTTTCACTGGGTAGTACTTCCTGGTTTGGGACACACTCCAAATTCTCCACATGGTCATACTGGGAATCTGGGGGCTTCTGAGTAGTTCCCTGTGACGCATGACTGCCATCATTCATGTATGGTACGTGTGAATGATCTTGCAGGGGCGGACTTCTGTAATCCAAAGGAACATCAGCATGGCCACTGTGGGCTTGTGGGTTACTGTGATGGTGAGAGGGTGCAGGAGTACCATTGACTGCCTTATTTCTCTCTCCAGCCAGAGTTTCTTCATTTTCTACATCATTGTCTTTGAAGAACATTGAGAGTGTACCAGACTCCTGAGAGTATGGGACTGGGACTGGGGCAGGGGCAGAGCTAGGCCCAGGCCCAGTGTAGGGCGCATGTTGAGATCCAGCAGAGTCAGGCCGAGGCTGAGGATGGCTAGTCCCCATTTGGTGGTAGCCCGAGTCCTGTGGAGGTTGGTTGAACCATGAGTCCTGGGGCGCAGAGCTCTGACTGAAGTAGCTCTGAGTTTGTAAGTGGGAATTATGATGCTGGGGTGCATTCGGGTCGGGCCAATGAGAACTAGGTGGCCTTGCAGGGTTCTGGACAGGAAGAGGATCCTGGATGGGGGGGTGTCCAGGTTGTGTTGGAGGGGTGGGGGTGTTATGATGGGGTGATGGGGTGTGGGAGGGGTACATCTGGGTCGGTGGGGGTAAATTAAAAGGCTGTGGTGGAGGGTCACTAGTAGGCTGGAAATAATTCTGAACTGATGGAGGACGACTTCCATGATCAGGGGCCCACTGGGAAGAGGAGGTGGTGGGAGGCACAGGCTGGAAGGGCACAGGCTGAGGAGGAATCTGTCCTTGAAATTCTGGGTTAAAAGGTGACTGAAATGGTACTGGGGCTGAGGCCACAAGTTGCGGCTCTATGGCCAGGGATGGTGTCTGTTCTCGTGAATTAAAATAGCCCTGTTCACTATGTGAGGAGGACGCATATCCTGCTGGACTGGGTGCCTGGAAAACACTAGGAGATGATGTATTGTGTGGGTTGAACAGGGTCACCCCTGGCAAAGATGATGTTGGGGGGCCAGGCGGAGCAGCTGGCACATCCTCCAGTGTATGTGGTTGCGGAGGCAGCCCTGAGCCAGCTTGAGCGTACATGGAGTTAGGTGGGGCTTGCATTGGTGGAGGGTTGCTGTTGGGTATCGTTGGAAGGCCACCTGCCGCCATAGGGGGAGGAGCTCTAACAAAAGCAAACGGATCTGTCATGGGTTGAGCAGCAGGCGGCATTGTGGCAGTAGCTGCTGCTGTATGCTTGTGAGGCCTGGTCCTGCGGAACATGTTGGGCCCAGAGGGGGGAGGGCCAGATGCTCCTGGAGGTCCAGTCCGAGGAGGCGGCTGCATGGCTGCAGAGTTAAGAGGTCCGAGGACCAGGTCACTCTAGTAGATGTCACTGAAGAGACTTAAGTCAGGCAACGCTGCGTAGAGAAAAAGGGAAAGAAGGAGTTAACAAAAAGCTACGCATGCCTCTGATGGAGTTAACCACACCTCTATTTGTGTATTAGTTTCAGATCCTATTTAAACAATGGTACAACGTGGCGATTTCTACATCACCTCGAAGATGTTTTGAAGAATAAATACATACAGCACTATAATGAGTAGAACTCATTCTAATCTAATCTAATCTAATGAATGACCACATTAATCAAATCACACAATCGGAATCAAATTGCTTGACTTAACAAGCATAGTGTTTTATCTTATCTAAACAATTAAAAGGGAACATGATCATAAAGCAGATGCAAACACTATTTCTTTTTTGTAAAAAATGTGAAATCATGCTCTTAAGTTAGTATCACTAAAAAAGGTGAAGTAGAGGAAAATCTGAAAAATCTGAATCACTTAATATATAAGATGCCATGTGCTCTTGGATGGCAGAAAGCCCTTTTCCATTAAGTGATTTTAAATGAGATGTCTTCAAGAAATTATTGACAGGACAGCAAAGTGCTACAGCCAATCTGCTACAAAGAAGAACACTGATAGGATGACTTATCTTTCTAAACAGGAACTTGCTCATTCAGCTGTTAATGATGAAACGGCACAACAGTCCTTTTGCTAACTACTGCATTAGTGCTGCTTTTGTTTGTAATTTTAATAATTGATGAGGCACTTTAACAGAGATCCCACAAATGCATAACATAGGCACGTCAGACCGCTAAGGAAGGCAGGTGAGATTATTCTACCTGTCAGTGGGAAGTTCCGGGGGGCTAACATGGACTGACATTGAGCATTTTAAAAGGTTAGAAAGGGAGATCAACAACAGAAAGAGCTAGAAGGTAAACAGTCTTGGCCAGATGAGCGCTACTAACGTGATCCCGGATCTTTCAAGGATTGTAAACTCACCAGGAACCTTGGCAGGCTAGCTAACGTTAGCACCGAGCCAACTTGCCGACAGTCAACATGATCCAAAACTTACAAACTTAGCTATGATATTCAGATATTAGCCATCGACTTCTGATCTGTATCCCACACTTGCTGAGCTGGACTCGGTACCTCACTCCTCCTGGTCTGACACGACACCAGGTTAACGTTACACATTAAGCTGCCTGCGAGGAAAGGTCCAGAGTGCTTGGCTCAACAGCTAACGGTAACGCTACATTGCTCTACATGTCCTCAACGCCATACCCAGCAAAACACTGATACCTAAAGTCGCCTGATTTAGCCCGGAGCCAGGACTTGTAAAGAGTCCGAAAACGATTATATATCATCTTTTATACATATTCAACACTGACAGAGACACACCGAGCAGTTACAGGTCGCTGGGACACTCGACGAGCATAATTTAACAGGTTCAGTGCCTGGTCAGCTAGCGTTAGCTTCGGTGCTGAGTTAGCCTTGCTAGCCGACTAGCCGATGCTAACTACAGGGGTAACAGTTTCATGGCTGCCGTAGTGACCAGAGCAAAACGTTCAGAGCAAAACATTGTTAACGACGGTACATATTCACTCTTACCCGATGTCGGAAATGTGTACAGAATATAAAAAAATTCTTACAAATGTGCAGGACAGTGAGTCTGACACACAGCCACCATCTTCAATGAACACATCCTACTAGGCTACGTGTACATGCAGCGTCACGGGCCAAACAACGGCTGCGTCATCACTGGGCGGCGCTTGTTGACGGTCAATCCCGATCATTTACCTGGATCCGTTTCATTGAATCGATCGGTGAACCTGCCACCTTATGTAATGTTGTCCCAGCATTATTTAATAAAGCAAATGATTATGTCACAGTGAGGGAAATCACCAGGATCAGAATTTTAATAATTACTTTAGCAAAGTGGGATTGCAAATGTGTTGACAGCAGGTGTTCACACTCAGGTGTGGGCAGGGCCAGAGCCAGGGTTTTAAATACTGAGGTCAAGCCCCCCCATCCCCACCTACCTCTTGTGTGGACTCATCAGAAGAAGATAAGTGACACATATGGCCAATTTCGACTTAAAACTCATTGACATGGGTAAAACTTTATAATAACCATCATTGATACACACTTAATTTATGGTTTATCAGACTCAGTTGAGTAATTTCACTGTTAAGAAATGGTGACATGGTTCATAAAACATGTATCAAGCAGTTGTAAAGGTTAAAAACATCATTTGCGACTCTCTAATGGCCATCCAAATAATGTTTATTAATTGTTTATTATTTATTTATTAATCTTTCACAACTTTTTCACAACTTTGCAACTTTCCAATTAATAATTGCTAATTAATAGTTAATAAAGCATTTAATTGTTTTTTCACAGTCCAAAATATACATTTGCATTTTTAAAATTATATATGATTGTTTATTTTAGTGATATGACAGATATTATAAAGCGTTACCAAAAATATATATCAAAATATGAGAGACTCAGACAAAAACCTCAGTGTCATCATTGGTAATTACAGCCCTGGGTATGGCCCCAAGATTAAGGCAGTGCTTTGAAACATGGTCCTCTAGATACTACTTTCTTTTTTTTTTGTCTCTTTTTCATAAACCTCATATTTTAAATACCTACTCTTGATTGTGAGAGCTATTAACGCAGCTTTGGTGGGTCATTTGCACATTTCTTTTATAGGAAAGTCTGGTGAAATTCAGGACGGGAAAAACGAACAAAATAATGATGATAACAATAATAATGGCAATAATTATAATCCAAGAGCCCAAACTGATGTTAAAACATGCTATCTAAACAGTCAGGTGGTCGTTTAAAAAGGGTGTCAATAACATCTTCATATCAATTTCAGAAGACTTGGATTATGATGGACAAGCTGTATGGAGCCTTGTTATTGTTGCCATTGTTGCTGTTGTTTCTACATTTTAAAACAAGTGCCTGTCTACTTCAGTAGCATTTAGGAGAATGCTGTGTTGGTGTTTTGCTGTGAAGCTCCAGAAAATGTTTTGTGGATGACAAAACTTCACCTGACTTTCCATCAACATGAGTGTGAGTAGATAATGACGGAATTTTCATTTTTGGGTGAACTTCTCCTTTAAGTGTTGCAATACTTAAAAACACATGTACAAACAAACCAAGTTGGAAAGTTATGTGCAGTACATCCTATGCCAGTGTGCTTAAATGAAACATAAGTTCAAAGATGATGCTAGACACAGAATGTCAAATATATTGTAGTTTTGTATACAATAAAGTTAAAAGCATGCATAGATAACTACATTCAAGAATATTACATATGATGATCACATAATAGTATGACAGTAACAGCAAATGACAATAAACTGTAAATGTATGATTTGAGATAATATCACAAAAATACCAAAAATTCTAAATATAATTCTATATATAATAAAAGGGCTCACAAATAACATCACTGTACATGAGAGAATCACGATATTCAAGACATATGTTTGTGTTCAACAACAGATCATAATATGCTGCTTATGTTATATATTCAATTCCAAAAATGTAATAAGATCCAGCAACATTTTGAGAGTTCAGGCAACGTGGACATGACATTTGTCCACTGGGAGGCGCTATGGTGTCATCTACATGTGAGCCACTATCTGACTGACATGAAGCCATGTTGAGCACAGTAGAAAAAATCAGTTTTTTTTTTCCCTGGATTTTTTTAACAGTAGTAATTTATTGTTAATGAGTGTCACACAATATGCACCCACCGGATAGTAATACGCAGCTTAACAGTGTATCACAATACTATTGAAGTACGAAACAGCAAACTCTAGTGTGCTGATACGTCATTATATTTCTTTTTATGTATAAATGCATTTCAAAATGAATCAGTCTTGAATTTTTAATCTAGAAATCTTTTTAAATACTCTTGTGAGAGTAAATATGACATCTTACCCCTTGGTAAAGGTAACACTTTAACACATTTTCCGTGCAGTCACATTTCAGAATTAATTTTCAAAGTCATCCCGTGTTTCAGTGGAAATGGAAAAACCCACCTTGAAAACTTGTGGTCGACTAAATCAAACAAAACAAGAGTTCACACACTCAGCGTGTACGCTGATCTGCTTCTCATTCACACACCTCCTTTTCCTTTCTGCTCAGACTTGTTAACCGAAACCTGCCCACCCACCATACTGTATCTGTAGAAAACGGGCCGATGCACAGGGCAGGTTGGAACAAACCTGCACGTTTATACCTAAATGCCCCCAGTCTGTCCTCTGGGTGCGGAGTGTGTTGAGTAAACCTGATCTCTGTCTGTATGTCATAATGTCCTCACTTGTCAGAATGTAGCACATTGTCTCTTAAAGTGAATTATATCAATACAGTACACTTTTAAATAGATTGTTTTGCATTATTTTACAATCATCACATTGATGTATTATACGGGATTAATGACTCAAGTGACTCAGTGCTCAGTATGTCATAAAATTATTCACATTAGATGTCATCACGTGATGTGAGAGAGTGAAAGTGCTAACACAAAAATGAAAAACACTGTAAAACTTAACTTAATACCCTCACCACAGCAGAAGGTATTTATAAGGAGTATGTCATTATTCAATAAACACACTATAATGTAGTTTTAAGCCGCTACAAGGCATTTTAATAAAGTATCTGTCAACAGTTAGAAGCTGTCCTTTAACAGATAATGACTAACAGTGTACTAAAACACAGTAAAAATGTCAAATCCATAATTTTTGCCAAATACTGATCATGAAAGAACATTTAAACACCTTTCCATCTGCTTACAACTACATTACTGTGTGTTATATACATGTGTTAAATGCCTATAGTGAAATGCTGAAGGTGAGATAGAAGTGTTACAAACTCAGGATGCAGTGCTGCGACTGGTCCTGTATGCACACACACACACACACACACACACATACACACACACGCGCACACATGCACACACACACACACACACACACACACACACACTCTCAGAACCCACCCACCACAGCAAACAACATCCGCACTCTCACCCAGAAACACACACCACAATCACACATTCGCTCTCATTTCCTCTTTCATCTTCCTCTGTCCTCTTTGCAACAGGCAATTGAAAGTATTTGGATATTAGAATTAGCTGTTTGGTTTTTAATACATAGATAGAAAACTCAAGGTAAATGTTTCTATGAATCGCTAGTAGAAAATAAAGCAACAGCTGAAAGGATAAGTTCCCCGCAAAAAGAAAATTAAGTCATTATCTGCTCACCCTCATGCCGATGGAAAGTCAGATTAAGTTTCATAGTCCTAAAAATATTTCTGGAGCTTCACAGCGTAACAGCCACAGAAGTGGATGGGGAACTTTATTTGCTTGTTTGAAAACACAAAATAGCTCTGCGTAATCCAAGTTACTGGATGCCCAAAGATCCATTTAATTTATTTTAAAAGTCATTATTATGAGGAGATAAGGACTGAATTTTCTTTTTTTTGGGTGAACCTTTCCTTTAAGCTGTAGATATACCCAATTTTAAATTAATGGAGAATTCTTCAAGGACTCATGTTAGCTCTCCAGTTTCAGTGAAAAGTGTCAGCTGTGTCTCCTGCTGTGGCTCTCTGAAGACCTCATCATGTCAACACAGCCGGCTGTAGCCAATCAGTGATATCTGCGGCCCACCTCACTTCCTGTGGGTACACTGTGTCGCTGCCACTGATAGTGTTTGTCCTCAGAGACTCTGTCTACCCTGTCATTAAGGTCATGTTTACAGGAAAGCCGGGAGAGTGGTTAATGTTTGGTTAACCACTGTCTAAACTCCTGATAAGCCCCCTGAATATCAACCTGAGCCCTGCGGTCTGTTAATGGCACAGGGTCTCTGAACAATAGCCCCCAGAGTGAGTTCATCGCTGCTGAGGCACGTCGGCTTGTAATCAGCTGTCACGTTTGGCAGGTGTGTGATGACTGAGATTAGAGCTCAGCAGGGAGATAATTTCATGAATAGCCAGAGAAGAAAATAACAAATATTTGGGTCTACAGTGGCACACTCTGCTCTGTCTTACCCAATGTCTCTCTCACACACACAGAGACAGACAGACAGTTGGGGTTAATAGAGCGATGGGGTAGATTGTATGGGCAGGTGCGGGCCTGGTCGGACACTACAGGATGCAAAGATTAGAGTAGAGCACCTCCTATCACAGAATCTCTCACGTCCCTTCATAGTAAAGCAGTGTTCAACATGCTGGCATGAGAAACCCACCTCCGACATTGTTCCACATCTTTGTTTCCCTGTCAGAGGGAAGCTAAGAAGCTGAGGAAGGCTAAGAATGTCTTATAGATAATATTCAACAGAAATTGCGTATTACCTTTGTGCTTTAACAACTGAAAAGTATTCAGATGATTAACTTTTTTTTGTGTATTTAAAGTTGGAGCCTGACTGAGACTCAATTCCTGGTGTGGAAGCGGTTAAAGATATTATTATCGTTATAAAAAAAATCTGATAGTCATATATATAAAACACAAAGATTACTATTAACAGGTTATTTCAACTTCCTAAACTGTCTACAATGACAACAGTGCGCTGTAACAATAAACTTCACCGGGGATTTAATCATTACAAAATACAAATTAAAGTAGCGTTTCAACAACATTGGCCTTTTTCACCAGAACACATTTAACTGGCTCTAATAACATTCGTAGCAGACAGTGACCTGGCATGCACAGCACCAGTTCTGTCACCGGCACTCCCAAATCAAAGCAGTTTAATAATGTGAATAAGAGATATTCTGTGTGAAGGAGGATGATGTGAGTAAACTAAACGGGTAGAAGTGGTCAACCAGCTGCCAACAGGTCACGCTGCCTTCAGGATCTTGAAAACAATACCAGATGGGGGCGTTGTTGCTCAGGTGATTCATCATGAGACAATGGTGGATTCAGCTCACTTGCCAACAGACCTATGACAAGCACCGGAAGACAGTTGATTCAATATTAGTTTGAAGTGATATAATCTTATTTTTTTTTAAATAGACAGAAGTTCAAGATTGTTATAAAATATAGATTTTTGTGTTTGTTGATCCAGCGTGATCTAGCAGAGTTCATGTTTTTTGTGTGTGTTTGTGTGAGTTTGAAAAAGTGGTGAGAGCGGACTGAGATGACAGCTTGAAGCACAGTTATTGGATTACTGTAACGGCCCTGTATCACATTTAACCATTATTGAGGACTGGATGCAATTATTGCACTACGAGATTGGGGATAATTCTGTTTTCGTTTTGATTAAAGCAAGAGTTATGGGCAGAGGCGATGAACGTAGAAAGTAATGTTTTTTTTTTACAAGTGTAAGATGGATTGTTTTACAATTAGCAGAGGGGGACGCTGAGGGTAGGAGGGACAGACTGAGCAGGGATGTCACATCTGCTCCTGCCACTCCCAAGCAGGCCTGAGAGCATGGGAACCCTCGGCGGCTCCAACAGGCTCCACAGAGGGCACTTCATTTATCAATTTAAAAGGTAAAAAGAAGCCACACATTGGTCTCAATGAATCGTATCAGGGGGCGTAAAGGACGGATACTTAGCAGAGTTCAAATCCTGTTCCACCCATCACCCAGTTGTGAGACAAATTAAGTCTGCGTGCTTATTCTTTGGGTACGGCAGGCAAAATAAAAGCATCTGTCATCAGCATTTCATGCATGTGGCATGTTCTGTCTGTGTATATGCATACATATAAAAGTATCTCCTGAATCTGGGGCTTCCTGTCTGCGGCTTGTGGCTTGCACAGCGCTCCGCTTGCCAAAGATGGTTTTGAGTTACCTCCACCCGTCTTGTCTTGTGTTGGCCCCCCAGAATTGCGACCACCACACTTTAATAAGCCGTTTCACAGGGGTCAATTCTCCTTTCTCCACGGCGTCAGCTGGGTCGGCCCTATCGCCCTCTTCACCCCTTCCTCACCCAAGCTCCCCCATTGGCATGTGTTCAGCCCAACGTTGTTTACTGGACGGAGCATTTAGAGGGGTTAGCGTTTCACCATGGCAGCTGTTGGCACCATGTGCCTCCCCCTCGGGCGGCTGGCCGACGGCACGCAGGCCACTGCTTCACACACCCTGCAGCATCCCCCTGAGGACCCTGGCCTCCCTCTCCCCCCTTCGCTTGGCCTTGGTTGCAACCAGTAGCCTCGATCGGATATCAGATACGATTTTAATGTGAAGACAGGGTTCTGGCTTTAATTGATTGCTCCCGGATGGTACGCACAGTCTGGAGCCAACGTCGCTTGAGCTTGAAAAAGTACAAACAGCGTCAACAACGAGCGTTCACTTTCTGTGTGTACGGTGTGACATGTGCAGACTTTATTCATTCTAGCGCCACAGCTTATATCTAATGTCTGTCGTTAGCGGGATTATGGGCTCCTATCTCTGCATTTTCCACGTCACCTCTCACACTGACTGGCCTGGCAACTGTAACGACCACCGGGGCTCGAGGAATAAGCCAATGTGAAGTTTCAGCTCCAGATTTCATACAACATGTTAGCATCATGGTTCAGGGACAGGCAATTTAGTTCTATTAGCTGGTTGGATGGTCGGGCACCTTTGTCTCAACTTAAATATCCGAACAACTGTTGAATGGATAATTTTGTGCAAACATTCATGGTCCGAAGATCTTAATGATTTGAACGGTAATGACCGATCACCTCACTTTTCCTTTTGCAAACTGGAGCTTTTATGTGTCTTTAAAAAAGCTAAGGTCGCTAACAAGTGGCTAAATAATACTACAGAGGTTGTTGGGGATGTTAAACATCAGTTGAAATTCATCCGCTCCCTGGTCTGTCTTTACAAGTTGACTTTAGTTATAGTAACCTGTGTATAGTAGAGCGTAAAAGGAAGCTTAGTAGTGATGTTTAAGTAATGCAATCTCGGTGCAGCCCAACATTAGCTTTTTACTTATGGTTATTATATTCAAAAATCATGCTTCAGAAATCATAAAAGTGGTGTTTACTTGTGTTGAATGTCTTGCTTGTTAGTATCATAAAGATTTCTCTGCCACAGAGCTTATTTTTCCACTGGTTACACCTTGAGGAAACAAACTAACCTCTAAGGTTGCTAACTTCCAGGTCGGTCTACTGAAATACATCATCTTTGCAGCTTCGAGCACCATTTTACATAGAATCAAAGTCACTAGCATGGCTGCGGACCCTACATCTTACTTGAGAAAAAGAAAAAGATGGGATAAGATCTGGTGGAATAAAAGAACTGCAGAAAGTTCAGCAGAATGAAGGTGAGGATCAGTTGGGAGAGCCAAGTAATATGCTACTTAGTGAAGCTGTACTATGGATAAAGGAAAGTCTGTGTCTTATCTCTGTGACATTTAGGTCTACAAATTACATGTGGCTCGCTAATCAGCCGTTGAACCGGTCAGCAATCTCTGGCGGACTAGATGTCCCTGTCACTTCTGCTGTGACTCAAGGTGACATGTGAGAGTCACACAAACACACACATAGTCCTCTTAATTGTAAACCCACTCGAAGAGATTCTCTGAGATCCTAGCATGTTCGTCTTCGTATGACTCGAACTACAACGCAATCGGTCTAATTCTGTGATTGGCAGATGGCTGTGTTTTCGGAGAGACGGGGGAGATTGTGAATGCGGGTAATCTCATCCCACTCGCCCCAGAGAGTCCAGTGAGTCTTGGGAGAGTGGTGTAGCAAAGCAAGGTCAGGGTGACAGTTGTCAGACCCCCATCCATACCATTTGGATGGAAAGTGATACCACAGACAGCTGACGCTGCTTCTGTCACTCTCAGGGTTAATCTGGAGCGTCTTAACATTCACTTTGCTCGGGACGGATTTGTAATGAACGTGGAACTCGGGCGTAAGTGGAAATCTCAGCATCCGTGGCTCCTTTACCTCTCCCCCTTCACGCACACAGAACCGCAGTCTCAAGGCCACCGGACAGATTCTTGAGGTTGTCTTGTAACCACAGAGTCATGCGGTGCTCATAACTCTTTCAATCATACATACATTGTGGAGAGGCCTGTCACCCGCCATAATACGCGCCGCCCCCACCCACGCATGCACTCCTGGGGCTCGGTTCATGATGATAGACCCCCGGTGAATGTTTCCCTCCTTCACCACGTGTAGGGCCGCATATCAGGAGCTCCCTAAAATAAACAGCTGGGAAAAGGGGACGAGGCTTTCAGGACACAAGATATTCAATCTCCAAATGGGAAGTTCCACACACACCTCCAGCGTCAGTGTGTGGATTCGAGAAGGTATAAACGGGCTGGAATGAGGAGCAGCTTGATCGTGTATTTTACGACACATTAGGAAGTGTACAGTCCTGTGTTTATACTGTTCCCCTGTAGAGGATGCTTTCTTTATGATTAACAAGGTCACATGTTGAGGTTTCAATGACTGAACAGACATGTGTTTGTGCTGATGTACACTGATGTCTTTGTTAAAGGGTTATTCCAGTATATTTGTAGTTGCTCTTAGCCAGGCGAGAGGCTCCGACGGCCGTTCTGTCTTTCAGTTGACCACTTTGATCCAGACTTAAGTGCAGCATCAACCATTAAAATGAATTACCATAATAATTTGTACAGACGTTCATTTATTTTTTTCCTCTTACGACACCATGGTGTTGATTTTTAGGTGAAAGGGGAACTCCACTGATGTCACATAACAACGTCTCTTTAGCCTCAATCAGACCAAATCAGTTGTCGCGGCAAAAACTATGGTCCTACCATTCCTTTGTATGTGTTTGGGAAGTGGTGGTGGGGATCACACGGGGTGCCCAAAAAAAAAACTAAACTAAACACAACCAGCTACCGCAACAAAGCTGAAGCAGACTCTGGAGAAACACAACTGGGTGTCACGTTAGGGTGGTCAATCACGTAAACCGGCAATCAGACCAAAAGCTGGCTGACAATGCAAGCAGCATAAATGGCCCAAAACACAACAGAGTGTAACGTTATGTTTCACGTGTAGTTTGGCCTTTTGCATCATCATGTATTTTACGCAATAACGTGACTGTTCATATCTGTCGATCACTGTAAGACTGGCATGTTAAAACCTTCTTGGGCAGCGGCATGACCCGAAGATCAGAGGCAGAGTGTGACCCGCCAGCAGTGGCTGTAAAAGTGAAATGGCTAAATACTAGTAGCGTTACTGTAGCGTGGTGTTATGGCTCTTGGCAAACTGCTTTTAGGTGTGTTGCCTTCTGAATCAGCATGGGGTAAAAGTTCAAAACATTGCATCATACAAACAAACCAATGGAAGTGCACTCCCACGATGCCACAACCCCTGATCTGACTGCATCTTATGATTTGTAAAGCCTTTTGTAGCATCTGAGGAAGCTACGCAAAGTCGGAAAAATTGCCTTAAGCAATGCAATTAAATCAAATCTGGGTGTGTTGCGTTTGAAAGAAGTAAGCTTACCAGACCTACGTAGCTCATCCCAAATCTCTAGTAGCTTGAGGCTACATTAGCTGCTACTAGCACAACACACCCAAATCATTGATCAAACTGTGTTGAGTTGTATTGTGGGTAATGTGGGTTTCAGGCTTTGAGGGCACAATATTGAGTATATTCTTTTAAGAGTAAAATGTTCTGTTATTTGTTAGATTTCTGTCACATCCATGGTGCCCTGAGGATGACCCTTTGCTGACCCCTTCGCCTCTCATCCATCACCACCAGCATGGATGGATTAGCACAAATATTTTGGCACAAACTTTACAGAAACCCGCAGTTCTCAGATGATGCATCTTAATAAGCGTGGTAATCCCCTGACTTTTCTTCTCGAGCCACTGTGACTTTGATATTTTTATTTTTTTTCAACAAATGAACAAATATTGGATGGGTAACTCATTAAAGTCAGAATGAGCTGTCATAACTTTGGTGATCTTAAATGTTTCATCTTGTGTCATCATCAGGTCAAACCTTAAATCCGTCTAATGCTTAAAACGAATGTAATTCCCTGCGGTCTCAGACATGCTTTCTGTTTTGTGTGAATTAGCAAACCACCCCCACCATCAAAACATGTACAAGAGGTTCATTTAAAGGCTAAATGCAGAGAACCAGCTGCTAGTGAGGCTGTGGACTTCTTGATGTACTCATCACTCTTCATATCCGTATTACTGTAATAAAAGAGTAAGAGCAGTCATACAGGTATCAGAAAGAAATCCCCAACTCATGACCCATGATGTTGTGGTTCCATTATTTAGCATACTGAACTTTCCAAAGTTATGTAAGCACGCACCGTTTCATGCACATCAGCTTTTAATTTTATGCTGATATAAACTGCTTTCACGAATCTGGTTAAACTGATTTTTCCTTAAATTTGAACTCTGTTGCCAGACCAAAACGTTTACCCACAGCTAGTACGACGTTATTTCGGCTGACAAATTTACTAAAAATACAAGCTGTAATAAAGCCGGAATTATCCTCTAACGATGGAATTTGACATCCTCATTTGGCTGACACCGCATGAACCCTCTCTTTGTACCCCGAAACTTGGCCTGCTCTCAAAGGGAGACGGAGAAAGGAGAAAGTGCGCTGGCATCCATTAGCGTCCATTAGTACCAGCATCATTTATGTACGCAGGAAGAGAGAGATCATTATTCACTGTCACTGTCCTCTAAAGTGTAGGAAGAGCATCAACATTCAGTCAGCTATGACGCTTTCCAAAACTCTTTCAGGATGAACACAGTCCAGCTGTGCCGTTGCTTTTTACTATTTCCTGCTCCCTCGTCTCCCTCGCGCAGATGTGTATTTATGAATTAGCGTGCAAATGTTTGCAGAATACGCACCATAAATTAACACTAGTGACAGGGGCCGGTTCCTGGACCCCACTTTGTCTTTGCAGCCACAAAGGGAGGAAGAATAATGGTGGTAGTGGTGTAGGGGTGGGGGAGTTGGGGGGCTGAATCTTCTTCTCCTCTTGCCTCTTGTTTACATTCCACACCCCCAAACCCCCTAACCAGAGCTAATCTCATCAGTAAATTCCCCGGCTGAACAAATATCTCCCCTCATACTGAATATTCTCACTCTTTGTCGTACACACACGTTGTGCGTGTGCGGACACACACTCATAAAACGCAGAGTTGTTGGTTTTTATTTTATCTTTTACTGTAAGTTCTTTGATCGCCTCGCTAGGCTTCAGTTTACGTCTTCTCGTTTCTCTGTGGTCTCCTGCACGTCAGCAGGAAATTAATGTGGAGGTCACATTCTCATGTCTGGCTTTCATTTTCTCTTTTGTGTCGCTCTCCTTTCTCCTCGCTTCTTGCGACCGAGGGACACGAGTCAGACCCAGTCACACCGGCTGCACTGGACAGGATCAGGGTTTTTGGTGTGATGGGTTGTTGGGAGGGGGGCAGGCTGCGGGGTTCAGAAGGATAACGAGTATCTTTGTTCGAGCATTTGGCTGGCAGGGGAGGCGCACACCGACACACTGCCCAGAGAGGGACCCTGGATATGAAAGCCCGCAGGGTGGACAGACAGACAGACAGGCAGACCGACAGACAGGGGTGGTTATGGGTTGCTAGCTGAGCACAGGCCTCCAACTGTGCGACCCTGACCTGTTCGTGCAGCTATTACGGATCGGATCAGTGGGCCTGTAAAGACCAACTGCATGGCCTGCTGCACTGCTCCGGACCGCAGCCAAGACCGGGCAATGTCCCGTCTGAGGCCCTGAACCCTGCTTAGTGGGGCAGCAAATCTAATTTGGGTTTTTTTGGGTGATTTGCTGATACAGTTGATTTCTGTTTTTGGTGTGTTTGTGTGTGAGAGTTTGATTGTGTTTCTCCAGTTGTCCTTTCTGCCACAAGGTTGTGAATTAGGGCCCATTTCCTGCACTGTTCTCACTCTGGGCTGAAGGTGGGGGAAGGACCCAAAATAACGGTGTTGTCTTTTGTGTGTGTGTGTGTATGTGTGTGTGTGTGTGTGTGTGTGTGTGTGTGTGTGTGTGTGTGTGTGTGTAGGTATGTATGCCTTGTCTAGGACAGCATGGAGCCGGGGCCTTCCTGAGCTCCATTGTCCTTCAGCAAACATACACGGCTGCCCATACATATGCAAACACACGCATGAAGCCGGTAAATATTTGGCATAATATTAAAGCATGCAGCAACACAATAGTCATTATGTTGATTGCACAATGTAATGGCTGTCGAAGAACAACACCCTCAGCGTTTAGACTGGTTCCATGTAGTGCTCACTTTCACTGTGTGCTCTACTGTTTGCCACTGGGCACAGAATCTCCCGGGAAAATGACAGCTGACCGGCGATCCAGTCATGCTGGCAGCCTGGCCACATATCTGCCGTTATATGTCCGTTATAGACTATTTTCCCCCCCTGTAGTCTCTACTCTCAGGAAAACAATAATAAAAACACTTGGAATTGCAGATGGTAGAGTTTACATCATAAAATTACTCATTTTCGTTTTCAACAGAATATTTTAATCCAAACAAATGATGATCTAATGTATATGACAGTATTTCCGGGGGTAGAAACACATATCCATGTAATAATTGGGTTGTTTTATACGTCTGTTGGGTTATTTAATTAATTATTTAAGTTTTTCTACCCCATGCAAAGTCAATTTTAGAAGATGACTTCACTTTTAAAAAAGTCAGGAAACCGATTACCTCAGAATTTACTGTATAGTATAGTACTATTAAATTTAAGTTGTACAAGCTGAAGTCTACTCTGAGTGGATCATTTTCCTGGGCAGTTTTTAAGTAAAGTCATATGTCAGATTTTACAGTGAAGTTGACCGAAATGTAATTAAATAGCTTCCCCATTCACTCTACACACGTACAACTCTTACAACCCGATTGCCAGAATTAGTGTTGGAAATGTATGTTTTTGAAAACTGCGTTTCTGTCGCAACTTTATGTTTCTCAGGGTTCAGTTTTCAGTTATGTGTTGTGACAACGCTTTGCTTCTGGTCTTTTAAGGTGGAGGCACAAAAGCCCTTTGTTAAGGGTCGGGAAAAGATCGCATTTTGCCTTGAAATATGTGTTTTGGAAGCCACAAACATGGCTGGAAATTGCCTCGCTTACAAATGTTGAAACATAGTCTTGAACTGTGGTTATTGGCTTGGCAGCCATCTCGCCTGTAACACCATCACCCCCAAGCTCATGATTTGGAAGTAATATAATCAAATTTGTAGAAAGTTCAAAATATTATGTATACTTCAAATGATAATGTGTGAGTGATTTGCAGAAAGTGCCAACATTTTATCCCAACGACTGCTAACACTGAACTGATATGACAAGAAAGCAAGATGGCTCGCTCATCAAAAAATTACATGTCTAATTCAAAATGTTATCAAACATGACTTTTGAAACAGATTTTAACCTCAGATGAGGTATATGATCTACTTCTCTCTTCCTGTTTCCTGTTTTTCTGGGCTTTATGGCGTCAGATGTCACTCAATAACAACAGAGAAGTCAGTCTGTCTACTGTTAATGGGAAAGGATTCGTTCGAATAAATGTTGGAGGCGTACTCGTTTAATATGTATGTCGAAAGAGTACTCTATTCATTATATATGAATGCATCACATTAAAATTTCAACAATATTCATACATGCCAGGGTAAATGGGGTCTGTCCTCCGTGCTGCCCTGCCACCGGGGATTAGATGTGATGCACATGTGGCAAAGTGCTTGATCCATTACACTCAATTCTCATTACCGTGTGTCTGGGCATGTTTGACATTAGCATGACTTACATACATATAAGAGGCTTGTCTAAAACCTGAATGTGAGAGCCATCAGTGGAGGGTGATAATTGAGACACCTGAGGACCTCTGTTCTCTGATCCAGGCCTGTATACTCCAGAGAGAAAACAAACAGAGGCCCCTCACCACAGCAGGGGGGGGGGGGGGGTCGATGTTCCTCTTGATAAAGAGATGTGCCTTTTCAAATCGCTTATCTTCAAATAACCAACAGAGGGGCTGTTTTCCAACAAACGGCAGCTGATCAGTCCAAGCCCTTCAGTAAATACTGAGTCGTCAGACTGGCAGAGACAGAGGTGTGAAGTAGCGACAGCAGATTAGGCAAATTCCCTTTGTCTGTACATTGTGGTAGAAGAATCATTCATTTCTGTTTTTTGTGACTGTAAATCTATATGTCGGGTTTTTAAGTTAATGGTACTTTGTTTAATGTTTGCTTCGGAAATTAGGTAGCTGTTAGAAAACCTGCGACTTTGATGGATGAATGTAGATAATACTGTGTTTCTCAGAAAAGATTTGACTTAAATGCACAGTATGTAATTTCTGCCAGTGTGGGTGTCTCTATCAAAACCATGAAAAACAAAAGATACAGACTGATGACATCATGAAGCAGCGTGGGATCGTGGGAGTTGTTGTCTTCACTGTTAAACGACCACATTTTCCTTTACCTGAAAAAATCGACCTAATGTGAGTCAGGCAGAAACTTTCACGTTCGAGGTGACGTAGTCATGTTTAATTTGCTTTACATTTAGTCACGCTCGCCGAATTCCTTCCTCTGTCGTATCATCTGATGTTACTCCAGAAGTGATAGCAACAGGCGACCAAATGAATCGCAACATTGCCTTGTATAAAATTAAAGATTTGTCCTGGTTTGTTTAGACATAGTGTTTTTTAGAAATCGTACATACCATGTCTTTGAAATAACATACCTTTAAAAACTTAACAATGCAATACATGAGGCTAACATGCTAACTTCGATAGATAGCTCTGCAACATAATACGTAGAAATTATATCGAAACTGCTATTTGTTCACATTCCTTTCTACAGTTTTTTATGGCTTTCAACTAGAATTCTTACACATTGCAGATTTATGTAATTGCTGTTAATTTATATTCAAAAATTAGTCCCGAGAGGCTTAAACCATATCTTCTGGTCACTGTTCACTGACTGCTGTGTCCAGCTACAGACACTCTTCTGTGTCATTGTGCTTTTTTTCAGTCTTTTTGTGCAACCGGTTGGGTGTGAACCAAAAAAAATACCTCCGTCTCCGTTTAGACTTTAAGGTGTGATAGTAGGATGACATCATTGTATTCCTTGTCAAGGAGAGCCCCTTTTTATCATAGCCTCTGGCCTTGCTCCATTCCTGCTTCCAGGGCAGGAAGGAAGGGAGTCAGAGTTAAAGGGATTGCAATCGGCTGCAGGTCAGACTCTACCGCTCTGAGCGTGGCCCCCCCCCCCCGGCTCATTTACAGAGGGCAGCCGCATTTATATTTAATCTCAAAGAAATAACTCTTGTTTTCTTGCACTCCGCGCCGACCTTCTCCGGGTGTTCGTTTCTATTTTAAGCTTTGATAGAGTTTGTTTTCGCGAGCTTCGGTTCTTCCCCTCTCCAGCCTTGTGAATCCATTACGGAGCGTTTTCTCATGGCCTTAAATTTCCCTCCCCGAAAAAACAAATAAGTGTCTCAAGTCAGAGAGGAGCCTTGCAGGCCGAAACAAGAGTTCGGATTTCATGACAGATAAAAGACAGCACGCTCTGCCAGAGTTTCCAACAAATCAGCACTTTCCCCAGATTTTAAAAAACCCGAACCACACCTTACTACGAGGATGCGGGAGGGCATGTGTTGACAACAGGCGTGACTCTCTCCGAGCGTGTGCCTGATAGATTTGACAGTTCTCACGGTGGGTCAGGTGTTTTCCTACTATCGCCCTGCATGCCCGTGCACATCTCCTTTATTTCATACTTCCAACACTTTTGCTCAACACTTCGTATTTGTGTTTCTCTTATGCAATAAATTTGTAGCTGATTCCTCACACTCCCTCCTCCTCTCCTCTCTGCCCCGCCGGTGTTTCCCACACTTCATGCACCTCGAGACCTAGCCCCTTTTGGCGTCCGTCCATTTGGCAGTCACACCAACAGAAGGACCAGCATGTGCGTGGGCTTCATAATAAAATAATCTTTGCCCTGGGGTGCTGAAACTCTGCAGATACTCCCTGACAGTTTCACTCGCCCCGAGAGAGAGAAAAAAATAGAAAGAAGGAAAATGGGAATCTGGCACAGACACGCTCGCTCACTTACATTCAGAAATACTGTCGATTGTAACTGAAATACGACAGGAACATCATATATCACGTTACGCTCGTGGAAAGACTTTACTAGAAGGATTACTGGCCTGTCATGGGTTTTGAGGATTTTGGGGAAGTGCCAGTTTAGATGTGAGAACGAAACCGTTGCAGGAACTAACACGCGTCCTCTTTTTGTTTTTAAATTGAATTAAGACGTTGTGGTTTTGGCGTCCAGAAGAGCAAATTTCAAGCAGATACATGAAGATTAGGGTTCTCACATCATCACGAGGGAGAAGTGTGCAGTGAGACGAAAACATCAGGGACCGGTTCCTCCGGTTGTATCTTTATTATCTGACTTTACAGGGATTATTAGTTTGTGCCTCACTAATGTCAGAGGAAAAAGGAGAAATACAACGATATAAACATGCTGCATTTTAAATTCAGGATACAAGTAAAGGTGCCGAATTAAATGGCTGGAACAAAAGCAGATCTGTGAACACAGAGTTGCACGTTTTTCTTTTCACCTTTCTTCCTTCCACTTTTCTGTTCTGAATTTTTTTTTCTCAGTGTTCTTCTTCTTCATCATTGTTGTTACAGTCACAATTTGTAGTGGCTGCTCGTCTGCGTGTTTTTATAGGTAGTTTTTACACTTGTTCCAGATTGTGGTCCGGCCTGAGGAGTAACAGAATACAGATTAGGTAATCAGGATACAAAAAAAGGGGCCTATATTCTGTCAAGGTTACAGAAACAATTATTAAATCAGAAAAAGTGGATTACCCACAGGATTACAATTTCAAAGAAAGATTGATACACTTATCTGTAACCACGCACACATGGGAGCTCTTTACAAGAAGACACACGTGTGTTAAGTTTAAATAAAAGTTATCATACTGATATTATTATCAACATATTTATCTCTTCTTCTTAAAGTGTTATATTCTGACACTTGGATTATGTTCCTGACTACATACAGTAAAATGTCTTTAATAATTTTGTGTGTATTTTCATCGGTTGCATTTTATTTACAACAAAATGTACCCAAAGTATTCCAGTTAAAGAAATGGTTATCATTCAATGTTATATTATTAAAAATTGCATCATAACTACTCATAGCAAGTCATGGTGGAGCTCATTGTATGTATCTGTCACTGGGAAGTTCTGACTGTTAGACTGAATGTTTTATAGTTTATAAGTTGATGAAGTAGAAGTTTTATAAGTTTCTATGTGTTTGATGTACTTGAGCTGTCAAGTTAATGTGGGAGTAGTAGTAGCAGGAAATGGCTATACTTAAATAAAGCACAAGAACTGTGAACCAAGTTCCATTTGTATTTGCGTACATGTACGTTCAGAAGCGGAGAACTTCAGATTTACTTAAAGAAGAAGTTAAAGTAGCGACACCACAAAAACTCCACTGCAACTTCCTTAAAGGGCAAGTTCGCACAGAAATGAAAATTCAGCCACTATCTAATCACACTCAAGCTGATGGAAAGTTAGGTGAAGTTTGGTCATCCACAAAACATT
The DNA here is from genome assembly GCA_963678695.2 of Diplodus puntazzo. NCBI lineage: Eukaryota > Metazoa > Chordata > Actinopteri > Spariformes > Sparidae > Diplodus > Diplodus puntazzo. Next base: position 20,536,376 of record OZ023173.1, on the reverse strand, counting down.
TTTGGGGCTTCACAGCAAAATGGCGTTGCATCATTCTCCTATACAACAACAAGTGTTTTTAAAGTGTAAAAGAAACATTCAGTGGCTCCATGCAGCTTGCCTGGTGTAATCCAAATCTCCGAAAGACCAAATGTTCTAAATTGATTTAAAAGGATGTTATTCACATCCTTTTTTTTAAAGCTGATGTCTTCACTGCAGCTGCGAAGCTCAAAGTGTTTGCAGGCGCAGAGAGCGTCGAGAATGTAAATATTGTCTTTTCAAATCAGTTTGGGAACTTGGGGCTTCCAGGGACTCAGGCGATCTGTATGAAGCCCTTTATTCTGTTGTTTTGCTCTACGTTTTTAAACAAGTCCCCATCTACATCAGTTGTTTAGGAGAGTGCCGCACTGCTGTTTCGACGTGAAGCTCCAGAAGAATTTGGTGGAAACTTCACCGACTTTCCAATCGGCACGAGGGTGAGAAAAAACAGACTGAATTTTCACTTTTGGGTGAACTTACCCTTTAAGTAAAAATCCATGTGTAACATCAGCACAATCTATTAAAAGTAAAAGTACTCCACACAGGAACATGAGCCACTGTTATACTACACCGTTAATGTATCATAATTGGATTTTATGATGAAAAAATGCACAATTGGCACTTTTCTGCCGTATTCGGTCACAAGTTAGTTTCAAGTGTTTAATAAACTTAATTTAATTTATTTTACAAGCTGACCACATGTACAGTCTTATAAGCAAACAGAGCTGACAGATAAACGTGGGAACTGAATAAAAAAGTGCTTCTAAAAATGTTAGATTATGCAGTTCTTGAGTACACGCACTTAGTTATTTTCCACCTCTCACTCTCTGATAATTTTACTATGTGACAGTGGAGAGTGTTTGTTCCTCCTGCAGCCTGAGAAGAGAGAGAGAGAGAGAGAGAGAGAGAGAGACGCAGCTTTTATCTGGCCCGAGGAGGAGGAGGAGGCCAGGGGGGGAGATGAGAGGGGGGGAGGCCGGGTGGAGGAGTGGGAGGAACTTGTAGAGTTGCCTGCAGATTTCATTGAGAACGCGGAAAGCACCAGGTTAACATCTATGAACTGAGTCCTCCTAAAGACTTTCGCCACCCCTCCGTGTCTCTCTCCGTGCTGGATTTACCTGTTATTTATTTATCTGGGATATTTATTTATTTTTTTTCAAGCCAACATCTGGAGTAAAACCTCCCAAACTGCGGATCTATGCCAACCCTACGTGGGAGTCAACGACATTTGTGAAGTTGAAGAGGAGGAATGTATCGTTTCTTTGTGAAACTAACGTTTCTGATTCCTGCGATCGTCATCTCACAAGGTAAACTGATGAGAGAGAGTGTGTGTGTGTGTTTGTTCCTCTGCAGAAGCCGGCGAGGAGAAGTTTAGGAGAAGTTAGTGCATGATCAATATCTGTGTTTATGTGTACTCTGAGATGTGTGGTGTGTGTGTGTGTGTGTGTGCAGCTGATGATTAGAGACTGGAAGGTTCTTGTAAATCTCCTGGAAACTTTTTTTTTTTTTTACTGGGTTATTTTAAGAGCTCTTCTCGGTCGTGGGAATGGATTGAGTACCAGTGCAGCAGCCAGGCGCTGCGCTGCGCTGCGGTGCGCTCTGGCTCGGCTGCAGCGCGCAGCAGCTTGTGAAAGTTATTTTACGCACGTTAACTGTTCATTTGGTGTCCACAGACCGGCGACAAGCCTGCCAGTGTGGCGGACCTTTGATACTTCTAATGCAGCAAAAACTTAAATGCGCCAACACTCTGGAGTTTCACTGCTCATTTCGCCTTTAATTGGTTGTTCTCGGTTTTTAAAAAGATATTTGGATGGAAGTCCTGATCAGCTTTTTTTAAAATTGTTCTGGGAACCGGTTTTAAATAACAGGGGAGATAATGGATGCTGGTGCGTGTGTTGGGGCAAAGGGGTGGGGGTACGCGAGAGGGGGGGGAGGGAGGGCCACCTTTTGTCTGCATGTGTGGGAGAGTGTTGTGAGTGCCGGGTGGAGGGTGTGTGTGGGGTGGGGGGTGGAGGAGGTGCTGTTATTCCCGTCTGCCGGTAAACAATGCCCGAGGAGAGTGTTTTATGGCTCGTGCTGGACTCTGATTTCTTTTGTCCCGCATCTGAGCCCCGCAGCTGCTGTGCTTTCCCCCGCAAAAGCGTGCGCTCCCCCCTCCTCCTCCTCCTCCTCCCCACACACCCTCCCTCCCCTACTTAAAAAAAAAAAAAAGCCACGCACCACGCGCTCTGGCCTCACCGGTGTCCACAACGGCGCTCCCCAATGTCCCCTGCGGACAAGTGTGTAACAAATCAATTAAAGTTCAGCATGCGTATTAGAATTTAAAGATGAATTTTAAGATGCATTACAAAATCTCCCTGATGGATAACTTCCCTACAATATTCCCAAACTCTTGCTTAATCCCTCTTAATCCTCAGGTCTTGTTTAACAGTCTGGACTCATGCAAAAAATAAATAAATGTGTTTCTAATATTTTTCATTTGCTCAACAGGTCTAAAATGCTCCCTGCCCACTGAATCATGCCTGAACGGAGGATGGTGTGAAGCCACCTCCAATGGAAATGGAGAATGCAAGTAAGTAACAACGTGAAGCGCCAGATGTTTCCCCGCTGCAGACCACCAACGCCTCCCTGCTATCCAGAGCGTTTCATTTGTTGCTCTGTTTCGGAATTCGAGCGGCCTTACATGTGCAGCGTAGTGTAATTTCGGAACTTGAAAGTGCTTTTCTTCTCTTTTTTTCTGCTCGGAAAAGAAAGCCACCGCGTATTCCCCCCTTTCATTCCAGCCTTTGAGCGGCCCCTGTGCCCAGCAACCGGAGGCCCTTGAGTTCCCTCTGCGCTGGTTGTGCCCCTGTATACCCCTGCAGGAGCCGCATTGCTCCGCGAGGCTGCACACATTCCCTAAAAAAGAAAAGAGTTTAAGAAGTGAAGAAATAAGAAGGAGGAAGGAAAAAAAAAAGGAGAGCGCAGTTCCAGAGAGGTGAGGAGAGGGGTAGCTGGACAAAAGCCCACCCCCCCTCCTCATCAGTCGGCCTGTTAATGAATGCAAGACCCCTTCAGCAGCAAAGTGAGAGGACGCGTCCAGTCCTAAATCTTGTTTTTCTGTCCTTTCATGGGCGACAGCTGGGGCTCGCCCGCCGCCCGTCACCCATTGTCCTGCAGTCAGAATAATGCTGTGTGACTAATCTGAGTGGGGCTTCCCATCATGCCACAGCCACCCCAAACACCACAACACACACCAAACCCCTGCCACAACCCCCTCTCTTCCTCCCCCTCCTCCCTACAAGAGGCTTGTCTCCTGCTTTGTGAATGGATGCACCCCTCCCCTCTACCTACCCCCACCTCACCCGCTTATGATCTCCATTAGAAAGCCAGATGGCTGTGAAATGTAATTGGATTGGATGTCAAGAGAGTGAGATTAATTGGAATAAAGTGCAGAAATTTGAAGGCAAACAAGTGGGAACGGACAGAGGGGCAGGTTGCGGGCCATTTGTTCGGGGCCGTGGATTGATTTGAATCGCTCGTGGGTGCAAACACCTTCCCATCATTCTTACCTGTGAGCCTGCTGATTCAACTCGAATGCTCTTGTTAAAAGGTGAGATGCGATGAGATGAGGTTAAAAGGAAGATGCCAGTCATTAGACTTGAAGGACTTGGAAGTTTTTTGTGGTTTCCAGTTGTGGCAGTATTTCTGTCCAACCGTAAAGAAGCTCAGGGGTGGCCTGGCTTTACCCCCGGGGCATGTGGTCATGGCAGGCGCTTCTCTGCTCTGAAGGGACAAGGGGGAGCCATTGTGGAGGCCATGCTGCTCGCCCAGGGCCACCAATATCTAATCTGCACACTCCACACACACACACACACACAGACCTTCACACAGACCCCCGCACGTGTGCACACACTCGCGCACAGAAAACTCTCCCTCCACCCTCCTCCTCCACAAAGCTGTTATTGTGGTCTCCATCTCTGCTCGCTCCAATTAAAAACAGACAGGATAAGAGCATCACTTCACCCACCCGCGCCCGCTCTTCCTCCCTGGTTTTCCTCCCATTAATCATTCATCCCTGCCAAGCCGGGCAGCCATCAGTCACGGGTGCGCTGGGAGACTCAGCATCAGTGCATCGGGGGTCAGAGTGTAGCGTCTATACGGGGAAGATGCTTGATGGTTTTTTTTTTTTTTAATTTCATCATCACTATTTGAATTTTGTGCCCCTTTAACTGGAAACTACAGATTGGAAATGTGTGGTGACATAGCTGGAAAGTCCACTTGGGGAAATGTGTTGGCACCATGCAAACCAGACTAAAAAAGCAATGCCCGACATTCAGACTGGTAACTGGGTGATTGAGGTTAACACACACAGTCATATTCAGTGCCAAAAGGTTAAAATACTTTGAACCCACGTATTCAGCTCGCACAGTTACCAGTGAGTCATGTTGTGGTTTTTTCGCTGTGAGCATATGGTGACACAGATTTGAGTGGTAAGGCAAATTTAAATCCTCTTCCAGCGCCGTTCCCACGAGTGGGAGAACAGAGAGTGAAATCACATGCTGGCATAGAGAACAAGGTTAGGCTCGGTGTAAACTGTGGTAATCAGATGTCTTATGGACAGGTTTAGCGGGATTAAGCCGGTGTTGAGACAAAATTGGTTCTACATTTCCCTTTTCCTGCTGAAAGGATGTTCTCTGTCCTTCCTGGTTCTAAAATTAGTCACCCTTAATTTAAATCTTTTCAATACAGATCATGTCTAAAAACAGGAACTGGCTTGTGTCCTGTTTGTTTTCTTGATGTATATTTATCTCTCTGACATTGATTGGGCTCAGTTTTTTTCTCGAGGAGCTCACAGTAGCCTACAAAGGGAAGTTAAGACATTTTCAGGCTGTCCAGAAAATCTTAATTTAAGGCTTGTTATTTTACAACATCGTCTTAGCCAAGAGTATCACACATATAACCTCAACGCTGCCTTTGGACAACATCAGGACATGTGAGAGGAAAACACAGCACAGACTAGCAAATCACGTTCTAGCCCTTTATCTTCATTTGTTGATATGCTGACATCAGCACACAACATTCATTACAATGTAATACTTCGAATATGTGATTTGAAAATAACTTAGCTGTGCAAAAATCTGAATTCCACTTGTCATATGTTCTGATGACTAACTACCGCTATCTTAATCTGCTAAACTAGGGTAGAGCAGATAGCTAGATCGGTTTAGTTCGCTAATTTCTTAATTATGTGCGGTAACAAACCAAATTAGCAAAATATTTGACCATCAGAACTGATTTTGAATGCAGGAAACAACCAGGCAGAGTTTAGCTTTAGCCACAAATATCATATCCTTTTTTTTAAATTAACTAACTTTGACTTAATATATATTTACCGCCTTAAGCTAGCTGTGTGGTTGATTGTTTTTATAACAGAAATAATTTTTTCAATCCTTCAAACTTGGATGGGGAATAGAAATTTTCACAGACCTGGTCACATACTTTAGTTTCGGGGAACTCAGAAGTTTGTCTAGACATAAAAGTGTACTTGTACAGTTGTGGTGGGCAACTAGACACACGGAAACAACAACAAGCCGCCATAATCGGGAAGTACTCGGTCATAGTTCTGTGAAGTAAGAGGTTATCTGAAGGTCTGGGGCTTCCTGTTTCCCATGGAGCGGTACGCAGCTTAAAATCGTGTAAGGGCACAGACTTGTGTGAGTCAAATTTAGTTTCCACTTGTGAGACAGTAATGAGGGCATAGTGAAGTTGAAAGGTTGTTGACCTAAACTCCCCCCTTGCATGACTGACTGACTGCTTTGCTGAAATAGACACTGTTTTGGTCTGAGGTGACTGTTAATAATAAACTCAGAAAACATCTCAACCGTCTCGCTACATGTCTCGAATACTGCGAGAAGGTCTGACAGAAATAGACTCGAGACAGAAAATTCAGTGAAAGTCTGCAGTGCTTGGTGTGATCGGACCTCTCCGACCTTGCACGGAGCTGTCTGGTATTGCATATTGCTGATAAAATGTCTCGCACATAAAGGCCGTCTGGAGCGACTGGAGCACTGCTAAAAAAGATGTTCCACTCTCCCTCAAGGAATGCCGCTCTTCATTTGTCCTCCTATAGGATTACCGAGCAGGTCTCTGTTAAAGCTCAGCTCCATGTGGGCTTAAGCGAATCAGGAGTATACAAGTGCATGACTGGGTCAAGTGTTCCTGCCGCGGTTGGGCTTTTATTGGGGTTTAAGCTCAGGCAGCTATGGCTGCCACTCCCCTGCCTGGGCCCATTCCCTACATGCCAGAGCCCCTCTGATACTGAAAGTGGCTGATGGGCCAGGGTGTCTAAACTATATGTTGGGTTTCATTCTTAAGAACTTTTAGAGCAGCCTCAACAAGCTACTGTGGACTGGACTGGATCTGATCAGGATACTGTGAGTCTGGACATCCTCAGAGCGGGGTGATCAAAGCACACTGTCAGAGCACAGAGATAAGAGGCTATTTAGCTCTAGTGGGTGCTGAAAACACCAACTGCTCCGGCAGGTCAATGTTGCACTACAGGAACATGTGCATGGTTTTTTATCTCGGAAAGAAGGGGAAGATGAGACGTTATGTGCCGATGTGATTCATGGTTACCTGTGTAATTGACTCCAGGCTACATGCACTTTAGCAGATGTGTTGTCACTGATAACTATGGAAAGAAGTGGAGTGGCATGCAGGTGTTTTTGCCTCGGGTTGGCTATGAAGTTCCCTACAGCTAAGGTGTTTGAAGTGTCGAAACTGTGTGTTTGTGTATTTTAAGCGTGAAAGTGATCTCGCTGTCATTAGTCAAGCAGGTGCTCAGTCCTACTGATCACTGCGACTGACCCTCATAAATCTCCGCTCCTTTTAGAGAGCGAGACAGGAAATAGCTTAATCACTATCAAAATGATCTCTTTATGAGCCCTCTCTGTGACACTTGTGGAGGCTATTTGGTTTTGCAATTTCCAACAAATTCCTTTGCTACTTTATACTGTTGGAAAAGTACAGTTTCAGGAACTCCTACTAAGAATGAACTCACTGTTGATCTGCTGCTGCAGTATCAAACCCACGATCCTTGTAAAGTTCAGATCAGTCATTATGGCCTGACTCAAGATCTTTCCACACCCAGTACATTTCTCATTTCTCATTCCCTCTCAAAGATTCTCAGTTCGGCCCTGTTCTGTTCTTTTTCGTGGTCTTTCCGACAGATGTGGACCGCAGGGGTCAGACCTTGGCTAATGATTAGGGAACATCAGCTTACTAGACAAAATAAATGAGAGGGAAGCGGCAGGAACAAATGGCCACTTAAGGAGAAACTGGGGGGGGAGTGAGTGTTGAGGAGATTGAGAAGAGAGACAGTCATGTAATACTTTCATAAGCGACATGAAAGACGGAACAAGAGTATAGAAGTCACACTCGCACACATAATTACTGTACGCCGCCCTCGGCCATTTACATAACATTTTCCGCAGCGGTGGCATTTCCAGCGCACTGTGGGGCTGGTTTTGTGTCGGAGGATAAAGTCACCCCCAGAGTGGCAGATGGTAGATCTGGCCCAGCGGGGGAGAGAGGAGAGAGGGGAGAGAAGGCAAAGAGGCCGTCCCCACAGTCACAAAAGTGTTTGGGGTCAGAGGTCGGGGAAGCATCTGCTCCGGCCTGAGGGGACATTGCTTCGCTGGGAGAGACCTGTTGCCGTGGTGTGTGCTCCGTAGCCTTTCAGCATGTGGGTGGATCTTTATCTCCTAGCGGGCTGACTTCAGGACAAAGAGGATCTATTACAGTTAGTTAGCGTGGGATGACACACACACACACGAGCGCACACACACATCAATAATGACATCTGTTTCATGAAGCTGTGGAGTGAGGATTTTAAACCTGAAACAGTGATTATTCAGTGTGTGAAATGGTAAGCGGGCAAACTTCAAAGCCTCCTCAAATTGTTTTACAATCTTCTGCCAATTGGAGCTGTCTGGGCTCCCTGTTGGGCACACGAGACTGTTAAAAAGCTCTGATTGGTCTCACCTAACTAAGTCAACAGGGGAGTTCTCAGCAGTCCCGTGTGACATAAGGGGAAACGCTGTAAAAAGCAAACTGCAGGGACTTGTAAAAAGTCAACAGAGGAGAGAAAAAGCGGAGTCGAATGGCACAGACAGGGAGAGGGAAGGAACGGTTGTAAAAAGAGGAACAGGTAAGGAAGAGAGGAATTAAGAATGAGTGCGGTGGTTCACGGGAGAGGTTGAGGAGACAGAAGTTGCAACAGCTGACTTCACATGGGTTCTTTATGTCCCCGGAGGAGAGGTTGGCTTGTCAGTACCCCCATCTGACAAGGGGACAGAGGGGAGGGAGGGAGGAGGGATAAGGGGGGACGAGGAGGAGGAGGAGGAGTCCTGTCCAACAGCTGCCCTCATTAACATGCGCACCTGCTCCCTGTGGAGATACTTGGAGGCCAACAGATGCCGTCCCTTACACATAGACACTCACACGCTCGTTTGTGCGACTACACACTCTCACACAAGCCCCAATTCAAACATAAACACACTTTTTTTTTGCTGACTTTAAATGCATCCACATGTGACAGACAGGACTGTTACACAAAGGCTGCATCAATACTAGTCGTACTCGGTGTAATAAACACCCTGGCGCTGCAAAAGGGTTGTCACCTTTGTCAAGCTTTTTGTCCCCTTTTGATTCCTATGTCCTCATAATCAGCCAGTTCGAGCTATGTGACTGTAGCAGCATACATCCTTAGTCTGGATAGGGAGGGAAGCACCCAGGGGCTTAGGGCCTAGACATCCAGAGCCGGCACAGTCCCCTTGATCTCTACGGTCATTCAGGATGAGTGTGGACAGCGCAGGGGTGAAAGGTAGATGGGAACGGGGTTGTTACAGCTAGACTATTTTGTGGCGTCTGTTGTCCCAGCAGAATGTGTTTTCAAGGTTCTGAGGGAGTCTAATCCAGAGAGACACACTAGAACAACACGCCGTCCCCGTCGCGCTCCAGTGGGACTTTTCCTGGGCGGGAAACTTTTACTCCCCCCTTCCTCTCCCCCCTCCTCTTAGTCCCCTTTTGTTTGGATAATTGTTCCCATGATTTTAACGAAATAAGACCCTTGTTTTCTAATTATCTCTACTTCTGTCTTCTCCCAGGTGTCCCAGTGACTACGTAGGCAATCGCTGCCAGCATCCAAGCCCCTGCAGCCCTTCACCCTGCCGGAATGGTGGCGAATGCCGAGCCATCTCCCATGGCAACACGTTTGAGTTCCGCTGCGTGTGCCGCCTGGGTTTCACCGACCGCCTATGCCTGACCCCCACCAACCATGCCTGCATGAGCTCCCCATGTCGCAACGGAGGAACATGTGATCTCATTACCCTCACTGCCTACCGTTGCCGGTGCCCGCCTGGGTGGTCAGGTATGTAGAAAAAAAGTTATCTGTTATCTTTTCACCATATTTCACCATTAAACAATGCAATACGTAAGAACTTTAGTTGAAAACATTCAAAACTTCTCTTGAAAATGTAAGCAGAGTGTGTAAGAATAACAGTTTTCACATGTTATGTGTCGTGTTATGAGGAGTTGGTCGCATGCTAACCAACTAGCCCTGCCCGGTCCTGTGCTAACAGTGTAAACAGCAATACTTCCTTTATGCTCCAAGCTACGAATAAGGACTGCTAGCTGCACGGCTAACTGAGCTAACTAGCTAATGGCAGCTTCAGTTGGCAGCAGTTTACTCTTCTGATATGCTGCCCCCTATTTTGAATTGAATTGTTGAATATGAATACAACAGGTGGACACTTCTTACATATTGCACCTTTAATAATCTCTCTGACATTTTGTTTCAAAGGTAAATCATGCCAGCTCGCCAACCCATGCGCTTCCAACCCATGCGCAAACGGCGGCCAGTGCTCTGCCTTCGATTCCACCTACATCTGCACCTGCCCGCCCGCCTTCCACGGTCAAACCTGCAAGCAAGACGTCAACGAGTGCGCCCAGTCTCCCTCTCCCTGTCTGAACGGCGGCGTGTGTGTGAACGAGGTGGGCTCGTACCACTGTCGCTGTCCTCAGGAGTACACCGGCCAACACTGCGAGACCCCCTACATGCCATGTAGCCCCTCGCCATGCCACAACGGAGGCACATGTGTCCAGAAGGGGGACACCACCTACGATTGCAGCTGCCTGCCAGGTAACACAAATTATACATCAGCGCATAAGTATTAAGTTGGGAATGGCGAGAGCAGCAACACTTGTTGTTTTTCCTGTTACATCAGTTGACCTAAAAACCAGTCTGTTGTTGTAGTAAAGTCTGATTGAGTGGTTGGCCCCCTCCCCTCCCATCTCGCTCTGCCAGCCTTCACTGGCAGGATGCAGTCACACAGACGTTTCCTTCTGATAATCACCAGCGAGGCCTCTCAATACACATCAATGTATAGATATACACACCCTATTCATGAGGTCTCACACACACATACAAATGTGAGCTGGTCTGTTTGCCATCTTTATTGTGTTGGCACCCAAATCGGTTGCAGAGTTGTATAAAACTTTGGTTAATCTTGGGCAATTGTGGTCACTGCTGTTAGAGCTGTGTAGAAACTTTCCTCCTACAAACCACATTTTACGAGCACATCTCTATCCCTCTTAAACGGTTCAATATTTGGTCATATGCAATCTCTCAGCTTGTCAGGCCGTGTTATTGTCTGATTGAGCAAAGAGCAAGTTGTTTAGATATGCAGATGAATGAGGGATATTGTGGGGCTGTGTGTTAAAGTTTAACCCACGCTGTGTGTCTCCCGTGGGTGTCCGTGCTGGAATGCAGCAAGATAGCGAAGCTGCACGGGCACCTGCAGAGCCGCGGGTTGATAGTTAATCAGACTATCGTGGCTGTAAAACACCCACTCAAGCCTTTGATGTTTGAGGAGGAGACAAATTGCACTGTCGTCTGGCATTAAAACTATCTGCCACGAGGATGTGGAGAGCTTATCTGGAGCTTAAAAGTGCACAGTGATAAGGAAGGGAAGAGGTGGTGTGATTATTAACTAAAAGCAAATGTTGTTAGGTTTTTTTCTCCGTCTTTGCCACTCCTCGGCTTTTCATATCTTGTCTCTTTTTGTTTTCTTTCTGTTCATCAGGCTTCACAGGTCAGCACTGTGAGCACAACATCGATGACTGCCCAGGTCACGGCTGCCAGAATGGTGGTGTGTGTGTGGATGGTGTGAACACCTACAACTGCCAGTGCCCACCACATTACACAGGTGAGCTTTCGTTAAGAGCGTAACCACTGACCTTTTTGCAAACTTAAAATACAAAGTTATGAACTTGCCTTAACACTGTGCTAACCCTCCTATCAGGTCAATACTGCACAGAAAACGTGGATGAGTGCGAGTTGATGCCCAACGCATGCCAGAACGGAGGAACGTGCCATGACACTCACGGCAGCTACCACTGCGTCTGCGTCAACGGGTGGACGGGCGACGACTGCAGCGAGAACATCGACGACTGTGCCAGTGCAGCTTGTTACCACGGTGCCACCTGCCACGACCGCGTAGCATCTTTCTTCTGCGAGTGTTCTCATGGGCGCACAGGTATGACTCTGATCCAGACAAACTGGACACACAGATGATGTTCCTAATGAAGTGATTAAAGGTGCCATATGTGATGATAAAGTTTGACGACGAATTGTTCTTGCTGTGCTCGCAGGTTTGCTGTGCCACCTTGATGACGCCTGCATCAGCAACCCATGTCAGAAGGGTTCCAACTGTGATACCAACCCAGTCAATGGCAAGGCAATCTGCACATGTCCTCCAGGTTACACCGGGTCAGCCTGCAACCTGGACATTGACGAGTGCTCCCTCGGTATGCTGAGTTCAGAAATTTAATTATCTACAATTTGCCTGCACAAACATGACCGAACATGTATGACAACTTGCATCTTCAATGCTGATCGTTGTAGGTGCCAACCCTTGTGAACACGGTGGCCGCTGCCTCAACACCAAGGGCTCCTTCCAGTGCAAGTGTCTTCAAGGATATGAAGGCCCTCGTTGCGAGATGGACGTCAATGAATGCATGTCTAACCCTTGCCATAACGATGCCACCTGCTTGGACCAGATCGGAGGGTTCCACTGCATCTGTATGCCAGGTAAATGGGCGAATCCTTGTGATTTAAGCGCGTCATTAAACACTGAGAAAATAAATCTGACTAATAACTCTTTCATTCTCAGGATACGAGGGTGTGTTCTGCCACATGAACACAGATGAGTGTGCCAGCCAGCCTTGTCTCAACAATGGCAAGTGTGTTGACAAGATCAACTCCTTCCACTGCGAGTGCCCAAAAGGTGAGAAAATATAAGTCAGGCGGATAGAGATAATGGAGTGAAAGTAATAGGGTCCTGGACAATGAGAGCAGAGAAGAGGCTATAAAGGGGTGGATCATTAACCTAGCTGCCAATGAGTATAGCACGCCATATATGGCTCACCGATTGAATGTGAATTATTTACTTCTACTAATAGTGTCACCAAAGGGTTTGCCGGTGGAAGGGACAGAGCAGATCAGGTTGCGGGAACATTAGCATATTTGGCGGGCACGGCGGGAGTTTGTGTAAGAGCTTAGCGCCAAAATTTGGGGGGCAGGGATTGGTTTATGGCCGGTAAGCTGTAGGCCATTGTGTTTCGATTTGAAAGAAAGATTTCACTGCACAGTAAGAGCCGAGGAGGAGGAGGAGGAGGAGGTTGGTGGAGGTGGAGGAAGTGTTGAGGAATGGTTTGTTTGGACCTTCAGTGTCCTGCAGACCTACTTCAGATGCAAATGAGCTTTTCAGTGCATTACGCACCATGTATCCATGATATTCAGACTATAACGAGCTACATTATTTTGGGGGGACTTCTTACATTAAAGTTGGACTATGCAACATTTAATAGGCTTATAAACAAACTCAGCAACAGGGCTTAGAGCTGTGTATTTGTAAACATTAGAATGTTTAAATTATTGTGGGGTGAGAGCAAAAACAGCAAATTGTCCATCAAGGATTCCTACAGTTCAAGAATAAAGGACTACTAAACCAAATTGGTACCATATTGCACTGTTAAAACAATAATCATATCAAAATAAAAGGTTTAAATCTTTATTTTTTTATGCATATGCAGGTTTTTCGGGGAATCTGTGTCAGGTGGACATTGACGAGTGTGCCAGCACACCCTGCAAGAATGGAGCCAAATGTACCGATGGCCCCAACAAGTACACCTGCGAATGTGCTGAAGGTAAAACCAAACCACTGTTTTTTTTGATGCAAGATTTCATTGCAAATTTCCTCAATTTTCAAAATCCCCAAAACAATTTTCACGATCTGGGTTATATTATGTTGTACTTTTACTTTATACTTTAAAAATGTTTTATTTTCAAAGTTAACCAAGCCAGTGATTAACCCATTGGTTATTGCGGGTATTAAGTAATAATAAAATAAGTTTTGGTTTCAGTACCTTGAAAGTGCTAGAGTAGTGCTTGAATTGCATTCTTGAAAAGCTGTACCAACCCAGAATATTTTATTAAGTACTACCCTTTTCTCTGGTAAAGGTTACACAGGGCAGCACTGTGAGACCGACGTCAACGAGTGCTACTCCGACCCCTGTCACTATGGCACCTGTAAGGATGGCCTGGCCTCCTTCACCTGCTATTGCCGCCCCGGCTACACCGGCCGCCTGTGTGAGACCAACATCAACGAGTGTCTCAGCCAACCATGCAAGAATGGTGGCACTTGTCAGGACAGGGAGAACACTTATATTTGTGCCTGCCCCAAAGGCACAGCAGGTGAGACATTTCAACAACATTCGGCTCTGTCAGATTCATTCAAATGTGGAGACTTTCCTCTTTGCTAACATGTGGTCCGATTTACAGGTTTCAACTGTGAGGTCAACCTGGACGACTGTAAGAGCAAACCCTGTGACTACGGGAGGTGCATTGACAAAATCAACGGCTACGAGTGTGCATGCGAGCCCGGCTACACAGGTGAGCGCTGGGTGGAGTTTACAGGTGCAGGGGGATGGTCCCCTGAGCTTTGGGAGGGGCAGGTAGGACAGGTGGCTGGCGGGTCCACTCTTGCAGAACAATGGTGTCAGATTGCCTGTGTGGGATGTGGGGGGGGTTAGAGAAAGGAACACAGTCCCCAACCTGATACATACACACACACAAAGCGCTAACTTTGTTAGCCATTTGAAAAGGCTGTGACGTTGAGCCTGGAAAGAGTCTGTAAGGTGATACTTTAAAAGGCCTTTAATCACATAGCTGGTGTTTATTAGAGTGTAGCTGGATGATGAATCCGGTAAATATCTCAGATTAATGTGTTGCACCTTATTTACTTCACCTGTAACATACTCAAAGTGACAAACTCTTTGCCCAACAAATGGACCACTCTCGTCTTCCTCCCTTTCATGGCCCAACAGAGCCGGTTCTGACTGGTAGTGGCTGTGTGATTATACTAGAAAGGGGGCAGGGAGGACCAAGTGTGTGTGTGCAGGCTTCTGTGCATCCCTCCTCCTCTTCCTCCCCTCCATCTTTTTGTGCTGACGGGGTGAGTGTGGAGGGCACGGCGGGACTGAGACACAGAGGGACAGAGGACTATTGTAACTGAAGATCAGGCAGTTGGGCCCTCCCCTCCTGATTGATGAGGAGCAGAGGAGGAGGGGGATCAGAGGGGGGTTTAATTGTTACTCGGCAGTGTGTGAAAAGGGTCTGGCCTTCTGTCCCCGTAAACAGCCCTGGGTGAGGTTAGTTCTCCCTGGATGGGGGGTGGTGTGTATGTGTGTGAATAGGCAGAGCTGCTACAGCCCCCCCTCCCTCCCTTCTCCTGGCAGCACCTCCCCCTCTCAGATCCAGCTGAAACTCTCCTTCTGCCTATTCAACAGGGCCCCATTCAATCAATGCGGGAGAGGCAAAGGGGCCTCTAGGGGCCGCCAGGCTAGGCACACATTGGAGCTGCTACAGCTTCTGCCTGTTGAATGTTGAGGGAGTCTCTCTATTGTCCAAAAGCCACACAGTGCACTGTGCAAGCAGCTTATAAAGGTTCAAAGAAGACCACATAGGGGGGCAAAGTTTCAAGCAAAGCAGTTATTCATCAATTCATGTCTGTCAAAAAATATAAATAAGCTGCACTGTCCTAAAATTGTTTCTCATTGCCTTCTAGGATCAATGTGTAACATCAACATCGATGAATGTGCCATCAACCCCTGTCACAACGGGGGTACCTGCGTTGATGGCATCAACAGCTTCACCTGCCTGTGTCCAGAGGGCTACAACGACGCCACCTGTTTGTCTCAAGTGGATGAGTGTGGCAGCAACCCCTGTATCCATGGCAGATGCCAGGACCTCATCAATGGGTCAGCACAGATCCAGTCTTTAAGTTGAGTTGCAAAAAGCGGCATGAATAAAACACCACTGACTATGATTTTCCTTTGATTGTAGCTACAAATGTACCTGTGACTCTGGCTGGAGCGGCCCGAACTGTGACATCAACAACAACGAGTGTGAGTCCAACCCGTGCATGAACGGGGGAACCTGCAAGGACATGACCAGCGGGTACCACTGCACATGCAGAGCAGGCTTCACTGGTCAGTTGTTACCCTTCTTGTCACTTTTCAGTGTGAGTGTGCGCCTAGTTAGAAGCTATCTAACCTAAGTGTGCTCTTTAATCTCGCCAATGTAGGACCTAACTGCCAAACTAACATCAACGAGTGTGCCTCCAACCCCTGCCTCAACCAGGGCTCCTGCATTGACGATGTGGCTGGATACAAGTGCAACTGTTTGCTGCCCTATACCGGTATGACACATAGCTTATACACATGGGATGATGGAATGTAGTTTGCTGCTGACTCAGCTGTTTGTCTGAAAATGCAAAGATAATCCTAGACTTTCCGCACAGAAGCCTCTCCCCATCCTATCTCGTGTTGTCTTAGTGAATGGGGCAGCCTGTTTTTGGCATCTCTGTGTGGAAAGATCAGCCTGTAACAGTATGTGTGTGTGTATGTTTTGGAATAACATGCCACGGCGGCTAACATGACGCTAGAGCTGGAGCCTGCTCCAAGCCCTATTCCCACTTCCTGTTTCCTGTCTGTGATCGCACAATAGCAGGAAACAGGAAGGGCCTTCCTGTTTGGCTAAGTCGTCATGGAAATGGATAAGGAAGTGGGATGTAAACTGGGATTTATGTCACTCTTCGAAATGAAATCTTTGACAGGAGTCTCGGATCAAATAAAATGGGATTTTTTTGAGTCTGAAGTAGTTATTTCACATTACCAGCACAGTCCTAACACTGATGTTTTCTCTTCTCTGTCACCAGGTGACAACTGTGAGATCCTGCTGGCACCCTGCAGCCCCAGACCCTGTAAAAATGGTGGAGTATGTAAGGAGGCTGAAGACTACCAGAGCTTCTCCTGCATCTGCCCCGAAGGATGGCAAGGTATCCATATATACATTTTTGTTTCACCTCTTCATGCATATATGTCCATCCTCAGGACAATGTGACTAACTTTTATTCAATCTTTCTCTTCCCCTCAAGGTCAAACTTGTGAGGTTGACATCAACGAATGTGTGAAGAGCCCTTGCCGCAATGGTGCTATTTGCCATAACACTATGGGTGGCTACCAGTGCAAGTGCAGGCCAGGTTACACTGGCCAGAAGTGTGAGACAGACACTGACGACTGCAAACCAAGTAAGAAAGAGGCTTTCACCATTTCTAATCTTCAATTCAAAACATCACTATTAAAAACGGTGATTTAATTTTCTTTCTTGTGCCTCAGATCCCTGCAGTAATGGTGGTCTGTGCCGGGACGCCATCAACAGCTTCACATGCACCTGTCTGCCCGGGTTTCGCGGCGGCAGATGCGAGCAGGACATAAACGAGTGTGAGAGTAACCCCTGCAGGAACGGCGCCAACTGCACCGATTGCGTCAACAGCTACACCTGCACCTGCCCGCCTGGCTTCAGTGGCATCAACTGCGAGATCAACACCAACGACTGCACGGACAGGTAGCTCATCATCATAATCAAAATGCTGTCCGTGCTTATTAAACTTTACTGAATAATCAGAATGAGGCAAATCTTATAGTGTTTTAACATTCTTCTGTCTTGTGTATCTTCAGCTCTTGCTTTAATGGTGGCACCTGTGTTGATGGAATCAATGCTTTCACCTGCCTCTGTCTACCTGGATTCACTGGAAGCTACTGCCAGTATGATATCAACGAGTGTGACTCCAAACCTTGCCTTAATGGGGGCTCTTGCCTTGACAGTTACGGGACATACAAGTGCACCTGTCCTCACGGCTACACAGGAGTCAACTGTCAGGTAGGGTGATGTCCACTTTAGTCTATGTGTTGGTTTCATGCTTTTTCCATTCGTTCTAGTTTTTTAAATGCTTCTTTTTTGTTTTCCTGTTAGAATCTCGTGCGCTGGTGTGATTCATCCCCTTGTAAAAATGGAGGTTCCTGCTGGCAGCAGGGAGCCTCTTACACCTGCCAGTGCCAGACTGGATGGACTGGTCTCTATTGTGACATCCCCAGTGTCTCCTGTGAGGTCGCAGCCAAGCAGCAAGGTATGAAAGCCAGACAAAAGTTATTTTACATCATGTTGATAATGCGTTTTTCTTTTAAACCTGTGATTGATATATTCTGTAACTCGTTCCTCTATGATTTCAGGGGTGGAGGTTGCTCACCTGTGCAGGAACTCAGGCCAGTGTCTGGATGCTGGAAACACACATTACTGCCGCTGCCAGGCCGGCTACACAGGGAGTTACTGCCAGGAACAAGTGGACGAGTGCTCACCTAATCCCTGCCAGAATGGAGCCGTTTGTACTGATTATCTGGGAGGCTACAGCTGTGAGGTAGGTTGATTTAAACTGTAATTAAATCATATGGAAATATACAGATATGATGTACAAAATCTGGTCATAAACAATAAATAAATAACACAATATTCCTATAATGATTCCTCAGTGTGTCCCCGGCTACCACGGAGTAAACTGCTCCAAAGAGATCAATGAATGTCAGTCACAGCCCTGTCAGAATGGAGGCACCTGCATCGACCTCATCAACACGTACAAGTGCTCCTGTCCCAGAGGAACACAAGGTATACACCTGCATAGCGTATCGTATTCGTACATTTGCAAGAAAACAAATATGAGCACAAAAATGAGAATATCGCTAACCTAATGTTACTGTCTCCGGTAGGTGTCCACTGTGAGATTAACTTGGACGACTGCACGCCTTCCACCGACCCCCTGACCAACGAGCCCAAGTGCTTCAACAACGGCAAGTGCGTGGACCGCATCGGAGGTTATCAATGCGTGTGTCCGGCAGGCTATGTAGGCGAGCGCTGCGAAGGTGACGTCAATGAGTGTTTGTCCGACCCATGTGACCCGAGAGGCTCCTACAACTGCATTCAGCTCACCAACAGCTACCGCTGCGAGTGCCGCACCGGATACACAGGTACTGATCTTCATCCTGCAGCAACGAGGACATAACAACACTGTAGCTTGCCTGTGTGCAAACGTTGACATGTTGCTTCTGTTGTCCAGGTCAGCGTTGTGACAAGGTGTTTGACGGCTGTAAAGGAAGACCCTGCAGGAATGGAGGAACATGTGCTGTAGCCAGTAACACGCCTCATGGTTTCATCTGTAAATGTCCTTCTGTGAGTACAGCCAACTGATGCCTCTTCAGTGATAATTCTACTTCTCAAAGCACAGTGTCATAACCTCAGTCAATTTCTGTTTCTGTAGGGCTTCACTGGCTCCTCCTGCGAGTATGACGCTCGCTCCTGTGGGAGTCTAAACTGCAGGAACGGAGGCACATGTGTCTCAGGCCACCTGGGCCCACGCTGCCTCTGTCTACCAACCTTCACTGGACCTGAGTGCCAGACCCCCACCGACAGCCTCTGCATCTCCAACCCCTGCTACAACGGCGGCACCTGCCAGGTCACCCCAGACGTGCCTTTCTTCCAGTGCAGTTGCCCGAGCAATTTCAACGGCCTGCTGTGCCACATCCTGGATTATTCCTTCGTAGGAGGCTTCGGCCGAGACATCACCCCTCCTCCGGAAGTGGAGGTGAGCTGCGAGATTCCTCAGTGTGACGAGTGGGCGGGGAACCACATCTGTGACTCGCTGTGCAACAACCACGCCTGCGGCTGGGACGGAGGAGACTGCTCGCTTAATTTTGATGACCCTTGGCAAAACTGCTCTGCAGCCTTGCAGTGCTGGCGCTACTTCAACGACGGGAAGTGTGACGGCCAGTGCAACAGTCCTGGGTGTCTCTATGATGGCTTTGATTGTCAGGGACAGGAAGGACAGTGCAAGTAAGTGTCCAAAACAAAACAAAAGTTCAGTAGTAGTAGTCATATAGTTACAGATTACTAACCCAGTCTCCTCCTTTCTTTCAGCCCGCTGTATGACCAGTACTGCAAAGACCACTATGCTGACGGCCACTGTGACCAGGGCTGCAACAATGCAGAGTGTGAATGGGACGGCCTGGACTGTGCCAACAACATGCCAGAGAAGCTGGCAGACGGGCACTTAGTCCTAGTGGTCCACATACCCCCAGAGCAGCTTAAAAACCGTTCTTCAGCCTTCCTTCGAGACCTCAGCAGCGTTCTCCACACCAATGTGGTGTTCCGCCGTGATGCCAAAGGGGAACCGATGATTTTCCCGTACTACGGCAATGAACAGGACCTCGTTAAACACAATGTGCTGAAGCGCTCCGCAGATGGATGGCCCGAGTGGGCTTCGATGCCGGCTAATGTTTTGGGTCAAGTGAAGGAAAGTGTGACAGCCATGGTTAGCCCTCGGAAACGCAGAGAGCTGGATCCTGTGCAAGTCAAAGGGTAGGCACCACAGAGAAATCACAGTTAAAAACATGTCAGTAATATTCACATTTGTATTACAGGAAAGTGTAATATGTTAACATTTCCACCTATTTTTGCTTGTAGATCTGTGGTGTACCTGGAGATTGACAACCGTCAGTGTTACCAGCAGTCGACTGAATGCTTCCAGAGTGCCACAGATGTAGCTGCATTCCTCGGAGCGCTGGCCTCCAGTGGGAATCTCAATGTTCCCTATATCGAAGCTGTCACCAGTACGTATCTCATATCAAGCCCTGTTTTTAAACTTCATATTCAATATTATTTAAAATGACTTAATCTTGAAATACTATCTTTCCAGGTGTGAGACCTACTCCTGCAAGCTCAGAGCTCTACCCCATGTACGTTGTCTTCCTGGGCCTGGCTGCTTTGGGTTTTGTCTGCCTTGGCGTTCTGGTGTCTCGCAAGCGGCGACGAGAGCACGGCCAGCTCTGGTTTCCTGAGGGGTTCAAAGTGTCGGAGCCAAGCAAGAAGAAGCGCAGAGAGCCGTTGGGAGAGGATTCTGTAGGATTGAAGTAAGTAGACTTCAAAAGTGGAATAAGAAAGTGCCAGGGTTCTTTACCATTTGTGTGTTGTGTTTAATGTCATGTGACTAGACTAACCTGCATCCTCTTTTCTCAGGCCTATGAAAAACTCTGACATAAATCTTATGGATGACAATCAGAATGAATGGGATGATGAAGATCCAGACTGCAGGCGCTTCAGGGTAAGACAAACGATTTGAGTCTTCTATTGTCTAAGTATTTTCCCAAATGTTTTATCCTGAACTGTTTCGATGTGTGCTACTGATGCTGACGTTGCGATGGTTGGTGTTTCTAGCAGTTCGAGGAGCAGGCCATGTTGGAGTTGTGTGATCATACAGACCACAGGAAGTGGACACAACAGCATCTGGACGCAGCTGACCTACGTATAGCGTCGATTGCTCCTACGCCTCCTCAGGGAGAGATTGAGAACGACTGCATGGATGTCAATGTCAGAGGACCTGGTGTGTACAGAATAATTTACTATACGTCATCATGAAAACCCCTTAAAATATTTTGCAATCTTCCGCACAGTGACAGACACATGACTGGGAACTATAATCCTCTCACTTCTTCTTTCAGATGGTTTCACTCCCTTGATGATCGCTTCCTGCAGTGGCGGAGGACTTGAGACCGGTAACAGTGAAGAGGAAGAAGATCCCTCTGCAGAAATCATCTCTGACTTCATTTACCAGGGCGCCAACCTCCACAACCAGACTGACCGTACAGGCGAGACTGCGCTCCATCTGGCTGCTCGGTACGCCCGATCTGATGCCGCCAAACGCCTCCTGGAGTCCAGCGCCGACGCCAACGTGCAGGACAACATGGGCCGCACTCCGCTTCACGCTGCTGTGGCCGCAGACGCACAGGGAGTTTTCCAGGTAACTTATTTCTCCACAGGACTCTCATATCTCTCAGTTTGATTTCTGATATCCAGTTTATCCAGCAGTTTTAAAGCACCAAACTAAACAAGTCTTTGTCCTTTCAGATTTTAATCCGCAACCGCGCCACTGATCTTGACGCCCGCATGCATGACGGAACAACACCTCTGATCCTGGCAGCCCGATTGGCTGTTGATGGCATGGTGGAGGAGCTTATCAACTGCCATGCCGATGCTAACGCCACCGATGACTCTGGTAGCTAACATTTTATCTAACATCTCCACGGTCCATGAAGAAAGGTCCTCTATTGTGTTGAGCTGTTATCACAAACAACCCTCTTCCTTTCCCTCCGTAGGTAAATCTGCTCTTCACTGGGCCGCGGCTGTAAACAACGTGGAGGCTGCTATGGTGCTGCTGAAGAATGGTGCCAACAAGGACATGCAAGACAACAAGGTTTGTGAAAATCATGTGACTGTGATGGCGGTATTTACACCTTTCATAGTAGTATACCAAATGGATTAACTGTTCTTTTCTTCGTTTTCTTTTTTCAGGAGGAGACACCGCTCTTCCTTGCAGCCCGTGAAGGCAGCTTTGAGACCGCCAAAATTCTTCTGGAGCACTTTGCAAACCGGGAGATCACTGACCACCTCGACCAGCTGCCCAGAGATATCGCCCAGGAGCGCATGCACCACGACATCGTCCGCCTTCTGGATGAGTACAACGTTGTCAGGAGCCCCGGGCTCCATAGCGGTCCCCTGAGCACCTCCAGTCTATCCCCTCCTCTCTCCTCCCCTAATGACTACCTTAGCAACCTCAAGCCCAACCTGTCTGTCAAGAAGGTTCGCAAACTTAGTGCTGGAGGAAAAGGAGGGAAAGATGGGGGCAAAGGTAATAGGATGAACAAGAAGAAGTCGCTGGATGGTAAGGGTAACTTGCTTGATACGTCAGCTGTCCTCTCTCCAGTTGATTCCCTCGAGTCGCCACATGGTTATCTCTCTGATGTGGCCTCTCCTCCCATGACATCACCCTTCCAGCAGTCCCCACCCATGTCTCTAAATCATCTACAAGGCAATGGAGACCATATGGGGCAGATGAGCATGTCTTTTGACCCTAACCCTCCCCGTCTCTCCCACCTGCCGGTGTCCAGCCCCAACAGTCAGGGTGTAGGTGGAGGCAGAGGAGGTCAGTTAGACTGGCTCACCAGGATGCACCCAGGCGTAGGCCAGCAAGGAAGCTTCAACCAGGCACCACCAATATCCCACAATATGATGGGTGCTCTGCATGGCGTCAGCACTGCCACCCTGTCTCAGATCATGGGCTACCAGAACCTGCAGACCAGCCACCTCGGCTCATCTGCGCACATGATGCAGCAGGCTCACTCGCGGCAGCTCCAGCACCAGAACTCAAACTCCACCACGGCTGGGCAGACCCTCAACCAGAGTTTCCCAAACATGGAGCTTAACGGCTCCGACATGCAGCAAAACAACGGCTCAGGCCGCTCTGTGCCAATCCACACCGTAATGCCACAGGAGACACAGATCCTGGGCAACCAGTTCCTCACCCCTCCCTCCCAACACAGCTATTCTGGCCCCATGGACAACACACCCAACCACCAGCTACAGGTACCCGACCACCCATTTCTAACTCCATCCCCCGGCTCCCCCGACCAGTGGTCCAGCTCGTCGCCGCATTCCAACATGTCCGATTGGTCGGAAGGCATCTCCAGCCCGCCTACGAGTATCCATTCGCAGATGAATCTGATCCCAGAACAGTTTAAGTAGAGACTTTTAAAATGGACAGAAGTGTTTAGCGGAAAGAAATATATGAACAGAGAGTGACAACCCTGTCTCAAGACTGAACATGCTCCTTTTTTATTATCAGTTTTTATACTAACGATAAAAACAGTTTTAGTAATTTTGTATTTATTTATGTGCTTTTTTTGACCTGAAATTTAAAGAAGATGCTTTTATATTTATGCTTTTTTATTTTTATTTTTGTTCTGTTATGTATGGGAAGATTAGAAACCATTTAAAAGGAGTGCGTATCAGAAAAAAAAGACTCCTAGATGTGTACACTGGCTATTTATTTGTGTCTTGTGTTGCTTTATTCACTGGACTTATTTTAATCTTTTGATGCATCGGCTACATTTTATTTTTGGGATTTGCATTACGTTTGTACAGATTTCTTTTCAACTTTTATAGATTATTTTAAAATTTTCAGTATTAATTAATTATATTTTAACCTCCTTTGTCTTCTAAGTGACACAGGTTTTGTTACTGAACTACATTTCACTAAGTCTTATCACTGAGTCTGTGTTAGATGATGATCAAATATATATATAAAGTGTCGCCTGTCGTGATGTCGCTAGCTACACTGTCCTCTCTTGGCAAAATGAGAAAGAGAGTATTTGAACTGAGTAAACACAGATCTTGTCATTTACTGCGGAGATTTGGGACCTAAAAGCACAGAGCAAATATCTTTTTATCAGTTTAGAGATGCTTTTCTAAGAGTGGAAAGTAAGTCGAAATCAACCTGAGCCTATTTTTATTGTATGGTGGTCTGGGCTGGTGCTGAATAATTGATTTGTGATCATTTGTGATGCAAGGACTGTTTCTTTAATTCATATTTTGTATCCCAATTCAGTGATTATGGTTACCATGTTTAACCTGTTAAGTGTTAAATTGCAGACTTGTAGTAGAAATGTTACATTCGCCACAGTGTAAGATAGTGCCAGTGTGATTTTATGCGCTTTTCCTAAGAAAAGCAATGTATTTGTGAGATTTCTTGTAAAAAAAAAACAGAAAATGTCTTCGAGGTGGAGAACATTGTTTGTGAAAGAAATGGGGACCTTCGTGTGTTTAACATCACCTGCACTTTGTAAAGGAGTGCGGTTTAAGGTGTTTAAATGTCATGTTTTATAAACTAATTCAGAGATAAGAGATGTTTTTAAGAAAAGATGTAATTCAAAATCAATGTTCATGCAAAGTTGTAGTTTGCAAAGAAGTATTTCCTGATTAAAAATGTTTTGTAAAAATGGTCTTGATTCAATAAAAGCTGCTGTTAAGCGCTACGATGTCGCTTCCTCTCCTGCTTTAACTTTCTTCTTTGAAATAGTGTGTATATTAAAGCAGAATTGCCTCATCTGTAACTCCTGTGGATGCAGTGATGGAAGAAGTATTCAGATCTTCTACTCAAGTAAACACACCAACATAGACATATAAAAATACTGCATTAGTGAGTGAAGGTTTTGCACGGAAAAATACAACTCAAGTAAAAATGCAAAAATTTTAAACAGTTAAAATTTGCTGGTGTGGTCCCCCTGACTGTTCTGACATCATTAGATTATAATAATGAAGTATTATTAATACTTCATAAGCAGCATGTCAGTGTTTCAGCTGTTGGAGGTGGACCTAGTGTTAGCTGCTTAATATACAATTAGCTAGTTTCGTCCAGTTGTTCCCATCCTAGGTTTCATCAGATCCCACCAAAGGGTAACCACATAAGTATTAGTGGTCATTAGACAATTAATTTGGGTGGAAACAAGAAAGACAGTTTTAATACACAAATGTTTTTCATTTTTTCTTTATTATAACTAATTGTTGGTTAAATGCTGGCTTATTTAAGCATGTATTTGAATTAAATAATGTGAGAGGTTTCGAGGAGAAAATGCCTGTTGAGCGGTGCTGTAAACAGCTCGTAGAAATCTGAAATATGACATGCAGTAATTCTTTACGGTATCAAAACCAAAATGGTCTGAAATCACCAGTTATTATTTCGTCATGTGTTGTATTTCAAAAGCTTGTGATATTATTAATCATTCACCATCCGTTCAAATATCAAACTTAAAAATAATATTGGAAATACCCAAGTTAAGGACAATAAGCCTTCCTCAAAATTCTACAAATAACAGTACTTGTGCTTCACCACTGCATACATGTAAAAATAAGGCAGGTCCTGGAAACTGAAAACAGCATCAATCGCATTAATTCAAATGTAAATCACAACAGGTGTCTGAGGCCCTCTAGTGGTGTAAGCCTGACAGTACCACAGTGAAGACGACAAAACTCCTGTAGGTGAAAGGTTTTACACTTCAATATACGAATGTGTCAACGCCACCTTAAAAACATGGCAGTTTCAGCAGTAACACAGAATTAATGTTGAAGTACGTGCTTGGAAAGAGACAGAAATAGCGAGACCACTGAGAAAACCAAGGTATTTCCTTCTCCGCTGATAGATACCATATGAATCCCTAGAAATAATAATCAGGGGCCAATGGATTTTATAATTTCATTGCTTAAAATATGCCATGGATCGAGCCTATTGGTTCTTAGTTAACAGTGAGTTAAATGGACGGTGTCAGGAAAGGGGCTGCACAGTCTGTTCACCTGCTGCCATGATGCTAGCAGGCCCTAAAAGTGAAAGACACCTGTACGAATAGCATTTAGTCTTTAAGTATCTGATATCAAATGCACTGCAGTATTAAAAGTAATTTTCTGTCAATACATCTACTCTAGTATCAACTTAAGTAAAACGTAAAAGTACATTTTAAATATATTCACATGTATATAGAGAATATGCTGTATAATATGTGTTGACCGATTACTGGATCTGACAATCAGCCGTATTCTGATTATCAGAGTCAGTGTTTTTTGTTATGCAATTGCTGTGAAAATAAATACATTTAAAAAATAAATGATATTTAATTGCATATAAAGCATCTCATTGTTTGGTTAGGGTTATTACCTGAAGGCTAATAATCTATAAAATGATCATTTATGATGATATTAATTAATTTTTTAAAATCATATCTACTTTTTCACCAGATTATTTATTTCATACTGCCGTCATTCTTTATCTAGGTAATAATAAACATTGAGGATACCTCTCAACTTCACGGATTCATGAATTTAGGGATCTCTATTTGTCACATAAACACAAAGTAAAATCAAATCACTTTCTGGTTGAGCAAGGACAAAGGAAAGGTTCCAAATGTTTCAAATGAAATACAACTGATTCAGAAACAAATAATAATAATAGGTAAAAAATGACAGAATAATCATAATAGATGAATAAAATAAAGAATAAAACCCTTAATACCATTTTATTATTATCATTATTATTATAATTATCATAATAATTGTTGTTATTCAACAATGCAAATGTACACATTACAAAGCACATTCAACTATCATATCACAAAATCACTTTCTGGTTGAGCAAAGTCAAAGAAATAAACTATATACTAATAATAGGTTAAAAAATCTAAACAAATAATCAGAATAAATACATGAAATAAAGAATAAACCCTTCATACCAGTGTTGCAGCATCATCCAGTCCCACCTCCTCCCTGTGTCCCTGAGCTGCAGCGCCCCCAGCAGGTGAGCGCAGGTGTTGCAGCGGCGCTGACAGGAGATCACAGTCAGTCGTCCCCATAGAGACAGGCTCCGACAACAGGGCTGCCGGGCCACCGTTACACCCGCTAGTCCTCTCTGAGAGGCGATGGCAGCCTCGATATGAAGCAGCCGGCGCTTGGACGTTCGTAATATCCTCGAAAACGGACCTGAGCGCGGCTGCCAAACAGATTTTTTTATTTTCATCATTGGATTAACGACCATCAGCCTGCCAGCCGCAGCTTTTCATCCTGAGAGGGCCGGAGATTTGTGTCGCTGGGCGGGGAGGAGTCCTCCGTTATTCCTCCGCGGTAGCTGAAGAAAGGGCCGGCAGCATGTTTTAACAGCACCTCCATCTCACACGTAAAGCTGTGGAGAGGAGCCGATGCAGTCTTAAGAAGTGAGTCTTTGTTGTGTCTGTCGTTTAAACGTCGGGGTGTGTGCGCAGTTTTAGCTAGCTAACCTAGCTGTAATGTGGAGTTAAAACGGTGCTCGGTCGGTGGCAGGTCATTCACCGGGCAGAGAAGAAAAGACCAGCGGTCGCCGTTTGAGATGCTGACATTTTGTTTATTTATTTATTTTTTTGGCTAATTAGCGTAAAGCAGCTCTCATTCGTGTCTGCTTTTCTATTCCACCTCAACCTGACACATTATCAGCTGAAGAATATGCAGATAAATGACGTTTAAAGGTGCGTAAATGTATATTTAATGATGGTGTATGAATCATGGCGGAGACACCAGCACGTTAAAGAAAAGGTGAGAGGACGTGTGGTGTCGTCAGCACCGGAGGAGCAGGTGCTGTCAGTGAGCCAGGCCCCGCTTGTTGTTCTTCATATCGATGATGTAATGCAATCCGCTGCGACTGGCAATAATGTCTGTGTATGTGTGTGTGTGTGTGTGTCTCCCGACAGGATGGATGTGGAGGGGAGTGCTGGCAGGGACAGCACCTGGAGGAGAGCAGCAGCGGATGATGCAGGTGGAGGTGCAGGAGGAGGAGGTGGGGGAGGAGGAGCAGGCATGGAGGCTCAGGTCGTACCGCTGGAGCTGTACGACTCTGCAAGAGCCAAAATAGACGCAAATCTCCGCTGGTTGTTTGCCAAAGCTTATGGCATAGGTAAGGCTGCACATGTGTTCTTCCTTTCTCTGCTGAGACTTCGAAGCATGGTTTCTTTCTTTCGTTTGTGATTACAGCTGGGACTGAATATTGATATTGCTTTTCTGCAGATACCATTCAGTGTTTTTATGAAAATATGCAGGTGCTCTATCAGGTTTCACTTACCTGAGTCACTATTTCATAACTCCTCCTGATGTTAATTTCTGTAAACTTAATTGACACAGATTGAACAGATTTTATTCAGGCATTGTTTGTATTTGTATTGTATCCTTCCTTTAAACATGTCTATCAATGCATTGGACATGGACAGGTAGCTGTCTGTGTGTGTGTGTGTGTGTGTGTGTGTGTGTGTGTGTGTGTGTGTGTGTGTGTGTGTGTGTGTGTTAAAGAGGCAATAAGTTAAGACTCTATGTATCTTTTTACCCCCGTGTCGGTTTGTCGGTTGTTGGTTTGCTTCATATACTAGAACTTTTATTGCTGCTCTAAATAGAGGGACAGTTCTAGGATTTTCTTTCAACATTTTCATTAATTTCTGCATTGATAATGCATTGATTATACATATTTAGGCAGCTGATTTGGATGAAAATTCACATCTAGCAGATTTAAATATGATTTATTTGATATTTGATTGAATTAGAGGGGGACTTTTTGGCTGGCCTGGCAAGCATAGTGCAGTAATTGTACTATTATGTGATATACTATATTACAAGGCCCAGCAGTTTTGTATCAATGAAAAACTAACTAAATAAAACAGCAATTTATGCAAATAAAACATTGCATGGAAGGTTTAGAGATGGCTTAATCTTTGCATGTTGCTATTTTTAACATTTTGATTTCATTTGATTTTATTGTGGAGAGGCAGACAGTGAACATGGAGAGAGAGATGCATGCAACAAAGATCGTTGACCAGAACTGAACTGGTCCTTATGATTAGTCAATTACTGATTAGTCGTCTGACAGAACATTAATTGACAATTATTTTGGCAAACATTTAACCATTTAAGTCACCTTTCCACCAAAAATGCCAAGTGGATCAAATATGAGGATCTCTGTTTGGTCTGTGTGTCATTTTCTGATATTATATATACTATTTGTTATAGTACAAAAAAACATCAGCAGATTAATTGATGCTAAAAATAAGAATTATTCGCAGCCTTAATTGCAAAGTACTAGCTGGTGTTTCTGCTGGTATTATTGTTATTTTAAAGGCTGATCCAGGGTTTAACCCAGGAAATTGTTCGCGTATGGAGA
Organism: Diplodus puntazzo; assembly: GCA_963678695.2. Lineage (NCBI taxonomy): Eukaryota > Metazoa > Chordata > Actinopteri > Spariformes > Sparidae > Diplodus > Diplodus puntazzo. The sequence goes on along the minus strand of OZ023173.1, from coordinate 20,507,313 downwards.
TCAATTTACTTAGTAGATGGCTGCTTAACTCCTTAAAAGCACACACTAATTAAATACACATCATTTGCTTCTGCCTTCTTTGCCAATGTATGTGTATGTTGTGGTCTTTGTTTTAAGATGAGGTGGCCTGGCTCTTGCCGAAAATTGCAGTAGATAATTTACTCAAATCCATGAACTGTTCCTATGAATTACAGGATTTGAAAATAGTGTTAAATAGAAAGGACACATGTATCTACATCTCCATTGCCCAAATATTCATGATAACAGGACAACATTCATTTGACAATCTTCATTTTAAGAATAATACATATAGTTGTCCAAGTATCATTCAAATCCACTTTCGTTTTGTTGTCTGGTTCTTTTCACTGAAAGAAAAAATGTAAACAAGCTTCCTTCCTAGAGAAAGATTTATACCATGACAGCATAGCAGCCGAGCAGACCTTCATGCATGTGAGGAAAGACTTTGACCGATACGATCCGACAAAGTCTTTTATACACAGGTCACTGGCCTCACCAGCTCTGACGAGAGCGACTAAAATATTCAAAATGATCGCTCCACATTGGCAGGCTGTAAGTAAATGTCTGGAAATTACTCCTCGGATGTGGGTTTTTGTGTCACTCTCTGCTTGCGCTCTGGGGAGTGTAAGCAGGAGGTCAGCTGTCCCCTTTATGTGGGCCTGCTAGGTTCTGTGACTTTACTATCAGTTTGACAATGAGGCGTTTGGAAGGAGACACAGAGCGAGTCATTCAGTCAGGGAAAAGTCTTTGTCATCAAATCCATTTTATGAGGCAGGCATACTGTAGTTTAAGTGTTTCCTGCCTTGCAGTGCTGTCTCCTGTGTTGCAGTAGATGACTCAGTAAATTGACGTTCAGGGAAGCAGAATCCTAAAAGTCAATGCTTTTGTGAAAGTATGGAATCATTAAAATGACTGTTTTTAAGCCCAAAATCAACAATACATAATTTCTTTCCTACCTGTAGTGCTGTTTAGCCATCTAGATTGTTTTGGTGTGAGTTGCAGAGTTATGGAGATATCTTTGTTCTCTCGTATATAATGGAACTAGATGACATTTGGCTTGTGGCACCCAAATAAATGAAGGAAAAAATACAAGAAAAGCTCCACAGCACTGTCTTTTTCCAGACGTTTACTCATCCATGAGAGGCTAACTAATTAAACCAACCAAGCTAGCTAACGCTACTGCTCAGCCGAGGAGGGCACCATTAATGTTTACATCCCAGGCTGTACTGAGCGTGAGTCTCTCGTCCATGAGTAGATGCGTGCTTCTCTCTGTGCAGCTATACGGTTTGAGAGTGAGTTCCATGGAAAGAATATAAAGCTGCTCACAACAAGGTCTTTGGATTCTTTTGAGTGACCGGGTCATGATTTTTGGAAAGAGAACTTGGAAAGAGAAAGAGAAAGTTGATAGAGAGAAAAAAAACCTCCGCAACTCTCAACTATCAAGATGGTTAAATGGCACTACAGATTAGAGGAATAATTTGTTTTTTTTTTTGATTTTGGGGTGAACTGTCACTTTAAATTTGTCTGATCAAATCAGCATTATTGACACCACGTAAATCTCCCAAAAGCATTTTTCTGCTGAACGTCAATGCTACAAACATCCTGATCTCTGTCTTGCTGGTCAAAGCTTTACCTCTCTGTTATCCAATGCTGTGTTGTTCCAGGGAAGAGATCAGATGCCCGTAATAAACACAGAACCAGCGCCCATTCCCCCGTCAGGCTTCCTGCTTCCCTTAATCTGATTGGCTCCTTCTGACGTCAGTGTGCCAGGGACACTCAGGAGCCATTTACAGCAAGAGACTGAGTTCTTGCATCAACAACACTATCTTAACTCCTTTTTACACAGAATGGACAGCACTAGTATTACGTGTTTTGTCAGATATCATAACTTTAAGTTAATCTAGTAGAGATAGGTGCACAATTCAAGTGTATCTTAGTTGTTGTGTTTTTTTTTTGATAATCTTATGTTCTGCTTTTCTGATATGATGAACAACTAGTGATAGACATTTTAAATATACTACTCACCCACTAGCTTCCACAACCCTCCCCCCAATCATCTATGCAGTCCTTCCTGCTTCACACTTGATCACTCACAGTCCTAAATTCACCCTGATGCCTTCAGTGGTGCCAGTGATGACAGTCAGACTATCTGCTTACTCAGCCAATTGTTGTGTAAGGCTGAAACTAATGATAATTTTCTTTAGCAACTAATTTTCCTATTACTCCCTCAGCTGGAACAGTCTTAAACCCAAAGATATTTAGTTGAAGATCACATAGGACAAAGGGAAGAAGCAAATCCTCTCATTTGAGAAGCTGAAACTAAGAAAGTTGCTGCAAGAACAATTCATTGATGATCAAAATAGTTGCTCACCAAAGACAAACTGATAAATGTTTAAGTGCTAGATCCAACTTTTTCTCATCCAATACTAATTCCAACCTCAACTCAGGATATCTACTAACACCAGTACCAATCTGATGACCTGCTCTCCTTGTCCAGCATTTAAAAGCTTCCTATCTCACTGCATATCATCAGATTCATTTTAATGTGAGTTAACATAACCATCATGTATCCTATGATACATGATCTACAAAATAACAGCCCATAACATATCAACAATATCTTACAGCGTGTCTGTCTTTGTTATGTTTATTTGTGCGACACTGTCCCTGCTCATTGATAGTCAGTGTGGAGGACAGAAAGACCAAAACACTCTTATTAAATTAGAGTGCAAAATCAACCCACACAGCAGTGCTGGGAGGCATGTGTTGTGTGTGTGTGCCGGTGTGAAAGTCAGCAGAGGCTGTCACATGATTAAGTGTTTAATGGGATTGGACCTGCAGGCTTGTGTCTTCGTTCAACACAGCCCGTTTGTTTAGACTCATGACAAGTTCATTGACTGGTCGATCCCTCCAAACCTTTTCTAAATGTAATTTCTAGAAACCAGGGCACGGACGATTTTTATCTACTTTCTGACAAGTTTTATCAGCTGTCCACTTTCCCAAATGATGTTTTAGAATTATGTGTAATGTTGGAATAGTAACCACACTATTAAATAGAATATGCAGCATAGAGACTAGAGACATAGACCTGTATGAAAAAATACTTATTTTCTGTGTCAGTGGATATAAAGTATACATGAATGCTTGTTGAAGAGCTACACATTGTACACATGACAGACAGGCAGCACATACCAGCTTTTTTTTGCTCTCTCTGCAGGGTCAGACGTCCAAGTGTGTCTAAATGGTGCATCAGCTTAAAGGCTATGTTTTCCCAACATACTGTCTGGTGGAGGATTCTCCATTAAGCCTTCTTATTGAGAGAATAGTTGTGTCTCGGCCTTGCAGAGTCTGACAGCCCTACCCCGACTGTCAGCAAGATCTCTGCTGATCAATCTGACCTTGTGTCTGAAAGAATAGGAACAAAGGCTTTCCCTGCAGCCCCTCCTCTTGATTTCAAAGACACATACACACACACATACATGCTCACTCATGCATACCAGGGTGTGCTTTAATGCTTGGATCAGGTGGATAATAAATATCTAAGTAGTATTAGCAACTAGGATTAGAGAGCAGGGCCTGCTTCCCCCTGCAATTCTTCATGCCACTCACACACACACACACACACACACACACACACACCTCCTGATGTCAGCGACAATAAAACGATTCAATGAGCAGGCCTTGGTGAGGAGACGGGATAGCAACCCAGCCCCCACGTCCGGCCACGCTGGCATCCCCCCAATTACCATCTCCATGGCAACCAGGGAGGATGAGGGGGCATTGTGGGACAGCTGAGGTCGAGGAAGTGGCAGGGTAAAAAGAGAGATGTGTTTGGAAATCTGCTAAAGGAAGACACTCAAGATTTGCTTCTGTTGAGAGAAACATGGACGAGGCAGATCAACACCGACCTGGAAGCTTGAATAACAAGTGATTTCACACATGATCTGGGCTTTTTGTGTCCATATGGCAGCACCACACAACAGTAGAGAGTGAGACAGACACTGTAGGGAGACGGTGCCAAGCAAGCAGTCTGTTGTGAAAGACACAGCTAAGGTTTTTACAGTGTGCTCTAGCCTTTATCTGAGCCTGCTCGATATGTGTGTGTGTGTGTTTTCCACTAATGGATGTCTTATTTTGCTGGTTCATCTCAGTCAGCTGGATTCTAAAGTGAAGCAAAATGAGAGACGATGCTGTTGTTAAGTGGTCGAATATTGATGCAACTATCATCTTTTGTCTTCCTTTAGATGTAGGTATTTTAAAGCTGGCATCTTATTTTTCTTAGTCTTGATTCTCATCATGATAATCAAGATAAAGTTTTTTCAAAGTGGCGTTGGTCATATCTTGAGACTTGTGACAGAGCTGTATAACAATCACACAAGGCATAAACATGTCACATGTCAATAGAGTCCGACCTATATATCTGTTCTATTGGTTTATCACAGACATATTTGTATCCAGACGAAAAAGATTTGATTAGAATTTTTTGAGATTATAATTCAGAAAAAGATGCGTTCCATCATTTGTAATTATTATAATACTATATCAGTAATTTTACTGTTTAAGTGCACTAGTGAGACTTAAAGTAATAACATTTAATGTTAAACTATGAAATACCCTTCCTTCAATTTCGTATCTTTGCCACAAGTGTTTGACAGCCACATTTGAGGCATCATTGCATAAGATGTGTGGATACCGGCTGATATACAACTTCCAGAATTCCATTGTTTCCTGATATTTTTATCAGCATAATTCCAAAAAATTGGGTAAATGACTAGAAGCTGGGGAAAACAGCTAACCTGGCTCTGATCAAATATTAAAAAATATCCACCTACCAGCACCACCTTTAAATCCCATCATTTAACATCTTAATATCTTGTTTGTTTTCTACACAAATCAAAGTGGTTTGGTAAAGTATTTTTTGTAAACTTATTAGCTGAATAAGTGACACAGAAATGTTGAACTATTCCTTTAAGATATGTTGACTGACAGATCTCTCTATGAAGTCGTTATTTTTCGATTCACAATTTACAGTCATACTATCAATTATTCATTCATAAAAATTATTCTGAAGCCATTTTTAATTTGAATTTTCCTTCGTCATCACCATACGCACAGCCACGAGCTCCATCAGACAGCAGTCTCCCTGTTTATTCCTTTCTAAATCTACCCAGAAAGCACTGGAAGCAATATTTAGTGAGCGCTTCAGGCTTTAACTGTGGATTAACATGTCCAAGGCATATAAAAATAGCTTCCCCATGTCTGTGTGCATGAGCAGGAAAATACCACGCTGGCTGGGACAACACTATCAGCTTAAGTAGCACCACTAAGTCCTGTTAGCTCATTGGCTTAAAGCCTCAGGTCCACCTGCATGCCTTCAGGTTTGCTACCTGGCGTGCTGTTTGACCACTGACTTTGTCTCAGTCTTGAACTGGTGTCTTCTTAGACAGTCTAATACCTTGAAAGTCTGTGTCCTGGGAGCTTCTCTGTTACATAACATGGTGAGGCATTGGTGACACGTGTCGGCGCAAAAATAGTTAGAAAGCATGGTGTGATTTGTGACTAAATACAACTAATAAGTGAAAAGCAACCTCAAGAGCTTATCCCGAATGTCTCGTCATGTACAGATCCATTTCATAATAAGTGTTTGCTTGTCACTCTTTACAGATCACATCCCTGCAGACCTGCGGGACCCCTTCTATACCGACCAGTATGAGCAGGAACACATCAAGCCCCCCATCCTCCATCTGCTGCTGTCTGGGGAGCTGTACTGCCGGGTGTGTGGGCTCATCCTGCACGCTGAGCAGGCCGCCTCGCTCCAGAGCCACCAGTCTGTCATCCAGGCCTTGTCCAGGAAAGGCATCTACGTCCTGCAGACAGACAACACCCCGGTCTCTGATGTGGACCTCAGCTCAGCTCCCATCAAGATGGTGGGTAGTTTAACCTAATGTCTACTTTTAAAACCAAAATCTGAAACCTGGAATCTGTGTATCAGCTAAATTTATCCAGTGTGCACATTGATTTATGAAGCTTCTGCTTGTATGCAGTCTTGTGTGCTTGACGAGGAAACTAGAATGATAAACATCGCTGATAATGATTGGCATCTTAGTATGAATCAGGATGAAAGGGACTCAAGAAACCTGAATCATTTTCCTCATTAGTCCAGTGATACAGTGGCTTCATTGTAAAATTCTGATCATTCTCTTTTATTGATTATTTCACAAATCCTCATGCCAGTAGCAAATTATTTATATTATTGATTGGTCTGTCTTCGCATACATAAAACCCTCACTGACACAACTGCTATCATTCTATGCCATTTTTCTCTGCACATTCTGAAATGCATCGATTGCGATATTCTTGGCCGATTTTGATTTTCGCCTTTTCGCTGATTCCGATTTTGGCCGATTCCCAATTTTCCATCTATAGAAAAGGAGCTATAGCCCTATTTGGCAGAATACGGAAACATTTGTGTAACCTTTCTTTGCATTCATAACAAAACATTGACTTGAATAACTCTTACATTTTCTTCAAACCTGCACCAGTTTACAGGATCTTCTCTCACTAAAACAAATCTTAACATAAAGTGCTAAAGTTACACTGTGTGGTATATCTCACTGTGAAAAAGTAATAAATGGACGGAGTCTGTCTGTGATAGACTGTAATACATCATGCTGAGAACATCTCTAAGATCATCTCGTCAACTTCACTCACAGTTTTGCTGTGGTTTTGAAAAGCCTTTTTGTGTTCATGTTAATAGATGCCAGCGTTAATTGCATCTTTAAAGGTCAAAAGCTTTTTCTTTTAACAGTGTGTAGTTGTAAGTAAGGCATTTACAGGGTGCTTTGTTCCTACTTTTATTTCTAGGTTATGGTATTGCAGTTACATGTTTTTAAAGGTAATGTTTGCATTGATGAGTTTGTGGTGGATCAAAGAAGACTGTTCTTACAGTGTTCCATTGTAGGTGTGCAATTATTGCTGTTTTGGTTCAGTCTCACTGCGGTGTTCTTCCCGATCCACATATTTTCCTCAGGTGTTATAAAATACAAAAACAGAGCTTAAAGGTGCATATTCGACTTAAATGTTTGAAAAAAACTGTAATTTGGTAAAGTTTGCTAACACATTCACTAAAACAGGCCTCATGCGGTAAAAGGAAAATCAATTAAAAAGAATTATTACATAACGAGTCAGGAAATTATTGTTTTAATGTTAATTAGGGTACTTTTTTCTCTGCAGTATAAGCTAGGGGTCTGGCAACCCAGGCGTGCCATCTGGTAACCAGCTAATGTGACTTTGCTTTCCAGAGCCAAACATGAGCCAAGAGTATTGGGATAAATAATGCACCAGTGGATGTGAGTGTTTTGCAGGTTTTAGACTGTGCAACTAAAATATTCATGAGGCAGAATGAACCAAAGGCTCAACGTTTGACATTTCATATGAATCCATTCTTTAGCGGTACTATTCATATCCCACAGGTGTGAAAACACAAAAGGCAACAAGCTGGCTCTGAAGCAGCTGTTTATTCTGTGTTTAAGTGTCAGAAATATGACAGAAATCTCATTCAGATTCCTATTGGACTCACTGAAGAGACTCTGAGACTGTCATTACATGTGATAGATTCCAATAATTGGCTGTCATCTTGATCTTGCAACGTCTCTCATTTCCGTTATAATGAAATCACCTTTTTTAGTAAAAAGAAGTCCATCTGCCAGGCTTAGACATACATACTTTCATTGAGCTCACCCTGGCCTTTTTGTGTGTGGTCATGTGGTGGTTGTCTCTTGTGTAGGCTGATAAAAGCTCTCCATGTATCAGTCAGGAAGTTCTGCTCTGTTTCCATGGCAATGCAGTGATGGAGCATCTCTTTTGCGATTTGTAAAATCAGCTGTCTCCAGCAGAAAAGCACACACAAAGTACACACACAGTGATTTTGTGCAGTGCAGTTTCACAGTGAACACATTAGATATATTTCTTAATGCGGAGATTATTTATGACGACGAGGAAGGAAACGTCATTTTGATTATTCCATGCCTGCCGAATCCATAATTATGTTTCCTATGTAACATTGTTTTCTAGAGCTCCCACATCCATCTTATCGATGCCCTGATGATGGCCTATATAGTGGAGATGATCAGCATAGAGAAGGTGGTGTCTGGCGTCAAGCGTTTCTCCAACTTCAGTGCCTCCAAGGAGCTGCCTTTTGACCTGGAGGACGCGATGGTCTTTTGGATCAACAAGGTAAAAACCAGACATGAGCGTTAATGTTTGCATTTGTGCGTTCGTCTGTCTGTGCTCACCTGAGGAATCTTTGTTGCTACAGGTGAACATAAAGATGAGGGAGATTGTGGAAAAAGAGCTGAAAATGAAGCAACATCTGCTGGAGTCACCCAGTCACCAGAAGGTAACACCCTCTCTGCCTTTGTTTTATTCCTTTGTCTCTTTCTCTCACTACTTCCTCTCTGTTGAATGGTGTTTTTTTTTTTTAGTCATGTGTTTTCCTCACTGGCTGTATAAACTGTCAGGTGTGTAGGTGTAGTCATTGGATCTTGCATGCTTTGTGATCTGATGAGCACCTCACAACAGCTTCTGATCACATCAAACACATTTTCTTTCTTTTCACTTCACATCAGAAGCGTATGCACCAGTTTTCAACACAAGAATATTACTTACAAAAGAAAGTGTCAATGTTCCAGTAATATAAAAACCATGTCGAGAAGACATAAACAAAAAAAAGAATATATTATGTTGCACTAGAGTCAGTGGTTTTTGCCTATTTTTTCACACATTTTGCCAAATTTGTACCATTAAAAGAATGCATGAATGCAGAGACCACTGTCGCTGGATTACTTTGATACTGCGAAAACAAAAAAACTGGAGTTATAGGGAACGTATCTTTGTTAGATATCAGAGCACATTTATAATTTTACTGTGGAGATCCGAAATAATGATATCCTCAGGAATTGTAAGTCTCTGTGAATCTAAAAATATGTTTTTCCATGTCTGTGCATTGATATTTGACTGTGTTGGCGCTGCTCCTTTAACTCGCCCACGCAACCCTGAGGGGTTTCACAGTGTGAAAACCTTTGCACTCTGCTGACTGGCCTCGGCCTCTATCAATCAATCAGAACAGGCATAGTGTTAAAAGACAACAGTAAGCCCAGAGTGTTCAGCTGCTTCATGCAGGGTAACAGGGTTGAATTAGTATGAAATAATGTGACAACACAAAATAAAAATCATGAAATCATCAACTTTTAATTACAACATACACAAACGCCTACAGTCTGTTCCTTCCTATGCCTCTTCTCTGTAAACTAGACATTCTTAACTCGTTTTGTCTAACCCTTTCCAGTTGTCTTTAAGATCAAATCTGTCTCCATGGTAACAGATCTGATCTGATTCACTGTATATGTCCCTTGACTTGTCTGCTGCTCTTCCTCTTTGTATCTCCCCAAACGTTCCTCCCTTTCCTGCCTCTTGGATTCTAGTCTCCCTCCAAATGGTACTGGAAGCTTGTGCCTGTAAGTGCAACCGCTAGCAATCTCCTGTGTGAGTGTATGGATGTCTGTTTGATATGTGTGTGTCTGTTAGTGTGTGGGTCAGAGCCGATGAGATAGACAACAAAAAACACAGTGCCCCTCAGTGGCAAAGGAAGAAACAACAAGCTTGTGTGACTCATTTCCCTGCTCACTTTCTGTTGCTGCTTTGTAGAAAACCCTTTAGCAGTTCCTTCAGTTTTCAGCCGAGTTTTTCACACTCATCACCTTCAGGCCCTCCTCCTATTATCAACAAACTGCTGCTCATTCTCATCTCTTTTAATCCAGCAAAGCTGAAGTGACAAACCAGGCAGTTTAACTCATTTTTCGCCATGAAGCAACTTGTCTGGGGTCGAGAGTTTAAAGTGATAGTCCGCTCATCCAGTCACAGCTTGCCTCATTTCATTAACCTCCTCCCAATCATTTCTTTCTTCCCTCACCAGCCCGATATATTGCATGCTCTGGCCCACTGCTTATTGGAGCCTGCGGAGTTCTCTCGTGTGGTAATGTACTCACCATTGACCTTGTTTTTATTTCATCGTTTGTTTAATTTCATCATTACATTTATTGTTTTCTCCCTTTTTGTCATTTATCACATGCACCAGCTACTAAGCTTCCTTAGTTAAAATATTATACCTGAAACATGCTTGCTTGTTCTTATGAGTGAAGGCACATGTTATTGTACCACATGACAGGAGCTCCTTCTAAAAGACAAAGCTTATGTAATGTGATAAATAAAGGCCATCAAGCACTGGGTAGCAGTTGTATATGTGTTAAAAAGAGCCAGAGAATAACTGACAGAGTGAGAAATGATGTGTTTGTGTGTGCCAAGTGAGAATGTGACTCAGTGTGTTCACATTAGATATATTTGCGTGCCTTGTTTTAAACCTGTCCTCTGTTGTGTAGGTGCGTTACCGCAGAGATCACCTGTCAGGTCGGACACTTCAGCACTTCCCTTTATTGGACGACCTATTGAAGGACGTGTCTGACGGCACAGCTCTGCTGGCTGTGATCCACTTCTACTGCCCAGAACTCATTAGACTGGAAGGTATGGTAACATTGGATAGCTAAATACACTGAAGAACAGTACTAAAGCTCGCTCCCTGGAGCCACAGTCCAATAATCCATTGCCTTATATCATCCATTAAATGTTTTACATTTTGGTAAAATTACTTATTTGCTTTTTTAACTATATTTTGATGTGTACATTGATGCTACTGTTATGTGTGTTCTTTAAATGTGAAGCTATCTTAAGCCAGAGCCAGAAGAATGTTAGCTTAGCTTAGCTTTAATACTGTTAAATACAGCTACCCTGGTTAACCGCAAAGATCAGGTGAACAAATGGGCCTACTAACACCTCTTGTTTAATACTTTATAGCTCATTTTTCTCCTCCCAGATCGAGCCACATTAGCTTCTTTCCCGTGATTTTATTTTAAGATAAGCTAAGCTATATATTACCCACAATGCCAAACATCTTCCTTTAAGATCTTCCATTAAAATTAGGTTTAAAATGTAAGGAGTATTAGCCTGAAATTTCTGTGCCTGTTCTGTGCAGATATCTGTCTGAAGGAGGTTCCATCCATCGCAGACAGTGTGTACAACATCCAGCTTATAAAGGAGTTTTCCAACGAATACCTGAACAAATGTTTCTATCTGAATCCAGAGGACTTGTTGTATTCTCCGCCAGTATTAAAGGTGAGTCCGAACGATACACAACAACAATGAAATTCCTTTAAAAAAGTCTTTCTATCGACCTGAGACTTGATCGTTGTGTCTTGCAGCATAATGTGATGGTCTTCATTGCCGAACTCTTCTGGTGGTTTGAGAGTGTGAAGCCAGATTTTGTACAGCCCAGGGACCTTCAGGAAATCAGAGACGGTATAACACACTCTGTACTTTTATGTACTTTTATTGTTATTTACTGAACTGCTAATGTCTCTTTCAAACAACAGTGTACTATGTCACAAAATCTTTACTCATCGTTTATACTCTACCTACCATTTTCTAGTGAGATTGTTGCTGCAGCCGAAGAGTTCCAGACCCCATGTTCCCATCTCCAACGTCACTAAACGCAGTTTCATGACATCATCAAACTCTGCCGACACCTTGTCCACACCTCAGAGCTCGGACCTCAGGTATTGACCCTAACCACTGATGGTGTTTTCCAGTAACATCACACAGTTTTATTTCAAGCAAGGGTAGTTTCATCCCTAATGCCTGAACGTTGTTTTGTTCTCTCTATTGATGTTTACATACATCACACATCACACATCACATTGTTTTCATCAGATTTATAAGATGTGTGTGCGCCTGATTCTGTTTTATAAATCTAAGTCATTGTGGAAACAGGGATAGCTTCATTTCTCCTTCCACAATTATCCATAAATGGATGTAGAACCTGCCTTAAACCATTGTTTGCATATCGATACTTGTGCCCACTTCAGCACTCATTAGACTTACGAGAACATAAAATCCGAAGTACAGCCCAGTTTAACCAGCTCTGTTTCATCATGGAGGTTAAACAGCACTTCAACAGTTGTCATTCTGTTAACTGTTACGCATGGCTGTGGCTATTTATAGCTCTGTGCCTGCACTTGTACCTGTAAAACCATCACCATAATATCTATCAGACGTCAGAAGGATGATTCATCAGCTCATATTAAAACAGACTTTACAAAGTGTTTCAAAATTCAGGATCAGATGAATAGATCAGAAACAGCGAAGTAACAGCTGTGTAGACTGCAAACACCTTTTGGCCATTACCACAGCACTTAGCATATTTTGGATTCAAACTATTAAAAAAAGATACATATGATATATTAGAAAAGCTTAAAGCATTATTTTTTAAACATTTTATCAGCTAAATTCAAACCAGATTTAACTTCAAAACACAAACCTCTCTGTCTTTCCCTTACAGCACTAAACCGAGCTCGATAAGTCCCTCTCACTCTTTACTGCCCCTGAGACAGAGGCAGCAGAATGTGGCCGAGGAGAGCACTTCAGGTAATACAAAAAAAGATTGTCTCACTCTCCTTTAGTCACAAGTAAAAAACCTTATGATTTAAGAGGAACCTTGTGATTTTTTTTGGGAAGTTAAAATAAGTCTCAGTTGTGTTCTTGTATTGTTCCTTATTTAAACGTCCATAAAAAAAACAAGGTGCTTGATGAGTTGTTAATTAAACCATTTCACTGGAATATTAAGAACATTTCAAACTTAAACTCTATAAGTCTTCTCTTTTATTAATTTCTTTATAGTCGGATTTTATTCTCCAAGTGTACATTATTTAGATCATCCACAATTGATTTACTGATGTTTGAGAAATCCTTTTGGTAACATAGATCATGTTTTCTTTCTTTCAGAGCTGAGAAATCGGTCCAACTCTGTGACATGTCCAGATGGACTGCATCAGGGCTCGATACTGGCCTGGCCAGAGAGGAGACCAGAGAGGAGACAGAGGTTATAATTAACGATTATAATTCCTGTTATTCAGTTTAGTGTATCAGCCAATACAGACAAAACAGAGAGTTGATTTTTCCATGATTCATTGTCCTTAGCTCACATTAATCGTATACCTCCATCTGTCCCTGCCCAGGCCTGTATCCCAGCCGGTGCCCTACGCCTTGCATTGCCCCCTGGAGGATGATGCAGACAGTATCAGCCTTGCCCGCTCCATCAGCAAAGACAGCCTGGCCTCCAACATAATGTGCATCACCCCCAAACACATGCTGGGGTCGGGTCCTCAGCTGTCTCAACACAGACTCAGCGGTCAAAGTTTGCTTAGCCACATGCGCATAGAGGATGAGGAGGAGGAAATAGAAGAGGAGGAGCTGGTTGCTGTAATCCACCCTTCTGCATTTTCTCGACGGCGACTTGGGAGTGACATGGAGCAGGATGAGCTGGAAATCCAGAGTGCAGCCTCCACTTCAAGGGTTGCCAAACCTCGTTGTTCTCCCCGCTTTGACATGGGTCCCTTTATTCCAGACCACCAGGCAGACAGCTACTATCTGGAGCCTTTGATGCCTGCCATCTCTAAGCCAGCCAAAGAGAAGAGCATCAGCCTGAACAAGGAGGAGGAGAGTGGTGAGAGTTGCTTTAGAGCAGCAGCAGCTGTGAGGAAAGCTGCTCCCAATCTCCCAAGCACCTCACAGAGGAAAGAGTCAAACAGAAGTACCTTTACACCTATACCGGTGGTAGAATCAGCCCCTAGCTCTCTCAGACCGCCCACAGAGGGGTCGATAGGCATCTCTCAGCCTGGGAACAAACAGCCCCATGGCTTTTTCCTTCATTCCTTCCTTCCTTCCTCATCAGGAGAGCCAGGGTGCCCCAGCCCTTTCTCCACTGTGGTGGAAGTAGCAGACTCTGACTCTGACATTGCAGATCTCGAGGAGGATGAGGAGGACGACGATCAAATGGAGCTGACTAAAGATGTGGTGAATAGAGGGAGGGGAAAATACTTTGAGGAAGAAGAGGAGTGTGAATTTGGAGAGGCGGAGGTTGAGTCAGTCAAACTCAGAGAAGACTTGAAGGTCAGTGAGCGGGACGATAAGGAGGACTGTAGTGGACGCTCAAGCCCTTGCCCCAGTACAATATCGTGGGCGAGTAGCTGCAGCGCTTCAGGCAGCACCAGTGTCAAAATGACCAGTTTTGCAGAGAAAAAGCTCCTTAAACTTGGCCTCCGTGATGGATTCTCAAGCACCAGCAGCTCTCAGAAGACCACACCAGATGGCTCTGAGGTTGCCCCCTGTCCGCCCTGGCAACTGAGAAGTGACTGCACCTCAGGCTGGATGGGGAAGGAGCCTATTTCTGTGTTGGGGAAGACTATGGTGGTGAGTCCTTCAGTTGTGCCTTCAGAGCTGCTGCAACTTCACATGCAGCTGGAAGAGCAAAGACGTGCTATTGAGTATCAGAAGAAGAAGATGGAGACGTTATCAGCACGGCAGCGGCTGAAGCTAGGGAAAGCTGCATTCTTGAACATTGTGAAGAAGGGTGGAGGGAAGAGCGACACACTTCCCCTGCCCCTGAGACACTCAGAATCTGCAGAACTAGCTGGCAGGAGTAGAGTGAAGATCCAGTCCTGCAAGGACGACTCCTGTCTTGATGCTCTGAAGGTCCAGGCAAAGGCAGGTCAAACAGAGGGAGGACAGATGAAAGGAGACAACAGGTCGCAGGATAGTGGGGCTGAACCTGACTTGAATGAGTGCTCCCACTCCATAGATCTTCTCAATGAAGCTATAAGTTCCATTCAGCAACAGATGATGCAGCTCTCTTTTCAGCAAGACCTGCTGATGAAGCGTGTGGTGTCACCTCCAGAGCATGTGGTTTCACCTCCTGAGCGCGTGGTGTCACCTCCAGAGCGCATGGTGCCAACTCCAGAGCGCATGGTGCCAACACCAGAGCGCATGGTGCCACCTCCAGAGCGCGTGGTGTCACCTCCAGAGCGTGTAGAATCAGGCCCGAGCACAACCCCCGTCACGACGCAATCGTCATCCCCTACCTCGGATTCCAGATCCTTTGCAGTTCACTTTGTAGACATCAGTGGCAGCAGCTCTGCCCCTGCTCGCCGTCCTCCCAAGCTGAGCTCAAGCCAACGCAGAAAGGCCTCAGAGCAAAAACAGAGTAGAGAGAACAGCAAGATGACTCCCATCAAGGCTAATACTCAGTCTTCTCAAGACAACTCTGAAGGAGACCAGAAGACAGGGAGTATTTCCAGGAAAGAGAGAAACATTCAGAGAAACACCACCTTCAGAGTCCGAGATGACCTCAACTTTTCGGACAAATCGCAATCAGAGGACGCACAAGTCATCTCCAGTAGATCAACATCTCCCTCGCAGGCTTTGGAACAAGAGGAGGACAATGTTGCCAACTCAGGGAAAGAGGCTTTGGTTGGAGATGAGAATACCAGGGCCAAAGGTCAACTGATTGAGGTCGACCTATCAGAGCTGAAGGATGGAAGTGCAGACGGCACAGCAGAGGGCGAGCAGAAGAATGCACTAGGCTTCTTCTTCAAGGTAAAAGTCAGGATTGTAGAGTTGCTTGTGTGTGTAGTGACTGGGGAACAATTATTAATTCAAAGATTATCACTCGTTTTTATCTTCCAGGATGACGAAAAAGCAGAGGACGAAATGGCGAAGCGTCGTGCTGCCTTCCTACTCAAACAGCAACGCAAAGCTGAAGAGACGAGACTCCGCAAACAACAACAAGAAGTCGATGTTGAGCTCAAACGTGACGAGGCCAGGTACACTTTCATTTCATGCTCTTACAAATTGAATATAAAGATATGCTATAGCCGAAATTCTGCGGTTATGTGTGCAGATGGATAATCTTATGTCTCTGTCCATTTTTTTTAGGCGTAAAGCAGAAGAAGATCGCATCCGTAAGGAAGAGGAGAAGGCACGGCGGGAGCTTATTAAGCAGGAATACCTGCGGAGGAAGCAGCAAGCATTGATGGAAGAGCAAGGTCTGGTCAAGCCTCGCCCACGGACTAAATCCCGCAGGAGCAGACCTAAATCCCTGCACCGCGAGGAGTCCAACACCCTCTCCAAAGGGCCCACTACACGTAAGAACACCTTTATCAGTGTATAATTTTGTCTCATGCTCCATGTTTAATTTGTGCATCTACGTGTTGTCGTGTCATCTAAAAAGCCACGTGTGTGCCTGCGTTTTGGGTTCAGTTCACCTGTGTACATCCGTCGTCATTCTTTGAGTGTGCACATGTGTGTTAATGCAGGTAATTCTCTGAAGGTGTCCATGTTGATCAAAGCGAAGGGCTCAGCAGCAGACAGCATGGGAGGTGAATCCTTCTAACCTGCTCTGCATGATGTGATATCAACCATACACATCTCATGAAAAAAGTTTCTACCACCTTTGGGACACCAGCTATGGACTACATTCTAGGAAGATAAATCTTTTTGAATGTAGCTGAAATACACTAATTTATGGTCGATCGTCACAGGGTGATAAACTGTTACAACATTACATTATCAATTTGGGACACTGATAGTCATGTTTAAACCCAGTAGAACATGGGTGGATTTAGTAAAGTTCTGTGTCTTTCTCAGCTGATCTGAGCTACAGTCATCGAGGATCGACACTCTCTTTGGCGACCGAGGCCGACAGTGTCATCTCTGGAGGGGCAGAGTCACATAGGTGAGACGTCCTGTGAGTGTGGAGGATACTCTCTTCCCATCTTGTGTATACATGCAGTTATTTGACCGAGCTGTACTTGTGTCTTCCAGGGCTGGATCTGTGTGCTCTATGGAGTCATTCCCTATGCTGAGCAGGGCGTCCAGCAGGAACATGGAGCGGGACTGGGAGAACGGCTCTATAGCCTCTTCTATCACATCGATGGAGTACAATGGTGAGCAAAATAACTCAAGGTGTCTGGGAAGTCTATAAGTCCAGAACTATCAAAAAGGGAGAAGTCCAAGAAGCACAAAGACAAATCCAACAGACTTAAAAGATGTCTTTTTGATGCTTAACTCGATCTGCTCATCTGGGAAACAGGCAAAGACAGGAAGTAAAACATGACCTATAACAGAGCAATCTAGATAAAAACCCAAAACTATGGTTATATGTCCAAGAACTATTTATTTTAGCCTGCTATCAGGCAGTATTGCTAACTTGTTGCTCTGTTTACCATCTGAATTAGTCAACGTGGTGGTGTGGGCAGATTCAATAATTTGTAGCCAGGCTTATAAAACAAATTATTGAGAAGTAGACAATTCTATCTAATATCAGGCAAGTGACTTCCTGGACTCTTTATCATGAGTGTTCCAGTCTTTACGCTAAACTAAGCTGACTCTGCTGCGTACTTAATGCATAGAAATGAAAGTGTCATCTTATCTTCTCATCCAACTTGAATTCATATTGCCCAAAACTTTTCTTTCAATGACTTACAGACTTTTATGTATTTATCTTATTAATCGTTCTGTTCTGTTTTTGTTATTTGTTAAAGGTCCAAAACTCTTCAAGGAGCCGAGCTCCAAGTCCAACAAGCCAATCATCATCAATGCCATCGCTCACTGCTGTCTTGCTGGAAAGGTTAATGAGGGCCAGAAGAATGCTGTTATTGAGGTCAGTGTGATCACCTGAAATTTATTGATGGTGATTATTTATATCTATGTATCTATATTTATTTATATCCATACATGAACTCACTTTAATGGAAAAAGTAGGTTTGTTTTCTTTCATGTATTACCCTTACGGTATCATTTTTCGCGCATGTTTTGCCATATTCAGAAATGATGTTTTGTGTCATCACAGGAGCTGGAAAAGTGTGAGTCCAATCACCTGATCATCCTCTTCCGTGACGGTGGGTGCCAGTTTCGCGGCATTTACTCTTACTCGCCTGACACCGAGGAAATCGCCAAGTTCACGGGCACAGGGCCGCGCAACATCAGCCGGAAAATGATCGACAAGGTCTACAAGTACAACTCGGACCGCAAGCAGTTCACGGTCATCCCCGCCAAGTCCGTGTCGGTCAGCGTGGACGCCCTGACCATCCACAATCACCTCTGGCAGGTCAAGAGACCAGGAAGTGCACGGAGGAAGTGAAAAAGAGGAGGAGTATGAGGGAGAAACGACACTTGTTATAGTTTCTGTTCTATCTACTACTGTTGGGCAGGACCCAATAATGTCTGAGATGACTAGTGTGTCATTACGAAGGCATTTAGATGTTCTAATTAATGAAGATGTCAGTACGAAGCAGTGCGATAATGAGAAACACCTGCCAACTGAATGCTCTGATGGTTTTTATTTTTTTCTTTTTGTCTCGTTAGCTTTTTATTCTGCATGTCACAGTTTTATGTTTTAATTTGTGGGCACATCCTACGATAATTAGACGCTTCTGATGATGGACTGATTCTTATGTAGCAGTGACACTGAGAATGGACACTGAATCTACTGACAGTAGCGAGCATACTACTGGTACCAAGTGCAACTACAGACAGACAGGCAGTGGTGAACATTCACTTGATGATGTTTTGTAAAGTTACAACTACGTCAGCTTGGCAAAAAATACCCAACTGCTGTGATTAATCCAGGCTCCACATACAGAGCCCCTGTTATACACCAGTCGCTTCTACTGGTCAGTGCTTCTCTGAAGACGGAGCTTTGATTGAACACATTTTTTTAATGTAAGTATGGAATGGATGTTAGTGAGTGGTATTGTCCAGTGTTGTTTTCTATTTAGTGTGTTTGGGGGAAGTGTGTGAGTCTTCGTGTTCGGGGGAGGGGAGAGCTGAACGCACTTGCTGGTGCATCGTGCTCTGAATGTGTTTTCTCTTTATGCTTTAACACTTCTGTCACGCAACAGAACAATGGAGCAAAGCAACAAAACTATTTTTCTTTCTTCTTTTTAGTCCGGGAGCTGCTGTCACAGTGGACGAGAAATAATGTTTTTACAGTGGGGGAAATTATACTAGTATTTATTCCAAACAGGAAGCGCTTTTGAGACTCAGTGCATTATACCTTTTCAGTAGTGATTATATTGTATTTACAATATCCCGTACGAGCCATCTGAGATCCCTGACTGGCTCACTTCGCTGAACCAAAATGAACTGAGCTATGCCACTGAGCTGTTTGCTGCTCGTCTCACAGGATTCTGGTGAGACGTATGATTTTAATGTAGCTTCTGGCGCTCAACACTAGTAATTTCCCTGTAATGACTGACTGTGAGCAGCCGGCGTAACGTCGAGGGGGGGAAAACTGCACAATACTTGATATTTGTTTGCTGCATTTTGTACATTTTTGAGTAGTATTTTTTGTACATTACGTACAAGTTATGTTTACTAAAAAAAAAAGCAGGCACTATTTTGAGGTTTATTCTGTTACAGGCTTTCAGAGACGTTATGAGTCTTATCTCATTGTGTTACATGTTTATTTATTTTGAAGAGATATAATAAAATGCAACTAGGTATGTTTTCTGATCAAACTGGCATGCATCTCTGTTTGTACACAGTATGAGTATCTGTTCTTTACTGCTCCATCTGCCTTCTATGGAGGCCCGGAGAGTCAAGAGAGAAAAACATATTCTGGTGATCCATTTGAATTTTTTCTGTTTTTTCCTCTTCTTCTTTATCTCTGAAAACAGTGAAGGAAAATAACAATTTGGCAGCTAGTAAGTGCTTGTTGTTGTAATACTCATTTTGGACACTAGAGACTGATGTTTACCACCAACTCAAGAATTAGACTAAAAAGCGTTCATGTTTTCAACACTTTCAACACACAATATACAGCATGTATCTTGAAAAAAAAAAGAACTTAGATAAGTAATCCTCGCACAAAAAAAACTAAAAGAACACCACCAGCCGATATATTTTTTCAGGAATGAAAATGTTTTTAAGAAGTCCAACTCTCTGTCTCGTCTGGGGATGAGGTAAAGAGTGTATTTATTAAAGGTCTGTAAGGCTGTTTCGGTCATAAATCATAAACAGCTAATTACTCTACACTGTTATGCACAAACGTGATGCAACGATGGCCAACTGCCGCCTCTGTCGCGGCCAAAAAGCTGCACTTGAAAACACAAGACAACGGGCGACGAGTTCACACATCCTGCGCCTAAGTTCGAGGAAACACGTCTCATTACCACCAAGTAACACTGTGCTTTATTTGTCATTTAAAAATGAAAACTAAACACATGAAATCATGGATCTCACCCATTTAGATCTCTTCTTGTGCACTCACAAGCTTAGCTGAACAGCCAATCAGAGTGATTTCTCCCAAGGACAAACGCAGATGATTTAACATGTTCCTTCAGGCAAAAAGCAGCAGCGTGGGACAAAGCACATCACTCCGAAAAATCTTTACTTAAATAAATAATTGAAATAATTATAAAACATAATAGCAATAACTGATTTATTTGGACCCTTGGGCAAAGCGGAAACAAGTCTGAGGGACTGATAATGGGGACTTGTTTGCACACACTTGCTCATTGTGCACCATAATTATTCATTTGCAGTCGTGTTTTCTGCCAGTCCCTCTCTGTTTGCTCCACTATGTTCACCAGCTAGTCTCTAATTCTGTCTGTCTGCCTGCTGTTTGGCACTGAGCACGTCCTGTTCAGTGGGATTTTTTTTTTTAGACTTTTTTTTTTCCAGTTGAGAACAGCTGCCTGTTGTGGCTGCTTTGAGAATCGTGACTGTACACTGAAACAGAAACTTCAAAATTGTGTGGACCAGACAGCAGAGAGGAGCTACTGTACTGTAGGTCCATCACATTGTCACACTGTCAGTGACTCATTGATACTATAGAAATATTGATCATGGCCATTCCACCTCGGCTCTGTTCCATCAAAGTGTGCAAACACTAGTTAGCGGGAACAGTGTGCATGCCGCGGCCCCAGGTGGTGATTTCAGACACGACCTACTCTTACAAATCATAACGCTGCTTCACCTTTTCTCTCTCTCGCTGTTTACTCTTCCACATCCAATATCTCAGGTCCCTCCACCCACAGTTAAACCACACAGGTGTCCACTTCAGTTGTCTGATAAGACCTTTTCTCCGGTCTCGACTGCCAAGGATGTGACTCATCTGTTACTTAAGTCACGCAGCTCCCGGGCCACCTCCTCGTTCCACATCATCACTTCTCTTCACTTGTTGTCTCTCTCGCTTGTTTCCTATCAACATCTCAGTTTCTATCACCTTTTCTTTTTTGTTATTTTGCGTGTTTTAGCGCAGAGCTTCGTTTCATACAGACGTCGAAGCCCATCCACAGCCAGGCGAGCAAGTGACTAACAATCGTTGTGGTCGGGGGAAGTTGAGCCCACTGACATCGCAAAGAAAATGTTAGGATTCCTCTGCGATGAAGGTAAAAACCTGCAGCCAGAAAGACAAACATCTCTGCTGAGCTCCATCAATCAGTCCTTTATGACTGAGTGCCAAGGGCCACTCTTGAGTTGAAGGCAGTTTGCCAAATGACACTCAGAGAAACTGAAAGCCTGAGGAAAGAATATCACGAACGAATGAGGGAACAATTTAAACCTCTAACTTGACTGCTGCATCTGGCAGAAAAAGGATCCTTCTAATATAGTTGATGATATCTTCTCTGCTGTGGATTGTCAGTAGTATTATACTCAA
Organism: Diplodus puntazzo; assembly: GCA_963678695.2. NCBI lineage: Eukaryota > Metazoa > Chordata > Actinopteri > Spariformes > Sparidae > Diplodus > Diplodus puntazzo. The sequence continues at coordinate 20,485,688 of OZ023173.1, read as the reverse complement.
AGATTCTCAGAGGCAGGGAGACAGTCAGAAGTACAGACCATAAGTGACCTTAGATTGCTTCAACAGATCCAATTTGAACTGGGGCTGCACAGTTAATCAATATCCAAATGAAAAGAAGCTGCATCTTTCTGGATAAAGCTAAAATATGCGACCAAACAGCATCATGATGAAGCGCTGTGGTGCTGGAGAGATGATACGGATCTTCTTCTCCAGATGTAAGAAAAGATTTGGTTCCTAAAAAATGTCACATCGTCATGATTTTAAAAAAAAATTTCATTGAAAATGAACATCGTGTCGCAAAATATGCTTATAATTGTTACTGCTGTGAGGGATTAATCCACGAGGCTAGCCCATTAGCATGCTAAACACTGCAACACAATACATCGAAGCGTCAAAACTGTTATTGCTTTACTTGTTATTGATAATTATTAAGGTGCTGGTAGGAGGTTGTGTGATTTTTGGGCAGAGCCAGGTTAGCGACTGAGTGATATTTGATATCGATCTTCCTACATCTCAGCAAACTCCACAAATAACAAATCATTCCCTTAAACTCCCGCTCTCGTAGCGATACAAAGGCCACAAACTGCTGCTCCAGCGTCCTTTATCATCATACAGCACTTTAATGTGCAAGTTAAAATGAAATGAAACTCGAGTACAAATATTTTTCAACATTCAGTTATGTACGAAGTCAAAAGAGTCAAAGTCAAAAATTCTTGTGTAGCATTTTTAGAAATACGTACCTTCGACAAAACAGCCACACAAAATGCTGATTAATCAGTAAGCAGACTCTTTTCACCGAGCAGTGCTGAAGGTAAAATCAGGTTTTCTTGTTACTATATTACAAATCGTTAAATAAATACTTTATGGCACTGTACTGAATATATGACACGTCCTGTTTAAAGGGTTGAACTAAACTATCGTTAGTGCAAAGACCTTGTCCAAACTAAGAAATGTACGGCAGAGAACATTTACAGTAACCATCATAGTTTGTACATAACTTACTAATGAAGACCTCTACACCACTGAATAAATACTTCTATGTGTTCAGCTACAAAAATAAGCTTCTGAAAGCTTTAATGCACATATTTCATATAAGTCACATAGTGTTGGATGATTTCATGTGATGAGTGCACGGCTCTGAGGAAATTTAGAATATGTGCATCTGATTTCTGGTCATCTCAAAAGGACGAGAAATGACCAAAATGATCTGATCTGGATGGTCGACTTGCACTTTTCCTGAGTGGAGCCACAATTCAAAAGTGCATAAACGAAACGTAGATTTTTAGATGCAGATTCAATGAAAATCAGAAGGGTCGTACTGTGACCCTCACTCCTTAATTTGGTGAATCAGATTGAAATCGGTGCGATCGAACCGGACCTGGAGCTAAATTAACACGTGGGTGAGCTTGTCCACGACTGCTCAGCGTTCACAGACATGAATACACTTTTCTTACACACACTGTCGTGTGGCGAGAGGATGGAAACGCCACGGATGACCTGTCAAATGTCATAGGCACTCGTATAATACAGTTGTACACTGCAGGAAACATGGCAGCACAAATTGTCCTCTTTCATGTCGGACCTGCACGGACGCAGCCAGACCCCCCACTGTGACAGCTGAAGGGGGGATGATTCAAAAAGGAGTGAACCGATGAGGGTCAGCATGCTATCAGAGCTGGGTGTCCTCTCTGGCATCTGTGCTGGACTCGCGTCTCTCTTTCAGGCTGCTGCTGTGGAGCGGAGGCTCCTCCGGGACGTGAGCCAGAGGGTCCGAACGAATCAGGTACCTGAGAGAGAGAGACACAAAGAGCAGTTGAGGTGCTTTGATAAGCATCTCTTGTAAAGACTTTCTCAGCTCAGACATTCGGGCAATTTCTCGGACGGCTCCCTCCTCACGAACTCTTCACTGCAGATTTCACACTCTCTGAGCCACGAAAGGCACCCAGGAGCTAAATAAACAAGTAAACTGTGCGATGCACTCGCCATTCTCCACCGCCAACAGGACACAGCCGTCACCATGGATACCGATAGGCGCCTCTCTCGCTCAGCTGTTGTGTTGGAAATCATGTTTCTCTGTAAGTGCGTATTATTATTTTTTTCAAAACAACACAATGCTAAAGTGGCTGGGTCTCTTTTGCACAGCAGTATTATGTGATTTTATTTTTTTGCAGCAGACATTCAGCTACTTTCTCAGAAGGGCACAGATTAGCTGAGAAGTGAAGTGCCGAGGGGGGGAGGACTTTTACATTCCCTATTTCAGACCTGTAAACAAGGAAGTGTGTTAAACAATGCATGTCTTGTCTTCACTTTTCACAATTGAAAAGCAAACATTGAATAAACAAAAGTACAGGTAAAAAAAAAAAAGCATGTTAAAAGTGGACGTTCAGTTGATTCTCATACATTCCCTCTGCGTACTCAGCCTGGGTCCAAACTTTTTTATGATATAAGAGCATTTTTTTCATGCTGTGTGTGAATGGGATGCTCACTAAGTGATCGAAGGGCTGGAATGAGGTTGTGAAACGTCTGTCTTTGGGGGTTAGTGGGAGCTGTAAACACAGCGTTTACATATCATCATCTGTTACAGACAGATCAGAGATTCCCTCGGGTCCTGATGTGAACGGGGATTTCTCAAGCCATCCAGGTCACAGGTAATCAGAAGCGACCGGGTGCACCTGTGGCGTTCTCCCTCAGCTGGCTGCAATCAGTCTGTTGGGAGACTTTAGTAAGAGGGCTGCAGTTCCCCTGCTCGGCTGGTTGTGTGTTTTCAGGGAGTCGACACCATCAGTCGGCTCTCTGAGTTGAGTGTGTTTGAGATTTCTATCTTTTGGCCAGTTTCTATCCATTTTGTTTCCCCTCCCTGATCAGTGACTCTCACTTCACCCTCGTTTTATGGTCCAATGTTTTTCTCATTTTGATTAGAATCAGTGGGTGGCTGTGGGTTTTATTACCACTGCCGCCTTTTTAGACACCAAGGGACCAGATTGCTTTGACCCTTTTATGATTTGCGCAGACCTTTTGTTAGTTTCCCAAACTGCGACCCGTGTCCTTCAGGTCTTGCACTAATCAACGCACATACACACAACAGGAGGAACTCGATGAGTAACACTTACACAATGTCATTGAGCTCCAGCCTGGTGTCGGGAGATGGGTTGATGAGGACGTAGGACAGAGTGTTCTGGTGATCATTCTGCTCATCTGAAACAGAAACATCACCACAGTCAGCAAGTTGAAATAAACACATCAGTATGACCGTGTTGTGATCTGCCTTCTGTAAGTTGAATTCTCACCCTGTAGGTATCCCAGATTGACTCTGTTCATGACGTCACTGGCTGTTAGATTTGTTAGGTCTTCTAAAAGCAGCAGTTAAGACAAAAAAAAACAACACAAACTTTTAAGCAAAAGAACACACGAGTCTCAGTGAGAGTTGTATCTATCCTCACCATATCCGGACGTTGGGAGGCCCAGATGCCTCATGCGGTTGCGGACGAGCTCAGACAGCTCCTCCCTCTCGGAGCGCCGGTAGAGGTTGAGGCGCTGCTGGGCGATGCGCTGGGCGTGGTCCTTGCTGGAGTCCCGGTTCACTCCCTGCCACCTCACGCTTTTCTTACTCAGCCGCCGCGCCCACTGCATGCTCTTCTTCCTCAGCATGGGGTGTTCGGATTGCTCATTGCCGCGAGACTCGTCGCCCCTGTCCTTCGTGTCCTCGCAGTCGTCAACGCTGACCGACACCTGGGACTGCTCCTCGTGACAAAAGTCAGAGAAACAGAAAGAATTAGTCCCAGGTGAGGTAAACAACAGTTTTTAGCTTTGCTATCGACGCCAGTTTTTAGGGATGGAACTGTTGGGCGGTCGACCCGCTTTGGTCAAGAAGTATTTTATCTACTGGAATGGATTGCCACGAAATTTTGTCCAGACATTCATGGTCCCCAGAGGCTACATACAGACTTGTTTATTTTAATCTAGCTCCACCTGCAGGTTAAAGCTGTACTAATTTAGGGAATAGACCTTTTTCACAGCAGGCGTTTTGACATTAACAGTAGGTATATTTACTTGTGTTCACCACTGTTTCATATCAAAATGGTTGATGTGAAAATGGTTTATTAATTTGACAGTTACTCAGTGGATCGGCACTAAATTTACCTGGTCGTTTTCTATAGACTCAGTCTTGTTGTTGTCATGTATTCTGTACGTTTTTCTGCTACAAACGAGAGATTACAAGCTTTGCTGTGATAAACACGGTCTTGCATTTAGTTTTTAATCCATTTACCTTATCTCTTGAGATCTCACCTCAGAAGTGGAGAAAATATGAGACTCTGTCCGATAGATCCCGATAGGAATTTCAGCACTGGAGGAGCAGAGCTTCTGGAACAGTCTGCCATACGTGCTGATCCACAGATCTTCCTCTTTTACTTTCATCTGGAACAAGAGATACACGGATTAGTCAGATAAACTGGAGCGTGTTGCCGCGTCAGATCATTTTCTTGTCTCTTCTCCGTAACTCACAGCACAGAGGTATCCAGATCCTGGAGTGGTGTCCAGCCCCAGCAGCAGCCTCGCAATGAGGATCATGTAGTCCTTCACAAAAGACTGTCATGGAAAAAAATACACTTTCATAACTCGACAGCGAGGGAGTTTGTTATCAAAGACCGAACACAAGAGGGCACTTTAGCTGTATGATGGTAACGCTGTTTCTTCAGGTGATACTATTCCACCGCTGACACACGAGAAACATTCATTTCTTTCACCTGCTGGTATTTAAAAAAAGGAGTCGTTTGAGGTTCTTAGCTGTAGGTGTGTACCAACCTGATACAGCAGGGTGTCCAGCATGCTAATACTGAACACTCTGCCAGCAGCGAAGGGTAGGCGAAACATGAAGGCCAAGTTGGAGCCTTTATCACGCTCTTTCTGTGGGGGAGAGCCAGGGTCAACAGCATTTAAAACTCTTTTCTGAGGATGGGCAGATGAAAAATACATGACAACAGCGTGAAGACAGGTTAGTTTACAAAATCTACAGGAGAAAAAAAAAATTATTATTATGTATCCTCCCTGTGCATTATTCATACTAAACCCCTTCACTGTAAGCCTCCTTGTTATGTCCCACCTTCTCCAGCTTGGAGAGGGCCAGTGAATAGCAGTCCTTTGCTCTGAACTGCATGAACCGCATGTTGGATGGATGAGTAAGCTCTGTGATGATACTGAGGCTGGGAAACAACCTGGAACCAGAGAGAAGGCGGCGACATTAAAGAAACTCATTAAAAAAAGGAGGGAAATTAACGAGGATGAGGCTGAATATCACAGTTTTTGGCTCGCTCACACACACTCACTAACTCACACACACGCAGATTTCACAATAAATCAATGTTGAAAAATTAAAGATGTCATTAAGAATATGGAAAAAACATTCTGAATTATCCTGATTAATTACCTGAACATCGTCTGCACGTTGACGATAGTTTTGGCGTCGGCCATGTAGTCCTCCTCGGCACTCATCGTGCTCTCTTTGTCCACAACAACCAAGTTATCGGCGTAGATAATGCCACACTGTAACAGGCTGTCCAAACTGAAACACACAGACACAGATTTATAACAGCCGAAACTAATTTACCCGGGGCACAGTGCACATCCAATTAAATCACAGAGCGGCAAACTCCTCTTCAGTAAATGTTCATGAGAAAATCGATATAATGAATAGGATGATCATGAAAACCCTACTTGTCTATGGTCCCAGCCATGTAGTAGACCATAGGAAAGCAGCAGATGGCCTCCAGGAAGTGATTATCTGGCCTGCATGAAACACGGGATGATTCACTTTAGTTTGCTGTTGCAATGTTTACTAAAAAACACACAAAACATCGCTCCGCTTGGAAAGAAATTCATTTTTTTAAACATGGACAATGCCAGAGGAACATTGGCAATTCACACAAGAATCATTTAAAGGAGACATATTGATGCTCACTTTCAGGTTCATCATTTAATTTTGGGTTACTACTGGAACAGGATTACTTGCTGTAATGCTCAAACATTAGTTTTCTCATACTGTCCAGGTTTTAGCGCCTGTCTCTTTAAGGCCCCCCCCCTTCCTGAATACCCAGTCTGCTCTGATTGGTCTGCTCACACACGCCTGAGCCAGCCCTGCTCACCTTGTCTCCGGGTGGCTCTGCTGTGTTTCCAGATTCCAGTTAGCTTCACTACCATCATAAATATGGCCATAAATTATGCAAATGTGTGACACAGTGTGATGTCACAAAGTCACGGAATTAAATCCTGGCGAGACTGAGAGATAAAACGGTTGTGAGCATTCAAAGTTTCTCAAGAAATTACATCACAATATGCAAAAATACCAATTTTAGTTCAACTCCATCAATCAGTCAACCTTTGTACTCATTCTCAAAAACAAACATTAATACATTGTTCAAATAAGTTGTGAAGTGTTGACAAATGTGCTCATCTTTCTACATTTAAAGATCAATAAGCTTTATGTTTTTTTTTAATATAATGTTTTTATATTTTCTGTCATTTTTTTGTCACATTATTTGAATACTTTTATTTGTCACTTACTGAGGTACGTAGCCTTTTAGCTTAGGTTGCACAGATTTCAGGGTTTAGAAGATAATGACTGATAATTACAATAATCAAAAACACCACTGGAGGGATTGGCAGATTAACTCTTCCTCTTAAGTTCAAAGGGTGAAGTCGGCCACTAACTCGAAGGTCTTGATTATGAATAAAAGAGGAATCAATGAGACTAAATTGCAGCTTTGTGGTGTTTATAATCTTAATTCTGACGTTTTCTTATTTGAATTTGCCTGCACGGCACAGTAGATGTAAATATAATGTGATGACTGGCTGAGAGACTCAGTGCGTCTCTCAGCTGTGGGATTCAGTCACTGTACTTGTCGTCAAACTGCACCCCTGACAGAATGTTACTTTCTGCATCTGCCCAGTCCTGCTGACTAGAGACCCAAGGCTGTCGTAAGTGCCTGAATTGCAAGTGTGTGGGTGTTTGTATTTGTGTGTGTGTGCGCAAAAGCGATAGGAAGGGTGGGAGAGCGAGTCGCACTGGGGGGAGAGAGTTTATTGTTATATGTGCGTTTTTTATGAGAGTCCTGAGAGCTTCGCATGTGGGGGCTGAAAAGGGAGGCATCAGGGTTGTCAATGAAAGCCTGCTCAGTGTTCGCCAAAGAAATGATTTTTCTTCATCTTTTTTTTTTTCTCCCCCTTGTAGCAATATATATCATTCAGGTTCAAGGCAAAGCAAGTTGCTATGGTTACTGTCTAGAGCTAACCAGGTTTTTTTTTTTTTTTTTTGTACATTTATTTTCTTTGTCGCTCAAAACACTCCGTCACTGTGAGCAGCAGCAGTAACCTAACGTCAGGGCCGACAATGGAGTTCCACCTCCACAGCCTTGTCCTAAGTGCCGGGCTGACGTGAGCTTTTTGGCATACATAAAGTTTTCCCAGCGTGACGCGTTGAAAGTGAAGTGGGGAGAGAAAAGGTGAGTGTGTGTGTGTGTGTGTGTGTGTGTGTGTGTGTTCAGGTGAACTCACGGGTTATCCAACAGCAAGACAATGGGGTTGAGTTCTTTCCTGGGTCTGTAATAAGCTCTGAGGGGCACAATGAAGTTATAGAGGCCGTTCCCGGCGGTCTCGGCAGACACGATGATGAGCTTGTTTTTGAAACCGTAAGCCTTCGCATCCTCGAAACTGTTGTGCCTGCAGCCCTGTGCAGGAAACAGACAAAAAACATTTTTTTAAAAATCAGACAGGTATTTTCGTTTTTTTTTTTCTTTCTGTGAGTGAAGGACACAGAGAGGAGGGGAAGGAGCGATGCAGGCAGTAAGTAATCCAGTGACTAAGTTGGAGGAACGGTGGCTGCCTACCTGGTCGAGTCGTAGGCAGCAGAACGGGGCTTTTTCAGCCAACAGATGGCACAAGGTGGGCGAGCTCCCAATGTACGGAGAGTTGGGGGGATAACCTTTCACGTACCTGACAACAAGTCCAAAAAACAGAAATGACACATCTCGCGGAAACATACTGTGTGGAAAAGCATTCGGCAGTTTTAATTTCTTGATCTAATTAAAAAAAGGGTAAAGCTGGTGTTCATTAACATTTAGAGGAATATATATGCCGAACTGACTTTATTCCTTTCACAAGCGTGGGAATTTGCATTAGACTGGATGCCAGGTAAATTATTCATAAAATGCTAACAAGTAATAAAGATATTTTTGTTTTGCCTTAGTCTGATATTTGGGGAGGTTGCATAATGGTAAATAAGCCAGACTCATTTGGATTATGTGTGATTGCCTGCTTGATTTGCATCTCGTAGGTTTAGCATATATTAACTGACTGTCGTTTCAATTAGATTAATTTCATTCTGCAATGAAACAATTAAATTGGCTGTAAAACTGAACAGCAGTTGGGTTTTATACAAAACATAAAAGACCATCAAAATATGGAAACAGTATCTAAAAATCACACACTAGTACAAGTACACGAAGTAATCAGCTTTTTTTTTTTTAACTTACAGCAACTTAAAGCAATAACAATGTAAATACACTCTTATTATATGAAAAAGTCCTGCGTTCAATTTTTTTCAGATGTATCATCAGTAAAATATACTGGAAAGCAAAAGTGCTACTGGAGCTAGTTTGAACTATTTTATAGTGCTTTAAATTGAAATGTATCAACATTTTTCTCACATTAAAAAAAAAGGTACTTAAGTATGAGGAGTATAAAGTAATATATGATAGAAACAGTCATGTAAAATACAAGTACATAAAATTTGTACGTAGTTTGAATCACTGGAAGAAACAGACAACCTCTCTATAATTTCAGGGTATTTAATACTGGGACACCAATAAGTAAGTGCAACTGTTGCTTATGTCTTATGAAACCACATTTGTAGCTGAACTTTACGAAAGTAGTTTTCAGGACAGGACTTTTTTTTTTACCTCCACCGAGGAGGTTATGTTTTCGCCTGTACCTGTTGGTGGGTTGGTTGGTTTGTCAGAAGGATTATTACACAAAAACTAACAAATGAATTCTCACAAAACTTGGATGGAGGACGAGTCTCAGACAGATCCAGGAATTTATTCTCACTTTCTTTAACATGGGCGTTCTTCAGCTTTTTGGTTAGTTTCTCAGTGAATAATGCATGAATGTTATAATGAAAGCATTCAGGTTGCCAGTATGTATATTTGAGAACAATTTGGTGTCCTAAGCGGGGGTTTGCGCTCTGCCGAGTGCCATTTCAGTTTATATTACTTCATAGCCTGTGTTACTTGCTCTGCATCCTCATGGTTAGGTTTTTAAACTCTTTTAAAGAAGAGTATTTATTAAAAGAAACAGAAGCCTTACTCAGTAGAAGAGTGGCCTTTCTCGTCTATGAAGACAGAGTCATCTTCTGATTGGTCACTGAGCAGGTCGCACGGCAGAATTGAGGAGGAGTCGGCGATCTCCTGCACCGGAGCGATGCTCGGCCGGCGGCCCCCGGTCCCGTTCACTGTAGGTGGCACCAGTTTGACGCCTGAGGGGTCAGGCGGACTCGTATTCTGAAGATCCATGGCAACCGTGCCTGTAAATCACATTCAGCTGAGTTTCAAATCACAGATAAGCAGCCCGGCGTCTCTACAGTCAATCCAAATTCACCAACAAGGACACACACTCTGCGTCCTCTCTCACCCATGCTGGCGATGATACTGTGCACGGGGAGCTGCGAGGGTCCGTCGTAGAGGCCCCCGGCTGGGCGGCCCTTCCTCTCCTCCTGGTTGAAGATGAAGGCGGAGTTCTCCTCCTTGGTGATGTTGATGTAGTAGCAGGTGTCTGTGGCGGCCATGATGTGGCGCGGGCCAGGGTTCAGCAGGATGCTCTTGTTCTCCTCCCTCTTTATACCGATCAGGCAAACGCCGTACCTGCAGGTCACACACCTGCTGTTAGCGTACACACCTGTCATTATATTTACAGCAGGAAGAGCTATAAAGGGGGGTACATAGGAAGAGAGTCCACATAGTGCACTTCTGGTTCCCTCATCTCAAAGTCAGTGAATCTTTTATTTTTTTGTTAAATGCCTGAAATAAGATCTGTGGATAAAAGTGTTTTTTTGTAGGCTGCAACATATTCTGCATCACATTTGAACAGAAAGTTGGATGCTGTTCTTTTTGCACTCATCAAACTGGGACGAGACACCGCAGCAGTGCACTAACGCCGCTCTCGACAAGACGATGCCGGCGTCGGACGGACAAGCGAGCGAACACCTGGTGCATTGTCGACCTGTCGGGCGTCTGAAAGGAGACGCCGCAAAGCTTTTCTACGTGCCAACTCACTTCTTGTGAGCGTGGAAGGAAGCGTATGTGAAGCTTTTGCCGTTGTACTCCCCGAAGAACTTGCTGTCGCACACTCTGATGTGGTAGACCTCGTTGCCGGAGCAACACCCGTACATCCTCTGCCACTGCTCCGGAGACTGCTGTCCTTCTCTGCGTTCAGCGAGGGGAAAAAAAAAAAATATAATCAGACATACGACAGGTTCAGAAAACCTACCTTTTTTTTTTTTTTTTTTTTTTTTTAACATGACAGTCTTGACAAAACCCAAAACAGTGACACCCTGTTTTTTCATTAGCATCATTTGCAAAACATCTCCTTCCTGCCCCGTGGGGTCGTGCTGGGTCTGGTGCCAGCTTGATCCATCTGTCAGTCAGTCTGCTTGGGTCTAATATGCCCTTTGTAATGACTTCCGGTAATTACAGTAATTGCTCGAGCACTTTCACGAGAGATGCTCAGAACAACCCCAAGGTAGTAGTTTACAGCCTTGTTTCTCAGTACTTATAAATATTTACACAAGATGGCTCACAAACCGTATTTCGCTCCGTGTGGCTTCAACGTCGTATTCTTTTTTTTTTTTTTTTACGCGAGACCAAAACATTATGCTCATAATTATCAATATCTCCTGGTCTCTTTCCCACTGAGCATCCTTAATGAGCTGCGTGTCTCCGTGCACTCAGACACCCACACATGCAACAGAAATATACGCGTAAACGCGTTCATGTACATCTTTGCGGCCACTGAGTGCAACTTCGCAGCCGGTCCACCTTTTTTGTCTAATGAAAATACACAAAGCTTCACTTTTCAAAGAGCTGTCAGGAACACAGTGAAAGCTGTAGTCCATTGATTTCCCCCTGTAATTCAGTTCTCCCCCTCAGCCACTGACATCAGCTTTTTAAAAGTGATCCGCATGCGTGCTGTGAAAAATCATTTCCCACCGCGGAGCTTTTCACACCGCTCCACAGAGGACAAATTCAAAAAAAGTCCTTTTTTAGGATCTGGACTAATGCACTCTCCCTGCTTCCTGCTGTTTCCCACAATTAACTTTTTTCTCTCTCTCCGTTTCGGCTCATTCACCTCTCAGTGCCACTTTGGTGGGAGATATATATTTATATGCATCAGCAGCGATGGACGCGTGAAGACGTTTGAACTTTGCGATCACACTGAGGAGAAATCAAAAACCGCAGAGGAGGCCAGGCCTGGTTGTTGCAAGATGACTGACCTTCCGCGGGAGGTGTGCACAAGGAGCGTGACCAGGGTGGAGGTGGCTGGACACACACAGTTGAGGGCCAGCATGGCGTATTTGAACTCCTCCTCACACACGACATGATCTGAAAAGGGAGCAAACGATCAGAGGGGCTTTACACGACGTAGAAGTTGAAGTGTTCGGAAGAAAACACATTTTCTCATTCTTTTTTGCTTTCTGGCCCGAGGGTGAGCTGCAGAGAACTCTACCTCTCTCTTAACTCGCCAGCTAGTTGCTTGCTTTGAGAGGCGAGGATGAGGCTAGCTATGAGAGCGATTCTGGAAAAACCAAAACAAGAAGCTGAAAGGCGCTCTGAGAATCTGCGGGATTGCGAAGAATTGCTGATCTGTCGTTTATGACTTACAAGCGACCGAAGTTGCTTTGCTGGACATCTAACTCTCTGCCAGAAAGCAAGTTCCGCTAACAAACTCTCACCTGCAAATTTCACGTGGAACTTATTTTCAGGTTTGAGTATCTGGACGTAAAGGGGACAGTTTGGAGCGAAGTCCTTCACTGCCCAGGCTCTCAGGATGGTCTGATGGTCCTGAGGGGGAAAACAGTCGAAGATAAAGCATCCTCGCTCCTGCATTCTCTCATTAATCGTATCTCATCAGCCTGTAATTGTCTTGATGACTGACAGCATTAATGAGTTGAGCTCCTGTAAACAGTTCTACAGACAGTTCACAACTCACGGTGAGTTGAATTCAGTGTTGTTTCACTGCGGTTCTTACCGCAGCCATGCGATCCACCTCGTTACGGCTGCTCAGAATGAAGCAAGCCTCTGCGTCGTCCATTCTGCAGCACCAAGACAAGTTGACGAATGATAGGAGAAAGTCAAAATACAGGACACATTTCTTAATTCAAAACAAAAAAAATGAGTGAAAAGCCGCGCCGCACTAGAGTCAGCCGACTGAAACGACCATTGACCAGTCAGAGGAGGTAACGGCAGCATGCTTTAATTCAATATCTAATTCAGCATCGCCTACAACACACATGGAAAAAACACTGAAAGATTAACCTGAAACGCTCGGCGCTGTATGTTTGCTGTGAGCGTGGAGCTGTTTTTTGCATACGATTAACACAGCCATGAGAGTGCAGAATGCAAAAACAAAGCGTGGGCGGATTCTGAAATGGTGCCAGATGCAGGATGTAACCGCGACACACTCACACACACACACACACACCCAGTCTCCTACTTCTAATTGCTCCTTCAGAACCCTGACGAATGTATACAGTGAAGTTATATAAGCGATTTCATCAGAGTCATACTTTGGTGTCTGGTGTAAGGTTTTCCTTACCTTATAGTATAACTGTTACACAGGATTCACATGCCGCTTTACATTTTACGTCATTGCTTTTTGCCGGATATATTCTTACTTTAAATCCCCTCCTGTTGGTAATGCAGTTTCTCCGATCACACTGGCTGGTGACTACAGTAGAAAACATACGACATCAGCTGTTTCCGTAGGTTGTTTACCACTACAAATGACACGTAAACAGACCTACGCACATGAAATCAGTCGGATTTGCCCTTCAAACTCGGCTGTATCTCTCATAACTACTTCCGCGCATTTAATGTGATTAAAACTTGGCCCGGCATAAAGACTGACAGCAGGTTTTTTCCAATCCTTCTAACGGTGTTAACATTTTTGAAAGTAGTCACTTTCACAACACTTTCACGACTTAAAATCAATCCGAGAGAAATGTGAGACAGATCATGTTTGCTTTCACGGGAGAAAGTGGTCCAACAGCAGAGTCTGGAAAAGACACGGGGGTACGGCTTGAGAGAATAATTACTACGTGGGATGATTATGAGGCGACACAATAGCTCCTGACAAGCCTATTTATTTCAGAAAGAAGTGAGAGAATAGAGAAAAGTAATGCGAGAATATCTTTTTTGACGTTTAAAGGAGAGGGGCACCGCAAAAAGTGGAAAATCAGTCATTATCTGGGCATTGGAGTGTTCCTCTGAGGTAGATGGGGACTTGTTTTAAGACATTTAAAAAACAACTGAAAGAAAACACAAAATGGCTCCATGCAGCTTCACCGGCGTAATCCAAGAACCCGGACATCCCAAAGTGATTTGAAAAGATGTTATTTACACCCTAGACGTGCAGCTGATCTTTTACACCCAGTGTGCTAACGCTTTTAGCATGGCGGCTACAGTGAAGACTTTGGTTTCAAAAAGGGTATAAATTACGTCTTTTCAGATCAATTTGGAACCTTTGTACTTCCAGTCGCTTGGATGAGCTGTGTGGAGACATTTCATATTTTCCTTTAGTTGTATTTTCAGTTGATGCTACGACGCTGTTTTGCTGTGAAGCTCCAGAAATGTTTTGTCGACCACGAAACCTTCCATTGTTTCCATCATTTTTGGGTGAACTTATCCTTTAAGTAACGGCAGAACAGCAGAGATTCCAAAATGCTCTGCAGTAAACATCTCACCCCCATAAATGATGCAGATTCAGACTAATCACCAACTTGTCCTCCCAGTAGGCCTGTCGCTAATGGAAACATCAAAATTAGCGTTTGATGTCTTTAATTTGTTTCACCTTTGATTGTTGCAATTACAGCAATCAGCAAAATCCGTGTTATCACTCAAAGAAGCTGGATTTGTGTGAGTCTTCAACAGCCACACAGCTAAACACATCAACAACACATCATCAACAACACGACAGCAGCGCCGGCGTGCTGATGTTTAACTTTACATTTTTACCATGTTCACCACAGTTTAGCATGTTAACATCAGCACTAAGCACAAAGTGAATCTGAGGCTGATGGAGACGGGAAAAAAAAAACCTTGACTTTTTCATGACGCATGAAGACGAGTGAATAATGACTTAATTTCAATTTTGGGGGGGTGAACTTTTCACCAAAGTATTGGTTAAATTGAATTAGATGATTGATCCTGGATGAAGAGTGAAGCTCACCAACACTACTATGATTCATTCTGCAGGAAACACAAACTGTCCGTACTCATTTAATGGCAATCCAGACGATATTTGTCGAGACATATCACTCAAAATCACGAATTTCAACCTTTGCAGACATTTTCATTCTGAAAAGTAATTTCAACTACATAACAGTTTATCTGGGATGAAATATCAGATCCTGAGCTGGTTTGCTTGGTGTCTACCCCTTTTTAATCTTTGTAAAACAGAATGCATTTGACAAATCTTAAGACTATTTGAAATATTATAAATTGATAACCAGTGTCATCCGCTGATCCTTGACCACATGTTCTGGTTCTGTCCTTTCATAACCTCTTATTGAAAGCCTTAAATCGCTTGAGACGGTGAGATTCCAAATCTATATGTCATCAATAACTTTGGGTCCTCCCTGCGGCGACGGTCCTACCCAGATACAAATGAAATCTTATCGCTCTCTTCACCTGGATCAAACGACAGATGCTGACATATGATGCACAGTTTAGTGAAGCCCCTTGAGGCAAATTGAGATTTGTGATTCTGGGCTATACTATAAATACAACTGAATACATTTGGCCTTTAAAGCAAGAGGCCGGATATTGCTTTGTTGGAAAAACTCAGATCCGCTCCATATTCAAGGCCCTCACCAGGACTTTGACTTTGAGGTCCACAAGACACGGACAAGGATGTGGGAGGTGGGCGGCAGAAGCGGAGTGGAGTGAGAGTTAGATGTTAGCAGTGGTTGAAAAAGAAGCCATGTAGAGCTGGAACATTTTCACATCTGATTTATTTTGACAGAACCAGATGTGAGCGTGGAACGACACACCAAGACTGTTTTAGTGAGTTTTAACTCATTTACGTCGAGCTCGAGTGGAAGTGTTTTTTACGACAAGTTAACGAGGCAATTAAGATCATCTTAGAGAGAGAAACTGGGAATCAGAATGTGTTTGATTGTATTTTTTCTGTTTAGAAAGGAAGATAAAAGTTAGAGTATTCCATTCCTTGACATTTTGTGAGTTTATTTTGTTTATTCATTAAACTAAAAGCCAGCATATATCTCCTAACTAACAGGCTTACATCAGTAGACATCTTTGAAACACAAGACATAGACGTTTTTGACATGAAGCCAACACTGTTGTTTCTTTAGATTCTGTTGTTCACAATTTTTCACTGTTTTAAACCAACGTTCTGCCCAAAACATACCAGGAAACAGGTTGTGAATACATCATCAGAACTCTGAGGGGTTTAGGATCTCTGACTCACTTGGCTCGCAGCAGGTCCTGGTCTTTGAGAACAGACCCTTGCAGATAGATGACCCGCTGAGACCACAGAGGGATTTGCAGCACTCGCCGCACCTGGAGGTCCATTTCACTTGGGCAGAGGATCACCACATAGTAGTCCTTGAAGAATACAGAAGAACGACTTAAACATCTATAGTAGAATGCACAAAGAACCATGTAGAAGTTGCAATTGTCCCAAAACAATGCAAATGACTGTCTTATCTGAAACACATCCCTTAGAAACACACCATGTTGACTGTTATCACATCACAAATAAAATGCCCATCTTGTACTCCTTGGTACCTGCAGTCTGGGATGGGCGTAGAACTCATTGAGAAAATCCATGAGCAGGTCTATCTTCAGCGCGCTGACACAAAGCACGACGTGTTTCTCCGTCTGCGCTCGGTGGCGGCTGTAATTCCCTCCAGACTTCTGTCTCTCCATCCACAGGTACATCAGCTCCTCGAACTGGCACACGGATCAAACCGAGTGAGAGCAGAAACTTCACACTGGGAGCATTCAGAGATCGCCGCAGACTGTTTCAACGCCCTCCTACCTGCAGGGGCAGCACCACCAGAGCCACGCAGATCATGATGACCACCAGCAGCTGGGAGGGCCATATGCGCGGCGTGACGTCTCCGAAGCCGACGGTGGAGAACGTGACGATGCAGAAGTAGAAGGAGTTGAAGAGGGAGAGGTTTTTGCCCGCTCGCTCCAGGTGCTGGATTCCACATGTGCTGAAAGCACGTATACAAACAGCATTTATCACCACAGTCTGCTTTTCACTATAAACTCTGCAACATAGAGCAGTAACAGGACATCTGATGAGTTATAGTCATAATGAAACATCTCAAAATTATATCATCATTTACATTATTTACATGCACTGCAAAAACAAATCAAAAGCTCAGCTGTATAAAGTGAAAAGTTTCGATTGGCTGTTCTATTCTCATTATTTTCATTCGTAGGTCGATTGCTTTTCTAATCATTTCCTTCCTGGATAAAAGTCCAGAAAACTGTTTCAACTGTTTGTTCAGTTGTATAGAGTTTTGAGAGGAATTTACTTGAATTTATTAAAGTTTTCCATTGAAACGCATTTTTTTTTCATGCTCACCTTCAATGAACTTACCAGACGTCTCACTGTTACAGTAGTTTTGCATTCAGAATAATTAGAAATGTACAAACTGATCTCACTCTGTTTTATCCTTCACTTACATCATTCTTTCATGGAAGGAATCTTCCTAGAAATTTAAAAGGTATTTATTTTCCTGAGAAAGGAAAGTTGGAAGCCATCGACAAAAGTCTGATCACAATTTAACCTCTATGGGCAGCAGTGTTTCTTTCCCTAGGATGGGGAAGTGAGTGACCCACCTTACTCTGCTTCTGATCATCGCTCCTTATGCGTTAACCTAACCAGAGCTCTTGAGAAGAGAGAGTCGTGCATCTCTGTTAACTCCAATGAATCTTTTTTTTTTTTTTTTTAAAGCAATGGTGCATCGTTGAGCCTCTCAATAATTTCCGGAAGCTGAATCCCGTTTGCAGGCTCTGAACCGAACCAACCCAACTGACGAATGCAACATGTAATATCAATCAGAGTCAGAGCAGGGCAGGTCGTTCCTTCAGCATCCTAGGAAACGCAGCGGCCAGGGTTTCAGTGCCTCCAGCGCAGCCAATGTTTATCTTAACAGATTTCTGAGCCAAGATTTAGTCATTGTTTACAAGGCTGCAGATACATTTAGAAAATAGCTCCTTCAAAGCTAGTCGACGGGCTCCAGGATTACATTTCCACCTGTTCTGCTCTCCGAGGACTCTTCACCGACATGCAACCAAAGCCGGCTCAAACGTGATTTGTCATTACTACGACCACAAACAGAAACAAGAACGCTTCAAATACCAAAATCTGGTCCCTTTTCTACAGATATATCTACCTAATCATTGTGCAACAAGCTATGCACCACCATAGATATACACACACACACAACAACAGACATGTCTCCAATGTAATGCAACATTTCTGCAGCCTATGACGCTTGATATATACATGTTTTGTTGAGACAGAGAGCTGCCGACACAGAAAAAACTCCAGATTCACCTCACATCACATAAACATTTACATAGAGACAGAAGGACGTTACAAACAGCTACACAAAGAAGAAAGTCCTTGAAGAGCCGGCCTCACCCAGTGAAGACCAGGCAGAGCAGGGTGCAGATGAGAATGAGGACCTGGTTGAACATGGCGGAGTTGGTCCTCTGGATCGCTCTGTGGACGTCATTCTACCCAATAACGACAGCAGACTTTAACATGTGAAGCTCAGAAACACTCATCTCTGCTCATGTTAAAGAGAGACAACGTGCATCTGTCAGACGTTCCTCTCTGATCACTCATGCCACTTGTGCCAGGAAACGCTCGCACCATTAGTTTAGCTATTCATCGCAAATGCCAACGGCGGTATGGTTTCTACCCTTGGATGCCTCCCGCTGCAGCAATACAGCTGAACACAATGGGGAAAAAAAATATGAAAAAAGTCAGACAGGCGGGCAAATGATCTCCCAGAGGAAGCCCCTCCAGGGTGCAAACAGTCAAAGCGGAAACAAAAGCTGGAGAATGATGTGTTGCTGCAGCCACGTTATGAAATGACTGTGAACACGAAGGGCTTTGTATAAACGGGTGCGGTGAAATGCAGTGGCTGTGATGGAGAAGCCGTCAGCTGGCTCAGCGAGGCGTGACGAGTGTCTCGCCTTCATAGAGTCATTAAAATGTTGATTAAAAAACAAGTTGTTAAAAGAAACAATCAAGGTAACGTCTTTAATTGACTCACGATCATGTTCTCCAAAGCACACTTGGCCAGCCAGCAGTTGAGGAACACGGGAATGAAGATGCCCCTTATCGAGGGCCAGAAGATCTGAGGAAAAACAGTCGCACGTTTAAAGTCATTAACGGATGACATTTCACACTTTATTCATGCGTGTTTCTCACACATTTCAAAAAAACTGAACTCCAGTGAGAAACCTGTCCCGGCTTTAACACTTCAACCTGTGAAAAAACAAGCTGCAACCTCCGGCAGCTGAAAAATAAAGCGCAGATCCAAAAACTGCAGTTCCTTCAAGGGGCCAGTTAAAGCTGGCTCCAAAAGAGTCAACCCCCATAAGATCCTATCTTTAAATGGCTGTGTGTGTGTGGTGTGTGATGTTGGGACGAATAATGTGGCTCGCTGCATCGTTAGGTCTGGTTAACAGACCAGAGCGGAGAGACAGATGCCGGCGTTTAAGATGAGCGAAGCTTCTGGAGGAATGAGAAAAAAGTGGACTCATCGTCACTCTGACTTCTAAACCTGTTGGCCCTAACAAACCGTTGTGGTGCCGAAATCCACTGCAATGACTTCGGGTTCTCTCTTGAAGGGAAAGGTACTTTACTTCCATCAGCGTGAGAAAGAAATAAAGAAAAAGACACCGTCGGATAACGAGAAAGATGGAGAAGATTTCTACCCTGGGTCCATATTCTCTTGTATTTCTTCTGATTTATGACAATGTTTTACATCTTTCCCCCCCTGTTATTTATCACAACCCTTTTCTGCCGCTTTACAGCAAGTAGTCCTTCTGCCCTCGTCCTCCTCAGTGAGTGAGAGACGGACAGAGAAGGGAAGAAAACAAATACTGGGGCAAATTTCAGACGTCCTGAAAAGAGGAATTCTTGTTTCCTACGAAAAAGTTTTCAAGGACAGCTGCGCGTTTTTTGTAAAATCATCAATCACAAGAGACAACGTCAGCTGCGACCGAGAGGCTGACACACAGGGGAAATGAACAAGAGAAAACTGATGAATATTATATTGTGCCAGAGATCAGACAAATTCACAACAGTGGAGCAAATTATTCTGACTTGTGTGCAAAGTATTTAACATAAAAATGCTGCTGAAGCGTACTTATTTTGTCACTTTCATTCTTTAAAATTCACAAGAATGCAGGAAACAGAGTCTCTAAAGCTCACGTGTCTGGAGGACCAGCTGACCCCCTCTTTGATTTCAAAATCTTCCCTGTTATTGAGGTCTTGAGGTCGGCAGCCACAGGGCAGCTAACAAAATGACAACCAGCTATTAACAACACCCCAAACGACTGAGGTGCAGAGGTCCGGTCTCTAGTTTCCTCGATATCTTTGCGTGTGTCGTTCTCTTTGCTTTTTACCATCAAGCCCAGTCTGACTTAATACATCTCATATTCTCTGTGCTCGAGGCTAACGCTGTAAAAAAAAATTAAAAATGAAAACAAACAGAGGGCTCAGTCAACAGTGAGTTTAGTATTTCAGTGTTGCCATGGTGAAAGTTTTACCGTAATGATGAAGGGAACCGTGTTGATCATCTCCAGAAGGAAAGACACCTGGAAGATCTGCTCCCAGATGTTCCCCTGAAACCGACAAAACAAAACACAAAAACACTTTTTAACAGTTCTACCTGTAAGCACACAATAAGACAGTGAGTCACTGCACAGTTACATTTCTTAATTGTCGCCTGCGACTTTCCACGACCACTTAATCCTTCACATCCAACAGATCCTGTAATTACCGTCTATCCTTAATGTAGCCACGACAAATGACTCGGGCTAATTACACCACTTACAGACTGTCAATCTCACAGACCGTAAGTGACTTATTGTACAGGACTGTATTCTGTAATCACGCCGATGTGCTTGAAGTCTGTGTGTGTTTATTTGCGTGTGTGTGTGTGTGTCTCACCTTGTAGCTCAGATACATCAGTAGCATTGTCTCCAGGAAACTTATGATGGCCACGATCACCTGCGCGAATGGAAGCAGGGGATGATAAACACTCTTGTGAATTTAGTTTTCATTTTTTATTTTATTTTTTACTTTTTTTACTTTGTTTCGTTCTGACTCACCTGAATGGCCCAGACAGGAATCTTTCTGTCCACCCAGAAGATCAACTCCCTGTCACACAAAGCGTTCAATGGCAACTCTTTTATTGACAATTAACAATAAATATCCTTTTACATCACAACGTGTATTATTATCTCAAAAATAAGTCAGTTATTATATCTTTTAGATGGGTCTTAATAAGCAATGCTCCAGATTGATTTCATAGTAAAAACACTGATCTCATGTCAGATTAATAAGTTGAGAGCAGAGAAATGAGCTGGATATCGTTCTCACTGCAGGCTACATAATCATTTCTGACTAATTTAACTCCATCAGGTAAAATCACAACTTCTGCTGCTTACCAGTTAATCTCTCTGTCCTGCACCGATCCGTTCCACTGGCAGTCAACACTGCAGGGTAGAGGCGATAGTGTGAAAATGAATGAACGTAAACACTAAAGTTATCTGTGCCGACACGCTTTAGGACGTCTCTTAAAGGAGCACTATGTGATTTTGGGGAAGAAATTTAAATCAGAAGAGAAAATGTTTGACAGACTGTTTTTTTTTTAATGCCTGAACAAACTAAATAAACAAACTTAATTTGTTTTCATGACTGAATAAACAAACTGACCTTAAACGACAACACAACTTCATACTGTTTGACTTCGTTTATATGTGGCGGACCCTGCCACCTTCAAACAGTGTTCTGGGGACCTTATTTTCCAGCTTGTTTATTCAGTTATGAAAAAAAAATCCGAGTTTGCATTATTACCTCATTAATATTGTAAATATCAAACTTCTGAGTTTGTACTTCTTCTCCAGAAACTAGAAAGTGTCCCTTTAAATGCTCATCTGCAGAAAAAATAAAGATTTATTGAGAGATGTTGAAAAGCTCTGTTGTGTGTTCAGTGATCAGTGGGGAAATGTAACTTCACTTTAAGTTCTTTACTTAAAGAACTGTTTGTAAAAGTTCCTTTTCTATTTCACTTTATACTTCTACTCTTCTACATTTCCGAGGATAATATTACACTTTTTACTTCACTAAAATATCTGACAGCTTCAATTAGTTGTTATTATCCAAGTAAATCACTGTGCACAGAAAACATTAAAATATACAAGTAAAGCTGAAACGATTCGCTGATTAACAGACAGTTAATTAGCAACTAGCTCGATTAATGACAGAAAATCGCAGATCACAGGAAATGATATGCGAGAGAGAGAAGAGGGGGTGACATTAAACGGGGTGCACGCTGTACCGAGCAACAGGCCACCAGGACGCCTCGACACTTTGAGTCATCTTTCATTAAAGAACATACGGTGGCTTCAGCTTCTCAAATATTAGTATTTGCTCTTCTTTACTTTTAATTATTGTGAAGGTGTCACGTTGGGCTCTGGGTAACTGTGACAAGATTTCTCTCTGCTTTCTGAATGTTTACACTTTAAAAACTCATCTGATTAATGTGGGAAATAATCAGAAGATTAATACATGATGTAATTAGTCAGCGGTTGCAGTCTTATAGAGAATAGTTAAAAGTCAGCTCAACCTCAACCAGCTACACCAGTAAAATCCTGCTTTTAAGGTCCCAAATTGTAGGAATTTGGATTTCCATGTTAGCTTTATAATATATAATGTGAAACTGTCAAAATGCACCCAGCTCTTATTTAGAAACTATGCCTTTAAACAAGCTTTCATTAGGTTGTGACGCCACAACTAAACAGTCACCACCCTCCGCCACGCTATGGCTGCCAAAATATCGGCAGAGCTGATGTGGAAACACTGTGTGCTCAGGCCTTCGAGAGCGGACCAATCAGAGCGAAACCGACTTTTTGGGACAGTGGTCTTAAAGAGACAGGCATATAAACGAAACAGAGGATGAACAGAGGTGGTGCAGCAAAAGATGGCATGAGAAAATTATGTTTCTTGGATACTTGAAGCACATAAACATGTACAAGGAGACACTTATAATAGAAATAGGAATCATATGCTTTTCTAAATAAAATAAGAATAATTATATAAAATAGTACAGCAGTCAATGGGGCCATTCTTTGTGCATTAAGTACTCTTTAATCTATGAGTATTTGTAATTCTGTAAAAAGTGCAGATTCCTAATAAAACTTTGATATTTCTACTTCTTCTAAGTATGATTTTCAGTGCAGGACTTTATTTTTAGTACTTTTGCTGGAGTAAAAAGATCTGAATGCTTCCTCATTACTGGTGTTGAGACACTTCAGTGTGATAATGTGTTATCACAAATATTGACTCGACTCGACACATTTCCTCTAGGTGCGAACAAACCATTTGCTGTTGCCGCTGGAGGTTTGCTGCCCCGCGCTGTGGTTGGCGTTGGGCCCCTGACCGGGATTGTCCGTCACCACTCGGATGATGTAGAGCAGACAGGTGAGCAGCTTCAGGCAGAAGTTGAACACGCGGATCCGAAGACCTGAAGGCCAAAGAAGAAGTATGCATCGTGACTCATAAGCAACGTGAGAGTGTCTAAGTGCTTACAGTAAGCTCAGCACAGTGGTAATTCCCTTTAAATTTATTGTTGTTTAGCAAGAAACATTTGGCTGTCTCGAGAGTGTTTTTCTTCATGCGTCTGGGTCTCATTATGCATGAATTTGTGAATATTGCTTTTATGGTCTCCTTTTAATGGACCATTTCAATTACACAAATGCCAACTCAAGGCTGGGAAGCGGAGGCCTGCACCATCCACTCACTTGATCTTTGGTTCTTGATGAAGAAAAGCTTCAGACGCTCCTTGAAGGTGTTCTCGTTGACGTAAAACTCGACCTGCACCCTAGCGGGGACGGAAAAAAGGAGGGAAATCATCAGCGGCACCAACACAAGGATCCTCACAGACGTGTTTTCACAGCAGTCTTCAAAGTATGAAATTCGACACAGCATGAATATTCATCACGTTGTTTTTCTAATCATCTGCCCGAGGAGGGTTTGGTAATTATCTGTCTCTGATTTTGTTCCCAATTACAAGGGTTACTGTAGGAGACGCAGCTCAAACCCAAAGGAGCCCCAGAGCGTCTGTCACGGTACGGAGGATCGTTGTAGCCAGTATTAAGAATTGATGAGAAAATGGGAAATTAGAAGAGAGAATGGTACATTATCCTTATTTAAAGCAACATTATGTAACTTTTTTTTTTTTACCTTAAACAGCTTCAAAGTCACGTTGATGGCACAGTGTCTTGTAACAGGGTGATCGGTGTCTCAGCTATCACTTGTTTCTACTCTATGTAACTTCAGTGAGAGGGTCGCATCACAGAGTTACACACATGTTTACTTCAACATGCAAGTTTTAACATCTACATTACATCTGACGAACTGTTACTGACCTCGGAATTGTATTTACGACAGTGGTGTTGCACTCAGAAACTGTGTGGGGGGCGCCAAAACACACAAAATGCCAATTTCTACATAATGTTGCTTTAAGTACCCAGGATAATCCGGCCATAATTACAATGTTAAACAACAAGTTTTCTCAGCTGCCCTGCCTCCACTCTTCAGACAACACCTCCTCATTTACACACATCTTAGAAAGACAAAAAACAAATGTGACATGTAAAGAAGAAAAACGAGAAGTTACATTTCATATCTTATTGATTCATTTTCCCTTAAATGTTCTTACATCTAAATTTTATCTTAAACAACACATTTCAATTTCTACTTTTTTTTTTTTTTCATTTTGGTGCTTTTAATGCCTTAAATCACATTAGCACTAGCTACATTTAATATAAATATAGTACTTACTTATCATAACCATTTAATTCTTTTGATTTTCTATTTTCTTTTGAAATTCAATTCAGGGTAATTTTGTCCTCCATTTTTAAAGGGGCGACTATGACATCACTACTGTCGCAAGTGAAGTGCTTGGAGACAAAAAGGGTCATATTGAAAACCATATCTAGGCTTTTTGCATTTGCTGCCATTTCAGACTTAACAACGATCGCAGAAAAATAAATACATAAATACATAAAAAACATGGAGAATGCTCGCTGCCCCACATGTTGGAAGAAAATTAATTATAGTTGCCCTCTTGAACACCATCATGGAAGATAAAACATGATGCAGTGAACTGATGGGTGCCCTTAAAATGTAGAAATCGCAGTGCAGTGTCCACTGGGGTGTCCTACATACATGAAAAACATTGAGCAGGCCTCCATGTGCCTATGATTAAATAATCAGTAATAGTTCACAGTGTGGTTTTAATCACAAAGGCGTAGCAAACACACAATCTCAGTCGAATGATAATACAATTACGGTGAGCAGAGCAGAGACGGAGAGAATAAGTGCAACTCAACAATAGGTATCTTGGCAACACAGAAAATCTTTACACAGTAGTCGTGTGCTGCCTTCAGAGGCGAGTGCAGAAAGACAGGAAAAAAACGACTGAGTGAACACATAAGAGGAATTGGAAGGATGTGAGGAGGGCTGAAAGCTGGTGAGGTTGTTCTGCTGCTGCTGCAGTAATCCCAGATTCCGTCTTGTGTCTGAAAGGTTCACAGTGGGACGGAAAGAGCAGTGTGGGCAGTTGGATGAACCGACATTCCTTCGGTATGAACTGCGACAGCTATTTCAGGTCTGCACGGTGATCGAACTACAGCGCAGGGTGGAGAAAACAGCCCTACAGAGGTGAAGCAGCCAAAGACCTCTGTGGTGAGAACAGCTGTCACATCTGGACATCAGCAGGGCAGAGATGAGCTCTGGAGGAGAAAAGCCACTTCAGCCGAGAGCTCGCTGTCACATGTGAGGGTCCTACAGATTGCTCTCTGTCTATCTGACTTTGTGTCTCACAAACACACACACACACACACACACACACACACACATAATGGTGCAAGTAATGGCCCATAATCAGCTCCTGTTGAGCACACAATTACTGAAGCTGAGGTGGTCTGACATTAGTCATACTGCGGCGTCACAGCAGAGTTTCAGGCGATAAGAAGCGCAGCTCTGGGAGTAATAAGATCTTCCACAGCGACTAATTGCAAACGAGCAACTTCTGCAAGTTTACTCAGATCGACTCGCTCCGAGGCGATCCCCAACAACAGACAGAGACCTGTTGCTTTGAATACAAACATAGAGCCAGAATACAATAGTTGGTTGATTTCTCCCAAAGTCAATCGACATAAAATGTATTGATGATTTATAGTTTATGATCTTGTCCATGAAAAAATTTTATATGTGCATAACTGAGTTGTTTTTACTATTGGTAAGAGAAAACAATCTCGTTGCAGCTCTAATATGAAACACTTTATGAGAATATTGATTAGTTAGTTGACAGAAAAAGTAATCTGCACTTACCTTTTTAATAAAACTTAAGCAGAAAAGATAGATAACTCACTGGTTGTTGCGCTGAATCATGAATATCTTTTGCTTTTCTTTGTCTTATACCAAACCACATGTTCGATTTTGAGATTCTGGACTGTTGTTAAGACAGAAGAAGCTAGTTGCAGCCTCCTATAAAACTCCATAGGGGTGATGTGATTTGTAGATTATTTGATTGGTCAGTTGACAGAAAGAATTATGCACAACTATACTCAAAAAACTTGCTAAAAAATGCTAAAATATTCACTGGTTGTGGCTCTAAATTACTTTTCTGCTTTTCTTTGTCTTATATGCAAGAGGTGGTGACATCAAACAGTTTTCAACACATGCAATTTCAAGCAGTGTAATTGGGGTATAAGTACAAGGTCAGCGCAGATAATTACAGTATGAATACTATGTAATAATACACAGATATTACAGTATTTGCTGATCCATCACCAACAGGCTGTTCCTCAGACTAAGTGCACACTTTTGCGTCCTAACTTGAAACCTTGTGATAATTCAAACCAGAATCAGCAGCAGCCAGTTTCAACCACAGCTGCATTCATTCTCATTTGTACGTGAACATCTCTTGGTACTTTCAAAAACATTTTCAACAAGTTAGACACGACGCCAGTGTTTCCAGTGTAGGGGACATCTCTGAACATGTTTTTGTTAACTTTAAGAAATCAACATGTGTCACCATCCTCTGACATTTCAAAGACCAAAGGTGATCAAAGATAAAGATGTATTGATGATGAACATCATGTTGCAGCCCTAATAGCCTGTCAATCTATCAGTCATCTATTAGTTCACAGACTGTTCAAACCTTTCAAATTAAAAACAGTAAATAAATAAATAAATAAATAAATAAATATAATAATAATAACAATAATAATAATAATAATAATAATAATAATAATAATAATAATAATAATAACATAATATCTAATATAATAATAATCATAAAATCCCAGCTTGTGTCTTTGGGTTTTGAGGTGTAACAAAAAAAATAAATAAATAAAAAAATAAAAAAAAAAAAAAAAAAACAACAACAACAACAACAACAAAAACAAGCAGCCTAATTTCAATAAATCGACTTGGAAATCCTGAGGGGAAATGTAAATAATCGATGAGGAAACTCTACTGAATCGATGTTGATCGTCAGTCACAGCTCCACCTGACAGACTCTTACAGCTGTCGCGACTTTCACCTCCTCAGAACAATAAATACACAAACGTGCGTCTCAGCAGTTTTTTTTTTTTTTAGGCGCGCTTATTAAAACCCGTCACAGCGAGCTCCCGCCATCGATCACCTATAATTACACGTTTGTCTCAGTAGAACAACAGTAAAAAATAATACATATTAAAAAAAAACAACTTCTCACGACACCAGGAACACTGAGTTCCGCGCGGCCCTACCTCTGCCCGGCGTCACTACCAAAAGGGTCCGACCTCCAGGTGCTCACGGTCGGACCGACCCAGGTAGGGATGACGATCTTGGGCTCCATTGTCCATTAACACCTGACGGCTGCGTCGTGCGGTCACTGTTAAATTCCTACAGTGTGTAAAAAAAGAAAAAAACAAAGCGCGCCTCCCCGCAGCTCCAAAACAACACAGCACGAACTGTCGGAGAACCAAATACCACCGGAGCGTCATGGGAATAAAACTAAATAAAACAAAATAAAACGTCTTTTACAAATCTATTAAAGAAGAGACTCGAAAAACAAAGCAGTGTTTGATTTCTCTTTTATTTAGAGGGATGAAAGTGCTTATTGGAGTATTTTTAGAAATGTATACAATCTCTCTCTCTCTCTCTCTCTCTCTCTCTCTCTCTCTCTCTCTCTCTCTCTCTCTCTCTCTCTCAGGCGCGCGGGCCTTGTTGCCACAGCAACGACTGGAATAACCCTAACTGATGCTGCTGCAGCATGTTCTCCTCCAGCATCACTGCGGCTCCTCGCAGAGCTGTCAACATTCACCCTCACAGTGGAGGAATGGTGCCCGTACATCAGCTGCACAGAAACAATCATTTGTCCTTCTTTTTTTTATTATTGTTATTTTCTAAATTGTGCCCATCTGAAACTCCACAAAGCCCCCAAAACCTCACTGCTGCAGTCAAGAGGCGGCGACAACAGGAGTGGATGGGGCTCTCTTTGCTCGGCAGGAAAAAAAAATAAAAACAGATGCTTTTCTTTCCCCTTTTGGATTTTTCGAGCAGAAAACCGCAGACAAAGTCCAAGAAAAAAAAAATCAAGAACGTTGTGGGAGGCTCTGAGCTCTCTCTGTGTCTCTTCGGCATCCTTCCCATCCCTCCCACCTTTTTTGTCTTCTCTTAATTTGAAGAGTCTGAAGTAGTAATTTTCAGATGACCTCCTCCGTGAGTCAGTGCTTTTGAAAATACCAGAGGAGAGGCCACTCCACTTGAACTCCCCCACCCTTCCATCCCTCCATCCCTCCATCCCCCCACCCCTCCATCCCTCCGCCCACGCCGGCACTGTAACGACACTCGTCATGGCTTTTTTCCGAGTTACATGAGAAGAATTGCCTGTTAAAAATGTGTGACATTTTCAGTTATGCATTTCAGATTCATATAACCGCTAATTTTAGCTCGGAAAGACGTCAGTTAGGTGAGGGAGAAAAAAACGACGGTAAATGGGGGGAAAAAAAGTTCGATCCTGCCTTTTTTGAGAAAGCAACCTTTTATGTGATGAATGATCCCCGGACAGATGTGGCCAGTGACATTTGGACGTTCACAGAGCCCGGAGGCTGACCGCCGGAAACCCGAGGCATCGCTCGCCCTCCCGACAACACTATCTGCCGGGCACAGAGGACGGGTTCATTTCCAGGAAGGACGGCAGACAAATGATAATAACTGTCGGAAAAACAGAGAGCAGAAAATGTAGACAGCTTGATCGAGGAGGAAAGAGTGGTTGTCGCAAGGACAGCTGGGGAAAGGTCGCCTCTGACTGAAAGCGTTGGCAGAGCTTGTTGTTTCTCCTCGTCAAACTGATCTGTCATATATTACTCTCGAGGGACCGCTGCTGCTGCAATCACATCTAAAATTACATTTCATCATCACTCTCCCGAGGTCCATCTGGCAAAAACCCCAGATTATAAACTGAGTGACACCCAAATATGATCCTACAACTCACTGATTGTTGAATTGAGCAGGACTACTGCGAAAAAGCAGAAAAAGGGGCGTTATTTAAGTTATTTTTGTTTTACACCTGAGAGGCAGAGGCTATCTAGACTCTTGCTGAGACACTTTCTTTGGATCTCTGGACAAACTGAACAAGGCAGAACTGAAGTTAAAAAAAGGGGGAAAACTGTGAAAAACTGCGAACGAGGAAAAGATACGTAACAGAGAGACTGACGGCTTGGTTTGAATTCTCGTCGAGAATTAGGTCACAGTGTTGTCGCTGAAAAACATGTTTCAAGTCAAACTTTTTCAAGTGTACCAAACACTCACACACACACACACACACACACACACACACACACACACACACACACACACACACACACACACACACACACACACACACACACACACACGCTCGCACACTCCTAGCCTACTTCTTTTTTTAAAAAAAAAACACAATGCTTCAGAAACTCTTTACTTTTCAGCACCATGGACAGCACCTCAAAATCTCACGGTTCTGGCTTCATTTCCTCAAAACACAAACTCCACTTCCACCGAAAGGGTAAGAGGACCTCTTCAAACTGCACTCGTGTACGCTGCCGTGTTAAAAGAACTACGAGTGCTGCCACAATGGTACAGGTCAACCCAGGCTTGAGTGCTAATTAGGGGTATTTGTTTAAGAAGAGTGACAGAATAAAAAAAAAAAAAAGAGGTCTTGCAATCAGCACAATTATGTGAACAGCACATAAGAAGACAAACACAGCAGTGATGAGGTCAAATAATCAGCGACACTCGTCCAAATAAAGTGTTTCTCATAGGAACGAGGAATTAGCGTGAAAAATGTTGATTGTGCTCTGCAGAGAAACGGCTTAAAAAAAGAGAAAGAGCAGCTACAGCCTGAAGGAAACAGGAGGCACTGTTTGCAATTTAGGTATTTTGCAGCGACAAATCTTTATTCTTTAAGTGTTGTAGAAGACGACCTTGATTAATCTCTTATTACAGGGATATACAGTAGTCTTGTTTAAAGTTCAAATTATTACATTTACCACCCGGGGAGACTAAGGAGACCAGCATGTGTCCACACAGTCTCGAAAGTAGTTGATTTCTGGCGTCTAAAAAATGATACAAACAATTAATGAATCATTACAGTAGTTACCCGAGGGGGTAGGCTACTTTAACTAATTGAAAAGAAAAATAGAAATTACAATTTGCAAGGAAAATAAGTG
Organism: Diplodus puntazzo; assembly: GCA_963678695.2. Taxonomy (NCBI): domain Eukaryota; kingdom Metazoa; phylum Chordata; class Actinopteri; order Spariformes; family Sparidae; genus Diplodus; species Diplodus puntazzo. The sequence goes on along the minus strand of OZ023173.1, from coordinate 20,455,371 downwards.
AGTTAGCTGAAACATCTGAATACAACATGTTGAGAGAAGCCTCTGTGACAACTAACATAGTTAGAAAGCAAGAAGAAAAGTTAGCTAACAGCTGCTGCAACAGATAAAAGGTTGAATTAGTCAGTTCAAGGTGATGGATACACAGCTGAAACAACAGTATGTGATGGATAAATAGTCTGGTTAAAGTAATCACTTACAGGTAGGGTATAGGCCTACGTAGTGAAAATAATATGCTTGCTAAATGTGATTGATAAATAATTGAAAAGGTTAGCTGAAAATAATGGATAAACAAATTCAAATTGCCCTCCAGTCTAAGCTAAAAGTAGCCTAACCTCATGGATGAGCTACTGAAATAGTTAGCAAAAAGCAACAATTCATTGGCTAAATAGCTAGCCTCTTAATAGTTGATTCAATTAGTTAAAAGTAGCCTAATGGATAAACAGTTGAACCTAAATGTAGCCTGTTGAAATACTTAGCTAAAAGTAAATGGTTGAAAGTTTGAAAATAAGAACTAAATGGCTAAATAGCTACACGTTATAGATTGATAGTTGAAATACTTAGCTTAAAGTAATGAGTTAATGGCTATATAGCTAGCATTAATGGTTTTATAGTTGAAAAAGTTAGCTAAAAGTAGTCCAGTAGTCTTAGCCAAAAGTAGCCTAGCTTTGTGGATAAACTACTGAAATAGTTTGCTAAAAGTAATGAGTTAATGGCTAAATAGTTAGATGTAATAGACTGATAGTTGAAATAGTTGGCTAAAGATAGTCTAGCCTAATGGATAATGGGTGAAATAGCCTAGCTAAATTTGATTAAACAGTTGAAATAGCAAAAATGTAAAAGTGGGCTTAATGTTACATTGGCCTCGGTGAATGTAATAGTTACATGACTGAAATAGATAGCTTAAAGTGATGAATACATTGTGAAGCAGTAAATAATAATGGGTGAAGGCTACAGTTGAAACTTTTAGCTGAAAGCAAACGACAAATAGTTGTGATACATGATGTGTGGATGAAGGGGTGCTTGAGGTCATCTGACCCTGCTTTGAGGGACATCCGACAAAACGGCCACTGGCAACACATTTATCAGCTGAGATAATCATCAGTCTGGTCAAACAGCACAGCTCAACCCTTATTTCTGCTTCCTACCTGTCATCGTTCAAGCTCTGGTCCCCGAGCAGCAGGTCTCTGAAGCGGAAGCGGGGCGGCAGTGGAGGCACCTCGCTCTCCTGCTGCTCCATCTTAAGAGCGGAGATGTCTAAGATAACCCCGCTGCTGCTGCTGCTGCTGCTGTTGACGGTGTTGGTCTGGAGTCGCGCCGAAGAGGAGCTGGAGGAGGGAGAGGAGAACAGTGAAGGAGCAAGAAGGGAAATCAAAGCAGAGAAAGAGGAGAAGTGCTGTGAGGAGAGGTTATGTTGGAAAAGGAGCGAGGAGAGGAAGCAAGGGAAGGAATGACACAGCGACGGCAAAGAAGTTAAAAATAGGACGGGGGAAAAAAAGAAACTGTCACAAAACTAATAGAAAGTTTTTCATCCTCGTCTGAATGATCCACTCTGAGCCTCTTTTGCTGTGTGTTTGCAGATCGTTCTTCAGAGCTGTTCAAGCAGCACCACAAATTATTGCAGCTGACGGATATTTATCCAAAGCATCGGGCACCCTAACGGCTTTACTGCCCTACTAGGCCTTTAATGCAGCCACTGTGGCTGTCTGCGTACACCATTATTAGGAGCAGAAGTTTAAATGCTTTCTGGAGAAGGTCGGACAATAGAGCGAACAGTTAACACAGAGGCCCATTATCCTGTAATGTTTGTTGTGAAACCCGAAACAAAGATTAGAAAAACGTCCAAAGGTTAATATTGATACACTTAAGTTGTTCTTCTTTCCTCCATTGTTCATCATCCAACCCAACTGCCAGAATAAGTGTTGGCGATATACATTTATGGAAACTTTATACGTCTTGATTCTGCAGCCTTGCATTTGTCTTTTCTACTTCACGTTGGGATCGACTCTTTGCTTCAGGCACAAACACGGATCGGGTGCTGCGAGGAACTGATTTGTGCTTCGTCACCGCAGACACGGCTGGAAATGCCCTCTCCTAACTCTATCGTCATCCGCTCCATGTTGTCATGATACGACACGTACTAATGTCGAAACGGGACATCGGGCGGGCCGTGTTCTGAGCCGACAGAACGCAGGACTACAGCTGGGCGAGGAGAGGCGGACCAGTCAAAGTTGATGGTTTTACACGATGTCAGACTTTTGATACGAAGGTGCCGACAACGTTATCGCCACGATCCTGTCGCTGCTGCTTACGTCAGCTGTTTCGTAGAAAGTGTTTTGAGGAATTGTCCTTTTTTTGGGGGTGGGGGTGAAGAGTTCTTCTTCTACCACTGGTTCCAACTCACGCCACCACGCATCAATAATCCTATGAAAAAAATCGAACACCTCGCATCGAGATTCATCCTGATATCAGATCATATGAACTGTTCGAAACATCCGGTGAGCTGCATGAAGAGTGCGGCTGCTGCTGTTATTAATGTCTGCAGATGTTGAGTCATCACTTCCAGCAGCTCGCGGCCTGAGAGCCAGTGCAGCACGGTGGGATGTTACTTCTGAACCAGGACGAGGAGGTGGTGAACTGATCCTCAGTCTTATGAAGGAATCAGGCGGATTAGAAAAAAATAAACCTCCAGTGTTTAACATTTTACACTCACTATTTCTGAGAGATAATAAGCGTCACCTCTGCGGTCAAAGAAGACAACATCCCTGCATTAGATATTACTCATCGCAGGCGGGCGGAATGAGGTTTCTGATTCAAATAAACTGTAAGTGCTCTGGTGTGAAACGCTCCTGATTAGAGGCAGGTGTTGTTTTTCAAGCCTCAAGAAAGCATCTGAACTCAGACAATCTGTAAAGAGGCGAGCAGAGACGAGCTTTGAACCTCTCTTTTTTTTATTCCTCCACCACTGTGTCCGCCTGTTTGTTTTAGTGTTCCATTAAGCTTTTCAAACTTAATGCATAATAGATGAAGATTGTTTATTTCCCATGTGGCCTCTTTGTGAGATCCATCCATCTAACTTAACCGAACAAAGCCTCCCCGATGGCAAAGAGCGAGAACAAAAAACATGTTGAGTGAGAAGTTGGATAGTTGGATTGTTGAGCTCGAGACATCTGTTCACCTCCTTTGGGAGTCATGTTTCTGGAAACAGTTGCACGGATGTTCCAAAGAAAAGACGCACAGGTGGAGCCGTCCAACGTATCTGAACATTATTTAACACGTTTATTATCAGTTCTAGAGATGGAAACATATGTACATTGAATGATTTCCAGGCTGTAACAGTGGGGAATGAGACAGAGAGCAAGCTGAGCAGCTGATCACACAGCAGCGCTGACAGGTAAACACACACTGACAGCTTTTACGCACAGCGCCACGATCAAAATATCCAAATTTAAAAAAATAAAAAATGAAGATATTTTGCACTTTTTACATATTTTATTCAGAGTAACCCCTCTTCAGCAAAGCTCTGATTATAACTCGGATGAACGCAAACAGGAATCTCGTTTAATTCATCGCCCATCTCCACATTTGATGCCCAAAGTTTGCCCTCCTCACTTGTCCCCGCTCTCGGTGCGTGTCTCTTACCGTGGCTTGTGCTCGTTCACGGTCCCATCGTCGTTCACAAACGTCTGGTTCACGTAACATTCACTGCACATTTTGGCCGGAGATCCGGCGCTGCCGTCGGACTGGAGAGCTGCGGTGGTCGGCGTTGAGTCCCCCTTGACAAAATCGCCTTCCTGGGTTAATTGCATCGGAGGTGATCTGCCCAAAAACGAGTGGACACCCAGAGGAGAAAAGAGGCGCTTTTCTTCTTCTCTTCTTCTTCTTCTTTGTTGATGATGTCTCCCTCACCTCACCTATTCAGGTGGATCTTGGAGGTATGGAAGAGTTTGTGTCAGCCCACGCAGACCAGCTAAAAGTGACAGCCGGATGAGGAACTCTTCAAAAAGACGGACTGAAAGATGCAGATGTGGTCAGGGGAAAAAAAAAGAAAAGAAAACGAAAAAGAGCAGCAGGCTGGCGAGGTGTGAGGAGTGAGGGGGGGGTGAGAGGAGGGAGATGCAGAGGACGGGTCTGCAGCAGTGAACATGACGCTGATGACAGCTCTCCTTGCTGAGGTAGCTGCACACCTAATGACATAACTGTTGAATTATCACCCAACTCTTGATGTGGACAGAGAGATCAGCACCATCTGTTGGAGGCTGCGGGTCCCTTCACTTCTGCAGGGTGAAAACATGGGAACTCTGAGGCTGAATCAACTGTGACATGAAGAGGGGAAATGTCCATGAAAGCTTCAAAGTGACAGGAACACATGACTATATTGCAGTCAGATACAAAATAAATCAGTGATGAAGAAGATTTCAGGTCTTGTATTTAAAGGTGCAATATGAAAGAATTGGCCACCTGTAAAATTCACACTTGAAACATACAGGAGGCAGCATATCACCAGAGTAGCTGCTGCTAACTGTAGCTGCCATTAGCTCAGTTAGCCGTGCAGCTAGTGGTAGGGACCAAGCTTTGAGGCCAACTTGTCTTGTGGCCAAACTGTGTAATGACATCGTCACGTGATGCACTGTGGCCCAAAACTGCTTTTTCCTCTAAGCTTAGCTTGTGAAAAAAGCGGCTGTAACACAGTGTATAGATTTATTTTGAGTCACAACCCCTGTGAAATGACTTGTTTGACTCTTATAAATGAAGTCAATCACTCAAGTTAGTGGGCCCCACAATACGGAAGATCTGGGTGATTTTCTTGCCAGGAAGTTGAGACATTTTGGAAAGTGGCGCTGAGCCATTTCATAGGAATGAATGGACTGCTGCCTCCAACACCGTGTCCAGGACAACAAGTAGTATTTCATTACGCAAACCTGTGTCGCACAAATGAACCTTGACCATCGACGCCTTCTGTAAATGAAACCACTTGTAGAGTTTAGAGGGGAAATCTGCGAAACTAACTGCTAACGACTCAAGAGCTGTCTGAAATGTGACAAAAGGTCCCGACTGTGGACACTTTTACTTTTCTGTAAAAGGTCACAAGCAAAGATTTTAGGGAACTGCTGGCTCAATCGTTAACCATCCATTGCACTTTAGAAGCTTGTTGTGTTTTTTTTTTATGTAGAATCTGAATCATAAAACTGATCTACAAAATAAACTGACGAAGAAAGTGCAGCACTTTCCTCTGAAATGTACCGCAGTGGAGTAAAACTCACTTGTACAAGTACCTCAACATTTTTACCAAGGTACAGCACAGGTGAAAACATTTTTTAGCTTAATTCATAGAATTTCCATTTCGCCAGTAGCTCCAGCCTTTATGGGATCAGCAGACAGCGACAGCAAGATGACTGACGTGTAAATCTTAATGCAAATATTCCAAAAGATTTCACTCGCATGACAGAAACGTCCTCTCTTGAAGGATGTGTGCAATATTTTATAAACCTATTCAAAGAAAACAAACTCTCTCCCTAAATGAGTCATCTATAAACAACAAAAAAGCCTGAGGACTCTTAAAGTGAAGTTTCTAACTTTAAGGTCACTGCAGTATTTACCTGACTGTCTCCAGGGACTGTCTATATATCTGCCAACTCAAATAAATCCCAGGCGTCACATTTAAATAATGAGTGTGTATCAGGGGAGCGGGTTGCTAAAGAAATGCAACGGCTTCACGGTGATCGGATGATTCATCGATTCATCATCCACATTTCTTTCCACTCTCTCCCTGCTGTCGGTGTTTTCTCAGGTGTGTTGAGCTCAGGCGGCGGATCATCACACCTCTCACACAGAAGAAGCTCTCTCAGGCAGCAGGCGAGGCACAGAGAGGCCGGCAGCGTAACAGGCTGCCCGTGGGACCAGAGAAGTGTGTGTGGTTCATATTTTAGCACAGCACCAAAGAGGATGATGGGTAAATATTATGGGTGTAATAACAACAGGTTTAAAAAAGGGTTAAATTGTGTATTTACCACAGTATATAGGAAGATCTGTGAGATATACTGGATATTATTAGGGTTTACATCATCAGATTATTAATACTGATGCATTAATGCACAGGCGAAGTTCAGTCAATCAGTGTCAATCAATATTTTCACATAACAAAACATTTCACAAACACAACATTCCAAAAAGCAAAACATATCTCAAAAACCCAGAAACATTTTTACAAAACACATTTCCGAAAAAAAAATGAACATTTTCAGTTCAGATATTTTGCAAAAAACACAACTTTTCACAAAGCACAAAACATTTCATAGATGATTTGCTTTTCACAAAACAGAACAACATTTCAAAAACCAGGAAACGTTTCAGAAAAAAAAACATGATAGCATACTTTATCACAAAACACAACAACATTTTGGAAGAAACTTATTGTTTTTTTCTTAAATGTTGTTGATCTTCTTGAAGTTTCAATGTGTTTGATGACACTTTGTTGTGTTTTGACACTCAGGGTCACATTAATTTGGGATTAAAAGATAATCTGAAAAATATAAAGGGGAAAAGTCTCATCAACAGCTCATTGTCAGGTCTGAGACGTGACAATGGATCCAAACTTCACCAACTGCTGGTTTAATCTTTGAAAAATGTGACTTTACAGGCAGATCAAGTGATTTGTTTTAATGTACAATATGAATATGAAACACAACTCAGCTGTCATATAAATGAATTTGAGTAAGAATAATAATATTTCCCTCTATAATGTAACGGAGTAGATGTATATAACAGCATATCATGAGGTAGTACTTGTGTAAAAGTGCTTTCCACCAAAGAATAAAAAAAACAAAACATCACATGGACGAGAAGCCAAACGACTTCCACTGTGCTGCCAGGAAAAGAAATGAAAATAAAATGTGAAAGATTGACTGACTGGATAATTTTCATTATTTATTTATTTGATGACGCAAACTGGATCGTGTACAGAGGAGACGTGGGAGAGGTGATATGATTCACTGAGGTGACGGTGACATGAGGTTGTGTTAAGAGTTTTTAAGCTTGTGATGAATGTTTGGGATTGAGACGTTATCATAAGCAAATGCTTATTTTAAATTCTTCGTAAAGCACAACTTTTTCATGTCACAACGTGACATGAAAATGGGGTTGCAAATACATTGATCCTTTCAGTCATGCTGGTGACGTGGCTAACACAACTATTGGAAGGTTTGCCATTGCAGTTTGCGCAGACACTCATGGTCCCCAGAGGATGAAACGTGTAGCTAAATGATGCTCTAGTTTTTTATTAGGCACCACATTTTTGTTTATGAATGATATATTTTGATAACTATTGGACAGATGTGCATATATCTCAAAATGTTCTGAAAGTTATGGTCCCCAGAGGATGAACCCTGTGTGTAAATTATGCACTAGTTTTCATTAGGCACCACCACGAGGTACACATTTTTGTTCATGAGTGATATATTTTGATAACTATTGGACGGATGTGCATATATCTCGATACGCTCTGACAGTCACGGTCCCCTGAGGATGGAACTTATAGCCTTTGTGATCTACTGACTTCATCGTGCACCACCATGACTTGAACATTTGTGATTCGGAGGGAAATGTCTCAACAAATGCTGGATGGATTGCCATTCATTTTTTTACACTCATTTGTTTATTAGACTTTAAGAACTTGGATACCTTTCATTTTACATCAGCATGATGTCAAAAGTACATTGGTTTGTGACTAAATTTTTGTACAAGCACTCAGATGTTTTACTTAGCTTGTGGATTTTGGAAGTCTTGTTGCATCCTAATATAACATTATATTCTATTGTTGATTATTCTTTGCATTATTCATCTGAACCTACAAAGTGACTAAATTTGTGTTTTAATGAGTGAATAACAATATAAAGAACAATATTTGCCTCTGAATTGTGGTCTAATAGAATAAAGTCGCAAAAGGATTACAATACTCTTCAGTACGTGTTAAGTACAAGTACCTCAAAGGTTTATCATTAAATATATAGTTATTTATCATTTTAGGGTTTTGTGCAAAACTGACATGCCCATCATTCTCAGCTGTTCTTTGTGACTGTGTTCTAATTAGCAAAAAAAAAAAAACTCTCTCGTTGGAAATATAACCACAGCAGTAGCTTTCCACAAGCTTAATTACTAGAGGGACAGCAGCAACACAAATCCCTTCAGGCATCAAATATGTTGTATGTGCAGCTGCTATTCACACAAAAATTTGTTTAACTATAATGGAAGTACAACTTTAAGTATATATTAAAATAGATCCTTCAGTGATTATACTTTGATATGATTACCTGTGGAATTGACAGTAAAAATGGTTTAAATGTTGACGCTGTGCTCTCATTTATAAACAGACAGTAAATAAACCATATTGCAGTAAAGCTGATGAGACAGGGAGGACGACATGTATCGCCGTTTGACTCTGTACCACCATCAAACATGTTTGCAAAGGCTTCTGCTTGCTTGTACAAAGGCTTACATAAGCTCTGTAACTATTTTCAGTTAGAAGTCAGACCCTGTGCCATGACCGTCTCCATCTGGTGTCTGGAAGCCACCGTGCTGCGCCTCCCCGAGCTCAAACCCTCCGCTGCGCCATCATGTGCTACCCTGAAATTAGAAAAATGCCAAAACAGCAACGAATAACAGAAAATATCTCTTGTCACAATGCTTTATGGGAAAGGTTTTTCACTCTCAAAAGGCCTTTTTCAAATTCATTTAGTTTGTTTTATTTGAGGTTGAAGTTGCTAAACCACTTTAAATTCAAGTTAGAGATTCAATTTTTCTATTTATGATCCAACTTCTATTGTACATGTGTACAGTTTGCTTTCAAGAATAAACTTCATATTCTACTTTACTTCAGATTGCTGGGTATTGGTCATTTGAGTATAACTCATATTCAATTGACATTACTCCTGAGATTTCACTTGAAGGTGCAGTATGTTGTTTTGGGGAAGAAATGTTAAGGAAAGATCCTTATAGACTGATTTTTTTTAAGGTCTAAACAAATCCTCTTTGCTTTCATGACTGAGTAAACCGAATAAGCAAACTGAACTTAAAGGACAACACACTCTCATACTGTTTTGCTATGTTTATATGTGGCGGACCCTGCCACCTTTCTAGCTTCAAACAGTGTTCTGGGGATCTTATGTTCTTCTGAGAACAGCTTGTTATGGAATAAATAATGTTTCCTAGTTTGTATTATTACCTCATTGATATTGTAAATAGTAATTTATGACTTTAAATGTCTTCTTGAAAAATACATACTGCCCATTTAATAAGGATTTGGGGTGTACCATTTCACATGTAGTGGAGTTTTTTCCACTACATCTTAAATCCTGTGAAAGAATTAAAAATATATAGACTGAATTTTGAGACTTGTGACTCAGGGAGTCAGAGCTGAGTTGTCACCCTCTAGTGGAGATGACAAAGAACACAGCTTGACTCAAACACAGCTAACAGCTACTGTATTGTTTCTTTGTGTCACTAACCTTATACACAATAGTTAAATTAATACATCAAAATTAATTAATCTTACATGTTGGTTTCACATCTAGAAAATGACAAACCTCATGGTTGAGTTAAAAACAACTCAGCAAAATTATGTTTATCACAGGACACTGCAGCTTTCAATTTATCATTGTCACAAGATTTAATAAAATGATTCAACATCTGATCTGGCACTTAGTATGGATTTATGACTAAATGTTCATTCAGTGCCACAAAATAAATGAGAAAAAAAAACATTTTCAAGGTGTGTTTTGGCATTTAATGAATCACTTCTGGCTGTAAGAATTTGACATGAACCTTGTGCAGAATATTTAAAAGTAAACAACATCTGTTTTCAGACTGAATCCTCTTTAATTACAAAAAGCATGTTTAACAAACTTTCTTTTTTACATAAACAAATTAAATCAATGTCAGAAGGACTTGGATAGCGGCGGTCTGATGGATGAGGCTGATTTAAAAATATTGTATGTGATGATGACGTTTGTTTAAGTGCTGGGAGGGTGAACATCTGAGGGAGTCTTGTTAATAGACACTTAGGTAATTGGAAAAGAATCAGAAAGTAAACATGAGTTAACATACCGTGTGGAGAATGACTTGAAGTTGAGTCAGCCACTTCTGACTTAACCCGGCTTTTACTGCTTTAATCTTAGGTTAGAAGTACATCTGTACACCTTATTCTCATTACTACCCCCAAATTAGAGGATACTTGTTTTAACAAAACTAGATCTACTCAAGAAGAAAAATGAAAAAAAAGAAACTGAAGATGATCAGGCAAAGCAAGTAATTACAATAAATTACTCATTTGTTTTTAAATACTTCCAAAGTATTTAAACCATCCCTATTACAAGCCAACGTTGTAGATGAACATTTTTGCAAAATGATGTTGAAAACAAATGGAAGTTAACACCACATCCTGATTTATTAGAACTATGCGTTTATCCAAGAGGTATGTTAACCAACGCTTAGATCCTTCAGGCACTTACTCCTTTACTTAAGCATTAACTAGAAACCCATGAAGTGTAATGTGAGTGTGTTTGAATCATTCTGCTCCCTCTGTGCTGACGGAGGCCACAGCTGAAACATAGTAAGGTCCCTCTCTGAGATAAGTCTTCAGACGGATGTAATGCTGACTTCCCAGTATCTCCGCTGTTGTTGATGAACACACAAGTGCTCCCACCAGTTCAAATTTGGCATCTTTGGCCTCCTTCGTCTGACCCGTGGAACGATCCAAAACAAACTCCATGAAACTAGGAGTGCTGATCATTAACTTCTGACCCCAGGGCTGAGTGGCAATGGCCTGGAAAACACACACACACATATCCACTGATGAAGATACAATTATTAATGGTTGTTATCATCGGTTATCAAAAGCTCAGTGACACGGGGATGACATGATTGTAGTTAGAAACAGCTGAGCACTCACAGTGAATATCCCCAGAGCTCCACAATGCAGCTCTGGAAACGGCTGAGTGCTAATGTTGCAAATCATGTCCATGGGATGTTTAGACAAAAGGTGGAACCAGGACTCTGTCAGGGCCAAGAGGTCTTCTGTCTGCTGCTCTGGCTGCAATAAAATATTATTAGTGTTTGATTTTTTTTTCCACAAACTGATGTATGGCAATGAATATTCCTTTTGCGTGCACACACATACCTGTAGAGTGAGAATTTGTGATATGGCGTCCAAGCTGCGCACTCTGAGCTCTGTAGCTCCGGAGCTGGCGAGCTGGCTCATCCTTGACAACACCGCTTTGAACTTCTCCCCTGAAGTCACACAGAGAAATCAGCCACAGAGATCGCAAGACATCAGCTTTAATTACAAGAAATATAAACAATCTGAGAGGGGCTACTGCTCATTTGGCACCTTTGGCTTTTATTAAAGGCCAACTTCACTTATTTTACACATTAAAGTGTGTTTACAGGTCTTTACAGGTCTACTGCACTTTACCCACGATGCAATTTAGCCACCGAGTGACATCACTGGAGGCACTTTATCAGCTGACATGCAGCTTCCTCTGAATCTACAAAAGGCTTTATAATATTGTTTTTTTTAAATATGCAGACAAAGCTAACCTGTTTTCTGAAGGACTTGCTTCCCCTCCACAGTGGATCCGAGTAACCCCAAAGTGTCCAGAGCCACGCCGATCATCACCGGGTCCGGGTCCAGAGCCATCTCAAACACCTTGTTCTGGAAGGCCGGGTAGGTTTCACAAACCTGCTGCGGGCTGTCCATAATGGCCAGGTTTCCAAAGAACTTCACCAAACCTACCGGAGGAACCATCTGCATTGTTAAGCTCTGATTAAAACAGCACTAAAAATTGTAATAAATGAGGGGACACTCAACCTAAAACATTTTTTAGTGTGCTTTGCTTTCGCAAGAAGAAGAGAAACATTTTAAGTGTCAGGGTTAGGTGTAAGAAACGCAGATTACACACTTAGTAATAGTCATGTCATGTCATAACTGAGCTTATTGAGATTCACTGTATCAGACACGGCTACTACTTTTAAAAATCTAAATGAAGAAGGTGGACAGTCAATCCTTTTAATGCAGACCTCAAGGTTACCACAGAGTAAATTAAAAGAAGTGCAAGTGTAGATTTTTATCAATCTACATCGACAATGAGCAGATCAGGCTTGAATAACTGCTCCCACAATAGAAGAAAATAGTCCTCCACATCTGCTTTCATTTTAGCTAGCATAACATACTAATCGATATCACATGATTCGAGACAGAGTGCTTAAAATAAAAGGAACCAGTAACTAAAGCAGAGTGCAGCAGCATGAACTAGACTGAGCTGACTGTGTTTCTTTCTTTGTTTTGGGCAGCTTTCTAAAGACACCAACCAGGAAGGTAGAGAGAGGAGAAGGCGTCAGTCTCTGCTCCTCTGATCATGTTGGAGATCTTGTCCATTATACCCTGCTGGGCCAAATACTGCCGGCCATGCTGACTGTGTGCTAGACTGGTCACCATCTCAATGGCTGTGGCTCTGGACAAAAAAAAGCAACTCTTTATCTGCAGCAATTAGATTTTACATTTTCAAACTTATTCTCAGTTTCCTTCACTCTCTTTATGATGTGATTAATCATATTACCTGGTCAAGATGTCATCTCCCGTCAGTTCTCCTAGCAGCTGAGAAATGAAGCTGCTGTTGGCACAGTAACCGAGGGAAATGGGAGATACGGACGAGATTTCCACCACCAGCTGCAAGCAGCAAGAAACGCCTTTGTTAGGGAATCAATATGAGAGCTGTTGTATGTGTGTGCATATGTACATGCATCACAGACACATGCATCTATTACTTGAAATACTGTATGTCACAGAGCAAAAAACTGTTGAACCAGGAACAATAGAGAGAATCTGTGTTTGGCGTGCGTCACGTCTTTTCTATCAGGCAACCTTGCTGTTCCCATGGCGACAAATTAAGATTACCCAGGAATGAGTAATGTAGTGTTCACAATTCTCCATCTGATTAGAGTCGGCAAATGACTGCTAGATGATTTCATGAAAACAAAGAAAACTACACACTGGGGACGACAAAGTTACAGCTCTGCTCTCCATGTGCATGATTTCGAGCTCATCTGTGATTCATTTAAAACTTTAATATCACTGAATCTGAGTGCCCACATTCTGGAAGTATTTATGTGTTAAGATTAGTCATCTCGTTCACCGATTCCATCCAGATACACGTTATCTTAGGAAACCGCTTGTCAAGTATGTCATCAGCCAGAAAGTAAACTGAAGTGACACACTGTCGGGCGTACCTCATATATTCTGTATCTGACAATGTCACTTGTGGCCATCACGTCCTTCATGACTTTCTGCAGGTCGCTCTGGAACAATTTGTCCAGTCCGGGCTTGGAGTGACTGAGTTTAGACAGCGACTGGATGGCCTGAAAAACAAGAACAATGACTGCACCCGCTGTGAATACATTAAAAGCTTCATGCAGTATAGATTTCAGTGGGTCAGTCATCACCTGCTTAGCCACAGCAATCTTCTCTTCTCTGATGCAGTGGATCACCGCTTGCAGGATGTCGGGATTATTGAGGATTTCGGTGAGAGCATCGGGGTTCTCCACGATTCTACCAATCTGATGGATAACAGATGAAAAGGTGAGCTGCTTAAAGGCATTCATGTGCGAGTGTGTACTGTGTGTGCAAGCAGCCCACCTGTGTCAAGGCCAGTATCTTCACCGTGTCATTCGGATGCGTCAGACCCCCCTCCAGCTCCACTCTGTAGTTCTGGACCAGGCTCACAGGGCTCAGGGCCACTAGGATGCGTTCAAGGATGGCAACACATAGCTCAACCTGTTCCCTGTAAACGCACGGCTCACATTAATAACTTTAAACCTGCTAAGCATATGTTTTATGGCTGCAAGTAATGATTAGTATCTATATTATTAGTTAATCAATCTAAAATAATGCAAATACCATCACAATTTCTCAGATCCCAAGCTGACATAGTAAGATTGTTTGTCTTGTTAGACCGATAAAGTCCAAAGTTATTCCTTTTTCTACCATAGAAGACTAAATAAATGCTGAGTTTTAGGCATTTTTCTTTAAAAAAATACATAATAAATAGCACAATCGTTGTCTTGATTGGTTGTCTCTGTATTCCTGGATACTTAACTGTATATTAAGCACTGCATATAAAGTTTAAGCCAAATTTTCATCTTATACTTGTGGGTGTTTACATCCACATTAGACAGAAAGTGAGGCAACTGTCAATCTCATTCTGTATCTGCACGGTCCAAAAAATGATTAAATTCAGTTAAACTTACAAAGTATGAATATCAGCAATGTAATTTTCATTTAAAATCCAATAACACAGGGGTGTAACGTCACGTCAGAAAGTGTGTCCCTTTCTACACCTGCACTGTTGCCAGTTAGCATGCTAACTAGCTAGCACATATAAAATAAAGCCTTTTAGCTAACATTAGCTAAGCTAACCCACCGGCATGTTAACTCACTGTACAAGTGACTAACATTAAATAGTGAAGAGCTCACTGACTCAGCAGTTAACACACAGTGTGGACGAGATGCACTGTGTCAGACCAACCTCTGATTTGAGTTTAACAGAGAGAATATGACATGGAAGCGCTGTCCGCTCACTGCGTCTCTCAGAGCGCTCACAGGGATCGATAATAAAGCTGTTTTTAGACACTGCAGCTCCTCAATTGGATCGTCGACACCGGAGATTTCCTCCAGTAACGTCTCAATGGTAGCAGCCATGACTCCCAGTGTTTGGGGAAGCGGCCGCGGGTTCTTCTTCTTCTTCTTCTTCTGCTTCTTCGTCTTCTTCTTCTTCTACTTTCATTATCGCTGCAATTCACATCCAACGCTGCCGCGCACTACCGCCACCTGCTGGCCAGAGCAGGAGGCGACACTTCACTTCTATTAAAAAAAATGTTTTACTTCCGATATTCTTTAAAACTGTGTCCACAATTGGGATTCAATTTCAGCCATTTAAAAAAAAATATAATATAATATAGCATAGTATAATATAATATAATATACCAATCTTAAATCATAATTATGAGATTAAAAGTCATGATTATGAGACAAAAGGTCCAAATTATGAGATAAAAGTTCAAAAGTATGACCTAAAAAGTTATAATTATAAATAGAACGTCAAAATTATGAAATAAAAAGTAAAAACTATAAGATAAAAAGTCATTATTATGAGAAATTTGAATTATGTTATAAATGTCATAATTGGGGGATAAAGATTAATAAAATATTCAAAATGAGTATTTCTGAGATTTAAAAAATAATGATTATGAGATAGAAAGGCAACATTCATCTTATAATTTTGACCTTTTATTCCTTAAAAATGACTTTTTATCTCATAATCATCATTTTTCATTCCATATTTGTCTACTTTTTGGGGATACTTTTTTTAATCAAGGCTAAGTTTTCATCAATTTCTTCTCTGCTGGGAATGTGCTTCCATATATAAGACTATTTAGCAAATTCTTCACATTCTAAATCCGTCGTTAAATCTGTGTGAGGTAACGTATTGGATTTCCTATGTCCGCCTTTTCTACATACTTGACTTCTGCAAAATTGAACCATCAGCATCAAATCTGCATATTATGGCCTCACGATGTCCCACTGTTATTAGCATTAAATTAGCATTTTTTGTGTGGGCTGTAGCCTGTAAGTAAGTAGGTTTAAAGTCCTTCCTGCTTCTCTGATTCACAGTGACTCACAGACTAAAACACTCTAATGCAACTTGGCCGAGTTCCACTGTGTTTGCAGAGCTTTCTGTCTGTCTGTCTCTCCGCATCAGGCCCGAGCTCAGACGGTAAAGGCTGTACACGTTTTGGCCGGTGACCAGTCACAGCAACATGGATCGGTCCTCAGGTTTAATCTTGATCAACACCCTCCACTTTTAGCCTCAGCGCTACATGATCCCTGGCCTCTCACCTCCCTCCTTGTCCCTTCGTATTTAAGCAACATACGCCAATCAGCTTTTATAATGGCATGCTGTCATTTTGTGTCCCTTTGTGCACTTCTACAACACAGCAGGTAGACGGGAAATGAAACGCAGGAGGTCAATAAATAAATGATTTCAGAGGGTCTGTGGTTGCAATTTTATTATCCTTTCCAATGTTGATTGGGACTTGTATTTTCACCTTAATAACCTCTGATGTAAGGCATGTGATCTAACATGATGTCTGGTGTGTAAACAGGACGACATGGAGTCGTATTGCATGTGTGAAAACAAAGAGCACTTACTCATATGCCTGACATCAGAGGTTACAAAAGTCCTCATATAAGTCCAAAGTCCAAAGTCCTATCACTTGTAAGGATAAGTTCTTATTTGTAACCACAGACGTGAGGTGAGCTTGTAAATCATGAGAAAGAGTTCAAACCTCATCTGTCAAGTGGATTTTGTAAAATATGTGTATGAAGCAGAAGCAACATGCAGCTTCAAGGTATTTTTCCATGGAAACATTAAACTGTTATCTCCCCTTTACATGAGAAACAGACTCTATATACGACATGTTTTCAGTTTGATTACATGAAGTAGGTAGACCTGCTGAAGCACCCCCCCGTAGGAGATTCTGAGTCTCCGTCAGACCAGAATATTTAAGTAAGCATTTACGAAGGATCCTGAAAATTTAAGAGGCTGCTTTTATCAACTGTATTTGTTCTTTTGCTAACTGTGACTTCACGTGAACATTTGACCTTCATGGCACCAAATGATGTTTGTGCAGACTTTGACAGTAGAAAACTGTTCTATAATAATCTTCTTACAGGGGAGAAGTTCCTTTGTTACATTAAACGCATGTGCGAGCATGAATTCGTGATGCCAAAGCCATTCGTGGTCGAGTCGGTCTGCAGCTTGCACAAGTGTGATCTGGAAACTTGAAGCCTCCAGTGCAAGTTCACTGAGACTGGACAATAAGATTTCATGCATTTTCATTGATTTTTGTAAAGGAGTGTAAGTGATCTTTAAGAATTTCTATGAAGGTGATTAAACTTTTTTGGTGGAAAAAACATATCAGACTTAAATTATTATTCAACGCAATATTTTTTTATTAGTCTAAAAACATGTCTGCAAGGACTGCAGTAGTTATTGTTCTTTATTATCGAACTCTGCCATCTCCGTATCATTAATGATGTATACCTGATGGAGGACTCACTCCTCTTGATGAAGCATGTGACTTGGGGTGCAGAGTTACATGCTGCTAGAGTTTCATGACAGTGGAAACCCTGATCTGTCAGCAAGTATTGTTGTGGAACTGACAGCAGCTGGAGGTCACATACAGCGAATAAACAGAGAAACAACGAGGCAGGTGTCATGCAGGTACGTTTATTCCTTGACGATCGTACATTTTAATTTAAGCTCGATTGGTTCTCTTCACGGTGATTCAAATTCTCTTTTTTCTGCGCTGTCCAGTGCTCTCTGTGCAGGCTGCGTACCCACCAGTGGTGTTTCCTCCTCTTCAACGTCCTCCTCTTCCACGCCCTGCTGTTTGGCGCAGACTTCGTCGAAGAGTACCTCCTGCAGCCCACGCCTGGCGTCTACACTGACGGCATGGTCGTTGATGTAAGAGAGAAAGCCAGGAAACTGGACCTGAGCAACGCCAGGGACAACGTCTCCCAGGCCTACCCCATCGCTAACCCTGACGCCTGCAGGAACTCTGACCTCTTCCTCCTCGCTCTAGTCTTCAGCTCCACAGCCAACGTCACCCAGAGAGACGTGGTCAGGAGGACATGGGCCAACCAAACAGCCGTCCAAGGCTTCCCAGTGAAGATACTTTTCTTCTTAGGGTCAACTCAGACCGCTGCTGCACAGACGGCCCTCATGGCAGAGTCCGACCTCAATGGAGACATGGTGCAGGGTCACGCTGTGGCTGACTCGTCGCTCCGTGGTCCAACAGAGAGGACAGTGCTGGCACTCCGTTGGGTGATCGCCTTCTGTCCGGTGGCACGTTTTGTCCTGCTGACCAAGGACTCGGTGTTCATCAACCTCCCTGCCATCGGAGGCTACCTACTCGGGCTGCACAGGCACCCAGAGGACCTTTATCTGGGTCGGGTGATCCAGAGAGACTCTCCGGACAGGGACCCCAACAGTCCTGGATACCTGCCCCCAGCTCTCTACCCTGACAAGTACTTACCCGAGTACTGTGAGGGTACGACTTACGTTCTCTCCCAGGACGTAGTCCGTAAAGTGTATGTGGCGTCCGCAGCAGTCCGGGCCCCTGTGACGGCCGATGTTTTCGTGGGTCTCTGTGCTCAGAAGGCCGGCGTGGCACCGACCCACAGCGCCAGGTTCGCAGGAGAGAAGCACGTCCGCTACAACGCCTGCTGTTACAGCTATTTGTTCAGCTCAGCAGGGATGAGAAGGCACGAACTTGATGCAGTGTGGGCAGATCTGGGACAGAAGGGTGCAACATGCTCCGTGCTGCAGACCTACTACGGCCTGGTGAAATGCAAGGCCCTCACATACCTGGATAAACTAACCTTCTTCAACTCCCAGAGCCAGGCTGAATGGCATGGGTGAAGAGAGAGAGACTGACAGGAAGTGGGGTTGAAAGACAAAAAAAAGGGAAAGTGTAGACGCTTATGTCGTCCTTATCCTTGATAACATCACCTGAAATGTGGACAGAACCACTCTCATATATAAAAACGTGGTTCCAGCTCATAAAAATAGCAGTAAATGACATAAAATGAGAATAACCAAGGGCTTCGCTGCTGTAGTCCTTGAAGGAATTCATGCATCACTGCTATATTGTTATTTTCTACATAGAGCAGATTTTTTTCTTTTCCTGTTTATTCTTTTATCTCTCATATGATATTTAATAGTCCATTTTTTGTCTGTGTCCTGAACGTGTTTATCATTGTTCCCATCTTATTTTGGTGTTCCCTGTCAATTCAAGGTCATTGATTACTGACATGTTTGCATTTGTTTTGTTCATCACCAAAACAATAAACTACTAAAGCTGCTGTAATCGCTGTCGTCATTTGAGCTAACTTCCTGTCCGTCCCCTCCCTCCTCTCTAAGCGACCACACTTGGGCGACTCCTTTCTTCTCCCCCGGGCAGCTGTCTTTGCCTCTTTTTTCTTTTCTTCAAGCGCTTTTCATCGCTTGGCCTCTTTGGAAGTATAAGCCGCCAACAGGAGCCTGGAACTGGTACCTCTGCCTGTTTCTTTTCTTCGTTCAACAGCTAAGATCTCTAAAATGAACGCTGGACCTGGAACAGTGTGGCACACTTCCATACTTGCAGATTTATTTAAATTAAACTGCAGTGCATATCTGACTTTAAGAGGGATTAATAGGAGTTCCAACAGAGGGAGCATTCATTCTTTTTTCTTGAGTGAATTTTGCATCAGATTTTATAAGTAATCAAAATCCAGTTGTTATTTATCTCCAAGGGGATGTTAATGTCATTGTCAATTTGAGTGGGACCAACATGACCGGAGAGATAAAATGTTAAGTCAGGCTGCACTCCAAACATCCGTATTTAATGCATTAGCAACAGTTAGTGAGTGCTTCTCCTGTTGTGACAAGACTAACAGCGTCTGGTTTGAAAAAAAGACGTTGCCTTGCCTTTGTTACACAGCAGGTGAGTCAGGGAGATGTCAGAGAAAAACACAGTCTGCACAGGAAGCCCACGCAGTCCTGAGAGGACGTCTAATCAGGCAAAATAAACCGAGAACAACTGTGTGTGGGTGACATGAGACGTGGAAGACGAAAGCTGCGGCGAAATATGAATTCTGGCCTTTAGATTCTTATGCTTGTAGTTAAACCTCACCCCCCAGGAATGAATTATAATTAGATAAAAGATGGATGTTATAAAAGAAGCTATTTTGATCTGATTCCTTTTTTTTTTAATAGAATAGTACAGAAGCACATCGATGTGAAGATATTGTCCCACTGCTTTTGGCTGCAAGGTAGGCAATTATCCTTTTTTATTATTCATTTAAAGGGGCGCTATGTAATTTGGGAGAAGATATTCAAACTCAGAATTGTAATATTTACAATATTAATGCGATAATAACATCTTTCTCTTCCGAAAACTACACAGCGCACCTTTTTAGAAGTCTACAAGATAATGAGCTTGGAGCTAATTTAGAGGCAGCCAACCTGATGGACTTCCCAGAAATGGTTTTGTTTTTGACATCACATCAAGGACAAGATAGAGTTCACTGAAGAAAACACACCAAGGAGGACATCTAGTGCCCAACATGAGGTAAAGCCAGTGTTGGATGAAGTACTCAGATCTTTTTACCGTTGTAAAGAAAATAGTGATACCATGTTGTCAAAATGTTCTGTTACCAGTAAAAACCCTGCATTGAAAATCTTACTCAAGTTTCATACTTAAATAAAATGAAAGATACCTTGTTAAAATATTACTTTGGTAAAAGATAAATCAATCACATAAATGTAGTGGAGTGGAAATATAAAGTAGCTGAAAATAGAAATACTAAAGTAAAATACAGCTACCTCAAATTTGTACTCAAGTACAGAAATTGAGTAAATGTACTTAGTTACTTCCACCACTGGATAAGTAAAAACACTGCAACTGAGTCTGTAGTTTTGTGTTTAACCAGAAATGCTTTGTACTCTCAGTGAAAACTGGTTTATTGAGAGCCTTTTATTCCAAATCTGGAAATCTCTCCACTCCCATATGCCCCTCGTAACATAATTGCTGGCCTAGTTGTAAAACTTTCAGAAAACAATCAGTAAATAAATTGGAAACAGTCACCAGAGTCCTCATGAATGTGTTCAGTGTTTTAAGTTTTAACAAGTTATGAAGGATCTGTATATTATTCTGCTTTAGTGGGACTGAACAGTGTAAGACGTAGTTGTACTACTTCAGATTTCAGATTTCCAGCAATGTATGTGTTCAAAATGCTGCTCAAACTGCCACTCTCTCCCTAAATTCCACAAAAGGAAACCTTGGCCTCCATCCCAGCACCGCGAGCTGACCAAACAAAATGTTTGGGTGTCGTACAAACCTTTTCTCCTCAGTTTTACAGCCAGCGGTTCACACAGCGACTCTCTGCTCCACCTTGGCCAGGTTCCATTGTGTCTGCAAAGCTTTCCCTGGCTGCCTGTCTCACCGCATCAGGCCGAGGTATTCAAGGACTAACATCTCAGCATGTCTGTAATCATTCTGGCCGGTGACCAGTCATAGCAACAATTTGACTGGCATACCATCAGTGCGAACCCGGATCGCTCTCCGGGATTAATCGGGATTAATAAGCGTCAACACCTCGGCGCCACATGAGACCCAACCACTCACCGCTCTACCTGGTCTCTCTGTCCGTCTGCTCCTGAACAACTGACCCCATGATGCCTTCAATGTCACTTTATGGTCGCTGCCATCCTGCATGTGTCACCATTTCCTGTGAAGCACCCAAACAGCAACAGGTCTTACGTCTTACAGTAGTCTCATTGTCTCATCATCTCTCACATTGTCATCCTCAAGAGTCGCTACATTTTATTTATCAGTGAAAAAGTACATCATTTATATAATTTCATAACCCTGACCGTCAGATTGGATTTATGAAAATACCTGTAGTTAACAGTCAGGCAAGAGGTGGTAACTTGTTTAACTCGCAGCGAGAAAGCAGATTTTAAAGCTATGCTCTGGAGCGGCTCCACAAACACACTTTACTTCAGAGCAAAATCTCCAATTTGTTTGTTTTCCTGCTACCATGGAACTGAAAAAGTTGCCAAAAGCATCTGTGAGTCCAGATATTCTTGACACAAAAGTCACCAACATAACCTACTGGCTCAAACAACTCTTTTCGAGGTCTGGGAGGATTTTTTTCCAGCAGAAAGTGGAAACAGGGTCCACAGAGCGGGAAAGCCTTCAGAACCCACCAAACCACATGTACACTTCCACACATGCACGCACACACTCGTAACGCAGCCTGCAGAGATTGTTAATGTGAGGTCGAGGGGTCGGTAAACTGCGTGTGGGTGGTGCAGCGCTCCTAATGAATGGATCCCCTCAGAGAGACTCATCTCTGCAGAGACGGACTCATCAAACCAGAAGAAACGCTGTTTTATTTGGACGCCTTTCACTGACGAAACAAGTCCGGGGCTCCACGGCCGCGGCCGCTGATTTGAGGGGAGGGTCGAGTTAAAAGTCTCAACTGATGAAAGAAATAACTGTCTGTCATTTTAATTTAGTATGTTTGTGCACATGTGTCATTCACGAGAAACATACAGTGCTACGTTCTCATACACGAGTGTACAATCCGTCTGGATTCCCGTGTCCTGATCAGAGGCTCAGTGTTCATGTGGCCCCTACAGCCCATGTTCACTTACGTAGAAGCAGCAACCTCAAGGATAAACCCTCTTTTTTGACGACATCTGTGGTTTCTCCTTCTTTCCCTTTTTGTAAACTCCATAATCTTTCCTTTGAGGCTTTGGCAACTTTGCCAAGCCAGTAGTTTTTTTGTTTTTTTTTTGCCTCTCATACACTGCAGCTTCTTTTGACTTCTTGTGTTTTAATTATACATTCTATAGCTTTTGGCTGTTCTTACAGAAAGTTTTTTTTTTTCCTTTCTTTATTTAAACGGCTCCATCTGGATGAAATTAAGTGCATTAAGTGCATTAAATGTAAACTATTTCAGTGCATGTTCCCGGGGTGAACACGAGTACAGCTGCAGCTCTCGCTCTCTCTTTGTGAACAATCAACAAAGTTCTTAATTTTGATGACAGCAGCATTTATTAAGGTAGACCATAGCCATCTTGTTGGGACATTATTCAAAAGCTCTAGATGAAAAGGAGACGTTTAGTCTTCATCCACAGGTCATATAAAGGCATGTTAAGATACGATTAAAAAAAAAAAGAAGCAAACTCCGAGAGCCGTGTAGGATTTATGAAATACTGAGGTTATCTGTCCAAATTCCACCAGAAGACCCAAACCTGCTTTAGAGATTAGTTCATCCAAACAGCAAAAATGTAGTCATTATCTACTCACCCTCATGCAGATGGAAAGTTGGGTGAAGTTCTGAGCTCCGCAAAAATGCCTGGAGCTTCGCAGGGAAACAGCGCTGCAGCATTCTCTTCAACAACTGAAGTAGATGGGGATTTACAGCTTGTGTGATCGGTGTGATCTAAGCCCTGCCATCTCAAATGGATTTGAAAAAGAAGTTATTTACACCCCTGACACGTGGTCAGGCTCACGCTGCACACTTGAGATGAGCTGTGCGCTAACACTTTTAGCTTAGCATCAAAACAGTGAAGATTTTGGCTTTAAAAGGGAGATAAATGATGCATTTTCCAATCAAAGAGATGATGTCAGGAAAAAATAAAGATGTTTAAGTTTTTTTTTCTTTTTTCAGTTTTAAAACAAGTCCAGAAATGTTTTAAGGACTACAAAACTTTTTGTGTATTTCCATCCGCATGGGGTGAGTAGATAATGGCTAAATATTCATTGTTGGGATGTGAATATTTTCTAAAAATCCTTTTTAATGACTGCATTTAACTCTGGCTTATATCTTACACATCTCCCTGCGTGATCTAATGGTGCCACGTACGTACAGTAATTCTGGTGGAGAATACTCAATTCATTTCATAATGATTTAGTGCATTACATTTTTTTGCTAAAACACAACCGACAGACAAGACTAAGAGTCTCCAGCCATGCTAGCAGCTCTGTGAGGCTGTACTTTGGAAATGTATTGAGATAACCGCTAACATTAGAATGCTAACATGCTCTCAATGACAATGCTAACATGTTGATGCTAAACAGATTTGATGATTGTCTTTTTCACCATCTTAGTTTAGTATGTTCGCATGCTAACATGTGCTAGATAGTAATAATGTCATTAGATGTGCAGGTGTTTGGTCAGAACTTTAAATCTTGACCTGATGATGGTGCTGCAGGAAGTCATTATCATCAGGTCATCTTTCTTCATCTTCCTCTTTTCTCTTTGGTCTGGGCCTTTCTTTTGTGAGAAGTACCGAGGTTTGGACATGTGTGGGCCGTCCACTCAACCTGATGAAATCTTTTGGTGATTGCCTCCGGTACCGCTGGTTGTAATCCACTGGGCTGGGCCTGTCTGTACTGTGGCATTGACTGATTTATGAAAGGGATCGTCAGTCACTGCTGTCAGGATTAGTGGTGGGTGGAGACTCAGTCTGTAATATAGGATATCAGATCACATTATTAGAGGCTTGTACTGTGTATGTTGATGGGCTTTGGTGTGGTAATGTGGTCTCACCTCCCCTCTACTTTGACTCATACGCTCACTGCCAGATGATCAAGATATCTATGAACACGAATCATTTTCAGCTGCTCAACCAGAAATATTTGGGTTCATTATTTATTTCGAAAGCATTCAAATCCAAGACAGTTTGTTAAATCAAAGATCAAGACTACTTTAAAGATGTGGCTCTGTACATAACTGTCTTTTTCATTAGTGTTTCTTACCTGCTCATCTATTCTCTAATAGTGTCATATTGTAACGTAGGCTGGATAGGAAAGAGTCAAACGAGCGAGGGAGGGCATACGTGCGTCTGAGTGTTTTGCAGGGAGGGCTGACTTGTAATAATAGTCATTATAAAGCTGGGTTTCCCAATAAAACCACCTCATCGTGCCACACGTCTTATTACGGCTTCCTCCTCGGCGGCTCCACAGGAAAACTGACGAGTTATCAGAATGTCGAGAATCCCTGACAGTGCCAAGGAAAACTGTCTATAAGCACGTACAGGATCTGTATATCAAACCTAACACGACTTTTGTGGTTACGGTTGAGGTTTTTAGGGATCCAGTTGAGTACACGACCGCAGACTTGTACCACTATCTTACCACTGTAAGAGCTAAATGCATCCTAGAACCATGTTCGTGTGAAAATTTCTGCCCCAATAGCTTGGATCATGACGAGTGGCAGTGCGGCCAAAACCTCACATAAAATACGCCTCAAGCGAAGAGTTACCATGTCAACCCACTGCTCGCATGCATAGTGTTGTTTCCCCCGGCAAGGCATCTAATTTCTGTTTTGCTTTGAGTTAATTTCTCTTTCAGTGTATTTATTTTTCATCCATCGACGTCTGTATTTGTGTCTCTTTTCTTTCATTTCTTACATGAACAACGTTACAAAGAGGAGAAGGGAAAGAGAGAGAACAGGAGTCTCTGGTGAGTGCTGAATTTAGTGAGGGTTGACTTGAATTCAAACACACAGTCACACACGCCCTCGGCGCGTGTCATTGCACGGTAATGCTAGCTTAAGGCTAATGTACAGTAAAGTAATCTGGGTGCTTGGGTTGAATAAACACTTATTACCAAAAAACAAATGATCCTGTCGTCTAATCTCGCTTCACTGATTGTGAACACACCATTAAACAGCTTGATTGCTGATGAAAATCTGGCACAAATGTTCACAAACGAGTTAATATTTGAAAGTTTTATTCATGTTAAGTTTAGTCTTGTTGGCCGACGTCCCTATCTCAGGAGCAGCAACGGTCGACCAAATGAAACACACCGTTACCGTCAGTGAGCTTGTGGATTTTTTTATTTTGTTGGAAACATTTGGGATAATGTGACGTCACAACTTTCTCCCACTTCAATCAAAAAAGTGTTTCACAGTCACTTTAACTAATAAGAGTGGAACTTGATCTATAAGACTCGCTTCACTCTTACCGTAAATACCTGTGGATTTACCTTAAGTGTCTTTAGTTGCTTTCTCGCAACAGCAGTCGTATAGAAGAAAATGTATCTCAAGCCCGGGTCAGTGAAGCAATCTTCTCTATTTCTGCTCGCCCCCAGATCAGTGGTCCCATTGTCCTCCGTCAGAATGTGATCTTAATCTGACCTGAATAGAGTTTTGTTACAGAGAGAACTTTCAACCAGCCAGACGTGAGACAGACACACTGCAGTAAGCTGCTTTTCCACCGCGAGGTCTGTAGGCAGAGGTTTCATAGCACTGAGATTTGTAGCTTCTGCTGGTCAGCGGGTTTTACTGCCGTCTTTTATCTGTGCATTGTATCATAAGGCATCTTATAATACTTTTTATTGGTCCTGCCAGACCTTTATCTTGTGTTTGTAATTTTCTTTTAATGAGGCTCCTTCTCAGCTTCCAGTGGATGCTAACAGCTTGAGAAAAAAACATGTGTGTTAAAATGGAACCGGTCCATTGTCTCCTATTGGGAACGAGTAGCAACAGTTCTGTAATGACTGACTTGGTGTTCTCAGCTATGCAAGCTCTATACTTGTAGCAAATTATTCTGTCTGTTGGATCAGGATCCAGTGATTTGGTTTTGGATTATTGTATCTTGCTAACCCTCTTATTTGGTCTTGTTTTCTTCCGCTTTTAATCCTGGAAGATGCTTCCGCATTTTCACTGCTGTCTTTCTCACAGTCGTTTGCATGTCTGCATCCGCACAACCCACACATGCAATGAATCACACCGAAACAAATGAATGGACGGAACCATTCGTGAGGCTGGCGCTATGAGCAGAGTGGCACCAGGGATGTTTTAGGGTCCGGATTGATGTTGTTAGCTCGGTCCACTCCTCTCTGGTCAGCAGCTATGTGAAGAATGCTGGGTGTGCATCTCTCTTGTCAACTCAAAGAGTCTTCACTCATCTCATCTGGCGCTCATCCATGACAGCCTGGCACTGCTTGGACAACAGCTCACTTCTTAAGGAGGCACTCACCATTTTTACACATCCTCTCTTTGGTCCCTCCAGAGCTTCGTTAGTCGTTTCCTAAACTGACATTTGAAGTAACTTCTGTTTGTTTTGGTTTTGCTTTGTTTTGTTTCTTTGCCACACTTGTGACCTTGTTTTAGGGACGGCAATGCAAGTTGCAGTAAGATGGTAATGGTGAACACTGTAAGCGTCACACCTGTCAAAAATCAACACGGTTGCCATTTTGAGCATGTATGCAAGCTGATGTTAATTTCGCTCAAAGCAAGGTTGTGTGTAAGTACAGACTAACAGAGAAGCCAGCATGTCTGTGGAATCTTAGGCTCAATACCATTTCTAATTTTTACCCCTACCCCTCGATTTCAAGTGCCCTCTTGCACTTGAGAACAGAGTTATTGGTCATAATATGACACAGGATTGCAAACAACAAGGGGTAGTGAGTGAAATCCCCCCCTACGAAATGGGACAACCATTCAAGACCCCACTATGTCATCAGTTGGCAATCATGGTATTATCACAATGCCACAATTGGTCATTTATCTGATGGAGAAATAAAAGATTAGAGACAAGCAGTTTGTTCAACTTAACGCTATCAATCAAGTTATCAAATAAAAAAGACTGCTTATTACTTGGCCATTAGCAGTGCTTAATATGGTAACATTGCCCTGCCAGTCTTGCACTGATATTAGTCACTGCCAGACTTAAGTAAAATTATGGGCATCATATTCCATCAAAAGGGGGAAATGCAACATTGAAACATGTATTGGGACTTTTGTCTTGAAAATAAAATTCAGGTTTCTTCCTATCTGTTTCCCCTCATTTTAGATTACTCTAATATTTACCATGAACTGGTCTGGTGTATTCTAGTGTATAGTGAGTAACAGGCAAGTCCTGTCCAATTCTTGCACTTAAGATGGGATATCTCTTAATTTTCAGATAAATGTATGAATTAGAGTAAGTAGTGCAATTACATAAACTATATTTTTTTTTATCAAGCATTGATTCTATCAGTCTACATCCGCAAGTGGTGTGATGATAATTACACTAATTTCCCAGTAAACTCACAGTAACCACAGAGTTAATCAGAGCGCAGTGTGTGAAAAGGTGTTTTGTGTGTGAACCTGATTTTCTTTTTGCCTTCCACAATATTTTTCTCTGATAGGTAGGCTATTTAGTAGAAACGACCGCTCCTTCAGAAGCCCTCACTGAAGAGAAAAAGTCGTATCAGTTCAGCGCTGGCCGTGGCGTGTGTGCATCTCATAGCACGGGGTGCGATATGTTGCTCCAGGGCTACCACTTCCTTTGATGCATGTTTGCAGTTTATGTTATGCATACAGTGCGGACGCAGCCACACGCATTCCTTCGTACCCTGCGCCAGCCTGAATATAGTCTTTTAATGGCAGGAAGAGCTCCACCCTTTTAAGTACTAAGTTGTGTTTTTTTATGAATATGCTGGATTCTGTATGTACTCGTTTCAGCTAAAGAGCCTCAATTTCATGTCACATGTGTCTGTGACAGACCGTTGATGACCGCGCTGTGTCTGTAAGCACCGTCCTTCCCCCATAAAGGCAAACCATCTCGCTGTGCCAAAATATTTCCACATGGTTCACTTGTTAACGGGCCACATTTTACAAAGGAAAACACGAAACACTTCGAGATGCTTGTTTCCAGCGGTGCAAAAGCTGCACGCTTAACATATATAAAATGTGGTTCAAGTTTTGAATCTGGTAATCCACGGTGGCTGCAACGAACGTGGAAAGTAAAGGCTTTTAATTTAATTCTAGCACGAGACGGCTGTGAGATTAGTGAAAAGACTGTGGATTAACCTAACCTCATGTGTCCACAACTGATTGACACCCTGTGGACACCTCATGCACCCAAATTACCGTAAACAATATTATGATGTGCCATTAAAATGACCATAGGATACCAGAGGGGATTTAGGTAATTGGATGACAACCTATATATTCTCCCTCTGTTTTGAAAATGTGCCATGCTAAATCCTCTCTGCAGGAGGAGAGTAGATGCGATGATAACTGTAGCTCACGTACGTATTGAAATTTAAGGAAGAGAAACTTTGAGCAGATGTGTATCTGACCTGCTGTCTTCTTTATTCAATAAAAACATTTACATTACGTCATGACAAGTTCGCCTCATTTACCCATTCATGTACACACACGTAGAGCAATGGCAGCGAGCTACCACCCAACGCACTGGCTTAACCATCGGGAGAAATTGGGCTTCAGTGTCTTGCTCAAAGAGAATTTTGCAAGCAGAGGTTTAGGATTGGAAAGGTTGCCTTTCTGTGGTCATTACAAAGCACTTACTAATATCTTATTCTGCACGACCACAACATCTACGACTGCAATTACAGGGCCATTAGCGTAGTTTTCTTTCAGTAACCTCCTTACTGCTCCTCAGTGAGTAGGGGAGCTGTTGGACGTGACTCACGATCGTAATATGCTTTGCTGAGCGTATGCTATCCTCACCTTTATGAGTGACCAGAAACAAGGAGTGGAGGAGTAAGACATGCAGCCTCAGTGCGTGGGCCGCCCGCTGCTTTTTTATCTTGACCTCTTCTAACAACCACATTATAGGGACGCGTCATCGGCGCAGTGGTGACACCAACTGTAAAACAACTCTGCCGTTCCACTCGTTTATTTACTCAACTCAACACTTCCTAATAAAGTTCCACTTCTTGTTCATTTTGTCGCATGGCTCGTCAATGGAAGACCCCGCAGGATGACCACGAAGAACCACATACGTCAAAAATATACAAAAACCTTTTCCTCGACATCATGATCGGGGCAAAAAACTCCCGCAGACCGTTCAGCGCACTTTGCAATCAAAAATGAATGTTAATAGCAACGTTTCGGTGCAAAGACCTTCATCAAGTTATCTTGTTCGAACTTGAAACGGCAACTCGCGGTGGTAATAACAGTTATCTTGGTACAACTTGATGAATGTCTTTGGATCTGAAACGTTGCTATTAAAACTCATTTTTGATCGCAGAGTGAGGTGTGCGGGAGTTTGTCGGCCTGAGGTCTCAT
The DNA here is from genome assembly GCA_963678695.2 of Diplodus puntazzo. Classification (NCBI taxonomy): domain Eukaryota; kingdom Metazoa; phylum Chordata; class Actinopteri; order Spariformes; family Sparidae; genus Diplodus; species Diplodus puntazzo. The sequence goes on along the minus strand of OZ023173.1, from coordinate 20,425,682 downwards.
CCTGCCCACCTGTTGATCTACAGGTGTGCAAAAGTTTTACTCTGTAATCCCTCAACATTACGATAAAACACATTCCTTCACAACACACTGCACTATATTCTGTTCTGTTCTTATGTAACAGTACTCTAAAAGTGTGGAACGGTCCAGAAAACTCTAAAATGAGTATTTCAAAAATGTACCTTTTCGCTGCAATGGGAGGTCGTTCCCAAAAGTACCTCACTTGTAGTCTGACACCTGTTAACCCACGCACGTTCTACTTGTGTATGTTGAGCCAGTATGCCGCTGATGTGCACGCTAACAAGCAAGAAGTTAATGGTACGTATGTGTACCCTCATATTATGTGTTGCCATTCAGTCAAACACAAGATTTTACTCATTGATGACAAATCATTTAATTTTTTGACACATTTTGTACATGTTTGTTTTTTTCACATGCACACACAGGCACATGCAGAAATATTGACTGTAAATCTGTCCAGGAATTAAAAGTATACGCGCGTATGAGGAAGAGTGATGCTGCTGCGACATACATGTTCACACAGTTTGTTTGACAGAGCAGGCGTTCGACCCGCTACAGGCGCCATATTTTCCTCATCGCGCATGTAGTGAGGACTGCGTGCAGACCGTATAACTAATCATGTGGGAAGGGAAGGAGCCCTTTTACACAGACGGCGCTTTGGATGTTTGTGTGTCGCGGCGTAAACAGATGAGAGAGTCAACAGGCCAGGCTTAGGGTCGAGGAAGGAGTTAAAAAGCTCATCTTTCATCTCTCGTTAAATGAAGCCTTTTGATGGATGCTTTCTGTGAAACGAGTCTCAGTGATGCCTTAGTGAGTGCCCTTCATAAGGCAGAGCCCCGGCCCTACACAGGCCTGCTGTTCTGTCGGGAGGCAAACACGGGGAATTCTCAAAAGTCCATCTGTCTCTTTCTGACCTGTTTGGATTTCTGCAGGAAGTTCAGCTAGCGAATATAGGTGTGACTGTACTATGATATTAATGAGTTTTGTAGAAAGGCCCCATTCAAAATAGGCACTGCAAAAAAAAAAAAAAGAGGAAAAAAGCAGGGCCCCATCGGGACTTCAGTTGAGCTAGCATCCTGCCTGCCTCTGAGAGAAGGAAGGAGCGAAATCAAATTTTATAAATTGCACGCTTATGTTCTATTTCAGGTCCTGGAACTAGACACAGTGCAGGACAAATGTCCCCATGCCAGTTTTTCTGTGTTTTTTTTTTTTTCTTTTATAACTGGAATAACATTTTCTCCCATAACCGGAAGAGAAAACGGGGAATATAGACAAAAAGCGCACATAAAGTCAGAACAGAAGATATAGGAAATAGACATAGACAAATAGAAAAGGCCAGAGGCATTTTTACAGACTCCAGCTTTAGACAAGCCTGTCATTAAGGTTTGGTTTACTGGGACAAGTGTGGCGGTTTAAGCCAGGAGGCTTCATATGAGACAAGGCTGCATAAGACTGAGTCCTTGTTAGGAAATGACAGTGGCCTCCGCACCAAAAATACACAGCTGGCGACGGCTAAGCAGCGGGTTTGGGAACGTATATATAAAGTTAATTATTGTATATGCTCACAGAAAAATATAGTAGGCTGTTGCTAGCTACTAATTTTCTCCCTGTCTCTTGACTATTAGACATTCAGTAACAAGCCCTGTCCATGTTCAGGGGGGATTATGTGATGCTATCTGTTTAGTTGCATCATGTTGTGGAAATATTGCAGTATTTATCCCCTTCTCTGTGTTTAAGGTAATATACATTGTGTCCGACTGAGTGATGATCGTCTTTCCAGGAACGCAGAGCTCTTTCCTGACATCTAAACCTTAAATGAGGGACTCTGCAGCGTGCATTGTGCACATGCAGCCACCAGAGGTAGCATTGTTCCTCTGTGCACCCATCACTCTCAAGCATTACATGAACATCTGCACTCTGATCTGTGCTCAGGGCAGACAATTTTCAAAATCTATTTTAAAAGACGAGGTTTTACTTCAGCAATTTCCTCATTGATTGACAACTTTGTCAAACAGAAGATTCAGACGTGTCCAAATCAGGTTTTCTAAGTTTGAAACCAGTCCTGCGGGTGCTGTGGGTTTGTTGGGCAACAAAAAAGACACACATGTTATCCCTGCTCCACTTCCATCTCTACCTAAGTATAATGCACTTCACGTTGTGGTGTGGGCAGCGTGTGGCCACAGTCACCAAACTCTCTCTCACAGAGCCTTCATTTAGGCTACCTGCACCCAGGAGAAAAAAGACAGAACGAGAGGGTGTGTGTCGTGCTAAAAATGAAAAGTCAGGAAAGGAGGAGTGCAACAGAATCAACAAAATTGTTATGAATGAAAGGAGGGGGCGTTATGAAATGAAAGATAAGACCTTTGTATAATTAGAAAGTGAGCAGGTGGGAGATTAGAGGGGGCGAGAATAACAATGCGAGGAGATAGCTACGGAAGATGGTCATATAAAAGTGACAAAGAGCACATGAGAGGCAGCACTGTGCCCTTCTTCTCCTCCTCTAGACCTTGGAGCAACTAACCATGAATCCAGCTTTTGTGATGTAACAGTGTATTGACCCTTGGAGGGGCCCCAGACCGAAAGAGGGTGTTTACTCGAACACGCAAGGAGCTCTAAGCGTTTCACAGCCTCCCGTTCTGCGAAAAAAGGTCCAACGCTCGTCGACTGCCACTGCAAATGGCAGTGGATGGCCCCGTCTCTTCGGCTCCCTCCCTCCCACAGAAATAACAGAGGCACATAGAGACTGTATTCAATGTAAGTATAAGTCACTCCAGCTACAGTCGGTCACATGTGCCAGAGCCGCAGATTAACATGGCTCCGTTGTAGAGTCGGAGTCCGGGTCCAACACAAAGCAGTCATGAGCTCTGACGGATTGTTTGTTTGGAAGGGAACCATACTGTCTGTCATTAGAACGGACATTGTTTTTCCCTAAAGACTATTTCCGTTTTAACTGCACATAGTGTATGATCACCACATACAGTACAGGCAGGGGATCACACTGGCAGCTGATGTCATGTCTTGAAATATCCCAGAGGTTAGACTTGCCTGCCTGAGAACAGCAGGTTAAACAGAATAACTGTTGAACCAATTTAATATGCTGACAAATCAACATTATACATGCATCTGTCATCTTCGTGGTCACCTGGAAAGTCTAACATTTTCACTTTAGCAATTGTTAATTCCACTTCTATTGTGCAATTGGGCAGCTATGTGGAAGTTAAGTCCGTTAATATTGGGTCTAAATTAGAGTTGGCTGCTTTTAGCCTGTAGTTTATTTAACTACTTGGTATCTTCTTCAAGGTGTAATTTTAAGAATATGGACAGAATTTGAAGGTAGCTCCAAAAACGCAGGAGGCAGCACATCACCTGCTAGTTTTTGCTGTAGCTAGCGCCTGTTAGCTAATGGCTCAGCTAGCCGTAGCGACAGCAGCCCTTAAGTCTGCCTGGAGACAGAGTGCAGCGTGAGAGACACAACAGAGAGAGAGACAGCAGGTGATCCAGAATATTTCACATTTTACTCAGTGGAGTTAGGGCTTATTTTGCCCAACCCAGAGGTGATTGTGCAAAGCAAACCAAGATCGTGGTGGTGAGTTTTGTTCAGTTTATGTTGAGTTTGAAGTGTCTTTTAAAATAAGTGAACAAGGCAATTAAGCTAGTTTTGGAAGTTTTCTTGAATTCAGAAGGTGTACGGTTTTATTTTTCTGTTTAGTAAAGAAAATGGCTGTAAAAGTATCTCCCTTCTTGACATTTTGTGAGTTCACTTTGTTTATTTTTTAGCTCGTGGAATTACAAGACAGGATGGGCCAGGGCTACCTGGTTAGCATGCTAACTTCCGCTCCTCTGAAACACAGTGGGTAGACATCTTTGACATAATATCAGCACTTAATTTTATTGTACCAGCAACAGCATACAGCCATAGAGACTTTGTGAGGACAATGCTTAAACGCTAATGTTTGCCAGGTAAAATGATAATAGTGTTCACCATCTTAGTTAAGCATGTTAGCATGCTAACTATTCTGCTGTCAGCATTTGGTTTCAGTTAAGTGTCTTTTTGCTGGTACCATACAAGCACAGTTTCTGCTAACATCGCTACATCCACCATTTTGTTCGATCTGTAACCTCGTCAGCATCTTCATTTTTACTAAACAGGTAGGTACTGAGTGCTGAGTCTGGTTGGATTTTAATTATTTTTATATATGTGTACTAAATTAAATGACAGCACATTATGATGTCACATCACGAAAAGTAAGCAGATCACCAAAGTCACTAGGATTCATCATCTGGGAAGCACAAGTGTTTGCTGGCTTCTAAATGTCATTTAAATCCATCAAAGACTCCTCAAGATGATTTACCAAAAACCAAAAATGTCAAGCTGAAGAACTGCAGATCAAAGTGGAGGAGTTACTCCGGCAAGAAGGAGTACAGTTAACCTCATTACGTCGGGCTGAAATTTAGGGAAATCCTAGATTTTCTTTTCCAAAAAAGTGACTCATATAAAAGCCTTTATCCCAGAAACTGGAATTACTTGAAGTACAAGTCTGTCACTAAGGTAATTATGCTGTATCCTGCTATGTCTCAGTTTAACCTGACCAAAACGCAACCATGGTATATACAACTCTGACAAAACAGTGTAATCCAGTGTATCCTCCTTTATGGCTGAAATGTGGCATTTTTCAAGTTTAACCTTCAGCCAGAGGGCATAAAATCCTACCAAGTGGACTATAAAAGTATATTACAAAGAACAACAGTAAGATAGTAAAACAATGCTCAAGCTTTAAGGCCATCATACATAAATTTAAGATGAAGTTGATTTATTATGAGGACCGACGCAAAGCTTCTCGCGTGTCATTCACTGGATGACAAAGTGGAAACCAGCAAAACTCACAATGAAGACAATGTGAGGCTGGACGGTGGAAATGTGCAATAAAAGCAGTTACAGTTACAGTGATGTTATGGAACAAGCTGCTTTTTTCTGTCCAGGAGCGGCAGTTATTCATACTGTGTTGTAATTATTTCCTAAGTCTTTTTGATGATGTACGACTCGCCCTCCAAGCTTTGCGTCTGTTTTAATGCTGAGTTTTGAAAATGATCGTTTCCAGATTCTAACACTTATTGAGTCATAAAACCATTCAACGATGTTTTACAAGAAGGGAATTATGCAGATTTAATTTGCTCACTGCAGGCATATACAAACAGTCTTTGTGTCTTTTTATATCATAACGTTTTCAGCTGGAACAGAAATGATCTGACTAATGACGAGAACTATTTAGTTATCAGGCACTGGGTGACGCAATTTTTGGAATACGCTTTTGGATTGAGTTTCAACATCCTCTTGTGCAAATCAGCGCCATCATGGTGCTTTTAATCAAATGAATTTGTTAATCATTCTCCATCAATAGCTGAGTCCTTTTCACAGATGTCTTTGCGGGCACATCATGCTGGGTTTACCCCCCACACCCACCGATGCTCCCTTAGTTCTCGAGTCTCTACAGCCTAAAGGTTGGACTCTGCTGTGTCATTATCATTTATATACTTTAACGGGAACATTCCTGAATTTCAATTGGCACCATAAAAATACCTGTCTTGCTTTACAACTAAACAAAAGCACCAAAAAAAACAAGAGTTTTCAGAAAGAGCAATGAAGAAAGAAGAGAGAGAAACATCCAGGAATGAACTGTAGGTCCTCTGGAGAGGCAGCAAGAGTTAACAGTGTGAGGCCAGAGCTGGAGGCCCAGCGATGCTAAATGCTAACATCAGCAGGCTAACTTTCTCACAGTGACAGTAGTAACCAGCTAACAATGGCGGTTGATACTTACAAGGTTCACCATCTTGTTATTAGCATTCTAACATTTTTTCTAATTAGCACTAAACTAATGAATGCTATCAGTTTTGCAGGTATATTGTTCATAAAGTTTGCTCCTCTTTTGGCTTGACGTTTAACTTGGTAATGCCACAAGATGAAAAGGAAAGTCAATATGATTCATCATCTGGGGAACATGAATATATGCGTCAAACTTCATGGAAGTTCAGTTTTCAATTCCATCTTGTGACACTGCTGTGCATATGTTCTGGATAGGTGAGGCACCAAACCACCTGGTTAGGATCGGGGAAAAGATCATGTTCTGGCTTAAAAAATCATTTTTTGGTCACCCCGAACATGGCTGGAAATTGCCCAGTCTCCTTAAAAATGTGTCACACTTACAAATGTTGAAACCCAGCCTCGAACTGTGGTCAATGGCTTGGCAGCTTTATGGCCTACATTCACCAAAATCCCTTCACCTCTTGATGTGAAACTCAGGTCATAAACATGTAATGTGAACATTTTGTTAAAATGTCAATATGGTACAAGCCTATGACAAACAAATTCAGTACCAGTAGTCAGGAGACATCATCTGGGAACCATGAAACTCCATAAAAAATATTGTGCCAATCAATCAGGTAAATGTCAAGCGACTTCACTACTACTGAATCAATGAAAATTAACTTTGCCATTATAGAGAAAAAGTCAGAGGATTCATCCTCAAGTGACTTTTAATATCCATAGCAAAGTTGTTAAGCTATTTCCTTTTGATCCACAAACATCAACATGCTGCTGGCACTACAGGAAAACAACCCAAGATTACCAAAGTAAGTAGCATACATTCTCCTGGGACCATTAATGCTTGTACAAAATGTGATTTCACGCTGGATAAAAGAGGTGGAAAACAGTAGGATGACGTGATCAAGGGATCAGACATTGGAGATGGGCACAGAATGCAGCTTAGGGCAAAGTGCAGCTCTCAGATTAGAAACCATAAGAATTAAGGGGTGAGAGCTGCAGCAGGTGCTTATTTGTCCAGAAGAAAATAAGCATACAGTCTGATGGGAGCATTACGTTCACCTTATCCTCCACCCATCCCACATGCTGTGGGACGGCTTAGCAGAAATACACTGCAGGAATACGCAGGACATTTAAGTATAATCATTACTTGAATTTGTTTTGGCTCGGGAGGTATAACAACAACATAATCGTCAGTCTGGGAAGGGTCCGTGTGTTTGTCTAGCCAGAGCACCTACACAGGACCTGCTAAGCGTTATTCAACCACTTTTAATTATTGACCGACTGATGGTGACTCGAGCTTAATCGTGGTCCAGTATCACTCAGTTGTCACCAAACTGACACCTCACCTTGGGCTACCGCATTTACTTGGAGCGCCCACTTCAGTGCATCTCGTGCACCACCCACTTTTACACCATCCTCACTTCAGCAGGCACAACAACGTTAAATGAGCAGGGAATGTTTGCCAAATGAACATTTTTCAGTCAGGAAAATACCAGCTTGTCTCAGAATTGCAGTCTGTGCAGCCATGAATAATCACTATAGCCCTATATGACAATGGTAGCCTTGTTCTGCTTTTTCCCATCTTTTTCTGGCTTTTGATTCAGTTGCTGCTGCTCGTAAAGTTTTGATTTTGATGGGAAAATTCAAAGATACAATTAGGGGTCATTAAGTTCCAACAAAAACCATGTTTATGGGATGGGTTGGCTTCTTTAATACATTTCAAACAACATTTAGGGAGGATCTTGGTGTCGAGATGATGGAAGACAAATGGGGAAAAAAGCACAGAAAAGACTTTCCCTCGCCATGTGCTTCAATGTGCTCCAATGTCCCCTTCAATCATGATAGACTTACTTACCCCCGCCACTATGGGCTGTGTGGCTTGGCTCGGCTCTGTACAGAAGCAGAGATTCAAAAACTTACAGCATCCAAAAAAAATCTTAACTCTGTAATGATATTTAATAATAGTTTATATGGTTATGACAGGTCTTTTTGAAACAGATTAAGGACAGAATGTCAACAGCTGAATATTCAATATGTCAAACTTGCCTTGAATGTCATATAAAACAATTCCAGTCCGGTCAAGAACAGTTTTGATAACCGTTACTGCTATTTTTTATGACTGTGAATAACGATTTCCAATGGAAAGAGATTTTTTACTGTTTTTAACTCTGTTCATTTCTGTCACCAACACATTATTTGTGTGTATCTTTGAATAAAACATGTCCTTCTTTATTTACTCTACTTAAAATAAAGCATATCTATCCCTCTGCAATAAGATAACTAAATGTCCCTCAGAATAAAAACCCTCTTCATACACTGATCCAGCCCTTCAACCGGAGGAATGAACCTGGCATGAGAAACACAGAATGACAAGCATTTTTCAGTCGCTATTTCTGCTCTTTTACATCATATAAGCCTTCCTATTGCTTGCCAGAGGAAATGAAATGTTTATTATATAGCCCTGAGGGCTTTTGCAGAGAGAGTTTTGGGGGACTTAAAGAAAGGATAAGCTTTTCCTCTCTCTCCCCTCCAAACTTGGCTTCCTCTCGTGGCATATGAGAGGCAGGAGGTGGAGGTAGGGTCACAGAAATAGCAAGAGGGAACCAGGAGAAGGAATGAAAGAGCAGGAAAGAGGGGTAAAGGAGTTAAGATTGGCATCGAAGTCAGTGCTCTGCCAATCTCTTGCATTCGCCTACGTGATCCACCAGACATCTGCCCAAAATAAGCCCTTCCACTCACCTGGGACAGTTCTGCAACAGTGAGAAGCCTCATGACCTCCCCGCTTGGAGGCATTCATTTGGGTGGATGGATCCTAAATCTTTTCAATCTCTCTCTTATCCTACAGAGGTTTTGATAAATGGCGGCCAAGCTGATAGATTTGGAAATAAATGCGTTTAAAGGGAGCGAACGAGGAAGGTTTACCTGAGGGCTTGTTTTCTTACAGGAAGCCCAATTTATTTCTCTTCATAGCAGATTTGAAAAAAATTATAGTCTTCTTATCTGTAAACCTCGATACGCCAGAGAGGTCATTAATGGAAAGCCCTCTGCTCCGGGCTAAGAGAGGTACAGTAAGCCACATTTTGCTGTGTAAGGACTTCGGACTCCAAACACTCAGCTTGGCCATTCAAACGGTGATGGCTTGTGTCACCGTCCGGCGCAGGAAGTTATCTCACTCGTGTGGACAGGACACAGGGTCCAATGGCCCCATGACTTGTGTCTATAGGAAAAAATTCTCCAATTTCCTGCAGTCACTGCGGCCACAGTGAGTCAGATAATATCCCGCTATCAGAACCATCTGAAAGTGATTCCCAGGCACAGCCAGTGGCCTGGAACAGTTTTGCTTTACAGGACAGTTAACTACAGACATTCACACACACTCACACACACATTTTTGTGTACAGTGTGGTTGCACACAAACCCACAAACAGCACATGTGCCATGGTAGTATGCACACAAGCAGCAGCACTGACCTGTATAAAGCAACCTGGTATCTTATGTTTGTACTCAGTTGAAGTGAATCTTCAGTTAAAAGGTCGAGTGTTGCTCATTCCCAACGCGTCAAATACTTTGACGCTTTGAGTTGGTAGGTAGGGCCAGCCAGTAGTTAGGAATGAAACCTAACATTCAACTTTTACCCCTGTTTTACCCCGTTATGTTACGTGAGTTATGACACTTACATAATTTCCTTTACTCAAATTATGAGACTGAACAGTGACCATTTCTCAACGTTAATTATAATCCAAAAGTCACAATATGTTATACTATGTGAACTGTTTGTCAGCCAACTTCATTTTGAAAGTGTAGCCTGGTTGCTGGGCCTGTCGCGTCGTCTGTGGTAGAAGCTGGTGTAGGGTGGGGGTGTTCTGGCCGATGGTCTCAGACCTCACTGGTCAAAAAGCGGCCATATTTCATGAGTTGGGCCTGGAGTGAGAATGTGTTGCCAACTGTTATATACGCTAGGTTATGAGCTGTGGAAACAGTTATATGTACCGTTTTGAGAGTCGTTGTCAGTCGACATACTCAGTCGTTTAGGTATGAGGATGTGCTGATCTTTTGCTTGCTTTCTTGATGGTGAGAACGTTAATTCCACTACGATATCTGTTGGGTTATGCTCAGAAATAGCCAGTTAGTGCAACATTCTCTACAATATTCCTAAAAGGTCCAGAATATCTGTCAGTGGTGGGAGTTGTTGAAATACACTGATAATGTGCATGTGGGGATAAGGGCTGGAAGGCATTGAAAGACTCATCAGTACACACAATAAATGACTTACTTTCTAATCGCCACATACCTGCCACAACTGTTGCATGAAAGTGGGCGTGAATGTTTGTTGGGTTTTGCGAAGTTTTTGGACTCTTCCTTTAAAATCCACAGCAGCCTATACCTATAGAGGCTACATCAAAGACATACACAGAGCCTTTTTCTCCTAGTGAAGGGGGAAACAGTTCAGGTAGGAAAAAAGATGGCTCTAACTGGTCATTGGTGGAATCTGGGATGTTTGTGTATGTGTGTGTGTAGAGAGAGAGAGAGGAAGGTGGGAGTGAGGGTAGAGAGGGGAGTCGTGGAGCCGTAGAGTGAAAGACCATCTGTTCGGAGGGATCTAGGGTTCTGAGGGAGTGACACTTCCTGACACTTCTGAATTATGTCAGAATGATGAAGAGCGAGGAGATGCTGGGTAATTTAAAAGTTGAGGGGAGTCGTTCCTCAAAATGACCCCCCCTCATGTTTAAAACCTAAAAGTCTTCTCTAACTATCAAAACCCAAAAAATATCCTCCTCCTTTTATTTTTACGACTCCTTGGTGGTCTTCAATATGGAAAGAGGTAGATTGAATTTCTTGCAGGATTCGGTTTTTCCTTTCTTTTTCCGTTTGGCTCGTGTCAGGAAGAGACAGAGTGGCTGATGGGGGGTAGGGTGAGCCATCCCTGGGATGCAGAAACACTGAGCCTGGTGTAGGACTGGGTTCCATGGGGGGAGTGGATACGGCATCATAATGACCAAGCCAAATATTTGTCTAGTCCATATTCTGAGAGCATAATGAAGTCCTTTTACAGAGGGCATCACTGGAATCTGGACACTGATTTTATGCCAGGGAGAGCAGGTTTCACTAGGCCCTGCTGTTTCCACTTAGGCTACCCAGGTCTCTGGTGGCCCAATCCAAATTCAATACAGAGCCCTGTGTCCGGAATAAGAATGAATTGTGGCTCTGTTTGACAGATGATAAGTAGTGAATCGGAAATTGCAGTTGGATTTAATCAGGAGATGAATTGCACTCGGAGGTGAATTGAATAAAAAAACTTGCCTGGAATTTAAAATAAGGGTTTTTCTCCTACTGTACATGCTGTCAGGGTCCAGTGTTTATGGAGGGAGGAGCTTGAAAGGTGGAATTTCACAGCACCTAATCCAGCCAATTCCTCTCTCACATCTAAGACCCTGCATACCTGTGCACACACTTACAGTATGTATGTACAGTACATCTTCTATGCTTATACTCACACAGGTGCCGACTAACTTCCTAGTGTGTTGCGCCTCTCTGATGGTGCCAAGTTGGTCCTGTGTCAATATTCTCCCTGAGTGCCAGAAAAATGTGTCAGGAATGAAAAGAGGCTGAAGCTGCACAGCTCAGCAGCCTTCTGCTCCAATTTTAATGTATTGCAAGATATTTCGTTTGCAAGTTAACTGACAGTTGTGTGTGTTTGCAAAGTCTCACCTTGAAAGAAAGTGTAAAGGGCTAAAAATGATCAGCGTGATGATGGTGGCTGAGTTTCACTTTTTTAAGACGTAAGGTCCTGCAAAGTGTTATTTACGTTTCTTTTTACCGTTCCCTTTGACTGAGAGAAAAACTGCAACACCCTCCCCACAGTATGCCCAAGTAATATAGCATTACTTGAATTTGTGCAATTTATTGTCCTATTTTAAAGCAAAGATGCACAAAGAATTCCAAGTGGTTATAGTGATGAAACCCAAGATATTATCATCTGACTCAGCAACCTTATAGTGAGTGCTGCAGGAATGCGTCCTAAAACCTGGAAACGAGTTAATACTCTGGTTCCCTCGCCTCCAAGTCAATGGGTTTTGTGAATGGGTGGTTAGATGCCCGAAATAATGGTCTGCGGTTAACACAAGCTAAAGAGATTTTTGTGGTTTGCTCTACAACATAAAATACGTCAGCAAACGCCCCACTCGTGAATTTTAAAGCTTTTTTGTGTCCTTAAACAGGCGGTCGCTAACAAGTGGCCAATCGAGACTACAGAGGTTGTCGGGGGACAATAAACGTCATCGGAAACGTATCCGCTCGCTAGCAAACCTTTACAGATGGACTTAACTTGCAAGCTGTTTTAATTCAAACTTTACAACTTTACATTGCTCATTTTTGGGCAAAGTATGTATGGTTTAGTGTAGCAGGAAGCTTAGTGGTGGTGCCGTTGAGGTCATACGTGTAGCTTGGTTATAGCCTGATGTTAGCTTTTTACTTCTACCAATTTAGGCTTCGAAGAATAATCAAAGTGGTGTTCATCTGTGAAGATTACCTTGCAGAACAAACAACTCTGTTGCTTAGATATCCAACCAGCACTTAACTGTTTTGGTCTTCTATCTCTACTTTCGTCTGCGTTTGTTGCCGGCTTTTTCGTTGACTGCCTTTTGCATTTGCATTTTGGTATTTTGGCCTCAGCTTTGCTATTAAAGCCAACCTTACAAAATCTGTAGCAAAATTCTTCCATTGCACCTTTTGAAAGCTGACAATATGTCAATGTCGTGTTCAAACTTGAGTCCACTGCCCTCTAGTGGCAGCTTAAACATGCATGTGTTAAAGGGGCACCATGGTAGTTTTGGAGAGGAAATTCAAACTCAGATTTTTTATATTTAGATAAACGAGGTAATAATACAAACTCAGAAAGTTTCTTTTCCATAGCTGAATAAACAAGCTGTTCTCAGAGGAAAATAAGGTCCCCAGAACAGTGTTTGAAGCTAGAAAGGTGATAGGGTCTGTCAAATATAAACAAAGGGGAAACTGTGTTGTCCTTTATGGTCAGTTTGTTCAGTCATGAAAACAAAGACGTTTGTCTATTTATTTTGTTTAGACTTAAAGAATAGTCAATGAAGATCTTTCTCTACTGATAAAAAAATGATTTGCCCAAACTACATAGCGCACCCTTAATGGAATAACAAATATTAACCAAATATTAAAGCTATTCTTAATTTTGGAAACAATAGCTGTGTCTTTATATAGCATTGTTTTGTTTTTTTCACTTTACTGTGGTTCGGTTTTCTGTTAAGAAGCAGAATAAAGTGAAGGTCGGAGCTGCAGTGGGGTAGTTAATAAATGAAGCGCTCCCTGGGGAGATAAGAGACAATCACTCCCTGACTCTCTGAAATAATTCACTACCTGTCCCCCAGCAAAAATAAAAAGCAAATAACCTCTCCCTGTTCTGAACCGCCCCGCTCCTCGTCATTTTTATATAAAGGCCTTAAATAGAGAGCGAGGTGTGAAAGGCACTGTGTTCTGATGACAGTAAATGTGCATCGTTTTAGCAACTCACAAAAACATCTCAACCCCCCGAACACAAAAATACAGTAAGGAAACAGCAAACGCTGCAGAAATCAATCTAAAAACGGCACATCGAGGGCGAAACTCAACTCCACATTTCACACCTCAACAAGTACACATCTGTGAGGTGTTGACACTTTCAATCCACGGCAGCCAGGTCGGAGAGACTGCCCCCAGAAGAGCTTGTCTCCCCCAGCAGGTTATTCTGGTGTTATTATGAGAACTCAACATGCTCATTATGGTTGTGGCACTGCTCTCGGGGTGGCTGTCTACCCTGGTGTGCCAGTGCTGCAAATGCTTGTGGTGAAGGAATGACAGGGAGAGAGAGAGGAAGAGCGACAGAGATCGAGGATATTGAAGGAAAGGGGGGACATGGGAAGGATTTAACAGGCAAAAGTGAAGACAATGAAGGAGTCGATGTGGATTAGGGAGTGACAGATAAAAGGGAAAAGACCGAGAGAGAAATCGAAGGAGATAAAACCACGATGTGTGTCAGACAGGAGCTTGTTCGACCACTTTCCACCTCCCAGTGCATCACCAAACCATCCCTGCACAGGAAGGAGACAGAACCGTGGGCGCAAACAAAGTGGACAGAACCACCTGTAAAGGGAAAAACACCAACCACCGAGTCGCTCCACATATACACACATGCACGTGCGCATCCACACACTCACGTACACACACATTCCTTGTATGAACAGTCCTCTTGTGTGCAGCGGAGCTGAGAGAGACAGCACTGTCTGGTTCACCGCCACCACCTCCGTAACCTCCGCCACTGCCCAACGTGAAAACACACCTACACAGAGGTGACTGTCTTTACAACCTATTTATTTGTTGGGTTGATGTGAGGTTGTTTCACGTCCGCACGTGCTCCACCGACCGCTGTTTACGTTACTCAGTTAGAATCTTTTCCCGAGGTGTTTGTAATTGTAGCAAGTTTAATAAAGTCCTTGTACTCGTTGCATAATCTTTAAGACTCTGGGTCACCTGGAAACACTTACAAACACGCTCCTTATGTGAGACAGCGGTGACATCCAGATAAAAATATAAACCATGAGAAACCAGTGAACACCCAACCAAGCCCAGCGCCCAATTTTCTTAGCTTTTAGTCTGCAAAACACTGTATTGGTTGTTTATGTGCATGTACAGTACACAGCTCACTGTAAACACTGATATCCAAACAGCCTGTGTTGCTGTTACTCTTGCCGTGCATCAAAGAACAGTCTTGTGTCCTCACTAGGCCCAGGCTGCAATTTGGGCTCAAGGCGTGGCCCAGCACCCATTGGGCTGTGTCCGCCCTGCGTACCAGTAATGACCCCTTCCCTATGGGGAGCGTTTGATCTGGGCTGCCTGTGTGCTTCAGCAGGGCCTATTTCTGGAGCGTGGGGGGGATAAAGGGAGCTTTCAGACTTGGTGCCAATGACCATAATTAAGCAGCTTTAAGGGGTGGCAGTGAGCGCGCTAGCGAGCGCAGAGTTTGTAATTTGGAAGAAGGGGGCAGAGTCGCTGTGGCTCATTGGAAGTACAAGGGAGGGTCGGGTGGCACCATGCACTGAAACACAAGGGACAGAGTGTGTGAAGGGGATTGTAAAGAGGATGTTAATGACTTGTGTCCATTAGCACCCACCCCTGAGGCCGGCTGACCAGCGGCCTAAAGGCTGAGATTTGGGGAGATCGCCATGGTCGACACACGTAGTCCGTCCCGCCCTGACAGAGTAATTCAAGGCGAGCTTTCAGTGCTTAAGGCTTCTGACCAGTCAGCTCAAAGACGGAGCGCTAATGACCCAACTCACTAACATCCTTATTCTGTAGCAGCTAGTTGTTTGTGTTGGGATGTTGGGAAGTGTGCAGCATTCATCCGAGCGAGCAGTGTTTGGCCATATTCATTCAGATTTAATGAGTTGTGTTGTGTTTAGGTGATAAGATCCTCATATCTCAGAAACTATCAACTGAATCACTTTAAATTGATTTAATTACAAGATTACTTAAAAAGTATTACTCCTTATTTAGAATATTTTCTAAGAGTGCAGGGGTGTTTTTCTCAGAAAGTCCCAGGCAGTGAGTTCACCTGTTGTGTGTTACCGTTCTGTACTGTTACTTTTCAAGAACAATTACTCAAGATGAAGTAAAAGTAGTCATCAAAATAACTACTTAAGTAAGAGTTCAAAGGTTCTGACTGAAAGAGTTACATACTTGAGTAGTGAGTAACTAAAGGAACTAAATTGTCAGTAAATGTTAGCTGTAAATTTGCTGTAGTTTCAGCCACTGTGCGGCTTTGAAGTGACTTGTGGAGGCGTGGCTGTGGCAGGATAACAGAGCTCCATCAGACCAGACTGGGACCAGCTGATCAACTGGCTTTTAACATACTGTATGCTGCATTAATGTATAAAATGATCAATAAAAGTAGCACGATGAATGTATCCAAATGTAACTGAGTAAAAGTCATGATGAAGGTACATTAACAGAGTAAAAGTAACTGTGTTACAATTTAGTTGCGATCAAAGCAAGATTACTAAAAAGTGTTTGTCCTTACTTAGAATATAGAAGAAAGAAAGAAAGAAAGAAAGAAAGAAAGAAAGAAAGAAAGAAAGAAAGAAAGACGCACATTTCCTCACATCCATTACTGTCACCTTGTAGTGCCAACAGTTTCGGTTTGACTTGGCCAGTGGGCTTTGAGATTTTTGCCTCTGGCCCGATATAACTGAGGTAAATGGAAATATGTTTGTGTTGCTCACAGTACTGAATACTCCAGAGATGTTTCTGTGGGCAGCTTTCGTCTGAAAAAGCACTTTGCTGTGATACTAGTACAGAGTGTTCCGCTATATTTCAGATCCTTATCTCAGAAACCATTAAATGATTCAAACTGATGTAGTTATGATCAAAGCAAGATTACCTAAAAGAATTAGTCCTTATTTAGAATATTATCTTGGAGAGCAAGTGTGTTTTTACAAGAAATATCCAGTGCAGTTTATGGGAGCTTTTAGTACCATTTGTGGTGTCAATTAAAGGATTTTTTTTTTTTTTTACCAAACTCAGAAAGAAAGAAAGAAAGAAAGAAAGAAAGAAAGAAAGAAAGAAAGAAAGAAAAATATATACCATACAAATTGTGTAAGAGTTTAATGTAAATTTGTTTGTGGCGCTCACAGATTTGGAAAATTAAACTTACGTTATTCAAATGCAATATTTCTCTGAAAAAAACTCTAAATGCTACACGGTTCTGAAAAAGCTCTGTGTGCTGATACCAGCTCAGAGTGTCACAAGTTTCAGGTGGGGTTCATCCGAGTTCAGAATGAGCTGATTATTCCCTTCAGATTGCTTTAATAACAATCCAATCAATAAGTATTAGTCCCTCTATAGAATATCACATAAGAGATGGTGGATTAAGGCCAAAGCAGGTGTGTTTTTTTTTATCTTAGAAATGCTCGAGGCAGGTAGTTTACCTGATGTGGGAGTTGTTCCTGTCTTGTGTTCATTTGTACTCTCAATTAAAGGATCTGTTCACCCAAATTGCACACATGCCATGTTTTTAAGATTCCTCTCTGCGATTTTTCACCTCCATTCCGATATCATGGAGGTGAATGGAACCCTCACCGGATAAACACTGTTCCTGTTACTCTGACATGACCCACAAAACAGCTCCTGCTAAAGAAATGCCAATTTGTAACTCATTTTTATGAAACACAAGTTGTCTTATCGCCAGTTGAGCAAACACATCCATTAAACATGTCTGACAGTTGTCAGGGGGTAATTATTGGCTCTCCTGCCTGCTTGGAGGTCTTAAGTGGGCCTTATCCTGGACCAGGCCGTGACCCCTCTTAAGGTAATGGGAGCTGATCCAGGTGCTGCTCCCTCCTCGCTGACACTTCTCTAACACAGTGCCCAAGACTGATGTCAACAAGAGGTGTGTCAGTTTGGCAAATGTTGACAAATAAGATACATACCAACATCTGAATTTTCCTTTGCAGTGGGTTTCTCACATCTCTTATCTTTGGTCATTTTTGCTCCAAGGGGAAATGAGACACACTTGGAAAGGTGACAGAGAAGTTGTAAAGTAAAAACCACACGTTAAGTAATGATGATGTGAATCCATAAAGGAGAGTCTCTGGATCTGTAGGTGTCCATGTTGTGGCACTTGGAGCCCCATGACGCGCTGTGTGTCGCCGGGGCTTCATTCATACGGCTCACCGGCGCATGGGAGCCTGTGGTGGGTGGGTGAGATCCATGTGGCCACCCCCTGGAGAAGGCGTGCAGTTGCTCGCTGCAACCGCTGGGTTTCTGTAACCCGACACCTGGCCGTGCGGTGCGTTTGCCATCGCTTTACCCGCAGAAAGCCCATTTAAAAAGGAAAGGGATGAGTGCGGCGCTCCTGACTCCGTAACCCCCCTCCGAAACGAACCCAGCTTTCTCCGCGGGCTGCGCGTCCCTCAATCTGGATCGGCATAAATGAATGAAACACAGGGGAATATCGACAGACAATCGCACAGGAAAACTCTCTGTCAAACCAGCAGTAGCAGCCTGCCAGGAGGAATTTATGTCGGGCTTGACAGCATGAGTTTTTTCCTCTGGAACTTCATCTCAAGCTTGTCAAATGTGTAAAACGGCGACCGGTGTCTTCTGCCCCCCTTGCAAAGGAGTCACGCTGTGATTAACGGTCAGGTTTTTGACTGCCAGGACAAATGAATACAAATGAATTTAGGCACCCGAAGGAGAGATTGCAGAACCTCTCATCTAGACACAAAGTGAGTACAATTTAATGTGTAATTGTAATTATTATTATTTTTTTTTAAGAGTTTCAGTGGTGAGAGGATGCTGAGGTGAAGCAGATCAGTGGTGGAGGGGCTGAGTTATAACTGAAGGATCTGTTTGCCTCCATGTGCGTACCTGAGTGTGATGTGCCGGCTGGCTGTGGTCCAGCTCACCATGCAAGAGTGTGGAGGGCTCGGTACGCGGGTCTGCTGGGACCGGGGGGTGTTATTTAGCGCTTGCGTGACATTCACAATAAGTTTTCCTCGTCATTTTCATTACAATAACGGCCAATAAGTCTAATAATTTGGAAGCAGCCACATTCAGTATTCTCATCTGTCTGTGCGCTTTTGCGCAAAAACGGACGCCGGTTGCTCAAACATATGAAGTTTTTTGTGGCAACATTTCCCACCTTGTGTTCACTGACCTGACTCATCTCGACAGAGGAAGCAAAACAGGCAATTATTCCAATTTATTCACACCCATAAAGTTTTCACGAGAGGCTCATCAGCATCCACCGCTGCGTTTGCCTGATTGTGTCAGGATGCTTTCCATGTTTTTACCTGTTTTACGCACTCAGAATCCACAGCCGCACTTTTACGCAGAAGATTTTTTTTTTTTTTTTTTTTTTTTTTTACAGCTCGGCATACTCGACATTTAAGAAAAATATTACTGCAGCTAGTCAGCTGAAATTATGACATCAGCCCCTTTCGTGCACTTTGTTCGGATTATCCAGGCATCCGCAGCTGACACGAGTTTTACGACCCTGTGACATACAATGCAGATGTTTTTTTTTATTTTTTGCGCATGTTTTTACTGCGCATATTTTCACAGACAGTGGAAAAACTGTTGGTAACAAATGGAGCGACATGTGTTTGCTCTTGCCCCTTGCCACAGTGTTTACTTTCTCACAACCCTGAAAGTTGAGGCTTTCATTCATTCATTCATTTATATAATTCATTCTGACCTTAGATTGATATTGAGGTTTTATCGCGCAGTGAACATCTGGTCTCTTAATGGATCAGCGGCGAGATAATGAGGATGCAGTCATTCCAGGGAGTAGGAAAGTCTGGAGATCTGACCGTGATTTAAAACAACTTGGCTCGGTGGTTATCAGCTGTATTTATCACGCTTGTCTGGATGTTTGAAACTAAAGTCAATCGTTAAGAGAAACAAAAAATGGCACTTGGAGTTTTCTTTCTTTCTTTTCTTCCTTTCCTTCCTTTCCCTAATGCGAGTTCAATGATTCATTTAAGAAATGCATGGACTGCAGCACAGAGTGGTCTACCTGCAAGGTGCATCCTTCACCACATGTCCACATGGGGTCGCCCTTCGTGTCTCACTCTTCACCTCCAATTATTCTTTGGAAATGTGCTCCTAGATTTAGATTTTTTCTTGTGTTTTTTTTTCTTTTTTTTTCTGTACACTGAAGAAAACAGCAGTGGATGTGAATTTTTAAAAACGTAGCCGCACAGTAACTCTCTGAATCTTTAAAATGTCAAACTTGTAGCCTGTAATTAGTTTTAGTTGCAACTTAATCACAATGAATCACGTGCCGTTTCATATTTCGTCTGCTTTTAGGTGTAGTAATAGGTGGAGAAACGCCTCTCCCTGCATTAATGCATGAGTGAAGGTCGTGTTTGTGCGTGTGTGTTGGGCCTGTGTGTGTGTATATGTTGGGCCTGTGTGTGTGTGTGTGTGTGTGTGTGTGTGTGTGTGTGTGTGTGTGTGTATGTTGGGCCTGTGTGTGTGTGTGTAAAAATAACAACAGAGTGGAAAAAAAGTAATTTGATAAGTCGATATTTGTCAGGAGGTAAACAGTCTAAAGTGAGAGGTTATTGGACTGCAGAGGGAGCAGATGACGGACTCTGCTCGCTCCTCATCAGCCTCTGTTAGTGTCAGCTCATCCATAGGAATTTTCCACTGTGTGTGTGTGTGTGTGTGTGTGTGTGTGGTGTGTGCTCGGGGGGCAGGATCACCTTGGGGAAATCCTTTCTGGAATCATTGAGTGGTCCACACTTGTGAAAAGAAGCGGAAACTATACAGGCACCTCAGTGTTTTGTTGTTTTTTTTTTCCTTTTTTTTTCTCCTCCACCTTTGACTGGTTGCTGGCCCACAGTCAGGCTGCTGTTTGAGAGCGTGCAGAGAGGAGGGTGGGTTTTTTGGGGGGGCGAGGGAGTCGAGAGGTTAGAATCAAAGTTTGTATGTTTCGGGAGAGAGGCAAGGATGCCAGAAGATTCAGCAAGACAAGAGGAAATATGAGAGTTGGCATCTGTAGATCCCTGCACCAGATATCTTGGATAATAAGCTTAACCGTATTTCTTTGAATGTCACTGTAACAGCTCCTCTTTGTCGCTCTCTCAATTAGTTTACTGATCCGTCACTTGGGCTGCAACAAGCGGATATCTTCATTATCGATTAATCTGCAGAATATTTCATGATTAAATGACAGAAACTGGTGGAGAATGCTCATCACAGTCTCCCAGAGCAGGGAACACATCCTCAGATTGCTTTTTTAGTCCACCGTCAGTCCAAAACCCAGAGACTCTTCATCATCTACTATCACAGACGACGAAGAAAAGCTGCAAATCCCACATATAAGGAGCTGGAGGAAATTTGACATTTTTTGCTTGAAAAATGAAGAACCTTGAATCAATTATTTGGTGAATGATTTTCTTTCGATCAACTAATCGCTGAAGGTCTATCAATCAGTCTATCTATCTATCTACAATATCTTTTTCACAGTTTATTAATAGCAAAAACGATCACAGTTAAAATCAACTGAAGTTCTTGGCAGTGCAGAGCAGCCTTCTTCCCCCTCCGGTCTTTGAAATGTAAGTTCACAGCGGATATAGTATAGGTTAGACTGCTTTACAGGACGACTCAAGGAGGTATTGTTCATCTGGCCTGTATTTTGTCCACTCAGCTAAGCCGAGAATTCCCTGCAGGGAGTCCTGTCATAGCTCACTGTTTGGGTATGAAAACCACACCAGACAGGGTCAGCAGCCCTGATTTAAATGTCCAGCGCTGTCGCTCCACAGAAGAAAAATCCCAACCTGTCACGTACGCTTCAAAAAGCACCCTAATTAAAGTCCAAACAAGCTACCGAGAACTTTTATTATGAAAAGCCAAAGAAAACAGAACCGTTTCCCAGGAAACTTGGTCCAGCTTGCACAGATGTAAACAGCCTGCGGGACAGAATGAGTGTCGTCCTTTTGCTGCGGTTATGAATCTCAGCATTCATGACTCATTTTCAGAAAGCTGATCTCTCCTCAGCTGATAAGACACCGGGTGAGGCTGTAACCAGCTGTAAGTCTGGGACACACACACACACGAAGCATCCTGAGTAACCACAACCAGCTGTGTGTGGGGTTGATTGTGATGAAGCTTTGTTAGCAACTAGGAACCAAGAGACGCCACAAACACACATGCAAGCACACCGTCGCACACGTACATACACACTCTGATTATAATCATTCAGGCGAGTGGGGGAAGCAGCCGCTGGTTAGTGCGGAGGTTGTTCACAGAGAGGCAGACAGCAGGTCTCTGCCTGCGATAAAGGCTGATCAGCATATTTATGCAACAGTTACCGTCTTTCCCACATTTATGCATTTGGAGCCCACGCCTCCTGTCTGCCTGCTCCACTCTGAAATGTCCAGCCACAGCTGCTATACACATTTCCTCCCTCCAATGTGTGTGTGTGTGTGTGTGTGTGTGTGTGTGTCTGTTTGTGTATGTGTGTGTTTGACCATGTGTGTCTGGATGACCTCCAGCGGTAAACAGTGGCTCCCCTGCCTGTCACCAGATCTCGGTCCCCCGCTGAGCTCTCGGTCCACTTGCCAATCAGTCTCCCCAGCTCTGAGGCACACCTGGATGTGCTGAGGGTGTTGAGAGAGACCATTTCTTTGTGTGTGTGTGTGTGTGTGTGTGTGTGTGTGTGTGTGTGTGTGTGTGTGTGTGTGTGTGTGTGTGTGTGTGTGTGTGTGTGTGTGTGTGTGCATAGACATGTTGGTTTTGGGAGGAGAGTTGATGGATAGGTCTACTGTAGTATTTCTGTCTTACAAACCACAACTCCAAGCTCTGTGTGTGTGTGTGTGTGTGTGTGTGTGTGTGTGTGTGTGTGTGTGTGTGTGTGTGTGTGTGTGTGTGTGTGTGTGTGTGTGTGTGTTTTGGAGAGAGGTGCTCTGGGTTGTAAGCACTTTTGCAGAGTCCAGGTCCCATTTGTTTTTCACAAGGCATCAGTGGCTCGGATGCGAAGCATGTGGGGTTTG
This sequence comes from Diplodus puntazzo, assembly GCA_963678695.2. Lineage (NCBI taxonomy): Eukaryota > Metazoa > Chordata > Actinopteri > Spariformes > Sparidae > Diplodus > Diplodus puntazzo. The sequence goes on along the minus strand of OZ023173.1, from coordinate 20,403,281 downwards.
TTTGAGTCTGTGTTTTGGTTTGCTGTAAAAACAGGGATTTCAGATTATCATCCTGTCATTTAGTTTAGACTTTAACACATTATGCAATCTCAGTCTATTTAATGTTCTGGTCAATGATAGACATCAGTTTTGACTTTAACAGAACAAACCTTAAGATGCTCCTCTTAGGGGTCAAATGCAAGCGGTTCTAATTATTGGTACCCCTTTCTAACGAGGCGCCCTTTGTGAAGGAGTCAAACAAATGCTTTTATCAATGGTTCATAAATCCATTACTAAAGCTTTGTTCATCTAATACAAGCAACTTTTGTGTTGCTGACTGCACAGACCAATTTCTTGGATTTGAAGAACAACAACAGTATTTGGGACTGTCCTGTACTTATTTTGTTTTTCTAGCAGACAGCCAAAAGTGCCATAGATCATTTGATTGAGGAGAAACTTAAAGCAAGGTCTTTAAATACTGACACTTTGGGTTGCCGTCCGACCCGAGATGAAAACTCAAAGCATCAGCATTTGAAGCCATGGGAAGGAGACACAAATGCTGCTTTACTCCAGGAAGTTACATTGTAGTTCTTTTAAAAAGATATACTTGAATCTGTTCGACTTCCATCAATTGCTTGTCTATAGCTGACCTTTACTGACCAAGTTACAGCCATTTATTATCTATATTCCATTACTGAAAATGTGGATGTGCCCAAAAAACTTCAAGGAGTCAGAAGAAAGGTTGTTACATTGACGCAAAAGGGACCTTTTTAAGAGAATTATACAATATCATCCATTGAACATGAACAACACAAGTAGCTTGGCTGCTCGATGGCCCAGAGGATGAAACTGCGTGGGTTTCCTTTATGAATCAATACTGCGGAACATGATGGCGCAATGACCTTCACTGCAGAGCCTCTGAATGAAATCCAAACAACGCAAGTGTGATACCACTGGAAAGCAGAGAAACTTGGCTTTACATGAGCATATGGACGTGATTAGCAGGTCAAAAGCTATAAAACATTTTAGAACAACAGCCATTTTTAGGTCTTTGAGGGGTAATAATTGCACAGTTGATTGGTAATTATAAAAGTGAGAAACCAATTAACGCTTAGTAATGGATTACCAACACTTATGCCTTTATTTTGTTACCCTTCCTTTTTAGAAAATGGCACCAAAATGTTTTAAGAGTTCACTGCTTGTATGATTCAGTACTGTGTCATTGACCTCCTCTCTCCTCTTCCCACAGGAGAGCCCTATTGCTCTGTACAGTTCTATATTGTACTTGTTACCTGGGACTTTCACAAGTACACTCTGAAGGTAAGACATCATCAGTTACTTCACTTTTCCCAGCTCCTTTCTTACTCACTGAAACTTTTAACAGTGGAAAAAAACTGTGAAAGTTATTGGAGCATGGGGGGGGATTTTGGAGTTATTCTCCTTTTTTCCTGTTTGGTCATTGCCCAAGCACGTAAACACATTGCTATGAGAATTGGGGCCAACCGTTGCCATGACGACGAGTGTTGAGTAAGCTGTGGGAGCGAGGTTAGTGATCAGACCATAGATTCAAAGTGCCGAGAAGTATGTAATAGTGTGAAAGGAGTCGAAGTGATGAACCTACAGAGCGTTATCACCAAAAATCTGCAGCTTCTGTTCACCTTTAAAGAACTTTATAGCGAGTTGCAGGACATTTGTTTACTCTCACTGCTCTCGTTGCGTCGTTTTTCAGCTAAATATCACACTACTTGCTCGTCATGAAGCAGTAGACAGACATAGTTTACGACTTTAGCAGCTAAAGAGGCAGATATTTGTCTCAGGAGATGGAGGAGACCAAAACAGTGCACAGAGAGAGAAGATATTGGACTCACATTCATCAGGTGGCTCAGAAATATCCAGACTCCAAATTAAAGTTGTTCAATAACTACTGCATGGGTAAATTTGCTCCTGTTTGCTAACAGATTCATCTTATCAGCTTAAAAATTATGACATGTTAACGTTGAGTTCACAAAAGGAGCCCAAAAAAATCAGTTATTGCAGCTTTTATTAAAAAGATGTGGGGTAGTTCAGGTAATTAATCAAATCTGAACAAAATCTGATAATATTTGTCTGTGATGCACAGTGAATGTTTTAATGTCCACTGACAGTAGAACAATTTGGCACTTTTCAAGCCAATTGGGCTAATTTTTATGTGATTAGCCAGGTAAAAATGTTCATTTGAGCTTCTTTTGGCACCATTTGTCGGGTTCCCATAATAGATACAGTCCAGTGGATAGGCCTCTTCTCCTCTCCAGTTATCTTGATTGAGACTGACAGGGCGCTGAGTTCAAAAGCTCCGACAAGCAGTCACTGAAACCAAATGTCATTTCAGTTTATTACAACAAGACTGAAACCGTATGTCTTGGTTTGTTTTTTTAAATTCAAAGCTCGATGTTGAAAGCCCTGTAAAATCTGTTAAAGAATTGATTTTATATCGAATATATGATTTTCTCAAAACTATTAAAAATCTCCATAATTGGAGATGATTTGTGCGTTATTTTCAAATATCATCACATAGTCTCATCATTCCAGTAAGATCAAGTGTGTCAGACGGACAAAAAAAAAAGCTTAATTTCCGAAGTGGAAATGAAAAATTGGCTGTATAGCTGGTTTTATTGGCATTTGTCAAATCTGGCAACACAGTCCATGACCAGCATCACTGCTGCTGAGTGGCTGATCTCACTGCTGCGCTCTCTCTAAGTGGAGAGCTATCCAAGAATCCAGCAATGGTGGACAGAACAGATGAACAGCAATTTATTACTCCCTGCATTTAGACAGAGACTTCCTCTGTGGCCAGTATCGAAAAATGATTAATGATGAGATGCTGTCTTCTGTAGACATGACCATCATCAGTGCTGAAAAACAGTGATGATGTAGCTCTTTTTCTCAGAGGCTGTAGATTTTGGGGGTTTCTTCTTACCTGAAGTCGATTCAACAGGCTCTTCTTCAGTACCAACCGGGCTCACTCTTAGTTTCATAGAGATGCTTTCACAGGCATCCAGACAGGCCAGAGTAGGGAGTGTCATTGTTTTAGATCCTTCCCTCCTTAACCATGATGTATCCTCATGAGACCTGAGGTTGCTGCCTATATTTACAAAACGGGAAATTCCCGCAATTTTGCACTTCAAAGACATGAAAAAAGTTGCCTTTTGTGGCTTTGGTGACGACAAGTTTGACAATGAAATAAAAATGGGTGTGGAGTTTAGCGTGCCTCTGTAGCCCATTCCTCATCTTTGCCTGAGGCCAGAAGCTGAAGGCTACGTTAGCCTCTGCTAACTGAAAATTGCCTACGAGCACAGTACCATCGAGTAAAGAGCAGAGACTCATAGGTCAGCCTTACAGGTAGGACACATAACAAATAATCGCAACATCCACTGTTGATTCCAGCCGGGGTCCTTTTCTGACATGTCATATCTCCATCTCACTTGGTTTCCGGTCTCCCTCCATACTGTCAACTTTCTTAAAGGCAAAAATACATTCCCCAAAAAATCTAAATGAGGGAATCTGGTAGCTTAGAGGTTACGTTGCATAACATATAACCACAATGTTCCCAGTTTGATTCTGGCCTGGAACAAAGGCCTTTTAGGCATGTCTTGCCAATTGGCAACTACATTGGCAGCGCCCCCAAGCAGTTATTTTCGGAAAAACAAGGCCAGACTCCTATCTAAATGAATGGGGAGAGTGTCATAACTTCACTTCCACTTTTTTGATGATCACAGGGACATAAAACCTGCATGTATATAATCAAACCAGTCAAATCTGAGAAAAAATGCTCAAAAAGGTTGGTGACTTTACCCCCAAACAAGGTCTAAAATGCTTTTTTACCACAGCTTATACATCTCTAGACATGTACACGATCACCTGACACAACTTCTGCGAGTTTAATGTCTAGTGTTTGAATAATATCACCTCTCTTGGTAATCCTGAGCATTGCTGTGATATCCACCTCTTCCATGTTCATAAGAAGTCCTTTTGTAGCCATATTAGATTGGTTAAATCTCAACATGATGGCTGATACGTTTTTGGTTAATCTACTTCCTTATAATGTCTCTACCCAGGACCTTTGCATGTCATACCCTTCTATATCTCTTTCTGTGTTCCAGTCTATATCTCTGCTGTCACCAAATAAAGGCAAAAATTACTCTGAAAAGAAGAGGTGAAAGAAACAAGGATGCAAAATTTGACCTTGTTTTGTCCCTCATTCCCATTGTGGGAAAACATTGCGATGTATTGCAGTGGGATGACTTTTCCGTTCAGAGATATCATAAGTGGCTCACTGTAGACAAGCATAGGTCAGCCAGAGAGAGGTCTTTCGAGTGTTGTCGGATGAATCGGTGACTTCATCCTCTACAAGGGATAACATTACAGACTGAAGAGCCTTGGACTTTCTCTCTGTCCTACTTGAGTGACTTGGCACAGAGCGAGGCTATGAGCTCCAGCCATGTGTTAAACGCAAGCCTGTCTGTGTGTGTGTGTGTGTGTGTGTGTGTGTGTGTGTGTGTGTGTGTGTGTGTGTGTGTGTTCACATCCGATATACAGTATGCTGTATATCTAAAACCACATGTTTAATGTGTGCCCCAGTAAGAGCGAGTGGTCATGAAATAAAAAAGAGGCAGACAGTAGATACATGTAATGTACCTCCTGCATCACTGCCAAGTCCTGTTGTCCTTTACTGCAGAGGAGACCACACAGAGAGGAGAACTCTCTGTGGATGGGTATACACTATATACCATGTAGGTCTAAGTTTCCTCAGGCTATTTTATAGAGCCCTGATGTTTAGAGGAAAGGGAAAGTCTGACAGCCATATACAGAAAATGGAGAGAGCTGGCTGAATAGGAAAGGCATGTCTACTTTTCCTTTACTTTTCTCTGTGCAAAAAAATGTTAGTATGCTTTATCAATAAATACTCAAAGGAGACATTAAGCTCATTTTCAGGTTCATAATTTTATTGTATCTTTCTACTAGAAATGGTTCACATGCTCTAATGCTCAAAAAATAAATCAGTTTTCTGATACCGTTGAAGCTACTGTCTCTTTAAGGCCCCTCCCTCCAGAATACCCAGTCTGCTCTGATTGGTACGCTCACAGACGCCTGAGCAAACACTGCTCAACTTATCTCCGGTCAGCTCCATCATGTTTCAGTTTCTGGTTGGCTTAACATCTACCATGAATATAGGCATATATAATGCCAATGTGTGGCATGATGACGTTGTGATGTCAGGAAGTCACAGAATTAAAGGCGGGACTACTGACAAGGTGGATCAGGCCCTAACTTTCAGGTTTAACCTTCAAGACCTTTTGAATGCATAAGAATCTATATACCACACTGAAGAAAATTAGATCAACGAAAGAGTAATACATTTCCTTTAATAATCCGGACTATACATATCAGTTTGTCGAGTTTTTGTTTGACGTTATGAATATGAAAACTCTGCACCAGACATTTTTTGCTCTGATCTGAGGCCTGCTCTTAAGCTTTCTGTGTAATTTGTAAAGGCTGAACCACCTCATCAGTGGTCTAATGGAGCAGGCCTCACATTATAGAAACACAATCATCTCATTGAGGTCCTTGCTTTCTATGGTTTACCAGTACAGCAACTGTTTGCACATCCCATCTGGCTTTCTCCTCATCTTTCCCTCTTTCTGTCATCTCGTCAATACTGCTTGCCCATTTTTCTGCCTTTTCTATACACATGTCCCCATTAGACAGGGCCCAGTGACCACAGGTCAGAGTGAGCCCACTGACAATAAAGATGCTGAGGGGCCTGGGTCTGACATCACAGGTTGTATAGAAAAATGATTGCTGGGACCCCAGAGACTGAAATAGGCTGGAAACTGTAGTCTGAGATGATCCACTCACTTGTCATGCTCTGAATTTCCACACTACTGATGAGAGGAGAAAGGATAAGAGGCGGTTTTGTGATGATGCCGATGTCCTTTGCCTCATTAATCCCCTATAGCCTTAAAACAAAGAAGCTATGTCTTGACATCAATCAAGCAAGGATTCCTCAACATACAGTACAGCAAGCACTCAAATGTACTAATTAGTGTGGAAGTTATATAATTTTTCCACAAAATGTATATTTAAGACCTGATTTATGTCCCTTACAACTCAAATTTCTTTAACTCATACTGTTAGCTTTATTATCCAAAAGTGTCTCTTTCGTTGTACCTGCTTTGGCCAGATGGTTAGTATGGACAGCTAGATTGCCTGGTGCAGGCTGATTTGGGCTTTACTGAGTGCCGTCTTGTCTTGTAATGGAGTCCTTAACGTACATAGTATACAATGCTGCAGGGATGATGTATTTTTGTAGACCAAAACAGAATTTAGCAACACCCTGGTCTCCACACAAAGACAGTTTGATCTTTTAGTTGGATTTTGGATTACTGCAGAAAATAAATTTTGTGGCAAACACAAGTTTATGATAATTGATCAATATTCAACTCATTAAGTTAAAAGTAGAAAGGTTTGCAACTAAAATTAGCCTGTAAAGACGGACTAGTGAGTAGATGAGCCTCATGTTTTGTCTGACTTAAAGACGAGGGAACCAGAAGTGCAATATGCTAACTTATTTCCTGGTTTTAGGACTCATTCCAGTGATGGTGAAGAAATATATGTATTTCCTGCCTTATCTAATCTATTTTTATTATCAGCAGAAACAACCATACAGTGCATCAGAAGCTAAACATTATTCTTGTTTAGATAGATTCTGCATCACTTTTTAAGCGCAAGTCAGAGTTCTCATTAAAATAATTGTCAGATTTCCTTCATTTTCTGCTCCGTGTGAACCAAAACTCATTAAAATTTTATTAGATATTAATTTGTGGCACTTTCAAGAACAAAAAACAACTCAGTGATTAAAGACAGGAAGGCATAATTACATAAATCCCCCACATATGGAGCCACAGTGCTTTGGTTGGCTTCAAAACCTCAAATGATGTTTGTTACCCTTTGGAGCTGTTAAAATATGACCACATTTGACTTACATTTAGGGCTGAGCAGCGCCTTTAAGAATTTGCAGGCGTGTATAACAATAAACATGCTATGTCCTGAAGCCATGCTTATAGCGGTTTTATGCTCCACATCAGTCATATGGTCAACACAATACCACAACTTTCCATGTTGTAGGGAAGCGTGAGGCTGGAAACCGCTGACATTTGAGACAAAGGTGACCGCAGCATCACTGTGTGGCATCAACCCACTCAGAATGCAGTGACCGACCAACCAAGGTCACTCCATCCTGCCCTATCATCAGCGCAGTTTTATATCTGTCTTGACCTATACATAGTCATTTGTTTTGGCATCAAGTAGAAGCAGACAGCCTGCAGAAGCCTCAAAACCCAGTTAGTTTATTGTTGTTTGGATTTCATTTTTTTGTGCCCCCACCATCTTTTTCCCATCTCTTTACCCTGCAGTATTTTGTGCCACATTACTTGCTGTTAACTGCTGTTGAATGTTGGCTGAAAGATCAGGAAAAGTGGCCCATAAGCCTGTATGTCGATCCAACTACCACTGGCAAAGACAGCTGAAATATTATGCTTGTTTCTCTCTCATCCATGTCTGTTAATTGGTTGGTGTGTGTGTGTAATTGTTGCTCAAGTTGCCATGCTTCTGAGTGTTGTGCTACTGTACATCAACACAACTAGGACCAGTAACTCTGTACATTACTGGCCTTGTGTGATGTTTACATTTCTAAATTTGGCCATTGGCATTTATTCAATGAGCCCTTTCTCTTTTTTACAGAGGCAAATGTAAGATGATACTCTTTGTTCCAGGTGATGCTTTCACATGTTCCTGATTATGGCAGGACTTAAAGAGAAATACAAAAATAGTAATCTATGATCAAGAAAACAGATGTGATCTAAATGATAAAGTCCTGAAACTTATCTTAGAATATAATTGTTGATGATTACATGCACCTCCTAACACCACTGTCTTTTCTACCTAGATGTCGACATCCTCCAAAAGTTGGGGCTCAAGGGAGAGAAGCTGTCACGCTCGGTGCCAGCAGGGGTCATTCCATTCAGATCAGGGATCATCCTCAACCAGCGGGCGGACGTCGAATCTCCATTGCGCTCAGTCTTCCCAGCGGCCATCTGGCCCAATCTGGCACTGGTCCTGAGTGTGCGCTCACACCGCGTTAACAGTGCTTTCCTCTTCACCCTGCTCTCAAGCCGCAGGAAGCTCCTTCTCGGTCTGCAGCTTGCGCCGGGCAATCTGGTCCTTCACACAGGACCTAACACCTCGGTGGCATTGCCCTATGAGCCCCATGATGGTCAGTGGCACCAGCTGGCTGTGGGAATTAATGGACAGAGAGTGACTCTATATGCCTCCTGCGGAGAGCAGAGTGTTCATGCAGACTTTGGGTGGGACCGTGAGGATGGACTGGCTCCAGAGCTCCAGGGCTCCTTCCTGCTGGGGCGTTCAAGCCAGCAACAAGCCTCAGCACACTTTGAAGGAGCCATATGCCAGTTTGACCTTGTCCCTTCTGCACAGGCAGCTCACAACTACTGCAGGTACATTAAGAAACAGTGCAGGGAAGCTGACACATACAGGCCTAACCTTCCTCCCTTGTTGCCTATCCTTCCACGAGAAACAAACATCACAGCTACCACTGCTACCCCGAAGCGTGGTGGCCCGGAAACAGCCCAGAAGACCACACGGGTGAGCCTCGCCAGGAGTGCTGCCGCTGCCGCCTCAGCTGTCAGATATGTAACCTCCACCCAAACAATAAAGCCCAGCACTGGGACCATTTCTACACCGCTGCTGGGAACTGTGATGCCAGTCACAGTCCAGCTTAGTTTGGCCTCCCCGCCTCCCAAAACCAGGACTGAAACTGTCACAGCACCACTCAGGACAAGAGTACCCCCCACAAAATCACCAAATCAAACTCCTTCCACTCCTAAAGCTTCAAACCAGAAACCTTCCAAACCCACTCCCACAAAGCCAGGTCCGCATAACAGCTTCAAAAAGACGGTTGCAGGAACAGACAACAAGAAGAAACCTACCATTCCAGCCACTAACAGCACCAAACCCACCAAGACAAAGCCTGACTCGGCCTTATCGGACCAAGGTGTGATCCCAAAGAAACCAACCGCAACTAAGAAAACACCCCCCAAGCCTAAAGTTACACCATCCAAAGCCACTCCGTCCAAACCCAAAACAAATTTGGTCAAAGTCGTCCCTTCTAAACCAACGATATCTAAAGTCAACTCCTCAAAATCAACAAAAACGACAACTGCTAAGCCCTCCAAGTCAGCCTCCAAACAGGTCACCAAACCAACAAAGCCAGCCAAAACCACCAAGGTCCCAGTCACCCCGCGACCAACCAGATCTTCATACAACCCAGTAACACCACCTGCTACTGATGGCTTCCAGAGCTGGGAGGTGCCACCTACTCAGTTCTCCCTGCTGGCTGGACCTATTGGACAGAAAGGAGATGCAGGCCCACCGGTAAGCACCTCTGATCTGTTTTGTTGGTTGGATTTGTGTGCAGTGTTTCCCACAGGTTGATAATTTATTATGGTGGTAGGTGGCAGGGCGTTTGACAGTTAGTGCTCAGACTTACAAAAACGTACATTTAGAAAACATGCATATTAATGCTTAAGCACTCTTCTACATCAGCCAAGGAGGTTGTGTTTTCAACTGTGTCATCTATTTGTTGGTTGTTTGGTTTGTCAGCAGGATGTGGAGGATGGGTCCTGTAATCGCTTGGCCGAGTGCCATAATAGTTTTGACTTGGACTTAGGTCCTGCTTACACTACATGCTTTAGGATATAAAGTATCTGATGGACTCTTCAAGAAATCTTGCAATTTAAAAGGTGCATGTAGAATAGCTCTGATCGGTAGCCTGGCTTTAACTACTTCAAGGCAAGACAGAAATGACGTGACCACACAAAGACTTTGCAGTCACGTCTCAACTGTTTGTGCTGGCATCTGTGGGTGGTGAGTTCAATGGTTTACATTAGGAAAGTGTTGAAAGGTAATGAACCAAGCTCCATTAGGGATGTCCCAGTCTGTGCTGGTCTTTGTCACCAGTGAAAGACCAGATTTGATTCTCGTGCTCCAGGGCTGGAAATAAGAAACCGCAGAGATATGTAGGCTAATGTGGCACTTTCTCCTTTCCCACACAGGTTAGAATTCCTACTTTTTGCTCCTGCCTTTCTGCCTTTCTGCCTTCCTCTGTGCACAGAGCCCTCCAGGCTGGGTGTGACGTGTCAGGTCTGACGCCTTGCCGTCTCTGCACCAGATTCCTTGGCTAGTGGAGGTCTCATGGCCCTCTTTCAAAGCTAGGTCAAGGGTCAAAGCAGTCAGTAAACACTGAGAGGTAGGCTAGGCCTAGGAGGTCTGTGACAGGCTGTGTTGGCAGGCAGACGGTCAGTTGTATCTTGACTTGCCAAGGCAACTTTGTTTGGGAGTTTTGTCATGTCTTAGGCTATGCTTGATAGTCTACACCTCCAAATGTGACCTGAGTAATCAGACCTCAGTGTCTCGTCAGCACATTCTGGGTGTGTTTGTTTTAAAGCTGCCCTTGTGATTGAGTCATTTTAGTCTGAAGTGTGAGCAGAGGCCTGTGTGTTTGATACGTGTGCTTTTTCTTTGTAGTGGTCTGTAATTTGCCGCCTGAGATTGCAGAGCGTGGCGTGTCAAGGGCTGGCCAATTTACATCTCCACTGATGTCCACACCACACTCGACTGTCATTACGGGGACCCAAATTACTGCCATTTAGAGAGCACTACCTGCAATCTCAATATGGAGTGCTGTAATCTGCCACAGAAAAGATATTGTAGGAGGATGATTAAGGGAAGTTATGAGGTCGTTTACTGAAGGACTGTCTGACACGAGGGCTGAGGCCAAAAACCTCTGTCATGTCATGCCAAATATATTGCGAATTACACCAATGAGAGGGCAGGAAATTGTACCTAGAAAACTGGGATCAGCACACAAGCTGTAGCAACTATAGCATATAGCATGCTTGTAAAAATCTGCATCTCATTCAGACTTAAATGCAGTCATTTGACAGGATCTCATATTTAGACACGCATGCGGATTGTTTACTTAGAGAATATATCAGGGATTAAGCAGGTGCTTCCTGTCAGAGTATGTGTCTGTCTCTGCGTTGCCATGTAGTGCCTTGGGAGATTGTGGATAAACCCAGTCACGCTTCCTTTTCAACATAGTTTGGATTTCATAAACAGACATGCCATGTGCATACCGTCTCTGACTCCTTCTCACAGCACAGTCTTGTACACACACACTCGTTCTTTTATACATGCACATACACACACCCTGATAAATACAAAAGTTAGGAGCCAATGGAAAGCCTCGCCTCCATTGAAGTTTCGGCCAATTGCTTCATTCGTCACTATCGCTGCCTAAAGCATTAGGACTCTTCCTCTGAAACCATGATCCGCACTTGTATGCAGATTCTGCACTCTGTCTGCCAGGAGAAACATCCAGTGAAGGCACAGATATGGCAACAGTTTCCCATCTGAAGCATCTTTGGCTCCTCGCTGCTGCTTTAAAAAATGACTTCCTCTGTTCCACTGCAGCTTGACTGTGATCTATGTGCTCTGATTTGAAGTGAGAATTGGATCTTTTATTTAATGATTTCTTAATTGGAGCTGTACTGGAACTGAGTTTCATTTTAATTTAAACTGTAACTGACTGTTTCTCGCATCTCAGCACTTCAGTATTCAGCTGAAATGAATGAGCAAGCTGCGTTAGTGCGTTAGTCCTAGAAGCAGCCACAATTAGAGGGTGTTTGAGCAGTTTGAAGGGGCTCTAAGTAATATTTCATAGCAATTTACATTACATTCACCACCTTTTCATTGGCCATTGTGAGTGGATTGTAATGTGATTGTTGCATTTGAAAGCCTGTGGACAATTTCTATAAGTTGTGAACACTGTTGGACTGTGAGTTTTTTTGTGAAGGACTCAGGTTGGATTTTCCTTGACAGTCCAAAGGATGTGACTTTATGCACGTCCTCCAGGGCCTCGTCTCAGTGCCTCTCTCCACTCTGCTGACCCTCTTCCAGCATAACACAGAAGTTCCACAGAACTCCTTTAAAATATCATAAAAAGTCAATGAGGAGTTTGCATTTTGAATTGCTCTGAATTACAGTATGTAAGAATTCCTACTCCAAACAAATAGGGGTTAGAAATATCACTCAAGTAATTACTGTTCTTGCTAACTTTATGTCTTTATATATCCATGACTGCAGCTGCTTTTAGCTAGTTGGCTAAGTTAGCCGTGCAGCTAGCTGGACAACCGGGGGAGTGTTGAAAGAGGTTTTCACACCCCATGCTGGCTGCTTAGCATGCTTACTTCAGTAGAAATACTTCCTTGACTGAACATAAATGTTAATCCTTCACGTTAAGTTCTTTATTTGAAGTTATTATTAGTTGATTATTGAATGTTTTAACTAAAATTCATAGATATGTCTCCCTTGATAGTTATTTTCCTATGAAGAAATACATAAATGCTTTATAAACCATTTATTGAGCAACTTATTAATTGTGAAGTTTCAACTGGTGTTGACAATACTTTGTAAATGGTATTTACAATAGGTTAAAAAATGGCTTATAATGGATTTCAGTGTTTATCAACAGTGAAATACTATTAACTGAACTATAAATTGTGCATTAGTGTGACCAAATTGTTTAATGAAAGTCAAACTTGTAAATTGAAGTAGTAGTTTTTAGACTTTGAAACGATTGCCTTCACAGATCGCTACACGACACTGAGATGCGGTCGTAAGTTGGTACGAATCATGCCCTAACATCCTCGTGGGCACTGTCAGCAAGTCCAAACCTCATAACTGTAAACAGCCTTTTCCATCAGACTGTGTTTGAAATGTGGTGATTGGAAAATGCTTACGGACGTGGGAATTCCGTGAGACTGCTACCTTCCTGGCCAAACCGCAGTCGACAAAACAAAAATATTCTCTTAAGAGGCAAAGAATCATGTAAAAATTGGTCAGGTGCAAAGAGAAGAAGACAGCAGGGAGAAACAAACAAACAAACAAGTGCAAGGAAGGGTCTGGCCAAGGCAGGGGGCGGAAGTGTGAGGACGGACAGGAGTGTGTGTTGGGGTTGACAGGTCCTTAGGCCACCATAGAGGACACCACCTGTAACAGTGGGGGTGGTCTCAAGCATGGAGGTCGTCCTGGAAGAGATGGTGGGAGGCCAATTATAATCTGCATTGACACGCTTCATGCAGGTAGCAGCTACCATCACAACAACCACGGGACGTTGTTTTGAAGTTGAAAGTCGTGCTTTGTCTCTTAAAGTTCAGAGCCCTGTGAAAACTGAGATGAGGAAAGGGGACAACTTTCACACGAACAGTAACTGCACTTTATGGTGGACGCTGCTGCTTTTTTACTAGATCTTCCTATCGAAGTTTTCTCAGGCATCGAATTAACAACACGGTTAAAATAGTGCGACGCATTTAACTGTGGGGAAAACATTTTAAAAATGCTTTAACATCGGGATCCAGGGCCCTACAGGTAGCTCCTGTTCACCGCAGCAACCGCAGGCGCTCTGTTTTTCCTCGCTTCTCCTTTTCCTCTTTTTTGATTAAAAGAAAACGAACGAGCGCAGGCCTGATAAAGCCACACAGGGGCATTGAGTGGCGCAGGAAATGACCTGTTATTTCTAGTGTTTCTACGGTTTCCTGCCACACAGGCTCAGAGCTTCCTGGTGGATAAGGCTGAACTCTCATCACCTTGAGATGAAATCACCTTTTTGTACCATGCGGCTACTGTGCAGCCTGTCTGTCTGACACACGAAGGTGTCTTAATGACCTGATGGTTAGATGTGAGAGTGTGATAGGAGGAGATCTGTATGGTGTATGTCAGTATGCAGCACTGACTGAATTCACTCTCTCTTTGTCTAGGGACTGCAGGGACCTCCAGGGAAGCCAGGCCTGCCAGGCAAGAGGGGTCCTCGGGTAAGTCTCCTTGATTGCTCTCAAACACCTCCAGCCACATAAAACACACTTCCCACGAATGATTTTATTTGACATCCGACCCCTAGATTTGTTTTATGGAAGCATGTTAATAAGCATGTCTTTATTTAGGTTTATTGTGGGCATCTCTATGCGTCTGTGTATGTTTGTTTGTATTTTGCTACTGCTGCTGACGTGCATGTCGACCGAAAGCTCAAACACAAACAGTCAGTAAATAACCTCGCTGGCAGGAGGTGACTCAGAAAGACAGGCAGACAAACAGACAAGGACAGAGAGGACAGTATCTGTGTGTTCCAGCCTCCAAGGCAGGATACTGGATCATTTTCTGAAGTAACAATAATAACCTGCCAAACCTGACTCCCGCATCACTTTAAATCCCTCCCATCACCCAGCTGACACACACACACACACACACACACACACACTCTCACACACACAAAGTTTTCCTATGCAGGCAGATTGACCATATTCAGCACGGGGCTGCGAGTGCTGACCTCCCACCCCTAAGCATAAACAGGAAAGCTCCTATAAAGACGGCCTTTCAAAAGGCTGCCTGTGCCACAGGATGCCTAATAAAAGCACTGTAAACAGACAGAGAACACATGGCTCCACTGGACTTTCTTCTCCTCGCTGAGCTGCTGCAGCAGGCTGCACCGACACTTCATAGGAATCCCATTCTGGACTAATGAAAGGCCTCTTTCTCCAAGGCAGTTAAATAGATATAGTCCCATCCGTGGAACTTCTTTGAGGAATTCTCTTTTACTTCCTCTGTCACTCTCTGATGTATAGACGCAGACTGTTTTTTAGCCGCCCTAGTGACCCCTGTCCAGGTCGATTGGTCGGTCCCAACTGAAATATTTCAAATATTATTGGAGGACGTGGCCTGAAATGTTGTTCAGACATTCATGGGCCACAGTGGATGAACCCTGGTAACTTTGATGAGCCCCTGACTCTTCCTCTTGCGCCACCCATAGACAGACACTTTTTGATGGATTGTCATGAAATTTGGTCCAAAAATTAATGATCCCTACTCAACGATAAATTGTAAAAAAGTGTGTGAAATGTAACTGATTGATGCGTTATGCCAGTGGTAGAGTGCATATATATTTAGATGCATGTGCTTGTGTCTTTTTATGTGTGTTTTTAATTATTACATCGCATTTGTGGCCGTCTGTGTCTGAGAGTCTCTGTGATCCCCCACCACTATACATGTATAAGGAGGTCTTTGTCTGGCTCTAATTAAAGCTATTTAAACCCCAGCAGCACCTCCCATCCAGTCTCTAGTAGCGGTTCCACAAACTCAGGCACACTTATGTGGATTTCTTGCGATTCCAATCGAACTTACTTGGAATAAACCTTTAATTAAGCTTAAAAATCGAAGTGCAGAGCCGCGTGAACGTGGTCGAGCCAAGGACAATACGAATCTGAGTGGAACTATTTTTGCCTCGCCAAGCAGCAGCGTTTCTCAAACTCTGTGCTGTGTTTAACTTGAGTAATGAATCAAATTTTCTCAAACAATTCTTGAGCTCTTGTCATCGCGTTCCAACACACAGTTTCGACTCAAACTTGTCCTTGTCAGAGCTCATTCATCAGCAGTATGTATCGACCTCACCTCACACTGATTTACATCCTGGCGGCTCAGACGTGGACTTTGTCGACCACAGCAAACCAGCTGTTGAACTGCCTGTGGCATTGTCAGTGGAAGTGGCTGGTTTGCGCAGCGCAAACAATGAAAACAAGCCTCTTCAATAAAAAAGCACTTGTAAAGGCCTTTGGTTTTGATGCCACTCTTAACGGGGGTCACTCGCAAACACGCCGCCAGTGTCTGACTCTGACCTCACAGTCATTTTCGTTTAAGTACACATCGGCGCTCACACAGAACGCTACAGCACCAATCCCACGGCGTGTAGCGCAGACATATGTGGTGGCGTTTATGACCTGCCTACATAAAGACTGAGACAGATTATGGAGCTTTCCTGTAAACAAAAGCATTTATCAAGTTTAATTGCTGCTGCCATGTGTGTGACGCATATACACATACTTAAACACTTGCGAAAAGGCTCTTGCAAACACATGTCGGCCAAATTCCCCCCCGCTCTTGGCCAGATAAGAGTGTGGTTTTCATTTGGGAAAACAAATTTACTTGTTGATCGCTGGAGTAATTAACTCCAAATCTGAATTTAATGCTGCGGGCTCACAGGTGGAAGAGCATGATTTGATCATAAGTATCATCTCCTTTTGTGAAAAAGTCTAGTCTCCGGCCCTTTTTGCTCCTTTTTTTTTTGCATGACCTTCCGTAGCTTTGGATTACTGGAAGTCTGTATGATGACACACAGAGCACCATTGAGCCCAGCGAGCACCACCCATGAACCTTGACCTCCGATCCCACACATGTGAGTGTGAGACGCCGTCGCCGTGGCAACCGCTCTCAGTACAGAAGCCTTCGCTAGGTGTCCGTGAATGGTCAGGGTGAGCTCTTTCGAGTCTCTTTGTAGGTGTAATAATGACGGCGGTGGTAGATGGGTGCGAGAGGAAACGTGCGGAGGATGTATCGCGGCTGCACGGGGCCTGGATCCCTCTGAAGACTGGCTGCGCGTATACGTCTGGAGCCTGCTGGGTCAAAAGGGTCTTTGTCTGAGCTTGGGGGAAGGAAAAAAAAAAATCTCTGTCGCTCATCTTTCCTCACGCTTCCCGTCCAGACCACTCCTCTTCTACTAACTGCCCCCACCTTGCTACACCTGCATGTAAAAGCTAAGTTAGATCCCAGATGGATCATATAGAAACCTGGAAAAAACTGTTTTGGTAGCAGGCGACAGATCAGCTTTTTAAGGAGTCTGTATAATCCCAAGTGTAAACTGTGTATATGGATCTCTCCTCTGGAACATTACTGTAATAAGCTCCAGCACAGTAAAAATCACAGACCGTGCTTCAATTCATTATATTTGCAATCCCCTTTTGGGCACTTAAATACATTTTTTAAAACCAGGTTTTAGATGTTTGGCATAAAGGTAGCTCCAGGTTTCCGTCGTAATTTCCAAACTTGTCAAGGCCATTAGGAGCCGTCACTGTTATTGTTGTAAATGCCTGAATAATACTTTGGATTACTTATTATTTCCTTTTGCATATTTAGCTCCATAAACTTTGGCATTTGAAGCAAATAAATTCATGTGGTTGGCTTTTTACCAGCGCTGCTTAATTCATTCGCCATGTCTGCTTCTGCTGTTATGAAGTCTTACCGTGATTTATGTGGAATCGGGCTGCAAATTCTCCTCTTTTCACCCCGCGATGCCAAGGCATGCAATAGCAACTTTAACGAACAGTTGAAATATTCTCCTGAGCCCTCAGAGGCAAAGTTTATATTTTGTGTTTGTGTGTGTGCTGACTGGGATCTTTAATTATGAGGACGTCCAGCGGATTGCATGCCCTTGATCTAATGTTAGTCTATCAGACATTGCGCCTTCGGCTCTTATTTGGCACAGCGTCATACACAATGTCTTTTATCTTTAATATGGTGGCTGTATATACATTTAGAGCTGCCTTTTACAAGCTAGTGTTGAAAGTCAGACTATGTTTACAGCGTGGCCCATTAAAAGGGCTCGTCTTAAATATTCTGTGTGGGAATGTAACCATGGGAATGATGTCAATGGTCTAGATTTAATGTAAACAAGTACATATACAGTATATCTTGGCTTTAAGTTGCACATGTGGTCTTGATATTTTGAATTTTGAACATTCAAGAACAGATATTTTTACACCACAAACATCAGGAGCTATCATTTGTTTCGATTTTGACCATTTGGTCTCGACTTAGAATGAGTTGCGCAGAGCTACAGCGGCATTATTACCACACGAACCACAGTAAACGCCCTGCGTCGCTGTTCAGAGGCCGGTGGTTTTTCGTTTGATAGCCCTCAGCTTGCGGGCGCCCCACCCTGGTCTTCTCTAATTAGACACCTGTTGTGCGAGAAGGGTACACGACATGGAGGCAAGAGCGCAGTACCAAATGTTGGTGCCAGCCCGTGCCTACTAGTGTACTGCCCAAACTGCGGTGAACCACAGGGTTAATTTTGAAGCATGTAATTCAAACATGTCTAGTTTGTATAAGTTTATTTAGGGCACAACAGCGTCCGTTAACACTGTCTGGACACACCAGCCCTCCGGGGAACGACGCCTGCTGAGTACAAACCGAAAATGAAAGGGGGATGAGCGTGTGGGAGGAGAAGAGGCAAGATCTTTTAAAACTTGAGAATCCTTGGAATGAAAGTATCTCATTTGCAAAACATAAAATGTTTAAAAACAGACTGGGGCACCCCAGTAGCTTTGTTGTTAAAGGCGAGGACACTGCCTTATGTACAGACGATGTGTCCTCGCCAAAACAGCCAAGGGTTTGAATCCGACCTGTGGCCCTTTGCTGCACGTTATATCCCTCTGTGTCATCTCGTTTCATGTCACTCTTTAGCTGTTCTATCCAATAAAGCCATAAAAAAGGTTGAACGGGGGAGAGGATGGAGGCTGCACCCTTGCCTTAGCAAGACCTGTGGCCCTTTGCTGATCATCCCCACTCTCTCTCATCCCATTTCCCATCACTCCTCAGAATTTCTCCAAGAAAAGATCAGGTTTTGTATTGTCTCATCAAATTCTGTGGATTCTTTGTTAGATATTAGTTTGGAAACCCTCAGCGTTGTGTGAGTCACACCCAGCGATAACGAAACCTTTACTCAGGCTTAGTAACGTCCTTTTCATTCAAGAGAAGCCGGTGAATCAGACATGACGGTCATCAAAGCGCGCTTTGACAGGAAGAGCAGTTACAGCAGAAGGTATTTATGTTGTCATGTCTGCACCCGTACCCGCACACCGGTATGTCTGTTTTTGAACTTAGCTCAAAGGGCTTTTTGTTGAGCTGTATAACCCAGCCCGAACCCCCAGATTACTTTTTTCTTTTCCGTGGGATCACAGAGGGCTGCCCGTCTGGGTGTCGTCGATGTTGTTTTTTGATGCTGCAGACCAGATCGCTAACATAATGGCTTCCTGATTTGTTTTGACTCACCTCAGTGAAACCTGCTGACCCGTATCATGAAGCGGTTGTGACTCTTTTTCCGCCCTCTCTGACTCGCTCGACCCTTGACCTGCTACAGGGGTAGGTTTAGGGGCCCAAGGGTGCCACCACCACGTGGAGGGCAGGAGTGAGGTCAGAGATCCACAGGAAAAAGTCGTTCAGGAAAGAGGAGGCAGACACACAGACAGCTGGATGTATGGCGCAGACAACAACCACCGTTTCAACTGTCTGTCGGCTGCTGTGTAAACCAAAGAAAAATCGGTGTGGATTCGTACTCTAGCTACCAATGGTTTTGAGCTAAACCTTCACATGGGGGCTGCCGGATGGGGCGAGATGGTTCACATTACCAATTTGCTGCTACTGTAGATCTCACTCTGTTTGCTTTCAGACACAGTTGTGCGTTCATTCCCTCAGCAACAACCGACGCGGACAGAAACACACACCGGTGGAGGAATTCAAAATGTTATGAAACGAGATGATCTGCATTAGTCATTAAGATGCTTGGCAAATGTGTGTTTGTGTGTGTGTGTGTGTGTGTGTGTGTGTGTGTGTGTGTGTGTGTGTGTGTGTGTGGAGGGTGGGGGGTTGTGGATTGTGGGGCAACAGGGTGCAGGAAAACCACATCCATATGGTGGAGCAGCTCCACAGAGCCCCATTTTCCGTATGCTTCTACCCCCAACACCAACCCCAAATACCTCACCACCCCCAACACACACAGCTGATGCGTAGGAAAATAGGTTAAAGTAGCATGAAGGCTGAGGTTCTCCAGACAGACTCTGCCCCCCCCCAGCTCTCTTCTCTGGTCTCGTTCACAGTAGCAAAGCCACAGTCTGCATCGGCCCTATCCCCACATGAAGATTGATTGACCTCTCGATCACCATTTGATGATGTTTTTTTCTCTCTATGGCTTTGCTTTTCCACAGGGCGCCCCTGGTCCTCATGGAAACCCCGGCCGACCTGGTCCACCTGGGCTCAAGGTATGTTACACTCATGATCACAAATGAGCCTTTCTTTGTATCGCCAAGAGCCCGACAGCCGTGGTGATGTTTCCATTACACGATTATGTATCTGCCTTGTTGTTGTCTTGCCTCTGACGTGGATGACAGTCCGATGAGGATGTGAGTTTTTCTGTATCAGCTGGAATCCATAAAGTGCAACAAGGGTAATAGAGCTTTATGGAGCCACACCTGGCGGTTTGAGACACATTACAAACATCGCAGCACTTAATACTGAAATGCTAAATCACTTTAACACTTTAACATGTGTGCTGGAGAGGTGACCGTCTGGAGTCCCATTTATAATCAAAAGTTTTTCTGATTCTGCTCAATTTAAGCTCCAAATATGTTTTCATGGTTTTGCATTTACATGATGTTTCTTTGTAAAAAATGAATTTGAGTGCTATCACTGCAACTCAAGCGGAGAGCGGAGAAGGAGGGTAGCTGGGCGGCAGGGGAGTTGAAGTGATTTATCAGAGCTCCAGGGAAAGACGTTACGAGTCGGAAAGTGAGAACTTCAAATAAATCTGTCCAATTTTAACGTGTGAACAGGAGGTGACCCTGCCCAAGACAAATTCCCTGCGTCCCTCTTCTGATTGTCTGGACTGATCTATGCCTGAGCAAACACCCTTGACCTCTGGCACTGTGTGCTGAGGGTACACATTGAGGAGCAATACCTGTATTTAAAGTGCATTACATAAATGCCTTGTATATATATATAAATGACAACTGTGTAGCTGCATGTGGTCACACTGCTCACCCCCCATGACCTCCACAGGTCAACTAAAGGGACTGTGTTTTTCCTGGTCTCACTGATGTTATTTATATTATTCCTGGTTGCATTCTTCACTTTTTACGATCCTCTTCCCATCATGAAGTCCCTAAATCTCACCACATTCTCCTAAGTGTTTACCCCGTATCTACGTAAAGGAATGGTTTAATATTTTGGGAAATATGTTTTTTGCATTATTTTTTTTGTTCAGGCTCAGGCTTACATAAAAATAAGACTAACTGACAGTTTGTGGTTATATTTGGGGTTATGTGCTGGACTATTTCTTGGCGAGGGGCAGTGACCTCGTGGAGTTTCTAGGAAGTCACTACACCTGGCACACAAACTAATTAGTGTGCTTTATAGGCGACTAGATTAGTTAAATTCTCCCCAAAGGCTGAACGATTCCTTTAAGTCGTATATCATATAATCATATAAAAGTCCCTGGACGGTTCTGGCGGAAAAAGTGAAGTAGACCTGCTTCACAAGGCAGAATATTTGAACCTGTGCCTTCAGTGAATGCACACTTGTGAGGAGTGGTGCAGTGCAGGCTTCTTCTACCTGGCAGGTGTGTTGAGAGAACAACGCTGAAGTGTTTGATGTCTCGGGGTTCAATGCAATCTTTGCAATCTCTTTCATCATTAATACATGAAGCAAAGTTGTAAATAGCAGGGGTCCATGGGGAGAGATGGAGTCAGCACTTAGTGTAATTTCCGATCCATAGCTTTGATGTGCTGAAGCCCCATTATTGTTACCTGCTGACAATGAGGCTGGCTGTGTGTGTGTGTGTGTGTGTGTGTGTGTGTGTGTGTGTGTGTGTGTGTGTGTGTGTGTGTGTGTGTGTGTGTGTGTGTGTGTGTGTGTGTGTGACTGAAGGGGCACATTACGCACTGCGGCCAGGAAAAGCATCTGTGCCGATTTTTCTAAAGTGAATTTCTAAGTTTTTATTTTGTATGGGATTTATAGAGGCAAACTTTTGTAGCCTCGTCCAAAACGAAAGGTGAAATCATTCTGTTGATATGATTGTTTCAGAGATCACTGGAGTTAAGTTGAGACATTTTTACCTATACAAAGTCCTCCTTTGTGTTTTTCTTCAGGGTAGAAAAGGAGACCCCGGCATCTCACCTGGGCCGGCACCTAAAGGAGAGAAGGTATGTGTCCCTCGTTTTCCTCTTACAAGCCACATTAAGTTATAACAACGTCCCGCTCAGCAAGTTCCTCGCACGATTATCATTGATTTTTAGTGCAGCCGGTCTTTGTTGCATTGCCGCCTTTTTGACATTCTGGCTTTGTGTTCTAGGGAGACCCAGGGGTTCTCGGACCGGTTGGAATGACTGGCCAAGAAGGTCGGAAGGTAAGACCACTCCATGAAATAACACTCATAAGAGCCCATTGTCTGCTTGCATCTGCTAACTTTGAATACTGAGGCCCCTGAAACATTTAGGATAACCCAAGAAAGAATGTAGGCACAAGTCATTGTCACAATAACTTTTGAGTTTTGTTGTGATGTTTTTGTACATCTGTGTCTATGTGTGTGTGTGTGTGTGTGTGTGTACACTCATCTTTCTCCTTTTGTGCTGTGCTCACCATTTTTTTCCGTCTGTTTTTCGCTGGATTCAGCACAGAGGGGTCTTAATGTTGGCAGGAACAGTGTCATGAGGGAGGGTTTTTGTCATCAGGGAGAATGGGGATTATACACTTAGAGTTACCAGCGTCTCAGATGTTACTTAAGTCACGTCTTGAGTGATTCATGAGCGCAGAGACGAAAAACTGGGACAGAGCTTCTTCTTAACAGGAGTGGAACAATCACAAACCAAGAATTGGGCCAAAAGAGTTGTGTATGTGTTTATGGTCACAGTTGTGTGTGTGTGCATTCCTGAGTGTTTGTCAGTATGTCTAAACATAAGACAGACATAAATTAGACACTACAATGATTCCCTACCAGGTGTTTTAAGACCCCTGGGGGTGCTAAATCAAAGAGTAGGTCTGTTTATTTGAATTATTTAGCATTCTAGCAAAGAGTTCCAAATAGTTGGCTAAACAAAATGCTTAAATAGTTGAAAGAATTAACTCAAAGTAATTGATATTGTTTTGAATAGTTAGCCAAAAGGCTACAAGTAGACAGTTGAAAAACTTATCTTAAACAAGTGGATAATTGTTTAAGCAGTTAGAGTGTTAAAGGTGATATAACTAGCATTAAATGCAAATGGTTGATAGTAGCATATGCATCAAGTAGCCTATTAAACAGTTTAAAAAGTTAGCTAAAAGTAGGCAAATGGACATCTGGCCAAATTAGCTAAAAATGCTGGATAAATAGCTTAAATAGTTGGCTAAAGTATTCGGTAATGGTTTAAAATGTTAGCTAGGTGTGTCATTACTGAAATAGCTAGTATTAAAGCAAATTATGAAGGGTTGATAGTAGCCTAAGCTACAGGTAGCCGATTAACAAGTTTAAAATGTTAGCTAAAGTAGGCCAACGACTATATGATCAAATAAGCTAAAAATATTGGATAATGGTTTATATATTGAGTTAAGAGTATCATAGTCGAAATAGCTAACGATAGCGTTAAATGCAACAAATAAAGGGTAGCCTTTTAAGCTGCTGAAAAACTAAAAGTAATGCGTGATGTTTTAAATAGTCAGATAAAAATAATGGATAAATGTTTAAAAAGTAAGCTAAGAGTAGGCTATAAATAGTGTAACATTGCTAGTTACATCTTGCTAAAAGTATGAAAAGGAGCAGAAGCTACTCGAAAAATAGCTGAAAGTAATAGATAAATTGTTGATTTTAAGCCTCTGACCCGTCAAGTGTTCAAAAATGTACTTGAACAAACCAAACTAAACATCAGTTAAGTTTTATAGTTTATAGTGTTATAAAGCGATCAGATAAGAATGAAGACATTTGGAGCACAACAGATGGTGTTGATGAAGAGGTACTTGAGTTCGTCTGACAGTGTTGACGGGTTCTGTCAGACCAGAAACAGTTGGGAACCGATGCAATATAGGACACGAATACCACAATTAATGCTCGGTGAGTCTTGGTGTACCTCTTCGGTCCAAACTAAAATAATCTGTTTAACCTTTTCTTAAACAATGGGATGTAAACACACACCTGATAGTGGCAGAGGAGGATCTCATGAACTGCTTTCAGCCACATTATGAATCAAATCGAATTGAGTCCTGCAGAAGAATTAGCTGAGTAATTGAATATAGTAGATAGATTGTATGCATTTCAGCAGAGGTGTAACATGCATCTGCATCATGTACTCACTGTCTTCCCAGAGCCACGGCGTTCCGTAACAGAGTGTCGGACTGTAGTTGGACGGCTGCCTTGAGCTTAACATGTGGCTTTTGTTAGGCGTCTGCTCTCCTCTGTGTGTATCTCTGTGTCTGCTGTCTCTCTTTTTCACACACACTCAGTCAGAATGGAAAATGTAAAGCTGGTGGAAAACATTCACACAGCTCTTTTCGAACTAAATGAGTCTTGGCAATGGTTTGACGGCCCCATCAGGAAAGGTTAACACTGACATGTGGATCAGAGCCGCAGCTGAGAGCGTACAGGTCCAGTGACTTTTAACTACTCTGAGATTAGCTACAAGTCGTTGATTAGCGTAAAAACGGCACATTATAGCTGCTCCTTACAAGTATATTAGAGCAGCATCACATCCTCATGTCTGGGAAGCTGTTGCTAGAGCAACGTGATCAACACACACTCATGACATCACCGCAGCATGCCTCAGGTATTGGTCAATGAACCACATGATGACTCTGAAGGAAACTCGTTAATTTAACTGGACGAGTCAGCTTCCTTTCCGTACACAAACACAGACCGGCTTATTAACCCGTTTTTGTCCTGCGCCTAACAATGTACAATAACCTCTCACAGGTCTCAGCTTGTGTTTCTCTCACCTTTTGATCCTATGTGCCTAAACATCACACTGCTGTGACAGAGATGTGAGTCAGTGTCCAAGAAACGCGACTGTCTACAAACAGGCTCTTTGTTTTTGGTCTGTTCCCTTTCGGTCAGCTCAGGTGGAAAGTCCCAGGCGTGTCCTGTCCTGCAGCAGGTCTCCGAACCCTGAGGCCTGCTGCATGGTCAATACAATAGTGAAAAGAAGTGATGAGTTTCCTTGCAATTACATGGCAGCGGCGGGCCACCCTGAAACCCCCATGTGCTGTTTCTTCCTCTTCATACCTCTCTAGCTAGTTTGACTTGCTCTGTCTCGCTTGCTTGGCTCGTCACGCCGAAGCTGTGGTTTAGGAAAACGGGACTAGAGCAGCTTTTCCTCTATTCTCTGCTGAAACTTTCCCTTCTACCTTCCCTGTCTCTCCCTCACGCACCCAAACACACACACACGCGTGCACATGCAGGCTCTCTATCAGCCTTAGCTTGACACTTCAACCGGGATTTCTGGAATTTGGCCGCTTGTTTTCCATGGAAAAACTTTAATGGAGAAAGCAGTGGTGCTTTGAACGTGCGATGGGAGAGTGTGATTTTACACCGACAGGCAAGCCAAGCATGTTCCGCTCTGTACAACATTTGTTCTACCAAGCAGACTCTCAATGGCTTTTCAGTATGGTAGGCAGGGTCAGGGAGAGGGGACTCTCACAAGGGCCAAACCTCCGCTACAAGGCCACATTACAAGCCACACGTCTCACCTTACTACCACCATCCTTCTCTCTTCTTTGTCTATTCCCACTGCTAGCTGATCCATCGCTTCTCTTCTGTCTGTCAGCCTTTTCTACATCTGTCTTTCACACTAAGGCCGACTCATACTGCACAGCAGCATTGTAACTTGTAATTAGTCGATGGCTATCTAATCTTACTATGTCTGTATGCTTTGGCAGATGTTTTCTTGCACATTTGCTCCTCCACCGAGGAGGTTGTGTTTTACCCATGTCCATTTGTGGGTTGGTTGGTTTGTCAGCAGGATTACACAGAAAACAAATGAACGGATTTTGATGAAACTTGGATGGAGGATGGGTCTTGGACCAGAACGGAGCCCATTAACTTTTGGTGTGGATGTGGATACAGCCACAGATACAGGAAATGTTTCTCACTTATATAGCGAGGATTGACATTTTGTTGATTTGGATTTTTTTTTTTAAATCAGGCGTATTTGCGTTTTTGCCATAAGTTATTTGAAATAAACAACACAGTTCTTATCTAAGTACAGAGATAGAGTGAGGGTGCAGTAAGCATAGCTTAGCACCCGGCACCCCATAACTTGCACATTTTTACATTTCTGCTAGTTGGCTTTAGGGGTGCTACTAGGCATAGTTTTTAACTTTAGAGAAAGCCAGGCTAGCTGTTTGCCCTCTTGCTTCCACTCTTTGTGCTAAGCTTAGCTAAACGCATCTTGCCTCCAGCTCAATACTCACAAACAGACTTCAGATTGGTATCCGTCTGTATCATCCATCAGCTTGTCCAATACAATGTAGTTCAGGTTATTAAGTGGAGCCAGAACCATACTTCCAAACAGATATTTAAATGATGTCTTGATATTTCTTTTGACTGGTTTTAGCCATAGTTCCCTATTATTATAGTCTTCAGAGCGTGTTAGAAGTCAGCAGTGTTGCAAGTAGTTACAAAGGCTACAAGAACAACGGTCTCGTCACAAACAATCAGTTAGAGCATCAGCGTGCAGTTAGACAGCAGTCAACCGATCCCTAAACACACATGTTGACTCAGTTTCTGTTAATGCTCCGGTCTGAGAAACTATGACTGTCTTGCGTTGAGTTCCTGTTTATAAAAGCTGCCTGCCTGCATGTGTGAGGGTTTTAGAGACAACGATAATCCTCAAAGTGAAGACAAAGTCCAAACCAAAGTTCAAACGAGAACTTCCTACAAATAGAAAGCGAAAGAATATACTGTAATTGCCCTGCGTAGACTAGACAGTTTATTAATCATTTCGTTCATTTATGTTAGACGGTTTATTGTACGACATTAATCTGTCTGAAGCTGCTCAAGACCGTTTCCAAACCAAACTCTCTCCTGCCCACTGTTCAAACTAACAAATCCACATGCTCATCATCATTGTAATTACAGGAGAATTCAAATCAACCATCATCTCCTCTGCATGTCTCACAAGAAGAACAACAAATCATTACTCCGTCCTCCACCGTGCTTCGTAGTTTCACAGTGATACTGCATGCAAGCGAACAGGCCGCAGAAATTGCGGTCGAGAACAGGGATGAGATGAGGGATGTTTTTCCGCCGGGTGGATTTCAACCAAATTGTCCTGTTCTGTGCAGTTGTTTGTTAAATCCGCCCTCGCCAGACATCCACGTTCAATGGAGGGGTTTATGTTGCGCTGTACATGCAGCACATGCATGGAGCCAGACGATCGCTCTGAGCAATCATCTGGCTCCATGCTGTTGAGGAAATTTGGAGGGAGAGAGGTGGAAAGATGAAAGCGGAGATTAATGAGGTGAGCGGTGAATTTCTGCTACCAGGGTGCTGTCCAGTGGAGGCAGACTGTCAAAGACGCGCATTCATCTTTTGTGGTGCTCCGTTGTGAACAGACATGAGGCCTGTGCTCATTTGAAGAACCACAAAGTTAAGTGTGCACAGAGTAGTTTGGTAAGCCGGAGGAGCGACATGTCATCGGCAGACACAATGTGTCTTTTATTTCATTTCTGCCAAAATGCACTAAGTTCCCTGGGGCGCTCCTCAGCTCAGTGGCGTAGGATGGGGGGGGGAGAATGTACTTACAGGGTGCTACCGAGGAACTGTTGTAAATGAAAAGCATTCTGGTGGGTTTATCTGATTGAACACACATGCTCATTAAGCAAGTGGCATTGTAAACACAGGCGGGCCGCTGGGAAAGGCTGCTCTCATTAGCAAGCTCATAATGAGTGAGATAAGGATCTGAGATGGTCTAGCTGGGGTTGGGAGGCTACAGTTAATACCCGTGACCTGCAGCGTGTATGTGTGTGTGTGTGTGTGTGTGTGTGTGTGTGTGTGTGTTTGTGTGTGTGTGTGTGTGTGTGGCTCATGGACCCCACAGCACAGCTTGGGAACGTAAGCCGCTACACATGTTTGTACTATAAGTAAGCCATGTAATAAGACGACGGTGTATCTTTGTGCTCGAACCGGCCTGTGTGTTTCCCTGCCACCTGTACGCAGTGTATGTGCACACATGTGGACCGAAAACAGCAACTTGTGGACATTCGGTGGATTCCTCAGACAGACACAAAGTCGTCAACACAGATCTAGCTGTTAATAATACAACTGGAAATGTTCAAAAAAGTCACACACAGGCGCCTTGTGTCTGTACGTGCATCCATCCCTGCTCTCTCTCCACAACACTGCTTACCAACAGAGCCTTCACAAAACTATGGAAAACACACACACACTCCTTCATGTGTTGCCGGCAGCGGTCTGTCAACACCTGGTGACATCTTTGTTTACTTAATGTGTATTACGCATGTGTTCTCATCCCAGCTCCAAGCGTCTCCTCCTAGTGGTCTTGTGATGATGTGCATAAGATGATGTCAGGTGCACACCTGCCAACAGGAGTCTCCCTAATTTTAACCCCTTTCTCCAGCTGTGCTCCCGACTGGTTATTTCTCCCGTGGCTCAGTTTCTTGTGGGATATGTGTCGTCCTACCTGGCAGAGTTGAGTGTGTGCAAAAGAGCTTGCCTGCTCCAGCCCTCCGCTCCGCTCAATTGACTGTATTTAAATGGATGGAACAGGTCCTAAGTAGAAGAAAAACTCTTCCAAATTTCATCAACTTTATTGACATCTGGCTGTCTCCACTCTGCAGACTGTAGTCCTGCACCGTTTGTCTTCTAATGAAAAGGCTACTGAGAAGTCATTTTAACTGTTGCACTGGCAGTTATGAAGGTGAGAGCACTGATGGAATGGACTTGTTGTCCATTTCCTACTATTTCATACTTCCACTCCATCAAATTTTGAGACTTTTTACTGACTAAATTAACTGAATAACTTTAGTTACATGTCACTTTTTTGAGACGACATGCTGCACCAGAGCCAAATGACTGCATGTTTGAATTAACGTATTTTATTGAGAAAAATAATGATAATAATAATAATCAGAAAATTGCTAAATATAAGATCTGATATTTGTCCAGGCTGAACATTGATCGACCAATAGTATTCAGTAATAATATTATTATATGCACACATGTAACATTTGATACATACATATACATACTTTTTTAGCATATTTATTGTCAGATACTTTTTATTCCAGGAGTATTCGTATGAGGGACTTTCATTTTTTCCAAAGTATGATCTCTATGGGTACTTTACACAACTCTGGGTGATGGTGAGACACAGAAGTTGTCCAACAGTAAGCTTGGATATGTCGAAGATAGAGAGTAAAAAGTTTAACGATGAGGCCTCTAAATCTGAGTTCATTTTTAACTATGATATTGTGACACGTGTTGTTGATACAGTTGGGTATAACGCTGACGATAGCAGTTCGAGTTCCTGGTATGAAGGTGTAAGCCAGTGAGAGTGATCATGTAACATAATGAGAAAAGGGATGCTGCCTTCTCAGGACTGAAGGATGGTTTACAGGAACTCGGGGAGTCTTGGCCCGGTGCTCTGAAGCTGTGGTTTAGGAAAACGGGACATCAGGAGTCTTTCCTTTCTTTGCCCCTCTGTTTTTATTTTCTTTTTTTCTCCCCCCCTCATGCTCTCTCACTCTGTGGTCTGGAAAGGCACGTCTGTCTTCCCACCTTTGATTTAGTGTTTCTCCGCTCTTTGTTGGGGGTCTGTGCTGCTGGAGTCAGCAGAACTGCAGAAAAGCACTATGTCAGGTTGTCTTCAGTGTTGTAGTCTGCTGTACAGACAGAGGGAGGGACCTGCGATCTGACTCAAACAGGAAGGCATTTATATCCTCGACATGCCATGATCCTGGCACGGCCTCCATTTCTCTGCGAACTCAGTGGAAAGTCTGATCCCTTGACAGACAGGCAGATTGATTCCTTGCATATGGCACATAACTTGTCCGTCGTCGCTGTTATTGTTAACATGCATTTTTTTTATTTTTTGCACAAAACTCCACTTGTCATTCCCACATGGAGTGAGAAATCCTCCCGTGCTTGTCAGCTCTTTCCTCGTCTGTTATGTGTTTTCTTTTATGACTGTGGCTTTTTACTCAACCCTCCCATGTCTCTTGTTTGTCTCCTTAGGGACAGAAAGGTTACCCTGGTCCACCTGGACTCCCTGGAGAGCCTGTAAGTATCTTTATTTCATTGTATAAGCTCCTTTCATCAATGTCTTCCTCCCATGCTCGTGCTGCTCTTTTCACTGTTAATCCCACACTTGTAAACAAGTCACAAATCATTGCAATCCACGCCAAAATGACGTAATCTTGTCTGCTTCTTGCATTTCCTTTCCTAAGTGTCTCAATAAAGTTTTACTCTGATGATGTGCAACATTAAGGTCCTTATCAATTACTAATCCTTCAAATTCTGAAGCCTCGCCTCATTCTTTAAAACCTCAGTCATCATCCACTCGATCTGTGTGTGTGTGTGTGTGTGTGTGTGTGTGTGTCGGTGTGTGTGTGTGTGTGTGTGTGTGTGTGTGTGTGTGTGTGTGTGTGTGTGTGTGTGCAGGCACCAAGCATGCCTGCAGGGTTAGCCAGATTAGATTAGCCTGTTATGAAGCACTGGTGAGGACAGACATCTGGCCAAAGTGCTGTGCTGCAGCGATGCTCTCCAGGATATCAGAAAGCGATGCCAAAGAAAGAGAAAATAGAGAGAAGAGAAACAGGAACAAGCCAACTAGGCCAACAGTGACACACACACACACAACTGTTACACTGCAAGAAAAGTCTTTTCCTTCTCTGCCGCCTGTCGTTCAAACTTCAGTCACTCTCCTACAGAGTTTTACCTTGATGCTATCGTAATCGTAGGCGTGCGTTTAATTTTTTCTTGTAGCCTCTTCCTCTCTTATCCGTCTTTTAATCACTTCAATGAACGCTTTTACAGCTGGGAGGAGACATGACTCTCGCTTGTTTAGCCCAGAATGACTATTTTGAGTGTGGAGCGTCCGGCCTCGTGTCCAGAGCTATTTCCAGTTTGGGCTGGGTCATTCGGTACTACTCGCTGTTGATACTAAGGAAAGGCCTTAGTCATGGAAAGCGGAGTGGAACATTCTGCTCACTGTCACAGTTTTATGTAAGTCCCTGTTCTCGGGCTGACGCACCAGCGCAGGGAGTTCCCGCACTGCTCATCATCACGGAGGAGTGCATGTTCTCCCTCACCGTCCTGTCCTTCCACTCTGACCATCCTCGAACGCCCCCCTCTTTCCCACAGAGCTCCTGCTGCTGCTGCTGGTGATGATCGGGGCTCTAGCCGTGAGTCTGAATCACCAGTGGCAGAGTAATAAGCACAACTGTTTGGCAGCGCTGACTCTCCGGCTATTCAGAGCAAAGGCCAGCTGGTTTGCAGAAAGCTTCGATGAGTCCCTGTTACTGTAATACACCACAGGACCGAGCTCAGAGCCCCTCCTCCCTCCCTCGCTGCTGGCGGGTTAAACATTCAAACCTCACTCAGCCAAATTCTTGTCTGCGTTTAACTGGCTGCATTATGCACTATATTTATCCAAGAGAGGGAACGGCAAGCCGTGCGCACGCCTGCACGTCCGGAGTGTGTCAAAGGAAGTTATACATAAACACTAGTGAGCTGCGATTTTTGGACACCAACCTGCTTGTGTGCGTGTGTTATGCTTACATACACTGACACACACACACATAAACCAAACTCCTAATTAGCTCCTATGGTCTATACACAGACCACATCTTAAAAGAACTTTCAGCAGCCATGAGTCCTGGTATTCAGCATCCTTGTAAAGGAATGGGTGATATGCGGTGGAATATAACTAGTAAAAATGTAGGCAAGTAATATTCTTAAGAATTGTAATTGAATTTCAAACCTTTGCTCCACTACTTTAAAGGGTAACTACAATTTTTTTTTTTACATTAAAGTGTGTTTACAGTTCTTATGTGAAAAAGGTAGTAAAAAGCCCTTTTCTGGTTGAAGAGGAAGCTGCATGTAATTTGATAGATTGATATATTGCATTGTGGGTAATGTCAGGATTTGAAAAGGAACAAGAAAGCATGAAATGAAAGATACATGGTTCAATTTTGTCATCATTTGTCCATAATTAGTCCAATTGCTAGCTGCTAGCTGCTTTTTAACACCTGGCTCCTACGTTTCCCACAATGCAACATGGCTACTGAGTGATATCACCAGAGGCAATTCATCAGTTAATTTGATACACTTGAATGTGTAAAATTGATCGAGCTACACTTTAAGCTATAGATGACAGTTACTCTACAAATTAAGAGTTTATATCCAAACACGTATAATCATCTTATAAAATAAAGACACCATTTACCCTGTCATCTATATATTTTCATACTTCCTTCACCACTATGAATGTAGGTTAAGAATAGAATAAGAATATAATCATTTTGTGTATAAAAATTAAATGATAAACACTCATCACATGCTATTACGTAATTCAATATATTCACACTGACTCAACATGATCAGAAAACATTGAACTTGTAATAAAATTAAATGTAAATTAGGTTCTTACAGTCAATGTTTTAGGTATAATGATTTTTTTTCACTGTATAAAGATCAATGGAGTTAACAATAAACTAATGGAGTAATGATAGTAAGAAGGGGATTAAGTGACGGACACATTCATCTCCTCACTGCACAACAGCATTATACAGTTTGAACTGGAGTAAATCCTCTCTGCTCCGTCTCCTCTCTGCTGCTGCACAGACTGGCCTGCCTGTGTTTGTGTGTCTGTAATTTTGATCACCCACCCCACCTCTCTCCCTCACCATCCCACTCTCCATCTCTCCCCCCTCTCTCCGCCTCTCTTGCCCCCCCCTCTCTCTCTCTTTCTTCCCTGCAGGGAGAGCAAGGTCCAGTCGGAAGCCCAGGTGCCAAAGGTTATCCTGGCAGGCAGGTGCAGTAAATCCTCTGCTGTGACTGGTACAGTTGTAGTCAGGGCCATAGTAAGGGCAGAGGGCCAAGTGGAATTAGGTTATGTTGAACAGCTGACTTGGAGGAAAATATTTGGGTAAATACTGTATAGAGGAGTTGGAATATTATTTTTAAATAAAGTGGTCCAAGAAAACAACATCAGAGGCCTCAGCCTGAAACTGAAACTTGAAACTTGATGCTGAATGGGTGCATTTATTGCACATCTACTGCAGGAGTGCAGTATATTACACAGGAGTACCTGTTATTGTCTCCAGCCCCTCTACAGTATGTGGACTAATAATTAATGAGCAAAATTAAACAAATAAAATGGGATATTTCGAACAATCTGACAAATGTGATTCAAGTCATTTGGATGTATTGATTACCTTATTTTAATAATTGTGTGTTGCAGTCTTTGGCCTGCATCTTCTTAAAGGACAAGTTCACCCAAAAATGAAAACTCAGTCATTATCTACTCAAGGTGATGGAAAGTCGGAGCATATCTGGAGTTTCACAGCTGAAGAGCGTTGCAGCATTCTCCTATAACTTAAGTAAATCTGGATTTGTTTTTAAATGTAAAAAACAACAATGGAATAAAAGCACAAAATGAACAGGAGTAATTCAAGTGTGTGGAAGCCCCAATGTCCAAAACTGATTTTAAAAGACATTATTCACTCCTTTTTTAAAGCCGAAATCCTCACTCAGCTGCTAAGCTAAAAGCATTAGCCTTGGTACACGACCTTGACTGTGCGTCGAGGGTGTAAATAACATCTTTCCAAATCATTTCAGGATCTTGGTTCTTCTGGAAACTTGGATTATGCCATACAAGCTGTATGGAGCCATTTTATTGTTTTGTTTTAAAACAAGTCCCCATCTACTTCAGCTGTTTCTGAGGACGCTTTGAAGCTCCAGAAATGTTTTGTGGACTACGAAACTTTGCCTGAATTTCCATCGGCATGAGGGAGAGTAGAAAAAATTACCATTTTGGGGCGAACTTATCCTTTAATGCCATCATGATGCACAATCACATCGTATTTGGGAAAACATTACTTCAGGTGTAAACCAATAAGAGTGCTGAACCGCTGAAATAAAGTTTCCCGTCTTTGTTTTTCAGGGTTTACCGGGGCCTATAGGACCAGTAGGGCCTAAAGGCGTTCGGGTAAGTTACCTTAACGCCTTCCCTTCAACTGTGCTGCTCCAGTTTGATTTTTATCTGTCTAAATTACTAACATTGGTGCTTTGATGGGACCACTAAGTGTGTTTACAGGCAAGGAGGTCAGCCTGACACTTTTCTGACACTTTTCATTATGCAGTATATTACAGAAGCAGACTGTAAATGTCACTTAAGCACGCGGAAAAAGTTGTTTGATTAAAGGCTGTTGGTGATTTGCGCTGTAAACATGTTGTTGCATGAGAACAGGTATGTGCACCCAGAAGCAAGCAACATCCAACTCGCATACACACACACGCTCGCTATTAATAGGGCGCTAAACTCGGGAGCCTTTACTTGTAATGTAAACATTGTATTGCTGTATACAGACACGTACTGAAAGACTGGCCGTTGATAAGCCTCGGCGCACAAACACACACCCTTTGAGTACACAAACAAAGCAACACACGCTCGGGGACACAAACAGTGATTTTTATGTTGCGTTCCAATAAAGGTTCTTTATCAGCTTCCCTTGGCTGCTCCAAAGCCTCCCCTGCCCCCACTGGCTGGAATTTCCTGTTTAAGCTCCGTATGAGGCCCTGCTGTCTTAAGGAGGCATTCTAGTCCTCTCTCTCTCTCTCTCTTTCACTGAGCCACCTTTCCAAATATTCTGCACTCTCTTTTTTGCAGCGCGCTCCACATTGTGCGCGCACGCCTCGCCTGAAAACTGGCATCTATCTAAACGTTTCCTCTCTGGTGTTTCAACTGTTGTGGTGTTTGTGCTTGTTTTTTTTTCCTCTGTGTGTGTCTCACCCTGTACCGACAGCTTCAGTCTGATGTCCTGGCCACCTACAGAGATCCCTGGCGTGAGGGTATGTGCCCTTGGACTACATCGTGGAAGCCAGCACCATGCAGTCCATGGGCATATACACTTGCCTCATGGCTTGGTTCTTCATGGAATCCCACCCTATCCATGCTGTACCGTCGGGGCCCTGAAACGAGCCAATGGGAGTTGCTGTTCCCGACTGCTACTTTTTTACAGCGTCCGAATACTCACGTCCCATTTTCCTCCTCTCTCTCCTCTCCTCTCCTCTCCTCTCCTGCAGGGTTTCATTGGAATCCCGGGGCTTTTTGGCCTTCCTGGGCCTGATGGCGAAAGAGTGAGTTCTTACCAAATGTGTCATTTCTCTCGAGCACTGTCGATAATTGCAAAGAAATGCATAGTGACTAACTAAAACCCTGTTAATGGTCCTGTGGGATGACAACAGTGCATCCCCTGCCATCCCGTTCAGCTGTCTTGTTGTTGTTATAAAGCGGCATACAGTCCTCAGCTGTCCGAGAGAGATGTTGCTGTATAAGGCTGCGTGGGAGTGTTGATGACTCATGTGATAAAAGCCCCCTCTTAGAGCCTTTGAACTGCCTGAACTCATCAAGGCCTCCCTCCTTCTGTACAGCCTCTAAAACATGAAGCGATTAGCCTACTTATGACATGCTCCAGAGGGTTGCGTCAGCGCACAGAGCAGGCTGTAATCAGGACCTCTCCAGCCAGCCAGCCAGCCAGCAAGATGGTTCACACCTCATACTGTAGCTGCACACATCAGGTGGTGTCTGCCTGTCTTCTCCCAGGAGAAACTGGTGTTTATTTAACATATATATATATATATATATGTATTCGATGGAGGCCTAAATCCCTCAGAATAGGCTGGGAAAATGTTAGATCAGCTGCAGTCAGCTGTTCCTCACATCTGTTGGAGCAGGGGTTGAGAGGAGCTCATAGTTATGGCTTTTTAATTGTGTGTTTTGGGCTTCAATCAGTCGCTACCAAGTGTGTTATGTTTTGGTTTTGATATGCTTTTTACATAATGCATTTTTTTTCTCTTTCTTCTCTGTTTTTTCTGTCTTCCTCGAACTCTCTCCTCTCCCCCTTCTGCTTTGTTTTCCGTTCCGCCTGCGCTCTCTCTTGTTTCGCATTTTCAGGGCATTCCCGGCGAACCAGGGAAGAGGGGCAAGATGGGTAGGCCGGTAAAGTTTTGTCTCAACATACTTTACAGATAATCTTACCAAAGTGTGATGAATTGTGCTGCGGGTGTTATTGGTCGAGTGTCGATGTACAGGGCTCCAGGCTAACTGTACAGAATGGTTGCACTGGTGCGCCTAACTTTTTCAGTGAGCTACCTCCAGTACAGTACATATGAATTTAACAGGATTAAAGATGCAAAAACATGTGTTTTCTAATTTGAACCACGGCACACGTACCAAGTAATTCCAATAACCCTCAGTTGTTTAGAGATAAATAACTGCATTTCAGGCACACCAGTGCAACCAATAAAAATGTTTTGTTGCATTTGATGGACCTTTGGGCACATTTGCATCCACCATAATAACATCCTAGAGCCCTGATGTGCCATTTGTTATATTAGACTTTTAAAAAGATAAGACTGGGTTTGGGAGATTGCAACAGATATCAACCAACAATGTGATTATAACTTCACCTGACATTGAAAACTCTGTTATTGTCTACTCACCCCCAAAGAGGATGGAAAGTCTGCTGATTTTTTGCAGGCCTTCTTGTTTTAAAACGTAAAGGAAGCCCAAATATTATATTAAGTGACACCAAAGAGCTTTTCCCGCATTATCCAAGTCACCGGAAGCCCTGAAATCCCAAGTCTCCATGTACTTCAGTTGTTTAAAAGAACGCTTCAGAAGCTCCAGAGATGTTCTGTGGGCTACTACAACCTGACTGTCCATCAGCATGAGGCTGCGTAGATACCGACTGAATTTCCATTTTTGGGTGAACTTCCCCTTTAATGCTTTATGATCACAGCCACACTCAAATGAGGCAATCATATAAATAAGCACTAACATGAATGCTTAGAATTAGGTCGGACTGAGAGCGTTTGGTGCAAAGCCTCCCAACACCTACACATGTGAAAATTTATAAGGTCCGCGTTTACGTCATCGTTTGAGTCAGCTCAGTATTTCCATGCCTGTTGGAAGGGTTAACTGCAGCCAGAATGTGAGCGGAGTCCCACCAGCCGCACGTCGGGGTCTTGGATGATACAAGAAAAAGGCTTTTGTTGCCGTAAAGGGCTTTTGGTCCCCCTTCGCACCCCACATACCCCGCCTCAGCATGGAGCCGAGCCATTTGGAGGAAGCCGTCGGTTCTGTTGTGTGTGTCAGATAGTGTTCAAAGTCAGTTTGACGGAGTGTTTCAGAAAAAGAGTGTGTAACCCTGGAACTCGCTGCTGAGATCATTCTGCAGCTGTTGCTTATTGGCTTTTCAGTAAATAAGGCATTTATAGAGCAAAACGTCTCAACACACGCAAACCAGCGTCCGCTTAGTGTGAGGTTCTGAGAGCTGCACCTTATTCTGTAATTAGACAAATGTTTAAGAAGTAGCTGTGGATACATATCCGCTATGTGTGAGGCCTTTTTTTTTTTTTTTTCTTTTCATCACGCGTCTGTGTGAGTTCTTTCCAGTCGAACACGGGCTGCGTCGTAAGCTCGTGAGCTGTATTCAGACACTTTTCCTGCAACAAAGAAGGTGTCAAGGCCGTTTCACAGTTTTGGCGCAGGTCATGCGAAGCTAAAAGAATTCACATGGAAGTGCTGGATGATTTAATGACAGCAGCTAAAGCGCGCCTTTTTCAAGGCCACAAAGTATAAAAAAAGCACAATGCATTACAACCCATAACATATTTTTACCAAACAGCTGAGGAGTGTTGTAGAAGAGTGCTGTAATTTCGATCATTTCGCAATCCGTAAAAGGCTATTTTAGCTGTGCGGCCCCCTGTAAGTGACCTGTAAAAAACTAAATGGAAAACACACATAGCATCACCATTACTGTCGCCATCATCTGGTTTCAGTGCTCCCGCTCTCATGGAAAATGGAAAAGCTAGGACACTTACAGGATGATCCCTCAGAGATCATCCCTCTCCTCCCAGCTTGAGGAGAAAGAACAGAAGAAGCACCTGAACGAGAGCCAGACATTTTAATGACCGTAAACCGCTGCGCTCGCACTCTGTCGAGGAAACACACACACACCCCGCCATCTACCAAAGGCCGATGAGGGAATAGATATATCTAAAACAGTGGCGCCCATAAAAACGTTTTCCGAAGTGCATCGCCAACAGCTCTGCGTTTTAACTTGAGGCTTTCGTTTATCTTTTCGACTGTCATCAGACGCATCGTTTGCTTTTCTTTCCCGTCAACCAAATATCTGACAGTGAATGAGCTACTGTGTTACTATTAAATGATGAAGCTGAAGAACAGAGTTGTCTGACATCACTTAAAAGCCTTTGACTCTCTTCAAAGGCTTCTTTTTAAGCGCTGTTCTTGGCAAAAAGCTACGATTCCCACATTTGTCCGTCGTTTGTACGGCGGTGGTGACAGCTTGTGTGATTCATCCTTTGGGTCGCCGTCATGCTTCATAGATTCTGGTTGCACTTGTGCTTCCCCCCGTGTGCATAATGTTTTGGGCACCATAAAGCAGTCCCATGCAGTCCCAACAGCCGAGTGGGAACAGAAAAGAAGAGCTTCTTCTAACTGACCTGATGAGACGTGCCGGTAGATTTAGATACCATCAGTCACAAGGATTACATAAGTCAAAATGGTCCCAGATTGGTTTTCTTCCTTGCAATAGTCAGCAGATTCTATTTCTAAGTGGCTTCAGTGATTGAAATAAGTATACATGCTGTATATCTAAACATCTCTACTTTTACAAAAATAACTGCCGTTTACTGGAGGTATCTGCAGTAATGAGCATTTTGGAACAATGTGCGGCGGCCACAATAGCACAACGTAGCCATTATGAGTGGTTCTGGATACTCGGGGGTTTGAGACACACTGGCACGCTCGCGCTCTCTGCAGATGTGGTTTCTCTCTGCAGCACCAGCAGCTGTTAGCGTAGCTTAGATTAGCATCCCATTTACTGCTAAATGGACAGAGTAATTACTTGGCTGCTTGTCCCTCTAGTAGCTGCATTTAGAAAAGTGCACTCAGACTTGGTAGAAGATCTGGCTGCCCGCGCCCTACAGCTGATGGATTGAATGCGTACAATCTGGCAATTATACTCTTATTTTGTACATATTTCAGATTGCTTGTGTCTGATGTTATGTTTGGCTCAGTCAAATTGTTTTAATTGCTGTGCACTTACAGTAGCAGCACTTTTGGTTGTGTAACAATCATAAAAAACGTTCTCTGTAAATTTGACTCTGCGGTTTAAAACACTTTACACAGTTTACTGCAATGAAAAGCATTTTTCTGCCATATTTTACAAGGTGTTTCTTTAATTTTGCTAATCAATGCAATTAGCATTTCATTTAACTGCAATAAGGGTACGCTAAAGCAGCCATGACCAAATTATTTATATTAGTAAAGCTCAGATAACTTATTTTATGTGGTTGGAGTTGCTCTTAGTCATGAACCCACAAAGAGGGATCACCCAACCCTACAGTCCCCCTCAGCGCTAAGGAGCTTTATAGCATCTTTTTGGCTCAATGTTTTGTTTTACTGGTCCTTAACTTTGCTGTTTTGTTTCGCTCTCAGTGCTCTCATAGTTTCATTTTTAGACGCAGCAGGCAGCTGTTTTCCTTAAAAATAAAGCATAGCTTCAGAGCACCAAGCAGCAGACAAAACAGAGTTAACGACTAGCTGGTGGTTTTCATCTCGTGTCCTGTCTCATCTCTGCTGTTTCGTCAGTGGTTGAAGAAGACTGTGGGTTCTAATTTCTTATAATTTTTCCTTTAATCACTAATTAATTATTGAAGGTTTAGTCATAAGCATTTAGCAGCTAAAGAGACAGATATTGCCCTCAGGAGTTGATAGAGATGAAACATAGAGTGCTGCAGGGATGAGTAGTAAAAGTTTTTGTACTTCCTGTTCCCTAGTTTAAATAAGATTTTGGTAGGTAACTTTTTGTTTTGCAACATTAAAAAAAAGTCAGTAAATACCCCACGTTTTGCATCAACAAGCGTTATGAATGTGCATGTGCGGTTGCTAACAAGTGGCTAACTGAGACTACAGTGGTGGTTGGGGCCGTCTTTACAGGTGAACTTTAGCTGGAAACTATTCCAGCTCTAACTTTGTGACCTGCAGAATGAGAATGTACAGTACAGTGTAGTAGGGAGCTTAGTGGTTGTGACGTTGAAGTCATGCTACCGCGATGTAGTTTGTTCATAGCCTAAAGTTAGCTTTGTACTTCTGGCGATTTCATTTACGTTCAAAACCCGTAGAAGTGGTG
Organism: Diplodus puntazzo; assembly: GCA_963678695.2. Classification (NCBI taxonomy): domain Eukaryota; kingdom Metazoa; phylum Chordata; class Actinopteri; order Spariformes; family Sparidae; genus Diplodus; species Diplodus puntazzo. The sequence goes on along the minus strand of OZ023173.1, from coordinate 20,363,102 downwards.
TTCTTATGTGATCTAAAGAAAATGTAAAAGTTTCATAAACTTTAGAAAGTGTTTTTTTTCTGCAATAATCCAAAGAATTGCTTTTTGACAAGGGAATCGGATGCTAACTTCCGGGTTCAAGCTACAAAAATCCCGTTGCACTCTATGTTGCTCCATATCTGGTGGGTGTGTAAACAACCAACTCTTATGCTTAAGAAGTATATCCTAGACGGTATGATTGTTGTGTTAATTATAGGTTTTGATTAAGCAGACAGCACTCTTTAAATTTATTGGATGTCTCAGTTTTTTCACTTTTTGAGCGCAGCGGAACATAAAAGTTACTCTCTCTGTCCTCAGGGGTTTCCAGGGGACTTTGGAGAGAGAGGACCACCTGGACCCGATGGAGAGCCTGTATGTCACACACTCGCAGTCGCACGCCTGAATACATAACCGAATCCGTTGGCTCACACACACCAACACGCAGCCCTCCCACATACACTCCCACAAATGGAGAGCAGTGCTTTTCGCTCACACGACCACCCCCCTGGTGTTTTAGTACTGACATTTTGGCAGCGCCGGTGAGTAAATCATCTGGCAGTCCAGCGGTTCGCCTCTGTTTTTTTCTGTTTTATTTGAAGTTAGTTTTCTGCTCCGGACAAGCTTTACTGCTGTAGGATTTAATTTCATCCCATGGCTTCCTCTGTTGTAGATAATTTGTCTTGGCTCTCATTTAAAAAAAAAACCTGCAGTAATAAAGAGGGGACCAGTTAGCTTTCCTAGCCATCATATGCAACCTTTTCCATTTATTTTCCATTTACCAATGTCTAAACTGGCCACCAACATTTATACAGTATTAGGTGTAGGTGTTATCCAAGAATAGTAAATGATGTAATAATGTCCTATTCAGTAATTGTTCCCAATTAAGCAAATGATTGGTCAGCAAAGAGTGTGTGCCAGGCTGTCGCCTGCTTGTGTCCATATGGAAGACATCAAATTAACTGATCGTAGCATTTTCACTATTTTTGGCTATTCACTCCAAGTCTGAAAAAATGTAGCACTTCATCAGTCAGAGTGGAAAACTCTAACATAAAAACATAAATACATCAGCTAGTTGCTCTTTAACAAACTCTGAAATACCTAATAAATGTAATGACCTGAAGAAACACTTTTCTCTGACTTTTCCAGTGGTTCAGTGTGAATGTGAATTATGCATCAGATGCACCAGAGTATATTTGGAATAATCTGTAAAATGTGATAATGATATCCAAGGTGACATACTCTACATATGTTCACCTGGCACTGAGTCACTGTCTGTTGTCTCTGCATTTGAGAAAAGAAAGTTATGTGCTTTTCACACAAAAATTTAAGGAAAGATGTCTCTTAAATATTTGGGATAAAAGTGGCAGGGAAAAGGCTGAGTTTTATCTGCTAAGACTACGAAGACTCCACAGTCGTGCTAGCAGCTCTGTGAGGCTTGAATTTAAGCTAAATGCTAACAGCAGCATGGTAACTGCATGCTCACACTGGCAAAGCTAACATGCTGATGTTCAGCAAGTATAATATTTACCATATCCCCTTTCATAGATTAGCCTCTTAAAGGATAAGTTCAGCAAAAAAAAAAGGAAAATTCACTCATTATCTACTCACCCTCAAGCCAATAGAAAGTCAGGGTAAGTTTCTAGTCCACAGAATATTTCTGCAGCTGCACAACTGAAGATGACTTGAATTTTGTCTTCTAGGTGAACGTATCCTTTTACCGTTAATCAGCACCAATCACAAAGTGAAAGCTGCCTGAAAAGTATTTAGATTTACAGGTATTTGATAAACAAATGGTAAGATGCTAAACCAATGAAGATCAGTTTTTGGTAAACCGTCCAATAGTTGTTGAGGCATTTCACTTAAGCCAAAAATATTAACCTCATGAACGCAGATGAAAAGTCAGGAGTCGTAAGGAGACACCCTCTGGGAACCATGCATGCTTGTACCAATTTATCCGGTAGATGCTCAGATATTTCACAGGATGAGAGACATTTTTGACCTCCTGGTGGCACTAGAGGAAAAGTTAGGATCAACAGAGTCATTAGGATTCGTCCTCTGAGGATCAAGAATGTTTGTACAAAACTCTATTTATTTGTTTATTTTGTTTTTTTGGCGGGAGAACGAACCTGCAGATTTGTAAAAGCCACAGTGGGTCGATGGGCTCACATCCCCCTCCACCCTTACCCCGGACTCACACACACACACACACACACACACACACACACACACACACACACACACACATACACACACATACATGCACACAGCCCCCCTCTCATAAGCTGTGATGAACACTGAGCCACTCTTCTGTGCATGTTTGTTTAAAAAAGAGCCAATAACCCCAGAACCTTGCTCCTTCTCCCTCTCCCTTCATCTCACTCCACTCTCTCTCCTCTTCTTCGACTAGGGTGAGATGGGAGCCCCCGGTCCAAACGGAGTTCTTGGGCTTATTGTGAGTAGCAGTTTGTGTGTGTGTTTCTGTGTCTAGTCTCGGTGCTCTCCTCACATTCAAACATCCTATTTTCTCAGACACTTACTCCGTAAATACATAGCTGCAAAGGACTGTATTTAAATGAAACAGAATATGCCTGCTTAATTGAAAAAATGCTCTCAATTAACTCTCATCATCATTTACACTGCCAGACACTTTTGTGGGAAACCAACCCCCCCCCCCAAATGTATGTTCTCCACCACTGTAACATATTTGAAATAGTGAGAGTGGATGGGATCCAAGACGAGTTATTTTGACTGTCTGAATTTTTGCACCTCCCACTTCCTCTCAAACATGACACTGTACGATCAATCAAACGGACCCTAACAAAGCATGTTGTTTTCCTCTTCAATCTCCCTCTTATTAACTATTTTTTAACAGGAACTCCCCCATCCCCTGCCCACCCATCAACTTGCCCTCCGCGCCTGCCTGGCCCCAACAGCCACATAATTGTGTCTGATTATAACGTCTCCCTGGTTTCTCTTGTCGTGTCCCGTCTTCACCCGTGGCTGCTGCTCCTCCCGGTCTATTCTAGGCCACCGGTGGTGGCAGCAGGCCTGTAATTGGAGGACTCTCTGATTACAGCTCTGCTCCGAGCTCTGTGTCCTCTGCCTCCATCTGACTGACAATGTGCTGTACAGTACTGTACCAAGCTACACTTCAAAGATATAAATATACAATCACCCTCCTTAAGGGACCGGGGTGAAGGCAGGCCACAGTTGAAAGAAGGGAAAGTGTTAACAGGACACTTTATCTCTCTATCTCTCTTTCCGTGTGCCATGTACAAACACCACCTTTCTCTTATCCTGCTTTGAATCGATGGAGGTTGTGAAGGTTGTCGTACTGACCATGAATTGAACCTACTACCCAGGAATTGAATCAACCCTTGTGGTGGGCATTTGTAATAAATCCAGGAATCTGAATTTAATTCCAACATTACAGAGGACAATATATTGTGTTTCTTCATGCATTTCTGCAATTTGGACAGGTAAGCATGAAATATGTGTCTGATAGAGACAGTTAAGTGTCAGTGGGCCCTCTAGAGGCCTCGGGCGCCATAGAACATAAAACAGATACTTTTGTTCTTTAGAGGCAAATATCACTCCAGTTGAATCCCGAGCTAAACTTATTAGAATACTTATTAGATTTTCCCAGCTGAAGGAGAAGAAACGAATTAACCTTCCAACTCCTTTTTTTTTTTGCGGTATGTGATCCAGTAACATCCCCTGTCACACATACAGATGCTGCAGGATTCACAAAGAGACAAATATTTAATACGCCGAGCCAACGCCACGCTGTAGGTCTCCGCAAGAAAGAAGTGCAGAGCAAAAGAGAACGAAAATGTGACCTCAAGCAATTCGCATCATTTGGTTCAGGCTTCACATGAAACACAATCTTGGCGTCGGACTGCGACAAATTCCTTATCTCTAGAATTTGGTCGTATATTATTCACCCATTGTTTTGTGTCGTGCACAATGTGATGGCAGCATGGATAATCTGGAAGGAAGACAGTGAAGTTTATTCTTGTTTTCGCCGAATGCCAAAGTGAACTGAAGTGCACTCATTGTGTCGGTTTGTTGGAGCCATGTGTTGATCTGTACTTTATGCATATGATATCATTGAATCTGAATATGGTTCTTGTTTGTCCCCTGTTTTGGCATCAGGGTGATATGGGGCCTGTGGGAGAGATGGGCCTTCCAGGACCTTCTGGACTGAAGGTAATCTTACACAAACACACAGATGGAAACTGTTACCTTCAATGTATGTTGTATTCTCATGTTTGGACTGACTTTAACTTCAATTCCGTATTGTTTCAAAACAAGAGATTAGCCAATAAGCAATCTTTGTTGTCTGAAAAAGCTTATCAAATCTGTCAGCAATTCACCTCCTTAATGTTTAGTGTTTTCCATCGAGGGTTGATGTTAAGCAATGTTGGGTTTGGTGGGCTCCCTTTCTAACTCATGTGTTGGTGCTTGTTCCAGGGGGTGCCCGGAAATCCAGGAGAAGCAGGACTGAAAGGTGATAAGGTGATCTGAATATTCCTGTTATTGGCCTGTGTTTGAGCAGCATGTGATGGATATGTACCCCTTTGCATCTGTCTGTACCTTTAGAAATAGAGCATGCTTTCATTAGGTCCCACCTTCAAACAACAATGACACACACTCTCTTTTTCTCATTTAAAACATGATGTTTGACAGCTTTCTCTGATTTCCATTAATATTAGTCCTTCCTATGTCATTTTTCTAAAATCCACTGTGTGATGTGTACCGTCACCTGCCCTGTTATCATTTTTAGGCTTAGCTTAAATGAGCATACAAAGAAGATTTAGATATAATGAAGGAAGTATGACTTTTAAAGTTAGTTATTAGAGGATACCACCCCCATATCTGTTTGAGACTATTTCCTGGCAGGGTGCAGTGACTTCCTGGAATCTCTGCTCACAACGCACAAAAATTGAGGATGTCACTACACCTGGCTAAGAAGTAGTCCAGCACATTTTGGCTTTTTTCGTGAATTAAACAAAGATGATAACAAACTTTAATTAATGAGCTTCAGAGGTGTTTATAGGCAGATTTTTTGACCTTATGATAGAGCAAGGTTTGCTGTTTCCCCCTGTTAGTTAAGCTAAGCTAACTAGGAGCTCATATTTACTGTCACAAAATTTCACACTAATTCTTTGCAGACGTTTCACAAATGTTTCAAATTGTTACTGCTTTAAAAAAAAATAGATAGAAAGAAACAATACAGAACAAAATGAAGATGAATAAAACAGTAAAATATTAAAGATGCACTATGTAATTTTGGAAAAGACAATCAAACTCAGTGAATTCATATTTACAATATAAATAAGGGAATAATGCAAAGTCGTGTTGTTTTTTTCCAGAAATGAATAAAAAAGCTGTTCTCAGAGAAACCAAATAAACAAGTAAGAAGTAAAACAGTCATGAAAACAGAAAACAAAGCAATACAGTTATTTTTCTCTTCTGATTAAAATGTCTCCTCCAAAACTACGTAGCACACCTTTAAATGTATACTATTGATAATTGAAAATGATTTCAAAGAATTAGGACAATACCAGAGGATAAAAACAAATTATTTCAAATAGGATTAAAGAGTTCCCTCAGTGGTGGGATTCACAACTTGTGAACAGCTAGCGTTGGAAACTGCTCTGAAACAAAATCCCAAGAATGAACATACATATAAAATCCCTGATATAGGTAAAACCCACAGCAGTACAAACTTGAAATCATTCTGCATTAGCTGTTTCTCCTCCTAAGACCAGAAAAAATGTAGAATTACAATTGAGTCTGGGGCAGATAAAAGCAAAAATCACCTTCCCAGAAAAGATCTTGCTCCATAATTGAATAAAACACGAGTGCACCACTTGAAATAACCTCTAATGGCTGGTCTGAATACAATAGTACATCAATATTATGCACTGGACCAGAGTTGGAATCAATAACTGTCTGTAATTACTGATCTGTATGACTCTGAACATGTGGGTGTCAGAATAATTGCTGTCGGCGCCTTACATAAGACACATTGACACCACATGAAGTACTTGGCTTATGCTGTGAAGTAGATTCAGTATGTGTGAGTGTCGTTAATGTACGGACTGGTTAATTACTATTGTTTGTGGAAAACGTTGTTGATGAAGATGTGATTGATGAAGTAGAAATGTATCATCCTCCTAATGTTCTCCGTTTCTCTCTTTTTTTCTGTCCTTACCTTCCATCTGCCTGCATCAGGGTGACGTTGGCATTCCTGGAGAACAAGGGGAGATCGGGTACAAAGGAGACAAGGTAGAACACCACAGCGACACATATGCATGTTGTAAATGTCCATGCTCAAACAACACGCACATTCAGAGTTACACAGCCTTTGTTGTGCCTTTGTAAATGACTTAGCCAGATGTGCTGTGTCCATCTTGTGGAAACTCTTATGTAAATCCTCCTCATTTGTCTGTGTGTAAGCAAAATCCAACCCTTTTAGCGTCATAGAACAGAGTGTTCCCAAGAGATAACAGAAATACTGAGCAGAGTCATGCATGTCTAATGTCTGTTTTTCCAGAAAAGGGATCAGGGTTCTGTTTTTTTGCTTCTGAATGCTGTCCGACTGTCTGTCTTAGTTTTTAATGTGTCGTGTTTGTATTGGACAGGGCATCCAGGGTGCTCCAGGGTTACCAGGCATCCGTGGGAAACCAGGACCGCAGGTTAGTACTGAGCACAATGACAAGAAATGCAGTAAAATGCTACGTTGTCTTCTTAAGGATTACAAGTGCAATATATAACAATTTTGGTAAGAATTTTCAACAGTTTAACTCAACTAAACACTGTTGTGTTGCAGAGATATCTATTGAAGTTAGCATGCTAACCAGCTAGCCCCCACCAGTCCTGGTCCATAGCTCGTTTGTTAGCGGTGTAAATACTGACACTCCTCGGTGGTCTAAGCTCCCAGTCCAGATCACTAACTGCATGGCTATCTGGGCTGATTAGCTAGCGCCAGCAACAGTAAGCAGTTAGTGGTAGCTCTGGTTATATGCTGCCCCTACTATATATTTCAACTTTGAGTTTATTGCATTCTTTCACTGTCTTGCCGAGAGTTAGACCAGAAGATTGACAACAGTCACACTAGGGCTACAGCCAGCCCACAGTTAGCTTAGCATAGCATAAGCTAAAACAACAAAGAAAAGTTGACCTGGCCTGGCTCAAGGTAACAAAATCCAAAGACCATATCTTCAAAAACTTAAAGCTGTAGCATTATATTAAATGGACATATCTTGAAGGGGTGATGTTCTTCTAATCGAAGCATATGTCTTAAAATATCCAACTACTCATTTAAGACGTTTCTCATGTTCCTGTTTGTCTTTGTTCCAGGGCAAGACAGGAGAGAGAGGCCCTGATGGTGCATCTGGACCTCCAGGCCCGGAGGTCTGTATTTAATGCCGTATTGAATGTTGGAGTCTGTGTGTCAGACAGACAATAGAAATCATTTTTTTGTTTGACTGATCATGACAGGGTTTCCCTGGTGACATGGGACCACCGGGAGAGAACGGCCTTGAAGGACCAAAGGTGAGCAAAAAACTGTCATCTTGGCTGAGTAGATCATCGACTGGCGGATGTTTGAAAACATAAAACAGGACAGGACTTAGAGGCTAAAATCATTCTAGCAGTAGTCTGACTCACCGGATGTAGACAGCTGATATAAGCCTGTCACAGACCGTTCTTTAGTTACCATTTTCCTCTGACATGAAGCTCAAACATCGTACCGCTGTGTTCTAGGTGTGAGTCATAAACATAAGCAATCTGATGAATCGTTGTCATTTCACAGCCTCAGAATTGATTAGCAACTTTGAAGGCAATGGATTGTTTAATCTGACCATATTTCAAGCTAAAACAACAGGTCAATAACCAATTAGCTTCCAGTAGCATCCAACAGCTAACATTAGCATCCAACCACTTTCTACCTAACATTACCCTTTGATAAGATGCTATTTGATGCACTGTGATTAAAAAAGGTGTAATTCAGACATGTCAACACACATCATGGAGACGTTTGTCTAAGCCTGGACATGAAGGAAGTTGTTGAATGCTAACGAATGTGCCTACAGATTTTCGCTGTCCATCCTCTTTTCAGTTGTAGATCAACTGGGATGCTGTCAAATTAAAACAATTTGTAATATTATTTATGTTTCAAGGACTTGTAACCCAATTCCAGCCTGAAGAGGAGGAAAATGGCCACTGTGTGAATAAGGTCTATTGGGCATTTCATTATGCTAGCTTGCTATGTTAGAACTCAAAGCAATGTACAGAAAAAGCTGATGACAATACCGTTAGTTTCGCAGGTATTTGGTTATAAATCAAAGAACTGGCATAAAAGGAAAGGTTCGACTCACACCAAAGTCATAAGGCTTTATTCTCTTGGGACTTTGCCTGCACAAAATCCAGCCAATAGTTGTTGAGATATTTCTGTCTAGACCAAAGTGGTGGACCGACATTGCCAACCCTAGAGCCACATAACTCGTGCCTAAAAACATATGTGTAAATACTGCATTTACCTTTCCACATTAGCGCTCATTTGACGACTCGTTTTTACCCATCCAGGGAAAGCCAGGGGCCAGAGGTTTACCGGGGCCACGAGGGGTTCCTGGCTTGGAGGTAAGACTTTCAGACACCGCCCACATCAGAACGACCCCAAAGCGCCAAAAGGCATTAAAACTTTTACGGCACAAGGCTTCTCTTTGCCGAAGGGCTGCTTTATGTCCCCAAACATAATTCATGCTAAGATCAATATCATCTGTTTCCAGGGAGATGAGGGCCCAATCGGACCACCAGGCCCAACAGGACTCGAGGTGAGCTATTAGATAAACGCCTGAGGTTGCAGGGATCACTGTTATTCATGTGAGGACCATTTAGTTCGTGTGTGCATTCATGTAAGTTTGTGCATGTTTGTTTAAACTGCATCCCACCAAGGACAAACCATCCATCATGTGCATCGTTGTGGTTTCAGTCCGTATCCGTTGTATGTCAGCGGCAAACAAATCAAAGGAAGAAGAAGCCTAAAGAGGGTTAGAAATATCACGCAGCTGGTGGAATCCCAACTAAATGGTGAAGCTAAATTTGTTTGCATACTTTGTCGCACAGCAAAACAATCTAGCTCACAGTCTTTTAATTTGTAGTTTTCATAAGTATACTACATAATGTCTTACTTTAAATCATGGGTGGCTGACTTTTAGTCTCGCCTATACGCTATGCGGTATAATTTAAATGGTTGATTTTAATCATGCATCCCAAAGTTTGTTGAGCCACCTTAAGAGTCAATATGCACATTATTTGACGGAATTAAGTAGGTCGTGATTATGGATTTTTCATGGTTATGCATTCGATGGTTGTTCGGTCTTGTCCTGCCACAACAAAGGACTGCTTGCAATCCATATTCTTGGCCACCAGGGGGTGATAACTGCCATCACCATGTTTATAGGTGGCAAGATTTATAGCTGCTATAAAGCGCTGGAAGATGTTAATGGGCCACTGCAGAAATATAAGATTTGTTGACTTTATTTCTCAAATGCTTTATTGACTGACAAAGAAAATTGACCATTACTCTTTTTTACTTTTTCATTAAAAAAAGGTGTAGCTGTTTCTCTTCATCAGTTCATCTTCACCCTCCTTCCAGTCACCCTGTACTTTCTTTGACTCCAACCCCCCTACGCAATGTCTCCCACCCACTCACTCTTCTCATTCTCTAACCTCCTCTTCTCCTCCTCCATCTGAGAGGAAGTGGTGTATGACTCCTTCAGGAGCTGTGATTGATCTCTGGCCAGGTGCCACAGGTCCTCCTCCTGCTCCACCTCGTCATTCTCCTCAACCAGCTGTCTTTTAGCTTCCCCGGCTCTGCTCCGAATGACACCCTCTTTCTGCCTCTCTTACCATCTCTCACACCTTCTCAGTTGCTCCTCATCCCTCTCTTGGAGCCCGTTCCTGCTCTTTCTCTTAAGTGTTTCTTTCTGCGGTTAATGCGGTCAATCGCAGACTCAAATCCAAATCAGGTGATAAGAAGTCCTGGTCGGCTCATATTAATTCTCATGTTACTGCAGGAATCTGCTTTTACTGTGTGCTTCTGAGTGAAATACAGTGTTCGACTGTACTGTCTTATGAGGGCTGCCAACCTTTCTGGAGTCAAACTTTGGAATTGTTGAGTCACGCAGTCTTTAGGAGTTTGGCTTACACATTTGTGACCCGCAGTTATTGCTGGTAAAAAAACACTTAGCCCCCCTCTTAACCCCGGGAGTTACTGTCTGTGCAGGAGGAACATTACAGTCATTGAACACTTTCCCAGCCTGCCAAAATGTACTGTCAGCATTACCTGTAAACGCCATTACATATTTGGGCGGTATGCACTGTACAGTGAGCTACAACAGCTGCAGAGTGCTTCCCCTCTGCTCCCTCTTCAAGCTGTCATCTCACAGGAAGCAGGTCCTTTATATTCATTGGGAATTTATGATGAATGGTAATGATGCGTTTAAAGGGCAGAATGTATGTCTGCAACTCACTATTCATTTGTCTGTGCTGTGTCCTGTTTCAGGGTAGAATGGGCAGAAAAGGATTTCCTGGGAAGGTCGGGCCAGAGGGAGTTAAGGTGAATAAAAATCAATGCCTGTATCTATTTTTTTCCTTTTTGATTTTATATTAGAAACAAATGACCAGTAAGGTATTTGTCTCTTCAGGGAGAGACCGGCATCCCAGGAAATGTTGGAACCATGGGAGAAAGGGTAAGAAACCCTGACACAGCCACTTCCATTTTTTTTTTTCAAAACATCTATCCATTCATCCATCCAACATTGAGTCCGTGTGTTTCAGGGCTTGGTGGGTTTCATCGGACCTGTGGGAGAGACAGGACTGGCAGGAGAGAAGGTAAAATAATGGTTCTTTCCATGGTAATTCATTGTTATAGGTTTGACACAAGGTGGCCATGAAGACTGAATGTTGTGCTCATGTATGCTCAGGGGGACCGAGGAGAGATGGGCCATCCTGGACCACCTGGAGAAAAGGGATCCACGGTAAGACAGAGCGGATTTAAAGAGGAAATAGACCATTTATTCAACTTTCCGACCTTGAAAAGTTTCCCTGTGGTATGACTGTTAGCAACATGGCTGCACACTAGCAGCCCGTCTAAAGCGAAAAACCAACCGTAACAATCCCGAGTTGACATAGACTCCCTGATGTCAGTTCTATGGAAAGGCAGAGGAAAAAAACATTGTCGTATTTATAAGTAGGCAGGATTTGTTGCTTACTGTTCTGCTAGAAAGAATGTTGTTTTGAGCTTTCTTTAGTCCAGGTGGTAAGTGGAAACACATATCAATGCGGGAACAGACAAAATACCGGAAAACAATGCTGTTTTTCCTCGGTGTTCTATCACTCTCCCTCTTTGCCTTCTTTGCATCGTGCATCAGCGGGATTCAACAGTTTCAACAGTTATTCCACTTGTTCAAACATTACCTGGGCATAGCAATCAGGGAAAACAATGTCTTAATAAGCCTTAAATTGATTGAATCTATATGTTGGTGGTGTAATTTTTCTACAACCATCAAAATGTGCAATCAGAATTGACATTAGAATAATAAGTTAAAACAAAAAAGTTCTCAAAAAGTATGATAAAAAAAGACATTTAAGAATTAATTTAGCCTAATTATGAGCTTTCTGGGTCCAGTATCATTAAGAAAATCCAAAGAAATGGCCATCTTAAACTAAACTGTGTGTGGTATTCCCATGGGAATACACCAATGTGTGATATTAAGTCAATGCACGAGGACAAGCCAAAGGGGAAAGGAGGTACATCGCCCACCATGGACCATTTAGGAGCATGTTTTCTAAGCAGTGGTTTGGCACTTGGCAGGAGGCTTTTAGGTGGAAAAAGTCGTAACGCTGGTTTAAACAAAGGAAGAAGTAGTTCCAAGGGATCACTTCCAATGATTTGCCTCCTTGACGGTGTTAAATGGCCGCAAGAAGTGCTGCTGACGTCTCATTCCAAAACAACAGATTTGCTCAAAAGAATAAAGAAGCAAAGAGAGATGACGCATTTTTACACATCCATCCATAGTGCCCCTGCAGGTCCTCTGTTTCATGACCTTCACTCCCTCGCTGTCACACACCTTGCCTTCCTCTTTCAAACAGATCAAGTGGCTGCTCTGTCACACTCTGTCTTTATCTGTCATGGGCTGTCTAATGTATACTGTATGACTGGCTGGAGTGGATAAGAATTTAGTCATCATTCTTGCTGAAACAGAGAAAATTTTCCTGCTGGCAGAGAGCCAGTTGGATTTCTCTCAGGACTTAACCACACACACACACAGACACACACACTTACACACTTATAAGGAAGTACTCTGTTGTCCCACTCACCCAGCTGCAAAACAGAAACAGACCCTCTGGAAAAGACTGCATCATACAATGAAGGGGAGCTGACCAGCAAACATCTATAGCCGCTTAACAGAGAGCTCAAGATGCAGACATTTATGATTTATTCCTGTGGCTACATGAAAGCAGAGCAGCCTACTGTGCTATAGGTTTCTGCATATTGAATGGATTTTTATTGCGTTTATCCGATCTGAGTGGTCCGACTGAAAAGACTCCCCATTTCATAGTTATGCTTTTACAAATGGGCCAGCCAAAAAGCGGGTCCAATAAAAGAGGGAGAGAAGCGGCCAAAAGCAGTATGTTTTCAGATATAAAATCACCTCCTCAGGCTCTCTGTTTTTCTCTTTTTCCCCATTGTCTCTTATTGTTGTAGTAGATGTGGTTTCCAGCGCTGTGCAGAGCATTTCTGCAGATGTATGTTTGTGCTCAATCGAGCGTGTGTGTGTGTGTGCGTGTGTGCGTGTGTGTGTGTGTGTGTGTGTGTGATGGAAATCCAATTTGTTACCTCAAACAAAATCAAACCTTATGGATGTAGATGTGAGTTTTTGTCTCTGACTTTGTAAGTCTTGACTCCAGTGATGTAACATAAATGTTTAGTTTGGTTGAGAGTAGGCTGTTATAGTTTGCATGGCAACAAACACACATACACAAGTTCACGCAAATATGAAAATTAAGTCTTTATGTATCGATGCACTCCCATGTCGATGGAAAACATCTTTCCAAATCAGTTTGGGATCTCGGTGCTTCTGTAGACTTGGGTTTAACAGGGCGATTTGTATGGAGCCATTTTCCATTGTTTTTTATTCTGTTGTTTTTCACATTTCAAAAACAAATCCCCATCTGCTTCAGTTGTTTTTTTTTTCTGCAACGCTGTTTTGCTCTGAAGCTCCAGGAATGTTTTGTGGACTACAAAACTTCACCAGACTTTCCATCACCACAAAGGGGAAAAGATGCTGACTAAATTTTAACTTTTGGGTGAACTTATCCTTTAATGGCTTTATTGTTGCAGAGTCCTCGCTCAAGCGTGTAATTCCCTGTTTTGTCTCAGGTGTAATTTATGTATTGTGTATGTGTGTACGTATGACAGGGTCACCCAGGGACACCAGGTGAGACCGGGCCTACAGGACCACTAGGAAGACCAGTAAGTCAACTTTCTTTTACTCACACTTTCTCCCTTCTTTTCACTCGAGTGTTTACAAATGATAGTGTAAAGTTAATGAGTTGTGCGGTTATCAACATCAGGGGTTCAATCTAGGTTTAGTCTGAGAGTAGCATTGATGGTTATGTCCGAGAAAACTGACAAACAAAAATGTCTTTGTCTGTTTCTGTGTACAAAAGTCATTGTTGATGATAGTGGCGTTGATAACCTTCGGTCTGCAGGAAAGGCTTCTCTGAGCGTGATGAGAGCTGGCAGCCTCCCGCTGAACCTGCATTACCCTCCTATCAGTCAAAAGCCCAACACCTATAACCAATTAGAAGCTGCCCCGGCCCTCCGTTTCCCCTCGCTGTGTCCTCGCCACAGCCGGGTTTGACAGAGAGTGGGGCTGAGCGCTGGTGGAAGGCGGGGGCCACTGAGCCACCAAAACAAACATAAATACGGACAGGATTCCAAAGCAGGCCCTTTAATTGGTGTGAGTGACAGATCTTACAACAAACCCCATAGTGTGTTCCCGAGGTCAGGCTGCCCCCCCAGGGTCAACAACCAGGGGGCTCTGTGCTCTGTCAGTGTAAACCTTTGTTTAATCTCTCCTTCTCTCTTTCCTTTCCCCCCACTCTCTTCCTCTTCATCCTTTTTTCCTTTGTTCGTCAGGGCCCTCCTGGAGCGTCTGGGCCAGCCGGTACCAGAGGACCCAAAGGCCTACGGGTAAGTTGGAAGTGTCACACCTGTTATTATGGCAGCTAACAAACTTTGTGCAAAAAGTGTAGATACGCATGACTTTTGTTTTGCGTATGCTGTAATGTGTGTGTGTGTGTGTGTGTGTGTGTGTGTGTGTGTGTGTGTGTGTGTGTGTGTGTGTGTGTGTGTGTGTGTTGGAAAAAATGTGTTTGAACATAATGAAGTGATATGGAACTGCCTCTGAGCTGAGGTCATGTGTGTTTAATGGACACGGCCGCTTGCGTAACACAATCTCGGGTTCAGAGTCAAAGCGCGAGTCTGTTTCATCCTTTTCAGAAGTCAGTGCTCATTATAGCTGCTGGAAGAGCACCAGTGATGTAAGACAAAACGTTTTTTATTCCATATAAATGGAACAATGACTAGTAGCTGTAAGAAAAGACCCGCTAAATCCAGCTACATGACGTTCAGTGTCATGGAAAATGTGACCGGGCTGTTGTGGTAATTCTGGAGGTTGCTTTGTAGATAAATTTAGTAAACTGGGGGACATGATTTACTGGAGGGATTAGCAGTTTATCAGCTTCTTTTTTTTAAAGTGCTTCAATGATTCTGGGATAGCAGATTGTTTTAAACGCAAAACAGCATTCACAAAGCACAATAGCAGCTTTTAGGCCTGGAATCACAACTCAGATGTATATGTTTCTGAAATATGGTGAACATTTGAAAGGACAATCATATAATGGTGTACATTGTTAAAAAATATATATATATTTTTTTACCTCTGTCAAACAGTTTGTTTCCATCCATGTCAGTTTGTTGAATGGTTGGTTTGTCAACGGGATTACACAAAAACTACTGAACAGATTTCCACAAAAACTTGGATTACAGATGGCAATAAACCCCATTAACTTTTGATGTGGATCCAGTTGAAGCAACATTATGTAGAAACTGGCATTTTGCATGATTTGGCGCCCCCCACAAAAGGGGACTGCTGGGCCTTGGCAGAGGTATGCGCTCTACTGAGTATCATTCCAGGTTTTTTTCATGGCCTTTTTTCAACACATCACAGTAGTATACAGATTATTTAGACAAATAGCATCTGAAAACCCTCCAGTGGGCAGGTCTATCACATTGAGCCAGTACTGAACATCACTGCATGGTGCAAATTTGGTGCTAAAATAACAGATTGCATGATAATTAAATGAGCTTAACATAATGAGAATCTCAATTCTCATTGTGCTGAATAATGGCATCGGTCACAGGTGTAACTTGCAACATAAACATCTCGGCATTCCATTTAGTTGATTCACCAGAACTCCTTAAAGTGATTGGAGCAATCAGTGTTATTAGATTCATCTGTGATCCTCTTGTTAAAACGTCTTAACAGTTTGCTGTGGGGGGGGAACTCTATTAATATAAATTTAAAATGCTTCAAGAAAGTTCAACAAAAACAGAATTGATATACTCTAGATGCAGATGGCAGTAAGCACCTGAGATTGGTCAAATTACAGCTCAGCAGTCTCAATAAAAGTGAAATCAGACAAAACTCCAGAGTGATTTGTGAGAGATGAAAACAAGGGAGGCATCAGCTAAATACCAACTGAAATTTTAGACCAGATAAATAATCTTCTTCATAAAATTTGGATTCTTGAACAACGTAGAGAAAATAAATTCTCCACTCAAACTCCAAGGAACTTAGAGGCAATGTTTGATAAGAATCGTGAATGATGGCGAAGCCAGTAAATGAATGCTTTTGGGGTCAGTTTTGCGTCAGTGTTAGCCTTTTACTGACCTTTTTATGCTGTCTCATTGGGTACAGACGCTGTCGCTGACCTTTTCAAAGATTATTTAAAAGACATCTTTTATCGCTATTGGTTGTCTGAGCCAGCTGGAAAGTGGGATGAATTAATTCTGAGCTTCTCTACCTCAGGACGTCCATGGGAGACAAGCCGCACTGTGGTTGGCCTGGACACAATCTCATGTCTCAAGCTGTGTTTTCTATTAATACTAATGTCAGCAGCTTCCACTGCCAGTAAATCTGCCTGCTTCTTCATGACTTATGCCGAAAAGAAACATGAGGGTTCAAAGCCAGAAGATGTAGAGGTGGTTCTCTCACAGACAGTAAATGTGGTTAACCACAGACGCTCACTCATGTCTCACCCCCACTGCACAAGGAGGGCAACAGCTTTTAAAATGTATGATTTCATGTGTCCTCTATTCATCTTTTAAGAGATGCTATCCAACAGCGGCCCAACAGTGGTCAACCAAACAATGCACAATTGAAAATATATTCATGCATAAATGTATGAGGTGGGCTGCAGGGTGTGCTGGAGTCTCCATTCATGACATTAGTGATGAGAAGACTGGTTCTTTAAAGGGTAACTCCACCAATTTTACACATCAGAGTGTGTTTACAAATCGTGGGGAGTACTCCTGCGTACATGAATAAAGTAGCATAAAGCCTTTTGTGGCTTCAGAGGAAGCTGCATGTAATGTGATAAATTGCCTCCAGTGATGTCGCTCTGTGGCAAAATTGCATTGTGGGTAATCTAGGTGCAAGCTTTGTCCACTGATTGGACTCATTATGGACTGTTTAAAAACATTCTTATAACTATTTTCCTTTCCTCACCAAAACCATCATGGTTGTTCTTTCCTCAATCAACTCTAGTATAGTCAAACTAAACCTTCAATTTAAGAAGGATGTGAAAATATTCTGGCTCTACACACCGTCTTCCCCTGCTGTCTCTCTCTGCAGTTGCTCGCCTCTTCATGCTACCGGGTTAACTTTCTGAAGAGAGTCTGTCGCTGATCAGTGGCTGTCATTTGAGCTTTAAAATTAGCAAAATAAAATGACAAAAATCGGCACAAAAAACAATACAATGGACCCAGCCAATCGCTGTCCAGTCGTCCAAGCCTATAATTCACTCACTGATTTGTCTGTAAAATTCAAAACACTCTCAAGAGTGTTTCGGCGCCTCTTTTGATAAAACCAAGCGGAGAACCTTTTGAAAAGGTGATTCCAGCTCTAAATAAAACATCCTGTTGCCAAATGAGACAGACTTCAACACCATATGTCTTTTAGACGTTAGCCACTTGGCTTGAGGCACAAGGCCTTAATGTTGACGACAGTGTAACATCTGGCCTCACTCATCATTGGCACCAGACTGTTTTCTAACATGGAAATATTGTGGAATCAGAGACAAGTGATAAAACTGCCTTAAATGGCATGTTGGCATCAGAGCAGCGAGGAAGCAAGCACCACTGTCTCTCTGTCTTACTATGTTCCTGTGCTATTTGCATGTATTAAACCTATTAGAGGACGTCAGCCATGAAGAATCACCAGTCGGACTAATCATGATTCGTGTTTAATCACTCCTTGGGACGTCTGACCTGCAAGTCCTCAGCTAATGTTTTCCATATTGAAGAGCATATTAATCCCATCTCCTCTTGGCGGTCGGGGGTTATTATTGAGCTAGTTTAAAAAGATGTTTACGGTTGTTTTAAATCATGCTTCTGGGTCACAAATTAATGCAGCTAATTAATGTCTTTTATTAACTTTGAAGCATAATATCCAGAGTGAGGCCATTTTTTCCAGAGGCCTGATAGGGTGGAATATTTTCCCTAAACATCAGATAATCCAGCTATGTAAACCCAAGCAGTGGGTAGCAGGTACCCCAGACAGGAATGTTAATGAGCGCTGCTTATCCAGCTCTATGTATAATAGGCTTATGGCACTTCAGCTAGCAGCGCTCTCCACGGGCCAAACTCCCACTGTGCTCAGTCATCAGCCACTCACACTCCTGTGTGGCTGCGTCATGTTATTATTTGTTATTCGTAATCTGTAATCTAGCTAAGATTAACCCCTAGAATATGGAATTCATACACTCAGTGTCACCTAGTGAGGATCTTGACATCACAGTGAGGCAGCATCCAGAGGTGCAGGTGCAAAGCAGATGGACTGTCCTGGTCCGCTGCCTGCTTCCCCATTTATTATCGCTGCTCACTGGACTAGCAGCTCTTTAAGCGCTTTGGATTGATTATGTTTGACAGTCGCACCCATGTAATCTAAACAGTCAGACTGCTTTGACAGTGTGTGTGTGTGTGTGTGTGTGTGTGTGTGTGTGTGTGTTTCAAGTGTGAACTGTATGTATCTGTATCCAGACTCCGTGCCCCGATTCTAGTACAAAAATAATACAAGACGGTAACTTTCACTGCTATGTGTGACAACCTTCAGAGAGACCTGTGGCCACGTATGCACACATTCACCTTTACACACACTTTAACTAAACTCACATCCATATTCGGCCTGAAAGAATATTGTAGCTTGCAGGCACAGGTACACTGCCTCTGATATGGGGGTGTCACTGCCATCGTTGCACTATACTGAGATGTTTATTTACAGCGTTGTTGGCTGTCTAGCTGTGTTACAGTGACCTCTGTTGGTGAAGTGACAGCTGTCTTGTGTTTCAGGGAGCGATAGGGCCCGACGGTCCAACCGGAGAGATGGGGTTAGAGGGCAAGGCGGTAAGAAATCTGCTTTGATTGCATGAATCAATCACCATTTTTTTCTGGTTGATATGTAAAGCTAGAAAACATTCACAAAGCCCAACTGTGCAACCAAGAGTGATGACCATAAGTTAGCATTTAATAGAAATGAATTCCTCCCTTCATGCATAATGGATTCTTAATGATCTTGGGAAAAATGATCTTATGCACCAAAAATAGCAAGCGGCACATCTTCCTCCAGCTGCTCAGGAGGCGGGGAGCGTACAGCAAACTGACACCACTATCTCTCATCCTTCCCTCTCTCCACAGGGTTCTGATGGTCCTCCAGGAAAAATAGGTTTCCCTGGACCACAGGTAAAGCACTGGGGTATATTTCGGCTCTTTCCACTCCTTCCTTTCTCATATATTTTTTTGGTGCTTATGTTCCTCTGGAGAGGCGAGGCATCAGGATGATTTAGAAGAGCTGCATGATACCAGCAGCATGGAAGCCCTTCAGTTAGATACACCGTATTAGTTTGGAGGAGAAAACTGTCCTTGGAAGGTTTTCAGCAGACTGTGGGCCAGATTTACATACGTCCATGGGTGGGATTTGAGAGTATTTACTCAATATTTACTTGAAATGATTGAATTCTGTTTTTGTTCAACTTTTTTGGAACTGGGGTTGTAAAATAATAAAAGCTTTTAAAGTATTATATCAATAAAGAGTTCTTGTTTGCTCAGTGGAAATCAAGGTTAAGTTAACCCTCTTTCCCTTTTGTGGTGTATGGTGGTCAGATATTGTTCCTGTGTGTTGTTATTACATAAATAATATGTCTGTAGATGCAGAATATGTCTGACCCTATGTTTTGTATACTGTCTTTGTCAACTACAGTATTGAAACCTGATTTTGTGAGCATCATGTTGATCTATGCTAATGAGCCCTGATCTGATTCATCCCGTCTTTCTAACTTCTTCTTTTACCGTGTCCCTACAGGGGAAGATCGGAGAGCCAGGGGAGGTGGGGCCCAAAGGTTTTCCTGTGAGTTCACTATGCTTATACATCGAAATGAGACAAATAAACAACTTAAGAAACTAATAGAGTAGCATAGTGTTTAATTGTAAATGCATATTTGATTCTTACTTGACGTGTGCCATATCTGCTAAACAATGTTTAGACAGGTACTCTGAACTCACCCACCTTTTGTCTCCAGGGTATCCAAGGGCCTTCAGGACCTCCAGGGGACAAGGGAATAGCAGGCGAGCCGGTATGATCCTCCAACCCTCCTCTCCATCCTTTCATATATTTCACAGCAGTTTCCTCATCTCCTCTGCATCTTTTACACCTCCCCTGACATACCTTGATATCCGTGTCTTCCTCTCTCACTCTTGAAATAATAAAATCTTCTGCAGTGTTCCTAAACTTTTCTTTCCCACTTTTCATAACTGTACTTGGAGGCCCTGAGATTCTTTTTGGCTGCAAACAGCAGCCTGGTCCTGTCCTCCCAGCCCTGTTAGCTCCAAAATATCACAGCCAGGGAGAAATTTATGAGTCATATTTTGGTAGTTATTAAGAATGTATTTGCCTGTATTAAATGTTTCCTCCAGAGCAGCCAGATAATTGTCTCATCCTTTACACATCTGTTCTGAAGAGGCAGGAGAGTGAATAGCGAGCCTGCTGAGCTGTTTTTGAAAAGAAAACATATTATTAATAGACGCACTAAATCACTGAACAGGAAAAATCGGTGTGATTATTACCATGAAGGACTGGCTTACAGTCGTACTGTCCTTCATATGTTTTTTTTTATTTGATTACACTTAAGGAGGCAGAGAGATGGATTAAACATGCTTCAGTTTTCATGCACGCTGAATTTAGTTCAGGCAGCCATTCCATCTTTGTTTTCACCGGTCTGAATTAATCACAGGCTAATATTCTCCTGTTTCCTATTAAACAAAACATGGATCTCGAGCCTTAACTATCTCAAGAGGACACTCATGCAGCTGAAGGCTGTTTACTTCATTCAGCAGACTGTTTACATCTACAATAGTAAAGGCAAATATTATGCGAGAGACTGAATTTTACTTGTATTTTGGTTTGTTTTGGCCTGATTATGTCAGGTATAAGCTATCAAATGTGTTTTTATCAGCACAGTTTCTTGAGATATAAACAGTTTGTTGATGAGCTGTTGTGGTTCCCTGTAAATAAAGATTCAATCACAGTGGAACGACAAAGTGGACTTTCCTGGCCAACATCTTTAAATATGAATCCTTCCTTTTACACACTTTAAAATCCCCTTTACTCCTCCTGATCATTCGTCGTCATCTCAAATATTGTGCTGCACAGCTGTTTTTCAACTTGTTCTTTGGACTCGTTACCAATGATATAAAAATTTAAAAAATTAAGACCGCACGTGTGACTTCACTCAACTGTCACTATCATTTGGGCAGGATGAAAGTCAACCAGGGTGCTAACAGAATTCATATGCACTGATATTTAGAAGTATTCATGGCAAAGCATCAATGTTTTAGAAGTATAATCAGCGACACAGTTTGTTGTTTAATTCAGAGCCAAAGTGCGTACAGATGGTTTACTGATGGATCTGCTGCTCTGTTGGCTCTTCTACAGTCAAAAACTAGAGAGATGTCCTATTTTCTGTGCTTACTAAACAAGATCTGACATTTATTAGTGTCAAATATCTCCAGTTGGTTTTTAGTCTGATTTATGCTGTCATCTTCAGGGACCACCTGGGCCACCAGGGACTGTGGGACTGTTGGGAGAGATTGGTCAAAAGGTGAGAGATTCTGCAAGCACAATCACTGCATGCATGCATATTCCCTGTGGGCAAAGTTCACGGAGTTTCATCTGCATGCACACAAAGATTATAGTATAGTATAGTTATTAAATATGAGACATCTGTTGTTCTCTTAACACCACGGCATCAATTATCTCTGATTGAAGCATCAGTTTTGCGGTTTTTTTCCCTTTCCTTCAGTGTTTTACAAAGGTTCTTGTGCATGTAAAAGAGCTTCACAGTTAAAAGCCCAAAGTCCAAAACAACGGGAGCTCCTCACTTGCGCAGAGAACACTGCCCCTGAAACACCTCGTCAGTAGATCCTCCTTTAATTCTTTGACTTCCTGACATCACAACATCACCATGTCACGTATTTGCTTAATTTCAGCCTATATTGTGATGTGAAGTGATCTAATTAAAAGCTGAAAACACAACAGAGACAACCAAAGACACAGTGAGCAGTGCTGTCTCAGGCATGTGTGATGGGACC
This sequence comes from Diplodus puntazzo, assembly GCA_963678695.2. Lineage (NCBI taxonomy): Eukaryota > Metazoa > Chordata > Actinopteri > Spariformes > Sparidae > Diplodus > Diplodus puntazzo. Next base: position 20,341,078 of record OZ023173.1, on the reverse strand, counting down.
AATCAGAACAAGTGGGTTTTTCGGGAGGGGAGGCCTTAAAGAGACAGGAGCTAAAACAGAGTGTTTCAAGCAGAGGGGGAATACAGAGCTGCAGCACTGGACAGTATGAGAGAACTGATGGGATTTTTGAGCATTAAGGCATGTAAACCAATTCTAGTAGTGACCCAAAATAAAATTATGAAACTTACAATGAGCATAATATGCTCTGAAGTAATTAACCTACATTACAAAGAAGTTTAATGTCTTCCCTTTCATCCCTGATATATTGATCACATTTAATTCATTGTTTGTGTATTTATAATAAAAAGGGTCCTCCAGGCAAGGTGGGGGAACCAGGACTGCCAGGCGAGCTAGGGGAGAAGGTGAGACAATATATAATTGCAGCTTTAATATTTCATATAAACTTTTGCATGCCTAATTTGAACAAATGATGCCGAACAAATACCGAAAAAAGTCAGAAAGAATATTCTCTGTGGCCTGATGTGTTTGTACCTGTGTGTGTCAGGGATCCATTGGACCTGCTGGCAACATCGGAGAGCAGGGACTAATAGGACAGCGGGTACGTTCACCAGCTTTATGCCATCAAAAAGTTTGCATCCTTAACAAGCTGAGCTGTTCATTTTAACCTTTGTATGTGTGTGGAAACAGGGAGAGCCAGGCCTGGAGGGAGAAGCCGGTCAAGCTGGTCCCGATGGAGCCAAGGTGACGTGAAAACAGCATATTTTAATTTGTATATGGAGACAACAAATGATAAAGCAGGCTAATGTGCATTTTTTGCATGATTTTGAAGAAACTTATTGTCATGTTTTTATGTGCATGTTCTCAGGGTGACAAAGGCGACATGGGTCAGGAGGGCGACAAAGGAGAAAAAGGTGAAACTGGGCTAAAGGGAAAGGAGGGCCCACCTGGAACTCCTGGACTCAATGGCGTCAGAGTGAGTGGCCTCTCTTTCTGGTCAAATTCATACACACACACTCAGTCAAAAACACGCACTAACTCTCACAAATTGTCAAACCCCATGTTAAGCTGTTTCTTAATTTCATTTTCTCTCTGAAGGGTCCAGAAGGGAAACCTGGCAAAATTGGGGAAAGAGGCAAATTAGGGTCAAAGGTATGAGCATCAAATCACCTCTGATGATGATTCTTCACAAACAATGACATAAAAATGTGTTCTGCTATTCTGTAACTTCTACCTTCCATTTGTTTAGGGTGCCAAAGGTCATCAAGGTCACCTCGGGGAGACCGGGCCGGTGGGGAAGACTGGACCTCCAGGTTTTGTTGGGCAGAAGGGCTCTAGAGGAACAATTGGACATGTGGTAAAGTGGAACAGTAATGATACAGATGTTTTTCATTTATTTTCATAGGATGTTTGATTGCCATCTAATGTATGAATTACATATAAAGTGACTGAAGACTCTATATTTGTTGTCTTTAGGGCGCTCCTGGTCGAATGGGTCAACAGGGGGAACCTGGTCTTGCAGGTTATGAGGTAAGATTACCTGATTGTGAGTGTCAGCTGTTATGGTTAATTGAATTTTGTCTAACATAACGTCATTTCTTGCATCTATCTGTGCAGGGTCATCAGGGATCACAGGGCCCTATGGGGCCTCCAGGACCAAAAGGTGAAAAGGTAGTGTTTCATTTTATAGACTTGTTTCCATCATGTAGTCCAGTTCGGTTAGGTTCACATCTTAAAGAAGGCCGGATGAGTAAACTTTCGGACGTTTGGAGTACTTCAAAAGCTAGATACAGTGTGCTGAAACATCAGGGAAGCTTGTCTTAAATAAAACATCTAACATCAATGTCCTGATTTTCATTGACAGGGCGAGCAGGGAGATGATGGGAAAGTAGAGGGTCCTCCTGGTCCTCCAGGTGACATAGTAAGTCACACCTGACTTACTTTTCTCTCTCTTCTTCAATCCTTGGTGCTGTAATGTTGCAGAAGTCAAATCATTTGCAGTTTACTCAGATATTTCGTGTTTTATCAGGGTCGTCCAGGTGAGAGAGGAGAAAGAGGGGAATCAGGAGATCCAGGGTACAAAGTACGTACAGAGCCATAATCTCAGGTGATTTTAAAATGATTTATTTGTGTATTTGTGTTCATGAAGTCAATGCTCCGTCATTCTTTCTCAGGGTCAGGTCGGTGTGGACGGAGAGAGAGGCCGACCTGGAGCTCCTGGACAACCTGTGAGTGTCAAAACATGTGATTTCCACACACACTTCTGTCATTAAGTCTGCATAAACAACCAGCAGGCACACAGGTCGCCTTTATATGCTTTCATTAACCTAACTGCTCATTTTCAGGGGCAGCCTGGACCTCGTGGGCAACAAGGACCCAAAGGAGCCAAAGGAGATCAAGTAAGGATGTCAAAATAAAAACATGTTGTGCGTTTGATGTGAATGGTTGAGGGTGACTGTGCCTGGCACTCGGCACTTAATAGGACATTTTAATCTCAATCAGAGGTATGGGACTGGCAACAGCATCATTCAGATAAGTGAAAATTGTGCTGATATAGCAGAGATCCAGCAGAAATATCAATATTAGTCAGCCTAAAAAACAAATGTCGTATTGTGCTGTCATAGGCTTTTTTGGAGGTTGGGGGAGTTTAACTGCCATGTTGGTCACTAGCTCCAGTTACTTCATGAGATTGTAGGTCATTGGCCGTTGTAGATGTAGGACGATGATGATCAATAATATATTATTTTCCCCCCTTAAAAAATGTTTTCTGGCTCTCTCTTCAGGGTCAGAAAGGCAAAAAGGGTCAGCAAGGACAGAAAGGAACCAAAGGACCTGAGGTAACTGACTTGCTGTCTTCAATTACAAATGACACATGTTTTGCAAACAAATAACTTGTGTTTGATAACCACATTTCAGGGATTGCTGCAAAAGATTTGTGTAAATCAGCCAATATTTCGATTTCCCCCTGTAAAAATCACGGGCTCTGCTCTCAGCCTGTCTCAGACTGTTGGAGATGGGGCATAAATGAAATGAATTTATACATTAAGCTAAACAGGGGAAATTGACTGTGCTAATTCACTCGAATGAAGACAGATACCAGTTACACAGATTTCTGATAAGTCCTCCCTTCTTTTCAGGGTGGGGGTGGTCTTCCTGGTCCCAGAGGTGTGGTGGGCCGAGAAGGACAGGAGGGTGTGCCCGGAGTGGATGGAGTCCCCGGAAAGGATGGCAGCAGAGGCATGCCGGTGAGAGAACCAAAGAAATCTCATGTTTATTAACCTCAGCTTTGTCAACATGCCCTTGACACTCACTATGCAAAATGTAGATGTGTTGGACAGAACAACCAACTGCTTGATGAATGCGCTTTGTTTAGAGACATACCTGTATAGAGTGAGAAATACCAGGTTTGTCTTGAAGGTGGTGCTAGAGTTGGGCCAATATTGTCTTGAAGCACTAGATGGTTTATCCCCTGAGAACCATGATTGTAATTAGCAAATGAGATCTAATGTGTTAAAAGTTGAGATCTTGACCTGTGAGTTGCTTGAACAAAGCTTGAAGTGCCCAAAGAGGAAAGATGTCAAGGTGTGAAACAGTTGGACAGATAATCAGTTAAGGATGGTTCTCATTCATCTTGCTTTCTTGCTTTTATGACTCTATCTAGGGAGAGCATGGTGATGATGGCGAGACCGGTCTTCCTGGAAAAGCAGGCTCACGTGGTAAAACTGGCGTTCCTGGACTCCCAGGAGATCAGGGGGGCATTGGACAAAAGGTAAGAGGGAAATGTAGAATGCTGTATAACACATATAGGTTAATACCTGTAATGAAATGCCACTGAGCAAGCAAGGTATAGTCTTAGAAATAATTTGATCATTCATTCGTCCATCCAGGGTGAGCAGGGTCTTCGAGGCCAGAGCGGACCTACAGGGAAAAGAGGCTTCAGAGGTGGAATGGGACTCCCAGGGTCACAAGGGGACCAAGGACCGAAAGGACAACCTGTGAGTGTCGGCCACAGATACATACTTACTAAGACCTTGATCAATATGATTTCATGACACTCCGTTTCTGATTATTGACTAAATTCTTTCTCAGGGTGATACTGGGGAATCAGGATTTCCAGGAATTCTGGGAGCTTTTGGACCGAGGGTATGTTCATCACCAAACAGCAGCACATCTCCCACGAACACACAGACTGTTTCGATCCTAATACTTCACTTTTAAAAAGTTCCCTCATTGTAATATGGCCCACTCTACTGTACATTGACTAACTCTATAAATCACACATTTAATCCTAAATTCTGATGATAAATTTGCTCAAGCCTGCGGAAGCTGACCAATCAGAGCAGAGTGTTCTTGTCAGGAGGGGGATCTTAAAGAGACAGGCACTAAAACAGAGCGGTCAAATGGAGGGTGAATAGAGGTGCTGCAGCAGTGGACTATATGAGACAAATATATGTTTTTTTAACAAATAAAGAATGTAAACATTTTATAGCAGGCACCCAAAGCAAGCATATGGACCTAATCAAGTGAACTTTTAACAGGAGTGTGTGATGAGTGTGTATAAATAAGCATCTCTGCTGTTTTCAGGGGCCTCCAGGAGACTTTGGGCCAAAGGGCATCAGGGGACCAAAGGGGCCGCAGGGCGCAATAGTAAGTAGACCCATGATCCACACATCACTGCTGATGAAATGCTCTGAACTCATATTTAATTCCTCTTCTCCTCACTGTTTCTCTCCATCAGGGCAGAGCAGGAGTTGGTGGCCCAATGGGAATTATTGGTCCCAATGGAAGCGCAGTACGTCTTATAACTGATGAGCTTTAACATTTCTCACACTCTCATCTACACACAACTGACTGTGTGCGTTACTTTACAGGGTCCCAGAGGAGAGAAGGGCAATCGTGGCGAGACTGTAAGTTCTTACTTCATGTAATCTTCCTCAGTTTTTTGCACTTTGTTTACATTGTCCATTGTGAAAATATTTGATATGATGGCTTAAAAAACGTCTTTGTGTTCTCTCCCTGAACAGGGGTTGCAAGGACCAAGGGTATGTTTGCACAACATCGTTTTTTTCTCTTCTGTTGCCATTTGTATTCACCTGTGGATGCTTGATCGACTACATAAAACCTCATTTGGCATGTTTTTTTGTTTTATTAGGGATCTCCTGGACCTCGTGGACCCCCTGGACTTCCAGTAAGTTTCCACTTTTATAGGTTTAACCAAAACCAATAAAAGTTTCATAGGTCAGGCAATCACAATTTCGGTTTCGTGATTCATTGTCTAAATACGTCTTTTCTTCTTAGGGTCGACCTGGTATCCCTCTGTCATTTGTAAGTCATGTTATGTTTGCTTATTTTAATTACATCCAATATGGCTGAACAAATATATATTGTAATGTGTACACCAACACTGGTTTAATAAGATCTTCTTATTTTGCTGCAGAGAGAAGATGGTGTGTTGTTCATGGATTCACACACCCCACTCAGGACTGAGGTCAGTGGTCTAATGGCATCAACAACTTTCCTGTATTATGTCTTCACATGTTGCAAAGCTCATCATTTTGTCTGTCCCCCAGAAGAAGCCGGTGATGGATCTGCCGATGCTGGACCAGGGTGCAGAGATCTTTAAGACCCTCCACTACCTCAGTAACCTGATCCAAAGCCTGAAGAACCCACTGGGCACTCGGGACAATCCCGCCCGCATCTGCAGGGACCTGCACAGCTGTGAACAGAAGTTAAATGATGGTGAGGATGCGCACCTTGAGTCGGAGAAAAAGATGGGCAGAAATGTAATATTTGAATAGAGAAATAATCCAAAATGTGTTCACACTTTCAGGCACTTACTGGATTGACCCCAACCTGGGCTGCTCGTCAGATACAATAGAAGTCTCCTGCAACTTTACAGGAGGTGGACAGACTTGCCTAAAACCAATAACGGCATCCAAGGTAACTAAGACATAATAACCCATCACAATGTCACCGTCGAACAATGAATATTACACATGAGCACATACCAGACTTGTTAACAAGCGCCTGTTCTGTCTGTTTGAGCAGCCGACAATCAGCGTTGGCCGTGTCCAGTTGAACTTCGTCCACCTGCTGAGCTCAGAGGCAGTGCAGCACGTCGTCATCCACTGCCTGAACTTCTCCGTTTGGAGGTCAGCTGAGGATCAACCGGCTGCCCAGGGGTCTGTGAGGTTCAAGGCCTGGACCGGGGAGGTGTTCGAGGTGGGAGGAGAGCTCGAGCCAGAAGTCTTAGAAGACTCCTGCTGGGTAAGACAAGACGTCTTTTGCCCTTTAGTTGGCGTCTATCTTCACTTTCAGACTTGTTGTCCTGCTTGTCTTGTTCATGTTGTGGTCTAAAAAATGTCGTGTGCATCTGTGTTTCAGGTAAAAGATGGTCGCTGGCACCAGACCCATTTTGTGTTCCACTCCCTGGATCCCACCCTGCTCCCTGTGGTTGACGTATTCAACCTCCCCAACACCTCTCCTGGCTCACATTACCATCTAGAAGTAGGTCCTGTTTGCTTCCTGTGAGGGTTGCGGTGTAAGTCGTCCGGCGGTGGAGGGATGGATCATCACCCTTAGGTGACACCCTCTTGCAGGCGTGGAGATCGGAGCAGTCTCCTCCAATCCAAGCGAGTACAAGCCTCCCCTCCAATCAGATCCTGCTTCAACTCCCATTGGACTGCAGACACAGAGGGAGGAAGCACAGGGAGCTGGGGGGACACAGAAGAGCTGAGATGGAGCAGGGGAGTTCTTGCACTATTAGCTTCTTCACGCTCTCCAAGAAGGATCTCCATATGTACGCCTGCTTGGAGAAAAAAAAAAGGCTCTATGCCACACATTCTCTCTAGAACATTGCTAAGTGAAGGGAGACCAAGGCCAAGTTAATCAGCGGACATTAGAGTAACTTATTTTTTTAACTGTATACAGTCTGTATACTGTGTGTACTTTTATTTTGGAAATACCAGGAATTCAATTCTGTTAGAAGAGAGGAATTAAAGTAATTGGGATCAGTTAAATGTACATATATAAGTATGCTTATTATTAACTTTTATACATGTATATCTTATGTAAAGAAATAATCTTCAAGTGCAATAGAAAATGAGAAGATAATTTGATATTTTAAACTTATATGGAAGGATTTTTCAGGGGTGCCATTTTTATTTGCTATCGGTGCTCGTCTCCTTTTGATCTTGCCCGTGTGAATGAATCCAGAGGCAAACTGAGGAGAGGTCACATCTGTATTTTACTGGTGCTCCAAATGGGAAACTTTCACTTTTGCTCTCTTATGCGGGAAAAAACCCGGTGGCACCCAATCAGCTCTCAGTAACAACATCTGAAGCCACACACTGATGCACGCAAGCCGTCCAACATGGAGAGTCAGTGCATTAAATACTTATTTGCTATACTTACTATTCTTACATTATTGAACCGGATGCCACTGATGATTAGGGAGAATATCTGCAGTTGTGGAGATTAGAGGTCAGAGTAAAGAAAAGGGTATGGAGCTCTAGTTCTCAGTAGTGTTTTATTAATTTCTCTACAACTGTGGAGTGTGAAATCAGGCATCCTTCTTTCCTTACTTATGATTGACAGGACAGGAGGTTATAGTTATTATTTGCTCAGCACCACACGGGACCAGGAGTCTCTTCTTCTACCCCACTTGCAGTAGACAGACTACAGGCACAGAGGAGAACTGAGCCACAGGAGAGAGGAGAGTGGGTCCATGAATCCAAAAACTAACCCCCCTCCCCTTCTTCTGTCCCATCCTCTCTCTTTTAATGCATGGTGCTAGTAAGTAAGTTATCTAAGGTGCTAACCATAGTGCTGTAATTACACCACTTTGCTCAAATATTCTGATGTTTATAGTGCATGCTTTGCTTAGATGAATTTTTAAAAAGTCCGTATAATATATTGCCATAGCTTCCATAGTGCACTATAATGGTAATATCCCATCCAAAAGGACATAGTAAGTCGTCTGTTCTATATTGTTCAACGCTGCATTTTACAGAGATGCTTATTTTAATTTGAAAATAATTTAAACACCAAAAAAAAAAAACAGATTCCTCGTTTTTGTATCCAGTATAAATCACAGGGTCTGAGTATTTTTTAAGAATAAAGATTCCTTTTTCTCTGTACAAAGCCCCCCCAACAGCTGTATGTAATATTTTTTAGAAACACAACTAGTTGAGATAGTTTTAAGTAAATAAAAAGTTTCTTTGTTGTAGCTGGACACAAGTGTGTATAATTGTGCAAACCTTGCTGTATACAGTGGATCCCCTCTTGCTAATTTAATGTTATTTAATGTTGTTACCGTGGTTGCAGACTGAGCAAATTTCTGTTGGTTGAAGCAATACTACTCTTTCTGACAACTTTATATATCAGTTCGCCCAACTGGTCTTGGAGTTTATAGATTTGTTTTATGTGTAAATTTGGGGCTCCAGAGAACAAATTTATTGCAATGTTAATTATCTTTTATTTTTTTAATTTTTGTTATTTTTTTGCTTTATGTTGTTTTTTTTCCTCTATGATAATAACCAACCATGTACTGTACCAGGACTCTGTGCTATACTATAACTTGTGTTTTAAAGAAATTATGCAAATATGTGAAAAATGTTTCTTCTTTTTTGTAAATCTGTTGTAGACATTAAAAAAAAAAACGAGCTAAGAATACCTCACATTTGTACACATGACTCGGAGCAAAAGATTTTCTGTTGCCTTCTTAATAATTAAAGCCTGTTTGAAAAATATCAGCCAAATACAGTAAGTCATCAAACTCTGAGCGAGACCATTTCTGGTGCCAACATCCTTTATCTGTCTACTGTTTATTCATTGTTCAGTGTCCATTTGTTCAATAAATACTTTCAATTTGTGTGTGGATTGTTACTTTACAACTATTTGATAAGCTGGAATACCCACAAATAAAATAAAATACAGACAGTTTAACCCTTCTGTTGTCTTCGGGTCAAAAATGACCCGGAACTGTGTTTATCAGCAGAGAAAACACTGTAAATATTGTTTTCCAACATTAGAAAAAGGGAAATATTACCTTTATTCATATTTCCATGGAAGCTGTACACCGCTTGGGTACAAAGATTATCTTCAGGTCATTTTTGACCCTACAGTTACAATCACAGTCACAGAGTCAGGTACAGACTACTAACACACACACACACACACACACACACACACACACACACACACAGTGATCTCAGTGCAGGTGTACCGTCACCTTTCCGTGACCCCATACACAACTTTCAAAGGTCAAAGTTCAAACAGTTTCACACACAACCATCAAGACCCTGTGTCATAACACTTCTACATTCAGAGTGTCTAAACGTGCTGCAGGTGATGAAAAGCTCAGTTCTCTCTGTGCAGCAAAACACAGGTCTGGGACCAGTGGGTGAAGCCTCCTGTAGTGGTCTTGGTCGCCATCTCAGATTGCCTTGTTGGTTCATGTTTCACATGTTTCACATTGGCGATTATTGGAAGTGCCTTCAGTAAATTGCATTCAAAACTACTTTCTGGGCATTTGTAGTACTTTCTTAGATAGCTATACAAGTACTATTTCTTGATAAAAAACATTTTTGAAAAATATATATATGTATATTGTTTAACACCTGTGCAGTATCAATCAATCAAATCAATTATCTTTAACTACACCTGTTTTAAAAGTAAGGCTACGCAGTGTTGCTTTAAACTAAGATTCTTACATGTTGCATCTTTAATGAGAATAAGTACCACGTGAGCACAACGAACCATAAGCAAAAACTCTCAGGCCTGTTCAACTAGATTTTGACACAGAGCCAACCTAACCTAATAATGAGAGGACCTCGGCTGATTTTATACTGTATTGGTGCAAATTCTGTCACAAATCTGCAGTTAATAAAATTACCTCATGCCTCATAGTACAGTGAGGTTTTTGGGGCCTCTTGCAGTCTCAGGCCTGGAGCAGTCTGCCCACATTTTTCGGCCTGCTTGGGTTGAGCCAGTTAAGATGAAAAGGTAGTGGTGGGTGTTTCAGATGAACTCATAACGATGATCATCACTGTGTGTTTGCCTCAGACACAGTGTCACGTTCATGAGTGTGTGTCTGTATCCAAATGCAGACTGAACACACAAGCATATCTGCCTAGAAACATCAAATTGGAGGAGATAAAACGCGCATGCTGCATCTAAAGGAAGAGCAAAAAAAGCCTCCATCATGGTTCATTTGGAGTTCATTTTGAAACTTCACTAGATCCAGGCTGAAATTAAGAGTTACACCGCTTGATGTCGCTGTTGTCGTCTGAATGAATTTCATGCGCGGTTGAACCAGCTGGTTGCAGGTTGCAGATGTTTCCCGAGCCTGGCTAAATAGGTGAACACCCAGACAGACAGTAGTCGTTACTGTTTACTGGATATCTACTAAATGCTATAATTAGTTTTTTGGAGGGAGCCAACGTTAATTACTCAAAGCAACACACCCAACACACTCGCCACACACATACAAATTATCCTTAAAAATACTCTTTGATGAATATGTGAACACAAAATTAAGTTTGCACTGATTTAGCTATAAATCCTTTTTATTTACGTATATTTTGTTATGGATGCATGACTATAACAGGCCACAGATGAATGCCCCTCTATTCTAAGCAGTGTAATTATGCAGTTTATCTGTGCTTTATATCGTGATGATGTTTATAAGTCGAGGAGATATGGATTCATGGGCACATTAAATATAAAAACACGTCATTTTCTCTTAAAAGTGTGTTGTCGGAGGCGGTAACATGACTACATGGCAGGAGCAAATTCTTCATCCGACAGCGACTTTATTTTTGAGCTTCCATGCCCCGCCCCAAAATGTTTGTTTTGGCCAATCACTTGGTCCCAGTATCCACCCAGTTCCATGCTGCATTTCTGCTACTCGAAATTCTTACGTTTAAAATCGGAAACAATAAACCTGCATTCAAGTATCATTTTGAACAAATAACTATATATAGTGTACAATAGTAATTACATATAGTCTGTGTTAATGTAGCTCTACACCGTCATATTCCTCTTTTTACGCCACACACTGTCGTGTTGCAGTCAACAAGGCAAATATTTCCAACACAGCCTGAATGCCTCACCAGTTTCCAACGTGCACAATGGTGACGTTTACCATATCATGATGGCGGTAGCCTGGACTATTTTGAATTCCGTCCCGCTTTTCGAAGTTTACGCTCCGTTTGGTCTGTAAGATGCCTTATTATTCTGGAGAGCACACTAAATAACTCAACCGGTGTCATGGATTCCGTCGTGGGGGACGATGTGACGCTCCCCGTGGACATCAACGGGAGGTAAACCCACCAACAAAAGCTAGCGAGCTGGCTAACGCTAGCTTGTAAGGGCATTGCTGTAACGTTGTAGCTAACACTGTTAATCCGAAAGCAATAACTAGTTACCGCTAAACGGGCCATGAATATTAACTGGAACAACGCAGAGGCACTCGAGTTGTCATGTATATGATATAACGTTTGTGCTGTACTGAATTAGCCACCACTAGTAATTAGCTTTCTGTCTCATAAGGAATGAACTAACGGCAGAAAGCTAGCTGTTTGTCTTGTTTATTTTCCAGGTTGTAAATTAGTAGGTCAACTGACATCAGGGTGTCAAACACCACATACATTTGTGAAAATTAACATGAAACGCCAATAACCGATTTAATAACAGCTAGCTAACTTGTGAGCTGTAATATCGGTTTCGACGGTGTTATTAATTTGGGAAAAACTGAAGTTACTCTGGTGAGCTAACCTTGTAAAAAGTTAGTAGTTAGCTAACATTACATTGACAGTGATCAATAGGTTGCTCCTGGGTCCGCAGCAACGTATTTGACTGACTAGATGGATATATAACACTTTACTGTACGAATAATGTCAGCGTTTCAATCAAGATTGGCAAAATCCTTACATCGAAGATAATAACAGTTTCACTCAGCCTAAAAAATGTGGAAAAACAAGAACAACTGGGGGCCAAATCACACTGACTTATACTCCACTAAGACACCAAAAGTGCAGTGCAAACATTGGTACACTAAGCCTGCCATGCTTCGACTAGCAGTAGTTATTTCCGTTATAAATCATGTTCAGCTCATTGGTTGTTGCCGTGATATTGCTGCGATCGGTAGGTCGGCTTTTGTTGACCTGTCATTGTGATAGCGAAAGAAAGCGGAAATTATCAGAGGCAGTCCTTTTTTTTCAGAGGGGGTTCAGACTGCAGCAGCAGCGACGTCTCCTCTCTGCACAAACTGAGGAGTTAACATGACGTTTTTATTTCTCTCTCATCCTGCGTGACACCAGAGAAGAGAGTGACTGTGGTAGGTGAACTGTGCATTATTATCTGTCGCTGGATGGGCTTCGCTAGTCTGTAGCTCCCTCTGCTCCGCTGTGGAAAAAAAAAGCTAGATATAGCACCCTTGTGTTCAAGTTTGTAGCGTCCTTTTTAAGTGACCTAGCCCCGCCGTGTCCTCCTGCGTACAAGCGGTCATCCAGGTGGTAAGCGTGCCTCAGTAATCCAAGACGTTAGCTGATATGTGTGGTGTGAATTACTTATTCTGTAATTCTGAAACCCGATTCACATTGCTCTTTTAGTTTATACGTCTCTTCAGTTATCTGTCGTTTTTCCATTAACTGCTGTCAGTGATATTCTGGTTCCATGTTTGTATCTGGCAGCTGAACAAAAATGAGAAGAAAAAGAGGAAGTCAGTGTTTACAGGCTCTGACAGTGTTTCCACTGGGTGCTGGGCTGGAGGGGTTGCTACAAGTGCAGCACTGACAAAACATCTGTCGGTGTCAATACCACTGACAGATGTGTTTCAGTGTCATCGATTCTTTATGAGAGAGTTTTCATCTGCGGTTGTTTCTATGGAAGCTGTGTTTGTGTTCAGGGCTTTTACCGTTATCATGGCTTCTGCTGCTGAGTGCTTCCTCTCCATTAACACAGGAAGAGGTTGCTTGGCATGTGAAACATCAGTGATGCAACAATTGACAGCACATTTTTATCGAACGTAAGGTTTTTGTAGAGGATTTTTGTGCTTCTGCTGCTCACATTCTTCTTCCTGTTCTTTACGTTGTGTCACACAGGTGATGTAGGACCACTCTGACATTAAATACACAACATTCACTGTGAAGTCTAAGGTGCCTTAGTTTTGGGGGATTTTTTGGCTTTGTATCATCTTTTTTCTACTGTAATATAGTGTGTTATTGTTCCGCCATGTTGGTTTTAACTTTGTAGTGTAAAGGTTGGGGTTTGTGCCAAAGCAGAACAAAGATGGGGAAGAGCCATGTCTTTATGGTTGTAGCCTGACATTGGAAACTCATAATGAAATGTATTTCTAGTATAGATATTCATATTCAGCCACAGAGCCATATTTATGTGATTCATATGAGGGCTGGGCAAAAGGCGAATATCACTGTTTATGATTATAATGACACAATACTATGTATCATCTTAGGTTTTGGGTAGTGTTAGATCATGATATGGTGTAAGTGTTGTCTTTCCCTGAAAAATCATGTAACTTGCTGAACTTGCCGGACTGTTGCTTGTTCTTATACCCTGCTTTACGTCATTATATCCACATTACTGACAATTGTTTATCAAAAAGCTCCTTGTGTTGTTGGCAACCTGTCAAATTCATGCCCTACGCTGCTGTTAGCTGGCACTGCGCTGAGGGAGTGTTGAGTTTGTTAACTAACGGACTATAAACTGTTGAGGTACAAAATGGCTAAGGGCTAGCTCGTTAGCATCAAAATCCAAGAGCTCTGCAACAGTATTGTGTAGACATCTTTGATATAACATCAAAACTCTTATTTCTTCATATCCAGTTGATAATTTACATTTTTGAGCTTTTATAACTGAAATTGTTACATATTACATCTTTAAAGTACCAATAATCATCATTACATATTGTCACAATATCAAAATCGAGGTATTCTGTCAAAAATAATGTGAGATTTGATTGTGTTGCTCAGTCCTAGCATTGATGAAGATTTGTGAAAATATCTCAAAATATCGATACAATTATTGTGTATCGCAGTTTGACAAATATTCAAATATTGCAATATTATTTTAAGCACATGTTGCCCAGCACTGATATGATACAAAACATCTCATAGTAATGGTCTTATTTTGAAAGGGTCTCAAGTGATAATGACAACAAGTCAAAAACCAGACCTGTTTTACCTAAATGTAATTTGCACTTCTTTCTGTATGTATATATATTTACCATTTTGTCAGAAAATGTTGGTTTATTTCAATGCTTAGCTTAAGTACAATCTCGGAAACAAATCATGCTGGCGCCGTAAAGCTTCGCTAAGGGAATAAACCAGAGAAGCAACAGAGTGGCTGTGCTCCCAGTGCCAGGGGAGGTATGGGAGGAAGTTGTTCAATGCTAGACAATATATTATTAGACACAAGGGTCAGGGTTGAGGAACATGAGCTTGGGACCAAGTAGTTGTTGTTTTTGTTGATGCAAGTAAAGTATTCATCTGAAAGTCAAATATGTCAGAAGAATTTTACACACTAATTCTTAATAAATTGAATTACTGCTACATGTGAAAGTGATATATTTGTGTTCTGGTGGTACAACTCCGGTTCAGTTTGTGTCTGTTGTGATCCAGATGTGTGTTGCTGATGTTTGGTGCTTTGTGCCTTGTCGGTTAGTGTCGCCGTCGTCCCGTCACTGTGTGATGCTTAGCTGATCAGAGACACAGTGGTCTTCTTGTGTACTAAAGAAAGCTCTCTCCGTCCATTGGATTCTCTGTTTGCTCTCCCTCTGTCCGTCTGAATACGAAAGCTAGGCTGCCACTGGCACATGGTCTTGCACACACACAAACACACACACACACGCTGAAGGGTCTTCTGCCAGAGTGGATGTAAATGAGGCAGAGAGTCATTCTCAAGCTATTTATGGAGCGTTCTTCAGGCTCAGTGGAACTGGCCAGCGTGAGTAATCCATAAACACGGCGCATTTGTGATGTAGGAAAACCATAATAATTTGTATATGTGTGTGCTATGAGCGTGGACAGAGAGCAGCGCTTGCTTTGGTTGCTGTGATTTTTAGATTTGTGTGAGTTGTCTTAGTTGAATATGTAACAGTGATGGTTTTTCATGTCATCATAGTGACTTGGCAGCATCACTAACCTAACGATTCTGTCCCCAGCTGCGGACTGCCAGACTCCATAGATGCTGGGGAATATTCCACAGACAGCATGACAGGTACAGTAAGACTTTTATTTATTCTCTCGTGTGTTTTCCTTTCTTTGGCTCTGGTTGCTTCCCCCCCCCCCCTTGTGTATTAATTAATACTGCTGCTGAATCGTTGCTGTGACCTCCCACAGTTGTGTATCCAAAGCTGTGATGAGGGATTAACTGGGTGATGTTAATTAGCTAATCCTGGCTCTAATTTATTGTCGTGCTCTTGTTGTATGCCAACAATATACTCAGGGCTGTAACAAAACATGCAAGCCAGTAAACAACTGATTTGTAGATATAGGTCAGCATCTGTGGCTTTCTGTCACGTTGCCCATATGGACAAATACACAGAGACATCCAGGAAAAACACTGATACGTATAGCATTATGTAAACAAAAGATATGAAGATATAAAGATGTATACATGACATGATATAATTGAAATAAACAGAGATCATGTCATACTGTTGATAACTATCTCTATGATATCTGTGTGTGTATTAGGCCATTTTCCAGAATGCAGATAAAGATTGTGTTTGGATTCGTGGATAATAAGGCATACACTAACACACTAAAATAACAAGGAGAACCTCAGTAGTTTTGTCAGATACTAGATCCAGGAATTAAAGGAGCAATGAATGAAGGGTAATGAATACCATCTGTAGAGATCTAGATTATTGTTTACATTGAAGACAGGAGCATTATACACTGAAGTCAACGTGGAGAACAACATGTCTCTGTTTTATAAATAAAATATACACAGACAAGCAAGTGGTACAAATGTAAGAGGTGACGAAGCTCTTCCCTTCAGGCTGTCAAACTGAGAATCTGGAGGTAGTGTTGTGAAATGTGTTGTTGACTCGTGTTACATGATCAGCTGTGTGCCACTTTAAACTGGTCTGAACAGGGCAGCTCTCTAAAATCTGAAAATCAGCTTTGTCTTTCTCTTTCTTTCTAAAATAAATAGGTTCATGACAGCTGAGTAATTCCTGTCAGCCGGCGTGATTCTCCATGCTTTAAAAAACATAGTATAGTTGTGACTCAAATGAGTAAAAGTGCATCCCTCTGTTGTTTTACAGCTCCGTGCTTCCCTGACAAGATGTCCCCGATCAAAGCTCTCACCATGAAGGACTATGAGAACGTGAGTGATATGTATCAAGCGGCTATGTGTTTATTAGATTGCAGTAGTGATTAATGTTTCTTGGATCGTCCAAAGCCCATCAGCTATTAAAAGACTGAAACAATGAGCACAGCAGTATGAGGTTATAAAGCCAAATTTACTCCACTACAACACACAGGGTAATATGATTTATTAAACTCGATCCTCAGTCTGACTGGAAACCAAGCTACACTGACCATTTATGGAGATTTAGTGATGACAAGTGTGTGTAGAAGTTGGATTGAGGTGAGCTGAAACCATATATTTGAGTGGAATGCATGCTCAGATTTTTTTTTGCCTGTGCTGCCAGGCTGGCTGCACTATCCGAGGTTTACGGAGGCAGTCCAGACTTCTACCTCCTCCCTTCCACACTCTACCCAACCCCCATTACCAGATGTATGATGTTCTGAGCCTGCAGCACAATGATGCACAGTCCACTTCACACACATTTGCACTCGGACACACATGCAAGCATGAAGGCCTCCCTTCATTTTAACAATAACCACACACACACCGGGTCCTTTTTCTGCCATGTAAACATCTTGTCTGGAGATTTTCCACAGATAAAGTGCTTAACCGCTGTTTTTCTTTGACCCAGATTATTTGTCTGAACCATGTTTTCTTTTTTAATATGAGTAAAGTGAATGCTTCAAGTACATTTCGGGCTACACGGGGAGTAAAAGGTTTTTCAAAAAAGCTTTTCCCGTAAAATGTAGTTTGTTATTACGTTATTTCCCTGGATATTAAAGTGTTGTCAATCGCCCCACAGCAAATCACAGCCCTGAAGAAAGAGAACTTTAACCTGAAGCTGCGCATTTACTTCATGGAGGAGCGCATGCAGCAGAAATGTGACGACTCAACTGAGGACATATTCAAAACGGTGTGGTATTTTCTTTAGTATGCAAAATGTGTATCGGTCTCTATGTCTGTGTCATGCATTTATGTGGCCCCCTCAGCGCCTTGATGCTGCGTGTGATTCAGCGTTTCCTACCGGGACTAATTAAGACCTCAACATCAGCCACAACAACAGCTGGATTTTGTTTCAACCAAAATGGCACATTTATGATCTTAGAACAGCTGGCTCGACTTTTCATTGTAGTTTGAGTGTGATGTAGGCACAGTGGAATCTCCTGGTCTCATTAGGTCTTCTTGTGTTTCTCTTTTCTTCTTTATGGGGAGTAAGGTGTCATGTAAAAATGTTATCTTTATGTACACACGGCAAGGCAAACCTTGAGATTTATTCATTTGTTCATGTTATCAGTGCGACTGTCAGGAAGAATGATCTCTAAGGAAGGAATATTTTTCATTTGTTTCTGCCAGTTTTTTTATGATGACTCGGATGTAAAATTTGTGCTATAATGAACTGATTATTGTCCCTTTATAGAACATTGAGCTGAAGGTGGAGTTGGAGTCGATGAAGAGAGAGCTGGCAGAGAAACAGGAGCTACTCGTGTCTGCATCGTGAGTATCCTCCTCTCGACAAAACAAGAGATACGAAGATGTCGCAGACGCCCAGTGGTGAATATATATATATGGGCGCTGACTTTATCTCCCCTGTGACTGTTTTTCAGGAAAGCGTTGGAGAGTCTGGCTGGTCGAGAACCAGGAGAGCCCCATCGTTTGAGAGAGCAGGCTCAAAGAGAGATGGATGCTCTCCGGGAGGCATTCAGCAAGAGGATCGCTGACCTAGAACAGGTGAGTCAAAAAATCGTTTAGCCAAGTGACTTTTACAGTTACTGTCCAGATACTTGTAACTTGCCCCATGTAATATATTTTTAACTTGATCTGCTGAGGAAAGCTAATCAGTATTGGACAGTCATAAAAATCAGCATTGGCAGTTATTGTTTCGGCACTTTTCTCACTCTGTCTTTTTGCTTCATGCTAGTCTCTGCAAGCGGCAGAGGAAGAAGTTGAGAAGATGGCAGCCATCGCCGAGCAGGAGAAGCGTAGAAATATTAACATGGAGAAGCAGCTCCAAGCCCTGGGTCCACAGAGCACCTTCACCCCCGTCCCCAGCCCAGTCCATGACCTGCAGCAGGCTCTGCAGGACAAAGACAAGTAGGGACACTGAAGACAAGCAGGGATTGATATGTTGCATTTTCTCTGGATGGAGATCTAAGTTTTTTTTATTGTTTTGCTCACACCAGTATCATCGAGCAACTCAAGATCACTTTAAGGAACCAGGAAGCTGCAATCCAACAGAAGAAAAGTGCTGAACAAGGGACAGATGCACCATCAGCTGATGGTGTTAAACAGCTGTCTGATCTCATCGCCAAGAAAGATCAGGAACTTGAGGTATGACTTTTGTATGTTGCTGAAGATATGTTATTTTGAAGCTTTACCTCTGAAATGATACAGAAACCTCTAATTATTTAACTGAGTTACTTTGGGTTTAAGTCACATGTTTCGATGGAGTACGTACAATATATTCAGAGATATTCAATTTTAATGGCGCTTTGTTCAGCCACTAAATAACTAAGACTTATGTCAGCACTGCTTAGTTTATATGAAAAGACAGTTATGTAACCTTTTTACTCTCTGTATTCCAGGCACTGAGGGACGAGTTACATAGAGGGAAGGACCAAACAACACCAGATCATCAGGTTGGTGTTGTGGAGACCTCTTCATTTAAACATTTTTTGGTGTCCCTTGAAATGACTACTGTACGCTGACATGGACACCTGTCTGACTGCTTAGACTCAGCTTTGTTGGATTCTTTCCTTTTTTCCCATATATTTTTTTATCTTTTGTTTTCATCTTTCTCCGTGGGAGACTTCTTTTATGTCCTTTTGTCATATTCCGTTTGAGAGATCTTCTTGCCTCAAACCAAAAGTTAACTAAATGTTAAACAAACCTAATCACTCACAGACCAACCGATACACACAGGCTATGTTTTATGATGTGTGTACAAAGCAGGTTCTGTTAACTTCAGAGGATCGCCTGTGTTGTTCTGTTGAACCACAGGAAAAGTCCTTTGGCACTTTATGACTTGCTGTTTCCCTCTGTGTGCCTCCTGGTGCTGTTTTATTTTTGTTGCATGCTTCAGTTAAGAGACTGAGTACTCCCGTTTGTTGTTCTAATCTTGGAAAGAGTTGAAATAATTTTGTTTCTACCTTCTTATATATGAAGATTTGCTGCTTTTCCTTGTCATTTCTTATAGTAAATGAAGAGTATTTGGCTTTTGGACTTCATCATGGACATTAGATGTAATTTGAATATGTAGTTTTAGGCTCTAAAGACTTGACCTGTATTGGAAACCTGTATTTGGAGGACTGGAAATTATTCTCTTGCTCTATGTTCTTTATACCAGCTATATGGATTTAAGTTCTGTGGGTCACATATCCTGAATCTGAACCCATTTTATTGGGCTGATATTATGCATTTGAATGCAGTGCTGTTTGAACGTGTTCATCCAAGCATTATGCAGTCTCTTGGTGAAAGTTGTTGACGTGTACAGTAGAGAGCTGCTCGTTGGTCAGTGTCCATGGTTTCCTCATCAGGCCTTGACGTCTGGACTCAGGTCACAATGTTAAGACTGGATTACCATGCTGTCTGGAGACGGTCCCTCTGAGTTATTTATGTCCATCCTCCTTTATTAAAGGAGAATAAACAGTCTACCTGCTGGTGTTTGGTCAGTGAATATGCTGCATGTTTTTCACAGCATTTTGAATAACTGGGCCCAATCTTCCTACCAGCGGTGCTTTTGGGGCATGGCAAGACTTCAAATGTCCTCTCCTGGATAGAGGTCTAACGGATTACCTGACAGCAACGATTGCCAGAAAACACCTCCTCTATTCTTAAAGCGGATTTTTAGATTTGCTGCCAGGCAGGATGGACTCTGTAATAGTGAATGGCTTCTGCCATCTTCAACCATTACATGAAGATGCACCTGTATGGGGCTGTCATTCATACCTGCTTTTAAGGGCATTTTAGAGGACGTTTTCTAGAGATGGTTTGGCACCGGCCATAACACAGATCACTGCAGCAGTCCTAGAGGATTTGATCTGATTGAATATGTGGGGGAGAGTGGAATAGAGGCGGGAGCAGGGATTATCAAAGGCTTAGGGCTTATAGTGCCCTGCACTCAGTCATTCTCCTCTGTGCTTCTCTTGCTGATGCACTCAGAGAAAATGATAGATGGCTATTCCACTGTTGGCAGGCTGATGGCTGTTACGCCAGTGGACAGCGTGTGTGTCAGTGAGATGCTTTTCGGACTTGTTTTAAGTGGGTGACTGGAATCCAAAGATCTAAGGTGCCATGAGGGAGCCGTGTCGTATTTGCGGAGTTCGTGTGGTAGGAAGCCAGTGTCGCTGGATCTTCAGCGGGGTAGCGAATAGGAAGCTACAAGTCATCCTGTCCCATGTGCTGGGCTGGGAGGTGACTCGTGATGGCCGTGGAGAGTTCCTCTGTGGGAAATGCGTGTTCCAGTTGGAGAAGGTGGTACAGTGTGATGTCAACATCAGCCAGCTGCAGGATGAACACAACAGTCAGATCCAGAAGCTGCAAGTGGAGAAAGATCACCTGATCCAGTGCATCGTCCATGTCTATAGTAAAAACAACCGAGGCCTGGTCGGGAGTCCCAGGGAGAGCACTGGTTGGAAGAATCCACGCAAGTCCTCTGTGGTGAGCAGTCCTGATGATGAGGCCGTGTGTCAGCTGGCCTCTGAAGGACAGCAATTCAGTGAGAGTCATGTAGTGAATCGCATGAAAAGGTGTGTGAGTCTGGATCAAATTTCTAGTAAAGTGTCATTCTCAGGGCGCTCAGTCCTCAAGAGCAGCAGGCTGGGATCAGCAGCAGGGCTCGATGGCTCTCTGAAGAGCTTTGGTCTCCGAGGCTCACGGCACAATTCACAAAGCATGTACCTGGACCTTGTCCAGCGTAAGGGCATGCTGCCTAAATCTGGATTTAAAGGTCGCTCCACTTCGCTTCAGTCCCTCAATAGAGACTTTTCCTCAGACATTCCGCCAGACCCTCCAGCCAAACCTAAAATCAGAGAGCCAAAGTTGTTTATTTCCAGACGTGGTGCCGCTGAGGACCCAGGAGGAAAGGCTCAGGCCAAAGCTCTGCTCCGCAGCTCCTCAAATCAACCCTCTGTGATCTCTGACCTGATCCAGCTCCTACGTTGCATCTCCAAGCAGCAAATCGTTGCTCCCGCAGGAAGCCACATTCCTGTCCTGAAGAGATTAAATACCTGCCCTTACAACAACCGAGCGAGGCGCAGACACAGAGAGGCAGAATGGAAGTCTCTTCATGACCTGACAGAGGAATTTGATGATGAGTACACTCCTGTCAGAGTAAAGGTAGCTCCTCTCAGTAACCCCAGCTGAGCAAAGACCTGTAGCATCAGTAATAAAATGTAGAACAAGACAGCTTTGCCTCGTATTGCTTCTATTTAAACACTTTTCTCCTTTCCTGTTTTGTGTGTTCTCTGGATTTATTTAGAAGCAGAGCGAGATTAGCCGGTTGGAGTCCTGCAATAAGCTGCTGACTGAAGAGCTCACCCGGACAAAAAGCACCAATGAGTCTCTGACTAAAACGCTGGAGGATACCCAAAATCAAAACAAGGTACACAGAGATGACATTTTGCTCTTTCAAATATTTGTTTCTAGTTTGATATTTTTCATTGTATAAGATCCCTTTTTTCATGCTCACAGAACTTGTTAGTGAAGTTGGATGAGAAGGAGGATGAACTCAGCTCTGAGAAGAAAAATGCTCTGAAGCGAGACAAAACAATCCAGGGGCTCACTCAGGTCCTCAGAGAAAAGGAGAAAGAGGTGAGAATTATTCTTTACTAAACGCATTTTATCTTTCGTGGGAATCGGTTGTTCACTTTGACAGACTTCACATATCTGTTCTCGCAGTATTCTGTATTATGCATTACTCTAACACAACCTGTCTGTCATTCTTCCTTTGTGTGTGTGACACAGATTGCAGAGCTGTGTCATGAGATTGAGGACAGGGACGATGCTTTGGCTAAGGCGAGAGAAGCAGCGCATAAAGCCCAGCTTCAGAAATACCAGGTAAATCCAGCATCTTTTATACGTAGAAAATCAAACAGTAAAGCTACTGGAGTTTTTTTCATCACCATCTCACAAGCTTCTGTAAAGATAAACATTGTCTTGCATATATCATACAGGGTGTAGAGGAACACCAAAATGTATTAATGGAAAAGCAAACGGAGCTGGCCCATCTCCAGGGGGAACACCATGCCAAGGTACTCGAAGCCCAAAAGCTACAGCGGGCCCTGGACAGGAAGGAGCAAGAGCTGGCTGACTTACAGCAGGCAAAGGACCAGCTGGAGGTGGAACTGGAGGACCTGCAACAGCAGAAGAAGAAGGGAGACAAGGCCCTGAATGTAAGACCCCATTAGCTGCCCAGTCCATATACTCAATAAAACTTTTTTTAATTGTGATGGTTAAAATTTTGGCTTTTTCTGTAACAGTATTATCATTTCTCCCTCCAGGATCTGAACAATCAGATCAAAAAGCTGAGTGGTGAGATCGGCGACAGGGAGAGTGCTCTGGAGCACCAGTACCAGGAGCTGCTGGATCAAACCAAAAGAAAAGTGCAGGCCCACGAGGTGACCATCCAGCGGCTCACATCCACTCTTGCCGACAAAGAGCAGCAGCTACAGGTGACACAGCAACATCGAACATATACAGACAGATTGTTGAGCAAAAGATAAATTATTTCTGTGTATTGTGTTTTTTTTGTCAGTTAGGACATCTGTAATTTAATATATTTTAGATAAATCATCTTGTGATTACTTTTGTTTGTGTTCATTAGGAGTACATGAACATGGTCAGAGACTTCGAGCAAAGCAAAAGTCCGGGAGGAAACGACGGTGTGCTTTCCAAGCTGCGGCAAAGGCTGAAAGAAAAGGAGAAAGCTCTGGAGGTGCGCATTCCTTCTGTGTAATCTTCTCACCACAGTGACTGTAATTTAATTCTGACATTCCTCTGTTTGCTCTTTCACAGCAAGCACTGGATGAGAAGTTTGCTGCCATTGAGGAGAAAGACAATGAGATACACCAGCTGCAGCTGTCTCTGAGGGAGAGGGAGAGAGACCTCGAAAGGCTGAATAACTTGCTCTCCCACAACGAGGAAACCATCAATGTGAGCAGTAATGACCATGTTTGATTTGGGAATTTGCCTTTCCTAGTAATTAGAAATGAAATTGGGCTTTAATCCACTGCATCTGTTTGCTCATTCCTCTCCTTCCAGAGTTTTGACAGCCTAATCAAGGAGAAGGATGTTGAGCTGCAGCATCTTGCAAACACTCTAAAGAATCTGCAGAGAGCCAAGCAAGATGTAGAAGATAACTTGAACAGATCGCTGAGGGAGAAGGACTCCATCATCAGTCAGCTACAGCTCTCACTGGAGGGCAAGACAAAGGATATGGAGGTTAGTAAACAACACCCTCTGCTGCATTTCAGACATTTTTTAAAAACATTATGTCTCAGGAAGTTTCTGCATATACAAATCCTTGCTCCTTGAAAGTTTTGGATTTTTATCAACTTTGTTTTCAGGAAATGGCCGAATCAATGCTGAGCCAGTCGCAGACTCACGCACGTGACCTCGCTGAACAGATGGGCCAGAGGTTAAAGGTCACCGAGGCTATGTTGGCTGAGGCTGTGAAGGCCAGGGAGAGGCTGGTTGCTGACAATGAGAGTGCTGTGGAGGGACTGTTGGCCACGGTCAGCAGCAAGGACCGGCTTCTCAAGGTCGACATTTGATTATGCTAATATTTTATATGGGATTACTTCAGGGAACCCTAATCTTTGGAACAACAAATGGTGATAGGATGCAGAAAACATGATAGTAGTAAGAATACAGTTAACCTGCAATGAAACTAAAAAGTGAATTTGAAAGTTGAGACACACATATACACTGCAGTGTGCATGATATTTACACTGACAGATCTCCAAAAAGGCATACGTGCACACAGACTGTAGGCAAACCTCACCGCCTCTCATTACTGTCATCTTTTCTTTCATCTTCTGCAGGAGTCTGCAGAGCACTACAACCGTATGCTGTCTGAGCGCACTCAAGAGATCCAGGAGCTGAGGAAGCAGCTGTCTGACAGGCAGCAGCAGCTTGTCACTGCTGAGAAGCAAAGCTCCACAACCGCCCAGGAGGGTTATTTAGAGACCGCGGAGCTCCGAGCCCAGCTTGCTGAAAAAGAAAGCATCATCAACGTGAGTTCCTCTGGGATACAACACAGTCACTCAGCTGTAAAATGTGCCCGACTTCGAGGCTTAACGAGGAGAGTAAATGAAAACTCCCAAGGAGAACAGCTCATTAATTCTGACTTTAAATGGCTTGTTGGGCCTTTTGATGGTCCTTGATTTCTTGACAAATTTCATCATCTAAACATGGCTTTGTTGCTATTTTTATGATTTTGCAGAAGCTCCTGCAGCGTGGTCAGGAGAGGGACAAGTTCCTGGCAGAGGTGAGGCAGAGGGAGGAGCCGGATCATGTGTTGGAGCTCAAGCAAACCATCCAGATCATGCAGGAGAAGTTGGACGAGAGGGAAGGTGAGGCCTTTTGCACCTTTAAACCCTCTCACTGGTTATTTATAAGTCAGAGTACGTGTCGGTCCTACATTTGATTCTATTTTATTTTTGTTTTTGCGCTGTAGTTGAGCTGTCCAGGAGGAACAGCGAGGACAATGGGGAGAACATTCCTCTTGCCAAGAAGTCAGTCGTCATCCTGAAGAAGGAGCTAGCACAGAAAACTGAGGCTCTGAACAAAGCACTGAAGAGGGAGAATGAGCTGAAGGTCAGTTGGCTGTAAGCATTTTTCTGTGTCTAAAACCAGGACTCTCGCTAACAAGTGTCTTATTGGTATTCAGATCTCTTTGGCAGAGCTGCAGTCATTGCTATCTGAGCTGGAGGGTCGCAATGAAGGTCAGGCTGCTAATATTGAGTCCCTGACTGCAACTCTGAAGACCAAGGATGAGATTATTGATGTAAGGATACCCCCCCTTCAAAACTCTTGTAGCTCAATGGGAACAATCAGCAGCTTGGAATAAGCAGTTTTTCTTCTCGGTGCATATGAACTCTTCTTCTGCATTCTTAGTTCTCATGTTTTGTTTATGTCTCTGAGCAGGTTCTCCACCAGCGCCTCGGTCAGGGAGGGGACAGTCGGGCGGAGCATACCGGGAATCAGGTCATAGGCTCTGGCATGGAGAGATCACTCCCTGGCCTCCCTCAGAGAGAGAGAACCATGATTGGTGGAGACAGCCAGCAAGAAGTAAACTTTTCTCCTGAATGAAACCAAAAACAACATATTTTACGCTTACTGCCTTGATATTAAGACCATTACTCATTCATTTTATATCTCCCTTTAGGCTTTGCCCAACCTTATAGCCTTGCAACAGGAGCATGATGCTCTGAACAAAGCCCTGAGAGCCGAACAGCAGCTCTACTCCAGCCTGGTCAGGACTGTGAAGGAGCAGGACAGGTAGGAAAGATGGTCCCTGTGACAAAAATTGGAATGATTTATGATCATGCTAACTTAGTTAACGCATGGACCTTACTTTGTGTATGCGTCTTTTGCAGTGCTCAGCGTCTCCATGCTCTGCAGTTGGAGCTGACTGCAGTGCAGCTCCTCAGACAGCAGCTGGAGGAGAGCATCAAAACTAATGAGGAGCTCAGGGACGACCTGGAGAGAGAGATACACAGAGCCAAACTCAGAGAAGGTGCAGTGCAAACACACTGGGTGGTAAATGACGGTGAATGAAGGAAACACCGTGTTGAGCGCACAAGTTGTCAGAGGAGTTAGGAAATGATAGCTCACAGAGACGTACATTCATAGCTCATAGGGAAAACTAGCACATACACACACACACACACACACACACACACCTGTTGTCTTTGTTTTGTGTGTTTGCTCCACTAATACCTCCTGCTGACAAGCTCACATCCTCTTTTTATGTTACCATGTTGCGCATGCACAGCTGGTCCCTCCACTCCTCATCTTTGTTCACTTTCTGTTCATTGTTCTTTACATCATCACCTCCTCATCTGCATGTTCTTTCCATAGTGGAGTTGCTACCTGTTTTTTTTTTCTCTGTCTCTTTTAAATGTACTGGCTTCACACTAATCCACTCTGTTTCTGTTTGTCTGTCCTTTCTAAAAAAGTGAATAAAGACTTGTGTTGGCCAGTCTTCTTTCTTTTTCTCACTTTAACATGCTGTCTGCTTGTTTTCTGAGCGTCCCATTAAAACATTTGGTTGTCTGTTGATGTCATCACCTCTCTGTAGCCCCTCTGGTGAATAATCCAACCCATCCATCTGTCACATGATATAATTGCACACACATGCCATTATATAACCACTTTAAGAGGTATTAAAGGTTGTTATGCTGCTATAAAATCACAGGGTTGTCTTAAAGTAGAGTGGCTCAACTAAAATAGATCCTATTTTTTTCTTTTTTAAAGCCTCAGTTTATTATAGTCTGATGTCAAACGGTTAATGTAATTAAGCACAGTTAATGGCTCAGATGTAGTGGGAGATCGCAGTGCAGCCTTGAGACTGATTAAAAGTGTCACTGTACACTCAGGTAGTCGCCTAAGCCAAATTATTTCAGCGTCCGCCCATGTGCATGCATGTGCTCGCCTGTGTGATGCACCCTCACCCCCCCTCCCCTGACTGAAGAGAGCCAGGTGTATAAATAGGTCAGCTGTAAGTAACAGGCTCACATCACATTCACACTGAATCAAGCTAGATGTAGCTACAGTCATTAACAAGGATTCAGCTTCCTCGTGTCTTGTTTTGTGTAATGATTCGATTATACAATAATGAAAATAATATACAGTAGTACATAGACTGTTTACATGCAACACACAAAACCAGTAATTATGTTTATGTATGGTAACACTTTACTTAAACCCCACTATGCAAATATTTTATGAATGTTTTTTTATACATCAGAAGTAGTTGTAAGCAGCCATAAGGCCAAGTGTTTAATGAAAGCGAGTGAACAATATTTGTGAGCAAGTATAACTTCTCCTATGAAGACGTGCCAGTATTCTTTATTATATCTGTGCTTTACTATACTGTCATTCAGTATCTGAAATGCAGCAGCCTCCACTTAACTTAACAATATTGATATTGATAAGATACATTAATATTTGTATCTGTCATGACTATATTCTAGTGTGCTATAAACATTAATTTCATTTGTATATGTTGCTTATAAATGCTGAATAGGGGGTTGAAGGTAAAGGATTGAAAAATGCTTTCTTATATCGCTATAAAGTTTCTGAATATTTATTTTTCGATGGCTGCAGATCCCAAATTTCTGCAGCTTTTTACTAATTTCCAACCCTAGTTTACCTGATTCAGCTATGAATTGTACGTGTATTGGTTAGTTTATCTCTCACAAGGATATAATCTAGTTTAGATTAAATTTAGTTCAGTTTGAATTTTGAATGTTTTACCTTCTTGAAATAAATAGGATTTATTTATTTATTTTCATTAAGTTACTTTTTCACTTATCAACATTGATTGTAGCAGTTTGGTCTTTTATTTTTCTCCAGAGGTCATATTATATCAGATCTTTGCCTCTTGCTACCTTACGCCAATGTTTTTTTAGTTGTGAAAACCAACTGCATTGCACTATACAGTATCTTTAATTATCCATGTCACACAAAAAACTTGGAAAAAAAAGTCTGCATGCTGTAGCTCCCATAACTGCAATTTATTGGCACATCCTAAAGTGATATTTCAAGCGAATGCTCTTCTTCAGAACCGGTCTGAAGTGACATTAAATTTCACTGAAAGCAGCTACAGTGTGCAGACTTTTTCCAGGTTCTTCTATTAGATCAACACCCGCCTTAAACCATTTCTGCATGTGTGCGACTGCTATTTATTGTTTACTATTCCACACAGTCACACAGACACTTAACTATAAATGATGCAGACCATCAATTCCTCTTAAGTTTGAAGCATTTTGAAAATGAACTTTCCTGTCACGCTAGAGACATGGTTGTGAGTTACCCTCTGTGTATCTGTTCAGGTATGGACCTGATTGATCCTAAAGAGCTGGAGAGCATGAGGCATCAGCTGGAGGATGCACAGCGCTGGAATGCCTCTCTGCAGGCTCGCTTAGGAGCCATACAGAACCGGGGAGGAGGGGTTGGAGGGGCCAATGATGGTGGTAAGAGCAGAAAATGACACATAACTTCTTATTCCTCAGTTGGTTTTTAATAGGTGGAAGTCTCTGATACATGTGACTCTAATGTTTTTCAGGTGAAACTTTGAGTTTCATCGGAGATCAGACCTCCTACATGAGTATCTGTGTGGGAGAAGGGCAGGATGACAGTTTGTCTCAACTGTCTGCACAGGAGCTCAAGCAGAAGGTGAATGATATATTTGGATAAATGTATTGTTTCTCAATCTCGTGAATGTAACAGTCGAGTTTGAGTAGTTGAAGAGATGTGTCACCAAATACATAAAACATGAATGGCTAAAAAAAACGAGTCTTTCTGGGCCTCAGGTGCTCGAGCTGCAGGATTGTGTCAGCAGACTGCAGGAGTTGAACAACGAGCTGCAGAACCGCCTGTCACTATTGGAGATGTCAGCCCATGATACTTACAACAAGAAAGACCAAGTTATGCCCGGCAGTAGCCCCTGGAAACAGGTTAGAGGCCACAGAAGAGACAGCTGCAGTTGAGGCGTCAACGTTTATTCCCTAATCTTACAATAAAGGAACTTTCTGTCATTTATCCAGAAATCTTTCTACAGTTTGTCCACATTTTCTAAATACTTAATGAATCATGTCTGAGTCATTGTCTAACATCCACCTTTAATAGCTCCTTTCTAACCTTTGAACCTACATCTTAACCTTTGCTCTATCGAGCCTGTTAGTAATGTCTCTTTGCTCTGTAGTACTGTATGTCTTATTTCTCTAACAAGTGTCTTTCTCGCCTGTAGTAGAAGATACCTTCTTTTTCCCTCTTCACCTTTCCTAATCAGTCCCTCTTTTTTTTTTTTTTTATCT
Organism: Diplodus puntazzo; assembly: GCA_963678695.2. NCBI lineage: Eukaryota > Metazoa > Chordata > Actinopteri > Spariformes > Sparidae > Diplodus > Diplodus puntazzo. Next base: position 20,311,739 of record OZ023173.1, on the reverse strand, counting down.
CTGTGTCCCATGAATTGCTCTCTCTTCGCCATGCCACATTAGACACGTCATACCATTCTGCTGTTGCTGTGCACTGTTTTATGGATTCTGTTCCCACATTGAGTTTTTTTCTTTTACCGAGCCACATTTGTCATACTCGCCTCCCATCCCATTACTCTAGCAGCTCGAGAAGACGCCGGAGATGCACAGTAAGAGGGCGTGTTACTCCAGTCAGGATAAAGAGAGTCAGACGGACATCAAACTAGGACAGGTATGAAATAGATAACCATGTGTTGAATAGTTTAGAAACAGAATTTAGTGTTTATAGTTTGTAGAATACTGTTTTTTCATGTAACTTCACCTCTGACTATCCCTTTTTAGATGTTGCCTGGAAAGCTGTGGGTTGATACGAGTATGGACAGTGGCCTCGGCCACAGTAGAGAGCACGCACAGTCTGGCAGCGACACCTCGGACACTGTTGAAAAAGATTCTAGGAAGAGGAACTCGGAAATAATGGCGCTTAAATCCCTGCTGACTGATTGTGGGGCCACATCAGTTTCACAGCTCAGGTGGGTCTTTTCTTCAGTAGTGTCCTGCTATTTTCACTTGGTCGCCGGATTGGTGAACTGATTGAATTTCCTTCATTACAGGGAGGTCCTGCTCAGACTCAGATCAGAGAATGCAGAGCTGCGGGGTCTCCTGAAAGAACAAAAATCGACCGAGTGTAAAGAGAAAGAGAGCACAGACGCCTCAGGGAACAGCAGTGACGGACAGGCTGAAGTGAGAAAGAGTGTCGAAACGCTGCAGGTCGAGCCAAAAGCTCACTCTCAGGTCAGCAATCTGTCGAAGGACACGTCTGATGGGGAGACCCCTGTCACCGCGGAGGGGATGGAGAGTCCACAGTCACAAAACAAGAGTGCAATGCAGCATGTCTCAAGGCATGGGGTAAGTTGTGTATTACGGAAAGAGTGTAAAGAAACTTTGCTTTCTGCATCACATCAACTGTTTTCAATATCGGTTCCATTTATTTTCGATCATAGGCGGGTGTCAAATCTCGCCTCCCGGTCCCTGTGAGGCTCAGAGTGGAGTCCAGCAGCCGCAGCATGCACTCTCATTTGGATGCTGTTTATGGTTCTGAGCAGCAACTCCACGCAGACTTCGACTCAGCCGTGTCTCCCCAGGACAGCGCTTCTCCTTCTTCCACACTTAGACACACACACGGTAGCGGCAGTCCAGTTGGGTCAGACAAGGAATCCGAAGCCAGAACAACACCGGATCACACCCAGGCCGACTCTGCTCTTTTCACTCAGCTGGAGCTTCTCCACCAGGAGTGTCAGGAGAAAGAGGCCCTGATCAACAAGCTCAATGAGCAGCTAGCTGACTGGGAAGAGCTCCACGCTCAGCTCCAGGAAAAAGACAGACTCAATCGCCAGTACGTGGAGGCCCTGCAGGCAGCAGAATCCACCATTGCTTACCTGACTGCCTGCAGCCTGGACAGCCAGGGAGGATTCGGGTCGCACGCGGGTCCTGGCTGTGTGGATTCTGATGCTGCCCTCCACAGCAGATGCATGGAGCTACAAAAAGCCCTACAGGAGAAAGAGGAGCTCAACAACCAGTTTATAGAGCTTCTGAACATGGCAGGAAAAGCCATCACCTCCTCTGACAGCCACGAAAAGAATCCAGATAGCAGCGATTTATGTCTGAAGATAGAGACGGCCTTGCAGCAGGTGAATTCATCTTCAAATAGACAGAGCCCAAGAGGTAGCTCTGGAAGCACAGAGGACTGTGTGCAGGAATTGCAACGACATGCAGACTCTTTGCAGGAGGCCCTGTGGGAGCAGAACAGGCTCAATGCCGAGCTGCAGGAAAAACTGAGAGCTGCAGATGCCGCTGCTCAACAGGGCCTCAGTAGTAACGGTGCTGACCAGAATGGTAAATGCTCGAGGCAGATGGCAGCAGAGTCACTCAAGGAAAAGGACTCAAGAGAACACCCGATAAAAATGGGAGGTTCTGATGTCCGTTTAAATCCGGAGATGACCAAAGTACTAATGAACTGCCTTAGTGCAGCAGAGTCTGCTGTTGCCTCTCTGGCAGCACACTGTACAAATACCAGCTCTGTGGCTTCTGGTAGATCATCACAGTCCAGCCCTGACCTGCAGATGAACTTGGATACACTTCAGAGAGCCCTGCAGGAGAGGAAGGAACTGGGAGAACCTCCCCAGCCATCCACCAAATCCAGCGGCAGCCAGTCCGCTGCTTCATCTGGAACAAAGGGACAGCTTCCCCAAGAGCTCCATGACAACCTCTGCCGCCTCTACAAGGCCTTCAGCGATCACTGTCAGAGGATCTCTGAACTCCAGGCTGCCCTGCAAGAAGAGAGGGGCCGTAGAGAGGAGAGCAGGGACCACAGGACAGCGACGGATGCCAAGGGATTACCACCGAGTGTTCAGGTCCAACTGGAGACTCTCCATAAGGCGCTGAGAGAGAAGAAGAAAGCATGTAAAAACCTGGAGGAAAAATTGGCCACCGCTCTCACCATCACACCGTCCCCTGAAACTGCACGGAAAGGTAAGAATTGTGCATGTACACTTCGGATTTGTAAGGATTTTGTGATTCTGCAAAGGCATGTACATGTGAAGTGAAATCCTTCTGTTCACTCTAAAGGAGAGAGAGACAAGATTCTGTACACGTTATATGATTTCTTCCTAACCCGACATGTATTGCCTCCAATGCCAGCTCTGGAGCAGGATGACAAAGGCGTGCAGGTGGATTTGCAGGACCTGGGTTACGAAACCAGTGGCAAGAGTGAGAACGATAGGGAAGAGAGCAGTAGCACAGGTAGACGGCCTTTAGACAGACATTGCATGTCTGTCTGCTGAGTGGACACTAATCTCCCATATGAATAGATTCTCTTTATATGTTTGCATGAGAAGCGAACAAAGGCAACTGTCTCTTACCTCAAGGAATGTTTTCTCTTTGGGTCTCATAACCTCACACTGTCTCCTGGTTTTACTCTGGTATTTCTCTGCACTATTCCCAAATTGGAAATGGGCTGTCAATATATTTGCATTGACACATTCTTGCATGCTTCCACCCTGAAGTTTGGGAATGTCTTTCGAGCACTCATTAACCTTTCACGTTTATTTCCTGTCCTACTTCACGGTCCAGCTGTATCTCAGTTGTTTTATTTCTTCACATGGCACAATCACCATTTCTTCTCTACATCTTTTCATGTTTTCCTGTTTCCCCAGTTGATTAGTGTTTGTGTCCCCTTGTGTTGCCAGATCTAGAGGTTGGTGTGAAACCTAGCTGCAGTGCCTCTAGCCTGCCTTCCCTGCTGAAACACGAGCAGGCCACATTCTCCTCTACCGAAAACCTGGACTCAACGTCCAGCACCCCGTACCCTAGTTCCCCAGCTCTCAGCTCAGCCAAGGTATTCAACTCACTTTTCGCAAAACCCCTCTCTCAACAAGCTGTAACTCAGCACTGCAAGTCTGCTGTCTTCTTCACTTGTTGAGCACTGCATCAATTTTACCGGTACCGGTATGTTAGGGTGTTTTCACATATGGTCCCTTTCAGCCCTTAAAACGAACTCAGACCGATGACTCAGCATTTTTTGCGTATATGTGAACACAACAACCGTACTCAGACCCCTTTAAAGCGAACCGTACTGAGACCACCTCGGGAGGTGGTCTCAGTACGGTTCGCTAAAAGTCAGCGGTACGGTTCGCTTAATCTGCGCAATGTGAACACAAAGCGCACCGGGTTCTCTTCGCCTTTTTCACTGTATTGTAACCTCTTTCGCTTGCCGTAGGTTTGTCACGTGACTGTAGCCAGGAAAACTCAGCGGTAAGAATCCGAAACATGGCAGGTCGTGGTCGGGGCAACGTCAATAAACATAGCAAAGATAAAGACTCTGCGACACCGGGACGCGGTGTAGTTTGGGGAGAAGACGAAACAGAATGTCTTTTGGAAATCTGGAACGACGAGAGCATAAAAGCACAACTATCAACGACTCACCGTAATGCGAAAGTCTTCCAAGAATTTTCAGAGAGGATGGTCTGAGAGCTCTAGAGGACCAGGTGTGAACAGAAAGGGGACTGAGGCCCCATCAAAGCTGAACTGGACCAGAAAGAGAACCCAGTCCTCTTTACAATGTGAACAGAAAAAGAACTCAGTTCTTTTTCTGTTGGTCCACTTTTTGGTCCACTTACAGAGGACTGAGTTCGGTTCGCTTAAAGGGGACCATATGTGAAAACACCCTTATTTAAGAAGCCAAACAAGTCTGTTTCCAAACAAAATAACAGTCAGAGCTTTCATTTTTTCATATCATACTTGCAACAGCACTGAAGAAAACACAGCTTAGTGGATTGTCAGTTAACAACTCACTCAAACTTCAAATCTTATTCTGTTTAATGACAATTTGCAGCTGTAAAATGTATGAAACCCAAAGTATTAGTAGAGACTGATAATTGACTGTTGGTAACCCTCTCTGGTCTGTTTTTTCAGGTCAGTCTGAAAAGCTTGCAGGCCTATGATGAGTATGGCGTTTCCGAAGACCCTCTTCAGCTTCAGGGACAAGTCAGAGAGCTGAAGGTCCAGCTGGAAAACCAGACCAAACTCATCCTTCAGATGCAAAGTTTTCTGCGCCGGAGTTCTCTGTCAAGTGACCTCGCTGCCAACACCTCCGATCCCTCGACCGCCAGGGATCAAGAGGGGACGCAGAGAGAGGACCATAGCCAGGATCGGAGCTACAGAGGTGGGCAGCTTAGGGAGAAAAGCGAGGGGGAGAAGCATGCGATGAAGGATAAAAACAGCCATCTGAATGTGGAACTGGACAGAGAGAGGGCATTGAACAGAAGCACGAGTGAACAGCTGCAGCAGACACGCAGCCGCTCCACATCACCTGCGAGGTTAGCAGCCTTTATCACCGCATCATCAGTATTAGAATGTTTTTTGGCAGCGTGACAGCTGCTTAGTCATTCCGAAAATCAAATCTCGACTCATGCTTTTGTTGTTTTCATCCCCCTCTGCTTGCCCTCATTCTGTCTTCTCCACAGACTGGACTCCCTGGTGCAGTCGCAGGCCAGGGAGCTGTCAAAACTGAGGCAGCAGATCAAGGAGAGCCGCAGGCTGGGAGGCCTGCAGCGTCGGCAGCTGGAGGAGCTGAGAAAGGCCTTCAAGGAGCTGCTGCAGGCCAGCCAAGTCGACTACTACATGGGGGAGGTGGTCAAAGAGCAGCTGGATAAGAGTCTGGGAATCCTGGACAGGTTGGAGGGACGGCTGGACAAAGGTAGCTGGGACATCTTTTTAGGGAAAGCGATGATAATCACAACCACACTGCACAAACACGGTTATTAATCCGACATAATTTGATTCATGATGAAGCACAAACACACATGCAAATAAAGACGAAGCCAACAACAAGCAAATACTTTATCTCTTAATACTTGATAAAGCAGGGACTGAGTTTTTACAAAGCAGCTTGTGCAGACATGTCTTGATGTTTTCAGGAAAAGAGAGCCACCAGCCGAGAGACGAACACACAAGAGCGTTCAGTCGTTACTGATTGTTACAGACAGGTCTTTGACAGCGTCTTTTCCTCTGTCTGCTAGGAGACTCTCATCCGGATAATGAGGATGTGGCGGCTCTGGAGTTGTCTCGCAGGTACGTTTCAGACTCTCATACTGTGTTTGCTCGTCGCCAAAGTCTCCATTAATCATGCAGCCCCTTTTTAAATATGAGGTTACAGGAATACTTAGGTACTCGTCCCGATACTTTAATTACATAGTCAAAGGATTGTTTGACAATTTTGGGAATTATGCTTGTTCACTTTCTAGCGGAGGTTTTGATGAGAAGATTGATACCGCTGCCATTTCAATTCTGTAAATATAATCCTGGAGCCAGCAGCCACAGGGGGAAACAGTCAGCCTGGCTCTGTCCAAGTAACATGAAAAGTCTAGCTTGTGACCCTGTTTTAAACTGCGATTTGTCATCTTACACTTATCGGGACAGAGCCAGGCTAACGTGTTTGCTAAGCTAACCTGACCTAACCAGCTGTTATCTAGTATACAGACATTTCAACATATTTTTTTCAACACTGTGAATAGTAGCTCTGTATTTTTTAAGGTCATATTGTCCGTGTTCTTGTTTTGGGATTTGCTAGTTTGGGTGTTTGTCTCATGACCCTTTTAAAGACCCCCTCCACTCCCTCCCCACCTCCACCCAGCCATTTGCCTTATGACCCTGGGCGGTGTGTGTTTTGTTGGTTTTGAATGGCGTCCCGCTGTTGACCTAATTTTTTTCTGTGGCAATCAAAACATTAAGGTTCGACTGCCCCCTAACTGGGTCAGTGGTGTCTATGAGAAATTCGAGGGGAACACACACACACACACACCACATGTCAATGTTGATCCATTTATCTCCGCCATCTCCTCCGAAAAGCAAATTAACCATCATTATCATTATTATATATTATTAAGCTATTTAACAGCAGTTCAGTTCAACCGTCTGGACAAAATTTGGAATGTATTTTTTTTTTTAACAGTTTCTACAATTTTATTTCCCACTATTGGCAGGAAATACAGTAAATTATCATTGAATGCAAAGTGCATTTTCCCTTCATGTTTGATGGGGTGATTGGTCGGTTTGGAGTTATTTAAAGTAATATTGACTTTGCACAGCTGAATCTTTCAGAGCCAACAGAGTCTTGTGTCCTTGGAATATGAAAGAATCATAGTGGCTTACATTCATCCTCATTTCTTACTGATGCGGGCAGCGTTGGGGAGCTTCAGAAGGGATCACAGTTACCGCTGTCTTATGAGGAGAGCATGAGAGTTCCTCCTGACAGCCCGGCTAGAATCCAGCAGGAGATAGATTATCTGCGTGTGGAGCTAGAGGGCGAGAGAGAGCTGCTACAGCAGCACGTCTGCTTCCTCGTCCAGCAAAACCTCACCCTGGCAGAATGCACCAGGGAGCAGCTGGACATGTGAGTGGGTTTGATCCAGACGGACAGCATGACGTGTGCTGTGAACTTCCTGTTTTCCAGCTGTGTGTTTTCTGCTGAAAATGGCAAACCCTCTGGTTAGGAACACTTTTTGACATCTTCAATTGTGTTTCCGTCCCTCGCGTTTGTGTTCTTATCTTTCCTGTTTTACATTTGATTGCTCTCCGCCGCCCAATGAAACAATGTGATGGATACAATCAAGCTCTAGGGGGGCCCTCTGGGAGACAAACTAGAGTATGAACAAAACTAATTCCACCCTTCCTCCTCCCAGGTTGGCGAAAGAGCTGCAGGAGAAGAACCGTGTGATCCAGAGCCTGCAGAGCCAACTGAGAGGCCAAAGTCCCAGCAGCCACCACAGCTCTCACTCTGAACTGTACCACTCAGACAGGACCTCCTCCTCCTGCTACAGCAGCTCGGCCACACAGGGCGGAGATCGAAGCCACAGTAAGCACAAAGCTATGTTTATATACGCTTATATAAGACTAGATGAATACTTAAACTAAAGCTGGAATTTAATTGTGATTGGGTGCGAAAGCCAAGGCAAATTATGGGCTTAAGTGTCACAGGCCCAGCCAGGTATACTGTGGTCTAGACCAAGATTAACTAAGTTTGCTCCATTAAAAATACATATTTTCCTCTTTTCATGCCTCTGTGTTATCATTGACTTTACGTGCGTCCTTGTCCCGGGTCTCGCAGCCTGTAATGGCACTTATTTTCCACTCAGATCCTTTGTGTTGCAACGAGGCGTCCCGCGGGACAAAGCATGCCGGCCAAGGACAGAGAAGGTGTCCAGTTTCAGTCCACCTCCACTCACATTTGCATTATTCAGTGGCACCTATCCGGTTCTTTCTTCAAATTGTGTTTCCCTGTGGAAAAGAGACAGTGAAGCATGCGGATACCCAAACTCACATTTCTGTTACTGCTACAAAACTGTAGCATTACATGTTTGGCTCCTTTAATTTGTGGCAGTTCATCTTCTTCTTTTGCTACTTATGCCAGTGGATGCATTTTTTGGTTATCAACTCCAGCTATAACAGGTGTAGCATACCCAAGGGTTAATGTAGGGACCTATTAACAAGTGAAGAGGGGTAACAGAAAGCTCTCACCAATTATTATGTGAAAACGCCCTTTACACCACGAGAAGTGTTAGCGAATATCTACTTGTTCTCTTAATAGTACCTGTTGTTGTGTTTCTGCACATGCTTAGGCCAGAGACACCCGCCTGATTGGCCGGGAGCAGCCGTCCCTCCCATTGGTGGAGCTCAGGAGGAAGGTGTGTCCAGTGCCGGCAGGCTGCAGGGCCTGCAGAGGGAGAACGGGCGGCTGCAGGAGCAGCTGAGGAGCAGCGAGGTGCTCAACGCCAGCCTGCGCAGTGAACTGGACCTGCACCGTTCGATCATTGGCCAGACCAGCTCTCTCCATCAGGAACAGGATCACAGCCACGAGCAGGACGGGTCAGGGCTTCAGACGGATGCACGAAAACCAGAGGGAGACATTGGATCACAGAGGAATGCTGCCGAACAGCCTTGCACGATGAATTCAGGTAATTATGGGATAAAGCTGCGTTAGTTGCTAATTTTTTTTTTTAAAACACTTTAAAACAACAGAGTAGACTCAGGCTTTTGTTATTGAAGACAAGCAAATTGTGTTTTTTGTTTGTTTTTTTTGTATCATGGTGAAGAAGTTGGATTGTGCCCTTCGTTGATGTTGTAGTGAGGTCATCAGAGTTTTCTCTGCTTTGGCTTTGAAAGTACACATTTTTACCATCAAGATGCGAACAGTTACAGGTTTTAACAAAATAAGTTATCAAGTTGCATCTTTGGAAATGTAGAATCTAGTGTTTCTGTAGCTTAACCCTGAATTTAGGTAGGTATATGTCAACCTTTGCTGTTTGATTTTAGTGATTTTAGTTTTTTTTCACCCTATTAATTTATCTTTGTTCATGTTTGTCGTCAGGCTTGCTGGAAGAACATCTACAGGAGATCCGAGCGTTGCGGCAGCGCCTCGAGGAGAGCATCCGCACCAACGACCTTCTCAGGGAACAGCTGGAGAAGAGATTGGCCGAGGTGGAGAAAGACCCAGGTACGCACCTGAAATCACTCTTCCTCTGTCTTCGCCTGTTTGATGATCATTAAGAAGCATTCGTGCTGTTATTGTTGACTTGACGAGTGTGTGTGCGCCCGTGTTCAGCAGCCACCAACATCTTCATCCACGGCAACGACGAGCAGGGTCAGTTGACCAATGAGGTGCGATTCCTCTGGGGCCAAAACCAAATCCTGAAGGAGCAGCTGAACATGGGCTCGAGAGGTAAAACACACATTTTTATACATGCTCATTTTAATACACACCTGTTCAGCCAGTAGACAAACAGTGCTGGAGTAACAATATTTTTCTAGATCCGCACTCCCTAAATATATCACTGAGATTGACGCTTAACACTAACTTACCAATGTTTTGACTTCCTCCAGACAAGCAGAAGGAGAACGAGAAGCTGCGGGAGACTCTGGCCAGGCGGACGGCCAAACTGGAGCAGAGCAGGAAGGAGTGCGAAGCTCTGAGGCAAGAAAACTGCCGACTGCAGGAGAGGCTGGAGCACAGCAGCCAAGAAAACTCCCAGCTGCAGGACACACTGCACTACAGCAAGGAGGAGCTGCACAGGTACACACACACACACACACATACTAGTGTTTGTATCTATATTGAAGACTACGACTAAATATGCTCATCAAAGACTCTTTTTTCTAGAGGATGATGAGACGACACTGACGGCATACAACACTAATATTGTTGACAAAAAAGACAAGGCTGAAATGAGTTTTAAAAATAAAAAATACATTTTTATTGACAAAAAAACAATTGTTTCCTGTTTACTGCGCAGCACAAGCCATTACAGGAATACACTTGCAGCACGGGATGAGTACCACTCAGAGTAACTTAAATCAGCTGATATACAGGAAGCAAGTAAAAGCTAACGATGACAACAACAACAACAACAACATGAGGGGTTAGGAGAAAAAAACAAGGTGATACCAAATGTCAGGTTAAAGGGACTACTTTCTACTTATTTTATGTTTTGATGAGTAGCGGGATAATACTGTGAACCGCAATTATGTTGGAATGGAAATTTCACATCACCCAACGCCTACCACAAAGTACAATGGTTAAGTTAACAAAACATTTTTTTATGAAGCCGTATTAATTATTATGAAAAATATTGGCTTGACTGACATGTCCAATGAAATGATTTAAATGTCAAGAGTTTCCAGTCCCTGAAGCTGCACCAAATATAATAAGATAAGACGAAACATGATCACTAAATATGATACAAAACCAACAAACACATTATCGCAGACTAAAGGGAAGCTGGCAAAATAAGTCTAACGCACACACGCTATCATTACTTCTCTTCTTCATGCAACCTGAAACTACACAAGGCTGCTAATTACCATTCTAATGAGTCATTACTATTATCATTATTCCATTCTGTTTGTACAACTCAGAAACATGATCGTCTCCACATCATTTGTGGACTCCTCCATGAACACACACTCGCGTGCTAACGTATCATAATGATGGTATGTGACCTCTTGCCCCCGAGTCCCACTGGCACAGTTGAGTGAGGCCGACACCCGAAACCTGGAGTCTAGTTTACTGTCAGATCACTTCTCCTCTCTCTTCCTTACCGTGTCTCCTTATTGTGTGTGTGGTTTTGTAAACTATATGAACAAGGTGCATTGTTTTTTTGTTTTTTTTTTAGACGTTTTTCTTTCTTTCGTTTTAAGAATTTTATGATTTTTCATTTTTCAAGTCTACGCAATTGATCCTACCATCACAAGGATTGTAATGTCTGCTTTTAAAAAAAGCAGTGTTGGTTCAACTCCAGACACCGTTTTATTTGTGGTGCAGCAAAATTATGTAGCAGTGGACTGAGACACGATTCTAATATTTAGTACTTCGATATTAAAATAAATTGGCTGAGGAGAGTCCAAAAAACAAAAAAGTGAAATATCATACAAATGAAAAATCTTCAGGAAAAACACAAATGAGTTGCCGACTATTTGACACATTTTTTAAAGCAATCATGGTTTACAGTGAACACAGCCTGAGCTTTATGCCACCAGGCTCCAATTAATGCACTTTTATTTGTTTTTATCACATTGTCACCTGTTTTTTAAATAGAAAACAAATCTAAGGAGCCTTACATGCACAGTGCACAGATGTGATCAAGAATGATCAATGTTTCTTTTAATCATTGAATTTGGTGTGTGTGTTTCCAGGTTGCAGTGTGAGGTGAAGCTCCAGCGGCAGCAGCTGTCAGACTCCCAGCATCTCCTGCAGTCACTGCGTGTGGAGCTCCAAGTTTACGAAAAGATCAAGACGGAAACTCAGAAGCACAAAGGTACTCCGAGTTTTTTGTGTTACACAGTTCAAATGCCAGTGGTTTGAGACAAGACGGTGTGACTGGGCAACGACGACAAATCATCTCATTTTTACAGGCTTTTAGATGAAACTCTTCCAGCCTGTCTCAGTCTACGTTGCCAAACTCAGTTTTTTTTCCTTTCCTCCTTTTATTTCAGCTGTGTTTGACACAGTAACAGTAGTTTTATGACTCTCCTGCAAAGGGAAAAGCTGTGCTCTCTTTGTCTAAGAGAGAGTCAGCAGAAAGCAAAGAGAAGTGTTCACCTTGCTCCTTGTTAAAGTATTAACTGTTTAGCTGCTCCAGTTTCCAGCTGTTCAGAACGTTTATTTCCCGTTCTTTCACTCTAACATGATGATGTTTCTTCTTCCCTCATTGCTCCTCTCAGCAGAATCCAGCGGGGTGACCCAGGAGCCCGTCTCCGTCCCTCCCTCCGGCTCGGTGGACCTGAGCGAGCTGCTGTCGGAGATCAGACACCTGAGGCTGCAGCTGGAGAGGAGCATCCAGACCAACACGGCGCTGCGGCAGAGACTGGAGGAGCAGCTGCTCAGAGGACCCAACCGCTCCGAAACCATCAACATCAACTACCTGCTGTCGTCGCCAGGTAAACACAGACTTTACATGCTTATTAGCTGAGGCGCACGGACGAGGATCTGCCAGGTCGCGTCAGTGTTGTGTTTTACATTTGTCTTAGATGAAGGAGGCAGGTCGCCGGGTCGTGATGGCGCCGATCTTCTCCGTCACTCATATCAGAGTCACAACGAATACACCAGCGTCCACCATGGTAAGAAAACCTCATCGAAAGTGACATGGCGTTTAATTGTAGGAACAAATACATGCCTGAATCAGATCACCATGACATGCTTTAATCTTTTCAGAGGAGAAACGTCACGCCCACTCAGAGGTAGATGGAGGGTCGGCCAGCGGCAGCTCGGGCGACAGCGTCACTGGTGCTCCCTCTCGCCTGGTGCCTGGCCACCGGATGTGGGCCAATCGCAACGGCCGCCATATTTTGGGTCTGATTGAGGACTACAGCGCCCTCCGCAAGCAGATCTCGGACGGACGGAAGCTGTCGCACGGCATGGTGACCCAGCTGCAGGAGTGTCTGCACACGTTCACACAGCAGAGCTCAGACAACAAGGTATCACGTTTAAGATTTTAGTTGTGGTTTGTATTGCACTGACCGATTATAACAAGACTGGAGGCTGAACTAAGGTTTTAACCCTCACAGATGATGGAGGAGCAGCATCTGAAGGGTTTATCTGGCAGCGTAAACAACATGCAGCACGTGTTAGAGGAGGCCGGTCGGCTGCTCAAGCTGGTGTGGAGAGTCTCTCTGCCGGCCGGTAACGCAGCAGGGGACGGCAGCAACAACCAGCAGGTAGACGTGCACAAACAAACACACTGTATCTACACAGTCTATTCAACCATCCACGCAAAAACCAAATCTTAATGTTTTTATCCTCCATATCAGGATGAGCTGCTGAAAAATGAGATAGCCAGGCTGAAGAGCCGGCTGTCTCAGCAGGAGAGGATGCTGAGCGGAGCCGTGAAACGCCTCCGAACCACCAACCAGCTCAAAGAGGGAATGGAGAGAGTCATCATCGATCAGCGTAAGGAGCACATTTCATGATCAGTCATTTTTAAAGTAATTTATCAAGCCAAAATTTCACATATTGTCTGTTTTAGCTAATGTGAGAATTTCTTACCTTTTATTGTTTTTATATTATCGTAAATTGAATATCTTTCTGTTTCGGGCTGAGAAAATAGTTCACACAATTTTTCATATTTTTCAGTAACTTTATAGATTTAATAATGATTCAGATAGTTAATCCTCGGTTTCAGCTCTTCTGTATACCAGTCAGTAAATGCATTGATATACACTATCTGATATATTTGTCTCCTTTAGTGTATCTAACCCATGGAGTGTTGAAGAAAGCCAGGGGGAATTTAGAGGTGAGTTTGGAAAGAATATATATATGCACCAGTTCTTAAATGTTGAACTAACGTTCTTGTCCGCAGTGGTAAATTCATCTCTTCTTTTCCTTCTAATCCTCTTTGTGAAATTACGATAGACAAATTACTGTACCCTGTTTGGCCTGAAAGGCGTGTCTGGAGGACCAGACGAAGGTTAGTGTGGTTGAAGTGCAGGCTTTGAGAGTGATCTGATGCATGAGATTCATGAGACCTTTTTATTTGCTTTTCTTTGCATGAAGCAAATACCAAAATATTACTCAGGGCTGCCAGTTTGTTTGGTTGACTGAGCAAATTCTAGTTGTGTAATAATCCTACCATTGTGTCTATTTTGGACATTTTCATTTAAGTGTAGCTATCCATATCGTATAAACTGGAAATGTGTCATACTGTGTTTGAGCGACTGTGTGAAACAGTCTGCATTTATGATGCATGATTAGCCTTTTCTACATAAAAGGAGGCATCTTAAAAGGAATAATTAGGGAAATGTGCTTATTTGCTTTTGGCTGATAGATATTGATGGATAGGCCAACTTAAACGGAACAGTAAGATTTTCATACCGTAACTCGACACTGTTATATTTCTGCAACCCTAAACACAATGACTGAAAAGAAACAAAACTCACTGCTGACGTTTCAATAAAAAGGAGGATCTAAGAAGACTTGTCACGTTTTTCAGCCATGTTCATTGTATTTTCAGTAACTAAGCAAAAATCCTGCAGAATATAAAATCTCCTGCACATGCATGACCACTGTATGTGAATGGCCATGTGATGGTATGAAAACAGAGAGAAAATCAATTGTGTATGTGTGGACTAAACTTTACTCTCTTGTCAGGAAGCAAATCAGCATCATTTCCCAAAATGTCGCACTGCTCCTTTTCAACAAGATGTCAGCTGCATGTCTCTGCAGGCACTCGTCAGCATTCATGCCTTCATAACCAGCTGGCTTTACCCTGCATGTTTAAAGGCCAAAGATGTGAAGTGACTGTTGCTGTTTGCAGGCTGATGTTACAGTATGTTGTCATCTTGTGTTTCAGGAGGTCCCAGTCAATGGCCAGTAGGAGGCACTACAGACCTGCATCCTGAGCAGCTAAGCGCCGCTGTTTCCAGGCGGACTGCAGGCAGCAGACTCTCTGAATCCTCCGAGGATCACAACAGTGACGCCTCTCTACACTGCAGCTTCTAAACCCGCTGCTACTCAGCTTTTGATAATGTAGCAACCTAATGTTCATCAGGCTTTATTATCCTGCCTTTCTGTCCTGCTGTACGACTGTCACCTTACTCTCCTGATAGCAAAGCCTTTTTGTACTTTTAAATTGCACATGCCTGCCTTTTAATTTGATTTATTTTAGGTACTGAAGTTGTAAAAGCTGTTTTTTAAAAAAAGAAAATGCCTTTGTAAATAGTAGCTCCTGCAATTTAAATATTTTTCCTTTTATTCTTTTTATATGGTGCATATACGAACATGAAAATGTATTTTATTACTGACTTTATTGTTTTTACTTTTCTGTTTTCATCGGTCAGTTTGTGTATAGGATGGTTCAAAGAATTATGTTCAAATGCAGTAAAGAAAAAAACATTTAATGAAACTCAACTGTTGTAAAAAAGTCCCTTTATTTGCAAATACTTTTTTTTGTATAAATCTTGGCAGCCACTTTTAAGCAGAGATGGGAACGTTCAGATCAAGATGAAGAGAGGTAGAAAAAGTATATTGCTGCTTTACAGAGCTACTACATTTACTCATTGGACATAGGATTAAATTAGAAATTTCTAATTGTTCTTAAGTATAAAGGGTCTGCCAGATAAACCCTTCAGATGCTGCTCTTCCATTATCTGTGAAGGTTTAAACCCTCGTTCAGCCTCCAGTCTTCTTGTTATCAGTCACTATAAACCACAACTAATCTTAAACGTGATACGTTGTCGGAGCCCTGCTGTCTGAATGTGTGCAGACACTCCTGCAGCTGTGTCACCATGCCGTGCGACAGCTTCCGTCCGTCTAAAATCTGCTTGTGGAGGGTGCTGTAGTCCTCAGTTAGACCCAAAATATGGTGGCAGTTGCGATTGGCAGACATCAGGTACCAGGCACCAGGCGAGAGAGAGCAACAGAGATTGTAGATACATTATGATGCCTCTTAACTAACCCTAACCCAAGATCCAACTATGTGATCTTTATCTATGTGCTTTTATCTATTGCATGAAGCAAATACCAAAATATTACTCAGGGCTGCCAGTTTATTGGGTTGATTAAGGAAATTGTAGTTGTGTAATCATCCTACCATTGTGTCTATTTTGGACATTTTCATTCAAGTTAAGCTATTCGTGCCAAATAAACTAGAAATGTGTCATACTGTGTTTGAGTGAACGTGTGGAAGATTCTGCATTTATCAGCCTTTTCTACTTCAAAGGAGGCATCTTAAAGGAATATTTAGAGAAATATGCTTATTGGCTTTCTTGCTAAGACAATTTCTTGCTAAGACAATTCGTTAATTCGCTTGGTTCAAAGAATTATGTTCAAATGCAGTAAAGAAAAAAGATTTAATGAAACAACTGTGGTACAAAAGTCCCTTTATTAGCATATACATTTTTTTAGTACAAATCTTGGCAGCCACTTTTAAGCAGAGATAGGAAAATAGCAAAGTTCAGATCAAGATTTAAAATGAAGAGAGTTAGAAAAAGTATAGTGCTGCTTTACAGAGCGAGCTGTTCTACTACATTAAGTCATTGTACATAGGATTAAATTTGAAAGGTCTAATTTTTCTTAAGTAGCACTTGAAACGTATCTGGTCCTTAAGTTTCATCAAAGTGACCTATAAAACTAGGTCTTGGAAAGTTAAACCACAGTCAATGACTGATGTTTAGTAGCACCAAGATCTCTTCATTATACATGTTCGTTTGGACAATCAGGCAGCTTCTTATTGGCTTCAACACTTTGGTTGTGGTCGTGTCAAATTGTCATAAACAACAGTTTTGGCAAAATGAAATGGCTCCAAACATTACTGAAAAAACTCACTGCAGATCACAGATTTGTGCTATTTTAACTACTGCAATAACTGTACATAAGAATGAGGCATAACACCAGAGAGTTTGTTTTTTTTCTGAGGTACAAAAACAAATGTTGGCTTTGTAAAACGACAGTAAGCGTTTGGGATCCATGTACGTCTATCTTTGTACGAGTCTGACAAACGCCTGAACGAGCTGGATAAACGGCTCCTGACCTTCGTGGCTCGCCTTGGAACCAGGCGTGGGAGGTTTGGACTGGGCGGAGGGGAGGATGCCACTAGCCGGAGACGATGGGGAGCCTCTGCGGAAGTGTCGGGAGAGGCTTGAGAGAAGAGTGCTCTGTAGGGGAAAGACAGAAAATCTGTATATATATTCAGTGCTTTATAAAGGGTAAGACTAGCATTATTCATATTCCACGTATAAAAAGAGGCTAGGTCCTGCGTGGAAATGTGTGCAGTAGTCAGTGATGAGAGACACGTGATTTTCAGGTAAGATGTTTGTCAATTTGAAAGATAATTTTGCAAAATAATAATAAATCTCACTGTGAAACACTGTAAATATTTTATTCTGAAATAATATGTTATACAGTTTTAATTAAGCATAGAAATGTTCTTGTTCTCTTTCATGTTTTTAGACAACAATGTAGTTCAATGTTAAAGAGGAATAATATGTACACAGGTAGTTAGAGAGGGTATTTTTCCTAGAGTAGGCATTCCGAAAGTAACCAATAGCCTTTATGTGTTGTTCAAGCGTCATTACATAAATAACAAACTCCAGCATTTCACAGGACATATAGCCTCAAGGAAAACAGTTGGTTATTTTACACACAGGGTATCCAAGCTCTAACACAGGTTTTACATGTTAGCAGGATAAATTTAGTGTTTTCAGTAACAAAAACAGAATGTCTAAACTCATCATTTGAAAGCATAGAGAAGGTGTGACGTCTCACCAGTTCAGAGCTGAGCTCCTGTTTGAGCCTCTGTTTGTCTCGAGGTAGGATGGAGGGATCTTTGAGACACCGAACAGCCTGAGAGATCAGCACGTAGAAACAGTTCTCCATGGTGAACATCAGCAACGACCTGAGGGAAAAAAAAAATCATCAATTCAATTCTATGAAGCTACAGCCAACAGCTGGCTAGCTTAGCTTAGCATAAAGACTGTAAGGAAGGGAATGTTCTCACTTCAGAGCTTGAATCTCCTCTGATGAGGCCAGTGAGACTATGCTCAGGGAAACGGGTTCCTTCTTCTTCTCCATCTGTGAACAAGAAAAGGACAAAACATTCAGGGATCTTGTGTAGGCCGACTGCAGCTGAAGTTGTAGGATTACATTAGAAATCTACCTCGCTCAACATGCTCAGGGCCACGTTGATGGTGGCCAGCAGGGTTCCAAACGAAGGAGCCACATCAGGGTCAAACGCCGGAGTTGTGAAGCTGAGCACAAACAAGGTTCGATACTCTGCCAAGTCCATACTCTGAGACACAAGCACAGACACAGACAGCATATTTTAAATTCTCCTTCAGGTTTTTGTCTTCATATCTTAGCATAAATATCAGCAGAAGTGGACGTTTTTCATGATTAGGCAGGCTGACCTGGTCCAGGAGTATCTGGCAGCAGTCTGGAGTGAAGTGTTGCAGTGTTGCCAGGGTTTTACTGAGGATCTTCAGAAGGCTGCACTGCACAGCCAGCAGGGCCTTCTGCTCAGCTTCCTCTCTCTCCCCGCCACCTGCTGCCTCTTTAGACGGGGTCTGAGCGGGCCGCTGCATCCTGGGGAGAGGACCAGGTGGCAACGCCTCACCGTTTTTTGCCTGAAGAAAACAAAAAACAAACATACATTTGTTATTTATCTGAATAAAATCACATCTTGGAGCTCTTTTGTACTTAATTTCTTGTGGCAGCCAAGTTTATCTGAGAAGAGTAATGACACTACAGTTGCCCGTCATTATTAAACCATATGATAAAAGTCCTTGTTCCTCACCTGGAGGTAGTGATGAAGCATCTTCTTGCTGTGGAGCAGATACGTGCAGGTCTGGCACAGATAACACAGGTTCACCTGCACAGACAGATAAATATTCAAATGAACTGAATGCTGAACTGAGACTGCTCTATTGAAGCTGATGTGTTATCTCGGCTGTTGTGTGGCTCTTCTCTGAACTTGCCTGAACATCTCGGAGCAGTTTGGGCAGATGAAATTGCCATTCCTTACAGAAGCTGGAGAGCTGCAGCAGGAAACCGACCGTGTGATCGGCCTCGTCTAAACACGCCAGACTCTGCACTGTCCGCACTGCATTCAGACACTGAACAGCACAGAAAAGATAAGATGAAGATTGGGAATATTATCATCAACAACAAAAACATCCACATCACCAGCATACAACGATGTAACGCAGTTATAACATTTAAGTTGAGCCCCAGTATTGAATCCCTGTTAATGCAATGAAACAACTTCCATGCCATCACAGTCATACCTGCAGTATGCGCTCTTGATGTACTCCAACAAAGTCCAGGGCTTCGTTGATGAAGTTGTAGCGCAGAGTTTTGAGTAGACTCTCCATTAAAGACATGCAGAGGCGGTAAACTCCCGGCCAGCAGGCAGAGTCCTGGGACTTCCGGGAGAAACTCTGTTCAAAGACAGATGCTGTGTTATTATATCATGTTAATGCAGCGTTTTGTGTGAATCATTAAGCAATGCTTTTACAGAAAACATTGTTTCACAGAGGAACACTATAATTTTTTTTTTTTTTATTACCTGTGATGCTCCATTTGAAGACCCCTCATAGACACTTAGGAGAGGGAGGCAGATGGTCTGGATGACTCCCGCTCCGGCAACTGCTGCTGCCCCCTGGAGGACAAATGAAGACACCCTCAATGTGTGACATCTTTAATTGACGCAAAGGATAATTTTAAACACATTTGACGATGCTGGGGTTAATCTCCAATTTTCTTATTGTGAAAAATCCCGTGAAAGGAACAAAGCCAACAATAAATTGATCCTACTAGCAAGTATTGTCTGTGTATCCAAAAACTAAAAACTTTTAATATGATAAACACAAGCACTATGGTTTAACTTACAGCAGTATACAGTGCACATGGGATTGAATCAAGATAGATTAACAAGTATTTAGAATTCCGCATCAGTGTGCTGAACGTTTACTTAAAAAAGTTAAATGTCCAGCGGTTAAGGAAATAGCTTAGCCTATTTTAAAACAAAACTATATAATTGAAACACATTTTACATGTGACAGAGCGAATGGACTTTGGCCTGAGAGCCAAAGACTGGTTAGGGAAGTCAGAAATATTTAGAGATCGACTAACAGCATCCTGCAAACTTCACAGTGGAAAAGTGTGTTCGTGTGTTGTGTACCTGCGGCGTGCGGGCCAGTGTGAGCAGCAGGTGAAGTGCAGCCTCAGTGAAGTAGAGGTTGTGTTTGGATCGCAGGCTGAGCTCAACAGCGCTGAGCACAGAGGGGAGGACTGGAACCCTCCTCATCACGGAGACCCAGTGCTCACCGTCCTCATCGGTCCGACACAGCTCCTTCGCTAAATGCAGTGCTAACACACACACCTGGGATAAAGCAAAAGAGGGTGAAATTAATTACACTGTTGTGGGCGCTCTGTCACATAATTATTCACTACATTTTAAACATCTATTTGCCAGTCTGTGGCCTACCCCATCTCTTTGGTCCTTCTGTGGGCCGCGGGGAGAATCTGTCTCCATGCTGTCCTCGTCTTCCGCTGTCTCTGTCGTCTGGCTCATGTGACGAGTGTTGTCAATGAGCGCCAGGGCCTCGTCTTTCACCGTCTCACACACAGACAACAGCAGCTGGGGCAGCTGGGAAATATCTCCTCCTAATTTACAAAGAAATCAATTGATGAACACGTTCGACTACAAACTGCGAGATTAAATACACAGACACCACTAGACACACATATCTGTTACCATTGAGTCCCTGAATCTGCAGCACAGATATGAGTGCAGACAAGATTTTAGCTTTGGTCCTCTCCATCATCTGCTGGTCAGCTTGCAGGACACTCTCCAGTATCAGCGATAGGGGAGACAGGATGTCAGGAGCTGTTGCTACCACACTGGAGACAGAAGAGAGCAGTGACAGAGTCTATTAGAAATAAAAAATATGCACTGTTGACTGAGAGTTTCCAGGTTTTATTCAAGTCTCAAACCTGTCAAAGGCATAAATACACACCTTTTCCACTGTTTGAGGAGGATAAGTAGTAGAGTGGCCATCATGGATCCCAGACGAAGACAAGGCACAGACATGGGTGTAGTCAGCTGAAAGAGACAGAGAGAGTTGCTAAGTAAAACAGCAGTAAAGGTTAGAGAAACACCAGACATATGTGATGCCACGATGACTTACAGCAGCTTTGGTCCCATCAAGGACGTCCATGAAGAGCTTCAGTTTGGTCGAGTCATCGGTTACCTGCATCACATCGGACTGAAAATACAAAAAAAAGTATTTTTTCGTATAGTCCATCTGCAAATGGTATTTGTGCAAAAACACCAGTGAATTTTCTCATGTGACTTAAAAGATACAAAGCTAATTTTTTAAGATGACAGATCTTTTCTTTTGACTTTTGAATATATCTCAAAATTATGTAATTAATCAGCTGTGACTGACAGATCGGGTGGGACTGAGTCTTAAGCAATGTGAAGAACTGGGCATTGGTACTATGATGTAACTTGTTCTCTCGCATTGGATACAGGAATGGTTTTATTTTGTTTAAAGCAAGAATAAATGAGCCAAATAAAGGCAACAGAATCAGTGACTGCTGTGCTGGGATTTGGACTGTTTAACGTGTGAGTCATGAAGTGGCCCCCTGTGACAAAGGATGAAAGACTTTAAAAAGGCCCAAGCCAGGAGAGGCAGTATCATTTTTCTCATTAAACATTTGGCAAGAAAACAAGTTTACTTCCCAAATGCTGAAATATTCGTTTGAGGCAGGCTTAACAGGGCTTTCATGTATACTCCATCAGAACTGCTTGACAGTTGGTAGAAAAGCTTCATAAACCCACTTCCCCCTCCACCTTTCCAAAGCGAGATTAGAGGAGCTGTGTCCAAATATTTCTATACCCTCAAAAACCAACAATCAATCATTCAGACCTAATTCAAGCCACAATCGGAGAGGAGTCTATTTCCGTCACTTTTCAATATTAACAACAAATCACTGACCAGCTTTCCACCCATCTTAACTACTAGTTCTGATCAAGTATACCCTGCATCCTTTCTTGCACACCTACAACACTCTAAACCAGGCCTGGGTTTGCTGCAACGTACATGGCTGGTGGAAAGAATCAGCAGCATCCTCCACGCAGAGATCAACATCTGGGTCTCAGGGAAGTAACAGATGCCTTCCTCCTCCATCTCCACGATGTGGCACACGAGAGACTTCACATATTGGGACCAGTACTCATATCGTCGTGCATTGGAAAACTTCTGAAGCCCATCCTTCAGTGACTGCTCCAAGGAACCGCTGTAACAATGCAGACACAGATAACATGTAATACAATATGCGAGATATGAGCAGTTGTATGTAAATGAAAGTGACAAATATGACACATTTTTATCACACCAGGGATTCTGGGATTACCTAACAACATAGTAGATTTCCAAGCCGATGATTTTCATGACAAAAGCACACGTCTCCAAAACACATGGCTGAGGAAGAGAAATGCTCGAGTTGAAATATTTGACATCCAATTTCACATGAAATCATCATAGCTGTGTGAAAAAGAGCAAAATACCTCTGTGGTATCTGAAGGTGGGGTGAGTGTTCCAAAGAGAGGTGTTGTCAAATTTTCCCAAAACCGTTCTCTGTGTAAAAAAGCAAGCAGCAATTTATTCACCATACTCAATCATTCAGACTTTCACCAAGTTGCACATACTTTTCCACAACAAAGTGAGATAAAATGTGTTTACTTTTTACGTAAGACGGAGATGGCGCTGTCTCTGCGGTCCTGCCAGAGGGCGAGGAGGAAGGCCAGGGCTGCTCGGTGGAGCAGCGGAGGACACCAATACTTCCCCTGCTGTTTGGAGTCAATCAGGTCCAACACCACATGAAGACAGCTCCACTCACCAAGCAGAAACTCCTACAGGTTAAAACAAAGTACATGTAGATATTTTGAATCCAGATACAGCACTACTCAAAATAATACTAAATACACTTCTTTGTATCACTACACATACCTTTGACCCTTCTTTGCCATCCTTGACCTCCAGGTTCAGGAAAAGCTCAATGAGGCCTGGCTGGGTTTCCACAGCAACCGTGAGGAACTCAAGGATCATGACCTTGATCCTCATATCTTCTGTCTTGCTCTGCAGCCGGGTGAGGAACGCATCACGGATGGCTGCTGCGTCATTACCAAGGCAAGCGTAAACTGACATGGGAGCCACCTGCAGATAAAATATGAGGTCAATGTCAATACTTACTGTACAGAACAAAAGCAAACACATGCTCAAATAAAAACCAGTAGTACAATTAAAGACTGGTCCCAAATACTGGCCAAGGACAAAACAGGGGGGGATGAACGTAAGCATAACGTTTATTTCCATTGCTTGAATTTCCTAATTTCAACAAAATAATTATGCCAAATACAACACTTTGTTGTAAATAATAGTCCTGTAAATGTATCACAATAAAAGTCTTGTCACTAAAGGGAAACTAAGAGAAAAGTGAAAGAGCTTTTAATTTGAAATGGATTAGGAACTTGTATGAACAGTGTAATGCAGTAACTTTTAGCAGGGCAAATGGAGTGGATCAAAAAGAGTAAATAAAGGCCCTGGTCACTACTTGAGGAAATATGATATTTAACAAGTCCTTACTGTGGCCAGCCTTTTGAGCAGCTGGATTGCCAGGCGAGGCAGCGCTGGATCATGTTTGTGGTAAATATACTTGGCCAGGACAACGATGAGATTGTTGCCATGGCCACCATGTTGGGTCAGGGCCTGCTCGAGAGGGGACACCACGTCAGACGGTGGCTTCAGGCGGATGACGTTGTTGGTGACAGAGAAGGCCAGTTTGACTGTCTGGATCAGGATTTGACCGGGACCCTCAGAGCCACAGCTGAAAAACACAGAGAGAAAATACAACAAGATGTAAGGATTGAATTTCCTTACATTACAACACAATTTTCAGTCGATTACAAAATATGGAATACGGTCTGTTCACCTGCTTGGCTGTGCAGCCAGGACTACGTCGATGGTGTCAACTCCAACTCCCATAATATTGACAACTGCCTGTCCAGCCTCAGTGTTTGCCAGGCTGTAGATGCACAGAGACTGCAGGGTGGGGGTGCTGCATTTAGGAAAAAAAGAATAAATCAACTTTAGAAAATAAATCAACAGCCAAATCAGGGTGGCAGCCAACAGTAGTTTTCATTATTTACTAGGGCTGTCAAACGATCAATTGTTTTAATCGCGATTAATCGCATTTTGTCCATAGTTAACTCGCGATTAATCGCAAATTAATCGCAATTTTTTTGGCACATTTTTTTCTGTTCTAAATGTACCTTAATGTATTTTTTCATGTTCTTAATACTTTTAACAACATAAGAAAGGTCAAATATGCTTGCGCTTTCAGCGTTTATTCAACACTTTAAATCATGCAGGAAAATAAATCCAGGGTTGTCTGCTTTTGGCGAGGGGGGGCGATGGGCTCTCTGCATCTGCCGTCTGTTTGGCTTGCAAGTGGTGTCCACTGACACTGCACGTTTTTCTTCTTCGCCTTTTTCACACAGTGTGCTGCTTTCTGTCAGTCAGTATCACACTGATGATCGCCATGGCTCCGGTGCAGCAAAACAATAAAAAGTACGACTTGAAATTCAAACTTTCTGTCGTGATATATTTAGAGGAAAACTCGGGAGAAGCAGCTGCTAGACGTTTCTCTGCCTGCTGGAGGGAGGAAGAAGGCTAGCGAGGAGCCTGAGATAAACATGCGGGGATGAGTTATCAGCAAACGGCCACAACACGAGAGAGTGTCCCGCAAAATGATCAGGGCGATGGAGAAACAAATGTCCGCCACCGTGAGTGACAGCAGAGATGAGGAGTTTGCAGCGAGTGCTGCTTTTCAGTCTGCCGTGTTTTTAACGAACCGCCAACCCTGCTTCTTCTTCTTCTGATTCCCTTTCTTCTTCTTCTGCCACCCTCTGTATCAAGACTACGGGTGCCGCTGACGGCCGTAATCATACAATGCGCGTTTTGCTTTTTTTTTTTTTTTTTTTTTAAATATACTGAGCGTTAATCGCGCGTTAAAAAAATTAACGGCGTTAAGAGGACGTTGCGTTAACGCGTTATTAACGCGTTAACTTTGACAGCCCTATTATTTACAAATCGTTTGGTCAATGGAAAGTTGAGACATTCAGGTCTTTGATTTGTCCAACAGGGCAAAAAACACTGGACTTGCTTTACTATCATACAAATAAAAAAAAAAACACAAAGTTGGAAATAGTATATTGTTGTCATTTCTTTAAAATAAGTCTATCAATGCATAGGTGAAAGTGTGTGTAGAAATGTACTCTTTTTCATTGAAATTCTATCGACGCAATTTATAGATATGGTTATGTCCATTATTATCATTCCTACCGGCCTGTTTTGGAAGGGTTTGACTGAATTTACATAAAACATAGTTCAAACAGACGTACCTGCCCTGATCCTCCCCCTCTGGACTCAGATTGAGGATGGCATGAATCAGCTCCAAAATAAGACAACCTACAGCAACATAAAAAAAGTGTTCATTCAATTTTTACATCTATTTTTATTCTGAAAGAAAGGAACTTGCAACTACTGTCATGTCAGACATGTGCCCTTACCTATCCTCTCCCTGACTCCGTAGGTGTTGTAACGCCACTTATGGTAGGTGGGAAGCATCTCCTTCAACACCAGCAACACACAGGGGATCAGGCCTTTGTTCTGAGTGCTGCCAAGCTGACCCTGAAATTAACCAACAGGGAGAGAAGAAGAGAGATAAGATGTACATTGTAGCAGGGGGACAACACATTTACAGATTCATTTTGTTTAAAAATCCCAGCATTTAGCAGATGTTTACATTCAATTTGGTAAAAACTTTTACTACCTTGACCAGAGTTGTAATGAGACGAAGGAAGGCAATAGTCACAGCATACTCCCCCCTTGGCTGCTCAATCTGGACCAACAGGTTGCCATAGTTACCTGCCTTCATCCCTTCAGCACTAGAACAAAAAGCAGCTGTGTTTAATACTTTATATTCAGCCAGAAATAAAAGTCTGATATTTGCCAGACAAAGAAAACATTAGGCAGTGCACACTCTGAGCTTTTAAAATTACCTCACACACTGAGCCATGTTGGTCAAAGGATTGGAGGCAAAGGGGAGGAAGCCTGTGTGGTGCAGACTGGACCACACCTGGATGTTGAGAAAAAAAAAGATATAAGAGCTGTGTCTCTGATCTTACTTTCTGTTCTCATGACAAGTACCGAGCATACCAACCTTCCCAGGCATCCTTGCAGCCAGTACGGAGAGGCAGTTCACGCAGGAGGCGATCACGTCCACTGGAGGATTGATGACTGATGTTAACCTAACACACAACAAAACACACAGATTAAAAGATAAATTAATCATTTGTTTACAGTCAAGACTGTTTCAAACACACTTTCGTGTTTAATGGGTATGCCTCCCTAAAGTTAGTTTACCTCTGCAGTAACATGTAGATGCGTGACGTGAGAGGCAACAGACAATCTGACACAGTCCAGTCTGTGCTGATGATCTTATGGACCAGATCAAGGATGGGCTTCACACGTGCACAGTGAGCCAAAACATCTGGAAGTAGGAAAAGCAAAAACACAGATAAATACATTTGGCTGAAAAAAAATTCAATCAGCTGACATAATAAAAAACATTTGCTAAATAAAGGTAAATATATCTTATATTCAATAATGTTTCAGTTAAAATATTTTAATCATGAATTCTGCAGCCCTTTGACAGTAATAAATAATTTCAAATAAAAGAAATGTCTTGGATTCCTTCACGTACCACTAGGGGGAGCTCACCACAATTCAAGAATAGTGGTTTTAAAAGGTGCAATATGTAAGAATAACATAGGTTTAAAGGATTTAACTATCTGCTTGTAAGAATGAATGTACAAACAGCTGTGTACCTGCAGTTGAAACCACATGGAGCAGCATCTCCACCTCACAGGTGAAGAGAGTCCAGGAGCTGTAGGAGTGCTCCCATCGAACCACGTAGCCTTGCTCGCCTCCAATCATCACCTGGCCCAACACTCCCTGTGGCATCCAGAGGTTAGTCTGCCCTGTGCCTGATGATTGGGACGAAATGTCATAGTGAAGGTACTTCATTAAAAATCTCAAATCTTCTATAATTATGCTTAATATCACCAGACATTTTTTGGGCTCACAAAATCTATAGCTGCATTCAAATCTCAGTTTAACAACCAAACAAACTAACCAAGAGGGTAGAGGAGCTTTGGTGTTTGTCTCCTCCAAAGCGTCTCGTCATCCTTGGAGATGATATCATTTGGTTTATGTTTGTAAACTTGGGTATAGAAGGACATCTTATCCAAAAAGTTGTACACCTGCCAGAGGAGAAAAAAAAAAAAAAATTAAACAATTTACATTAGGCAAAGAAGAGGATATAAAATATACATGTCTGTGGGTGTGTGTAATCTACCTTTTTAACCGTCGACTTGTTTGACAGAAGCGCAGTTAGAAGCTGTAACAGTGGTCCAATCTTATGAGGAAACATACCGACTGCACTGTCCAGGATCATTCCCAATCCCATGTTCGGTTTCTGGATTTACAAAAAAAATATCAACAAAACTTTCGACTGTCAACATTTTTTATTTTTATCCAAAATTATCTCTGATGCACTTTCTCATTTTTGTTTTTTCTCACCATTTCCCAAAAGACTTCAGCCAGATTGGGAGCAGAGAGGACCTCACAAGCAGCATCTATCAGATGGGAGCACTGTGTCGCCACACCGTCAGTCTGTCACATGCAATATGATAGCAAGATTTGAACATAGGTTACAAATATGGATGTGGCTGAGGAAGAATAAACGTAACAAATATATATATATACACACACATGTGTGGTTGTATACCTGTAGGCTTTCCTCTTCAAAAGAAGTGATGACAAATGAGAGGAGACCGTAGATACACATCTTTGCTGTGCTTGCTGTGCACTGGAGGGAAAGAAACAAAGAGTGGTCAAATTTAATGCAGTATAACAATACAAATACATATCTGAGCATAGACGTTGCATACAGCATACTGTTTGTGATACTGTGTCACATATTTTATCAGAAAAAAACAGTTTTTGCTGAAAATGTGATGAGTTTTAGAATTTGAATGACAATAAAGGCATTCTAATTGTCAGTAATGATGTAGATCTTCTCACTTCAATGTCAGGCTGAGCTGCAGATATGAATCACAGATTGAGGGACATGATTATAAAACCAGAAATTTGAATCAGCTCAGATTCTGACTATAAACTAATCCTGTGCAGCATGCTTTCCTACTGCCAGGTGGTTTTCATTCTAGTCCTCTCATTAGAGACTAGTTTATGTCTGAGGCCCCATGTGATTAAATTTAACTACCTGGTAAACAAAACCAGAAGCACGCGGAATCCTGACAAAATCCATGGCTGTCTGGCCTTTGATTCAAGTGTGGATTAAGACCTTGTGAATGGACTTCTTTCACTTGATGTAGTTCTACCCAGAAACTTAAGCAGTTTAAGGAATGGTAGCAGTGGAGAGGCAAACTGTGAAACGGTTTTACTGTAGTAGCTGAGACAAGACAGTATGCATTAAAGTGAATGTTGCGTCTGTGTGTGTCTCTGTTCTCTTACATTATTCCCTGAGACTCCGAGACCTTTCAGCATAGTAGAAATGTACTTGAACACCCCCAGCTGTAGGGCGGTGTTGCCTATCCTCCTGATCGCAGGGCTGGTCTCTTCTGGTCGTAGAGTGTGTCTCAATAGGACCCAGGCCAGCAGCACAGGTCCGTGATGAGGGATATCACCAAATGTCAGCAGTAGCTGATCCATCTCCTAAAAGAAACAGAGGAAATACAGTTTCAGAAATAATTATCTGTAATTTCTTTAACATTAAACTAAATTTATTATTACTAAATTTAACATTTAGTCATTTAAAGTAGCCACTCTCTCTTGAAATGCAGAATTTCCCTAAAAAAGGTTTAGGTCAAATTTAGCTCATTGTTTGGATTTTTGTCAGTATTATTGCTCTACAGTGGCATTACATCATATGCACAGACTCTGGTCAAACCTTGACGACATCAGGAGCACTGGAAAACTGATGTTGTTCCGTTCGGTCTTCCAGGGCACACTTGTGCAGAAAGTCTATGTCCATTCCCTCAACCAGGATGAGAGAGCTCAAATATCTGCAGGCCAGAGAAACATACAAGACGTTAAATACTATACAAGGAATGAAATATTAAAGAATGTACTTGATATTATAATACTACAAATTCCCCAGATCCCAATCAGATCAAGCATCTGTGGGATGTGCCGGAAAAAAAGTCAGATCCATGGGGGCCCCACCCCCCAACATACAGGCCATATGACACCATAGGACAGCCTCAGAGGTCTTATGAGCATACTGTGATGAGTCAGAGCTATTTTGGTTTACACTTCCAGGAGGAAGATATATCGTTTTAACACTATGAGGTTCTCTTACCCGATGCGGTCGACCAATGCGTCCATGCTTTTGTCTACCAAGTGTCTGTTGGTCTGCCGCAAACCGAAGCCTTGTTCTTTGAACATTTTGGTGAAGCTGAGCAGGTCGGATGGGCTCATTTCAAAGTAGGCGTAATACAGAAAGATGATCTCCAGCAGCAACGACTGTTCCCTCAGACACTGGAGGAACCACAGTGACACCTGCCTCTCCGTCTAGAAAAAACAAATAAAACAAATAAATAAATAAAACATAATTTAAAATTCTTTGACAAATATCACCGTCAAATCTGAACTTCAAGTCAAACAGAACAAATGTGAGTAGTAACAACATTTAATCAAGGTAATTGTAGATTGTAAGAACAAGATGTGAAGCAAATCAAATTATCACCATGAGGTTGCCATGAGTTTCCCATGTTGGTGCTTCTGCTTTGAAGAGCTTCTCAAACTGTGACTGGTAGTTGCTCACCAGGTCCTTCTCCAGTTTATTTACACAGTTACTGTACTCAGCCTGGACAAAAACCAACAGACCCAGAGTTATGTGACAGAAGTAAGAAAAACTGGAGGTATTTTCAGTGAGAAATATGCAAACAGTGTTCTTTTTATTTTTCTGATGTGACCCAACTCCAGCTGCTTCTCACCCTGTACGGATGTCGTTCATCCTGAAAGTATGTCAGCAAGAGTAGGACACATCTGAGCAGACACATACGCTCATCGTAGTAATAGTCAGCAATCTGTGAATACACAGTCAGGCAGTCGGTCATACTTTTTGGATTAAATTCTGAAAATGAACTGAATCAAGTGCAACTCTTCAGCTAGCGTAAATGGCTGCAGATCTCTGTACTGACCTTTAGCAGCAATGCCTGGCTTTGTCGCTCATCCTTGAGAACAACCTGCATGAAAGACACAGTTAGCCACCAGCTGAATATCTTTAACAATAGTTACAAACAATCTTTGAGTATTTTTGACCTTGACCTTAATCTAAGTCATGACAGAACAAAATTGGCTATAACACGTTGCAATACTATCATTTTTCTGTAAAGCTGCACATGGCAGGGGCTTTTTTTTTGGGTGTGCTGCAAAAGTGCACCAAGATTTCAGACACAAATTTCATCACAGCTATAAAAAAAAAAATCAGTGACCTTTAACGAATCACGGGTTCCTCTGTAGTCCTCCTGTAGGTAGCACTGTAAAAGCTGCACACTCTGCTGCTCATCAAGACCCTGTAAGATTATCAAAGCATTAACTTATGTTTAAATCATGTAATGCAACACCAAATGAATCCATGAATTCAAGTCTAACTCTTACCAATAGTTTACTGATCCTCAGACCAAAATCCTTCAATGGCTGTGCTACATCTTTGTTGTCCTTCACTTTCCCAGCAGACGATGAGCTAGAACAAGTGATTCTGACAATTAAATCTTTTGGTTGTTATGAATAATAATACATTTGATGATAGGATCATACTGTGACATACCTGGGTGGCTTGTAGTAATTGAGACCTTGATGCAGTCTGTCCCAGTGTCTGTCAAGTTCTGCCTCTATCTGTGCCTGTGCCCGTCAAAAGTTTCATAATAAGAAGAAAGAAAATCATTATGCCATTCTGGCTAGTGTGATACTGTCTAATACTAATATACTATCAGCGGACAACGAATATAGGTCCGTGATTTTGGTTCAACCAAACGATCCTAACCTAAATTCTGATTCAAACTTCAAAATGTCATTTCAGCTACATTTCATTTCAGTAAGTTATGTTACATAAAAAAATAAAAGAAATGTGTCAAGAAGACATACCGGTTCTCGCAATGCAGATCTTCCTAGCAGTATAGTCCATAGTTCTCGACAGCTCCTAAGAGACAAACAGGGGAATTTTAACTAAGTGATCATATATATCAATGAATAAAACAAGGGGAGGAAGCAGTCAGTAACCAGTTCATCCTGATGGAAAAAGTACTTTTTCAGGTGAAAAGGGCTGGCTCAGTCTTGGACTGTCCTTGGGACTCCATTCAGGAGGTGGGTGAGAGGAGGACGTCAGCCAAGCTGACATCAATTATGGATAAGCCCTCTCACCCACTACATGAGACTGTGGGCTCCTTCAGCAAAAGACTGCTTCACCCACGGTGTAAAAAGGAACGCTACTGCAGGTCATTCATTCCAACAGCTGTCAGACTGATCAACACCAATAACCCTTAATGTATAGCACCATAAGCACCCACTTATTTTACACTACTTACCACTTCTACCTCCACCATCTTGTGCAATTATCCTGTGCAATAATACTATTTTATTTTTTTACATATTCATATTCATACACTGAGTCTGTTTATTTTCAAACACTGTATTTAAACATTGTATTTATTCTTGCATCCAACCTTCAACAAGGCAATACTCTGACACTTTATTTAAATGTATATAATGCACATAACGCATAGTCCTTCTAAATTTCATCTTTTCTCTCTTATCTAAATCTTTTTTTAGTATTTTTCAGTATTTTAAGTCTTGAACTTATTGTATGTCTGTCTACCTGCTACCGTGACAAGTGAATTTCCCCGATATGGGATGAATAAAAATCTAAAGTTTCTCATCTAATAGTTTGAAGGAGATTTACACTGAGAAATATGTCACCATAAAACCCTCATTTTCATACCATTAACACTATGGTAGCTATTCTTTTAATCTCTCTGGTAAAGTATTTTGATCCCTCTAATATTTAGCTGTATAAGCCGGGGCAGGGCACTGGGGTGCAACTATTTTGGTCGAATATGCAACCATAAATCTGTCAAGTGCAAATAAACATTTTCACTGGTGAGCCTGAAATTGAATTCAAATGCATTATAACATAAATGAAAATACTGGGCACTCCAGTACAACGAGTCTGAAAATCTCCAAGGAGAAACAATTCTGACTGGTGTTAATATCTATAAACACTTTCTAAGCATAACGTTACACAAAATGAAACAAACAACCATATGTCATGACATTAAAATGCACATGTATAGTAAAGTCTTTTTTCCACACATCAGCTGTGAAACAATTTCTGAAAACACTAATACAGAGAGCTGGTTGACTATTCGATAATGTTAATTTCTTCAACACATTAATTGTCAGTTCATATTAAGTGACTGAGAAATACGGATTTTTCGATGTATTAACAAGTTGAAGACTGGGTAGTTTCAGTGGCAGGAAGTTGGTGTATTTCCATACTGTGCAAATGCGAGAGGTGATATTTTCCATTCAAATCATCTGAGCTAACGTACTAAGTCATTGTCCTGTCTGTGCCAAAACACTAGCGTTAGCCTCTGCTACTTTGTCACAACTAACTATTGTATTATTTGAAGCGACCAAGCATGGCACAGAGGCAAAACAACGAGAAACGTAAGCACCACATTATTTTATTAACCAGATGTATAGTTCAAAAGTCAACATGCTGTTGTTGACATGCGGCTGACACACCGCGTTGCTGTTAAGCCATTCAAATGTTCAACTGTTAGCAGCCGCTAAGCTAGGTTAGCGTGGTGCTAACAGCTAGAAAGACACACTGTCAAACATAAACGTTTCTTTACATAAGACTAAATACGAACTTAATAAATAGCCACGCTTTGTAGAAATGTCTACTCACTGATGAATACTTCTAAAAAGTATTTAAATGAGGTGGACGATAAGTAAAGTTTGTTGCTATCTGCCTACCTGACGCTCATCTCCGATTCCGCCATCTTCGTTCCTGCCCTGTGATTGGTTGTTGCGCTGCGTCGTCATTACCGTCGTAGGCCCGTTTTTCTTCTTCGTCGCCGCCGTCGTCTTTTTCATAAGGCGACCGCCATCTTGTGGAGTGAAGTGACTATCGCTTTATTTCTAAATTCAGTCACTAAATTTTTCCAAAACCGTCTTATAAACAAAAATAAAGCATAATCAAGCATAACGTATGCCTTTTACTACACGTTTATAATCTGGCATAATTCTAATTTCGTTTATGCTATGCTAAAATGGTCGATTCATGTTTAATATTGAACTTCACTATAATGTAAATGAGGGCGTAGCCTTGTTTTTATAATTGCATATTCAGTATGCGCTTTCTTATGGTCACACAATAAATATTTAAGCATAACGTTTAAAAATAAATTAAAAACCAAACAAAAACCACGCCTTTAAGAGATTTTTTTTTTGGTTCGGCTGTACCACGTGACCCAGCTGTCAAATATGGCCCCTTCCTACTGGGTGTGAGGAACGGGACAGCCGACAAAGGAAAGGAATCTGTCAAAAAAAAAGGACGGCACCGGTTCAAATCACAGTGCACCTTCCTCCAGAGAACACTGCACCGATGTGGTACGTACGCATGTCTTTGTCAACCCGGGTTTCATTTCCATTCCGCCAGCAGTTTGCTCCTGTGCCGTTATGCTAACTCGGTGGAGTCAGCTGTATTTTCTGTCGTTAGCTTGATGCTGTCCGAGGTTGCAGCATCCTTGGCTTGCAGAGCTGGCCCCCACTCGGCTCTATTAGCACGGATGTGAGAGGTGACTTCTTTTCGCCATGTTCGTCAGATGTGATGGCCATGCGTGAAAACCTCCACGGCTTATTTAGCTCATTACAAGACAGTCCCATCTTCTAACCAACATGAAGAAAGAAAAAAAAGGTTGCAGCTGATGTAGAAAGAGCATGCGTTTCTCCTGGGGTCTTATTCACGTGCTCAGAGAGCTGTGTGGATTTCACACAGACTAGGTAAATGTTCAGTGTGGCCATAGTTCACGACAGAAAGCAGATAAAACACGAGCAAGGTTCACTGTTAATATTAGCTAAGATGACTCATGAACTCAGTGCACCCAGTCTCTCAACAACTCAGCTCATTATGGTATTTTGTGGTGTTTTTTGTTTTTTTAATGGTAACCTCACTGATTTGATTTCCCCCCTCTTTATTTCTAGATATCCTTAGCAAGAGAGAAATGCCTGCCAAATGATGAAGTGTGCCAGAGAGAGGAACTGACAGAAGAAGGCCTTCTTTGTTGCAGACCATCTGTTCAGATCAAACCCTTCCTCCCTCCCTGTGAGCCTCCACCCTGCAGTCATGCAGATCAATCCAGCGTACGTGGAGTCCTCCGTAGTTTTGGCTGTGGTGCTGTGCGTCCACATGGCGCTGTGGAACCAGCACTCCTGGTGCAGCATAGCCCTCTTCATCCAGGCTTTCTACGTACAGCACAAATGGGACCGTCTGCTCAGGTCGGGGGGCGCCGTGTTCCAGTTCCGTCCCTCGGCGAACAGCGGCATCGTCCCGGCCTCCATGGTGATGCCTTTGCTGGGCCTGGCGCTGAGAGAAAAGTGCTCTGCCTCAGGGAATGTCTACTTTGAGCGCTTCTCCATGGTGGTCACCATCACAGGCATGATGCTGGCTCTGTTTCTCTCCCTGATTGCGCTGGGCATCACGAGGCCCGTACCCACCAACACTTGCGTGATCGCGGGCATGGCCGGCAGCGCGATTCTCTACACGACCAAACAGACGCTGACGGTGTCCGAGGTCATTGAGGTCTTAGAGGTGCTGCTGATCTTCGTTTATCTCAGCCTGATTGTGCTTTACCTGCTGCCACGCTGCTTCACACCCGGAGAGGCACTCCTCATTGTCGGTGGAATCAGTTTCATCGTCAACCAGCTCATCAAGCGCTCCCTGAACCTGGCAGAGGTCAAAGGTGATCCAGTGAACTATTTCCTGCCGGTTGTAGTGGTGGGGTCGCTGCTGCTGGGCGTTTTCTTCGCCCTGCTCTTCTGCTTCATGGAGTCGGAGACCTGGGTGTCATCGCTCTTCTTTCACATGATGACAGCCGTCCTGGGCCTGGGAATCCTGATGCCGTGGCTCTCGTTGTTCATCGGCCGGCACCCCATCATGTGGCTGCTGGACTTTGTCACGTTAAATGACAGGAGACTCTGTCTGCTGGGGTACTGGGTGTTCCTGGCTGTCGTGGCCACTTGTGTTGTGTTACACCAGAACTACCAGCGTCAGTCAGGGTCCAAGAAGCACCAGGCCTCGACTGTTGTCAGGAAGTACTTCCATCTGATTGTAGTGGCCACATACGTTCCGGGGCTGATATATGACCGGCAGCTGCTTCACGTTGCGTCCGTGGGTTGCTTGGCGGTTTTCTTGTTCCTGGAGTACTCGCGTTACTTTCGGATCAAGCCGCTGGGTCAGCTGCTTAGGCAGGTGCTCACCTTGTTCCTGGATGAGCGGGACTCTGGGCCTCTCATCCTGACCCACGTCTACCTGCTGCTGGGCATGTCTCTGCCCATATGGTTGTTCCCCAGTCCCTGTGCCCCCAAGGGGATACTTCCCGGTGCGGGCGGCCTGGTACCATATGCAGGCGTGCTGGCCGTGGGGGTCGGAGACACCGTGGCCTCTGTGTTCGGCAGCACCATGGGGGAAATCCGCTGGCCCGGCACGAAGAAAACCATGGAGGGGACGGCAACATCTGTGTTCGCACAGATCATCGCCGTCGCCATGTTTCTCATCTTTGATGGGAGCATCAATCTGAACTCCACCTACTCATGGATTGTTGGCTCCATCACTCTGGTGGCCATGCTGGAAGCCTACACCTCCCAAATAGACAACCTCCTCCTCCCACTTTACCTCTTTATCCTGCTGTTGCTTTGACTGGACAGATGGAACAAACAAAAACAAATCCCTATTAATGGACTAAGCTCTTTCTGAGGGGAGAAGTCAAATTTGGCAAAAATAGATGTAACAAAAACATAGTAGAGGTTCTAGAAGTCCCTTTTAGGAATCAGTCGGTTTCATGTAAACGGGGAGTTGCATTGCTAGCACAAGAAAGAAATAGATAAAAGCTTAATCGACGATTTTAATTGACGTTAATGTTGACAAACCAATGTGGCAGCAGACGTGATGTTAGCATGACATTAGAATCCGTCGCCCTCAGATCACAAGTCATTTCTGTATCAGTTGCTTTGAGGAACGAGACGATGACGAGTCGCGAAATATTCTTTTGAGTCGCGTCTGCCGTGATGGCAGCGGTGTATGGTTTCTTTCTGCGTCACTGTCCTGACGGCGAGGCACTCGACCACTGACACCAACCACTCCTGCATTATGCAACAGGAGACAGTATCAGCAAAGCGGACAAATGTCCTTTAAACACTAACAGACGTGTTGACGCTGCTAAACGGCAAATCAATGAGAAGGTTTTTCACCTCTCTTTTCCCAAATTGATACATGCCTTTGTATTGCCTTTGAAGAACATTATTTAAAGTTAGCTTATTGATATGTCTTTTTCTTAATCAACGTTTTTTGTTATTAGATTATTTTGCCTCCCCGATGGCAATACGAAGTACTTACTGCTGAAGATATTTGCCTTAAGAAGTATATTTTCTATCACACATAACCTACTGTTGTAGATGCTGTAGATGAAAGCATGAGCAGCCCCTCTCAACTCTTCTTTATAAGGGCTGATTTTTACTTCAAAATGGCAAAAACTCACTATGCTCCTGCATGACAATAATGTGAAACTCAGTACTGTAACATGTACACAGGTATACTACAGTATATTTTTGCGTGGTAAACTGATTTTGCGTAATATTTCTGAGGTTCGATGGGACCCGTTCAAAGTAGACTTAATATATACATTTCCTTGTGACACTGAGCCTACAACCTGCAAAGTTTTGGAGTCTGTAGACACGCTTTGGGCCAAAACGATGATGGACAAAAGGCCCTTTTTCTTTTGAGCATTTTGTGCCACAATTTATTGAATACTTGCTTTATAGAATTATCCTCAAATGTCACCAGGTTTCATCTCATCATTCTTAGATGAGGATGCTACAGTTTATTAACCTGAAACTTGTTTTTCGGCATGAATTAATTAACCTTTTTCTTTTCTGTTCATCTGTAAAAGTTCTTTGGTGTTTTATGTTGTAACAGTTTATTAGCATGCTCCTAATAGTATGTTGTTTTTGCCATCATCCTTACATTTATAAGAAAAAAATGTAATATTGCATGTTGAGTGCATCAGAGAAAAAAGATGACGTTGTTATGCCTCCTGTTTTTGTCCCATTCGTTCGATTCCCACTTGACGTGTGAGAAGTGCGTTTGACTGACGACATTAACATGATTAACCCTTCGCTTGAGTTAAAGTTAACATGAGAGGTTTGAAAGTTGTGATTAATAATCATTTGTTTCTCAATTTTCTTGTTTTGCGTTCAAATCGCGTCTTACAATGAAAGTACTTGAAAAACAGAAAAGCTCACTGTTGTCTGTAAAAAAGAAATAGGAATCTGCCATCTCATGTTGACACGGAGTCATAAAAATGATCTTGAACAATTAATAACTCTGGTTGGTGACGATGTTGAGGAGGAGTTGCTGAATAAAAGTATATCTAAAGATCAAGTTACGTTGTGGAGTCTCCATCAAAAAGTTTAAAAATCTTTTATTCAATTAATTTTTTCCCACTTTTTTTCTTCTTTTTCTTTCCCACTTCCCATTAAAAATTCTCATTCTAAAAGACTTTAATTGAAAATGTGAGTTGGTCATCATTAAGGTGTTCTTTTTGTTGTAGTTTTTCTTAGGGTACAAAACACACCCTGAGAAATTGCTGAAACAGTTCATACATGTTGGTCCTTCTTCGAGAAAGAAATTGTTGCGTGTCCTTCCAGAAAAACTGCAGCCAAAAATTCTCAAAACCTCGTTCATTTGGTGTAGAGAGGCGGGAACGGGAGCTCTTCAGTAGGCTGCAACCTTCAGAACCAAAGAAATGAAAACGGCTGTATTAAAAACGGAGTATTAGTGAGACTGTATCACATATAAAAGAAGAGTTGACAAAAACCTCCTCTTACAAATTCCTCTTACTCATAAGTAATAAAACACATAATCAGTTCAACACAGGCTGCTCAGCTGAAACCTCACATTAGCTCACTTTGTAGATATGTGCTCCTCTAAAACAGACGTTACGGAGTCAGTTTAATGACTCTTCTCTACCTGTGCTACTGTTATTATTTTAGAATGAACTATTATCCCACAGGTGTAGCAGCAAACAGTGTGCTGGATGAAGCAAAGTTGTCTTATATTGCTTTTTTAAGTGTCACTTGAACTTTTCATCCATCGCTCTGTGTGCTGATTGTGACCACCATCTCCTGGAAACACCTGATTTACACAAAAAAAAGTTAAAGTCTGACCAGTTGTCCGGGCTCCAGCGGGTGTCCTGGGACTCCATGATGTGGAAGGTGTAGACATGGCGAGATTCCTCCGAGGTATTTTCAGCGCTGCGATGCACCACCTCCCCGTGGATCAGGACTACGCCACCTGAGGTTGATGAATGGGTTGGAATTCGTACAGCGGCCGACCAACTTTCGCAGCTTTTCTTTTGGTGCTACGCATTATTTGCAATGTAAAGTAAATCTTTTATTGCATACAGTAAAATTTCAGATATAGTGAGTCATAATTTCGAAGAGCCCAAGGTTGCATCTTCAAATGGCTTGTTTTGTCTGTCAAAACCCAACAACAATCAACTTACAATCAATCCTCCTCAATCCTCAAATGTTGCGAGCTACAAAAAGTAAAGTTTGGGCATTTTTGCTGGACTTCATCAATTGAATCCATTGTCAAAATGGTTGTAGATCAAATTTCTGTCGATTCATTAAAGATATAATATGTAAAATCTGCACATTAAAATGTCTGAATATTACTGGAAGTCTGTTGAATATTTTGTTGAGTTGTGTACTTGTGATTTGAGCTTTTAGGCATGTAAGTGTGGACGGAGAATATCTCTGAAAAGGGGATCGTTTTCATTTAAACCTATTGTAAAAACACTGTGGCCTAGACCTGCGACACAAGCGCATTACCTTTTTTAACAGGTGCAGGGATGAACTTCTCGCCATCGTAGCTCTGCTCCCGGCCGATGAAGTCCGTCAGGGGAAAGGTGCCCGGTGGCGTGCGCACCATGCGCCGAGAAATGCCGCCTGGGGAAAGGCGTGGAAAATATAATGAGAGACAAAATAGTGTCTGGATTGTTGTTATTATTACTGACAGTTGTTTAGTACTGAATGGTGTGAGGTCACATGGTGATCTTACTGTTCTGTGTGCCCGGGATGAACCACAGGCAGCCGTTGTTAACAGTGGCGTCCTCCAGGGCGATCCACAGCCCCATAACCCTGCCGAGGGGCTCCGTGTACAGAAACGTGGCGTCTTGATGCGGCGTCACTGAACAAAACGACAACAAAATCTGTGATAAGGCTATTTCATGAAACAAAGGTTTATTGCCTGTTTTTTAAAAATATTTTGTGTTCTTACCTTCTCCACCAATTCCTGGTTGCTGGAGAAGAGAGAAAAGAAAAAAAAATGTTATCTCATCACAAACTCCTCATGCAGCTGACACTAAAGGTCATTTCGTAGGTAGACTTCAGTGCTTTACCTTAAAAATGAACATGCTTTGCAGTATCACGGGACTTACGAGCCCCAGCTTCTTGGCCATGCCCTGGGAGAACAAACCTTACGTGAGCGTTGGTTACTGTATGACTCAGTACATCATCCTCTGATGCTGTTCAGCAGCTCACTCACCTGAATTCTGGGTGAATGTGTAACCTTCTTGTACAATGGTTCATAGGCGTGTAGCGCTAAAAGAGAACAACTGGGATTAGTTATGGACTCTGAACACGGGGCTGAGGAGAAGTTATTCTGAATCTTACCATGTCCGACTTTATTAAGGGAACGCTGTCTTGGTACGATAAACTCTCCTGCAAGACAAGAAATGCTTTACTTATCTAATTTAACCATATAAATATAAATATGATGGACAGGCAAGACAGAATCTCTCACCTTTGTCATCAAACACTCCTTTCTCAAAGAAAAAGCGGATCTTATCTCCACTGGTGATGAAGTAGTCAGCATTCCCCTGCAGGTCAAAAGGTTAACATCGGTCACCTGATCCAGCAGAGAATCATTGCATCACAGAGAGACTTTCAAGACCGTTCAGGAGTTTGAAATCACCTGACACAAAAGTTTGATTCTGCACAGCGAGGTGGCAGAGAGGACGACTCTTTATCTTTTTAGTGGTTTTTCACGCTTCGATGAATCACCAGATGGTTCTGCTATTAAGTCTCAGTTTTGGGGCATCCAAAGCAAAAGGTTTAAGCACCCCCTGATTTATTAGAGCCCATTTGCACAGTTGTCCAATTACTATTCAATGGTCACTTCGGCTTTCCTGGACTGAAATACAAATTCAAAATTGGTGGGGGAAAAAAAATGGCTACACCAGTATTCTGCCCTGTCATGCAACACGGCAGAGACATCGCCTCAAGTGAAGCTTTAATCATTTAATTACTTTAGTTTTGGGGCCCAAACTATTTAAAATTTTGAGTGAATAATACATTGTGAGCCTGAATTATGTTGTTTGAATCTATGTTATAGTAGTCATCATTAAAGCAAAGAAGAGAAACATTCATACGAGAGGTGATTTCAAACTTTTGAACGGTAATGTTCACCCCGCTGACACTGATTACTGTGTTGACATAAGGGTTTGCTATTAGCCTGAACGGAAGGGCAGCTTGGGTCGAGGTAAACACGGGGTGATTGTGATGCATTTAGTGCACGTAAGTGGGAAACTTACCTGCATCTTTAAGGGCGACACGATGGGAAGCATGCGAGAGAAATATCATGACATGAAACCGAGTCACTGACACTGTCAACGACTCATCTCACAGCGTTACAGAGCGGGAGGTCACCTGTGTCTTGAGCTGCTCGTCGTGATAGGTGGAGAAGGTGGTGCGGCAGTGCTGCGGGACGTCCATCTGGTCCACTATCTCCGTCATCCTCTGCCTCAGCTCGTCACACTCCTGAGCGGACAGCAGCCCG
This sequence comes from Diplodus puntazzo, assembly GCA_963678695.2. Classification (NCBI taxonomy): domain Eukaryota; kingdom Metazoa; phylum Chordata; class Actinopteri; order Spariformes; family Sparidae; genus Diplodus; species Diplodus puntazzo. Next base: position 20,270,842 of record OZ023173.1, on the reverse strand, counting down.
TCCAGAACCACGTACCCATCCTGCATGTACTGCGAGGAGAGAGGAAAGTGCTGCCGGGTCGGTTTCACAATCGAGGTGTTTCGTTTTATTACTTAAATATTACGACCTTTATGCACAAAAATTCAAGATCATCTTTGTTTTCACAGATTTAGGTCCAATTCAGGCTCAGATGTGAAGCATTTACACGCTCTCAATGTAGATTATTTGATAAATCTTTATAACTTAGTGTAAATCATGTTGTTTCAATTAAGCTGGGAGGAGCTGATCTATCATGTCACAAAGATGCAGGTCAAGTAGTAAACAGGTCCTTTGTTGTCTCAGATTTAGGTCTCATAAAGTGTCAAATGTTTTCTAAGAAAGGGCAAAGTTATTCATCCTTTGTTGTGTCCTGTCTCTTCAGAGTAGAACAAGAAACTAACATTTACATTATAGATTAATGGATTTTAGTTATTCTCACAGTACATTTATGAAATATTTTATCTATGTACTGTCAGAAAAGAGCAAAAAAGAAAACAAAAATGCTGATCACACTTTCCAAAACCAAAGTTGGTGCTTTAAATAAAATGCTTTTATTGTTGAAAGTATGAATTCTTAAATAAGTTAGTGGGTTTTTTTTATCATTTCACGCTCACGCAACTTTATTTCACCCAAGCTTCTTTTTAAACCGCCGCTCTTCGTTTGTGTTGTTTTTTTAGCTGTTGTAAACTTGTTTTTAGTCAAATTTTTCGGCCAATATTTTACAGGCAGAAACAGGTGAGTATTTGGCTTTTCTGCTTGTAAACGAACCAAACTATTGATTGGTCATTAAAACAGTATGTACCTCATTTGCTTGTATTTACTAATCGACTGACTAATTGACCTATAATTTCACACAACCATGCAATTCATCTGGGGAGAGTCTCAAGTCAGTTACATAACTAATTGTGATTCATGTCTGTTGCACCATTTCTTCTAATTATGAAATCTGCTCTGGAAAAGCTGCTCCATGAATAAACTCAGTCTTAGTAAACTGGTCTGGAAGATATCATGTTAAAATGTTACTTTTGTTGAAGTCAACCAAACGAATATCACTTGAATTAAAGTGAGTAGGCCTACAGGTAGAAGTTTTATATTTACATGTATGTACTGTAAACTGGATCAGATCTAATATATCTATAATTTTTCTGATAATGTGAATCAGTGTTTTTTTTAATAAGAGTGTAAATCAAATTAACTACTTACAAAATTTGCTACTATCTAGTACTATAAAGCGTTGGTATAAAGGAGCAGAACTTGAAAAGCAAATTGTACTAGTGTAGTAAATGTACTTAGTTACATTCCATCACTAACAGGAGAGAGATAAGACCCTTCAGACTGTCAGTGCAAATAAAAATGAGCATTAATTCGCTGTCATGTTGTTTCCCACAGCTTGTGGTCGCTCAGAGCTCCTCCAGCAGCCCACTTGTAGCTGCAGCATGTTATGTAATGAGGCTGAAATGTGCACAGATACCATCATCCGGGAAATAAACAGTGCGATCATGCAAGGAAGATGATAAGAGGAGGCGAGATTAAGCCTCAAGAGAGCTTCAGACGTCTCAGATCCGACTGTTTATCATAAAGTGCAGCCAACTGTACCGTCAGATGTTGGTTGTGACTGTGCAGCTCACCTTCTGTACATCCCGATCCGTCATGAAATCCATGTCTGCGGCTCTTCTTCTCTCGGAGGCGTGCGGCTCATGGGGCAGATACGTGAGGCTGAGAAAACTTCCAACCTGCAGCCGCTGATTTGCGATCATGTGACGTGTCGAGATCAATTAAAGTATAACCCACATGGTGAGCGTACACTGAGGCCGTGAGCTAATAGGATTTTGGACTTTAACCCCTTCGTTGCGACACGAGAGGCGGAGCTGCAGTGGCGCGGGACGACCTGTAGATGTCGCTGTTGGCGTAACACAGATATCAACACAAGATGAAGTACGGCGGCCTGTAGCGGACACTCGGGGATGCGCGGGTGGAATACCCACCAGGGGAGAGAGGGGCCTGCTGTCACACTTTTGCTTTCACTCATTTTTCAAATTAAATCATATATATTCTTCCGCACAAATATATGATATTTAAGTCTTTACCTCTTAGTATAATATAGTTAAAGGTTGTCGCCATACTCAATGTGCAAAAGTGTAAATATTGTTGGAGTTTTTGTTTAATTATATTGTTCCTACTGATTTTTTACTTATATTTCTCTATATATTTTCTTTTTACTTATTCATAACCACTGTTTCTAATTGATGTTAACCCTTTGCAGCTGTAATATTGCAAATTTTCCCACTATTAGTGTGGGACTAATAAAGGATTATCTTATCTAATGCGGGTTAACTTATCACATTATATTTTACAGCAAATAAGACCATGTACAAAAAGTAGAGGCCACTATAAACTGATTCATTTTTTAAGAAAGATGTTTCTGATACCAGGGTTTTTTTTTTTGTTTTATCTAAGTCAGTGCATGAAAGGTAAAAAAACAAACAAAAACAAACAAATAAACAAATAGTCAAGACAACCAAACCTAAATTCCTCCCACAATAAAATTGTGTAACAACTCCTTCCAACGACAAGAAAAGAGAACTTGTACTTTTAATGTCTAACTGACTGGAGGGGAGGTGCAGGCTTTAGACTCTGTGTGGGAGTGTCCTTACACAGTCCTTAGGGCCACTTGTGAGTCATTGACCCACCTGGCCTTCACGTGGGTTGTTAGGGCTGGACGAGTCCAAGTGTGAATGCCTGTGAAGCTGTCTGAGGAGAGAACTCAGCGGTGTAGGCAGGTGATCATTTTAGACGAGGGGTGAAACGTCTCCAAGAAACTGAAACGAGTCCAGTTGCCCACGATGTAGCACTTAGAATATACGATGCACTGTTATAGATTAAAATACCCAAGAGAACTTGAAATACTTAAAGCAACAGTACGCAACTTTAAAGCTGTCAAAGGGCCCAGACACACCAAACATTTAGCTGCAACGAAGGCTGACTGTTGAACTGCCTCGCTTGCGTTTCAAACAAAATCCGGCAATTGAATAAAGCGCAAACACGACAGAGGACATCCAGTTCCAGGGGCAAATGGCACTGGAGAAGAGGTTGAGGCCAGATATAAATAGCAACCACACTAAATGGGTGAAATCATGGATAATACAGCAACAGACTCAACAGAATATCCTTTTCTTTTTCCTGTTTATCTTCTTGTGTCCTGATTCACTTAGCTGAACAGAGAATCAGAGGGATTTCTATCACGATGGGCTCTGCTGCCGATCCAACACACTCAATCTGCCATTGGCACCAGTCGACAAGGGTCGACTGGTGCCAATGATGTGGAACACCGCACAACTAGGGCCACAGATGCTACTGGACAGTGTAGCGTCCAGTGGTTCATTACAATGGGATTACCAGTAAACTGTCAGCAGAGAGAAGGGTCTAGGTCTCCGGACAGATGAGGAATGAACACACGTTCCAACAGGATTCAGTGTTAAGTGTTTATTTTATTATCATGTGTCAGAATGGTACAAAAGTAGGGTCTGAACATTAGAAATCAAATGTTCAGCTGTCCATAGTTACAGACGTCCCGCTTAGAAAGCCAGTGTTCAGTCCACTTGGCAACATTTCATTAATAAAGGCCTTGTCAAGTGTGATACAGACGGTGCTGATTAAAACAAGTCTGTCCATCCGGCTTACAGTTCAGTCAACAACGATTGTTGTCAGGGGGGTCAAAGTGGGCGGCTTTCCGTATGGCTGTAATACACACAAGTTCACAATCGATAAACTCATGCTGCAGAATGTGGTGTGGTGCGAATCCCCCCCGAAAAAAAGGAAACCAACAAACTGATCTACAGGCATCAGAACACAGAGATGGACTAATCTTACACAGTAAATACAATCATGTATTTAAAAAACCTTTTATACATAGGTAGAGATTAGATGTCGATGCAACCATGGCAGTTTTTTTTTTCTTTAATAACACGATTTGTGGGTTCAAGTGAAATGTTGTTTTGTGACCACTCGGAAATATACAGAAATATTACAGATGCTAACAGCACAGTGATGTGTACTGTTACACACAATGCCCGAGGTGGAGGGTGAGCACACCTCCATTTACAGTGTGTTAAGTTTCTTAAGAGTTGTTTTTTTTCAGTTGTGAAATCCTGTCTTGTTTTCTTGGGACAGGAGCTGCAGCAATCAATCAATCAATCATGTTTCCTCACACAACAACTAGGCTAAATAAGGCATGCATGACATAAAAAAACAGAAGACCATGTTTTGATATTTTGTGCGTTAACACAAAAGTTCAAAGTAAAGTGATTTGGGTGAAACTGCACAAAGCTTTAAAATGCACTGATTTGAGTTTATAACTCCTGACATGATACTAATTAAAGTGCTGGCACAAGAATTTTCACGTAACCATGGGGAATTTTAATGAGTCACCGAAACTTCTCTTTTCCGTGTTCCGCAAACAGCTGACTGACCTCATCTCAGACCTTCACCGACGCTGACATGCAGGAAAAGGGAGCGAGGCTGCAGGTTAAATGTGCTCATCTCGTGACTCAAAGGGAAGTGACTGTCACCGGCCCTGGAGGTCAGGAACAGAGGACGTTCCTGTCCAAAAATATTTGTGGACGTAAATCCGAATGTTCGCAGGAAAGTGACACCCAGCAGACATTTGGATGACTACACATGTGTCATTGTGCTGACGTAGACCGGACCATGATACAGCTGAAAGTGAAAAGGGCCAGTTGTATGAGTATATCAGTCGGTGTAGAGTAATTTAAGCCAATCCAGGGTGTGAATAATTTTCCAGTAAAGCTCTGAGAAAGGTTTATATGGCACTCTTCAATGTCAAAAGTAATACAGACAATACCATCAATGACTTTAAGGTTAGAAAAATTTAAATTAAAATGTTTTTTAGCTGCCTGTAATCCAGTGGTTCTCAAACTGAGACCAGAGCATATTTACACCAAAATTATCGTAGGTGTTTTGTTTATAAGTGCTAATAAACCCACTTAGAATAGGTGATTGACTCCTTTCCCTTTGCCAGTGGAGGAGTCTGGCTTTTTTTTCTTCTCTGGTGTGTCACCTTTGGCGTCACAATACACGACAGGGATCATAAAGCAGCATGGAGGCCAGTGACAATGTTGTGGTGGTTACGTTTCCTAATCTTTTATTTCAGTCTCTCTTTCAAGCTCAACGCAAACGTTCGAGCGCTGCTTGAACAAGACAGATCAAAACTATGTAGTCACTATAAAAACCTTAATGTGCGTCACTTTTTTTCACATCCATCCAGGTGTTGTGTTTCCATCACTGCTAAAGCTGACAAAATACCTGTGACAACTGCAGAGTGATGTGCAGTATAACTGATTTCCTCAGAAATCAAAAATCAGGTTGTTATCGCCGTAGTTTTAAAAAAGTGGGGGAACTCTCCATTGTTTGAACATCAACACAACGTGAAGCCTAAACAGGCATGAATCTGTTCTTCAGACTGCCGTTGCTGTCTTGTGATTGATCTCAGACGCTGAACAAGGTTTGTGGTGTTGCCACAGTACCTCAAAATCCTCACACACACATTACATACAAAATTATTGCCCCTCTCAAAACTGAAAAAGCTCCACACATGAACCATCAACAATATCTAACAAGTGTCAGTGGCACCTTTGGACAAGAGTACAACAGGCGGAAGGAGAAGTAGTTTCTATCAACCTTCTATTATTTATACTAGATGGTGTAGTTTCTTTCTGTGGTGCTGTTAACACACATTAACCTAAATTTACCTATTTTACATATTGGTCTTTTAATCTGAAAATCAATCCTAGAACAGGATGGGAAGTATCAATATTTCAAGATGGATCAGCACCAAACTATTGACGATTCATCTGACGTGGGAATGAATGTCAGCTGGACCTTTTCTCACTGAAGGCAACAGCCAGACGTTGGTGGGTGTTGGCGAGTTTTTTGTCTAGTGTGAAAAGAGCATTAGTTTAATGAACGTGATTTATGTAGGAAAAACAAACGAGAAGTGTTTGCTGATGCCTCCCTGCTGATCTTTAATTCACTAGAAACATTCAACATGGATCCTTTTTTATTTCCCTATTATTGTTGATGACTGATAAAGAATGTGGAGGAGGGCATGCCAGAAAAAAAAAAAAAGGTTGAGAAGCACTGGATTAGTCCAACGTCTAATAACATAATCACCAGGTTAAGGCCAAAACACACTTGATAGACTCACTGACAGGCTTAGTTTGAAAGTCTTAATTTGACTGTGTGCTGCACTGCAGGAGGGAGATTCCAGGTGTCAGCAGCACTGTCAACTGCACTGCACCATAAGCTGTGTAACCATATCAGATTTACTTTGGAGTGACGTATGAGCCGTTCTACGACTTGTCCCTATATCTATGGCCAGCTACTGCACTATATGATATATAATGTGCTATTACTTATCTGCCTATTGGCATTCATTGTTTGGCATCCAACAGGTCACTATCTGCAAAATGTAGTATAAACATGTTTTTTTCTCTTCCTTGGCACCACAAAAATTAAACCAAAGCGAATACATCAGCCACTCAAAATGTAAGTAAAAGTGTTACACATGTTGGAAAAACTAAGATTTGATGTAGATGACTGCATTTCTCTGGAGTCATCTGCTCTGTTTCTTCGACCTTTGCTCTCAACTTTAAAAGTGTTTACTAGTCAACACATTCAGTACTGAGGCTCTTCTTCTGGGGGCATTCTATAATGACCTCTAAAAGGGCATTTGGATTTAGCCAAGGCCTCAGTGAAACAAAATTCACCGTGAACAAAGGTGCAATTGTACCATTATTACAGTCAAACTTCCCTTCAATCTCCTTCAAAAGGCTAAAAATCAAAAAGAAACATCTGGTAACAATAAGAGCACATACCATATGACCGATATGTATGAAAGAAAAGACATTAAAACCATACATTTTACAACACATGAATGAAAAACACAACTCATGAACGGTATGTTTGTGATCATTAACCGGGCATACAGCTTGTAAAAGATAAGGCCATATTAGCAGCGAGATGCCTGGCTGGGGTAAACATAGCAGGGTTACTCCAAATGATGCTATTAAATCCAAAGTCTTAACAACAAAAGTGTTTCAAGCAGACATGTTGCACTAATTTGGACCGTGGATGTGGAAATCACATATTCTGCATACACTCTCTACGAATAAAAGTTTCCCTCGTGTAGGTAGGTCAAAGCCTGTTTCCTTCACTCTGTAATTTCCTGTTTGTCCTCATTTGGATAAACAAAGCGCCGATAAATGTCCAGTTTTCGGTTTTCCCTGGAGTAAACTGAGCATGATGAATAGAAGAGCTCGCGTACAAACAGCCGAGCACTTGAGTCACTGACATTAACACATAACCTTTGAAGAGTGGCAGTAAGTTCATCCACTTGGAGGTGCCACAGAGGTAATAATTATCTAAAGACTCATGATTTTAAAAAAAGTACCTTGATTCTTTTTTGTTTTACTGGTCATCTACAAACACCTTGTATGATTAGTGCTGTGCAAGCTTGCATACGTTTTAACTTAAATCAACTGTGACAGGGAGATTTATGAATGTTTGTTACTCTGCAGCTTTAAATCAGGTACAACCAACACAACTGGACACCTTGTGTAGTTACAATCTAGTCAGTGAAGCAACACATTTAAGCCAACAAAGGTCACTTTAAATCTTTGACTCTGGGTATATGTTCCATAAAAAGCTTAACACAAATCATTAAACAAACAACAAATCAGTAGCTGTGTAGGATATGTTAATGCTGAACCAATCACAATACAGCCTGTCCGAATATGGTATCACTGTATGGTAGTGTTTGAAAGTTCCAAATGAAATGTCCTGAACTCCAAGTAAATGATTGGCTTTGTTTTAACGATCTGATATCGGCATGTTGGTGCTGTTCCTTGAACATCATTATCGATTCTGTTCCAGAATTATGAGTTATAAAAGAAAGCCCTCATTTCGGGCAAAACAGTTGTGGCTTCATGGCTGAGAACAGGACTCCAGCCCATCAAGCTGGGTTTGTGTCCTGACAGAACATATTACTATACTGTTCACTTGTTTCTATAAATCTAACTATTTTCCATGTCTGTTTACTTTTATGTTGATGTTTGGTTAGGGCTACTGAACACTTCAGCTTTGGCAACAAAAATACTCGGTTAGGTTAAAAAAAAAAGGTTAGGATAAAATATATCATTTTACAACATAAAACACGACTGCAAGGATCATTTATCCCATGTACAAATTTTTCCCGTCTTTTTCCCCAAGTCGCAAAGCTATGGCAGTGCAAAAACATGATTGGTCGGGTGCAATGATGGTCATGAAGCAACATTAATTACAATATTCCAGGAACAACGCTAACACGACGATATCAGATTGTGTGCGTTTTAACAAGTCAATCACAATCAATCTCACACACCTTAGTAAGACACACCAGTAATTAGGGCTGACCCAAATACCATTTTTGGGGCTTCTTAGCTTCAGTGAGAATTATAGTCAAAGCGTCAACATGAAGGGGCAACACATGCTATCAAACTTGATAAATCATAATTTACCTACACACATTGCTATTGCAACTTTTATCTAGTAAGAGACAAGGACAGGAAGGTGAGACGTCAGTCAGTGTTCCAGCTTCCAAAGTCTGAAAAGTTGAGCTTGTATTTGTGCATTTGGAGCAGAAACGCTCTCTCACTAGTGTTTATGTGCACAGGTTTTCAGACTACCTAAGACACCACCTAGAGAAGCTTGATTTCTCACTCTCTTTATCAGGCTTTCGCCTCTTTTACTATCAGCAGATGCAGCATCTCCTTCTCCATTTACTGATTTGAGGTCAATCACCACCAAAAAAGCTTTGAAGCATTTGGGTCAGCCCTACCAGTAAATGTGTGCGATGTTTCGTCATGCAAAATTAAGATAAAGCCTGTTTCACATGCCTAAATAAGACATGATGTTTAGTGAAGGAAAACAAAGAGTCCAAGAAGAATGGTGCATTTCTCCATCACAGCTCCCATACAGCCAAGAAAAATCGCCTGCCGCACAGGCTGAAGCTATGAATCAATAACTGCAGGGTGTTGACATTATTCTGTAGAGTTTGTTTCCCATTTTTTTTCTTCTGAATATTTGTCAGCTTTTCTTTGATCTCAGTTCTTCAGTCCTCTGAGTTAAGGCCTAAGCTGTGAGGACAGCTGTGGGTTGATCTGCTGATCACAGAATCTTTTTGTTCACATAAAAAGATGTCTTCGAGCAGCATACCGAGAGCCTGGAGAAAACAACGAGGCCAAACCCTTATGCCTCAACCAATTGGCTGTCAGTCGCACTATTATTTATCTACTAACAAGTGCCAGTATTCTGAACCACGCTGCACCACAACTGCAAATAAACCATACAAATTTCAAAAGTAATTAAATAACTTTAAGTCTCAAGGCCAGAGGAACGTCAGGCAAACACTGCTTTGAGCATGTTCAATTTGTGCATGTATCACATGATTGTGAGCACATTTAGCTCACTGGCAAGGCTGAATCGTGCAAAGTTTTTCCTGTGTGTTTGGTTTTCTCAGACAGACAGGTTTGCTTTAGCAAGGTCCTGCTGAGGCATGCATATTCAACCTCACCTCCTTGCATCCTCACAACTTTTATATTCAGGGTGATATTACAGAAAAGCTACATTGCTTCAACACCTTTCATCACCGAGCTCGTTTATGAGATTATGAGATCCTTGGCAACCATGAAACTCTCCAAAAAAGACATCCTTGAAATTTGCACCTTCCGTGCTTTAACAAGTTCTGCAAGGAGGCCCCAAGCACGGATCAAAGAATAAAACATACACTGCTCATTTGTTTCTCCCATCAAACGCGTCTCCTCTGCAGCTCTCCACTGAGATTTGGCTCAAGCTTGCTCCTTATCGGCCCTCCAAAGCTGCTCTTTGACCTCTGATGGCAGCGTGTTGAACAGGTCCTCCTCCACCACCAGACCGCTCCTCTTCAGCAGCCGACATTCGCTGAGCTCCACCGGGAGACACTCGAGACGGTTCCCTCTCAGCTCCAGCTGCGTCAACCCTGTGAGCTCTCCGAAGCGTGACGGCAGCGTCTGCAGGCAGTTGTTTCCCAGATTCAGAGTACGCAATTTCTTGCACTTGAACAGCTCCGGGGGCAAAGTCTCGATCTGAAGTGGAGAGGATAAGAGGCAGAATAATGAGGGGTGTAAGTTAACAGTACTCACATGGGCTGAGTTGTTCAATTTTCAATCCATGTGACCTTTGAGAATGACACATTGTCCTACAGATGTGAGCAAAGGCAGCTGTTTCCACTGTAGTGGCTTAAGAATGGTTCGGGTCTAGTTCCTGATTATGCAGATGTTACCAAGTTAACAAAATCATCATAAGACTCCTCAGCACAGGAAACAAACCTAAAAAGATCAAAAACTCTCAAAATGTACTGCTAGCCTTTATGTATAAAGTCTCATCACTAAAATAAGAAAATGGCTCTTAAACGTATCAACAAATCATTTAAAACTAAAATCCGGTCATGAAATCTTGTAGACTTCGTGTCCTACAAAATCTCAATCTCTAATGAACAATGTCCGAAGAAATCATATAAACCTCCTACACGGACACAATTACACAACTCATTTGAATTGATAATGTGCAAACGTGTTAAGAGGATTTAAACATGAGAGGCCTTAAAAACACAAGAGACACCAGAACGGTCCCGTTTAATGGAGCTATTTTTGGCTGCACACAAACCTGCTGGAACCTATTTCAGTTAGCAAGCAAACGCAGTAAAACAGCATTAATAGAAGCCTTTACTGAAAACACATGATCCCGTACGCTCCTGTGTGAAAACTGTGTTTTCAGGAGAATGCTGTTTGTCTATGTGTTTTTTTTCAGTGAATCTAATAAATAAAGAGCATTTTGCTGAGACTGACCCAAAGCCAAATGGACTAACCCAGCCGTGACTGTATAGCAGGATTTGGCATGGCCCTCAAAGTATTTAAGGCAATTATCTTTGCAGCTGAAATAAACAATATCCTGACTATAAAGGCCTCTTGTGAGAGTTTACAGGAGATGGAAAATATTTTTATCACTGTTTTTCTCCACTGAACAGGAGAGGCTGGATTAGTCTATACAGAAAGATCGTGTAATTATAAACATAAATGTGAGCTTTGAAAAAGCTTCAAATCCATCATTGTCTCTACTTACTGGCCTGAATCAAAGAAAAGAAAGCTGCACATTGTAGGATAAAACTGACATTGTAATATTTTGTACATGCATACTGTCATATAAAGAAAAAACATGGACTTCCACCAGCTTGTTTGGTGAATGATCAAGAATGATTGTGATTGGTGGATCACTGAAAAGCAACAAACTCCCATGTATTCAGAAACCTCTGGTAGATCAATCATGCAAAGTTTCCTTTTGTATTAAGCAGCAGAAAAGTTCTAGCATGACGTGTTTGAGTTCAATTGCCTTACTTGACACTGCATGTCTTGCCATGTGGGTGTTACACATGCACACATTGCAGTATATTGCGCAGCTCTACTTTGCAGTTAAAACCTTTGCTTCCTTCTATCAGTTGGTATCAACTGACTGTGTGCCACTGAATGAAGCATTCTTTTATTTTAGTAACTGTAAAGCAGATAAGCAGTCCAAGAAGACATCAGCGTTTTGAGCCTGTCGGAACTTCAAAGTTGTACGTGGAACCTAAAACCAGAATTTTTTAAAAATGTTTGTTGACTGTACACAACAGCATATCTGCCAAAGCCTCAGTCATGTGGATATCTTTAAAGCCATAACCTGCCTATGAACATCTCAGCATTTATACATGTTGACCTTTGTAAACATTTTATCTGGCCTTTGAGCTAATCTTATTCATACTAGACAAAGACAGATACGGGCATAGAGGAAGATTATCTTTCTAAAGACGTAGGAAACGAGACAAGCTTTCACTAAAATGTAAACATGCACTGGACAAATGAAAAGGAATGTTTTTCCTCTCACCCTGTTTGCTGTCACAGCAAAGTACTGCAGGTTCTGGAGGAAGCCAACGTCAGCGTGGATGCTGGTGAGATTGTTGTGACTCAGGTCCAAGAAGCGCAGCTTGCGGCAAAAGAAAAGCTGACTGGGGATCTTCTCGATCTTGTTCCTGTTCAGGTACAGCCTCTCCATGTTGGTGAGTGTTCCGATCTGAATGGGGATGTAGGCGATCTGGTTGTACCACAGCTTCAGGCACACAAGCCGGTGCAGGTGCTGGAAGCTGATGATCTCCTCGATCGTTTTCAGATTGTTGTCCTTCAGGTCAATCTCCTGCAGGTTGTGCAAACTAAAGATGGAGTGTGGAATGCGTTCCAGATCGCAGCGGACAAGCTCGAGCTCCGTCAGGTTGACCATTTTCTTCAGGCTGTTGAGCACCATCAGCTTGGTACCCTCGTTATTGATGGAGAGTTTCTGGAGATGCACACCCACATCCGTCACCACCTGCGGCAGCTTGGTCAGGTTACTTTTCAGTCGAAGCACTTTGAGACTTTTGAGCTCCCGAAGCCCATCGATGACAATGAAGCGATTGTTCTCAGCACTCAGGTTCCCAGTTAAGTGCAGCTCATTAAGGTTCTTCAGGCTGTAGATCCACAGTGGGATCTCCTTGATGTCTGTGAACTTAATGTGAAGAGACTTCAGGTTCTCTCTCAGGAAAGCAAGTGCTGGAGCCTCAATTTTAGCTGGTGTGTGATAGAGCCACATCTCCCTCAGGTTGGAGAGCTGGGCGATGATTGGTGGGATTGTTACGTCTGGGATGAGCTCCAGCTTGAGCACTTCCAGCTCAACCAGATCAAAAACTGTGTCTGGGATCCCACTGAGCATGAACAGATGCAGCTCCAGCTTCTCCTGAGAGTTCTTGGTGATGCGCTGCCTCAGCTTCTCCAGCGTCCACTCATTGTTCAGGTTCAGCTGCCTCAGCTTGTTCTCGCTCACCTCTGACAGAAACACAGCGAAGCGCTTGGAGTAGAGCGGGTCATACTGATCTATCATGTGTAGCATGAAGGCAAAGTCATTCTTCAAGTCAGGGATGTCACTGTAGCTACTTTCCTCACGGATGGATTCAAAGGAGTATCGCTTGAGGGAGCGGCTGACCATCCAACAAAGAGTGTACATGCAGATAAGACCATAAACTACCACCAAGCTGATGTAGAAACAGGCCAAAATCTTGAAAAGAGTTGCTAATGGGTGAGCGCAATAGAACGTGCTGTACCCTGTAAGTTTCTGGATGTTCACTGAGCACACTACGCTGAACCTGATGTAGCGTACGTAGTAGGCTGTGTAGCTAATAATAAGGATAAACTTGATAACTTTGATGATGGTCTGACGTATGTAAAGACGGTACACTATATCGCCCTCCTCTACGTGGATCCTGAACTTCTTCACCTTCTCAAAAAGAGCCTTGGCCTGCTCCCCTTCCTTTTTATCTAAAACCCCAGTTTCAGAGCGATCAACAATTCCTTGTTCAATCCTGGACTTTGTTCGTTGGAGCATGGGCACGCTAGCCTCCACATCCTCACTCACGCACGAGGCCTTCTTGTCCATTGAGCCGTTCATTTTTCCCAGAGGCTTGGGATCGCTCTCCTCCACAACGGTCTCAGACAAAGCTCTTGTTGTCCAAGGGGAATCAAAGCACTTGAGTAGGATGGAGACAAAGTGCTCCAGCTTAGAACTTGTGCGGGGGAACTTGAACCAGAAGTTGCTGCAGGCAAGAAAGATAAGAGTGTGGAGTAGCACCAGATAGGGGAAATATTTGGCAAACCAGTGTAGTTCGTTCTCGTAGCAGACAGCATCGACATAGTTATACTGATGGCGGTCGAGGTCGTACTGAATGCCTTTTGGTTCCGGCGCAAAGGCAGTGCTCACATTTGGGAGGGGCATGGTCTCGCAAGACCTGTCGACCACCCACTTGCAAGGCAGGCAGATCATCTTGTCCTGCGTGACCTGCAGTGTACCACCGAACACCGCAATCATCAGCATGACGACTGAGATGTAGTCGGTGAAAACGTCCCACCATGGTTTCAGGATACGGTACGCTGGCTGGGTGTCAGCAAAGTACCGGAGCTCTGTGATGGGAATCATGATGGTTTATCTAAAAAAAAAAAAAAGACAGAAAACAGTGGATTAGTTGGTGACATGTTGAGTTCAAAACATGCTGGACTGGATTTTGGAAACGTTAATGTTTTGGGGTGAATCTCAAGATATGTTATTCAACAAAATGATGGGAAAATCTGCTTTATGGTTGCCTCTGAACTAAAGCTGAAACAATTAGTTGACCGACAGCAAATAAATCACTAGCTATTTCGATGATTCTCCTATTCTGGTCATACAAATAATTCTGCTGGTTAGTTTGACTAGTTCCAGTTTCTGTGTGGAAAATAAGTAGGCCCACACAGGTTTACAGCTATACGCAACTGTTTCAAAGGAATAAAAAACAGTAGAGAGGAGGCATGAGGAGAAGATGTGACTCAGGTGTGAAAAGCTTCATTGTTTTACCACTGTTTAATTTGGAACCTGTTCCATCCTAAAGGTACAGCAGTCACTTTATTTAGATTAATGCTAATGTTATTATAACTTCCGATATTTTACAGTTGGGAAGCAATTCAATTCATGCAAACAGTGTCAGTACATCACATTCCTGTGATGTTGAGCCCATATTGCATGGAGAGATGTTGCAGCATAATTATGGTGTTTCCACCCTTACTTGAAAATAATATTTTCACAAACATCACAACTAGCACTGTTATCATCTAGTACTTACACATAAAAGTTTGACTTCATTGTTTTGCAATTCTCAACTGCAAGAAAATCTTGGCAGCCTCAGTAAAAGCAATCGATCAGCTCGGAGGCATTTGAGAAGGATTTTGAGCTGCTTCTTGATTCCCATTCCTTAATGTCAGTGCTGTTTGTGGGAAGGTTTAAGGTTGGGGTTAAGGTTCTAGGTTTTCTTACATTGTGAAAACAGAACTGCTTGCTGAATGCCAATATACTGTATATCAGTTTGCCAAACATTCTGTATGCCATTTTTTTTAAATGCACACTTTCACACACAGATCTTTCTAAGCTCTGGTTCTAGCAAGTCACTAAATCTTAAATACAATTAGGAACTGAAATCAAATTTAGTCATGATAACTGAGCCCAGTCAGCATGTTTAAGGTCAAGTGTGGAGGTTACCAGACTGGTAGCACACAAAGAGTCACTGTCATTACATTTGCTATATATTTGCTGTGCATCAGGGATATCCTGGGTGTCCAGCTTGATCCAACTGAACACTGCAGTTCAGAGATTGCAGAGCAAGCCAGAAGCAAAAGGACCACAGGCCCTGACACAGCACGACATGTTCACACAAATCATTGTTCCTCCTTCTGATGTGCTGCTATTTCTCTGCATGAAGTTCAATCATTAGATGCTGGGTGTCAAATCACAAACAAATATCTGAGGAAACCCCAGAAACACGAAAGGCTCTTTCTTATCTTTGATCAGAATGAGTAGGAATATTGAGGTCAAGTCAAAAACAACAACTACAAATTTGACTTCTCCTTCTCAGGCAAAATGCAAGCAACAACAAGTGAGATCAGGCAATCAGGGGACTAATAAACCCCAAAACCAAAAACATTCTCCCAAGCATCCGTTTAAGCTTGAGTGCAAATGTCAATCCATAAATAGACGTCTTCCTTAAGTTGATGTGTGAGTAATGCAATTCATTTCAGCAATCGAAGCAGTTTTTCTAATCTTACTCAAGTTGTTTCAAAACTTAATGTTAACTGAAGACTAAGCTATTACGTGCAAAAAACCTCACCCTGTCTGCTCAACTTACCCCTGACTTACAGGAAAAGGATGAAAGAGGATAGCTGGTCAAGTGATCACAAAAAAAAGCCTTGTTTTATCCAGTTCAAACCAGAACAGCAGTACAGTCATTGTGGGCCTCCTCTGTTACTTCAACTCAGAAATCACAGCACACAGTGACCCCAACAGCTGCCAGAACACCTCTAAATGTGGTCTTTCTCTTGGTATCACAAACAACAATACAATATTCATTCTGCTAATTAATAACACATCCAAACCGGATATGCAGTACAATAACATGTTTAGGCTGAAAGGTTGAGCAACACTTCAACAAATATCTTCGCACTTTCTCACTGGAAGAGAAACTTGAAGCAGTAGGCGTTGTCTCTAAAATCAAACTACGGAAGAAAGGCCCGTCATAAGACCGCACAGATAAGATCAAGTAAACTGTAACAAGGAAGATTCATGCAGCATGTCTTCAAACAAAAAACTCACTCCAAATGAATCCCATTTCTATGGAAGCCCATTTCAAAGTTTTCTCAGTTAAAACAAAAAAAATGTAAAACTAAGCTTGATGAATTTTTTTTTTTCAATATTCAAATGTTATAATTATGAGATAAAACAGTCAAAATAATGTGATATCAAAGTAATAATGATGAGATAAAAAGTCAAATTATGAGTTAGACGGTCACCATATATCTCATACTTTTGACTTTTTATCTCACAATTTTTACTTTTTTTTTTTTCCTTAACAGGCAGAAATGGGCTTCCATTATTTCCAGATCCAGTTACATAATCATAGTCAAGGGTATCTTTAGTTTAAAAGAACAATCAAGATTTGTTTCCTTTTATCCTGGCACAGGAAAAAAAACAATGTCTGGGAGTAGCTTATCTTGTCTATGTATCACACTGCCTGTGTTCCCAGGAACATCTCTCAAGAATTTAAACCAAGAACTTACTGATCCCTTTCACCATTCCACCATAAACAGGACCATCTGAAGATGATATCCTAATCCTAATTATAACTTGATTAAAAAAGAATAAGTCCAGACTAGATTACATGGCGACTCTGCTCTTGGCTTCCTGTTTGTAGCCTTATCCAGGCACATTACTTGAACAGAGCTGCTTTTGTGTAGGCAGTCTCTGTGGATGAGGCTCTGACACGCAGGCTGAGAGAGCTGCAGGTGAACCTGGCCACTGTGAGAGCCAATATATTACAGAGTCAGCTATAATTTCCCTCAAGGACACAAGTGTCTCTTGACCGAAGCAACAGTCAAACAGAGAGAGATAATCCTATCATGACTCTTTCCAGTTTATACTGTTAATACTAATCCATGTGGAGGCAGGGTTCAGTCTGCTTGTTGAAGAGAATGATTTAGAAAATAGATGGAATTGAACACAGATGAATGCCAGCGTTACCGCTGCCAATACTTTTATAACATCCCATTAGATTGATAAATGCCTTTGTGTTTGGTAGATCTCTCAATATCTCCCTGCAACAACTTCAGGAATTTTCATCTTAGACTTAGAATTTACCTACAGGACCCTCAAAATCCAAGCCACAGAGAGCCTCGCATATTTACAGACTTCTTCTCCATCCTGACACCACACCCCGTAAGTGTTATCAATAGGGGTTGTTATATATTATAATAAACATAAAACATGTTTTTCTGTTTTAGGTCATTGTGCATTGACTATTGGGTTGTTGACTCAGTCATCTGTAATTGTCATATTGGGTTTAATAAACTGTAATTGCCATTTTTAGTATTTTCTGACATTTTGTTGTATAAATGATTACTTGTTTATTCTCGAAGATAATTGGTTGATTATTTAGCAATTAAAATAATCATTAGTTGCAGACCTAGAGCACAAATTAAAAAACCTTAGAAAAATGAATGCACCTATCTTATATTCTCCTTAAATGCACAGTACATAACTTCGGCCACAAGAGGTGTCTCAGTAAAACAACGAAAACGAAAGACGTAGTTTGGTGACATAGTGAAGTAACATGGGATAATGGGAGCAATCGTCTTCATTGTTAAACAACCACCATTGCTGATGAAAATTAATCTGACATCTTCACAGACAAGGTAATGTATTAATTTTAATCACGTTACATTTAGTCACGTTCGCCTCCCTTCTTCCTCATTTTCTGACATATGATCTGATGGTTCCCCAGAAGTTATGGCAACAGTTGATTGAATAAAATGCACTGTCTCCTTGAATAAAAGTACATATTTCCGTGGGATTGAACATTGTTACATTATTATAATAATTATTAATATTATTATCATGATAGACAAGAATCTTGATGTAAACTCGAAATATTATCTTTTCAATAACATTAACATTGAAAAATAATTTGCATAAATAAAGCAAATGTCCAACTGGGCAACTTTCATGCATTAATTCAGGATATCCGCCACAACTAATTACTGTTCCAACATCCCACCGCATGAAACTTATTAACAGACCAGAGATTGCTGCATTGCTAAAAAATGAATCTGTGGGACGCTTTCAACTAACGATCAACGATCATGTCCGGATGATACCTTCTATCGCCTCTATACCAATTCCCATGAATCCCTAACACGAAAGCCTCTTATTCAACCAATACTTAAAACTCTTGGCTATAAGGTTTTGTTTTTTCTTCTGCATAAACAAACCATTCCACAACCCAATGTATTTGAGAGGTGAAACTATATAACCCTGGTTTTCAGTCACCTCCCTGTTGCTGGGTTCAGACTGGGTAAACTTTGATAGGTGTACATCAGGTGGAAAAGGGTTCAGGATTAGATACTCACATTCTCCCAAAACATGACATTTACCCTGTTCCTCGAAAAACCAAACTCTTCTTGTCTGGCCACCGAGAAACAACAGAGTTATCACAGCTTCTGTTCTCGACCCATCTGCTCAACCTTGGAAACTCCGGACTTGCAACATCAAGTCATGGAGCAGACAGAGCAGTATTTTCAGTCTTGACCAGGTCTAACTGGTTTTGGCTCACATTCTTCTACTTTTCTTTTCAGGATGGCACTGATGGTGATGTCATCTTCACACATGCTCACAATCCACACAGACAAGGGGCATTGAAAACCATTTTGTAAACGCACAGGATGATGATTTTTATGAATGATATGACTAGTTGCACGTCCACAATAACAGACCTGAACAAGGACGTAATGCAGATATCACACCAGCCATTTAAGCCCTTTCACAGTGACACAATATTGTAAGTGTTGCTGCAATATTCCTGTCACAATGAAATCACCTCGAGGCAACCTTAATTCAACAATACAAAAAAAAAACCCCACTGCATTTCATAATGGAATTCCTCTTTTAAAAAGAGGACCAACAGTTAACACGGATCTCAATCTACAACACTATTACAAATCTATTGTGTACTACACTATCGGCAATGTTTGTGTCATTACCAGAACAGCGTTACCTTGCTGGCCTTCAACTGTGGACGAAACGTTACTGGTATACTGTAGAAATATTTTATAAAATATTCCAAAAATAATCTAAGAGTCTGACAGGGATTCGGTGTAATAACATGTAACCCAAAGCCAGAAGAGCGACCTTTCATTCGGTGGTCGTCTCCTCAACGGCACTGCCGAGAGCCGACGGGGGGAAACGATGTCTCATACCGATGCCCAGTTAGCAAACTGCGGCACTGAATTCACAACGAAAAAGACACAAACGGCTAACTAAGCTAGTTAACGTCCACGCACGAGAGAGAATTCAGGAAAGACCCACCTGTTTTAATGAAGCTGGTGTCTCTCGCCACCTCCTCACACGGGTGACACATTTCTCAAACGTTTCTCAGCGGCTGCGGCTGGTCTGACACCGGGCCGGAGCGCCGTTCTACAGTGACGGAGGAGAAAACAGCTCCGAGACACGAGCCGAGCGGCGGTTCGGCTCTCTGGCGGAGACTGGCGGAAGTGCCGACACATGGCCGGTGTCAAAATAAAAGCACGGCGGGAGCGTGATACACCGATCGTGATGATAAACAGCCCGAACTGATGTGACCTTTATTTAAAACCTTGTATGATAGTGAACGTAGAGAGATACGTAGCCTATTTTAATGGAGTTTTGCCATTAACCACACATATGGTGTTTGTCATTTTAAAATATGATTTTCCAAGTCAAGATAAGACTCAGTTTGTGATCAAATGAATGACTGTGAAAATATGTATGTGCTTTTGTTGAACCCTCACCAAAACCCATGACTTAAGCACTGTAGAGCTGCTCCTGTTTATTAGATAGCTCACAAAACTGACAGACTCCCCATTCACTGCTGCAGTTGTGATTTTCATCCATTTTAGTGTTTTTCATGTGCTAAGTTTGTGGCCATGTTGGCATTGGTGACTGTGTTGATGTAGTTCAGAGCGGATTAACTCAAAACTAGATGGTATTTTACTATCCTGATATCAAACAGCGACTTTATTGACTTGGGAAATCATATTTTGCATCGACAAACATCCATTGTCTGTTACTGCTTATCCCTTTCAGGGTCACCGGTGGTCGAGCCAGTTCCAGCTAACATTGGTTGAGGGTCGGGGTTCACTCTGGAGAAGTCACCAGTTCGTCACATTACTTACATATAGGGAAAAACAACCATTCACACTCCCATTCACTCCTACTGACAATTCAGAGCAACCTAACTTTCTTGCATGTCTTTGGATTGTGGGAGGAAGCCAGAGTACCTGGAGGAAACCTCACACAGAGAACATGCAAACTCCACACAACCCAGTACCTTCTTGCTGTGTGGCAACAGCAGTAAACATTGTGCCGCCATTCTGCAAATTGACAAACATCATATGTGTAGTTCCTGGAGCAATTCAAGCTGGACCAAACAATGATTTGCCTCTCTCCATTCACTACCATACAAAGTTTTTTTCAAAATAAGGTCTCATGGGGCAAACCAGAACCAAACCATGGGGCTTGTGACTTTGACTCTCTATAAGGATAATACACATCTAAATTGGAAATTTGGAAGAGACTCTGACTCATTTGATATGTTACTATGATGTATAGGACACACTCTACAATAAGGTACCATAACATTTGAGTAGCTACTAAGGAACGACTGAGGAATGAATGAGGAGTTACTTTGTAATTAATGAATCTTTAGTAAGTTATTCCTAAATAACTGTCCTGACCCTCGGGGCCACAGTGATAAGCCCTTAATCCAGCCCAGAACAAACTGAATTTCAAATATTACTGTTAATATTGTGGATTAGAGATTCTACTATCTATACAAAGAAGTAGGTCAAGAAAGCCTTCATGTGATTGTGGAGAGGTGTGTGTCTGGGTGTAACCATTAATGCCAGGGTGTGTAAAGCACTTTTGGAGGAAAGGGACAGCGATATTGAACACAACAAAATGAATAATAGGCCCGATATAGAGATGGTTGTGGTCTCCCCACCAGTGCAACATTTGAGAAAGTTCTTATTTTCATTACCAAAAGACAAATGTGGTCAGTGTCATCTACACTTCTGAAGTGGTGCATTTCAAAAAAACTTACAATAAAACTTTCAGAGGACTGTTCCTATTAAATAATGCATGTTTGCTTAAATTAGGTCTTATGAATAAGGAATGAATGCTTCCTGTAAAAATTAATTGTGCAGAATATAATATGGATGAGCTTGGAGTGTTTAGGGATTATGTGTTTCAGGGTAGACAGCTCAACCTTTTGCTATTTGTCATTTGCTTCCTGTGGAGAAGGGTGTTTATTCTGTTCTGGTTTATCAAATGTAAGCCTTATATCGACATCCCTACATTTTATTTATCACTCAGTAATGCAGGAATACATAAAAAACCACACGTAGCCTCACCACAGAGACAGTGTGTCAGCACTGGGAAGTCTCCCAGCTCTCAGTCTCAGACTGACTGCAGTTCCCCTAAACAAGCTCCCATCACGTCTCCAAGCAGGATGGAGCAACAAACCCTTCAATCTCAAAAAGCTCAATAAATGTGTCATTTGTGCTGATTATCATTCAGCTCAGCTGGACACTCCTGCAGCAGCTGAGGCCTTCGCTAAGTGGGACAACGGCAGAATTTGTTTTAATTTATCCCCTCTGTACTTCTCTGTCTCCCTCTGACTCACTGGCAAACGATGAGGTGATAAAAGCTGTCTGCACAAATCAGTGCAATAATAACATTAATACAGGCCTGCAGCAGGATTTTGGCCCTGATCTGTGCTGCGCTGGCATTCCCAGAAATATTTGTAAGATTGGAAAGAAAATCTAAATCTGAGAGGTGGTATTAAAATCAGTATGTCAGCTTCAGGTGGTCGTGTTCAAAGAAACAACTTCCCACATGAGGATGTTTACTTAAGTATTTTACTAAGTACAATTTTTATTTATACTTTATTTCCATTTCCTGTTCTTTAACCGTCTATTTCACTACATTTTACCCAACCACTTTTATTTGATGAATTTAGTTACTGGTTTCTTTGCAGGTTGCATCAAACTAGATCCATTTCAAATTCATTCATTTTAATGGCAACTGGACAAAAAATACAGACTCCAATAATCAGAAAATTGCTGAATATTGCATCCGATAATCACTAAACCCATACTGTCTATAGATACATGTATAAATATATAACTTTCTGTTGACTTTAATTGAATTTTACTTTTGATCATTTAAGTATGGTGACAAAACACAAAAACATTTCACAAAACACAACAAGATTGTGGAAAACAACATTAAACACAACCAGGCCATTTTGCGGTTTGAGAAAAACAAAACCACATTCCACAAAACAGATAAGATTAGATATTACCAAACATAACATTTCATGGCTGTTGTTGAGATGCTTTGTTTCAACTGTCAGGGCCACTGTACTTAACACTTTTACTCGAGGATTTTGTGTATGGGTAATTCACTTTTACCAGAGTAATATTTCATCACAATATCTCCACTTATCCAAGTATTGCCCGAGTAATACATGCTTTATTTCATTTCTGTTCGGAATGACACTACTTTTATGCAAACAACTTGAAATGACACCTGCCAACAATGGGTTAATAACGTTTATTTTGAAACTACCGACACGTGTGATGTCATCAGACCGCGACAAACCAAACCGAACGTCTCTACTCTTTCCATGTGATGAAACCGCCTGTAACGTTTATGTTCCTAGATACTTAAACATCAGCTGCCATGTCTGTTTTACGTACATGTTGTGTTATTTTGCGTTCATCGGATTCTTCGTGGACGATGCCGACGGTCCGCCGGTTGTCTCGTTGTTATCACAGTGCTGTGTTTACCAGTCGCCCAACGACCCCCGCGGCCAGGACGGGTCTCCTCTCCTCACAGGACCAGCGCACTTCTCATATTTTGTCACCTGCTGACAGATGTCACAATGGTTATAGAGGATTCTCAACTTCACCGAGTATCAGAGGTGGAGCTGTTGGAAAGATCGAGTCAAAACATTATCAACTCGTTTACACCTGCAAGGTACACCTGAGTTTGGACATATTATATCTGGTGTTTTAACGTCGTGTACCTGACGTGTTGTTTGTATCACCTGTGCAGGTTTGCTCTACCAGGTCCAAGCAGACGATTTCCAAGCAGGCGTATCATAAAGGAGTTGTGATAGTGACGTGTCCAGGCTGCAAGAAGCACCACATCATCGCCGACAACCTCGGCTGGTTCTCGGACCTGGAAGGGAAGAGGTCAGTGGTGTTTCTGAACCTAAAGCAGAATGTGTTATCTATTCATAACGACATCCAAACCAAACACCACAAACCTACAGTCAAAAAAAAAAGTTTGCTACTTAAAATCAGTTTTGTATGATTTGTTTTTTAATCATAATTTTAACTAATGTCATCAAGGCAGCATGAAGTCAGCTTGTTTTGTGTAAATCAGACAAACAATAAGGTAATATTAGATATTTGTTATGTTAGTATTTGAGGTTAAAAAATGTGATATGTGTAATAATAATAATAATCAGCTTTATTTACAGATCCAAATAAAACATCAAGTGAATAAAACGAGGTACACGCCGTAGACACGAAACAGGAAGCACAAAGAGAGTAACACAGAACGTCAAAAAACAAATAAATTGTAAAAAAAAAAAACAACAAAAAAACAACGACAACAACAACAAAAAACGAGTTCTTTTAAAAATATCAAGAATATTTTCAATGCACAATCTACACAAATAACTTGTAGAGCTCACAGCAGGTGTTACAAGTTTACAGAGCACATCCATAATGGAGGAACATAATGTTAAATCTTGTTCATTATAAATCTTAGTTTCCAGATGTTTGTTAGGGAGAAATGGTTAAATTCTAGATGTATTTCTGAATGGAGGAAGCCAGACTGAACAGCTGAATTATCATAATTGTCTGAACTGGGGTTTTAGTCTGCAGTTATGGAATGGGACAGAGAACCAAGGCTGTTAGATATTTGGCTATTTTGATACCCTTTTTACTTCCCATAATCATTAACTCTGTCTCACCAGTAATGAATTGTGAAGATGTGTACAGATCTGGACATTTTACAGAAGAAAAATAAACTTGGTAGTGCACTCTGGTGGACAGATAATGTAATGGCGACTGCTTTTAAATGACCTTAAAAAATTACTAACATTTCTGGCCTTCAACTTTTTGTAACTTATGCACAGACATGGGTGCTTATAGCAGTGTGTCTATAATAAGGATGATATATTGTCATTCTGTTTTATATAGTTCTACATTTATAGCTCATACTGCACTTTATTGGGAGGTACAAGGTGAAAAAAATGCATTTTTGGGGGGCCAAAACGTGCATCACACTAACACATCAAGCATGTCTAAGGAGAATAAGCTGTTTAGAATCAGACATCTTTGATTTACCAATAACTGCATGCACAGTATATTTCAGAGTGATTCATAATCTGTGTGTTGTTGTTGTTGTTTTTTTACACCTCAGAAACATTGAGGAAATCCTTGCTGCCAAAGGAGAGACTGTGAGGAGGGTTGAAGGAAGTGCTGCTCTGGAGATTGTTTTGGATGAATCCTGGAAAGACAAGTCACAACGTGCTGAAGACACCAAGAAATCGGACAGTGACCCAGAAAAACAATAATACTGTGTTTGTTCTGTGTATATTTATATGAAGATGTGTATATTTAATTTAATAATAAAACACAAATGAATCGCTAATAAGTGTGATTGCATTCTGTATGAGTAAAAGACAAGTACTCCTTTAAAAAGTGTCTAACTACATCCAAATGTAAACACTAAACTGCGCCGATAATATGTGAAGATAGTAGTTTATTATATTCTATCCAAATATTGAATGCAGTTCGGCTCTAAATGTGTATAAACTCATGATTGATGTTATTTTAAGTAAATGTTGAATGCAATCCGCTCCAAACCCGCCTGTATTGATATTTTTGCTGAAAGACCGCAAGCTCTCGCGAGAACGGCGCGTTGTTATTGCAATAGATAGCTAGCACGCAGCCGGGTTATCTAGATTTCTGCAGTCTTCCTCATCTGAAGGACTGCAATGGATGCTGTCGGAGCCCTAGACGAGGCAGAGAGGCCCCGGCATCGTCCTTTCCTCATAGGGGTCAGCGGAGGAACCGCCAGCGGCAAGGTCAGTCCGTTTCCAGCCGGTGGATCTCCTGATCACGGAAATTAGCATCCCGTGTAGCTAGCAGTGCTAACGTTAGCACTAATCGAACTGTCAAAGCGGGCTGTCACGCCCCCCTTGGTCAGTTAGCTAATATTTTCTTGTTATTACCCATTAACACAGAAGAACATTCAGTTATTACACTTGTGGCCTGTTAACAACACTTCTCTGTGACCTTTTTCGCGCTTCATGCTGCTAACTAGCTGCTGTAATACATGTCTCGGTTCCCTCGCAGCGCCAGCGGAGAGTCAGCTAATAAACATTACACTGAGAAGGTCACTGATAACACACCTCACGTCAAACTTGACGGGATTTGTCCCCACAAAGTTACAGAAACAGTAACCTTAGAAAGCAGTGTGACGGGTCATAAATAAGAACAGTTGAGTGAAAGACGTTTTTCTGCCACAGTCAACAGTTTGCGCCAAGATCATGGAGCTCCTGGGCCAGAACAAGGTGGACCACCGCCAGAGGAAGGTGGCTATTGTGAGCCAGGACAGCTTCTACAGGGTCCTGACCCCGGACCAGAAGGCGAAGGCTCTGAAGGGCCAGTACAACTTCGATCACCCAGGTAAGGCCACAGTGGTGTGTTCCCTCCTCCCCCTCCTTCTTGAGTCCTTGCGCATTGGTGTGTTTGTAAACAATACTACACTTTTCCCACCTGACTACATGCTAATCCTAGTGTGGATTTAATTTTCTTTTGCATGCTTTTACAGTGTAATTGTGTCCATGTCCTCAGAGTTTATTCTGTAGGATACACTTTTTTCTTTCTATGATATGGCTGATTGTCTGGGTTAGTCTGTGGATTCATTTTTCAGGTAACTTGTAGAAAATAACCTTTTAAGTTTCTTATGTATGTAACAAGTTGAGTTATTAATTCATTATTCATTTGTTCATTCATGATAAACTGTAAATAGATAGTTCTATGTACGGTTTGTGGCATGTAGTCAACCTGTCACATACTTTTAGGAAGGAACTTAGAATCCTCCTGTTCAGATTCTGCAGTTAAGGAAACTTGTCCTAACTGTCTCCACACTAACATCGACTCTTCCGACTCTCTTTAATATCTCGCAGAGGCATTCGACAATGAGCTAATGTACAAAACCTTGAAGGACATCGTGGAGGGAAGGGTGGTCGAAGTGCCGACGTACGACTTCGTCACTCATTCAAGGTATGAAGGAAGAATTTCACGTCTTTTGCCAGTTTGTCACAGATCTTACAATTCTTCTCGCTGTCGCCTCTGCGTAATGAACCGTGTTTGTGTCTGCAGGTTGGAAGACAGGATCACAGTTTACCCAGCAGATGTCGTCCTCTTTGAGGGGATCCTGGTCTTCTACCCGCAGAAAGTGCGTGATATGTTTCACATGAAGCTTTTTGTGGACACGGATTCGGACGTCAGACTGTCTCGCAGAGGTATCGTGTCTCCCCCATGTGCAATATTCTATTTGTTGCCACAGCATATTAAAATGCCTGATTTTATTTGTAGTTCTGCGAGACATGAGCAGAGGAAGGGACCTGGAACAGATTCTCACTCAGTACACAACATTCGTCAAGCCTGCTTTTGAAGAGTTTTGTTTGCCTGTAAGTATGAAATAATCTATTTTATATTTATATTATATTTTATTTTATGTCTAAAGACATCTGTTTTCTCTCGCAGACAAAGAAGTATGTAGATGTCATCATTCCAAGGGGAGTTGACAATATGGGTGAGTGTTCCCTGTGATAAAAGATGCTTCTCTGCCAGTTTGCTCAGCATGAATTCTTTTCAAATCATCCGTCTCTCACCAGTGGCCATCAACCTCATCGTGCAGCACATCCAAGACATACTGAACGGTGACATCTGCAAATGGCAGCGCGGGTCCATTAACGGGCGGACCTTAAAGCGGGCCATCGCCGAGCAGAGCGGCCTGCAGAACGGAGCCGCTAATCCCCCGGGGAAGAGGGTGCTGCTGGAGCCCAGCTGTCGGCCTCACTGAGGACCTGAGCAGGTGGACGGATGCATCCGGACTGTATGATACGAGCTTTGAGATTTTCAGATCATTGCTGCTGAATTGTGCTGGATGGGTCGGCAACTTGCGAGGCCAATCTCAGCCGCTGCAGGCATTTTTTTTTTAAAAAAAAGAAAAGATAATCCACAATCCCACAGTGGTACAAGCACTCAATGCTGTGACCTCTTCATCTTTTACCGTAATTACTGGTTCATAAAACTAATACGCATATATAACAGTCTTTTCACTTGTAACAGTCTTCCATGATACCGTTTGATTTTTTTTTCAGTGTTGACTGTGGTTAGATGACCTGTTACTGAAATGGAGGATTATGGGAGTATTTGAATGTTTAATTTTAGTCGAGCTTTTGCACTTTGACCTATATTTATATCTGCTTTTTATGGCTTTATTTTTTGGATTATTCCATTTAAATTATTTTGTCGCTTTTCTGCTGCGTTTCCTGTGTGTTTTAAGTTATTTAGATCACATCTGGCCAGATGGCTGCGTGTTTAGTTCACCCAAAAAAAAAGGAAGATTCAGTCACCATCTACTTACCCACATGCCAGCGGAGTTTTGGAGCTCACAAATCATTTCTGGAGCTTCACAGCAAAACAGTGTTGCCTCATTCTCCTTAACAACTGAAGTACTTGTACTCTGGACTTGTTTTACAATGTAAAAATAACCAAAACACAAAAAGACATAACATAACAGGCCTGTTATGTATCTTTATTCACTACCTTTTTAAAGCCAAATTCATCACTTGAGCTGCTAAGCTAAAAGCTCACAGCCCGTTTGAGGTGGGTGCACGATCTTGACCTTGTGTCGAGGGTGTAAATAATGTCTTTTCACATCAGTTTGGGATTTTGAGGCTTCCAGAGTCTTTGATCACAGTTGTATGGAGGCAATTTTTTTATTTTTTTGCGGTTGTGTAATGTTTTAAAACAAGTCCCCAACAACGGAGAATGCTTCAACGCTGTTTTGCTGTAAATATTTTGTGGATTATGAAACTTCTCCCGACTTTCCGCCCGCACGAAGGTTGAGCAGACAATGATTGAATTTACATTTTTTGTGTGAACTCATCCTTCTGGTATCGAGTGCTTCCTCTTTGATTTACAGTTCAATACATGCCTTAATTTTTTTAAGTTCATTTTCCACTGACCATTCTGTAAAACAATAAATGGAAATTCTATGAAATGTGACTTGAAATGAAAATGAAACTTCTGAGAGCGTGTATAGAAACAGAGCTGTTTGTTTTATTGGAGTTTGATAGCACAGTGTGATGTGTTGGTTTTGACCATTATCCCTGAAAAGGGATCGAAAGATGATTTTACTACAGCACATATTGGAATGACAAACACACAAGTCGCCGAGGACTTCAGTCGCACGCAAACACTCGTTCACACACCGACATGGGACTGGGATGTGATTGTGAACTGCCCGATGGTTCTCTACACCTGAACACGGCACACAATGATTCAGTATGACATACATAGATCACAGCATCTTTAGTAATTTATCTTTTTGTGTTTTTGCTTTGCTTTTTTTAGTGCACATACGTATGGCACTTTGGGAGAAGCTAAGCTCTTCTCATAAGCATAAACATCCTTTTTAAGAACAAAAGGAGCACTGTATATAATACATTTCATAACCATACATGATTCTTACACAAAATGTCTCAAAACAAACTCAGTCTCTAACGGTCATCCCCTCTTCAAGTTCAGATCCCCTCACAGCCCCCCACAGCAGACTCTCAGGTACGCCGGCCCGCGTCTTGACGTCACAGTTCAGGGCAGGCGGCTCTGGAGGTTCTGCTGTTCGGGGAGGGTGAGTCGAGGAGATGGGTTGCAGAAGATGACCAACAAATGGCACGTACATAAAGGAAGAGGAGGGAGCAACTCGAGGAGTAATGGACCATTCAGCTCAATCTCACACACACACGCAACAGCTCCACTCTAAAACAGAGAGCCCAGGGAGCAGACTTTGGTTATTTTCCGTAGCGTCTCCCTGTCCGCTCTGTGTGACTCGTCACTCCTCCTTGGCACCAGGCTTCCTCCCAGTTTCGCCGTAGTCACTGAATCTCTTCCCCCGTCTAAACGCCAGAGCTGCAGTAATCCCAATTATAATCTCCCAGAGCCGCGGAGCTCTTTGTAAACCTCGGCCACGCTTCAGTCGTCTGTAGTTTGTTCAGCATCCCCCACGATGAGTCTCCCATTAGCTCCAGCGGATAGCTTCCATTCGTCTTTTCTCTCAGTCTGTAGTAAAGTGGAGTTAGTGTCATGAAGCACAGTTGGAGGTCAGTCTTGGAAAAGGCCCACGGGCCCTAGGTCTTCTCCTCGCGGTCCGTCTTGCGCCTGGTGATGTTCCTGGGCTTGATCTTCAGCGACAGCTCCCACAGCGCCTCCTCCGCCAGGTGGTCACTGAAGTCGTTGAAGAATGAGACGATGTCTTCGTTGCGCTTCAGCTCATAATGCCTGCGATGAGAGGAGGTCCAAGTTTGATTAATGCAGTCATTCACTCAGTGAGAAGGAATAAACAGCCTGTGTGGAGATGGCACTGATGCTTTATAATATTAAAACGTAATGAAAGGCGTACGTTGTGTTTCCTGCCAGTGGCAAACAAATGATGACATTTATTACTGTGATGGATGTCCACAAAGCTCTCTAATAATACATCAGCATTGTGTGCATCTTTCCATCGTACTGTAAGTGGACTTACACTTGCTGGAAGCGCCGCATGCTGTCCAGGATGTTGAACTGCTGCCAGCGTTTGGAGAAGTTGACCTTCCCGTCAATGAGGTCGGGGTTCCCGAGGTGGACGAAGGTCAAGTCCTGTAGAATGAGACCGCTGGAAGAAGGAAGAGTCGTGTTAGAGGAGTATTTCACCACTGGAAACATGGTTCTTGCATAAAACTGGGCTGTGTGTGCAGTAGAAAGACGTAAATATGTTTTACATAATTGCTACATGACCAGAGAAAACAGAAAATCGGTAAAGTTGTTTAACTGTTTAACTTGCAGACATGCGCATATACATCGGTTTACTTACAGGTACGGGATGCATGGAGGCTCCACTTCAGCCAGAGCAGCTCTGTATGCTCTGAAGGAGGAGGAGCTGTCAATCAACGTGCAATATTCCTCCAATCCCTGAGAGACGGATGAGCAGGTAGAATAACATGAGAGAAAAGTTTCAGACATAATCATAATACTTCTCTATGATCAATACAAATAGATGTGTAGATTCTGAGATGGAGATCTTTGCAACATCCTCACAATCCTCTCACCTCTGAGGTCTGTTTCTGCCACTCCAGTCTCCTGATGGGGGCAGAGTCCAGGGCGGACAGTATTGCCAAGTAAGAGTTGAAATTATTCAACTTTCTTAAGTGCTGCAAGAAGAAATGTGTATAAATGTGTTAAACAACAATGAAAAGATCTGACAATTAAGATGTTTGAGTCTGATGTGACAAACCTTCATTATCTTTATGAACTTGAGAAGCAGCTTCTCTCTGTCTTGGGCTTTCTCCTGCTGGATTATCAGAGAGCGGACCCTGCAGGATAAAGAGGAACAAACCGTGTGGTGGTGTCAACATTTATGTGGGCAAGATGGCGTAAGAGGGGAAGCGAGGAATACCAATTGAGGCCACGAAGCTTGTGGTTTGGGGTCTTACCAATAGCTCATGTTGTTAAAGTGCTCTGTGAACTGAGTCAGGTTCGGACTCTTCTCCTCATTCTGCTCCTTGGCCCAAAGCAGTACCTCGGGAATCTTAAGGGAAAACAGGAAGAGGAAATTATTGGGTTGGAGCTCTGTGTCCAAACACAATTAATGTCCGCAAACACTGGGGAGGATTAACACAAAGAAGCAACTGTACCTCAATTTTATAGAAAAGCTCAGCATCGAGGAGAGTGAGCTGATCGGCGATCTCATGACTGCGGAAGTCATGGAGAGTTCCAGGCCTGAGAGGACACACAAAGTATTAAGTCTTCACCTTAAATTTCTTGTATTGCATTACATTAGATGCAGCCACAGGACTGATGGATAGAAAGGACTCTCTCAGTCAGGTCTGTCTGTCTGTCTGTGTGGTGCAGCTTAACGTCTTTACAGGAAGTTAATCTCAGAGTGTGAATCCAATTGTTTTTCTGCATTTCTAACGAATTCGGGTCGCCGCAGCAGATCATCTCTTCCCATCTCGCCGGCACACTGGGGCCTGCCCGACCCAGCAGGGAAATCTGATTTTATGATCGGCATATCTGTTTGACATTTGATTTGATTTTTTATGCTGGATGCCTTTCATGACGCAACCCTCCCTATTTATCCAGTTGTGCAATCTAGAGTTTTGTGTGATCTGTTCATGCAGGCAGGGCTTAAAGAAAATTAGTACCACTACAAAGTACAAATGCCAGTCAAATATGCGAATGGCTTTAGCAGCTTTTGCAGATTCGCTTCACTCACCAGCCAAAGACAGTGGTGATCATTGGGAGTGGCTGGAAAAATTTTAACACTCAGTAGTCATTTGGATTAATGACAAAGAGCTTATTTCTTTCCTATTTTCCATTTCTTTGTTCAAAAATGCTGCACTGGCCGGGGTATTCTGGCCATTTCCTGTCATGGCCTGATTTCTGACACTGTGTTGCAGATTGTTTTAGGTAACAAGTAATTCTGCCGTTGGTAGAGAGAGATCTCGGACCATCATTTTGAGTTGAAGATGAAAGATTTTTAACATTTCTTTTCTCACAATTGTCAGCTTTCATCTCAGACGGCCCATAACATTTGTTGTATTTATGCTTGTATTTATATATATTGTATTAAGTTTCTAAAATATTGATGGTAATGTTGTTTTGAATACTGCAACGTCACATGACCATGATCAAATGTATGCAGGGAAACCGGAAACAACCTCAGGCATCATCCTGATGAAGGCAACATAGCTAAAACTGTTTTGGGTAATAATGTATGTGGAGACGAGTTGTGGAGTGTATTTCAATATGGGATTCAGTTGAAACATTATCAAATGTCAAACATAACACCGTCTGTTATCCTCAAAGGTACTGACTCAACACATCCCATACTGGTATCAGAGGAACGTGACCCTGGACTCCATCAGTACCTTGCAGAGACCCCTCGGGCAGCGAGTGGCTTGAGGGAGTTAGTGTAGCGCAGCAGCTTCTTCTGCTCCACCTTATCCAGGATGTTCTTGCGGAGCACACGGGCGAGGCTGAGCTCGCCGTTACACACCAGTGTGAACACCAGGTCCATCAGCTGTTTCAAGATGTCCTCCGTCAGCTCCACCAAGCTGGAAGAGAGAGGAAAGAGAGGAGGCAAAAAGCAATTTAAGTGGTTGTTGTGATAAAACGTGAATTAAAGGGAGATTTTGGAACGCTCTCACGAAAATCAGGACATCTTTTGTGTTTATAGCCGTCAGCAGAATAACAATAAAGCTCTTAGGATGATTGTGTACAAATAAACATAATTTACGGCTCCAGTTCACTGTGAGCGAGATAATAAGACTAGTATGAGTGACTTTTATTGTTATGTTTCACCATCATGATTTTATTAATAAGTTCCATGCTACTCACCACAGCTCATCAACCACACGAACCAGCACAAAGAACGTGTTCTTGCTGACTCGCTTCTTGAAGGTGTCCGGACTGTGGCAGAACCTAGTATATGTGCTTCGTGGTCAAGGACAATAAAACAATACTGTACGTGCAGAGAGCCAGCTTTTAGATTATTACAGGAAAAATCTCAGGGTTAAAGTTCATGATACCTGGCACACAAACACAAACACTCCCAACATTTCATAGTAATTTACTTCAGTAACCATCAACAGAGTATTAGCGATGTTCTGGCAGTCTCAATCTTTGATTGTTTCTCTTTGAGAGCAAACAAGATAAAGACGTCTTTCCTTAGTAAATAGGGATTCTAAAAAAACAAACATCACCAGGCAAGAAAAACAGCACTTCTGCCAAGAAAACAATGATTAAGTTCAGAATGACACATTGAGCAATTTGAAAAGGATATCTGTAGTGTAGCTTCTTAATGAGGTCCTCAGGGGTTATAAAAGTCCTATATGTTGTCAGAAAGGCTTCACAGTACAAAACAAGATCTGTCGAGCAAAAAACAGAGGGGGAAAAAGCAGCATATTTCAGTTGAAGTGCAGCCAAAGTTCCTAATTAACTTACTAAAGCTGAAAGCGCATCATCAAACGTGGAGGCTGCAATCCCGGACCGACACATTACAGAGACCGAGGCCGCCTCAAATGCTCCTCAGACGAGGAGATTTGCAAAGTGATAACACATCAGTCGAACTCAAGAATCAGACTTTACAAATAAAAAATAAATCAGTCTTTGAAGAGACAATGAATGCAGGTCTGTCAAAAATGAGCAAATCAAAGCTGCTCCAGTGACCCTGAAGCCCAGTGACACACAAACACACAGGGTGAGCACGAGTCTTAACGTGGTCTGTACTGTACCTTTGCGGTCTGTTTCTGTAGCGTGGACTAATAGAATATCTCCTGATCCAGCACGAACGTCTGGGCCGTCATCATTCTGGGGAAAAATAAGGACAGTGAGCGAGATGCGAAGAATTAAGAGGAAATTAATGCCAGACAGAAAGATGGAGAGAGATGGATGAGATGGGAGGCAAGAGAGAGAGGAAAAGAGTGGTCAGAGTTGGAGTGATGCAGTCTAGCCCAAAATGTAGCTTGCACCTTCCCTTCATCTGCCTGTTTTTTTTCCTCTCTGAAAGGCCCCCACCTCTCCCTGTCCTGCACCAGCTCCTCTGATGACGAAGAAAAAGTCAGACTTGTGTGTGATAAAAGCCCCACCACTGCAATATGTCTTCTGTAACAGCTCTAAATGTCATCACAGACTGTGAATCTTCCTGCCGCCTAGATCTGATCCCTCCCTATCTGCTTTTGTAAATCATTGCTGTCACGTTGCCCCTAACCTTGCAGAGAGGCGAGCAGCATTTTCACACATCTGTCTATCAGACTGCACCACACAGGACAAAGGAGGAGGAGGAGGCGTGGGAGGAGGGCGGTTTCTCAATTTCAGCCGTGCAGTTCTGCCGAGTTAACTCCAGAGGGCAGCAGCCGCTATCGGTGGTGGATCTCGGGATCTGATTTCACATCTGAGTGACTCACAGTGACCTTTAGCCTGCGCTGCACTAACAGGATAAAATGTGCTTTGTATGCTGGAGCTGCACAGTTCTGTCACAGCAGATTCCTAAAAACAGGGCACGGTATCAATGATGGACGATGTTGACTTACTTCTTGTTTTAGTGTTATTCTGCTCATAATCTCCTTGTGGTCTATGAGGGAGAGCTCGTCCACGTCTTCCTCGTCGCTCCCAGCCGACTCCGTCGACTTCTGCCTCCTGAATCAAACACACAAACGTCATCAGCACAGAAACACTCAACACTTTGTAAGACTGTGGTGACTGCAGCCGTGTCCCTCGGCGATAGATAGATTTGATAGATAGATTTGATGTTTTCTTGGTGGAAGATGAGTAGATAATGACTGAACTTTCTTTTTTGGGTGAATTTACCCTTTAACATTTCAACGTCACATCTACAAGTGACATTCTGAGCTTATGTTCTTTGTCATAGTAAGTTATACTAACAGAGATGCCACATCTACAAATACACATGCTCTGGTTATATAATGGTCACATGTACAAATACAGTAAACAATATATTTATGACAGTGTAACAAACAGGATGTGATCTTAACGACCCGTACCTCTCCTTGTCCAAAGCCTCTTTGCTGTTGGTGGATGGCATCTGAGGGGTGGGGTCTTGAAGTACATCGTCAGCTGTGATCGTTTCCTAATCAATGCGGGGAAAAGCAATAATCAACATCTGTACTGTAGGTTACATGGAACATCATTGGTGAGTGGTTCCATGCAGTGACAGAAGGCTGGCTACTGATGAAATCGGATTGAACCAACAGTGCATGCTCCACTTCTGGTTGAGGAGAGGATGGATGCTTTGTACAAATGTCTGTATCTCTATATTTACAAAGGATGTTATCCCTGGACTGAGATCAGGGTTGAAGGTGATGGTAAGATGCAGCTTTTCCTCAGTAACCCAAAAACAGAAAGACACCAGAGGGTAGAACTCACACACACTGAAACTGCACCAAATGTAAAACTATAAACGCAATCTCACAAACATCCACTCGCTCTCACTTATAGTTACACACACCACAGCCCAAACATGCCTAAAATACACCCACAAACGCACGCGCTGGGCCCAAGGGAATACAAACACAACCACACGCACACATGTACGCTGTCGCACATGCACAGGAGCGCATAAGCTGTTATGGGGGAATGTTATTGGAAAATTGAAAACCGGTGAACCATTGAGAATCCCTTTTAGAGCAGCCCCATGTCAGGTGTTAGATTGGAACAAGGTTAAATGCTCGTTACAGTTGAAGCGCAGCCAGAGAGACGGCAATCACCTCGCCAGGCAGTCAGAGCAGCATACAACATGGACATCTTTCTCCACAGACACCAACCACAGCACATGAGTCCCTTTGCAGGCAAACCCGTGAACCTGAAATCATGCTCAGTCAGGTTTGGCTGCATTCACATTCCATTTCTGCGCCTTCAGTTCGGGAGATGAATCAATAAGAGCTACTCGATGCAACGGATGACTTTTCCGAGTGATTTTTGCCAGTCAAATGGCCTCGAATCCCTCGCCGCAATTTCAAATTGATTCATATCCTGAAGTGGTGGGACGCTGCAAATGGAATCGACCTTTCACCCGTGGCGGTCAGCTACTTACTCTGAGGGAGAGAGGCAGCTCCCCATTGGCCTGGCTGGATGAGTACAAGTTGACGTACTCCCCCTCCCCGCCCTCGTCATTCGCGCTCTCGCTCTACGGGAAGAGAGGAGGGACACAAACCCAGGCGTAAGGGAGCGGAGAGAGGGCCAAAGAGCTATCAAGTGTTGATATGTGGGCTAGCCGAGGTTTGCTGTTTGTACAGTGAGCGGCGTGTTTTCCAGCTCACGACCACCAGGTGGCACTGGAGTGCGCCGTTTGTAAAGGTAACAGTATTTGCTGGCAAAAAGAACATGCAGTGCAACATGCTCTACTGGGATTCTTTAAGACCAATAATCAGACAGCAGACAATTTGTGGGCAGTGGTAATTACAACAAGATGCCACTAAGTGAATGAGTCACTATATTAACATCTGAACAACAATAATGAACACCAAAATGTTGTCATCTGCCTGAGGCGTCCAATGTCACATTTCATTTTCTGTCGTAGAGATTATTCCTGCTTCCAACATCTATCCTGTGTAAGCTCACCGCTGAGGTGTGGAGAGAGTCAGTGAGAGAAGACTCAGAAGGAAGACAGACAGCCACAGAGCCCACTGAGCCAGCCAGGGAACCGTTGGGCCCGCCCCCGCTGCCATCCAGAATGGTGGCATTGGTCAAGGCAACCTGGTCCAAGCTCTGCGGATTGGTGGAAAGAAACGAAAGCAGGAAAGAGAGAGAAAAAAAGAATAGAAATAAAAAAGACAGGACTGAAAGGATCAGAGAGGCGACGAAAGAGCAGATAGGAAAAAGAAGCTGAACAATAGGAAGGGTTGAAAAAAGTGTTCACCTTATTCTCCAAACCTCTGTTAAGCCTGGACTATGAGAGTGATGTGCCTGAACATGAAATGCACTGCACACACATGCACACACACACACACACACGCACTCCCAGTAAATTCAAAACTGGAACCAGTGGCAAAAAAAACCTTCCCCAGCCTGATAACATGGAGGATGACAAGACAGAAATATTCAACAAGGATAGATAAGCTAGAATCAACTGTGAAGGATGTATGTGCTGTGGGAAGAGGTGCCTCAACAATATGTGTATGTGTGTGTGTGTGTGTGTGTGTGTGTGTGTGTGTGTGTGTGTGTGTGTGTGTGTGTATATATACATATATGTGTGTGTGTGTGTGTATGTGTGTGTGTGGTTGTGTTTGTGGCCACTGGAGGAGATGCCTGTCTGCAGGGGAGTTAGTGGTAACCTGTTTTGACAAGTTGCACATATCAGCCCCGTTTCAGCATACCAGCATAGAGAGGCTCATACACAGATCACAGATCAACACTGCACACACTCAGTCCGATGCACACACACACACAAATCCATGCACGTGTTCATGCACAGACACGCAGGATCAGCTGAAAGCAAAGGACCAAGGGTCGCCCCTTTTTCTTGGCAGCGGTTTTAAAAAAGTGCTGATAAAATTTGGACATCAGCAAGAAATACTGGGAGGGAGACACTTCTATTTTAAAATCAACTCCTGAATATTTCTTTCTCTTTCCATTCCACATATGCAAAGCAGCTTTCCTGGCATTCCTTCCCCTCAAAAAAACATCATGCTCCAATGAGTTGAGGAATGCAAACATTCCACAGAAAACAGACAAATGGGAGGTGTGGAGGTGTGTGTGCATTTCGGGTTGAGGGTGGGAGGTTGCAGCATGGCGGAGGGTGAATGGGAAGGCTAGACAGATGGGAGAAAGTCGGGAGTGCAGGGACAAGAGACCGACACTGGAGGATGAAGCGGAGAGGAGAGGAGAGGAAGGAAGAGGAGCAGAAACAGGAGGAATGTGTTTTCCATCAGGTCCATCTGGTGCTGCATTCCACTGCCGATATCCTGAGGGAGATCTACACTGGGTGCCTCGCACACCATGGGGTCACCATGGGTCAACCCCTCCCAACATACTGACAAGCCACTGTAACAAACTGTCCAAGCCCTAGTGCACCCTAGTGAGTGTAATATAGCATTTATTAACCACAAGCTAATTCATTAACAGGAACGTGTTGATGTCTGAAATGCTCCAGTTAGACAAACAAAGAGCCATTTTGTTATTTATGATCACAAACTAAGTCACAGTCTCTTGTGATATTCGGATGAGCCGCTCCAGACACACAACTCTCCCAATGCAATGCTGAGGCAAACTGAAAAGAGGCAAAAAGCAGGCCTGTCACGATAACTACATTTTTGTCAGATGATATTTAGCCAAAGATATAATGGTGATAGAAGATATTATTGTCATTTTACTGATTTAATTATAATGTAGTTGCATAAAAAATCCAAAATAGTCTTACAAAGAGCAATTGACTTTTAATTTTGAGTATTTAAACACCGGAAATCAGATGTGAGAAATATATCAAAGGACACATGTTTTGCTTTGTCAGTTGTTTCCTGTCCTTCAGTGTGTTATATAGGTTCCTGTGCATGTAGGGGTCTTCAAAGTTAAAAAGCCCAACAGGTCCGCCTCTCTCCCACAGAACAAAAATGGTCCTGAAGTGCCTCCTCAGTAGTCCCGCCTTTAATTCCGTGACATTGTAACATCACTGCGTCACCGTGTCACGCATTTGCTTAATTTATGCTTATAATCACGATAGAAGTGAAGCTAACTGGAAGCTGAAAACAGGACAGAGCTGAGGGAGACATGGTGAGACATGGTGTTGCTTACTCAGGCCTGTGTGTAACGACCAATCAGAGAAGACTGGGTATTGGGGAGGCTGGCCTTAAAGAGACAGGAGCTAAAACAGAGGGTCTCAGAGGGGGAAGACATTATGGCAACACTGGACAGTATGAGAAAACCGATGTGTTTTTTTTTAGAGTTTAAGTGTGTAAACCTACTCTAGTAATAATCAACAATAAAACTAAGAACCTGAAAATGTTTATAAATAAAAATGCTGCTGCTTCTGATATTCAGCAAGTCAGATTTGAAAAAAAGATTTAGTGCAAATACATACATAAGATATGTATGATAAGTTTTTTAGGACACGTCAATAATGTAGCTATCGTGACAGGCTCAGAAAACGGCTCAAATTATTACCTGTCGTGTGGAGGACTGATAAAGTGCGACACACAAACACACAAACTAGGCTGCACAGAACCACAACACACTCAGCACACTTTAATATATCTAAAAAACAACACACGACAAATCAACAGCTTCACACTGCCAAAACAAATGCACACATGGACGGGTGGATGAGCAAAATCAAGGACCACACAGCAACAAAAATGACCAACCCCTGAGGGACGGCCCCGTCAGAGGGGCAAGGGCAGATAAACAGACTGTATCACATATGGAGCACACAGAGGTCAAGCTGCCCAGGGACCAGTCCAGGACCACACAGCACCCACACCGGCGTGAAGAAATGGAGGTGGAGGGATGGCGGTTTAAGCATGGGGGTTAGGGAGGGGGGGGGGGGGACTCACCGTGGGTGTGGTCAAGGATGCTTGACCAATCAGGTAGGAGTTAGAAACAGACATGCTGAGGCCCAGCCCAGAGCCCGCCTCCTCCATGGCCGCGACAGACGGCTGGAGGTGGCAGGAGAGAGAAGAAGAAGAGGAAGAAGAGGGGGAGGAAGAGTGGGAGGCCTGAAACAAAGAGAAAGAAAGAAAGGTAGAAAAGATAGAAAAGGAAGTGAGTGAGAGTAAGTGGGGGTTATGAGAAGGCAAAGAAGGTAAACAGGGTGTTAGGGAGAAAAGAGAAGAAAGAAAGGGAACAGTTGATTAAACTAGTAAGCAAGAGTAAATTAGAGCAGATTTAATCAAAGTTCAGCAGCAGAGTGAAGTCAAAGTGGTAAAAGCGGGAGTTCAGTTGTTTTAGTTTAACTGAAGTCTTCCTAGAAAGCACTAATTATTAGAAGGTCATGAGATGAACACAGGTTACACACATTTATTTCTACAGTGACACTCGAGTAAACTCTTTGAACTTCACGCTTTACAGAAACCAGGCCAACTACAACACGTTCTAAACCGGGCCAATATTATATCCGCTGTTTTTTTTTTCTCACCCAATTCCTTATCCACGCAGCAGCCGAAATGACTTTTTTTTTTTGCAAAGCCGTGTAAAGTCGCCAAAGCGTGTAAGCCTGGAACATGGGTTTATGGAGGAGGCAAACAGGCTTATTCCACTGGGCCACGAGCTCATCAAGTCCAAAACATGAGGCCAGATTAGGCCTCGCAGCGGGAGCGGAGATGAGTGTGGCTCGACAGTATGCTCAGACAAAAGAATGATAAAAATAAAAGCTGGGCACACGGCTCCAAATACACAGTTGTGGTGGCAGAGAGAGGCCAGCGGACAAAGGGAAAGAAGAAAGGCTCTCTGAGGTGGCCCGGGTAGGCTGCCACTCAGCCAACAAAGTCTATTTTCTTTACCAGGCTGTGACACTGTACATCCGGCTTACCCTGGAGAGGAGTGTCATCTGTTTACTGTCCACAGATGTACTGTCCTCTTCACATCAAAGCTTTAGGCCAACCACAGATCAATTTGTCACCTCAAATATGTATGGCAGGCATTAGTGAGGGGAAAAACAGGCAAGTGTGTCTCATGTGAGACGATTTGGCAAAACAACAGACCATCTAGCAGAGCATCAAATGTTTTGCTGGCTTTGCTGCTCTACAGTGGTAATTATTAAAGGGAAATTCCAGTGCATTTCAACCTGCTGCATTTTCCCTAAATGTGGCCATTTCGACTGTGTAATAGCCCTCTCTGTAAACCAACATGATTATTCCAGGAGGCTGCTTTCTATAGCCCCTTTTTTTACAGCCTGTGCAAGGCACAAATGTTGCATCCCCTGTGCATGTCTGTTTAAAAAGCTAAGCAGGCATGACAGGATTGAAGTCTGACGTTTTGATGACGTGTTATTATGTGCAACCCACAGCCTGGGGATTTAAAAAAAACTTTAGTTAGCAGCTAACTCACAGGAGAACAGCATCTGAAAATGTCGAGATCAACCACCATATAACAGTAAAAGATTGTACGTTACTGTTACTGTTTAGAAGGTCCTGCCCGATGCTTATATTCTACGTCATTAAATGCAGACACTTCTGTGAAACACTTGACGTCCGTTCATCAGATTCCAATTCAAATGCTGTGCACCAAACTCTTATTGGTTTATCCAAGTAGTGACATCACATTTTTCTAACTGAGCCCCTCCCACTCCAAACCAGTGAGAAGAACATTAAGACAAAAGAAATGCACAAATATCTAACTGAAAATAACAACAACCAAAACAGCTGTAACTTTGGCAGACAATAGTGTCAGACCTCATACTGTATCTACTCACACTTCGGTAAGAAGAAGAGTTTTTTTGAGTCTTTATAAGTTTAAAACTCACACAGCTCATCACAGTGAGCCCTTCCCTGCTACGACCTGTCCAATCGTGTCTCTTCCTCTCTTTCCCCTATGACGCGGCCAGACTCTTGTCTCAATTAACCCAGACACCGACCCAGATTAAGATAAGTAGACTGGATCTGATGTGGGGCTGATAAAGGCTGGTCTTATCTCCAACTAACAACCAAACACCTCTGTGCGCGCACAGACGTCTGCTTTGGTTACAAAAACGGCGAGTGTGGGAGACAGGGAGATTTAGGTGGAGGGACTGAAGAGGTGAGAGAGATAACAAAGTTGGAGGAGGCTGGAGAGAAAATTGATGAGGATTACCACTGAAATGTACTTAGCCCCAGAATGCAATCTGCATTCTTTCTCACGTCGGGATGTGCACCGAGCTCTACTACAGAGGGTCGTTTATATTGTTCACATGCGCCGCTCATTACAACACTCTCTATCACATGATTCTAACTATCTGAAGGCTACACAGCTTCAAAGCTTTGGTTAAAATTTGAGGAAGACGAAGTGAACAATTTCAGGAATTTAAATTACAGCTTTGCTCACACAGTCCAAATTAGTTAACCAAACCATTTCTTGCAAGAGACATTTACTTTTTTTTTTTTGTTTTTTTGTTTTTTGGCTTTTTATTGCGACATTTCTCGCGTGTCTATATGGTTATTGATTACATTGTAACTTTTTTTTTTTTAAATCAGATTTTATTTTATTTTATTTTGAATTTACATATCAACAATGCATATAGCATACAACATTAACTAGCGGTCTGAGCTGGAGAGACATTTACTTTTAATCGAGGCAGTTTAGAGAAGATGCTCTTTATCAAAGTACCACACTGCACATGCAGAGGTCTCTTACCAGTTGCCTTTGTTTTGGGGGCAGCGCTGGAGGCTGCATTGGCTCATGCACTGAGTCAGTGCTGCTGAAGGAGTCGTTGAAGCCGTAGACCTCCTGGAAGCGCTTGTTGCGCTGCTCGTAGATGCTCTCGCTCTGCGGCATCTGGTAGAAGACGGAAGGCTGAGGCTCGGAGTAGTCTTCCACAAACTGCATGTACTGGAGGACTGGAGGAGGGAAATGGATTAGATCATAAAGAATTTCTTGTTTGATTTTGGTTAGGGTTAGGTTAGGTTAGCAAGCAAAGGAAGCAATCTATTCACTTTTTATCCCAATTAAAAACTGCAGTTGCACTCGGTAGAGTACGTACCTCCAGTAAGGCCCAGTCCATTCAATCAGGCCTAATCCAATATCAAATAAAACATATATAAATCCGCTACACCTGGAATTTTTTGAGTATCCACAGCAAATTGTACTTTTAGTCAATATCTACATATTAGTCCCAAGATGTCATCACCCTGATGACATCATCATTTATTTGCACAGGACTGAGAAAACACCTTTAGAGCCAAAGATACAACTACCACTAATATTCACCAATAAACCATGATTACTAGACTGAACGTGATGTGTAAAAACGGAATTCAGTCGTGAAATCATACTTGCATGTAGTCATGCATTGTGATACGTGTCTGCACTCACAGGAAGTGGCGACTGTATGGAATGACATAATACAGTAGCTTGACAGGAAGTGATGTAGCAGGTGTGTCGGGAAATGACCAAATGTTGCCCTCTGTGCCCTTGGAGCCGGACCCATTGTAGCACATCCTGGTATTCACTTCCTGCCTCTATTCACAGCGTAATATTTCCTTGACATAAGCTATGTTTCAATGAACTAATCACCAAGTGCAGCCAGTGTCCCACTGTCTCATCCTAAATCAACCTCATCCCTTCCTTTATTCTTCCCTACATTGGATTCTTTGTCCCTTTCTTTGCCTCATTTAAAGGATTTCTTCCTTGCTTTCATCGCTCCTTAATTATGTCCCCCATCCCTTTCTTTTCTGTCACTTACTGTGTCTGCTTTTCTTTTCTGGCAGTGGCGGTGGGCTGGCAGGGACATCTGCATTCTCGCTGGCTATGTACTGGGCGACGAACACGCCCCCATTTGTCTGGGGCATGGGTGAAATGGGCGTGAAAAGGGGAAATGGCGGTGTAGGGTGCCGCTCCTCTTCTGACAAGTTGTCATATTGGGAGGGGTAGCGTTCGTACAGCACCCTGGATCCTGCGTCAGGGAAGGGCGGCGTCTGTGTGCTGCGCCGCTTCTTCTGGGGCAGGGCAGGAGGTGCGCTGATGCGGGACTGTAAGGGATTGGTTTGATTAGGCTGTGGGGTCCAGTATTCAGGCTGCTGCTGGGGCGGAGGAGCGCTGAAGCGAGGATGTGAGGGATGCTGTCCAGGGACTGGGGAAGAGGACTCACTGTGAGACTCTGGCAGGGGGCTCAGGCACCCTCCCACAGGTATTGGGGGTAGGTTATCCCCAACTGACAAGTCCTGGTGGAGGAAGTCATAATCCGGGTCGTAATTCTCTGTGTTGTCTGAAAAGGTAAAGAAAAGGTACACAACACTTTGATTCGCCATACATTCACACTGAATCAACAACTCGAGTGGAACTTAAGCAACTTGATGAGATGAACAGCTTTAATGACACACAATAGCAAATGTTTGTTAGGTTCCAATAACTGGTTTCA
Source organism: Diplodus puntazzo (assembly GCA_963678695.2). Taxonomy (NCBI): domain Eukaryota; kingdom Metazoa; phylum Chordata; class Actinopteri; order Spariformes; family Sparidae; genus Diplodus; species Diplodus puntazzo. The sequence goes on along the minus strand of OZ023173.1, from coordinate 20,226,646 downwards.
TTGGCGCTAAATACCAAGATTTGATCAGCTCTGACCTTAATCAATCTTCTTTTAATCCTTTATGTCCCCTACCTGTTCTTCAGTAGCAAAGACCAGTGCAGAAAACATTTAGGTAACATAAGTAGCACTCATATCTATACCCAACCTGGAATACCACCTTTAAATGACACCAGCGGTTGACTTCATTAGCTGGAGTTTACCAACTCTAATCCTATTATGGTTACAGTATACGGAAACTTTTGGGCGCAGTCTGGTAAATGTGATCTTTCCAGGCCGGTGTCTCGGTGTGTGGTTTGTGAGTGAACAGAAACATCACTCCATAAAGCCACTCTATGACCGCAAATGGACCGTGCGTTTCTGTAGTTCAACCAGAACAGCACAGAACGATTCCTCTCAAGAGAAATGACCATTTGATCGTGTCAAATGCAGGAGTCAATTAATACCTTTAAATATTTTAAACTTAAACGGTTATGCATCTAGATCTTTAGTACTACTAATCAACATTTTATATTCCATGCTGCTTAACACCATGTTTAATGTCAGCATTAAATGGACTACAAGTAAAGGATGTAGCCAACAAACGGCGATTACAGATGTACACTGAATCTTTGAAATTGTTCTTTCACAACTTTAATGAATAAAAAAAATTATGAAAGCCTTGCCTTATCAAATTCAAAAGGATTTGAATTAAATAAGAGGATCTGATGCTAGATTCAGATTTGATTAAATGCTACAGAACCCCAACCATCTGTTTGTCTGTGGTCTTACCAAGCGTCTCACAGCTGGTGTTACGGGAACACTGACCGCTATCCTGCTCCATGGAGGAGAGCTGCTCATCAGACTTGCTGAGTTTCCCCATGCTGCTGCACGGAGACAGTCGTGGAGAGTCACCGCCATAGGACTGGCTCCCCCCAGAGAAACGCCTCTGAAGGATGTCTTGCTCATAGTCCTGCTGCTGCACAGACAAAGAAAGAAAGTTCGACTTATTTTTCTTGATTACTAATTTATTTCCCATGAAGTTGATGTGTTGTCAAACTGGCGCCGAAGTTACCCCATAATGGACCATAGTCCACTCACCTGTCTGTGGACACTGCAGGGCAGACTGGAGCCACGGCTCATTGGGGCGACCACTGCGACCCGTGTAGGCGAAGGGGCTGACTGACGCTTCTTCGGTGGAAGGGCAGGTGGAGGGCTATTGACAGATAAACAGAAATAGCACAGTGAAATAACAGAAATGTCGGATGTTTCTACTGTGTGCCAGAGGCAAAGTCAATACAGACAATCGTGCAAGCACACAAACGCAGCTGTCTCTGACATGTATGTACACACACAAATCCATGTATGAATACATGAACACACACATTATCATCCCGCCTGTGGGGCAGTGAGATGAAAATGAGGGTGTTTCACGTTATTCTCTCTCTCAGCTATAACATGAAGCTGTCCTGCTTGTCAATCCTAAATTCTCAATGAGTTAATACCAGATCAAAATGGGGACGGAGAGCGGAAACAAAAGGCACCATGATATGGAGGCCAGCGAAAAAGACACTGCATAGGTCAGTCACACACTCTCATGCACTGGACCGTCTTCTGATTGGATGATGAATTCTTCAGGGGATGCCCAGGATGACACAAACTTTGGGATAATGCAACCATGCAGGTCGAAAACACTTTCATCCAATCCAGAAGCTTTATGGGGGTCTAGGGTGGGATGTTACAATGAGGACAGATGATCCTATGGGCTAACATACTTCTCCTTCTGAGAGGGTCTCCTTTGGCCAGCGTCAGCACTCAACTGTGCTCTGTTCCCAGAATCCAAAGGGAAACCAAAGATGAAACAAATTGAGAGAGACAGCAGAAAGAGTGAGGCAGGAAGAGACAGAGCAACAAACAAACCAAAGTGCACTGTATTTAAACCTAAAGTGAGAAAGTTGAAGGATTGTGAAGAATTTGGAATTGGGAGCGACAGATCTGCAGCTGGATCGCATCAGAAAGGACTATAAAACTACAAACGCTTCACACCAAAATGTTTTTGATTTTCAAACTTAAAATGGTCCAGATCACTGAAAATAAAAAGACAAAAATCCCCCCGTACATACCCACATCCTAAAAGCCCTTTTTATTCCTCATTTGATATTTGTGAGACATGTTTCACAGATGTTTGAAGATAACCTGGAATGCAGAATGGTCACTTCTGCTTTTATGATTACAATGCAAACGGCCACAACGTTTCTGTGGTTGTTTTTTCCTTTTTGGATGGAGACAAAACGAAATAAAAAGAAAAACCCTCAACCAGGACTGTGCTTATCATGTGACGACAGAGAAATGTCCATCATTTAGTGGTGTGCTCTGTTGTTTTGTTGTGTTACAAATCCCACTCTTTATGGCGGTATTTATCATCATTTGGATGACACTTTGTGTTGTTACACATGGCACGCAGATGCAGACAGAATATCTGAATGACGGAAACACAAACAAACATGGAGGACAGTGAGTGCGACACAGAATGGGGTAATTCCCATCAGGGGAAGTACTTCGACAAGCCAAGACGAAATGAAGACTTCTGTCATATGGATGTTATTTGGATATGAAAAGTTGGACACAGAGCAAAAAAAACAGAGTTGTCCACGAAACAGTCTTAAACACCTCTAGCATATTTTACCACCTATGCAAGAATCATGTCAAACTGTCCCTTTTTATATCATATATCTTTTATACATGCTTAATTCAATATGCGTCAATGTATATGCATGGCATTTATTAATTTAAATTGTTCATTAATTGTCTTGACAGAAAATGTGCTATATTGTGATAGATATTGTTATGTTGATATGAAATAACCTAGATTGGAATTGGAAGAGAAGAGAATTTGGTCCTATCGCACAGCCCTCACTTGAGGAGGAAGAATCTCAACCTTTACTCTAGAACAAATAGAACTACATGACGCACAGATACTTCAGTAACAGTTTATGTTCATATTTCAGCCAACTATTAACTTTCCCTTTGACCAAACCAAGACCACAATTTTCACAGTTGCATCCATTAACTGTGGAAAAAAAAAAAAGAAAGAATCTCTAGATAGAGAGAATGCAGAATATCACCACAGCAGTTATAGTGTGTGTGTGTGTGTGTGTGTGTGTGTGTGTGTGTGTGTGTGTGTGTGTGTGTGTGTGTGTGTGTGTTTCGTCCTCACCTGAGCTCTGCCATTTTGGCCTCCGGAAGCGGAGGTTTGGGAGGGGCTACGTCCTCATCTGGTATGTCAGAGGCAGCCTCTGCAGGGGTAGCTGCCGGAGCTGTCTTATTCGAGACCTCCTGCTCCCGATCTATCAAGGGCATCTCTGATGACACGCTGCTACACAGATAAAAGCTGTCTGAGTGAATGAACTACTCAGTGTGTCTGAATGAGTACGTTTGTATTCTGGAGAGCACTCACCTCTCTGCTGTGGTAGCAGCAGGTGGTGCAGGTTTGTTCGGGGTGGTGGGTGACGGCTGCTCCTGTTTCTCAATGGTCAACTTTACCAGTTCCTGTTAGTAGAAAGACAACAGCTTTAGTGGTGCCAGAGAAGGGCGCAGAGAACACTATCTTAATTTCCTCCATGAGCAAAAGGGCCTACCTTTACTCCATCCAACACTGCTTTGATGACACTGGTGACAGACGCAACATTTTCCTTGTCCTCCAGGTCAATTCCATCCAGCATCACCTGGTCCGCCCAACGGATGAGGTTGGCCAGACTCTGATACACACGGTTATGGCACGAAGACAGCGCCGAACTGTTGAAATGGTGTGAGAATAGCATTGGGCCAAGGGTGAGAGTAGCCACAGCAATGAGAGGGAGAGAAAGAAATGGAAACCAGAGGTGCAGAAAGGTGGATGATTCAAGACGACCCAATAGAGGGGTGTGAAAAAAGCAATGGGACAGGGAACATCTTAGACTGGAGGTGATAACAATCACACAGAATCAAGAGCACATGATACACTTCCATATATCTATCATCTATTTAAGCTACATATTTAGGAAGTGGAGGTATGCCTGACTACAAGCTTGGAGAGAAGCTAGCTAGTGCAGACAGAAGTATGTGTGTAATCACACAAGCGAAGCGGGGGTGTTGTTCCTGCCTGTAGTGAACAGTGCGCGCCAAGGTGTGGCACAGGCCTGTTACAACATGCTGCAGCTGAATCACAGTGCTGGAATATCCATCCACTGTCTGCACAGCTTAGCCCTACAGTGAGCAGGAGCCGACTGTGGCTACGCAGGGCTAGCAGAAACATTTGAGGGATGGTGGAGCAGTTGGAAGGGTGGAGCGGTTTGACCCAGAAAGACTAGGCAAGCGAAGGGCTATAGGTTATAATGGGAATTAGTAAAAATAGTGATATTATAATAAAATATGCAGCTACGAGTGACTACTCAGTGTGAGTAGAGTTTGTAGATAAGAGATTGATAGCTAACCTTTTTGGCAAATAAGCACTTTAATCAACTTAACAGTGCCAAAGCAGCGGGTAGGAGTAACACCCACTGTTGACCTAGTTATTTGACAATATTGATTTAAATCACTGCAAACAATCCAACACTGCAGTGTGTGGTGCATGTTTAGCAGACTGGCAAAAAACCTCTTCTAAGCATCGTTCAATTAACAAATTGGTTAAATTCTTCTTCCAGTGTTTTTCCACCCAATAGTAACTTGATGTACAGTAGCTTATGTGCCAAAAAGACAAACTTCTACTGTGATCTACTGGGGTTTGACTACATCAGACGGAGGTCAAATCCCCAGAGATGGCCGCTTCTCAACGCTGCAGCAGCGATCCATCACTTGCTTCTAAACACAGGGCTGTGAGATACAAAATCTGTCACCTCTGACCTCCATACCTTCATCTGTACTGACGGATGGGGAAAGGCACAAAGACAAAGACAGAGAAGTTCTAACATGTCCTGACAGTCCAAACACAACTGCAGCTAGGGTTACTTTCACAGAGAGGGTTTACTTTACCCTGAGGGGAAGGAAAAACAGACTGAGTCAGTTCATACATCCTGGAGGTGAAATTAATTTCCGATAATTGCCACATCAACTGAGAGTAACACGTCAATGTAATCTTTAAGGGCTTCAGCCATCTAGTGCAGGGAGCCTTGAGGTGAGGGATGTTGTCTCTCACAACATATCATCAATCTTCACGAGCAGCTCAGTGAGTGGTAGTTGACATGATGCTAGTTCTGACACGTCCTGCATGCATTCCAGCTACGTTATAGGTTACATCAAGAGGCAAGAATGGTGAGAATGAATCAACAAATGGTTCATAGTGAATTATTACATCAGTAGTGGGAAAGGGACAAGTGATAAAGGGTAACAGAATAATACTACCGTGACAAAAAAAAGGACTTCATTTACATATCTTTTTTTAATGCATCGGAAATATTTTATCTTGTGCTGTAAATCACAGGGGCGAGCAGGATTGACAGCTAACAAATATGAACCAAAATCTTTACAAAAAAATGACACTCACCTGTGCTGTATCCTGGCCTCAACCTGAACCAGAGGCAGAATGGCCTCAAGCACTTTGCTGGCTGAGCCTGGAAGCATCTCGAGCACCTTCTTCTCCACGACCATCTTGTCCACGATTGTCTTGAAGTAGCGCAAGGCACTGACCACCTCCTTCTCGTGCTCCTCCAGCCGACTAACCTTCTAGAAAAACAAAGCAGTAACACAGGCCAGCCACTTAGAATTGTACAACCAAACAACTCTAATGATGATTACGAACATTTGACATGATTTTTTAAAGGTTCCATATTGTAGATTATGAGATTTCCATTTCTTATTCGGTAATAAATCAGGTCTGCATCCTAAATATTGTGAAAGTATGAAAACGTTCCACCCATGGGGAAATGCACACAGTCCGCATTCTGAAAATGTGTATTTAAACAAGCAGTCAGCACTTCCTGCAAATATATGATGTCACAACCACCCTGACCGCCCACAGCAATGCCCCAAGAAATGGCCATGTTTGCAAAAACATGTCTGTGCTGATGCAGAAACAAGGTGAAAAGTACTTGCTTAAACCTGTGAGAGTCGACCGATCAGAGCACTTCAACAGTGCACTCACCAACTGAGCGATTGCTTTATAAAACATGCAGCAGTAGGTTTATAGTAGGTTGATCTCATCAGGCCCTTTACAAGTTCAGCAAAGCAAATGATGCAATTTTGTAAACCTGGGTTCGATACCTTGAAATACAGAGAGATGAGGCTACAGGGACAAGTATACGGCAATAAAACCTTTTATTGCCGTATACAGAGATAAATTGCTCCAGAGACAAAGTACGTATATTTGATCAAACATTTACTCCATTCCTTGATTGTGTGCAACCTAGAATATCTAATATATTCTGGAAGGTACTTCCTAGAGGAATGATGGCTGAATGCTGAGGCGTGGCTGCATATTTTTGTCTTTTAACCATTTGTTTATTTCCTCAGGACATCCCACCATGTTTGTGATCCAAGTTTGTGCCCTGCTACGTGTATGAAATAGGAGGGACTGTATAAGTGTTTTCCCAGAGGTATCTGGTATCAGACAAATGTAAAAGTCTGAGTATTTGAATATGGACAGTATGAGAAACATGTGTGTTTTATGAACATTAAAGCAAATTAATATTTTCTTTCACCCAAAGTATGAACCTGAAACTTAGTATAATATGGGACTTTAAAACACCACAAACAGTAAGCAGTGAAATACTCTCAACAACCCGTTTAGTATTTGGACCATCACAACAGTCTGGGCTCTTTGCTGTGGTTCTATTATTCCCATGGTTTGCAGTTCAAAGCGCTATCTATCAAGTGATGTGGCTTGGAGCCATGTTGGTACTACAGCAACAGGCTCTTTCAGCTTCTCTAGTCTCTCACAGCAGGGCTGTTGGGGAATATACTCATTACACCAAAAGCCTTAAGAGGGAGCGGAGGAGTTCATTCAGGAAGCGTCCCAGTTCCATTCATGTCTTTATAGGTTTAGACACCTGCTGTAGCACAGCCAGCCGCCACAGCGACTGGGAAGCTGTGGGAACCAGCAGGGAGGACTTGCACACACACAGACACAATGGAGTACAGGAGCACAAAACATAAGACAGGAAGACAATCGTTTCACAAATAGGCAAACAAACACACTGAACAAGGTGGGAAAGAGGTGGATTTCCCACAATACACACTTATAATTTCTGCTACATGACTGCACACACACACCCACCTTGTTGGTAGGTTTCTCCGTACTCTTGGCTGCTGGCTCGGGCTGCAGTTGCTTGCCCTTCTTGGAAGGAGTCCTCTTGATCTTGGGAGAGTGGAACTTGTCCATCAGCTTCATGGTGAAGGAGGACAGATGGGACCTCTGCGAGTCTGTGGACGGAGGGTAAACAGAAAAGGTTGAGTGGTCAGTCGAGGAGGGTAGATATTCTCAGGGGGAGAATAGAAATGAGATAAAACCAGATGGCACAAGCCCAGTGCAGTGTTGATGTCACTATCACACAATGTCACTCATCTGTGAAGAGCTCAACACCAGCGACAAGAATAAGACTGGCATTTTGAAGGAAAGGAAAACATTATTTGCATATCCATTTCTAGGTATTTTTAAACACCCGCATTTCATTTGATCTCTCTTGCTTCCAACGATCAATCTGCGGAACAGGCACAGTCATAGAACCTCTTCCAGCAGATGTGTAAGCCACACAGAGAGAGACAAGGACAGAGCAGAAGAGTGTGTTTATAATAAAATACTCTGGTAAGTGCTGAGATGAAAATTGCTTTATGGTACATAATTGAGAGAGGCTTCATAACAGAAGAGTAATTTAGCAGAAGCCCACTCGTTCGCTGTAGAGAGTGCTGATTGCATCTGGGGAAGAGGAGAGTCCCCCGCACTGTTAATCCCAGGAGAATTGACTGCTCGCTCGCAGTCTTTCCCTTCACCTCTCTGCCCCCTTTCCCTCTATCTCCACACCGAACTCAGGGGATAAATACTAATAACAGTGTAGGGAGTCTGTAGGAAGCATGGGTGTTATCAGCAACAAAATTACACCTATACCCAGTGTAATCTCCCCTCGGCTTGATGGCAGCAGGATCTGACAATTGGTCAATGGCTTACCCACCTATTGACTATAAGATATACTAGTTTTTACGGCATTTATTCCAATTTAAAATCCTTTTCTTTTCCCCCTAGACCGGCAGAATCCTTCTGGGTTGATATGAATGTGTAAATGATGTAAATTACCAATGCACAATTCTATGTTCGTAATGTACTTGAATATTATACTTCCTTTGTTTAGAAGAAAGCAAGTTTATTTTGAAAGGACACTATGCATACAGTACATGAAAAAAAAAAACAACCTAGTAAGAAACAGGACTAGTGGGAGTTTTGTGTGTGTTTTGTGTTTGGCTGGCACATATAGATCACTTTCACCTACTCTTTAAAATAAAACCCAATAGTAAGTGAACAACATGGCGAAAAAACAAGCAAAAGATAAACACTGAATCCTGAAAAGCAATCACCAGCAGAAACACGCCTCAAACTAGACGTTCAGCCGGGTGGCGCTTTCATTTGCACCATCGATCCACATGCCATGCACATATCCACCCTACTGTTGTTTCCCTCCACCCCTAATCCTCATCATCCCTCAGTCGGAGCAAAAGCCAAAGTTTGCTGAGGCAGCCAAGGACGGCTCTGTGTGTGTCACTAAAAATGTTGATTAGAACGCTTCCAGCGGAGTTTCCTGCCGATACATGTGATGAGGCATGCATGAACCCTCAGGCTCTGGTTTTACACTGCACTTTTTATCTCAATGTGCAAAAATAAATCAACACTGGCTGTTCCGCAGGTTACTAATGGCGCGTGGCTGATTCAATAAACTAAGTTACTGGATATCTCATGACTGCGGTGTCACCTTTAATCTGCATTTGACCTACTTCTTAACATCCAAATAGGTTAAATCTCTCGCATACACGTGAAAGGCGAACTTATTTTTCTACATTCATGTCAGCTCTGTTAACTGTTAGATGGCGTGCACAGGCCTGATGTAGACTTTTTGTAAACTTACTCAGTAGCCCAGTTATGTCACTGCAGAGGCAAACTCACCATGTAGCAGAGACAGCGGTCTCCTCATGTGGATGTTAAAAGGCATGTGTGATCTCCTTTTTCAATTCACACCATTGGTGGAATAAAGAGATAAAAACTCAGCTCGTCGGCCAGACACAGTGAAGACCCTGCGACAACCTGCTCATCTCAACAGCTGTCTGGATCAATACTCTGTAGCTCGGCCACAGGGGATGCTGTGCTGCTTCACTGCACCTAAATAGAGTCAGAACAGCAACGCTAGGCCTGACAGAGCGAGAGGATAGTTGTTGTTGTATCCTGAGGCTATACGTACCTGTGTACACCAATTTTGCCGTATTCTAGGGTGCTATCCTGGCAAGGTTTCATATTATGGCAGAATGCAGAGCGACCCGTATGCGTTTGATTGCGCAGTGGGCCTCCATATGGATTTAGTCTCAAATAATCCTATCTGCTTGACCTTGTTTCCCCCGAATCCCTGGCACAAGTGTGGGGACTGTGGCTAACATCACAACATGCAGTCCCAAAAGGACTATGTGTGAGTTTACAGCTGCAACCCAAAGTCCCAGAGTTGAGAACCAGTGACATCAGCACAATGAGTCACCGCCATGATCGATACAGCTGGTCCCTCAGACACCATTGCAGCGCCCGTGGCTCAGCTGTTTATCATCCACACGGGGCTGGTCCCTCGTCTCCTTTGCTTCCTATTCAGTTCCCCAACACCTCCCTCTCGCTTCATTTCTTAGAACAGAAAACCACCTCCACCCGCCTTCCCTCTAGAGTTCGCTGGAAGTCTGGCTCAGCATGGAAATGACATCATCAAGCCAAAGAAATGAACACGGTGAAAGAGAGAAATTCAGTCAGAGGGAGAGAATACAGCGAACACAGTGAAGTGCTCTGTTATAGTCATGTACGCCTCTCAGCGTCCACCCTCCACCAGAGACGGGCCGGCCATCCCCTCCCAGCTCTCCCCAGCTGCCTGCCTGCTGCCGTCCAGAGTTATGAGGTGGTGATGTCATCGGTTGTAATGTCTCTTACACTGAATCTGACTAGCCCTGGACTCAAAGACTGGAAGAAGCCTCACAGTGAAAGCATTTCTTTTCCTCAATTTTTTTCAGCTGCCTATGTTGAAACACGCCATCATGCTGGTGTGTCTCTATGTGGCCAGCATTTGGATTTTTAGTGTCTTAAAATGCAATTTAGTGAACAAAGAAGAGTTGCAAACCGATGCTGTAATATACTGTAAAATTGAACCAATCGTTCATAACACTTTTTTAATTGTTGATGCTTGCTAGTGGCTCCCAATTTTCTTTCCCATCCACTATAAATACAGCGCAATACAGCAGCAGAGGCGGCCTGGTAAACAGTAAAGTGTGGTTACACTTCCATAAAGGGTGAGGTTTGTCTCCTGTGTTGTAAACTACAACAGTTCCACAGAGATCTGAACAGACACACACACAACTCCCCCGAGCCTCACTATATTGTGTTGCAACCTCACAGCCGTCACTTGCAGAGTACAGACAGTGTGATGAATTTACAGTTCTACAATCTAGGGTCCTGTGAATATCATAGCACTATAACATTAAATATTTAAACAGTTTATGTTTGTTTGTCTTTCTGGTTTTGCAGATTATTCAAGATCCTATGAAGGGCGCAGGAAATAAAAAATAAATCAGGGAGTCACTAAAATCAGATTAAGAACAAATGGAGAAAGATTCTGTATGTAAACATCTTTTGGAGGTGTTTAAATTGCCTTAACACTTTGCTTCTTTTTAAAGGCCCTGGGGACATTTAAAACAAACACTCTGGTCTGAACGACTCTGCAACAAAGCCTGGGAGAGTTCTCACACAACTCTGATATAACTCAGTCCCCGGGAGCCTTCCAGTTGCTGGATTGTCTCGAAAGCCTAATTACACCATAAGTAAATACAAACATACACACACCAAAAGTGTGAATGCATCGGTGCCTCTGGCAAATACACACTGTTAAATACATGCAACACACCTTAAATTGATTTTGTGTATATTTCACTGAGCTCCAATGTTTTCACATTTGCCAATTAAGACCTCTAGTTTTAAATCTGTTGCTGGATGACATAAAAAATAGAGGCCAGCCAGTTACATCTATTATCTTTCCGTGGAAATTCCACCAGTCCATGGACTTTTCTAATACCACAACTCAGACACACAGCAACTATCGACTCATATTACTTTTTAAAAACTAACATGGATTTCCCCTGCCTTTCTGTTATTTATCTGGCTGCCAAAGTCAATGAAAACAACCAAAAAACTTGCTGTCTTATCAATCCTCTGAACAGGAAGTCTCAGAATCCCAGTTGCTGGCTGTGCTCCCTACGACACAAATGATGAGCAGTAACATATGATCTTCTTCAGATCTGACAGGCTGGCAGATTGATCTGCTTCTTGTCCAGTACAGGTGTGTGATGTATACAGGACAGCTGGTCGGCCCCTGACCGCACCCCCCCACTCTAGGAATAGGATGCAAACTGAGTGGAGGGATACAGGGCAGGCTGTGCTTAAGGTTACACACACAGCTGTCACCTCCTGCTGAACTCGCCTCCGCGAGCACTGCTCAATGAAAGTGTGCCAGCCCTGCGTATGTGGGCTTGTTGAGCCTGCTAAAAGACTGAAACAAGAGTCAAAAAGGTCACTCTGCCAGCTGTGTAACTAATCTGAAGCTGTGTGTACAGTTTCAGATGAGAATCTTCTCATAAAAGCAAAAAAAGGAGAGCTAGAATTGAAATGATATGTGGAGAATTCAAATTTGTAATCTGCTCCTTTCAAATTCCAACTAGCATTACTTTATAGTACAGCACTGTCTGCTCTAAACAGCTACACAACTGAATGTAAACAACACTTGTCAGCCACTTTGTGACTGTAAATGGGCACAGCTTTGCTTTGAGCTAAAATGGCAATGACAGCATGCCAACATGTTAACTAGGGCTGTCCTGAATCTCATTTTTTTACACCTATAGTGAAAATTAGCTACATATATTCCATGGATATCAATACCAGCTTCCATGGCAAACCGTTGTATAGTTGATGAGATATTTCAGTCAGGACCAACGAATTGACATACTCTTCCCGTCCCTAACCGTGCTGCTAGCTTAAATAAAAATGTGACTGTCTTTACTCAGATGTAGCAGATTTCAAGAGAGCCTACTCCAAACAAGTGTTGACAATAACTGGTGTTACATATTAAATACTGTAATGTTAAGACACAGAATATATTAATTCTTGAAACACATAAGTGGAAGCTATGAAAATGAGAGACAACCCACCCTGGGCTATATGTAAATATACGTTGCATTGTTGATAAGCAACACTGCCTGCAGTGAAGCCTTGTTTGTCTATAAAACTGGCGACATAGTGAGCGACTTACAGTCTGCTACACTGTAAAACATAAACCACAGAGTATCATATCTCCACAGGCAGGACCTGCTGTGAAGCAAGAGTATGGAATGCAAGCCTGAGGCACGTGGGATGAACGGCGGGGAGAAAAATGGAGAGGAAAGAGAGGAAAATTCAACAGGAAATAGTTAAGTGCTTAGTGAATTATTTATTCTCTCCATTGTAGTGGCTGGCTTCCTGCTGGTTGTGTTTTATTTTTTAATAGGAATCCCCTTTATGTCCTTGGTTATCAACAAATAGAATTGTAGGATGCAGCAATCTCAGTTTGTGTTCTTGCAAGCCAAGTTACAGTCCAAGGATGGCAGGGAGTGGAAGAAGCCCTCGTATGGAGCGTGGCCCTGGTTAATGGCTGATTTGAGAGGTAATGGAGGAAGAAGTCCAGTGGTGGGTATTACAGTCTTCCAGCTGTGCTGTTTGAGTATGCTGCTCAACAATGAGCCACAGGAAGACTGAGAGAATCCAGTCCACTTACTGGGATAAGTAAATGAGATACAGTGGATGCTAAGTGCTCAGTCCACTTATTATCTATTGTATTTCACTTAACAAATGAGTAAATGAGATGCAGAAGATGAATTTCATGTGGACAATCAAATTATCAATGCTAACTGACACAGCCCAGTACTGGATTTATTCAGCCACTCGCTTCCCAATGACTTCTGAAGTCCTAAAATAAACAAATCATTTTGACTTCCTAAGAATTAGATGAGGGATTACAATAAACTACAAGCGATTTCTAACTGGGCAATGATGAATCACTAAATTAATACTTAACTGAAGCAATAGATAGTAGCTTAACTACTCTGTGCAGTTAGAAACATGACTGGCAGATCAGTCACACATACCAGCAGATATTGGCCTATCACAGATAAATCAGTATCTGCGTTTCTATTGATATGAGCCACTATACTACTGGTCTAGACTGTGTTTATTACATGGTTTGTTTAACCAAAACCAACAAGTATACCATTATTTCAATTCTTGTCTGGATGAAAATGATTTGTGCCTTTTGTTCAAGACACTGACATCTTTTTCTTGTATAAAAATCTACTTCAGCCAATATTTTATGCTATTAATAACACGCACAAACATGCCCCCTCAGTATGTCAATGACTGGTAAAGCAGCCCCACCATCCATGGGTCAATGGCCGGGAGCAAATATCAATGTGGTGATGGAGGCGCTCTGCGTGCTTGGTTGCATGGGAACAGAAGGCATGGACAGCCATGGCTACCAGAGCGTGGCCATCCAACACAAAGCGATCTATAATGTAGATCCATATTACAAAACAGCAAACCAGATCCATAGCTGCTCAGTGAGACTGTGTTTGGTCACCCATGTTTAGCCTAGTTGCAACAGTTAACAGAACTCAGAAAAAAAAAAAAAGCGAAAACCAGTCGCTTTCCATACAAGTGTTAGTGCCATCTGCTCTCACATCTAACCACAGAAGAGACACAGCAGACTGATGATTGAGAATACATCTATACAGGGAAAGTCCGGCATTGTAAACAAGACATCATCACCTGTATGAGTCATGAGATCGCACTATGAGATAAAAAGAATATCAAAAATACCCTCCTCCCTCTTCTCTCTTTTTTCCACTTTTGATGGGTTATTTTAGCCTGGAAAGCATATGAAATAGGGGGGAGAATAACATTCAAAATGCAAATGTGAACTGAGTCCCAGTTGATCAAACAGTCTCACACAAAACTGTGTGACGTATCTGCAAAGTGAACTGAAACTAGAATTATCAGTGGGTATGAAAATATGCTGCATTAAAGAATAATAAGCAACAAGCAGCGTGTAGAGGCACATAAGAACAAAACCAAGCCTAATCTCTTGGTGACACACCTCGCATTCTTGAGTTTATTTATCGGGTGCTATGTTCTTATTTCTCTGGACGATTAGCTAAAGTTAGAAAACAACACATCCAAATATTTCTATCACATCCAGAGTGGAGTTTAATGGGACAAAATGTATTATTCCTGTACACCAAAACAAGCAAAAAATACACAATGCATTTCTGCTTTGATACATCCTAGTACCATTTTCTTTCTATAGTTCATGGCAATGCTTTTTGCTGCACTTTAAAAGTAAGGAAATGGGTACGTTAATGGCACTTATAAAGACATGCAGGGATCACACAATGCATGATGTATTGTCTGAATCTTCTGCCATTAACGTCAATAAAACAACAGCTTTTAGCAACGTTTTGCAACAGTTTTTCTCACGCAAGTCACTGGGTTATACTGCTGTAGTCCAATGAGAGAAAAATAAGGTTTGAGGCAGAAACAAACATAATATATAGTCATAACATAGCTTAAAATAAACTACTCGCTTGTACTCAAGGCTGCTGAGGTTAGAACAGACTATTCACAGTTCCATAATTACACAGCTCACAGATGAGACGTGGCTGATGATGTGTCGATACTGGGGGTATGGGTCGGTATGAAGCTTTGAAATACTTGTTGTTGACTCTGAAAGTCAGGCTTTCTAAATGGCTGGAGTTTCACAGACATTTTAACTTTTCTAGCAGATGGAATGACATCCCTGACAAAGAAAAAAGTGCTGGTGTGCTGCTCATGAGGATAGTGCTTTCTGTTGCATTACTGTTAATCATATACGACAGAGGACATATATACTACACGTCTTTTTATACGCAATGCACACGTTTTTTGTGTTTTGTAGTAAGTTTTCTATATCAATAGTCATTTACCATCATTTTATCAAGGGCTACTCTTCAGGGAAGAGCTGCA
Organism: Diplodus puntazzo; assembly: GCA_963678695.2. Classification (NCBI taxonomy): domain Eukaryota; kingdom Metazoa; phylum Chordata; class Actinopteri; order Spariformes; family Sparidae; genus Diplodus; species Diplodus puntazzo. Next base: position 20,211,387 of record OZ023173.1, on the reverse strand, counting down.
GTGATATATCAGTCAGCAGATATTAGCCGATCAGAGATATATAGGTATCTCGGTATATGTTGTCCAATATACGCTGATATGAAAACTTATTTTACGCAAAATAATGCAGAAAAAGTTGTTTAGGGTAATGTTTATTGTAGAAAAAATGTGCATCAGTCAGAGTAGATCTACAAAACTCTTGCATACAGTTTAATAATTATCCTCAAGCTAATGATGAATAAGTGACATCTGCATGGTAAAGCAGTGTGCTCTTTCAGCAGTATGTCAAATAGCGGACAGGTAAACTGTTGACCCATGGACGACAGAAATAAACAGTCAGTTCTGGTGGGGATTTTCCGCAATACCCCACAGGGAAAGCCGGTTTAGGCTCCTGTGGTTGTATTTAAAGTTCACCATAAGAAAAATTAGTCTTTTCAGTTGGTAATGTGAAACATAATCACAGCATTACTCCAAAAGGAGACATTTCATGAACTGTTTCGGTCAAGCAATTAATTATCAATGAGGACAATGAAAGTTTTCTCTGAAATAAAAACCACCCACTGAGATTGGTACATTTTTTGATCCAATAAGACTGTGACATGGAGCTCTATACTGTGTCAGATGTAGGTCAGTAGTCTGGAAGGTGGTGTTTTGGAAGAGGGTGGGACCATTAGGCCTGTGTATTGTGTGGTGGCATAAACATTTACAGGACTTTCGCCTCAATGCCTCCTCTGTGGACTATGAAGGCAACAAAAATCCTTCTTCCAACGCTCTCTCTGACCAGGGGTAACAGCAGTGTTGGGTATAGTTACTTTGGAAAGTAGTTAATTAGGTTACAACGTTACCATCAATTAAAAGTAATCAGTTCTGTTACAGCGTTACCTATGAATAAAAGTAACGCGTTAGAGTACTCATGCGTTACAAAACATTAAAAGCCATTTGCAGCGCCTCACACATGCTGCAACTTAAGTGACACACACAGCCTCCTTTAAATGCACCGAGAAGTCGTGACAATGATGAAAAACGTCAGTTATCCAACCAAATTAACTCTGCAGGATAACAATAACAGGAAAGACAGTCAGCAATATGCCACATAGCGTTTTATTAATTTTATTTTTTTTTTGCGGTCGACAGAAGCTTTTCACCAACGCAGAGTTGCATTTTACCGTTATGTTGTTCTTGTCCTTTTCGCTGGCGAATTGAAAATAATGTGCGTACTTCCACAATGCAAAAGCTGTCCTCTCTGCCACACACACACACACACACACACACACACACACACACACACACACACACACACACACACACACACACACAGGTAACGTAGGTCAGCAGTAGGGCACAGACGCATCACAGCGCTGCGCCTCCGCTGACACATCCGCAGGTGGCACAGTACTGTCTGACAAAAAGCAGGCTGCAGTCGGGTTTTTCCCTCCTTATCCGGAGAAATTCTTAAAATAACGGATTACTTTTTTTAAAAAAATAACGAAGTTACTGATTGCTTGACACATGAAACGAACGCATTACGCTACACGTAAAAAGTAATTAGAGTACTCTATCGCGTTACTTTGTAACGCGTTACCCACAACACTGGGTAACAGCGTATTGTCTGATATCTGTGCATTCTTATGACTGCTGCTCTCACTGGTGGTTCATTCTTACTGGTACTATTGTTGGCGGCCCACACATTTCCCCTTTTCTAGTAAGTGTGTTGTTACGTCAAGAGACCACATTTGCGGGTTTGAGAAAAGAAAATCTACTGTAGGGACTGATGTTGGCTTGACTGCATTTTAACCCCGACCTCCAAGCTACCTTTACTATGATTACTCATTCATTCCTCTGCTCCACTGCTTTTGAAGGCCACTCTTTCACACCTCCCTTTTATGTTAGCATATCTGTGTGTAACTGCAACTACATTAGCAGAGATTTATTAGTAATTGTGCATGTGGCAGCAGTACCTACATTACTGCATTACGCCAAACTGCTGTTATTATGACTGTTCATACAATCCCCACTCTCTGGCAGTAACTCTGTATGGTTTCAATATGGGTTAAGGTCTCATAGTGGGCACTGGATGGACTAATGGAGCTGGTTAATGGGAGCAGTTGGCACAGGAGTTCAACAAGGTTGTATTGAAAGCTATCGAGGGGAGCCCTGAGGCCTAGGTCACTCAATTGTCCCATGTACAACAGACACACGCATGCACACAATGCACATCCACATCCCCGGACAGAAACAAATGAGCACACAAAGCGTCCCTCTAAACTATTCAACCACAAGCGAAAGGTTGCAGAGGGGATGCCACAGGGCCTGGTTTTCAACAGCATCGACAACAAATAGAATGTGGTCTATACAGCACATGAGCAGGGAAGCTTTTGATGCCCCAGTTGTAAAATAAAAAAAAAAAACTATAAAAGTTCTACACACTGTTTGGCACAGTGACAAAAGAGCTCAGCAAACAACAAAGCGAAAGAAAAGGTGTGTGTCGCTGTAGGAAGAGAGGAAAAATGCATAATGCTCTCATGGGCTAATTTACTGTATCATGGTTCGACCTAAAGAATAAGTATCCTTGTTGGGATGATAATAAATGCAAACTGTGTGAGTAATAGAGCACATCAGCACACCACAGAGGCGTGGTTGTTAAAAACAATGCTCTTGTTCGGGCCAAAATGAGACTGCTCACTCAAGTTTCAGAGAAGAGGGGTTACAGAATTAGCAACCTCAGGTTTATTTCAACCATTCCTTTATTTCACTGTTCTTAAAGTAAAAAGATGCAATGACCGTTAGGAGAGCTGAAACATATTATTGAAATAATCAATTAGTTATTTTACAGAAAAATACTGCAACTGTTCTGATAAACAATTTTTCATTTTCATTTCATTTTTTTTTAACAAATACGTGAAATGTAATCCCAGTTCCTGCTTTTCAATCACTTGTCTGAGAATCACAGAATTACTCACAATGCAGCACTTCTGCAATACTAGATACACTGCAATCATCTATGATACATCATGACGTCTTTGTTAATGAGGAAGAAAAAATACCCCAAGAAAAGCCGATTCGCTGCAATGTGGTGTACAAAAGGCCTACTCAACTGTGATGACTTGTTGTTTTTCTGTGTGTTATGTGATATTACAATGCAGTTCTCTTACTGCAAGTGTTTGTTGGACAAGACTAGGACAGCACAATTAATCATTATATAACCTAACTCTCCATGTGAACAAAACAAAGCATTACGATGACTTACTAGAGTGCTGCAGATGTGTCCTGCCCTAGAAAATCTTTACAAGTAAGAAACCATATCTTTTTTTTTTTTTTTTTTTTTACAGTTTTTTAGTAAAAATGAAAAGTATGGCACAAAAACAAACAACCCTACTAGCCGCGGGTTTTTTTCTGCAATATCTATCAATGTAATTGCAATACAATTGAATTTACTAAATTGTGCAGCCCTAGACGAGACGTGCTTTGAACCAGGTGTTTTTCACCTTTTCCAGTAGTGTTGATATAAAACCGAAATAAACTAATTTTGTGACATTTTGAAGACCGAACAATTAGTCGCTTATTTTGAGAAAATATCTGTAGATTAATCAATAATGAAAATAATTGTTAGCTTCAGCTCTTACTCTGATATTGAATGTGGGTCATGTTGCTGCTGAGTGGTGACAGCTCATGATTCCACTAAAGTGACATAAGGAATGGGTGAGGCGACAGGCAGTGACACACACTTACAATGTTTTATTGGAGGGCAGGGCAAGCACATGTGAAGTAGAGGGCTGAAAGCGGGAAATCACACGGCATGCACACACACACGCATATATATACACACGTACACACCATCCTGGGTACCCCTCCTGTTCCTTCCCCCCTGACGCCGAAGCCACTGGCACGGTTTCCTGTCCCCTGTCTACCTCACTGAGAGCCGCTCCCTCTTTTCTGGACAGACTTCACAGTCCAGAGAAGCCTGGTTACAGAACATACAGCTCCCCTGTAAAACAACTTACCTCACCTAAACAGGCAAGGCCTAATAGCACAGTGAACACACCTAGACAAAGAAACAAAGCCCACTGCTACGCACAGCCACCAGACAGAAACGTGCTCAAAGCAGTCCGCTCCTTCAAGTGACCTTCTTGTTACAGCGGTTTACTGCATTTTCTAGATTTCCATTTAAAGCTTCGCTTTCTGAACCGAGTGTGTTGGCAAAGTCAGAGCAGACTGGCAGGCAGGCAGCAGGTTCACCTTGGGTGAAACCAATAGACTAAAGAAACACAAAGTGCTATAAATACCCAGCTTGTCAGTATCTGTAACATCAAGCAGCACGAGAACAGAGACACTGCGACAGCAAAAAACCCTGTGATCCACCAAGATGAATTCAGACTTCTCAGTGAACGGCAGCTGTTTGGCAAGAGAGGGAGAGGCAAACAGGCACTATAAAGCACTTGAGATTGGAGACTGATCCTACACATAGACAAACAGCCACAAGAGAACCAATCACTTCACTGCCTGAGTACAAGACAGAGACAGATACAGACAGAGAAGCATAAGCAATAGCGTTCTTGTGAGTAAATGGCCTCAAGCAGGGAGGAGTGGTACCACTCTCCCTGCGTTAAAGCGCTGTACAAAGCTCATCTTGTCTGTACGACGGGCTACTTGTCATCCTCTTGACACTTTGCGCGCCCGCACCACATTGGACAGCACCGACAGACGGATGCCAAATAATACATCCAATCTCGCACTGTGGCAAACCAACGTCTTAACATTCGGATTGTTTCACGGCTCCTCAAAAATAGGCTTTGATGACAGATGTGCCACAAAGAGCAAGACTCGCCCTCGCACAGATACTTATAATTAGGCAGCGGTTGTTTAAACTATGTAAGTGGTGAATTATCCAACACGCTCTGAAATAACTTTACCGTTTCTTTTTCAGCTCTTTTAATCATCATGGACACTAATACAACAATGAACATGCTTCTTTCTGCCAGTGCTGTCGAGGAAAGTACAAGAGTCTGTGGCCATGTGCTTTATATTTTACTGTCTGGGGATTTTAAATTTATGTTATTCATTTATTTCATTAAAAAAGTTTGATCTATCACTTCTGGGATGAGTATAACGTGATGTCATAAGTTTTTTGAAAAAAGTAAATTAAAAGGCTTTGAGATTGTAAGTCTCTTTTGTGGTCTGACATTTTTCCATATTAAAACTGTGTTAGGGTAGAACAAAGTTGGGAGGAACTTGATTTGTGAGTTTAAGGCAGGACGAAGACTATGAGAGCTCTATTGTTGAGGGTCACTTGGGATCGAGGCTTCGATAGCAAGCTAAAAAGAAGAAAAAAATATAGACGTATGCCAATTTTTTTTATTAATACATTTTATGGTCAGATCCATTAATGGCAGCACATTTATTTTTGATGTAATACTATCTAATAAAAGGATACACATATTACATCATCCAGCAGCCTTACTGTGAAAAAAGTTTTACATAACTGCATATCATCTTCCAGCGATTTTATTGATCGACTGACGCTCTGTCCTCTGGTCTTCCTGTGAATGCAGACATGCTGCAGCTGCACAAAGTCTGCACAATATCTATGTTAGAAGACTTCAATAATAAAAAGTCAAATTGTGCATGATGTGAATGAAAATGGCAATGCAACAGGTAGAATTATGATGGGGAGATCTATCAGGAAAAGCATTTGATGATGACGTGATTGCAAATACTCCACCTCCAGCATAACATCATAACATAAGATGATGCCGTAGCATCTCTTGAATATTTATTATACCTAAAACACTCATTCTCACACGGGGAAGCAGAAATGACATTACATCTAGTGAACATTAGGTTTTTTTTGAAAGATAAACAGGTAGACTGATTGCCTGATCTTGTCTTGATATCCCTTCTTAACGTAAATGAAAATGGATCATAAGCATAGAGTTTTTGTTGGTCCTGGCGAGAGTGCAGCTTTGGTCACATTTTTCTGTCTGAGCCCGACCAAGTCCGAGAGAGCAGTAACTGGCCGCTGACCCGAACATGACAGATGTTCTGTTTCATAAGTCTAACACTGACTCAAGCCCAACACGATTAATGTAAGCCGAAGCACTGTGCTTGCGTTACCAAGGTTAAAGCTTTCCTGTTTCCAGGGTCTGAAATGAACACCTGAATGATTCTGCACAGAGCAGATCGAGCCAGACAGGAAGTCAGACAGCGTAACGGCACAGCGCATCCAATCAATTTGCTGAATAAAAATACAGCACAACAAAGTACAAAGTAAATATTAACAATAATGTTAATATTAACAATAACAATAAACACACTTAAAAGTAAATAATGAAACAATTTAACTACGTAACCTGCTCAACCACAGTAGGAGCAAAAAAAAAAACAAGGAGAAACGATGAAATAAACTCAGTCTGAGCAAGTGAACAACATCAGGTACGCATGACGCCCCACTTCTGAAACGCTCCCAGTGGGATATGAAGCCGCGTGGAGGATGGAACACAACAGCGGCACACACTGCAGGTATCAGAGACGGGCCCAGTGGAATCAAAGGGAAAGACAATAATGAGGCAAAAGGGACTAAGATGAACTCGAGGATCTATTAATGTTAAGAGAATTAACAATGAAAAGATTGTGGTCTTAATCCAAATCACACACTTGGTACCATAAGATCAAGATTATGGATGGATTCATTTCAACAAGACTACGATACCTTTATAGCACAAACTCAGAGTGTGTGTTGAATGAAACGTTGAGAGGAAAAGGTCACTGATTTCAGGAACTTAATTCAATTTATCAAGTATTTCACAGTTTCCTCTGGAAGCTCATATAGGCACACTGTTGGGTGTTTTACTGCCATTGTAAAGACGTATTCTCTCTGACGTTGTATGACGTCTACAGAGAAGTGGGTCACTGAAGGGAGACAAAGTCCATCCTCTGCCCACAGGGCGACAGGCTCGGTCATAGTCGCTGAGGGAATAAACATTGTGTGCGTCTGCCTGAAAGTATGTCATACTGTTTGGGTATGATGAAAAGATATCACACGAAAGATTCAGAATCTTTTACGTAACCAGACAAACGGCACACACAAACACAAAACCACACGCCCACATCTGCCTTGACAACAGCATTGACTTCTTTTCAAGCAATGTCAACTTCTCTCTCCATTCCTGATTTAGACTGGCATCGGAAACTGGCAGCAACTGTGGGACATCCCCTTCATTGTGTGCCAGCTCCCTGACCCAACCATGGCACCCTGGGGTCTGAATGATTTGACACACTCAACACACACACACACACACACACACACACACACACACAGCTTGACATGAAACTCTTTATTCAGGATCTCCACATTTTCCGGCAGCCATTGAAATTGTTGCTCTCAGTCACACCAAGGCCACTCACTATATCTGACTCTCACTGCTGCTCACTTTACTTCAACAAAATGTATATAGCTATTTCTTCCCTTCATTCCCATTGGTGGCCATCACTTCATTTGCATTAAATAACCATGCACTGCACTGGGCTTCTTCAATCAAACTGACATGCCATCAGAGGTAGTGCTTAATGGCAATACTCTGTCTTCTTTTGGACAAAACGTGTTGCCAATAACTGGCTCTGGTTTAAAATGATAATATATGTATCCACAACTTGCAACTGTGAGAGAAATGTTAGGAAAACATCGATTTCTGGACGCTGAAACATGAACTCAATTGAAATCTCACTGTAAAACAAGAACTGAGAGAAAACACCCTAGAACACATTTAAAGTTTCAGTAGTGGTTCTCAGTTCTGCTGGTTTTAGTTCTAGCGTCTAATTAAAGATGACTTTACACCTGTTCCAACAAGTGTATTCAATGGATGCAGGATTAAAAAACAAAAACATCCAGTGTGTCCAAGTACAATTCAGTTACAATATTTGTCCCTTAAAATAAAAAAACAGACTGTGTCCCCTCAGAGCTGCTTGAAGGCAGGAGTTGTGACGTGGGAGAACGTATAAAAATAAGTTGTTTTTATTTTTTTTAGATTTAACCAGCTCAGTCAGTGATCCAAGTCGCTCGGCTACACTGGGTTGCAATGATGTTTCTTTAATCGTGCTGTTGTTATTTGCATTTTCCTGGCTTCGCTTTCTCAGTATAGCCAGCAAGCTAACTTTGTCTCAAGCTTCAGAGGCTGGGTACCACAAAATTACGGACATGTGATGCACAGACAAAGGCACCTCTTAATCTGAAATGCGTTGTTTGTTGGATGCTCACTCAGCGAGGATGAGAGAACTGAACTGCAGTTGGACAGTTGGAAGTGGCTGTCAGAGTACCAGTGGGAAGCGACTTTGACTACAGTGGTGAGCTGGTAAGCATCTCCTGCCTTATCAGGCAACTCTGATATCGCTGTGTTGGTATTGTTCCTGGAAAATCATATTCACTGTTATTTCAGGACCTTCGTTGCAACTGACAGCTTGTGTGTTGTAATGTAATAGCTTTGCACAGGGAAAAAGACTGGAAAAATAATCACATGGGAGAAGTTGTCCTTTCAAACATATGTTTAATATTGCGAAAGTGTTTTTTTAATGACCTTTTCCTTAACATGACCACGTGAATTTGTTGCCTAAACCAATTTTTATATTCCCTAAACTTAACCAAACAGCAAAAAAATGAGAAGAAAAGGGGAAATAATATGTGAAGCTGTAAAAAGTGTAAAATGTTAAAAGTGTAAAAATATCAATAGACAAAGACAGATTGCTTGAACTGTGGATTTATGATGAAATGATGGTCCTTGAGCAACATTTAATATGATGTTCTAAGAACAACACCAACACACATTATCAGATATGTCTATTAAAACCAAGGCTAAAAAAAAAACGGGAGATTATCAGATATACCTAGTAAAACCAAGGCTAAAAAAACCAAAGCTAAAAAAAAACCCATGTCATCATCCATCACCATATTTCACAGTAGACTTGGCAAACCTAGTTGGCTGCATTCTTTGAGAAAATGCATTGAGATTGATATCAGGTGACAGGATTCAGTTTATATGAGATTAGAAAATTAAATTATTTTCTTGCTGATCCTTTCGGTGGATCTTCACAGCAGTCAGGGCTGTTTACAGTAGTTCAAAACATCATTAGCAACTCAGTTGTGGCTTAACTGGGACCTCCTTATCTGTAGCAACATCTGTCTGAAACACATCTCTCACTCTGACGGACCCCAGTGACAGTCATCATAGTCACAGAGACAGAGATGGTCAGGTTAGACCATCGCGATACACACACCCATACAAATATTTGAGTCTGGGCTGAAATGCACAGATTTATTAGGCTGAGTGTACCACAGACTGTTTGCAAAACAGGGTATTATGGCACTCTGCACTGTGCAATTACACAATGATGGACTCAACTACCTTAATTATGGAGCCTGTATGTGCTACGGGCTCACCAGGGAGGATGTGTCCACACAGCTTAACGGGAGAAGCACAAACTCACTACAAACATTAATAAACCAAACCGTGTTAACCCTAACATGCTGATCAACAAACAGGCTAAGCTGCCACGGTGAAGCAAGACCACAGAGGAACCAAAACCAATTTTTGTATTGTGTAACTGGATTAAGACTACAGCACCTTGGCACACAGGCAGATCCTCACCTGATGAGCCTAGATTAGAGAAGCTATGGCTTCTGTCTACACACTGTGGAGGTGATAAGGCAGAGAGGCAGCCTGTGATGGAAGGCTGTGGCCCTGCAGAGCAGCCTCCTCGGGCTGGGTCCACCCAAGACTTCAGCAGAGAAAATGAGCACCTTCCATAAAGCCACACGACACAAAAAGCACAGAGAGGAATGTCCCCTGCATTTCATTCTGCCAGCGAGCCGGTTTTGCATTAAAGCTCCAAAACTGGCGATGGCTCCAACAACAGCCTTAAACAAAGAAGTACGCCTCTCCTGCAAAAAAAAAACAATGCAAGCATGCATTTATTTCCCCCAAAAAAACTGTTGAATAAATTCATAGTGTGCCTGAAACTTCTGTAACAAGCTACTCTGGTAACTGTGCGAGCCAAACTGAGCTCTGTGAATAGAGTCTGTGTTCTGGCCTGTTCATTTACATTGAATTTAATGCCTGTTTTCTGACTAGGTTAGGCTCTGTGCTGTTTGAATTGTGGAGAGAAATACGGAGTTTCATCATAAAAAGCTAATATCCAGTTTCTCTGTTGTTATGCTTATTATTTAAATACCCAAGTTAAATGCAAAACATTAAACCATTTTAGGCTAAATTGTTCTAATCCACTTAACTCTACAGCAATTGACTGACATCAGCATTAAAGAGAAAACAGCCAGGTCTCACAGTCTACTTTGCACCAGGAGAAGGCCTGTATAGATCTGCATGTCTTTACCTGTGTCCTCATCTAGATCCCCCTGTAGAGAGGAGTCTGTGTCCTCTGAGGAGCCCTGGCCCCTCCAGCTTATATTGCCCATCCAAGAGTCCGCACAGCAACTGCTCCAGGAGTGTTGCTGATGGCTTAACGTTTTGTATACTGATGACTTGTCGATCAGGCGAGCATTTTCACAGCTATCACTCAATGGCACACAGCTGAGAGTTAGTCACAAACTAACTGGTCCGCATGACCCGTCTTGAGTCAGCCACACTACGTAGCACTTCAGAGGAAAGTTCCACAAATAGCACAGAGGGAAGTTGAAAAGTGATGTACTTTTGCCAAACCGACTGTTTATTAAATAGTTCTTCTTGTAAATACAGCGAGAATTACATAATCCTGGACAGAACGTTTCAGTGAAGCCGTCTGAGATGACATCAGTGGTCCTGGAGAGGGTCCAACCCACAGCTATCTGGAGTTGGGATGTACTGAACAGACAAGAGGAGGTGAGCAGGCCACCTGCGGGAATAAATGACCTGCTCTCTGGCATGTAGGCCAACACACAGCGGAGAGATCAGGGGAAGCATCATCTCATAAGATGAGCCCCTTTGAGAAAGAAGTCTCAAGAGCACGGATGAAGGTGGAGAATTCGTACTGAATTACACACGAGATCTCTGAAAACAATCTCAACGGTCGTCTTGAGCTCTTTCGAAGATGCTGAAGATTGAACGGCCTTGATGATATTCATGTTACAAAAACCTTCACAGACCTTCCATTGCTCATTGACAGTCCGCTCCAGTCATTACCCAACATGTAATCCATCCATTTCTCTCCCTGATTCTCGCTCTGTGCAGGGACTCGATTCCCATCAATGCTCTACCTTTTTTCTCCGCCCTCTTTCTTTCTCTCCCTAAGCTCTATTCCCTCCCTCTTTTTGCTTTCCCATACACACACACACACACACAAAAAAAAACCTAATTACAACACAGCTAAACCTATATGGGAACGGCAAGCCTCTCATTCTGTGGGAGAGGGAGGCTGAGATGCTTTCTGCCATCAAACCTCAAAATTGCAGCATGTCAAACCAAGACCCACAGCTTGCCCTGTGCAACACTTGGATCACTCATCAGCAATGTGCGTAAACCTAATCATCCAGGGAACCCTTTTGTAATCACGGCTACTTCGGCTCTTGCTCAGAGTTTTGGTGACTAAGGCATGCGGGGCTTGCTATTTCTGTACGCCAGACAAGAAGATATTTCAGTCTGAAGTGATGCAGTAACCACTTAGCAAACACAAAGCCATCAAAATGACTTACACTTCAGTGTTAACTCCAGGAATGCCTGAGAGTCGACTCTTTGCATTGCAGCTAAACCCTGTCGAAGGCAACAACACACAGATACACACTCACACGCTATGCAGCGGGGTTGGGGGGCAGCGAGCCTAAAATAAGGAACTGATGGATCAGTTCCGCTGAGGCTGGCTACTAACCATTGACTGACCAGTGAGAGAAGAGTCTACAGGCTAATTATAAAACACTGCACTACTCCCACAACTTTGTAAGCAACACTGTCATGCCAAAAATGTTGTGTCACAATCCCAGTCTGTGTGTGGTAAATAAAGACACAGGCATTTTGCAACTGCAAAAAAAAAGAGAGGTCCCAATCAAAGCTTGTTTCTTGCTTTAAGGTCAAATACAAAATCAACATCTAAGACAAGTTTCTTTGATAGAAATGTAACAGTGGCAACACAAACATCCCACCGTACTAAGTGGCAAATGTGTGCACAAGATCCATGCATAAGCAATAACACATGGTTTTATAAATGTGCCATTACTCGGGTCACAGTGCGGTACTTTCTCAACACGGCATGGAAAAAAGCACCAGATATTTGAGCTGCAAAGCTTCGAGTTATCTTCAGACTTGATCTGATTTTATAGTCTGCACATATTCTGGCAACAAGCAGCGAGAATTACTAATTCTCAAAGTCCATTTAAACCAGTACAACACGGTACACAAAGTGTGAATGCACACACGTACACCCCCATTCTTTCAGTCTCCTCCACCCTGTTCATTTTCTCTGACGCTGGCATCGCAGTGACTTTGCTGTCTGCTGCTTTTGGCTTTTGGGCAGCACCATCACAGACACTGAATCTGTTTATGGGCTGCCTGAGTGATGATGTCATGTGGGTGCGTATACAGAGACTGGGGTTCAGTGTTGAAACGGAATAAACCACCCACGTGATTTCTTCAGAGGTGATATCCTTACTCCACACAACTGCGTACAGAAGCAACTCTAAACAGGCAATATTTGTTCAATCTGACTGATTACAGATTTCAGCATAATGGTTTAGATGCACCAAAACATTTAATCAGAATATAACTTTTTTGACATAAGCAAGGCTGTGAAGCTGCTAGTCTACCATAAATATAGCAAAAGAAAACGTTTTCCCCCTCAACTTTATTGAGAAGTGACATTGATTAAATAATTCATTCGTTAACGCCTGTTAATAAAATGTTCGAGCTGGACCCCTATCGTGTCCTGCGTACAAAATTTGCACTTCTGGTTTGGTGGATCATGTCTCCATTCATCTTTTCAAACTTGTTTGAACACATCCTTGTTTTCGAGCCTTTCGACCACCAAGGCGTTCAATAATCTTTAAATATCTAAAGATCTCCGACAAACAAACACCACAGACAGATGTTTTCTTATCTCCTGGAAGCAACGTCACCTTACAAGACCCCTCTTGATCTGACTGACAATTCATTCAAATCAGGTCGGCTCGGATCAGTCTCCTTTGAGTGAGGTGTTTACATTAGTCGTTTTTATCCTGATTGGGTTATTAGTCTGATTTTTAGTTGAATGTTTGGGTCCTTGTAGACACGGCTACTGTTAACCCGACACCCCCGAAGCAAGAGGACAAGTGACAGCAGGACAGAGTTTCTATGGTGATCAGAGAGCATGTTGGGATGCTGCTCCGGAAGAAATGCTGGCCATAAGTCTCCTGGTGTCCATGTGTGCATTGATAGTCCCACTTGCTCTGTGTGCTATGGTAACCATTTGCATGTTACATCTTTGTAGCACTGCATCGTTCTTTATACCCTAACCCGAGACTCGATCTGTGTGCAGGAATCCCTACTTACAGGCGAGCACTTTATTTCTCCAAATCTTTTTCCCTTTTAATTTGCTCCTCGAGGCACCAGTGAATTAATCTCCTTCTGTCAAGGTCTAAAAACGGGTCCCCTTTCTGTGGAGTCTCCGCAGCCTTAGCCCACATAGACAACAGGCTCCTTTTTAACACCAGCTATTTCCTCAAATCCTACAACACATTCTCTCTCTCTCTATCTCTCTCTCTCTCTGAGGAGAAGGCTTAAGAGGCTGACACCGAAGCTCTGTCTCCGTGAATCCGCAGCTTTTCTCTTCTTGTTTCCATTTCACTGGTGTCCGGCACAGTGTGTCCTCTGGGCACAGATATATACGGGATCGATGGGGTACATGTGGAAGGGAACAGGCCAACAAGTGACCCGGGTCCACACGAGACAATGGATGCAAGAGAAAAGTGATGGATTGGGCTTCACGGGGACTATTATCCCAGATTCACTGGAGACTTTATTAGCTTTTAACTCATCACTGAACCACGCTAAAAGAAAAAAGAAAAACACACTGCCTCTGACTTTTCATTTAGCTGTGACCATATGTAGTCATCTGTCTGCAAGACACGAAAGGAATCGGAAACTTTTACGCCTATGAAGATGACTGAGCTAGTGGTGGATGACACTCCCTCCCCGTCTGTTACTGGGATCTGACTGTGAATGTGTGTTGGGGTGTGTGTGTGTGTGTGTCCATATACTGCAGGCATCACCGGACAGGACTGTATGTGGAGCGAAGCAGGGAGACAGCTGGTGGAGTGGGATGCAAGTGTAGCTGGCGGGTATAAAGTTTCCTTCCAAAGGCACAACCGAGAGACCACCCTGTTCCCCCCCCCACCTCCTCAAACTAGCTCTTACTGTGCTTTATTCCTCTTAAAAGCTGCAGACACAATGGCAGACTAAACAAATAGAGAAAAAGAGGATCAAAGCTGCAAAAAAATATGCCACGTGCACACCGCTGAAAGCAACACAACACAAATACACACACCAGTCTTGGGCGTGAACGCATCACAACTCCAGTGTACTAGGCAACAACGCAGCTAGCGCTAGCTTGGGAAAAGCTAACCTTTAGCTGTCGCTAGCAACCGTTACAAACCTTAAATGTTAGCTAACGGCCAACTGTGAAGCAGAAAAATAATTCAAAACCCCGAATGCTTTTTATAAACCGTCTTAAAATGTTATTTTTATTTTCATTTTTTAACTACGGTGGGAAAAAAAAACGAGATTTGTTTTTGAGTGTTTGCGATGCTCTCAAACAATCAAGACCAGGGGTGTATTTACGAGGGCTGAGAGTGAATGGTGAAATGCCGGTGAAGTGCCGTGCGAGCGTCCGGGATGATAGCACATCCAGACGGTGTTGTGTCGGCTACAGCTAACCCCTCCACGTCCTATCTGGAGTAATAACAACGCCATTCATTTACCGCTCAGTTAGTTAACAAGCTATTCCTCAGAACACAAAAGCCGTTTTGCTCCAGAGACAGACATTAGCTAAATCCAGCTAGCCGATACGGTATCGCCTTTATATTTAACTGGATAGCCGAGGAAAGAACAATCCATAAGGCCTAATTAAACCACCATTTACGCTGGATATACTCGTCCAGCGCTATCCGAAGCCCCCTTTAAACGTGTGTATCGCCCCACAGAGAACCATCCGTGTGCCCCGTGTTGTAGGATCCCGTTATACAGTATCCCGAGGTGTGGAGCAGTGTGGCTCCAGTCTAGCCGGGCAGGACTTACCTTGCTTGCTCTCTATTTTTCCCGACATTTTCGTAGCCAGCAGCTGTGTGATCCCACTCGCAGTTCAACAAAACGTTAGCTACAGACGAGCCTCGGCCGTGTGTCTCCTCCGATTATTCCCTCATTTTCGATACGCTCATGTGTCCGCGAGAGGATTCCGCCGGGGTTGGTATCATATATTTATAGGCTACACACATTGGTACGGTCAAAAACTGTCTCAGTCCGTCTCCGGGTAATTTTCACTGGATATACACACACACACACTCACTCGTGTACACACTCACACACACACACCATACACACGTTAATGTGTTGAACCCAGACTCGGGCTCGAGACCTCGGCCAGTGTAACAGCGCCCCCCTGCGTCAGGAATTAGCCACGTCGATCTGTCAACAAGGGGATGGGCGTGTTTCAATCCCAACCCCAAAGAGTTGTGACAAACCAGAGGCTGTCTGTTTCCACAGACAAGTCTGGTGGTGCATTAGAGAGATGGAGGGTGGAGGGGCAGCATGCAAGATTTACACAGAGCTGTCAAGTGATGCACAAGGAGGCATGGATTAAATACTCCAGCATTTTCCCCATGCACACAGAAATGGAGATTAAAATGTAGTAACCTAGTTTGTGTAGGATGTAGCTCCAACAAGATTGCAGATTTATCAGATCTATAGGAGCCACGGCAGCGATGTTATCATGACAAGACATACTCACATTTAATTTTATTTGTTTTTATTTATTTGTTGTGTGTTTTCTCTTTTTTTTTTCGTTGGCAAATTAATTACACTCAAAATACAAGAGACAAGGCAAGCCAAGGTAGGGTTATTTATATAGCACCTTATTATAAATAGAGGCTATTCAAAGTGATTTACAGGCAAAGTAATAATACAAACAAATGTGATAAGAGTACAAGCAAATTTAAAGGTGCTGTTGGTAAGAAAAGTTATTTTTTTCGTCAGATGCTGATTGTCGGTCGGGCCGGCCGCCATCCCACAGCGTCAGTTTTTGATGAGTTGGGAATGTGACTCAAAAATCAACTTTTCTTACAGAAAGCACCTTTAAAATCAGTGTAATCAACTCCTGCACACCGTTCACCTAACTTGCAATCAAGAATTGATTTTAATAACAACCTTTCAGTACAAAGACCTTCATCGAGACGATCGAGGAGACCATCTTAAAATCGGTTGGTAGACCCAACATGGGGTCCCCGAGCCAATTTAAGATGGTCTCCTCTGTGAGCTGAGCAGTTTGTGGGAAATTTTGTCCTGATTTTTTCAGCCCTTTATCTTCCCTACGCACCTGTTGATCAATAGGTGTGCATAATCTATCTATCTATCTATCTATCTATCTATCTATCTATCTATCTATCTATCTATCTATCTATCTATCTATCTATCTATCAGGTTTGCATATAATCATTTTTTCCATTATTTATACATTTTTTTATTCTATAAAATGCCAAATTATTGCAACAAATGCATCACAATCACAATTTCCCATTGCCCCAAATGATGTCTTCAAATTGCCTCTTTCCTTCAACCAAAAACCACAAATTCTTCATTTAATATTAAAGGAAAGCAGCAACAGCAACATTTTGACACTTTGTCTTGAGAAATGACTGAGACGTTTAATCGGTTATCTTTTTTCATATGAAACATTTTAACATTAATGCAGTTGCACTAATACTACCGTGAGTATTTTGAGAGCATACTGATGAATACATAGATGAAAAACAAATCACTAATCTCAGCAGCAGGAGGAGGATAATCAAACGACAAAAGCCAGTTCAGGGGTACACAAACAAAACTGTGGCATCCATCATGGACTAGAATATACAAGTGACCCTAAAACTACAGATTCAAGAGCTGCTCAACAACACTGGTATGTATATGTAGCAACAATAAGCTCCACGGTGCCCTAACCCTTAAAAGTCGTCCTTCTTCATGCCTCATTCAATATTAATGTAATGTTAATTAGGGTGCATTGGTTATGTTAATGCATCTCCGCTTCCTCATTTCCTCATGAAGCGAAGTACTGTATGTGTTTCTAATGGCCTCTACAGAAGAATGTGTCCCTCTCATTATATCAGCAGACTGGTTTTCAAGCGCTTGTCTCTGAAATTGGCCCTAATTCACGAGTGTTGTCAGCGAAACATTTGTATGCATGTATTCTTTCTTTCTTGAAGAAACAGCTTCTGAATGAGGCTCCCAGAGTGAATAAAGGAAACTCCTCAGACGCGCTGAGATTTTTGCGCGTCATAAAACTGTATCTTTGATTGTTGCACTTATTCTTGGTGTCAATATTCCATCATCTTTAGTAATATTGCTTCTGCTCGTACAAAGCTAGACTACCATTCCTCAGAAAACTGTGCAGCTTCTTTTCGGCGATGTGTTTACAAATTTGTATTTCATCTGCATCATCTTTTCCCCTAGAATACTGTTCTGCTTCATACAGTCTTTCTTGAGCCAGGACCCGGCAGATCACAGCTCTTCAGTGCCAACCGCTGTGCAGGTTCACATCATGAGTCTGCTTTTGTGCACATGTGTTCCTCTGTTCAGGTAATTCCTTAGAAGCCAGCGTGAGACGTTCGGACATTTCAGATCTTAATCTTCAGTATAAGCAGGGTTTCGCTCGGGAAACTCCCTCCAGATCTTGGATCGCATCTCATCTTACTGATCAGTGAAGTTGGTATATGACTAAACTCACTACAATCGTGTAGTTTCTTCTGGTTAAAAAGCACAATTTAAAGGATAAGTTCACCATGAAATGTAAATGCAGTCATTACCTGCTCACCCTCATTGTAGTTCACAAAACATTTCTAGAGCAGAACAGCAGAACAGCGTTCTTCCAAACAACTGAAGTAGATGAAGACTTCTTTTGAAAAGTAAATACCAACAATAAACAGCTTGTCTGGTGAATTTCCAATCTCCAGGAGCCCCAAGATCCCAAACAGATTTAAAAATACATTATTTACGCCCTTTTTAAAGCTACAACCTTCACTCTAGCTTTTGATCTAAGCTTCAGTGTGTCTGAAGTGAGTGCACGGAGCTCGACTGCACCTCAAGGGTCCAAATAATGTCTTGTCAAATCAATTTGGGACTTCTGGAGACTTGGAAGAGCTGCATGGAGCCATTTTACTACTTCAACTATTCAGGAGAACGCTGTTTTGCCATGAAGCTCCAGAAATGTTTTGCGGACTGTAAAACCCAATGGGACATTCCATCGGTATGGAAGTGAGAAGATAATGACTGAATTTTTCATTTTTTGGGTGAACCCACCCTTTAAGGTATTTCCTCATAAGACTTTGAGGCATTTATCTTCATTGCACGCAGGGTTTCCCTCAGGAAACTGCAGTGGCAAGTCACCCCAGATCTCAGATCAGATCTCATCGCATCATCAGTTTAGTTAGAAACCCTGCTGTGTTTTATGCATCATCGCCGGCCACATCAGCTCTGGCTGCTCTTGTGTACATTCCTTTCATTTCTCCTCATCTGATATTAACGAAAACAGCAAATTAGGTCAGGTAGGAATGTACAGTGATTTTCTGACGAGTGATCAAAAAAGTTAGTTGCAAATATCGATTAAGACATAATTAATGAGGTAGGGTTAAATAAGTGTACATTTCTTCTGACTCCTTTTCAGTCACCTAAACTGTGACATAGAATTTCTTTATTTGAATTTGTTCTAAAGGTTTTCTGTTCTCTCCGTCTTCACTTTGTTGTTCTTTTTTTTTGAATATTCTTTTTTATAATATATTTTTTGAATATTTGAATATATTTCTTTGAATATGCAGTTTGTTTTCTATTGTTTTTATATGTTTGAAGTAAATATCAATCGATCCATCAATCAACCAATGAAAATATCATGTTGTTCTGCTTTGAGTTGTACTGAGAGCATTTCAAAGCACACACATCTCAAACGGAAGCCTAGAGCCCCCTGTTGGTCATACCGAGACCTTTACTTAATGCATTATGGTAAAGCTCATTTTCTCCCATATGCCATTCCCTTAGTACAACGTGTTCTTACGGCGGGAAAATGAAAAGAGTAAAGCAGAACATGGGTGGGCGGATGACTTCGGATTTCACTCTGATTTCAGTAAACTGCTGACTGTGGCTTTCGCCTATTTAGTGCAGCACATTACCCATTAAAGACACACCGTCGAGATAATGTCTCTGGAATATCAAGACGAAGCAAGCACGCCCTGTCATCTTTTTTATGAATAATTGATCCGACTGAAATGATCCCCATCCTCTGAGTGATCTGGGTCAGCTCGGGAAGCTGGCGATGCACTCGTGAAAGCAGAGGCCCCCCTTGTTGAAACACTGACATAAGGAGCTCATTACTTGTTGTTGGATGCTTCCTTCCGCGCCTTTGTGCAGCTTCCCTCATCGTCCACTGCATTTAATCAATTCACAAACCAGGGGGGCCTCGAGAGTCGAGGGTTCATATTTACACTGGCTGTCATTACGCCTGCTCCCTTGTGCTCTTGCTTGCACAGCAGAAACCACACCCTTATAACAAGTGTGAAGTGCTTTCTGTGTGTGTGTGTGTGTGTGCACACTGGTGGGAATGTGCGGGTGGGCGGGTGCGGTGGAGGGGGAAGGAGCGGAATACCTTCCTCAAGGCTATGATAACGTCGCACGAGGAAGACAATGAACTCCTCGGCGGCGGCAGACTTGTCAGGACAGGAAAGGCCTCACGGTGCAATCAGAGCAGGTCTGCCTTCGCTTCTCCTTGACAGGCTACACTCAGTATGTCAGCGGTGTAGTCTGAACCGGCCGAGCAGCTGTCGAAACCCAAAGGTCATTTACACAATCTGACTTCAAAACATTTGCTTCACAAACCGCTCTGTCATTAAAGGCTTGTCGGCTCTTATAAGGACGTGGGTGTGGAAAATAAACCCCAGAAATGATGTGAGGTTTTTTTTTTTCCGTCAAAGTGTTCCACATCTCAGTCTGGCGGGTGATTGACATCCATCGTCTCTTTCATGTCTCTTGCTCAGTTAGGTCTCTCGGGGTCACACAGGTGTTGTGATCATGCCACAAAGCTCTGTGCTGCTGTCTGTTGGCTACACGGCACAGTGCAAAACCAAACAGCTGCCATTGCACTTTGCGCCACAGAGTGGTGCTCACGAGCTGCACATCGCTCTCGAGTCCCTGCAGCTCAGCTTCACGCACCCTGCGGTGGTTTATTTGCAGCACTGTATGGGCAGGTGGAGGGGAGTGCTGATGAAATGTAATTTGAGAGGGATTAGCCTAATGTAACAGAGTCCGGCATCACGAGGATGATATTGCTGTTTTTTTTTCCTTGATGAGATTCAATGAAAAAAGTTGAGCCGGTAGCAGGAATTTAGAGTAGCTTATGGCAAGATCTGCGGGGAAAGTCAATAACAGAAAGCATTAATAAAATCCCTATATGATTAAGAAGTTGTCATACACTTCATAACATCTGTGTGAAAACTGTTCCAAACTGGAGCAGATTAGTGAAACAAAAGAACGCACCGATCAATCACCACGCTTCAAATATTCAGGATCGAATTCTCTTAATGAATGTGGGAAGGTTCATACTGGTTCACACTGGGAAGTTTCACGCTGGGCTTGGAGTCGGATCGGGTCTGCTGTGGGCTGGAGACGGTTCACTGCCGACAGGGTGAAGAAAAGGAGAAGCGAGACAGTTTTGTTCGCTGAGAGTTGTCAGTGGGAGCTGGGGAGAGGAGCGGCGTTTGATCTCGGCGGTGGTGGGCGTGTGATGCAGAGCTCAAACACAGTTTAAGGCTCTGTTAACCTTGGCCAGCGGTCAGGCCCCTCCGTCTGTCTCACATCTGAGAGTTGGGGAAAGAGGGAGGGGATCAGCGAGGCTTAAACGACTGAATACATTTAACTGAGAAGAAGGAGAAGAATACCTCCTCGGCAATCGGGGTCCTCCGTCTTTGGCCCCCTTTGTTAGCGTACAATACAGCGATTTTTTTCAAGAGAGCTGTTCAC
This sequence comes from Diplodus puntazzo, assembly GCA_963678695.2. Lineage (NCBI taxonomy): Eukaryota > Metazoa > Chordata > Actinopteri > Spariformes > Sparidae > Diplodus > Diplodus puntazzo. Next base: position 20,190,190 of record OZ023173.1, on the reverse strand, counting down.
GGTGGAATTAAAATGGACGGCTAGAGGTATCAATAAGGGGGCTGGAGATTGGAGATGGAGAGGCGTTGGATGAAGAGGACGAGACGTCGAGGTCATAACCTGCTCAATACTGCATGAGAATAGAGCACTCTGTCACTGCCACAAACAAACGGAGACACATGTTGACAAGGTCAGGAGAATTACACGAAGGAGGGTCGTCGACAGCAGCGGTGGAAAAACAAGCACTTTCCGACACGCACATAAAATAAGTGCATTTTAACCCTACTCGTGAAAACACAAAAACCAAAAACAAGCTTCTCCCACAGTAAACTCAATGTAGGACAGGGTGCACACACACATACTGTATTTGTGGATGCATACACACTCTAACACGGAGGAATTATTTATGTGCTGAGACAGGCATTGTTGCGCTGCTCTTTGGAGCGCTACAGGGCGGCGGCCCTGGCTTTTGGAAAGCACAGCTGCTTGCCTTTCAAGAACGCTCCATCCTATCACCATGACAGTGAAGGTCTCACTCCCTAAACTCCCCCCCTCTCTCTATTCCAGTTTGGCTTTCTCCCTCCTCTTTATTTCTCATGGCGCTTTCAAACGGCAGGGTCGACCCGCCCTCGTGGCGGGACCCTCCACTCCACTGTGCCGGTCCTTCCAGTGCTCCCGATTGACATTTAACGCGGAGGCCGGGCAGAGAGGGCCAAAGAGCATGAAATGAGACTGGCCGCAGGGGTGCACAGTGAGACTTGACCACTCCCTATCTCACACCTCCACCTCCATTAGCCGCCGGAGTCCCTGGGGTTTCGCGGGCGCCCTCGGCCAGAGGGGTGAGCTCACAGCTCCTGGTGTAAAAGCACAAAGAGCAAGAGTGTATAGGCCAACCCTGTGATGCTGTGACACAGAGAACAATTACACTTCTTTAGATTATCGTCTTAGCAGTAGGTCTCTGCTTCCTTTTCCACCTTCTACTTTTAGCTTTGGAGGGCTAAATGTCAGCGTTCATCCATTCCTTTATTCTGCTCAGCAGGTCCGAGGCATTTAAAAGGGCCAGATTTAGGGGGATATATCGACAGAAATGGAAAATAATCTCATTATTATGTTTTTATTCGTATATAATCACCTGAAACTAAGAATCATAGGGTGAACATTAACTTTGAATGAGCCTTTTATATCTACAGTTGGAGCAGGGCCTTTCCCATGGAGTCCACCATGAACGGATAAACCAAACAGCGGATTTCCACAAAACTTGGATGGAAGATTGGTCTTGGTGGAGGTATGCGCTCCTCAGAGTGCCGTTCTAGTTTTCTGTTTCACACCTCTTGTCAAATATCACTCTTATGTTTATCCTATTTTGGTACCTTTTGCTACTTCATGCTTCAGATCTAGTGTTTAAGTGACATTTAAGTTCCACCACTCACCTTTTTCTGTGTGTTATAAATCCAACACTGTAAAATCTGCCCTCTGGGCGACCGCCTCCTCACACAACTCATAGCACTACTTCAGTGTGCAATACTGGTCAGTGGTACTGGTAGGTGTTATCAGTGGATGTGGCAGTTGACCAGGATGCGTCACAGTCTATTCACACTAGTCCAGCCCAGTTCTGACAGGAGCAGGTTGTTATGAACTAGGTGCGGAGTGAGACAGTCTGGTCTGTGGGTGTCGCACTTAAGTTCATGCCAGCTCCTGGGTGAGGGGGTTACTGTACTGCTGGCCTCGAAAAGTCCGGCAACATGGCTCGACCGCCTTGCTATCCAACTTACAATCCACACCAGGGCCATTTAACAGGATAAGTGATTAAGGCTGTGAGTAATTGAATTAGGATTGTGCGGCCCGAAGCTAAAGCTGCCTAGCAGATACTTGGATGGAATAAGATGAGGACGTTGGTGGGTAGAGTAGAAAAGGTGAGACGAGCCCACACATGATCAAACCCATAGCCATGACCCATGTTTACAGATTTGAGTCATTAATCAAAGTCACATGCCATAAAGTGATAGAAACTTTTGAAACTGTCAAAAGTACATTTCACAGTTCTTCGAAGTATTACACACATTCTTTCTAATGGCCAGGTGGGAGAAACTCCACTGGTTTCAAAAAGAAGTCTAATTATATGTAAGCTTATGAGAAAATGACCCCACTTCTCACTTGATGTATTACCTTGTGAGGTTATGGTCTCTATCTCCAGTTTCAAATTTATTTCAATACAGCGTGGATTAGTAAACTATGGTCCCAGTTAGAGTAAAAGACATGAAAAAAACATAGTAAGCTTCAGGGCGGGATGACCTTATGATTGACAAGTCGCCATGGCGCGTCCTTGGGTTCTTAGTCACATCCAATCCAAACCCTCTGGCTCCAAAAAAAACAAGATGGGTGACGTCATGGTGGGTTTCCACTTGATCCCATTTCTATATGATTGAGTTTGCAGTTAGCTCGAACTGGAAATGTGACAGAATTATACTAAAAAGTGGCCAGTTTGCACCCTAAAGTCTTCTGAGCATTGAGTCTGCTGGTGATAAATGTGCTCACAGTTGTTATTCTACATGGTGGTGAAAACAGAATTAAATGTTTGAACAAAAAAACAAAAAAAAACATTTTGCTTTCTCTTTGTTAACTTTCCAGAACTGAAATTGGTAGCAGCATTCCAAAAATCTGGGTCTGATGGATGTTTGCTGGCGCAGGGTTTGTATCATTGTTAGTGCTAAGCAGCAAAGTGCGCGCATTTCCTGAACATTTCCTGCCGAAACTTTCATACTCTGAGATTTAGTACGTTTTGAAAATTGCATTAGCACATAGTGTGGAAATGGGACAGTTTAAGTCAGGTCTAATCTCTCGTGCTGCCTCGAAAAAATATGTAGTGACAGGCCATTATTAATGTAGAACTGCCCTACTTACCTAGACACACATGCAAACACACACAAATGTGCATGCAGTTGAACCGCTCACTGGCAATTTTCAAAATTTCACCGAATTACTTTGACACAAGTTTTGTTTCTCAGGACAAAAAACAAAAACAGAAAACAAACAAAACAGACTGCTGTCTTTTCTTCTTTCCTTCCAGGCTAATAATAAAGGGGAAGGAGCGGATCCTAAACCAGCACACTCTGCAGAAGGCAGGGAGAGCCCTGGACATGTTGCCAGTCTATCACAGAGCTAACACAGATTGACAGATAAACACACACACGCTCCCATTTCGCTCCTGTGGGAAATTTAGAAGCTCTAAACCACCTGATTGTATGTCTGTGGGCTGTGGGAAGAAGTCCAGGCCTCTAGAAGAAACCCATATGTACAGATGGAGAATAAACAGAATGCACCAGTGGCTGCAGATCAAACACGGGACCTTGGAGCTGCGAGGTCAAAGTGTCACGCTCTTATTGACCCATTGTCATTGATTCCTGTGGGTTAAATCGCCTTTTCACTTGACCTTTTTTAACCTCGATCAGAGTTTTTTAAAAATATAATGCATACCCTGGGTCTACCCACCCAGTAAGGAAAGGATTTATGGCACAGAGTAGGGTGCATACCACCAAGGCCCAATTTTTTCATCAAGATCCATGGATTATTCCCTGAGAAATTAGTGCAAAAAGGCTTATCTTACAATGTTAAAAGAAGAGAGAAAAAAGTTGGATCGTCACCAAAGGTTAATAGGGTCTATTTTAGGCCGAAACCCATCCTCCATCCAAGTTCCCTGGAAATCTGTTCAGTAGTTGTTGCTTAATGTTGCTGACAAACCAACAAAGTGATGGACATGGGTGAAAAGGACCTTCTTGTCTTTGTAATTTGTTTTGGCCCCACCTGGCTCGACTCAACTTGGCAGGTTCAAACAGGAAGCGGAGTGGCACAATTTAACCTGGCGCGGTCACAGGTAGCAGTGGACAAACCATTTTAGAGTCTTTAGAGTTAATTGAAAAAATAGAAAAAATGTCATCAGTGTCCTCAAAAGCAAATTATAATCATAATACTGAAGTGCATCACAAGGCTCATGTGTAGCGTACACATACACAAACGTGCAGTGATCCTGTCAGGTTTTTATGTGTCACCGCAAAAGGAGGACATGGACGTGGGGACAAAAAGACAGAACGCCCCACTCATTATCTTTCTCCCCGTCAGTCAGCGAACACTCAACACCGAAGCGAAAAGAAAAAAGGCGACTATAACAGACAAGAAGAAGAGAAGCGGCACTTCTGCCAGCGCTGTGTTGACAACTTTCCAGGAGCTGATTTAGCGAAGGAAGCTGCATCTGTTGAGCTCCAACGACAGCCATTGGGGCGTTTTGCGCTGCTTTAGCTCTGATGTGCTGCAATCAACTTTTTTTTTTTTTTTATGCAGACGGAGTAACCTAGTTTGCTCTGCACACCGCGCGCGAGAGAGAGCAACCTGGAAGCCCGCAGCCCCTCAGCTCAGGCACTGTGACGGATATTAGCGCCTGTTTAATTGGCAAAAAACAAAAATCCTGCTCTCCTGCAGCAAAGCGGCTGAGTGTACTCAAGAAAACACACCGAATCAGATCGACACGTATACCTGCTCCTGTCTCCCGCTCCCACTCAGCCTCAGCCCCTCTGAAGTATAAATCAGTAGAGTGCTGCTTTTTTATAAGAAGCCAGGTACCACGCGAAGGCAGAAAACACAGACACAGGCCTTCAAAGGCAAGAAGTGTTTGGACAGCTTGTGAGAGCAAAAACGCTTGCTCCAGGGAACGGGTCACTGCACTGTTCTGGTACGTTTATGACACGAACGAGGCGACATGTATGAGCGGAGAGGCTGCCTGTGCATGCGGAGTGCAGGTGTGTCATGTATAATGTATACGTGCAGAGAGGTCACAGCGGTGTGACGCTGTCTGTCACACACCGTCCCTTATGGTTCATCCACCGTAGGCTGGCTCCCCGCTCGGTGCATTTTCTCGCACTTCAGCTCTCATCCTGTGTGATACGGACACTATAAGCTTCGAGAAATAGTAAAGGTTCGAAAGGCTGTAAATACTGTATGTCTCCGTGTTCCCCGGCTTATGCACTGAGGGAGAACAGAGGTGCAGCGACCAAACGATCCACTGTTCGACTTGGATGCTCAGTGCCAGACACCTGCTCGTCACCTGCCTCTGTGCCTGTTTGAGTTCACTCATTCATTGATGTTGGTGAATGGACGCGTGTGTGTTTACGCCCCCGCGCGCTCGCAGGTTTGTTTGTCAGGGAAAAAGGGGTTGAAGCAGGAAGTGTGTTGTCAGTCCCGCTCTCTTCAGCTGATCAAGTTCCCACTTGGCAGCTAGTCCGAGGCCGAGGGGAGCTGGCATCCACTGTGCAGGTGAAAAAAAACGGTCAGGAAACGCATCAAAAGGGAACTCCATCCATTTCAAACGTCAACTTGTTTATCCGCCTGTGAAAAAAAAGTTGTATAACGTCTTATGTGGCTTTGGAGGAGCTTTGTTTGGTCTCAGGAAATAACTCACATCATGTCATCAGGGTTACTTTATCTCATCTTGGAGAGACTGCAAATTTCTTTTTAAACACAAAAGCTGTGTTGCAAACTGTGTCATAAGCCAGCAATGTGAACCCAAATGCAAGACACAGACACGGGGGAACGATGCAGTTGGAATGTTTATTAGAATACCGGAGATGGAGGTGAAGAGGAGATGGCGGAGCGCTGCTGAGCTGGAGACGTGATGGCTGGGCGGGCGAGCAGGCAGGCAGGCGGGCAGATGAGGTGATCCTGAAGCACACGGGAAACACTTGTTTAACAAAAACAAAGCACAAGGAAGATCATTAAAAGTGTCGGCTTGGAGACTGAGAGGCAAGAGCTGACAGGATGAAGGTAGATGACGGGTTGATCGTAGGTTGGTAACTACGACTGGGAGCCAGTGGAGGGTGGGAAGTAGGAGTCACAGCAGAGATAGGGAAGGGGAAAAGACATGAAAGCACACAGGAAAATTTGCTGGAGCACGACATGACAGTGACAAACTGGGGATTTGGATTCAAACCCAAGACATGCAGGTGAGGAAGGTCTAATCAATAGATTATGCAGTTGGTAAGTAGGTCCATAGCATGGACTAGAAGACTAGAAAAGCCCAAAGTCCATTTTCTGCTTTTTAATGGTTCATCAGACATCGGGACATTTTCCAGTCATGTTAGTGGCGATACCACTGCCATCGGGGGCTGCCGCTACCATGAGGAGGCGTGTACTTGGTCCAAAATGGTGTTTGGATGGGTTGTGTGTCTTTCAAGCTGCATCCACATGAATGCCTGGACGCAAAATTTCCCAGCATGACACTGCATCGTAGCGAGGAGATCAACGTTATTCACATCAGCTCTCGCTGGTTTTAATGCTGTGGCTGATGGTTGTAAGCTCGGCTTTGTTGCAACATGATATTGAAAACTGAAATAAATAAACATAATGTTGCAAGATAAGGAAACATCATTTTTCAACATATCCCTGCTTTGCAGAAAGGTACTGCAGTAACTCATTTATATCAATAAAGGGAGGCTAAATAACAGAAACATCTCTCAACTTGAACTTTATTGTATTTATATCATGCCTTTCATGGAAAATTGCAATACAAGGTGCTTAACAATACAATGATAGATACAAAATACAATAAAATTAAACAATACAAATGAAACACAGCTGAAATAAATGGTAAATATGGGAAACATGAGAGACCAGCTGAAGAAAGACACACATCTTAAGGTTTCTGTTAAAGGCATCACATCAGTTGAATAAGCAGTTGAACCCACACTTCTGTAACTATCTCAACAAATACTGAACATTGCAATTGCTTTATTGTAGGAAGGTTGTGTTAGAGATGAATAAAACTGCATGCTATGTTATCTCATTCGAACACTCGTCGGTGGGACATTTGACGTTTCTCTGCTTTCTGTCTTTCTTCCATTGTTGCTGTTTTGATGTCACATAATGAAGCTTCACAACTGAGCCGGGACGTCGCCAACCGAACCAAACACAACCACTGACCTTGCAGAAAAGCCGGTATTCACGTAAATGTGCAATAATATATAAATGAAATAACCCTCATGCCATTCCAACATTTGACAATATATCACACAGAGCGCTTCATCGTCTTTTTACTTTATAATACTGTGTGAAATCAGCACAGCCTCCACATTTGTATCTAATGTGGACAAGGTTAAAGCTGCTCGTTTGCTCGAAACTTGTGAATGCGCTTTTTCATGTGCGGGCCAGCATTTGTTGGAAACAGGCATTCAGTTCAGAGAGCTCTTAGTGCACGGCCGCTGATGGATGTCACCAGAATGGCAGCATTACAGAGGAAAGTTGTGGTGCGATCTGGATGCAGATCACCTCCAGTGAGAGCCAACATAGCCGTATGAGTGATAAATAGATGGAAATAGCCCACAGTGTCCAGTTCACAGGCCGGCTGCCCCACTCTTTGATCTGCAGTCCTAATGAGCTTTCAGAACAGAGCCAGAGATGAGAAGACGGGCCTTTTCAAACGGACCCCTTGATTCTGGGGGAAACCTGGGGTAATAAGTGCTATAAGCAGGCCTAAGATGTTGCCTCAACTAACATTAGTATTCCCTTAAGTATTCCTCGGCTGCATTAGTAAAACCTGCCCACCCAACTCTCCAGAGCAAGGTCACTTTCATCATTACAAGCTAAGTTATAGCCTACAGAGGGCTTACAGGGATTGGAACCATACATCTGTTTATGATACAAAATGCTTTTTTTTTTCTTCTTCTGTAAACACGAAGCTTAATAATGTCAATAATTCCCTTTGTAGAGATGGCAGCTCCCCGCCCACCCTTGGGTGAGTCGAGTGGTTGAATTTGTTGTGAAGGATTAAGTGCTAAACCACCGGTGGGCTGAGACATTGCCAGGGGAAAAATATTTGTTAAACTGCAAAGTGCTTGTGTACAGCACATTTGGTTAAAAGCAAAATCCCTGTGTGAGAATATGCAGCTGGATATGCAATCAAAAAGAATATTTAATGTCTTTCCCCCCCTCGTTCAAATTCCGCATGCGGTGCACTCTGGAATGCTGGTGCTCTCCTCTTTGCCGGTGACAGGCATATATTAGCTCTCCACATATTAGCCTCGCATCACTCACATAGGGCGGATACCTGAGCGCCGCCGCAGGGCCACGTGCCGGACGTTGCTGAAAGAAACAATGCTAAAAGACTCATCTGGCTAATCACAGGGCGGGTTATTTATGGACAAACACATGAAGTTAAAGTCGGTGATTGAAGTTCCCGCTTGAAGGTGAGGCGGACTCCTTTTTTTTCTACTGATGATGAAAAAAACGTTAGGTATCCAGTCATCTCTTCTCTACGTGGGACTCACTGGGAGTGCTTAATGATTCCCGAGCCCCTCTCAAAGGCTACAGAAGCGGCAGGACATCAAAGGAGCGGTTGACAGACAGACGGATTCTGGGTTGCATGTTAAAGTGAAATTCTCGCCAAAAAGCAACCCAGGCTTTATTTGCGAATGTATATGAGTCAAACCTTTGCGTAAAAGCATAATGACGAGAAGATGAAAATTAGCTTTGCCCGAAAATAAAACCACGGTACACCTTAAAAGTGCCTCTTTCGTTGTAATTATGCTTTTACACGAAGGTCTGACTCATATACATTCACAAATAAAGCCTGGGTTGGTTTTTGGTGAGAGTTTCACTTAAGAGTCCGTTCCTCTTTTAAAATGAAAATAAAACTGAAACACGCACACAGATCACGCGGCCCCTCCTCGCAAAAAGAAAAAAAAAAGATCCCATCATCCTCCTCATCTCTCAGCGGAGAAATACTACATCCACCTGAAGACATACACGTTGCTACCTCCATCTTCAAGTCTTTTTTATTTCATTATTTTTTTATTTTTTTATCTCGTGCTCTTCAAACGGGCCCCGCGCAGGCATAGCCAGGCATGTTTTTGCATCATTAGAGCTGGTGGGTGTATTTGAAGACAGCCTAATGACAGCTCGGCTCTCCGGCTCAAACGAGAGCCATTGCTCATTTACCCGGATAGATAGATAGATAGATGGGGGGGTCTGTAATGATGTAGCCTTATCAGATATGCCCCCAACACGAGCTAAATGACATGACATCAGACTCGCGCCATTTAGAGTACAGTCACGGATGCGGTATGTGACAACTGTTAGGCATGCTAATGTGTATTTTTTCCGAACAGTAAATCAATTGGACATCGGCGTGTACATGCTGCCGTCTCGCAGGATGAATGGTCGGAACGATCAAGAGGAGCAGTGAAATAGAATCAGGAGCGTTTGTACGCCGTGATGTGATAAATTTACTGGCGTTATCGTGATTCACAATGGACGGCCTCGGAAATGCGCCGTTCCTCCCTGAGCTTGAGATTCTGGCACGGCGCTCCGCGATTCCGCCTTTCTCTCCATTTATCTCTCCCCAATCTGCCTCCCTATCTGCCTCTGTTCTCCGTCCAAACTCCGATGCAGATCGCACACCAACGCAAACTCAGGAACATGCAACATGAGAGCTTCGATATGGACTCCTGCCAGGAATCAACACTTCTCTCTCGCTGCTTTAATGTATCCCCACCCCCCACCTTCAGGTCACATCCTATTTGCTCGGCCGGTCGAGGTGCCCACATAATGTGTTTCCTTGTTTGGAAGTAGACACCGCAGTGTCTGCGCTGACCCGGCCTGTTATAGAGTATTAACAACCAAAATGCAGTGGCCGTGTTTTCCTTTGGCTGGCTCCGGTTGAAATCACAACTTGTTGACACTTCATAAGGTCCCCCTAAACCCCTGCGTCTGCGGCAGCCCAGGGCGATACAGATTAGACCGTAATGTGGATTGATCCCTGCTCCCTCTCCCTCCCACCTCTCATCTTCACACATACCGGATGTGTGGGTGCGCGTATGTGTGCCGCGGAATTTGTGTACAATCTGTGAGCGGACCCCGGCTGCCCCCACATTCACCGAACACGCAGCCTGCTTTTTCCCGCACCCTCCCCAACCTTCTCTTTCAGTTTATTCCCCCCCCCCCCCCCGCTTTTATTCTGGCTCTTTCTGTGAGATTAATTCCTCTCTCCCCATCTTTGGGCTGTCAGCTCGGGGTATGGAGTCATTTTTTAAAGGCCGCCTTTCCCGAGGACGGGAGACTGATTGAGTTGTGGCCTTTTTCTGAGTGGGTAAAGCACAGGATTAATGCGCAACTCCTGGAACGAACACATTGGGGGGAGAAAAAAAAAAGGTGAGAAAAAATGGGAGAGTTGAATAATGAAAGTTTATGAACAAGGGTATTATGTACTATATTATTAATTCTTCATGAAAGACACGTGTGAGCTGTTCATGGGACGACAAGTGCTTGAAAGGAGCTGTTTTTTTGGACGAGTAATGAAGGTGTTTAACAACCTTATTAGTGCTCAATAGAACAAAGCAAAGCCAAACTACTTACCTGCGTAAATGATCATTCTCTAAGCCACTCCCCTGAAATGCAAGTGTCCAATCATAGCTTGGCAATTGTAGCAAGCTTTTGATTTCTCAACATGCTGAAGTGATGTGGTGACACTGTAGTAAGAAGATTAAGGAGCAGTTTATCTGCTGGAACATGAGCTGCATCATGGCTGACAGCTCCCTGCAGCAGTTACCCAAGCCATGCAAAAACTCAATTAGCTTGTGGGTTTAAAGGTTATATATGTAAAAAAGAAAGTCCAGTTCTATTACAAGTAAGATGGAAGGATACGGTACAATCTACTGCTTTCACAGCTCTTCATTCGTGAAGCAGCCATCTTGGATTTTGAGGTTGGGATTGGTAAGGTGCGTCTAACTTTCGGGGGACGCTCCTGTTGAAAGTGCCGACCCGGAACTCTGAACTTCAGACTCCAAATGGAATGCACCCTAACTTATTCACCGGACGGATGTAACCATCGTAGCAGGCAACTACATAAACCACAAATCTCCATGGAAGCTGGTCCCCGGTTGCAAGGGTAAACCTGCGCCCACTGAGATCTTGGAGTACCAGTTTCACCATGTACTTTGAAAGATGTCTCATCAAATAAAGCCCTTTCAATTCAAGGATAACGTTAGCTTAAACAGTTAGCTACCTACAGCAAAAGAAAAGTCTTGCCAGGCAGAAATGAGAAAAATTCTGCATTGCCTGCCCATATGTTGAAATCAACGACAGCTATTTTAAAAAGATTGGTGGTAAATCTGTCACCACGGTATCATTTTAAATTTAAAAGTGCTGTGCCAGAACAGAGAGCTTGCCGGAAATAGTAAGAGTAACTAAGGTGGTTAACTATTGGCTGAATGTTCTTATATTAAGAATTTTGTATAACAGATCATCTGAAGCAACAATCTAGACTGACAGCTTGAAGCATTTTGCTGAATGGTAACTGTCTCCTAAACGGATCACTGCGAGACAAAACGTGAACACAAGCCTGTCGTGTTTGTTTTCTGTATTTTCAACGGCCAAACTCCGGCAAAAACACCCGTTTTGTTGTCTGCAATAGCGCTTCGTTCCCAGCAGACGTATTAGATCATGTCTTATATCTCCGGATTCAACAGTAACAACTAATGACGTCCCCATCTTTCACACCGCATATCATTAAATTATTTTTTTGCCAAGCAGCTGCTCATTCAGAAACCCAACAACACGCCGGCTGCTCCACCGTCTGAGGGAAAGTGAATCTGCATTCACCGAGGGGTTTCTGAGAACCAATGTTCTCAACAAAGGGAGTGAATCAGAGGTTGGGCCTGCACTTTCTCATGAACTCCTCCCAACAGTCTCTCGCCGCTCCCTCGCCGCTCCCCTCCTCTTCTCTCCTTCCCGTGGCCACTCAGAGCTGAATAGCTGATTAAGCACACATTGATTAGTGCAGACTCATTAGCATCCTGTTTGCGTTGACCCCCCCATCCCAGCTCCAACATTTCCAAGCAGCACGCACACACATGCACACACACACACACACACACACACACACACACTCAGGCAAACACACAGACTCTGTGCCTCTTTCACTGAGCCTGGTTGCTGCTCTGACTCAAATGGATTAACAAGCACAATATTTCTGCCGGGGACAGGAAATCACTGAACACTTGTCAGGAAGCCTGCGATCGATGGAATTCACATCATTGACCCCCTCTCACCGCATGTGCCCCCTAACCCACCCCCTGCCCCCCCCGTGTCCCCGACCTTTTCCACGCAACCCACAGACACTCCTTCACATCTCCTGATCCTCATCGCCCCATTTTATATTTGCATTTCTTCACATATCCAATCAGGCGGATGTCGAACTCCTGCATAACCTCCTCACTCACACAGAGACACACACACACACGAACACCTGCCTGCACACATTCATGCACATACACACACACACACACGCCAAAAAATGAGCTCATCTTCCTCTGAAGTTAAACTGCTCGCATGTATTTTTTTCCCCTCAGTCTTCTCATCTTCTCATTTCCTGCAGAGTTTAGAGCGTCGCTGCCAGCTCATAGCTCGAGCACCATAGGGTGTCTCCAAGGTTAGCTTAATACATTACAAGAGAAGTAGAGCACCGAGCACTGAGGCTGTGTGTGTGTCTGTACTGTGTGTGTGTGTGTGTGCGTGTGTGTGTGTGTGTGTGATTATGCATCGGTTTGCATTTTTTTTTCATTTCACACAAAAATAAAATCTTAAAAAACTTGTTGGTGAAAGAGCGACTTATTCCCAAAGGCACGCACACTCAGTTCAGCGGATGATGTAAGATGAAAATATCTCGGCTGGAACAGAATCAATATATACCAAAATATGTGTGTTCGGGTAGCCGTCCAATTATGACACAGTTTTGTTGAAATAAAGAACAGAGAAAATAAACGTGTTGCTGATTTCTCCATCTGCCATCTGTTGCTGGAAGAGTCACACAGAGCGAGAGCGAGAGAGGGAGGGCTGCTTCGACTATTGAGCTCAATGCATTTTGCACCTGTTGTATTCGATTGTGCAAGTCTTTACTGGATTCTGAATTGGCCCCATTTGATTTGGGTTTTTTTTGTGTGTGGAATTTAGTACTTTACAAAAGACAGCCATGAATTACGAGCGAGCATGCTGGGAGTCCAGGAGACTCTTTGCAGGAGAAGCGGAAGGTATAACACAGCAACAATAAAGCAACATGATTCCAGTGTCTCGTTGTAAAAGGTGGCGCCTTTTTTTTTTTTTCACCTTATCGGCTTAAGAGGCTGCGCTCTGTGCTGTGTGAGCTCTCGCCCCTTTCATGGAGGTTTCTTTTCTGGCTGCTGTGAGCTTTCTGGAGTGTGACAAATAACCAAGCAGGCCCGGAGCCCACAGCTCAGTAAGCATTCCAACAATGCCATATTACTGCATTAATATTTAAAGTCTAATGTTTCCCTAACTGGCGTTCAGACAGCTGGCTGAGAGCCTCGCTCTAAAAGCATGTCAAGCCCGGCGCTTGGTGGAATGTCATGTATGTCGTTGGTGTGTAAAAAATACAAGGAAAAATTACTTCATTTTGTGGGGAGTATATCCTTTGTAAATGCAATGATTAATGTGTGAAGCTAGTCAGAGATTGTTCTCACATACACAGACATGCATTGCATAATTCTGATTTTTTTTTGGAGTAAATCAATTGTTTATCGAGAGTCATTATATGTCTAGTCGGGAACTTTCTAAAGATGATACACCTGAATCTTACCTCTATAAATGAAAAGTTAATTGCTGCTGTTTTGATGAGCTCAGCTCCTAATATTATAACTGCAGTGCATGGAAACAAACACACATTTGCATTTCTGTCTGCCAATTGGTATGGATTTAAAAGGTTATTATCGCAAAAGTAATAGCAGGATGGAAACACACAATAGCTCAAACGGAAGCATGTTTGTCTATTTTCTGTTTGTGGTCTCAGTCAAGATGATGTCTTTAATGCATGAGATCAAAGTAACCCAAGAAGACTGCTGCTGCAAAACTTAACGGTCTCGCTTTAAAGTCTCAGCTTTCTCTTGACCTAATGGAGAAAAGAGACATGGGAGGAGACAGGAGGAGGAGACTCCACGTAATTACAGGTGGAAGCTGGTGATAGGTGGAGTTCATCGACTCCAAACTCTGATGGTGAAACGAGTCATTTCACAGCGGTTGTGATGCTCAAAATCACAGTTTTCCTGCCGCGTCATTTCACAATGTAAGCTTGTCGGAAATGAGTGTTTTTGGGCCAGTGTGCATCACCGTATTACACAGTTTGCCCACTGTGTCAAATTGCGGCCCAGTCGCCAGGATATAATGTTAGCAGGAAACGTTTCTGCAAACCACGGATACGTCCAAGGTTGTGCCTTATTACGTTCACATTATATGCTTATTAGCCACCTTCCACATCAGGAGGTGGAGAGGACGGTGGTGGTGTTATTACAAGCCAACAAGGCTGCCGACTGCCGATCGCAGTTCGAGTAACACCACTGGATATTTTTAAGGACACCTGGGGACATTTCCAGAGCATTTATATTCTGACCAAAAGTGGCTATTTTTCAGGGCAAGTTGGACCATCTCCATTCATGATCGCAGCGACCAAAACAGGTATTTTAAGCCAAAACCATGATGTTCTCCTAACCCTACCCAGGTGTTTTTTCTGAGTAAATCTAACAAGATCATAAGTGTTTTGAGATTCAGTTTTAACTAATCTGTGGGTTTGCAGAAACATACTTAGCTAACATTTATTCTGCCGATTGGGCTGCGCTCTCGAATACAACACACCCACTTCGGTTCCTACTTTATGCCACTTTAGGAAAACCTGCCATTTATAGTTCCAGGTGAACCAAATTTTCAGGTTCAGAATCATTTCTGGTTAAAATGCTCTGAACAAGTTTACTATTAAGTGTGAATGAAACCAGTTCTATACTGGTGAAAGAGGGGCATGAGGGTATTTGTTGAATCAGTAACAGTGCGACAACCTGTTGAGGGGATGTGTCCCTGCTGTCCACACAAGGTGGACAACAAACAAATGACTCACCACTTCACTACGACATCATTGAGCGTTTTCCACTCAGATAAAGATGTTTAAGGCATGTGATCACAAGCACTCCGGGGTGCAAAAACAGAAAAAAACATCTTGTACTCTGCCTCCATCTGACCTTGACTCACCAACAGCCTTTTGAACGTGACTCTAATGCCACCTTCCCAATCCTGTCATAATCGCCCTGAGTGCTACATGTGTGTTCACAGGTTTATTACCAGGCTGATTATGAAAACATTTATGATTTGCGAAAAAAAAAGAGAAAAACTCTCCAGAGACATGTATCAGTCACAGAAACACATCATCCTCCAGCATACATTACAGACCTTATGGCAACATGTTTTTTCATGCTGTTTACAACCTCGCCAGTTTTCTTTTTTTCTTTTTCCCCCTCTCTGTCTCTCAGTCTGTGGATCTACCTGCGCTTATACCCTCCCCACAGGTGACAATGGAGCAATTACACACCTGGTGCCAAGATTAGTTCATAGCGGAGGTCGCGACCGTTGACAAGCATGTGTGGGAGTGGTCTAATATTATGTACGATTACAAAAACAGGCAGGCAGGAGAGCTTCGGAAAGAGAATGACACAAAGCAGGAGCGGAAGCTGGTGTGATCGAGTCGAACTTGGAGGCTAATTTCGTGAGATGGGGAGGAGGAGGAGGAATCTTGGGGGAAGAGCTGCTGGTGCACTGCAACTGAACCCGGAGCTGCAGATTCGCAGGGGGCAGTCTCTGACGTATGTGTGTGTATGCGAACCGCCCGTGTATATTTTTGTGCGCGCGCATGTGTGTACAGGAACGTTTGCCATAGCTGCGATGGAAGGAACAGATGGGCGGGGGAAGTGGACTCCTGTGCCTGAGGACTACTGTGGCGCTTAGGATCAGAGTGCCGCCTACGTTCCACCCTGGGCCCCAGTTACCCACTACAGCACATGGAGCCCGTCCAGCACCAGCCCATCATGGACCAGCCCCCCACGCCATCTGTCTCCTAGGACAGACAACCCCCCCCCCTCCTTCCTCCTCCTTCTCAGTGCTGTGTCCTCGCCAGCCCCGCTCCTCCGCCACACCACCCCCATCCCGCAACCAAGAAAACAGGCCCGACAGCTACACGGGCGTTACGTGTTGCTTTTTGGATCTCTGGGAAGACAGAAGGAATTTGGAGAGATGACTCAAGGAGAGGAGACGGAGAGCCAAGCGCATTTAAAACCCATACATTAAGTAGACGGAGCGATGATTTATTTGTGACAAGCTCGCTCCTACACAAATCGCCTCGGATAATTTAGTCTTACAGCATCTTTGGAAGAGTTTGCAGGTGGCACGGGGGAGAGAAAAGACTGAATTTAAACAAGTTAACATAAGCTGTGTCCTTTCACTTTGCATGCCTAATAACCACAGGTTAAAGCTAAAATCCAATTACATAATCAGATTTTTTTTGTCCAGCACACCTCACCGTTGAGTTGCCTCTTGGTGTCACCTCGGTACCATCTGTTAATATGAAATGAACCTGATGAATTAATTCAGTGTCATGGGCGTAATGTGATACAAGCAAAAGCCAAATCGATAAATTTGCATCTAAACTTGGTATATGCGGTATATGCTCACCACAAAACAGCTTTAATTTGCTTTGCTGTTATTATACCTCATTTACATGTTAGTGGATTGTTTGTTTCATTGTTCTTGTTTGTGTCCTTTGAGTCTGAATGTGAATTTGCACACACTGCGACTGAATCTGTCTTGACATGACTTTGAGAATAGGGGACTCATGACCTCAGTACATCAAAAGTAACTACTAATAAACTGTATATCATCAGGTCACAAACAGGGTTTTCCAGGTACTTCATCTCCAGGTGGTGCTTAGCCGACAGACAACATGGAAAGACGTAGCCTAGCTTGTATAATTTAAAAAAAGTAGAAATTATAATTGAATAAATCATAATATTCATATGTCAACTATAACACCCAAACACTGTGAGTGTATCCTACATAAACAAAAATAGCCTTGCTATAAGTAGGCCTGCTGGATAAATGGCTGAAATAGTTCGGTAAAAATAGGCTAGCTATAGAAGAAACAAAACAAAACAGTGAAGATAAGTGATGAAATTCAAAAATGTTTGATAAAAGCTGCACAAATGGTTGAAACAGTCAGCTAAAGATGAGCAATAAATCGTTAATTAATAGCAGGCTAATAGATGATTGTTTGAAATAGCTAGATAATGGATAACATTACAAATTTTAAACTGAAAGTTTGTTAACAGCTGAAATAGTTAGCTAAAAGTAATTAATACGCTAAATGGTTGAAATGGTTCAGTACAGTTAAGATTGTTAGCTAAAAGTACTAGCTACAAGTACGGTATGAAATTTCAGATTGTTAGCTAAAACTTGGAGAAATGGTTGAAATATTTAGCTAAAAGTACAAATAGCAATTCAGATACTTAGCTAAAAGTAATGTAGGCCTATAAAGACACAGCTAAAGTAATGGCTAACATTTCAAATGAATCAAATTAACATCAAATCAAATGACCAAGCTAAAAGTAGGCTGATTGATGAAGTGTTTGAAACAGCTGACTGAAAGTATGGCTAACTTTTGCTATTTTAAGTTTTTTTTTACATGTGCATATAATAAAACAAAAGTACGGAGCCCGGGAGGTGACATGGATGTGCATTTTTTTAGTCATTCATGTCACCTCACGCTTCGTACAAAAGGGTAAGAAATGTTCAATAACACACAGAAAATGCACATGTGGGATGAAAAAACCCCTCAGGGCTCGTAACGGAGGCAGCAAAACAATGAAATTAAAGGAACCTGCACAAGCTTGCTACAAATTTACAAAGAGGATCTGAAATTTCAAACAAGAAATACTTGAAGTAAAAAGACCAAAGAAGACGAAGAAGAAGAAAAAAAAGATAACAATAGCACTTTTCACACTCTCATTATACCTCATTTACATAATATTGGATCTCTGGTTTTATCGTCCTTGTTTGTTTCCTTTGTGTCTTTAATTAAAAATTACTTTTGCACCATGAGACCTTATTCATCTTGACTCAAGCAAACCCAGACAAAGAAATGAACAGAAAAGGAAACAAATTTAGCCTCTTAAGTTTGTGTTTTGTTCTTTTCTGGTTGGAAGTGTTGTTTCCTTTGTGCGTTAATCTTGACCGCTCGTGACAAAACCCGGCAATGAAAGCAAACATTTAGCGTCTGGTTCAGCCGCATTGATTCGGCCAGATGAAACCTTTGGCCTGTCTTAATCACCTGTCAGCTGCCAGTAGCCCCCCCGGCCCTCTAACCGAGGGGGAGTGTCTGATGTCTCCAAATGCCCTGCCTCTCTGCTGTCTGCGGAGATAATGAGACAATACTGTACTGAAAGCTACGACACCATGCTGGGTGGGAAGGTTGGTCGGGGTACAATAAGGACCGATAATGAGGGACAAACTCTTGCAGGCATGGGGGTAGTGGCGGTGGGCGGATTGTGTTTGGAGGCAGCCGCAGCGGGAGGTTTTAACGCGAGCCGAGAGAGAGGCGGAGGAAGAGGGGAGACGGAGGGGAACAAAGACCGGCAACAAAATGCCGCGGACAAGTGAAAGAAAAAAAAAAAACCCACACAGCCCACAATGGATTAATGAAGACACCGAACAGCTGGACATCTGGTACACTGTGTACATTACGTGTGTGTCAGTGTGTGTTTCTGTAGCAATCTCAAAGTTGCTGAATACCAAAGGACTGATGGAGCGAGAAAGAAACTCGCTAACAACTCTGTGGTCCTTATCTGCTAATTCATTTGAAGGGGGTAAACCCAGCTCATTAAGAAGTAGGAAAAACAATTGACATAAACATTCTCACTCTCTTCGCCCTCCTCCTATAATGACATGACTATTATGATGGTAAGGGGGTGTTAATTTAGCCCAAGACAAACAAAGCTTTTCTAACTACCCCCTCTGTGTTATATTAATATAGCTGCGAACGCCCTCCCTTAGGAGTCACTGACTGAGCTCCCCCCCCCACCTTCCCGCCTGTAGCGGATCTCCCACACACTGCCTTCATTTGTGCCTCTGTTACTTTCTCCACCAGTCTAATTTCTTGAACCTGCTTTCCTTTTATTTTTTTTACACCTGTCCTCGTTTCCCATTCATCCTTTAATTTTTGCTGATTATCTTTCTTTCTCTCCGCTCGTCTTTTCAGGCAACGAGAGATGATTTCATCTATCTCCGCCCCCCCGGATCCGACCTGGTTTCATCCAATCTGCGTACAAATAAAACAAATCTACGATCCAGTAATGCGTGCAGTGAATATGCCAAAGCACAATTTCGCTTAAAGGTGAGAGCAGATCCATATTCAGATGTCACTAATCGTCAAGGTGACAGAATAAACTCTTAAGGGTGTAGTTTGGTTGGGTTTAGGCAACAAAACAACAACAAGAAGTCGGGACATCTCAGGCTGTGTTTTTGACGATCAAAACAGGCATTCTAAGCCTACACATCATATTTTCTGAGCCATAACCACAAGGTTCTTGTGCCTGAATCTATCCAGATCACAACCACGGCAATGTTACAAAATAAAATATGAAAATTGCCCCCTAATGAAAAAGAAGAAAGGTAAGTTGCCCGACATTTATTTTATTGATTGATTGAAAAAAACATATGCTCATTTTCAGATTCATGATGGTATTTTTTTGGAAACTAGAAAAGGTTTAGATGCTTTAATGCTATAAAATGCGTCTGTTTTCTTATACTGGCCATTTCAGCAGCACTTTGCCTGAGGCGATCTGTGTGACATGGTGACCTAGTGATGTCAGGTAGTCACAGAATATAAGGCGGCACCTCAGGAGTAATATCGTCTGTGGGAGACAGAAGCTCCTGTTGGCTTTTTTGACTTTTGAGGCCTTTATACATGCACAAGAACCTACACAACACACTGAAGGAAAGGCAAAAAAAGTACAGTAGGTCTCCTTTAAAACAAGTTGACATTGCTGAAAGTGAACCACAACCTCCATCCTATTTGGACTCTCTTGCTCTTTGTATTGCATCACCTGAAATGTGTTACACGTGCTACTTAGACACTACTCCCTCTACTTGGACTTTGGCTTATGTACTGTTGAAATGTCAAAATCTAGATTTGTTTCACTTGTAGGCAGATTGTAGCGACAGGGCTGCTAATTACATGCAGACCAACCAGATTTTTACTTTTATAAAACGTTGTCAGTTTCAACGGTTTGGTTGGAGCTGCATGTGTACCGCCACGAACACACACACACGGCCTGCGGGGCAGCAGAGTTACATTAATTCCTCGGCCCTCGGGAGAGCAGCGTATTGATTGGACCTCGGTGTGGTTTGTCACAGGTGATCACGGTGATTGGGACACTGCTCAAGCGTGTTATCCAGCTCTGTCCTGGAAGAGAGCACTTAAACAGCGCAAACTAACTGGCACTAATGGAGAGCACCACTCTTATTTATATGACTCACTTGTGTGCACTGTCAAGTAGAGCGAGAAAATGACTGACACACAGACAGACAGCATAACCAACTGAATGGATTTGGGCTTGTAGACAGTGAGTAGATGTGTCAGTTGGGGACAGACAACATGTGAAATCAGTGCCTCCCAGCACACGACCTTGGCCGAAGTGAAAGTCTGTGCTAGTCTGCACAATAGTGGGACGGCTCTCTCTCTCCCTCAATGCTCACCTACATCCTTGGACCCTGACCTTGCCTTCCTGACATTCTTACCCTTCTACTCCCCAGACCTTCACGTGTGAATCCTGCTGGGCTAACACCCACGACACTCCTTGTTTCCCATCCCATGTCCATTCTCGCCTCTCTCAGCCCATGTCCATGTTCGCATGTCACCCCTCGAGACACCTGTTTCTCTCCCGACAGCTCTGAATGTTTCCACTCGTGTATATTAAAACCTTTACACTCTCTCTTCAGCTTCAGAGCATTTTGCATGGATTCTCATTAGCCTATAAAATTCAAGCGAGGACTGGAAACGCGTTGTGTGGGTGTGTTTAAAGGTCCCGTACACAACCTTGAATAAAACACCTCTCTGTGTGTTATTGTTATTATCATCATCCAGCTGTGTTAAGCTGATGTTTTTTTGTAGGGTTTTGTGTGCTGTAAAACCACGGACTTCTGCAGGAAAACCGTGGACTAGCTCTAGTATTCTCATTCAAATGCAGTCTTGCCTCTGGTGTTGTCCCTAAAAGTGGCTCAAATCAGAACACACACATACACACACACGCGCACACACTATAAGTGCCTTTACTCTCCTCCTGCCGGCGCCCGCCTCTCATTCCCAACTCTGCTAGTTACTGAAGCAAATAATAGCCGATATGCACATTCCCTTGATTGCCTAATGTACTTACATTCTCACTTGACATGGTCCACAAAAGGGTCACTTTATTCCTTCCTCTGTGCTGCTGAGAATGGCAGAGGTGGAGAAAGAGTGGCGAGTGGGTGAGACACTGAGGTCACGTCTTCCACATCTCTCTTAGAAAAAATGTTCAGCATCCTCAGGGAAGTTACATTTGATAGTTTTTGCAATATCCCATGGTGGGCGTTTAACTGCCTGACGCCAGTATCATTAGACACAGGTTAAATGTGAGATTGGGGCGACTTGGACTCACAACCTCATTACATCTGAAATGTAGGTTGCTCTTTAAAACTACATATAAAACAATGATGTCCAGCCAGGCGTACTTTTACCTGAGGGAGTGCCTTTGTGGTTGCCAGGGGCTCCTTGAAAAGGTTGTAGAGCAGGCAAGCTTGCATAATTACAATATATATAATTATGTGTATGTGTGTATGATTTTATTAAAATATAGGCTATATTCACATAATCAGCTGTAACACCCAAACACTATGAGATGGTAGCCTATTTGAGCCTAAATTTGGTCTCAAAGAGAAATGGGGTCAATAGATGTAGAAATAGATTAATTTGATGAAAAACTGTTCACTTAGTCAGATAAAATTAGCCTAATGGATAAACTGTTGAAATAATTAGCTAAAAGTACTGGAAATTCTGTAGCTAGCTGTTGGATAAATGGTTGAAATAGTTGTAGAAAGATAAACAATACATCACTGAACCAGTTAACTAACTGAAGATAGGCTAGTTGATACATGTTTAAATAGCTAGCATAAAGTAGGCTTAAGAATAGCAGTAAAGATAGTTAACTAAAAATAGGCTAATGTATGAAGGCATAGCTAAAACTAGGCTCTGATAATATGTCAAATGTTTTGCTAAAAGTTTGATAAACAGTTAAAATAGTTAATTAGTTAACTAAAGATAAACTATATGCCTAAATGTTTAAAATAACTAGATACAAGTAGGCTAATTGATACATGTTTTAAATGGCTAGCTAAAAATAATGAATAGCATTTCATACTGTTAGCTAAACACTGACAGCTCATTTGTATGAAAATATTACTGTAATAATTATATATATATTCAAACGAACACATTTTGAAACACGACAGGTGTGTAAATGTCTTGAAAGAGTGTTAGGCTAGGTAGAGACAAAAGCAAACACATCCTCATGTTTGCAGATGATCCTAACCCTTTTGTTGTAGCACCTTCATTCTATTAACTTTAAATAATTTCCTCTGAAACGTGATGAGAGCAAGAAAAAAAGCAAGAGGGGTTAAATATATTCACATGCATCACTTTTGAAGAGAACCCCTCCTCTGGATTACCACCTAAAAATAACTCAAGATGCTCATCAGATGCTAGAAATAGGATGAGACTGCAGATTCTTTGCCCGGTGGTCACAATTAACGCTGAACCCTCAATATCGCCACGCGTCCTCTAGAGATCTATTAGAATTACCATGAGCAAATTGGTCAACAACTAGACATATCCAACATCAGGGTGGGGGGGTTAGCGGAGTATGACCCTGCAGTCTCCCTGCTGACTGACACATTCCCTCTCAACCTTTGGCACAGTCAGCTGATCGAACTCACCACCTCAAAGCCGGAGTAAGCATTGTATAGGAACGGAGAGGGGGGGAAAAAAACGCCGTCTGCATTCCATCAAACATTTATAACCTGACCTGGCACAAGAGCGGAAACTCTTAAAAACCCTTGAAACTGTACTAGAGGGTGCGCATTAATGTACAGGGGGGTGGAAAAGCGTAACAGCTTTAAAATATTAACCTCTTTATAACAGTTTGATGGCTTAATCGCCAATCAATACCATTGTGCAGCGGCAGTGGCTGGTTGGGAACAGGATGGTGGTGATGAAAAATGCATGAGGCTGGGAGCTGAGGCGGGGGGCCAGAAAATTAAAGCCTGCCCGCCACATTTGCTGAGTTGCAGCGGTGGTGGGAGCTGGGATAAGTTTGAGTGGGGAGGTTTGTGTGTGTGTGTGTGTGTGTGTTGGTTAGTACGTGCATGCAGGGGAGCGGTTTCCCTGCGGTGCGTTTTGCGCCCGAGTGAAACAAATAAAAAAATCACTCCAGCGTCGGACGACGTGAAAAACAAACCACATGGACGCCGTCCCCGCAAAGTTTAAAGAGAAGCCATTTTTCGACTTAACTCCTGTTTCGTTTCACTCTTCCCACCCCACAAAAACATAAAATACCCCACAGGATAAAAAAAAATAAAAAAATACTCAGCTGTCACTGGGGGAAAGAGCGCAAGGATGATCAAACCGGGAGGGGACACGATGTGACTCCTCTGCTCCGTCGATGCGCTGAAACTTGGTCACTGCACTGTAGGGCTCCTGCTGGCAAACAAATGTTAGCTTTGACCCTAAAAAATCTGGTCTATTTTTAGCAGTACCCTTAATTCCTATCTTGTTAGCACCAGAAGGCCTCCGCTTCCCTTGGGTGATGAAAGATTAAAGACCCCTTCTGTACAAATTAAACCAACAAAATCATATTTACACTCAAAAACAGCTTGTACCTCATGTGTGGTGTCTTGTTTTTTTTTAATTTACGTCAGTTAAAAACGAGCTGTGTCTGTGGAACGAGTTCCCTTCAAACTCATCAAATTGCTCCCATCTCTTTTATGGTGTTGTTCATGAATACACCTTTAATGAAAGTCATTAAAGGTTATCAAAGCTAAATGAACTCCTTTTTTAAAAAAAAAAAAAAAGACTCCAGTGACCCATCGCTCGACCTTCATCATTTCTATCCAACAGAAAGACAACAGCCTGGTAACCCATGAGATGTTCCACCCTTAACCATCTTGTTTCGGGTGAAGATTTCGATCCGACAAATGCTGAGCCGCTACACCCACACGCTTCTCGCCTCTCCGCTGGGCGCCGCGCCCCGCCACGAGGCTGTGATCTCACCTGTCAGAGTGAATTTAGCGGCAGGTGAGCTCAGCCGGTGGCTACCTGCGGACTACAGCCTGGTTTTCACGCTCCAGTTGGCCGTCTCCTGCTGAACATGACGCCGGAGAAAGATGGACAACGACCCCCCTCCTTCCAGTGCCGAGTCAATGCAGGAGAAAGCCGCCGCTGGAAGGGGAAGGAGAGAGGTTGGAGAAAGGAAAGAGGAAAAGAGTACGTAACACTTCAGTTAGGCATCCTGGGAGTGTTTTTATAAACTGGCAGAACAGCAGGTGGCCCGTTGTAATCTGACAGCGATGCAATTGTCCCTGCTGGTAATGTGTGTGACACAGAGCATGCGAGATCTCTCAAAATGAATTCACTATCAACACTTTGAGAATAAGAGACTAGTCGGGGAGGTGAGAGAGGAGGAGCTGCAGCTTTCTGTGGCCTTGAATGCTCCGTCAGCCAAGATTTTTTTATTCCTCCCTCCGTCTCATTCTGCCTGAAGTAAACTGGGCCCGGTCCTCGACACAAAAAATAGCTTTGCCATTGATCAGAATGCATCCTGGCAAACAGGCATAACCAAAATAGCGTCGCCATTGATCTCGAACGGAAGACTAATCAATCTTTATTAGCTCTGAGCAAGGGTGGGGGGCAGAAACACAGCAAGGCTTCCAGAAAATCTCCGCTCCCTGACGATCACATTTGCGTCGTACGCACTCACAGCTCAGACGCCGGGCCTGAGTAACCTCTTCACACTCAGTCAGACAAGCAGACAGAAGCACGCGGGGAAGTGTTTCTAGTCAGCAGGAACCGGCTGTGTTGAACAGCGGCACCTGGCTTAAAGGATAACACTTCCCCTGATCTCTCGTATCTACAGGGCCAGGCCAGCTGAATACGCCATCCCATAACCACAGAGAGGGGTTACCTACGGCAACAGCAGCCCCGGCATCATTTCTCTGAGAGTGGATGGCAACAAAAAATAAATAAAAATACATCAATACTTTCCATGATATAAGCTGCCCTCGCCGAGGGACTGGGGACCCATCTGCATCTGATTACAAGCTGTAAATCCGGCTGAACCTTTTTTTACCGTCTGCACATATAGCTCAGCATGTTTATCGATCTTACTGGACACTGTGATACCTCACACAAACACCCATAAAAAAAAAAGACTAGCACTACTTTTAGCTGCTGAAGTTTCCATGAGCACTCACAGGAACTTTGTTTTTTTTTGCGCCTAAAACCCAAGGCTATAGCAAAGGAAGAGAATTATTGAAAAAAAATAAGAGATATATTTGTCAAGTGTGACTGCCGAGATGCAAAGGCACGGAGGAATTTTCCAAAAGAAATCATGTCTCTCTCATTATACATACAGGGAAACAATTATCTCAAAAAAAAACAGCTGAAAAACAGAAAACAAAGCAGTCTGGGAGAAGGCATGGCACCCCGAGGGCGAGGAGAAGAGCTGGGAAGTGACAAAGAGGCGGAGAGAGACATGAAGGGGGAGGAGGGTGCCGCATTTAGCCGGGTTCCTATCTAATGTATGGGAAGTTTCGGTGGCAGTAAATAAGAGAGTGCGAGGATGAGGACGAGGGATGGAGGGAGGGAGGGAGAGAGAGAAAGTGAGGGGGGGGGGGTTTAAGGGCGTAAACAGAGATGTCTTTGATCGTGGCAGACAGATGTTGAAGAGAAGCTGTCTTTGCTGTGTAAAGACACCACCTGAGCTGGCAGGTAGCCGTGCCCAGATGGCTCTTTGTTCCAAACCCAGTGCTAATGAGCAGATAGAGAGAGATGGAAAAGGAGGGGTGGGACTCTGGCAGGGGCATCAAGGAGGTGCAAGAGATTTTTTTGGGGGGAGCTGGCATGATGGGGGTGTTTTTCAGCTGGCACGGATACAGGAGTGTTAGTACTGATATACTGATTACATCTCATTTACAAGCCTCCAGTGTCCTGACTGGACAGCAGGGAGCTAACACCTGTGACTCGGCGATGATCTCATCGATAGCCAATTGCTCGGATGTGCAGCAGTGCGCTGCAGTTTTGCATATTCATTACACAATCCCATGCATCAATAGATCAATGGGGATGCATGCTTCCATATGCATAGAAACCATGCGGATGTGTCATACATCAGTCACCCTGTAGAATAATCAAACAGCATAATCGTCCCCTGGGTCAGTGAAAACTGTGGATGGGGGGCAAGACGATGACACCGCAGGTGTTATCTGCTTACATCCACTTTGATGTGCAGCTGTGTGTGTGTGTGTGTGTGTGTGTGTGTGTGTAATGTGAAAACCTGCAGGTAGAAATAAAGGTATGAATGTGTGTGCTACAACCAAAAATATGAATTCACATTCACAGAGTTGATTTATTGAAGATGTTTGAGCCAGCGGATCAAAATAATGGCATGAATTCATTTAAAAGATTCTTCAACCACCAAGCTATGGTACTGTATATAGTCACATCACTGATTTACATCCAGAGGGAAAAAACAGGATATGAGACAGTTTGGAAAGAGAAACTGAAGTTGATGGTCACTGAGATCCAGCCAGCACCGGCACATCCGTCTTTTTCTTTTTAAGGCTACGTTATTTAAAGGTGTTATTGATGCATTCATGTCACAACACTGCTGTTGTTTGATTCATCTTCCTTATGTGCTTACCAGCTCTTTGAAGCTAACATCGCTAACACTAACTAACTCTAAACGTGGCTAGCACAGTATGCTGGGCACATCCTGCAGATATCAGCCATTATTAAAAAAAAAATTTCCCCATAAACTGGCAACTACTAAGACTCTAAATGTCGATGAAACATCTCGTGATACCTCGTAATGCCAATGCGATTATACTATTGACCGACAAGTTGGACCCAACCATCAGAATTCTTACCCAACAAACATTGTAAAATTATTTATTCACAATCATAATAATGTCTTTAAAAGTCAGGTGGTCATTTGTACGACAGCCACATGAAAACGGGAAAACCTATGACTACAAAGCTAAAGCTATTTCATATCCTCTGCTCACTTGCTAACCAGTTTGTGAGCACTCTTAATTGCATAAAACACCACATTTTTTTATAGCCAACACAATACATGGATGTTTTTTTCAAATCATTAATTCATTTATTTCAAATTAATTGAATTTCTCGACTTACTGTCCACATACCTCCTGCCCACAGAGGAAGTACAGAAGTAGCCACAGACAAAGACAACATCAATAATTCAATTTAAATGACAAGCACAGCCTTTTCCTTTTTTTTAGTTCACATTTTATTTGACATGCAGCAAAGCGTGATAGTGCGCCGAGATCAAAATCTCTTTCTAATGAGGGATCTGGACAAAAACTGTAGTAGAATGAAATCATACAATCTAACACAGAAGCAACATTTACAGTAGGAACAGGACGAGGAAAAGAGGAGAAAAACATATACTATTACGGACTTTCTTCATTGAAATTGCCAGTGACTTTTAGTTTAAAATAATTTGTTTTAAGTTCAGCCCAAGCAGATGGAGCTGCCCACATAAAAGTCCTCTCACCAAGCTCTATATGTACCCTCGCTAAATACACGAGCAGGCAGCCCTGAGAGCACACGCTGCAGTTTGACATTGGTGGTGTTAGTATGAGGACGGATGTAACAGAAGCTGGGAGGTGGTGACCTTTAAATAGATTAAGGAGTGTCCACAGATTTATGTACTGTAAATAGGAATATAATGCAATCAGCCAAACATGTCAGATTTCAGCTTAAACCGAACGAATGTTCAAGAAATCACTTTGTCTCTCTCGTGTTTTATGTGTGCAATCTTGTAAGAAGATGTGGATCATGAAGCCTTGGTGTGGTGTAAGTTTGCATCTGTTTGTTTCTCTGAGTTCTGACTTTCTTAGGGAGAGACGAGAGTTAAAGCAGAGTGCGCACTATCCAGTAAAACCAAGTCCAGACAAGCTCCTCTCACTGGATCACAATTCACATGTCGGCACCCTGCTGTGAAAAGGTCCCGCTGCAGTCTGAAGAACCTCCTATGTGAGTTGTGTGGTGTGCAATGGTTTAATCTCAAAATGAAATTGATGTGAGATCATGTTGTCCGAACATAAGTCTGTTTCATAAGACAAATTTGAACAATATGTGAAAGTATGTCTTCTAACATACGTTAGGTGTAAGTGATGAATTTTAAAGACGGGGCTTCATAATCTCTAAAGACAAACATGCCAGAAATGACTAAATGTGTTTGTTTGGTTAGCTTTAGGAAACGCTTATGGTTCAGGTTAAGAATAAAATCCCTGTGCATTTGTGGTCATGGTTAAAAGAAAATGTTGTTGGACGTTGGTTGGAAACAAGCAATCTCTTGTGTCTGATTCCCAGGATTTGTGGACCTATTAATCCACCCCAAACCTTCAGGTTTGACGGGGCCATATTTCCATGTTCGACTCTGCTGATGGAGGAAGCAAAGAACGTGAAGAGGAAGAGCGCTGAGGTAAAACAAGAGTGAACGGACAGGTAGTTAGTCGATAGAGACCGCTCCTGTGCCGTGTCAAAGTCCCCCGTAAGATCACCATTCTTTTTTCCTGATCAGTAAGAAACGAATCATGCCTACTTATAACTACAACCAGGGGCATAATTCTGCCGCTACCTAGCGCTGAGATCAGGGTTTCTAGGTAGATTAGTAGCCAGGCTGTTAGCAGTAGCCATGTTGCTCATGCTGGTGCCAACAGTAGTGCCAGAGGGAAACGCTAACAGGGAGGAAAGGTGAAAAGTTGTCTATTTCTGCTTTAAAGAATCCGAATGCTTTTATTAATACTGGTCTTTTCTCCTGAATACAGTCTCCTATTTACTTGTTTTCAGACCAGTGAGGACTCACATTGTGTCAAATGTCTAAACTAACAGATTTGACATCCTCTGTGTACTCGACTATGTTTTAGAGGATGGACAGTGAGTTTGCATTGCACCAAAGATTGCACCAAAGTTTCCAGAAAACTTCCTGAAAGTGTGCCAGTATGCAAAACAGCAGCTGTGAAGTATCCGAATAGATAGCCTGAAAAACCCAGAGGGTTAACTCTTCCCCTCTTCACCTGCGTGTGGTAGGTTTAAAAAAATTCCCTCCCCTGCTGCTTGCTAACAGCTCTGCACGGTCAGAAAAAACCTCCTGAGACCTGAATATTTCAGATTCTAAAGTAGATTTTATGGCCCCCAAAAACCTGGCGGCGTGTTACCATACTTGTTAATACGTGGAGATCATTCACTCTTTAAAGTTTTACCTTAAATATAAGCTCACTGATCACACGATGATGCGGGTGAATCAGAAGTGTTGAGTCATGTTGTATCGAGCCACGCTGCTTCGACGCAGATTAGGCTCCAATCAAACTGACTTACCGGCTGCTTGAAATGTTTTTTAAGGTGCATCGAGTTGTTGACAGAGGAGCAAAGGTGCGTGCAGGATGGCTCTGGACGGAGAGACAGAAAGAGTCAGACGGAGAGACTCCTAATCGATAGCTCCTTAATGGTCATCTTTTACGGCCGGACGGTCGCTCCTACCGACGCCGGCGCTCTCCTCCCTTGCACTCGCGGGGAGGCGGGGGGGTTGTGGCGGGTAGTCGGCCTGACTCTCTGAAGGACGTCCGGAGAGTTTCAAAGGCGATAACAAATCAAACTGTTCCCTGAATCTAATATCAAACAGGCCCGGTGTCAGCATTTATTAGAGAAATCAGATTCTCCCCCTCCCTCCCTCCCTCGTCTCCCCCCTCTCACTCTCCCACTTGCAGTATTCCAACACACAGCGGCCCTTTGAAGTCGAAAGAATGCAGGATCGCAAATTACCCAGGAGACGCAGCTGATAGTCTTTGAAGCCCTCCTTTGATAGTGTTGTTTTTTTTTGTGTGCGCTCCCCCTGCATCTCTCTCTCTCTCTCCATCTCTCACTGGCTTCTTCCCCTCTCTCCACACACACCAGTATGGCTTGCAAACGTTAATCTGCGCAATGGGTGAGATCTCACACACACACACACACACACACACACACACACACACACACACACACACACATTATAACGCTTACATTTAGCCAGAGCAATAACAGTGACCTCCTGGAAATGGACAGAGGAAACCCCCCTAAAGCTTCCGAGCATAGATTTATTTATTTCATTTTCCAATAAAAGAGCTGGACCACTCCTCTCTGAGGAGGAGACGATGGAGGAGGAGAGTTTTTCTATCCACCTGCCGGCATGAGGATTGCCGTAACTCAAACTCCGGGCTCGTAGCATAGCTAGCTCCCTCTCTCCCCAAAGAATGACAGACGGAAAAGTCTGCGAGCGTGATGTAATTTTCCTTTCAGCAAATAGTCTATTCGCATCCTCCGTCAGCATCCAAGTTGTCATAGTGAATTTCTGTTTACCCCGGTCTCTCCTCTGTACATCTTGGGGGAATAAATGTACAGGCACTCCGAAGTTGTTTCTCCATATAAGACAGCCTGACAGCTAATGCGAAGACGAGCGCTATTTGCTTAGGAAAACTGACGACAAACTCCCACTTGTTAAATGGCTGTTATTTTATTTCGGGCTGACAAGAAGAGCCCTGATTTTCCACGGATGACAGGGAGAAAAACGTCATCTTAAAGTTGCAGTATGTAAGAATTGTTAGCTCAGTTACCATTGCAGCTAGTGGTCCAGACCGCGGCGGGCCAGAGCTAGCTGGTTAGCATTCAGTTGATATCCCTGCAGATCATCATCTTTGACATAATGTCAAAACTCCTATTTCTTCACATTCTGTTTTTCAATCAATACATATTGCACGTTTAATATAATGGTTGTTATGACTGGATTCTATTCATATTTACTTTTGCCTCCCAACAACTAATTTTTCAAGAATGATGTGGTGTTGTTCAGAGTGTCTGCTTGATTCCACTGGACACGTCTCTGTTGCCTCTCGTGTGGGACGCTGTGTTGTTCTGTACTCCATGCAGCTTCATATCCCACCAGGAACAGTTCAGAAGCACAGTGTCACGCCTGCCTAATGTTGTTGACTAGCCCAGAATGTGTTTAGACTTCTTCGTTTTTGTGCTTCTACCATGGGTGGGTAGGTTATGTAGATAATGGTTTTGTTGTTTGTCCCCTTTAAGTGTGTTGACTGTTAATATTTCCCCATTTTTAAAAAATATTTTCTGTAGATCATTCTGCACAGGGAGTTTAATTTTGAATTGAACGGATGTCCTGCGTCATTCGGCTGTCTGACTTCCTGTCTGGCTCCATCTGCTCTGTGCACAGCTTGACCCTGCTGCTGTCCACTTCTGTCAAAAATAGCCTCGGCCTGTATTCTCTGTGGAGCAACATGGAGAGCCGTTTCTTGGAACACCTCTGAAACGGCCCGTGGTACAGCTGGTGGGAGCATGAGCATTGTTTTGGATGCCACATGGTTCGGTAGCAGGGGTGATCGCGGCTGAAACGTGATGCAGACGTGGCCTGGAATCTGGGCGTTGGAGTGTTTGTGAAAGCCAGTTGAAACTGTAATGTGTTGTTTTCCACTTCTATACCTGTTAAATGCAGAATAATCGGTATGTGTGTAGATGATTTGCTAAAACAAAGCTGGGCTGAGCAAAGTAAAAAAAAAATGTTGTGTCGTTTGCGTCAAGTTCATAGTAAAATGATGTAATTCATTTTTCAATGAGTAATATGTAGCAAGCAATTGATTCATTCAAGATCTGCAAGTGACTATGTTACCTCCCCGGAATGTCTTACTATTCCTTATTCATAAACTGTGAGACATTTTAAAGCTAAAATCTGCTTGTCATGTCCAGTCAGTGAGACAGGCGTCACGTTACGGGGGAGAACGCCACAGCAAGACGGCAATGACAAAGCGAATGCACATCAACAGCTGTTTTTTGGCCACAAATAGAGGCACCAACAGAGGACAACAACAAACGTATCTCACAAAGTCAGCCTGTGTATTTATAGTACAAATAAAGCCGCCCACAGGTTGCAGGTTTCATGTGCAAAACAGCCCATTATTTTCGTCTTGCGTTATCGGCAGACACCCTCTCATGAGAAACAGCAGGATTAGGTCATCTGCCTACGAGATATATGTTGCAAATCCAGTCGATATTTCCAAGGACGCCGTGACCATCTATGTTTCTAATCTCTGGCTCTTTCAGTGGGCACTTCACTGACTGGATCATTATGACTCAGTAACACACAACATTGACTCATTATGCAAATGTTCACCGGGCTGAGGACACTTTTAAAGTTGATGTGAAGAACTTTTTCTTTTTTTCATGTAAAAATGTCAAATTTCTTTCAAGTTTTTTTTTCCCCCTTTTCATGTCACAAGATCTGAAAGTTTAGTAATAGTTCTGAGCACGTATAAAACTGATACTGCACTCCTCCTGTTCCTCACTTTCAATCACCAGGGAATTCACACACTCCAAGTACAGATAATTTCCGAAAAAGGTGATGCAACCATTTTGAATCCGAGTGTAATGACAGTCCATTGTAGTTGTACAACGCTTTCATAAATCTAAAATGGTCCTCGGCTTCATTAAAGACATGTTACTCAAGAGCTCCTTAGTGAGCATTTGTGTTTGACAGCTTTGACCGCGCTTTGCTTTGAGTGACGTTCCTTCCTGCGAGCGTGACGTGCACTTGAAGGGCAATATGTCATATGCCGTTGATGATGATGATGGCAACACACAAACACGCAAGTGTCTCACGCCGGTTTGGGAGCACACATGCACTCAGAGCCTCCCTGAAGTAGAGCGCGAGCTGCATCGCTCCGGTGGTTTGGGAGCCTCACGTCCACTTAGATAATTAACAGTGATCAAGGGTCGTCCTGCCTGTCATAGTTGCCTCATGTTACTCCCTGTTCAAAAGGACTCAAACTCACTGGCCTGAGCTGAAAGGAAAGCTACACACGGGCTCATATTCACATCCAATAAGCCCCAGTGTAAATGTGAGTATAGGTTTTTGAGGTGGGGGCTGGAAACTGACTTATTTAATATGAACAAGGAAAGATCAAGCGCCTTCCACCCACATCCACAGAAGGCTTTGAAAAGGAACCCAAATTATAAAACATGCCCCGACTGTGCGGCTCATTACAGCATTACATACTTAAACCCTGTTGGAGGCGATGAGATTTTTACATCTATTTGTTTGGAGCCTATTAACACACTCAAACACATATACTCCGAATGCACATCTCTTAAAAAGATCCTCACCAGATGGTTATTTTGGAAGGTTACTCTCCGCCATAGTGCAAGTGCAAACCGTCAACACCGCTGTGGCTTTTAGCACTTCTCTGCTAAATCTCCAAGGGGAGGAAAACAAACTGGAGCCGGAAAGTGAGGGAAGAAAGAAAGTAGTTCAAGAGGGCACAGAATATTCTATGACAGCCAGCGGTGCCCGAACTGCCATTTTGTCCGCCCCATCAGATGAGCTCAAGTATCCTTGTATCTCCACCATCCTCCATTGTATCGAACTGTCCTTCAGAATTACTCACTATGTTAATAAGAGACCAAAAGTCATAATACTCATCGGGTACGATGAAGAATGCCACAAGGCTGAACGACATAGCATGACCCAACGGGGTATGACGAAAGCATGACTTGAGGGGCTACGAGGTGGCATAAGATGAGGGGGTATGAAGAAGAATGGCACAAGGTGTTACGATGTAGCACGACACAATGGAGGCGATGTAGCACGACACAAGGCGGTACGACGTAGCACGACACAAGGTGTTACGATGTAGCACGACACAAGGTGGTACGACGTAGCACGACACAAGGTGGTACGACGTAGCATGACACAAGGGGGTACAACGTAGTACGACACAAGGTGGTACAACGTAGCACGACACAAGGGGGTACGAAGTAGCACAACACAAGGGGGTACAACGTAGCACGACACAAGAGGGTACGAAGTAGCACGACACAAGGGGGTACGAAGTAGCACAACACAAGGGGGTACAACGTAGCACGACACAAGGAGGTACAAAGTAGCACAACACAAGGGGGTACGAAGTAGCACGACACAAGGGGGTGCGATGTAGCACGACACAAGGGGGTACAACGTAGCATGACACAAGCGGGTACGACGTAGCACGACACAAGGTGGTACGAAGTAGCACGACACAAGGGGGTGCGACGTAGCATGACACAAGGGGGTACGAAGTAGCAAGACACAAGGTATTACAGTGTAGCACGACACAAGGGGGTGCGACGTAGCACGACACAAGGGGGTACAACGTAGCATGACACAAGGGGGTTCAACGTAGCACGACACAAGGGAGTACGATGTAGCATGACACAAGGGGGTACGATGTAGCATGACACAAGGGGGTACGAAGAAGCACGACACAAGGTGTTACAGCATAGCATGACACAAGCGGGTACGACGTAGCATGCCTAAACACAAATATGTGAATACATACATTTTTTTTTACCAAATCATAATTTCTGATTATTTTAATAAATTGAGAATATTTACCCCTGCTTGTACCCCCTGGTGTACGCTAATACTGGTTGAGAAACATTGCATCTTCCAAGCCTGCTGCTTACTAGACTAGTCTGTAACAAGATTTGAGTTTGTAAATTCACCCACTGGTTCAGCGGCCTCAGGCCAATTTCATCATGGCTGAACACTACGTGCTTAAAACCACAGAGCCGATGGGACACCTTGTCTTTTTTGAGAGTTTTAATTTGTGTTGGTTTTATTGATGTG
This sequence comes from Diplodus puntazzo, assembly GCA_963678695.2. Lineage (NCBI taxonomy): Eukaryota > Metazoa > Chordata > Actinopteri > Spariformes > Sparidae > Diplodus > Diplodus puntazzo. The sequence continues at coordinate 20,155,307 of OZ023173.1, read as the reverse complement.
GGGTATTTTGTATGGAGGGGCTGTAGGTGTCATGTGTGTTGGGACCCTCGACGCTGTCAGTAGACTCTTTTCCGCCTCACAAAAGGATTGTTTAATTGAAGCCACACGAGAGCCTGGTGGCATGCTATGAGCCTCTTAAACACAGCCAGAGAAAATTCACCTGGACTACCATGTTGGTTTCTCTCTCAAAGAATTGAACCTGATGAGCAAAAACATACCCAAAAGATGTCTTTTCAACGTCTGCAAAGACGTGAGGTAATTATCACCTTCATTAATTTGGTCATCAAGTAGCAAGTATCATCAAGTAGCAAGTATCACAAGGTTAGCTGACTAAAACATGGTACTTAGCTCACTTGGTAAAGTACATGTCTCCTTCAGAGTACTGAGTTTGAGACCAGGGGAGTAAAATTTGGCATTCATAAAAACTTTGAACCACAAGACGTTCTTTAGGAATCTGTAATTGAAGTTGAAATTACATTCTAAAAACTCCCATTTGAACCCTGTAAGAATGTCACTTGGAAATCACTAGTGAATGTTGAAAAGACGTCTAAAAGAGAAATAAAAAAACCTTCATTCTGTCTCACCACTGGACATCATTTCAACATCGGCAAAGACTTCTCTCCCAACATTGTCATCTACTGTCATCTATTCTTTGGCTACTGAGCTGAAACAATTAGTCATCTAATCAATTAATTGATTGACAGAAAATTAATCAGAAAACAAATATCCACTGGTTCCTGCTTATCATTTGTGAGAAATGCTGCTTTTCTCACTGTAGGTGATACATGAATATCTTTGGATGATTTGTCAGAAAACAAAAGACATAAAAAAAAAAAAAAACTTTTTCTGACATTCTATACACTAAATTATGGATTAATAAGCATAAAATAATCAGAAGATTAACGACTGAGGAAGATAATTTATTTAGCGGCCCTAAAACTTTTATTTATCCTTGACTCTCATCAACGGGGTTGTGATCTCACGAGATACGTTAAGGTCAATGAAAGAATTCAATGAAAAAAATGCCGTATGCAGATTGGATGATAACATCAGAGGCTGACACGACATTCATGTATTCAGCAGCTCATCCCTGTTGTAGCTGACTGTTGTAAAGGAAACAAAAGTATTCTCCCCCTGGCTTTGCTCTCTCTCCCTCCACGAGCCACGTTAAAACAATGCAACAAGCCCTGCTGCGTGCCTCTCAGGGCTTCAGCAGTGGCAGCAACACACATTGCGAGCTCATAGAAAACAGCACAGCACACACGCAGGGGTGCAGTGTCTTTTCATCTCCACATTATCGGTGAGAGACTGCTAATGAGAGCTGTCGTATGTGCCTGTAACCCCATCAGTTTCATCCTATTGAGCCGAGTGAGCTCGCAGCCAGTTCTCTGCTACTGTGGGACTTGTAAAAGAATCGTGTGTGTGGGTTTGAGTGTGTAATTAGGGTTGAAGAAGAGGGATGGAGGGGTTAAACTGAACACTATGGAGAACCGAGGCATCTGGGAGAACGGATGAGGGGAAAGGCTTCTCTCTCTGCACAGTGATGCGGCGCAAGAAAGGCTGAATTCTTTACTCCTTTTCTTTGGCATTTCATCACCCTTTTAGCGTTGTAGGCCCGGGGAGCGTGGAGGGAAGGGAGGGGAGGGGAGGACCCCTGTGTTGGGACGAAGGGAATCTAATCTTAAGACTGAGGGGGTGGAATTAATATACATTAGAAACGGGGAATAGTGGAGGAAAACAAAGAAAGTTAATTATCTGATGACCTTGTTTGCTGTTATTTCACTTGTGTAGGGGGACAGACTCAGGGTGGTTACATCACTCCGAAAAACTCGAACCAACCTCCGCGTTACTGTGTCAGGCTCGCACACTGAATCCTATCTGGATTTGTTTTAAACGTGGCCACTCGTACGCCACCCCGAAGCTACTGCAAAAAAACCAACAGTTTGATGAATGGCTGAGATCCACTTTAGGCGTCAGGATAAATCAAGCAGACAGTTTGAGCACTGCAGGTATAGCCGGTCAAAAGATAAATTAGGGCTGCGTATCCCAACGCAAGCAGCTCGCATACGTTAGGTGTTCAGCATAGCCAGAGAGTAAGACAGACAGAACAACGATAGGAACGTATGACTACATACTGTGTCACGGTGCTATCTGCTAAAGTTAGCATGCTAACCAGCTAGTCCTGGCCTGTCCCCTCTCGTGATCTCACTTTGAGGCGTTAATCAGATATTAAAGTACTTTCAGCTGGTAGATGTATGTGAGCAGTAGGTTTGCCACATTAGAAGTTCTATTAGAAACAGAATAAATCTCTGGTCTGTATGAAATAAATCCTTACCTCAACGCTCGAGACGCTGCTTTTTCCAGGCTGAACGTCTCTCTCTGTCCTTTCCATGTCTCGTCGCCCCCAAAGTCCTGGTCGGTGTCAGTTGATCCGAGCTCCGTTGCATCTGAGCTCCTGTTCTGCAGAGACGTTAGCTGCACAGCTAACAGAGCAGACTAGCTAAAGGCAGCTAGCAGCTACGGCCATGAATAGCTAATAGCTTTGACAGGCGGCCATCTTGTACATATCGCACATTTAATCTCTATGTTATCACAATCTGTTCATCATCGTCTGTGTCAATGCTCACTTCATACGTCTGTTCCTCCGTTGCGTTCTGTGTTGACCTCTTTACCTCTGCCGTTTGCACACTTTGTTTTGAACCGCAGAGCACCCTGAAAGTGTTCTCAGCTCGGGTTTTTCTTGTATGAATCTTTCTGTTGCTCTATAGTTTTCCCGGCACCACTTAAAAAAAAAAAGAGAGGCCTCCTTTGGTGTACGTCTGAACTTTTGCATAAATATTCAGTTGATACACGATTGTTTTGCCAAGCTGTCAGGACAGGGAGACATCATGCAGGACTGTTGTCGGCAGTGTGCACAGCACAAATAAAGCTTATCATCTGTGGAAATTAAAACAAACTAAACACTGGCAGAAAAAACAGAAGTGGTGTGAGAGACAGAGAGAGGGTGTTACATCAACAAGTTATTACAGTTCGGTGTGGAAAACATGCATCATCTTGCAGTATTGCAGTCTAAAACCTCATCCATATTAGACAACACATTCAGGGAAAATAAGTTATTAAAGTTTGAATTCTTTTTAAAGCCACAAACTTGATTATCATATGTTGCAAAACTCAGCAGATTAAAGGAGCGTATCCTGCATTTAAAAATTCTGCGACAGTTTTGTGAAGGCACAAGTTAAATCTTAGTTTCCTTTTTTTAAATCCAGCCTGATCAGGAATAAAACCTCAATTTACACATCAATGTGTGATTATTTGTCATGGGGAGCAAAACTCAGTCTGTGACAGGCTTCTGTGGCTCTGGAGAAGCTTTGTCAAATCTGAGGAAATAACCCTGATTAAGTCATCGAGCCCATCGAGTTTATGCTGTGTTAACATCATATGGGACGGATTGTAGAAGTGGGTAAGATTCCCATGTCAACAACTTGCAAGTCTTCGTGTCATCAAGACTGTTGTATGGTCACAGGGTTTAGGCAGACGTTACGCTTCAGTTTATCGGAAAAATCCAGATTACAAAATGTATAAAGTTTCCTTTGGAAAGAAAGGGTATGAACATTTTTTATCCAAAAACTATCCAGTAACTACAGCCGTCAGACAGGTGTAGTGGAGTAAAAGAAAGTACACCATTTACATTTGAGATGTAGCGGAGTACAGGTAAAGTGAGGAATAGACATCTTTTCAACTTTTCCCTCCTCACTGTGTTTCCCTGTTGTATTAATGTTACAATTAATGTTATGTTGTATTAATGGCAAAGATAGCGTTAGCAACATGGCTACCGCTAGCAGCCTAGTTATGGTCCAAAACATAAAAAAAAAACATAAAAACTGTAATTTGATCTAGAAAACCTGATCTCAGCGACCTGGTTGTCCTGGCGTTTAGGGGAAACACACATCAACGCGGGAACAGACTTTGAAACAACACCAGCGCTCTCCGTCGGGTGGATGTCTGTCCGTTCACTCCTTGTTACCGCGGTTTCTTTCGCCCTCCATCTTTGCTGTCTTTGCCTCCTCCATCAGCCGAGTTTCTTTTTCTCCACAGTCAGTCCAGTTGCTCCAAAGTTGCATGGGGATAGAGACCGGAGACAGCAATGCCTCCTTCTGTTTTGGTTGCACTTCTTTTGCACCATAACTTGGTCCTTGTTTTTACAGGAAAAATCCAGACAGAATAGCACAGTGGATGCAAGATTTGTAGGGAACCAAACTTTACGCAGATGGTGTCATTTTTTACGATGTGCAATCAGTTTTTACTTCAGAAAGATAAGTCAAAGCAAAAAAGTTGTCTTTTGCCAGTGTAAGTCGAGGACGTGATAAAAATACTTGGTTACGTTCCCCTGAGAAGACAACAAACCACCACGAACAAACCAAAGATATGAAAGATAATATTTGTCCGCACCACTTTATGGCTCTCACCCTCATGTGTCTGAAGGTGCCTGAACATTTTCTAAGTCCACAAAACTTTGGCTTGATTAGTAAACAGTCTGACGCTTTGTAAAAAGTTGTAGTAGGCTTCGAATACTCATCATCATCATCATCACCTTTCTCCAGTCTGTAGGCTTTCGAAACTGAGACAAATTGTGTGATATCAATTTGAAGAGATAAGTCACTTAGTATTGGTGACGGACCGCCGATGCGGCTGCACTGGGGGATGCATGCTAAAATCCAGCCAAAAGTCTTCTGCCAAAGAGAAAATATCGCTTTAAGTTATGATATGACACAGCCCATTAAAACTCAGCGCGGCCGAGTTTGACAAGTTGAAGTAAGATATCCAGCTCCGGTACCACATCGCCGCTCGCAAGAATGCCGGACTGTGCATCCTGCTCGGAGCGAAGCGGGGGGAATTGCAAAAAAAAAAACAGAGACGGTATCAAGCCCGCTGAAGAAGATGCAGAAACAGTCATTCATATTTCATAAGCGGAGCCCTATGCACCCCCCCCCCCCCCCCTCTTCCCTCCCTCCCTACCTTTAACGTTTGCTTATTAAATCCGCAGCTGTCAAAGTGTACCTCAAAGACTAAGCACATGCACGCAAGCATGCACACAAACACACGCAATTATTCTCAAAAAAGAAACCTGGGTGTGGGGTAACACGCTAGCATGGGGTGCAAGAATCCCACACACATACACTAACACACACACACACACACACACTCACAGCCTCTCTGTTTCTATTCCCTCCCTGAGACAGGTACCTTGACTTTAAACTCATTACTTCGGACAAGGTTTTTAATGGAGGCTCGAGCCAGGCGCGCAAAGGTACAGAAATGAATGAGATGGGGACACGGAGAGAGAGAAGGAGAGAGGGAGGGAGGAGAGGTGAGAGTAAACTTTTATTCCTAATTCACACACACACATACACACTCTCAACCCACTTGACCAGAGACCTGATTCTTGTAAGGAAGTGAGGGGAACCTTTTAACCGCGACAGGCCGGCCTGAGGAGAGCCCGCGGGCCGCAGACGAAAAACATGTAGCCCGGCTCAGAAACATCCTCTCTCCAGGTTTTATTCGACATGTAAATCAAACTTTGGCGGACCGGCCGGTGCTTCTGTAACGCAGCAGACATTCGCCACCAGGGAGTCATTGACAACACTGACGCCTGGGGTGTAATAACGACAATATTGGACCAGCGAAGTGCTAAATGACAGTGAGCTCACAGACACAGTGGTACAAGTGGCGGAGAGGCGCTGATCAATGAGCGATCGATGCGACCCTGCCAGGTAATCACAAACCGCGGTGATTAACAGCGTCCGATCGAACGCCATTAACCCCTTGCGTGTACCAGTTAAGCAGACAATCATCGTCGATGTGCGCGATAAACGGCGGAAATTATTGGAAGCTCTTTAGCATCCTTCTGTCTCTGTAAGTGTCACCAGGCAGAAAGCGTATATCTGTGATTCACTGCGGTTCACCCTACTGCCACGTCTGGCCTGACTAATAGCACGTAACGGCTGTCAACACAACTCTGCGCTAAACGGAAACTTCACCCCTCGCAGTAAAACTCTCTCAAGTTTAAAGAAGGAGCGCGGGCTGACATGTTTCTGTCCGTCCGGATAAAAACAGACGATTGGACAGTTCCACAGATTGACAAGTATAAAGAAAGTAGCAGGTTTGGAATGTTTGTCGAGATGCCGTTTCTCCCTTCACACCCTCACACTCCCGTACAGCCATGCGAGCACACACCCACACACGGACACGCGCAGCCGCTCGATCCTTCTCACACTCGTGGGTGTGACACAGCCACATGCGACACGCGAAAGCCGTGTTCCTCTAATGTAATCCAACAGATTAACCAAGTGAGAGATGGAATATTGAGAAACCTTCCTGCACATCAAGAGACATTTGAGGAACCTCATAACCCCTCTACTGCAGCCCGAGCCATCGACAGCTTTCGTCCGTTTCGGTGTCCGAGGAACCAAAATTCCCTCCGACAGCTGTTGTTAACGGGCAGAGTGATTGATGAAAGTGTTCAGACGCGAGCAATTTGTAAAAATCTGACTTTGATTGCAACTGATGAGGACGATCTACAGAGCTGGTGTTTCTGGGTGCATTACATGTTCTGCACCAGAAGAGGGAGCTGCTAGTGGGGGAAGCCGGGGCCTAGCAGCATCCAAACTCTTTAAAATAGGTCAGAGAAGTCTTTCTCCCCCTCACACCTGGCTGTTCTCGCTCCCTCCACACTCCTTTAAAATCCGGTAACACAATAACGCCCTTTGCCTTCCCTGCTCCCTCTTTTATCCACTTTAGCCCTCACCCCGACCTAGAGCACTTTGGACGAGCCCCCTCCTCCTCCTCCTCCTCCTCCTCCTCCTCCCTTCTCTCACTCACACTCCATTTCCCCCCTTCCTCCTCCCTCCTCTTCCTCCCCTTGTCTCCTCTCCCGTCTTTATTGCACGGCTCAGCACAACTCCCAAACTTCAGCCATCACAGAACTCTGACAAATATTCCACACCACGAAGCACTCTGACTCGCTGCTTACTTTGCTGCTACGCTAACCTTGAGCTTGTGAAGGATGCATAAGGCAGGATGGATGCGTGTGTGTGTGTCTCTCTCTCTCTCTCTGTGCGCGAGTGTGTCTGTGTGTTTCATCAAATGAAGATCAATATCACCGCAAGGTCACTTTAAAATTCAATTAATAAGAAAGTGAACATCCCACGGGCCGTCGCCACCCCTGGGGGGCAAAACCCAACAGGGCGCAATCCCGGGGGCACACAAGTGGAGGAACAGCGGAGAGGAGATATGGATAAATTCATATCTGTATTATTAAGCACAAAGCCTTGTTTGGAGATGGGTTTGTCTGGAAATGAATGTCTCACCAACTCAATGTTTTATTAACGGTCGCGGAGCAAGCCAGCAAAAGCATATTGTGTCTTGCGCCACCATCTGTGTGTATTTTCCTTTGCCTGTGTTTGTGTGCAACCAAATGTGTGTGTGTCTGTGTGTGTGCGCGTGCACGCCTATTCCTGTCACGCACGGCGCGTCTGGCTCATTAAGGTCAGGTACAGTAGGTGACGCTCGATCATATCGGTTCAGATCGTGAAAATTTAGTTTTTCCGCTCTTGCCGAGTGACCAGCGAATATGCCGCTTCTTGCATCCACACAAGGGGGGGTGCATTGAAATATGCATGTTGAGCCACCGCTCGGTCTTAATATTTTAAACCAGCCTGGAGGTGAGGCCCGCTCTAACACAGCCTGACAGACCGTGTGTACAAAACACTGGCTGCGTCCCACATAAACTCGCTTACCGCACACACACACACACACACACACACACACACACACGTGCAGCAGAAGCAGCGACAAACAGACAAACAGGAGAAAAACAAACACAAGCTGGTTTTTAGGCAGAGCCATAGATGAATCTATAAAATGTTTGTCCCATCTGGAAGGAGCGCTTCTATCAGGCGAGCCCGAGCCGCAGGGGCCGCCGGGAAGTCCGCGGGGCCAGACCGCCGGGATGTGACTGGCGCTCGTTTGTAGCGAAGGCGTGGATGTGGAGTGGCGGAGGGAGGGAATGTGACCCGCAGAGACCCAGGTGATCCGAGCGTTAATTACCGTCTGCTAATTACGAGAGAGACGCATCATTAAGCAGAGTGAGCCACCCGAGGGCTTGAGGACTCCCTGTCTCTCCTGTACTCCTCTTCTCCTTCTTTCTTCCTGACCCCGATCTTCTGTCCCAATTAGCACTGGCCTGCCTGATCCCCCCCTCCTCCCAACCACACACACACACACACACACACACACACACACACACACATACACCCTCCCCTCCTCCTTCCCCCCGTGTGTTTCCATCAACACTGCTGCAGCCTCTGTCTAAACACGGGCAGCCTTGGCGGGACGTACCACACCTCCTCAAACACACACACACACACACACACACACACACACACACACACACACACACGGCCATTAAAGGAGACAGCGCTAAAGAGGCCGCGTAGACACCTCTGTCTTCTCACACAATGACTAATGTGGCGTCATCCAAGCTGTCATCCATGGCTCGCTGAGTCTTCCTTTCCATTCTCCCTCCCTCATTGTCTTGAAATCTCTCTCCCATTTCTGTCTGTAATATGATATGTCTGTTTTTTCCTCTCCCCTCCCCCCCGACTCCCTCCCTCTACTATTCAAGTCAGTTTTTCTTTTTTCCTTTATTGTTACACATCGCTTGAGTGATAGCGAAGTGTGTGTGTGCTCGCGCTTCAAACAACTCTGGAGTGCGAGCACTTGGAAAGAAGCAGCCCCTCAGACTGTTTGAGGGTGAGATGCAGTAAATGACAGGTTCGGCTGTTACGCAATTCTCCTCCCAGCCCCTCCGGTCCCTCTCCTGTCCTCTGCCTCTCGTCTTGCGTGAGATACGTGTTCCCTTCCCCGGACCCCCCCGGGGGGTTTGAGGTAGGACAGGATCAGCTGCCGAGGGGTCAGCTCTGAACCTTTCGGCCAGCCAGACCATCTGGAACCCAGCGACCACTAAGTCTGGGTCCGCGGCTCCACCACCGGGAAGCCAATGAGGAAGAGGGATAAGGTAGAGAGGAAGGGATGCAGATGAGTGAAAGAGGGAAGCAGCGGGGAGGGAGAGGGGTAATGAAGATGAGGCAAAGAGGAAAGTGAGAGAGGAAGATGGTAATAAATGAGAAATGACGGAGATGAAGGCAAACAAGGGAGGAGCGACTTTTAACGAGGCAGAGAGCACACTTCGTTGTGACATGGGGATGGTTTTTGACTAAGCACCGAACAACCGGCTCCACCGCAAATTATTTAGCGTGGATGTTTGCGAGCGTAATTCTGTGTCGCTCACAAATTAAGGCCTCCATTATTTAGCGCTAATCCTCGTATCTCCAAGAACAAACGCGAGGAGCAGCCATATAGAATACAACCTGGGGGCGTCGGGAGTGTACGTATGAAACATTTAACAACAACGTCAATATCGCTCAACACAGAAACATGGAAGTCTCCTGGATAATTCAGCAATATGGAAAATCTTCTTTTAAGCCAGTCAATTAATTTTTTTACCTTTTTTTTCCTCCTCGCAAAGATTTATTTTTCGTTCTGTTTTAGATGTGGAAGGAGCTGCCATCAGTCGGTCCACTGGGGCCACTTTAAAAACTCTCACACCGTAACAGCAGAAAAATGTATATAATCCAAATATTTTGTTTTATTTTCAAACTTTTTAAAATACATAAAACAATGAAAACCTAGAAAAATAAAAACACAAAATAAAAAACAAAATAGCTTCAACACGCAATGCAATTGTTAATGACATGTTCCTCTGGGGTGAAGTTGCTGCTTTTCCCCCAAAACGCCCCTAAATGCTCTTACTGAAGGCAGAGTGCGAGAGGAAAACTTGCTGATTCATTTCTGTATCGCTCTTTGTGGATTTGTAGTCAACATGTCTCTTACGGTTGTAACATGTCATATCCCATCCGACTCCCGAGGGTATGTTTCACTGTTTCATGTAATTCAGTTCAGTTTTACTAGTGTTTTTTTGACTGTTGACTTTTTTTTTCCTGTGTTTTTTGTACTAAATCTTCCTCCCTGTCGGATTTGTTTTCCTGTTTCTGGACTGTTTTCTGGGCTTTGCCTCTTGCCTGCCTCACAGTCCTGTAGGCTTTGCTACCTTTTTGTGTTAATAGAATCGCTGACCTGCACTCGCTCTGCCTCTGCTCCCTGTGTTTCCTGAAAGTCATGTAGCTTCCAGTACTTGTTCCAAAGTTTGCGTGTGTGTGTGCATGTTTACTCATGCATGTGTGTGTGTGTGCTGTTCTGTTTGCCGGTCCTGTTTTTCAGAGTTCTGGAAAGTTCTGGCAGCTCCATGCAGCTATCTGTGTGTGTGCTTATTAAGTATTATGTTATCAGCATTTCTCAATCCCTGTGTATCTCAGACTCCAGAACAGAATAACATATTCATATTTAAAAGGTCAATACCGGCCACTTAGGCAGGCCAGATTTTCTCAATAGTGTCTGCACTAGGGCCCTCTTCTTTTTTTTTCAGCTGCTCGGTTAAAGCCAGTAGGCGAATTGTAAATTTTTTATGGTGGGGATGCCCGCCAGCCCCACCGGAGAAGAAAATTTGAGATCTAAGAAAAAGACTGATGGACAAAAAGCGAAGTTCAGAGAAAGAAAAGTTTAAACTCAAAGATGTCTAGTTAAAGAACATTTCCACAAGCATAGGTCCAGAACTCTTTCAGTGCCATGTAAAACGTGTTTTCTGTACCCTCAGTTCAGATCTGAGCGGGTATGTTTGCTCAAAACATGCTCTGTTCAGTCTGGTGGTGGCGCTTCACATTGCCACTTTTAATAAGCTCCACAGTCTCAGATATGAGGGGGATGGTGTGGTTTTGATCTGCCTGTGGGAAGATGAAAATGTACGAGTCCCTTCTTGATTAAAAGCTCTGTTGTTGGTGTCTATTTTCTCTCACTATCTCATCATGTTAGCTAACTCTCGTCTCCTTCTGGGCCGTTAGTGCTGTAAAGGCTGGAACAATGGTGATGGTCTGCCTGTTGGTGTATATTTTTATATATATATAACACTTACTGTACATCAGTGAGTAAAGGAGTTGCTCTTATTGACGAAGATGACTGTCACCTGATTTTGCAGTTACCTTCAGCTCTATGAAGCATTTTAGCATCTTTCAGCTTATTGTTTTGTTTTGGTGGCTCAACACTTTGCTAATTGTGGTTACTCTCACCAATCTCGTTAGTATCATAACTCTTTAAATTTACAGATCACAACAACAAAGTGGAGCATTTAGCAGCTAAAGTAAAACAAACATTTCCATCAGGAGTTGGTGGAGACCAAAAACAGAGCTAAAAGGAGAGCGAATATCTGACTTAAAGTCACATGTGGCCAGAAACACGACTCAGAATAATGCTGCTCTATGTCTCCTGGACGTGCAAACAAGCAAATGTTTGCTATCAAGCTAGCCATACCAGCTTTATAACATAATAACATGTCTATGATGAGTTTCAGCTCGTTTCCACTGCCGGCAAGTGACAAAAAGTTGAACTTCTATGTGCTGGAAGCCGGTCGTCAGTTTAAGTTACAGACTCCATTTCTAAACTAACATTAGTCATTGTTGCTCTCTGTTAGCGGTGCATTGAGACGAGACACTAGGGAACGAGCATCAAGTCACATCCTTTGGACTGTCAAGAAAAATCTTACTTGTGTCCTTCAAGAAGAAATCCACAGCATTAAACTACTTAAACAATTCCACAGGCTTGTGTATAGGCGACTGAGAGAGACGGAGAAGGTCTCAATATTCACATCACGTTACAATCTGCTCACATATGGCCAATAAAAAAGTGATTAATACATGTAAATTGCTTCAAATTGTTACATGAGGCCCCTTTAAGTTAAATGTTTTAGATCAATCGAGCAGAGTTTGGTCCCGGTAATTTGACTTGCAGTTTGTCGGCTGCACCGTACGTCTCCAAAGACGTAAACATCCACAGGCACAAAGAAGGGATCGTATAATTAGTGTATATCATGAAATGTTATGATCCTAACAACCCACCGAGGTGCAGGCTCCCTTGCGCAGGTGAATACACGTCATGTTCACTCTGGCGAGACATGAAAATTATTCGTCTGGGACCGACGTGTCCGCTCTCCCCGCCAAGCAGACGCACATCTTCGTTATCGGAACTTAATCTAAACTTAATACTATCTGCAGTGCCACACATTCAAAACAGCTCCCATTAGCCGAACTCTAATTTAATAAAACATTACTCATCCATTTTTTAATATAATAGATCTGACGGGCTGTTATTTATCTGCGCTCGGTTAAGTTTTTCTGTTTTCCTTCTGTATCATGAAAAAAATATCTGCATGAAAATTGAGAAGCTTCCCTGAGAGGCACTTTGTGTGTGTGAAAGCTGCCAAAAATATGATGAACACACTGATCAACGCTATGAAATGCTTCGACGTCTCTACGACTGTTACAAAAAACATTCCTGCAAAAATATACGGTGCAAAATGAATCGTCGAGGAATTAGTCAGAGACATGTGTGGAGTCCATTTGACACATGGAGGGGAGAGAGACAAAGTGGGCAAAGAGCAGAGACAGAAATAGAGGTGACCGGTGTCCCTATCACAGCTGTGACATCTGTCTCGAGACGAGCCAGGGATCTGCTGACTGTCTCCACACAAACACTCATCGATAACGAACCTGTTCAGAGTTCTGAGAGGCTGAATTCGTACGATAAAGCGCTTCATTCTGATGCATTATGAAACACTCATTTCTAAATCTAGTGATGTTTTCCTGTCTATTTTTTCCCCCTTTTCTCAACACGCAAATTTATAAAAAATGATCTCTAGTGTGGATGACGGCAAAAAGACTCAGCCACAGTTTTTATCTTTTATCAATATTCTGTTTGCTGACTGTAGAGGATTAAAACGACTTAATTTTGCTCCTTTTTTTCTCTTTCTGTTGTTCGGAGATGGATGGAGAGCTTTAGGGCGGCAAACTGAAACCCAATGTATTTACACGTAATCAGCATCCTTGGGTTAGGCAGCTTAGGGTGGATGTTGATTTCGTTTAACACGTAGTTTAGAGACATCTCATCATCACCAGCCAAATTAGAAACCTTAAACTTCATGCGCATGGAGACGAAAACAAAAAAAGCGACCCAAATGGAAGACACACAGGAGTAGGAAGGCGAAAGGATAAAACGCTTTAATGAGCTGTTGTCCAGAAAAACAGCAGGCGACAAAAAACAAGCAACAAAACGGCAAGCAAAGGAAAAATACACTAGTAATACAAGTGAGTAAAACAAAAACTGAGGATAAACCAGGAGCACAGAAGATACAAGAGGACCCGGGATCAGTCACAGCACGAAACCAGAACACTGTGAACGAAGGCGAGCAGGAAAAAGGACAGAGAAACAGACAAAAAGAGGTGGAGAGTTAAACAAGCCACATCAGGACAAGCTGAAGCTTATAAAAACAGGAAACCAATAAACCAAAAAACCTAAACCATGACACATAAACTGCTCTTAAACATTTAAATGTCGCAGTGAAATGTTCTCACAGTGAGGTGGATTTCATGAATCCCTGACGGACAGACATTTATTTTATTGCTTTGTGTGGATGAGGCCAAACTTTCACTGACGGGTGACTTTCAGAGGACAGAGACTCTGAGTTGTTTGTCTACCGGAGAGCGAGCGAGGGGACTGGAGCGGCGGCGGGAGCAGCCGACCTGTTTGCCTCGCACCACCCATATTTCTGTCTTTAAACGCATTAGCATCATATTAGAATTCCATTTGCGGAACATTTTAACATCTCTGTTTTAAGTCGCGAGCGGGCTAATGCAGATTCACCCGCGCAGAAATCAATCCCTCTCAAGACGTATGGGACTGTGTCGACAGATGCTATGCTAATGCTTGTTCTGTAAATCGCATGCTGATGCATAAATTAGACCCACGGCTCATGTTGATCGGGCAGAATCTGGGCTACGCGGGAGCGAGGCGAAGGAGCCGGGCTTGTTCGTACTGCAGAGGCAGTACAGGTCAGTCAAGGATGGCTCGATAGAAGGCTTAATATTGCAACAGAGAACATGAATAAAACAAACCTGATACCGACAGTACCACTCCCTCCATCCATTACTTACAACAGCAGGATATCAGAGTGGTCTTCGGGCCCCGGGAAACCAGACACCCTCACAGTTAAAGCACTCATTAGTCCCTGGAAGTTAGGATGCATGTCGTGTAAACACAGTGACTTAAACGGAGCTGTCAATCAGTGGCAGTCCTTGACCCTGGTTGGCTGATGAGGGCTCTCTAGAGGCCGGGCTACCATAGCTGTCCCGGGCCCGGGTCTGGACAGTTGGCTGTCAGATTTGCGCTCATCAACAATGCAGCACCATTACAACCAGAGAACAGCTGGAACATCAGGAGGATGACATTGACAGATTAATGTGCGGAGGAGTGCATTCATAAGTAGCTGCAATTACATCCAGACTGACTGTCAAAATAGTCAAAAGAGAATCAGAAGAGAGACGAGGAGGCTTAAGTTCCTGCAAAAAAAAAAGCTTGATCGGTTATCATATACTCTGTCTGTGCGTGGGCAGACGGGTGGGAGCGCACACGCACAGGCCCGATGATATTTAAATGTTGACAGCATGCCGAGCACTGGTGTCCTCCGTCACTCTGTCTCCATTTCATCTCACTCCTCCAAACACATTGCATGAGATCAACGCGCATCAAGCCTCCTCGCGCTAAATGACACAACTGTGCACCGGCAGTATAATTTGTCTGCTTCTTGGAAAAAAAAAAAACGCTCTAATTCGTGTAATTACAGTGTTCATCAGAAGTCTGTAATCATATTCGACCGAGATGTAAAAAGAAGTGGCTAAATAATGTCTGCGTAATTGAAACTGTTACATGTGAATTGGGACTAAAATCCACTTACGAGAATTCTATTATTAAACCATTATGTCACAGCTGATCCTCTCACCTGACTCGCCTCCTTTCAATATGCAACTCCCCTTGTCACGGACGTCCTTGTTGGTATGTGTGTGTATGTGTGTGTGTGAGTGAGGTGTCAGCATTTTATCAGGAATCGTTCGGCTGATGGCCTGTCACCCCACCTTAAGGACGTGGCGAGGGGAGGCGAGGCTCACCTTTGCCATGGCTGACATTTTAATTTGTCACTGCTGGCCGCCCCGGTTTCCGTCAATAGTACATCAATGCATCAGAACAAACGCCGCGGGGACACAAGGGGATTTCTGCGTTCGATATTATTGATACGCAACTCTGATTAAGGCTTCGCTGCTGCGGCTGCAGAGGTAGCTGTCCCGGGCCTGTAGGTGCGTCGGGAGGAGAGAAGAATGAGAGGAGGGAGACGCCAACAGATGGAGATGCACCTGAGGAGATAATAGAAAGGTCAAATCTTCAAACGTATGAATCTCCATTAAAGTAAAGGAATGTGAGGTCGTTAAAAGGCCAGCAGGAGAATTTCATACGTTTCCCAAAGCAATGCTTCATTTGGAACATTTTCATACTCAGCTCGGGTTAGATTTTAATTCATGGACACTTAGCTCACGTCGACGCTGCTCTGACTCAGCTCCAAACTCAAGTCCAAATGATTTACTCTGACGATGTAAACTTTGTTTCTGTTAAGTGCACAGCATTATGTTTGCTGTTACAAGAAACACGTTTCTCCTCAGCCAACAATTACATTTGAAGTATCTATTTCAGATAATGCGAGCATTCTTCAACTGTATGCAGCCACGATAGCAGCTGTTAAATGCGAATGTCAATACTCACAGTAACAATGTTAACATGGTGATGTTTACGTGGCAGGAGGGACAGCAGGTCATCCGATAATCAGGAGGTCGATAGTTCGATTCCCCGTCCTGACACCCAGCTGCTGACTCAGAGCCACCAGACCCCGGGTGTAATGTATGTTCCGACTCTGCTTCCTTCACCCTGCGTAAACCAAGAGACTAATCAAAAATAAACTCCTCCGGCTTTATCTTGACAGGGTACGAGTGACGATAATTCCCAGGTCCAATGACTCTGCAATAGTCATCGGTATTTATTGGCTCAAGCGTTGAAGTTCCAAACGTTGTTAGTAAGCAGTTTTCCACCCGTCCCTGTTAAACCAGCACTTTCAGCTGGCATCGGGTTTGAAAGAGAGAATGAAGTAAAACCATGACATTGTCGCTGACCTCTACCTTTCAGTGTTTTCTGCTGCACTATTACAAAACTAAAAAAAAAACAACAAAAAAGCAGAGCGGCAAACTAATTTACTGTCAGTGGGATGTGTTGATGGTAAAGTTTACTGGTATAATCTGTGTATGTATCCTAATTTTTGGTGTAAAAATGGTATTCGCGTGCTAACATTTGACTAATTAGCACTTCACACAAAGTACAGCTGAGGGAGATGAAAATGGCTGAACACTAAGTGGAAAAAAAAAATACATCACTGTCTACTAGAAATAGAAAAAAATAAATGTAAAGAAACTTATATATTTGGAATTGTTTGCAGCTATTTCCCTGTCGTACCGAACCATGAACCATCACCCCGAAACTGAGGTAGGTACCGTCGCACCCGTACTGGACAGAGAAAATAACAATCACCTGAGGTGGCTTCATGCAGGAATCTACATTCGCTGGACCAAAATGCTCTCGTTAAAAAGTCCTCAATCACTTCTCCAAACTCGCTTAACTATCTCCCTCACACACTGGTATGCACACAAACACACACACATTTACACACTTTTTTTTCCGCGACTGGGACGGTCATTAAGCCCTCATAGTGGCGTCCGTCGGTGCGGCCGAGACACCTCTCCCAGACGTCAATACGGGTTTGGCACACCTTGGCCCTCGGCGCCCTCTGAGACCCCACCACTGTCCTGCACGTGTCAGCAGAAACAGAAGCCACTGTGTCAGGCTGCTGCTCTCCTCCCTCCCTCTAAAGCCCTCCATCCATCCCTCGCTCCGTCCAGTCCCAGGGGCAGCGGGTCAATCCTAATTGTATGCTAATCAGGGCACTGCGCGCGTCTCTCTAACTGCTGACAATCGATGGGTGACATCAAGGTATTGTAGCCAATGCAAAAGAGAGCCCTCTGGAGTAAACAAGGAGGACAGGATGTGGATGCAGAAGCAGTGCCTGTCAGTCTGCCTGAATAGACGTCACACTCGGCGCTTCAGTCGCATTTTATTCCCTGGTAGATCTTTCGCTTTACGGCCGGATGCATTAAGATGTTTTAAATTGTTCAGAGGAAAGTTTTTGTTTTTTTTTACTGCACGAAGCTGACCTGTTATCAATCCACTACGTACGACAGAGACAGTTTTACGAACAGACCTTTTTACTCATCGTCGATACAGCGACTGGGTGCATGATGCAGCAATTGTGAGTGAATGACGCTGCAGACTCGAGGTCTCCATCCGCTACTTCTGCAGCGATCTCTCTCCGCTCGCCTCTGTTCTCTTAATGATCAGACACATTATAATGACTCTCCCCCCACAGCTCCGATCAATCTGTTCCGACTTCCAGTTAAACCAAAACTGGCACTTCTAAATGAATGAAACATGGATAAGCAGAGATGACACAGAATCTGATGAATAAATCCCTCAATATGGGATGTGGGCTTGTAATCAGCCACTCTGTATGGGCGAATGTGCTTGCGTGTGTGCGTGCGTGTGCGACTGCTTACGTGAGAACATGGAAGTGTGAATGTTTTGCCATGTGTCGGCGGCGAGAGCCGACAGAAGTTCACCAACTGTCGCGCAACTTTTTATCTTACACGCTGCTGGCATGTTGGAAAGTTTCAATACTGGTACCGATACCTTGATTTAGATACCGATGACTTGGTTGAAATCTTCTCTTCCTGTCTCCTCCTGTCCAGTTAATTAAAGAGGACATGGAATAAAGAAGAGATAATGATTCTAATAAAATGCAGGATGGAGCTGCTAACAGCACCTGTAACCCAACAAAAAATGTTTAGAAGTTGATCGGCAGGCAGACTACCAATCTATCCATTCTTTATATTTGACAGACAAATGTTGGACGTCACAGGAAGAGTTTAGGTCATAATTTGACAGCTTGCATGAGTTTTTCTTACAAATGAATCTGGCAAACCTGGGGACTTATTCAGAAGATTCACGTCATCATCTGCTCATGTTTCTTCTCCTGTCTAACTTTTTTTTTTAGCAATGTTATGATAATCTTATTATCATGGACTACAGGGTTTGCCAAGACTATCAAAATAAATTGCAATAAACCAAAATTATCCCATCAAGCTGTCCTTCCTGCAGGCGGCGACACCATCAGCGGGAGTTGACTGTTTCCTGTTGGAGTGTCCTAACCGGCCGCAAGCGATGCGGCGTGCCATTTTTATCCTGATGCCCTGTTTCTATTTTCATACCATCGCATCGAAAGCTCTACATGGAGGAGGGAACAGTGGAAAGCTTAAAGTTGTTCGAAAGTTTAAAAACTTATCTATGAAACACTGTGTCCTAACCAGGGAGCTGAATGTTTCTGGTTTGAAAAGACACCATCTCTACTTTGCCTACATCAATTCCAATAAAGAAACACCTTAAAAAATCACAGTATAAAACATGTCTTTTCTGTTTAAAAAGCGCAAATGTAGGAAGATATTAATAGTATCTCTGAGAGTTGAAGTCCCCCGTCTTCTACTTGAGTGCGTTAGGTCTCCGATCTGATCTTCAGCGACACAGCTGACAGGTTTTGTTGTTTGTTTTTTTTGTAACGGATTTAGTGTTGACAGTGAGCATCCGACATCGCACTGAATTGGACGCTTCATTGCCGGTAGGACACGATGTTAGCGTTCTGTGAATGCCACACTTCTCAAAATACACAACTGGCACAGGCGAGCGCAGAATTCACAGCCTGCCATTAACTGCCAGGGAATCGGTGAGGTCTGTTGGTGTTCGTGGGGCTGAAAAATCAGTTTTTTCATGCAGTGTTTCCGTCCTCTGAGCCGCCTCCCTTTCCCTCCTAGCGCCTCCACCCCTGAAAATCTTTTTTACTCCGTTACCCCACCATCTTTTCCATTCCTCACACATCTCCGATCCCACACAATTATCTCCCATATCCCTCCCTTCTCTCCTCTTCCCTTCCATCTCTACCTCTCTCTCTCTCGTCGTTTATCCACCCTCATCTACCCCGACAGGTCCCAGGGCTCTCTGCCTCCTCCACCTCCCTCACGGACTTTCCCCCACTTTTCCCCTCATCCCATCCCAGAGGCCCACCGTTAACCGGGTCAGTGTAATCCCGCCATACGTAATCTCCAGCTTAATCCCCTCAATCTCTCACGATTAAACACAAAAAGATGTCCGAACAAGAGCTGGAAAAAAATGACGACCCATTGCGCAACTGGCTCCCTGGTTGCTCTGGAAGGGGGGCGGGGAGAGAAAGGTAACCAAACAGAACGATTTATCTGGAAGGGGTTATTTCCAAAATCTGTAAAAGCTGCTCTCACCTGTGCGTAAACAACGCCGCTTGTCTCAACCCATGATTGGAGAATATATGAGTTAAAGTTTGCTGGGGCGGGAGAAGGACAGCTGAGGTAATGGAGTGAGTGGGAAGCAGCACGTCTGTATTCAACTGGAGGAGAACAGGGTGTCGTGAGGTTAACAACGCAGAGATCTTCACCATCACTCAGGAGTCTTTCATCTCTCTATCCCTTTAACCCCCACATCCCTGCTTAAGGAGGCAGCTCGAAAAAAATCCCTTCATGACGCTCTCTGTTCAACATCTTTATAATTCTTACTTTAAAGACCTCTGTGTTGTAAAAACAACAACACAAGGTGCTCAGGCCGACTTAAAATCTTGTCGAAACTCAAATACTGCCCTTGAAGAACACAGGGGCTGAACTTTTTTTGTTGCAAGTCGTGATGGAAAAGCTCCCCAACGCGAGGGCCGTCTGTCATCCCACAGCAACAAACAAGGTCATAAACTTCATCTGCATGAACACACACACACTGTCACACACAGTCAGACTCAGCTTTTTGTGGTCATGTGTGTGCCGCCGCCGAAGAACTGGCAGCGGTCCAGACCACATGTGATCCGGAACCTGCTGGACCTGGACCCTGAAGGGGAGCCGGTGCCATGTGACGTGCCCCTGTTAGGAACGCCTGGATTGCCTGCTGACGGGGGCACGGCAGAACCGACCCGACAATGCCACTCCGGATCGATCCGGCAAGGACAAAGCAGCTGCTTTGAGAGAGAGGGATGAAAATGGCCTCGGTGATTGGCCCACCGGCGACTTCTCACCACGCCACTGGGGAGAGAGGTGACCTTTTTTCGCTCTGAAGTCTCTGCCTCGAACCCAATGCAGCGGGGGTGGATTTTATTTATAGTGCTCGCAGCTTTGAAAAAATTACAATTAAAAAGGCGGTGTGATTCTATGTTTTCCTTAATGCATCAAAAATTATTGTCTCCATAGACAAGCAGTGTACTAATCCACCCTAAAATTAAAATTCAGTCATTATCTACTCACCCACATGCCGATGAAAAGTCAGGTGAAGTTGCTTACATTTCTGGAGCTTCACAGCAAAACAGTGTTCTCCTAAACAACTGAAGTAGAGAGGGACTGAAAAAAAAAATTACCTAGATAGACATTGTTAAGGACACAGTGGAAGGTCCATGGCATGCCAAAAACAAGAGATAATGCATACAAATAAAATAGAACAAAAACAGTGAATACCAAGCAACGCTTATGCAAATTCATATAAAAAAGAGACAGTTATCAGCAAACTGCACCCACATACAAACAGGAGCGCCAGTGGCTCCACAGTCTGGATGAAAACCTGACCGAGATCATTTCGGGGTCAGCCAAGGCCTGAATAATACCATTTTCTGGAACAGACAGCTTGCACATATATTGGATTTGTTATTATGGCGGAGCAGGTAGGCACACCGACACAAATATTTGGCAGGCAATACACCATCTTGGAAGTTTAGGACGCAGTCTCATGCTATTATTGTAGGCCATATTAAGTCTCCGCACACTGCTTGTTCAGTACGTAAAACCAGAAGTGGGCAGTATACAGCGGGGTACAAAATGCTCTAAATAAAAGTATCCTCACAGTAACCAAACACGCCGAATTTACGAGCGAGCATATTAGCTTGGGTATGCATCTTACAACACTATCTGTGGATGTATTTAATATTTGAAAAATCACTGGCAATACAATGGCCGAGATAGCAATTCATGATATTACTCTCATTAATTGATGACAAAATCAAAGCAATATTGAGAACAAGACATCAGAATCTGTTGTTAACCAGCTCTTTCTGAGCAGAAGATCACCAAATCATCTGCATACGATTATAAGGTGATTGACTGGAATTCTGCCAACCACACAGTGTGTATTTCATGCATTTTAACTGTTGTGCCAGATCAGCCATGTGCACATTACAAAAAAAGGAGACAAAGCAACTTGTTTGCATTGTTGTTTTTTGGTCTTTTCATGGGAAGAATGACAAATATTACATAGAATATTGCCCGCCAACAGCAACAGGTCTTTTCAGAAACAGTGTCGCTCTTATTCTACATAATCCTCACAACTGAGTGGGTGCATCTGATATTGTTATGTTGGTGTTGTTCCCAGAACATTAGAATTAATATTTTTCCAGGACAATCATTTCAAGTTATGAAATAGAGAAGAAAAAATAAATAAATCTTGAGCAAGCTGTTGGGGCTGAATGGCTGTTGTTGTCGCTGGTGGTTGAATTTAAGACTCTCACTTCGGAGACTGGGGTCTGCCTCCTGTCTGGCACATGTTATTATACGGGTGACTTAATATTTTTACATCACGTTTGTTTTACTTTTCTTTTAAGTTTGCTTTCTAAAAACATGGTCAGGTTTAGGGAACTGAAATACTTGGCTAGTTTGAGGAACTGAAATTCTTGGTTGGGTTTAGGGTCTTTAGGGTCTTTGCACATTAAAGAAGACAAATCTGGAGATAGATTGGTGATTGCTGAGTCTCATTCCCAGCCCATCTAAAACAAATGCTATGGGTCGGTATGCGGCCCAAATTCTAACCCTGAGTGTCGGTACTTGACGACCTGAGAATGAGACACCAACTTTCAACTATCTCTCCAGAATCGCCTTCCTTACCCTTCAACAATGTTCCTGGATTAACACCAACGCGGTCGGTGATGATAAAATAGTTCCGGTGGTAATGTTTCACAGTGTAGATGTCCCTGTTACTCTGTAGACTATCCAGAGTAACAGGGACATTGTCTCTGGAAGGAGATATTATTGTTGGAGCGTTTCCATGCTGCAATCGGTGAACCAACCCTTTATAGAAACATGTTCTGTAGTTGATAGCTAAGGCGTTGGCGCACAAATCTAACTCCTCTCACTTTCTCTGTCACTGCACTGATAAAAAATACAGACGAGCAACTTCACAAACAAACAAACATTACACAAGTTGATGGCTGCGCACCGCTATGACAGTCGTCACCGGCGTCTTTAATGGGGAAACTGGAGCCACGGGGGCAGATGACAAACTGTAAGACTTCCGCTTCTCTTCTTTCACACACTTATGAGAATCCGATACGGCTGGAGCAGCGCCCCGCCCTCTTCCATTCCAACCCTCAGCAAGCACTTTATCCATGGGGTTGAAGTTAGGAAAAATACAGAGAGAGAGATGGTGAGACAGAGATATATATGTGTGTGTGTGTGTGTGTGCGCAACATCAGGACTAAGATAAAGGGTTAGTGGGTTCAGCAGAGAGCAGGAGAGGAGAAGCGTTGGGAGCCCGGGGGGCAGCATGCAGGAGGCGAGGAGGGAGACTTGCAGTTTTTTGGGGAGACATGGTTTCGAGTGGAAAAAAAGATGGAAGCGTTTGAAATGAGAAGATGGTTTTTAAAAGAGTGAAAGAGAGGAGGAGGAGGAGAGTCAGAGGAGAAATAGAAAACAGCTGGCTTAGAGGAATGCGGCGGAGAAGGAGAAAAACCCCCTCATGTGAAGACGAACCTGCATAATTCATGTTCTGCTCCTTTTAGAAACAGCAGCTTCATCAGGACAGGGCCGCTTGACTGTAGCAATGCAGTGTGTGCGCGAGAGGGAGAGAAAGCGTGCGTTGCGCTGAAGTCTGCTCGTAGCGGCGTGTTTGTTAGTTGTGCGCTTTTTTTTTTTTCTCCCTGTGGTTGTGCTTTTCACCACGCTGGTGCACAGTGTGCCTAAGCACACAGATGTTCACGTGCATGTGTGTGTGTGTGTGTGTGATTGTGTGTTTAACTGGAAGTGGAGCCGTGTGCCTTCACCTTGCTCTGCTCTTCACCCTCACTCTCCCTGACTGCACTCTACAAGGCCATTAGAGCTCCCTGAGGCCCGCGGAGGCTGCTCGTCTCTGTGTCTGCTTTCATGTGTCAGTGAGTGGGCTCAGATGTGTGTGTGTGTGTGTGTGTATGCGCACAGATGTGTATGTTTGTGTGTGTGTGTCAACCCCACAGAGTGCATGGTAAAGTTGAACAGTAGTATGTTTTTTTTTTTTTTTAAGACAGTATGAATGGACGTATGTGGGCGTGCAGGCCGCGTGTACCTTTATGCTTCGGCTTTCATTATCAGAGCGTGGACAAAGACATTTTTTCTGTTCCTGTGCGAGAAATATTAATACCCAGGTGTGTGCGCAAGTGTGTGTGTGTGAAAGCCTTACAGTACAAACCCCATGTGTGAGGCACTACTCCGTCAGCCCGTGCATAAAGCGGCGTGCAGCTGCAAACAAGCCTCGGTGGGGTTGCGAAGGGACTCAGCAGGCAGCGCTGGTCTGATCAAAAGATCCCCGGGTCTCTGAAATACACAACTCCGGCTTTACCACTGTTGACTGCTAGATTAGCATGCCGAGAACAAACATCACCAGACAAATACACGGATAAAAAAAAAAAAAAGTTCTTAAGAAGAGTCGGCGCTCCCCACCCACTCTCCTCACAACCAATATGCTAAAATGTGACGACAACGTCGCGACTCGGCGCGGAGAGACAAAAGAGAGGATAAGCAAAAGAGAGAAAACAGAGGGAGAGGAGAAGAGACATCTTTTCTGCTGGAAAGGGCAATGTATTAGTCACAGTAGTTATCTCGGAGATACAACAGACATCATCAGAGGGAATATTGGGCAAATGTTTCCAGCTCTATGAACTGATTACAGCAGCTCAACATCCTCTAATCTGCACAAGACCCCATAACACACACACACACGGACAGGAATGTGTTTGTGCTGCGCTGTGAATGAATCTCTGACCACATTACACATCAAAATCAGTTAAATAGTCATGGTTGGTACCACTCACGCTATAAAAACTATTGCATAAGCTCTCTTCTGTGGCTCTGGAGGAGCTTTGCCAAGTGTGAGAGAGAAAGAAGAAGAAAAAAAAAACATCACTACTGTAATAAAACTGATATCATGAGAGCCTCTGCGGCTTCAAATCTGTCCCTCGTGAGTCCTCCAACTTCATGGAATTTTGATGCAAAATTGTAAACAGCTTAAGGAGCAATCTGAACATGTTAAAAATGAAAGAAAAAAAAGAGTTATGGTGGTGAACACACAAGCCAAAGGGAGTTTTGTCCATTAACTTATTTAAGCCCTTTTCAGCCCTCAGTGAAGAATGAATGGTTTGAAGCAACATTATGTCACTTTTACCTTAAAATAACAGCTTCAAGATCATGTTGATGGTACGGTGTCTTGTCATAGGGCGAATGGTGTCTCTGTCTCAGCCACTCCACGTGATAATATGGCAAATAAGGTGAGGACCCAAATGCAGACAACACGCGGGAGGCAGGATAGGGGAACAAAAAGCGAGCTTTATTCAAACGAAGCTGAAATACACACAAAAACCAAGAGCCAGAGCGAACCAAGACTGAATCAAAAAGACAATGTAGCAACAAAAAAGGGCTTCAACAAAGTGCAAAGAAATGAAAAAAACACGAGGAACAAAAACAGAAACACACCACAGGGAGACACTTAGAGACACTGGAGAGGACACGGCCGGGAAAGGCAGGGTAGCGACGCAGGTGAACACAGGTGAACGTGGAGTTGCATCAAGGGGGCAGATAGAACGCACTGACAAAGACATGAGGGAGAACAAAGACTATATTCACACACACAGACGAGGGGATCAGGTACAGGTGGGGCAAGGAGCAGAAAAACAATGGAATGAATACCAAAGCCGTCGCCGTATGACTTGTATTACCTAGAGACACTAATAACTCATAGCGATTGCAGTAATCGTCTGTGGTGTTAATTTCATGCATATCTGCCATGTCTGTATCGTGTAAAGTAAATAAAATAACACAAATAACACAACACGCTCATGTGATATAATAAGTCCCATGTGAACTGGCATCTCATTGATTTGGGGTCGTCTTTTCTTTAACATCTGTTCAGAAAAAAACTAAAGAGTTGTAATCATTCTGTGTTTGATCACACAAGATACGTCATACTTCCACTCCAGTACATTTTGGAGGCAAGTGATGTACGGCACTTGCACTCGACAACTGTAGTTATTAGTTACTTTGCAGATTGCAGGCTCCATCAGAACCAAAGTAGTGCATTTATAAATTAACTTATCTTAATTATTAAAACATTTGACTGTGGTAATAATAAAAATGATGAATACTGGATCTGATAATCAGTCAAGTGTATAGTATACAGATAATATATGTCGAATTTTACCAAAGTGATATTTTCACACAACATCTTTGCTTTTACTCAAGTATGACTTTTAGGTACTTTTATAACACTCAAAGTGGCGACAAAGCAACGGACGGTTGTCATATTGAAAGCATCTGTTACTTTAAATGAGCTTCGGTGTGATTTTAATGCGTCAAACAACTGTGGAAAATGGGAAAAACAACTTTAAGCAATGTCATTAACGTGGCTGCTGGAGAACAGACGATGTTACCTTGAAGACTTGACATCATCTGTGGGACAGTGTCAGAAAAATACAAGTATAATACAAAACGTATAAATCACGTGAGGTCCCCTGGTAATAGTAGTCCCGTGCAAGGAGGACTCAGGAGTTACTGGTCGGTGTAATTATTCCTCTGTGAGTCCATGATGACTGTGAGAACACCCGTTTTGGTCGAATTCCAGCATAAAAGATGGGAGACGTACTTAAGTAAAAGTACTTATTCTGTTTATTAAATAATTCTATCCATCAGCTGACGTTATCATGAATTAGTCCAATCAAGCTGGTTTCTCCCACAAATCATTTTACTGTTCGATTCTACTTTTTGAGCTGCAGCAGACGAAAAAGTCTTTGGAAACTCTGGAAGACGTTCGCTTGGTCTGACTAACTCAGACAGCTGAAGCCTCCGCATCGCTCTGGCTGAACTTTAATGTTAAAATTTCATTAGGAGAGGAAAAGCCTTCGCGGCCGGTGTGGTCAGGAGGAACAACTGCACCGCACAATAACTCGGCCACGTGAGTGCAGCAGAACTTCAAAAAGTCTCGTCGCAGCCTGCAACTGCAACTCTCCCACTGCCCAGCGTGAAATCAGCTATTAGTGTGGTTACACTTTCTTTCAAAACACTGCCGGTTGGCATAACCATGTGCGAAAGCTTCCCCCAGGGTTTTAAATATGTATTTTGAAGGTTGTTTGGGTTTTAATGTTATTCAACAGAGTGACTTGATGAGCGGGGTGTTTGTGGGATCCCTTCCTATTACTCCGGATTATGGCTCGTCCAGGCGCTTTTCATTAGGCTGGACCTTTGAGTTTTGATCTGAACGCGGATTATAGGATATTTACCGCCGCTGCCCTCTAACCTGTGCAGCATCTCACACCTGCTTTCATGCTGGGACGGGAGCAGTGGGGGGTCATGGGAGAACACAGGAAAGGCCCTCCTCTGAGTGTGTACGCAACGCCCATGGAAATGAACTTAAGTCCGCCACTAAACAAGCAGCTTTTTGATTCTCACTAATTATGAAATGGTTAAACATTCTGTGCGTGTTTCTCTACTGCGCTTGAGTTGAGCCTCCGTACAGCCGCAGTCTTCCACCGGCTCGTCAATTAGAGCAGCGGCCGAAGCGCGGCATGTTAATTCGCGGTAAAATATTCCTCCTCCAGCGCTAATTAGGTGCTAGCCGTGGTCGAGGAGCGCCGTTCGCCGAGCGAGAGCAGTCTGTGCTGCATAGCAGTCCCCCGGTATCGTTTGGCTGACCAAAGCAGCCGCGATAACAGGGAATTATTTTAATTAACCGGTGCCGCCTTCTGCAGCTAATGAGCCTAGTTAAAACGAACCCGACATCTTGCTGCAGCATGCATGTTCCCGGCTCCAGAACCGCGGATCATATACTCAAAAAACAAAATGTGCGGATAAATAAATTAGAAGGTGAATAAATAAGAAGAAGTGCATGCATAGATAAACAAGCGCATTGAATAGCCACAAGGCGTAGAAGGCATCAGAGTCTCAAGGGAATGTCAAACAGTGTAAGAGTGTGTGTGTGTGAGCGAATGGCGAGAAAAGGTTCAGGGATGGCGGCCATGACACGCAGGGAGTGACAGCCCACTGAACACCGGAGACAATCGTCTGTCACTCCTGGAATCTTTTTAGTCGACGCACAGAAAGCAAAAATGATGAATTTCCTGTGTGAATGTGGGAGAGGGACACTTTTTTTTTCCTTCTTTCTCCTTGCCACTGAGTCAGAGTGAGAAAAGAGGAGGCTTTGAAACTCTGCCCAGTCTCCTGCACAGAGCAGCAGAGGAGGGGGAAAAAAAAAAAAAAAAAAAAAAAAAGCAGAGTTGGCCCTCATCGCAGTTATTACTCTTCAGTTGTGTAACAGCGACATTTGCCCCAGCCTGAAGAACATCCATCTTTACCATCTGAACCACCTGCATTCTCCTCAGAACTGCTGGCTACGGGTTTGGCATCTTCACCGACAAAAATATCTCTGTCACACGCAGGTGACACTCATTTTATTACCGGGATGTGCTGCATATGTATAGGGGAGCGGGTGTAGTACAGCGCGCGAAAGATGTTAACAAAGCTGCCGAGCTGGCAGGAGCAGGGACCTGCAGTATCGCACGGTGACAGCAGGTTTTAGTGTCGATGTGTGCAGTCGGCGAGGTGACAGCGCGAGCAAACGTTGCGTTGCTTTGTAATTCCATATGTCTGCGCGATGAGGCCTCTGATACAGGACACCAGGCGGAGGTAATCACCAACAGGGCCCAAGCGCGGTGAACTACATCATCAACTAACAGCTCTGAGACAACCTGCACCACCCTTAGGTCCTCACACACACACACACACACACACACACACACACACACACAATGCAGATGTCTAACCTCAAATCAGTGACTCCGGCCTGTAGTGAAAGGCTGCTGTAAGTGTGCTCTCATTACCTTTGCGTGGGAGCTGAACTCTAAATTAATCAGCGTGGCACATTCATTAGCCCGCTTGAGTTTACCTCTTCGAACCCGCTAATGTGCTGCACTATGCTTCATCTGCACATCACACATCTTACCATCATACTTAGCCTCTCATCTGAAAACCAAGCGATCCCGGCGGCGGCGGCAGTCAAGGTCATTTGATGAGAGCTGAAGGTGTATGTGATGTGAATTCATTCGCCGGATTGATTCCTCCTGCACGTCGTAATGATCAAACCCTGGCGGATTTAGAGGATAGTCTGGCCCCTTCATGAGAGTGTGGAGGATAGTGGTGCAACGGGGAAATGAGCTACTGTAGGTGCACACTGTTACAGTAGTGAGGGCCAAATGAGCGGCCGTTTCACGGTTTGAGCTGCAGATCATGTTCGCAGTGAGAGATGAATAACCCCACTCATCTTATTAACATGAGTTTGACATCTTGCGGGTTGAGCCTTTATAAAAGGCTCTACCAGGAACCAGAAAGGCTTCTCCTGTGTGGACAACTTGAAGAGAAACCTATATGGTTCTAATTGGATATTTCATGTGCGTACAGTAAGTCGTGTACTGAACTACTACTTCAGCATTTAGCAACAATAAAATAAAATATTAGTGAATATTGCATTATTTGCCACCATATTTGATATTTTTCACAATATCTAACAGCTGGCATCTTCTGGCTTTTATTTTGAAAATAAAATGCACATGGGACTGTTGTGGCGGAGGAGGCAAAGCACACGGATATTTGGGCGTTTATTACAGGTTAATTGGCCTGATGTGGCAGCATGCAGGCAGCACTTTCACATACGGACGCGGAGTAGACTAGAGTGAAACCTACCAGCTCGTGGCGGATCGTACACGGACCGAACGCGGATCTGGTGGGATAAATCCAGCTCACCAATTTGGCAATATTTCGGGTTTCAAAGCGGGAGAAAAGGGTGAGCCAAAGGATTTTACTTGTGCCAACAGCTGACCTGAGGGGATTTTTCTTCTTCAACTGTTTAACTTAAAAGATTTTTAAATACTTAAGAAAGAAACGAGTGGAGTCATCAGGTGACTCTTCAAACATTATCTTCGGACTGTGAGTGGTTTGCAAGACTGCCAGCTCAAGACCCAATGATCTAGGTTATGTAAGTAAGTGAGAAAATATTGTTTTGTTTTTTTTTTGGGGTAAATTGGATGAACCAGGCCAAGAAACAAGAAAAAGAATAAGTAAAGAAACTCAGGAGTTGTTCAAATCACAGAAAAAGAGCTGGGAACAGAGAGAAAGACAAAGGAGAGGGAAAGGAAACTAACAATCTGTGAACATAAAGAATGGGCGCAGTGAGATGGAGGTCTTTGGTATTTCCTAGGTCGCACCCCCCCATAAATCAGACTTTGTAGCCAGAAACTCATTTTGGATTTAAACAGGTCTTTGCGGGCTATGATTGAGCAAGTGGGCGCGTATGTGTGACAGTACAACACGGCACTAATGAGATCCCAAACCAGCACCAAGCGACGCTGGAATTAGTGCTTTACGCACTGCCACCCCCCACCCCCCCCTTCATCCAACAGCCCCCTAATTCCCCCACAACCCTCAGACTGGCTTTATTAAAACCTGGACATGAGGCAGGATTGAAAAATGAGCTGAAGTCAATCTTGGCTTTGGACAGACGGGGGCCGAGCATCGCGCTCTGGAGGAGCAAAGGGAAATGACCTATGAAATACAGCCTCGTCTTTAAATACAGTACGGCCCTTGTTGCACACATGTAGAGCCAGAGTGTGGGCTGCACGCACATACACACACTTCGTCCCACGCACACGCATGCACATGCCAAGCATCGGAGCAATTACGTGAACAGTATTCCGTGTAAGAGATGGAACGCGGACAAGGTGCTGGTTTAATAACAAAGTCTTCGCTTGAGACAGATCTGAGCGGCGTGATTCACCGGATTACAACCGAGCAAACAGTGAGCCATGCAAAGCAATAATGAAGGAGGTATGAAAAGGATACATTTTGAAATAAGGTAAATCAACACAGTCTCTCGGTGTCGGCTGCCAACTCACACAGTGGGCCTACCAGATGACAGCGGCGAGAGAAGTAAAGCAAACACTGTGCTGCTTCTTATCAAAGGGCTCCTGCTGCCTCTGACTGGTTTTAATGAGGAATTAGCAGGAAAAAGATAAACAAACAAATTCCGATTCCACCATTCGTCTTGCAGTGGTCCGCCACGCCACTCGCCCCCCCTCCCCACCCATGCCCATCAAAGACCCGAGCAGATCTGAGTGATGGGATCTTTTCTTCGCTCGACGCCAGAGCTGTGAAATCTTATTGGCCCGTTGCACCGCATGCCTTGCTGTGTTCTTGTTGATTTTTCTTTTTTGTTTTTAAAGGGGGCGACACTATTTTTCTGTGTTTGACCAACCAAATTATTAGTTGTGGCTCACAGAGCAGCAGGGAATGTGTGTTCCTTGTCATTAAGGTGCTTTGCTGGGTCATTAGCAGAGGAGCAGGACTGCAGCACCGGGGGGAACGCTGCATAAAGAGACACACACTGTCACACATACACACACACACACACACATACACATAGACACACACATATACACACACACACTCTGGATAAGCGTGGGAGGGTCACCACTGACTTCAGCCTGTGGCCTCGCTCTACAGATGATTAAAGCAAGCAGTGACAGGGAGAAACATGTGTGTGTGCGCAAATGCAGAACCAAACATACGAGCGCACACACACACAAAGATGAAGATGAAATCTGCACAGTGGTGTTGCAACACGTGTGCACACACACACACACACACACACACACACACACACACACACACACACACACACACAGGCGAATAAACAGCTTTTGATCAGCTTTCAGGAGAAAGCTGGTCCACAAAAAAAAAAAGCCTCACACACAGCGACAGTGGCAGAACATGTCGCTTAGTAACACAGAGAGATCATTGGTACTCTGCCACAAACTGTAAAAACACAGAGTTCAACTTTTGACAACAGATTAACATTTTAAATCAAAAATCTGAAGCTAATCCGCTGGCTGCTTTTTAATTATTATTTTTTTTAATTTAACCTCGCCCCTCTTCCTGTCTTTCTCCCTCTCATTAGTCAGGGGCACATTAGCTTTACCGCAACTCTTAGAGCCAAAGAAAGGAAAAAGAGAGCCTGCGGCAAAGTGACCTTCTGGGGATGGAGGGAGGCCAGGGGAATTCTCTGACACCACTGATCTCCACCAAGTTCAGTCTCGGCTCAGACAAAAACTCTGATCTGATGCAGCCATCAGTGATTGACAGTGGAGATGGAGTGAATATTAAGCACTGTTTTCTGTGCGAGGGAGATCATCTGACTACAGACTGACACGTCTGGTGATGGCTGTTGACAAATTAACCCCTTGAATAAAATGTCACAAAGAGAAATCTGAAGGTGAGGAAAGATCTTACGTTTGATTAAAAGCGTGAGGATGCACCGGGGGGAGAAGTGTGATCAAAAAAACTCAGCTTCTAGTTCCTCGTAGAATTAACCTGATAAATGACTGCCTGAGAGTGCTGTGTACAAAATGATGAGGTTTACTGACCTCGGGACTCCGCTCTTTTGAGAAGCAGCCGGGGCAGCATAATTAAAGGTTGCCGTTTTTGTTTTTCCTCGTTCCCACCACTGCAGCTATATCAAATTATGTGGCCATAGCTCTCGGCGACACTTGAGAGACCTCCAGTGCCCCGGTATCACCACTAGACCCTGTCACTGTCAGCGCTTCTGCACAGAGCCCTGCTCAGCATGTCATATAACCTGCAGTTCACCAATTGTGTTTGTGCAGCCTCACACCCAAAATAAACACAGGTGGATGGATGGATGGGTGGATGGGTGGGTGGATGGATGGATGGAAGGATGGATGGATGGATGGATGTCTGAAGCCAAACAGAAAAGAAAGATAATGCTACATATATATTTCAGATGAAGTAGAAGTTGTAATAGTTCTTTATTTAATAAGATATGATATAGTCAGTATTATCCCCCCCCAGGAAATACATTATGGTAATCTTGTGCTCTGGGATTATAAAACTTTAGTAATAGCACACTATAAAGTGAAACTCTTTCCCAGAACGGAGTCAAGGTAGCTAACTTTGAGGAATGAGACTTCCTGACAAGACTCTCCGACTTTAGATTTAGTTGATGTTAGACTGGTAACTCTCTCAGATTTGAGTAGCAGCAGCTGGCATAAAGACTGGAAACGTGTAGAAACAGCTATCCCAGAACATCACCAACAACCAACTCTAAGGTTTACTCATTACAAAGAGATAAAAACTAATAATTGTATCTTGTTTGTCTTCATATAAGCCATAACTGAAGAAAAAAGCTGTTGTGAGCTTTGAGGGGCTGGTAGGTGTCTTTTTGAGCTTCAGATAGAGCCAGGCCAGGTTTTTTCTCGTTTCTAGTTTTGTGCTAAGCTAAGCTAATCGACTCCTAGCTTGTTATGGAGCCACACTCCCTGAAATCTAGTTTTTGCAGAGTGTCACGGCCCTAGTGGGGTGCCCGTGTCGCTACTCCCTCATGGGGGTGCAGAGTTCCACCAGGGCACCAGGTGTCTCTCTATTGTTTGAGTTTCAGGCCGAGTCCAGAGAGGAAGCAGAGCGAGCTGCTGACTTACACCACGGGCCTGGTGTAGCCTAACTTCATACCCTGATGCTGGCATTCCGTTTAGTACCTGCCTGATCGCAGGCCAGGTGTTGGCTTGGGGCTTTTTGGACTGTTACTTGCATTATTCCTCCTTTTCCTCAGTTTGTAGATCTACAACATTTTGTACATAGAGTCTATTTTTGTAAATAAATTATTCATTGTTATTCCGCAACCCCTCGTGTGTCCTCCCATTTTTGTCCAGTTTATGAGCCAGACTGTGACACAGAGTCATTTAACTTTCTTCCTTGCTGCAGTAATGTTTACTAGTGTGTCAGCACACCGTTAAATCGCTGTTGGGTGTGGTTTCCTGTGCAGCAGAGGACACTTGGGACCCCACCCGTCACTGATGGTGCGTCGTCTGAGGTGAGACAGAATTGAAACACGGAAGCAAAGGGAGCACTGACTCACTGTTTATCACCCTGATGTTTGGCTACTTTTTGCTCCCATCAATAACAATTTGCCCAGGTTCGCATAACAATTAATATATTTCAGTACCTTTGATATTTTGACTCTTAGCTCACTGTCATCAGAGATCTGCTAAAATGTACATAAACTGTAAACAAACAACACCTGACCTAAATAAAACCTTTTCTTTGAAACATAACACGTCTCTCTGTGATTCTGCAGTTTTCAATGGCGTGCGGGCAAAGCTACAAGTCTCCAAAGTACATCTATTTTTTGCAGCCCAGCCACCAGATGCTACCACAGCTTCACTGGCCTTGGAAGACAATAAGGCAGAAACCTGAGGGTCAGAAGGCCTCTTGAAGTCGGCCCAGCGGATGATTAGCAGACTGAGCGGGAGAGAAATGTATCATCTGTAAGTGACTCTTGTGGTCCACACAATCGTGATGGTATTCAGTTTAAGAAATCAAGAACATTATTCCATGTAGATACAAAACAGATGTAGAAACATAAAAAAAAGCTGTAAGAAGTGAACAACATATATATCAAAGTAATATATTCTGTACAACAGATGTATTTGGCCTTAAAAGGTATAACTTAAGAAAATGAATGAAAATGTAAATACTAGCAAATTTAACATCCCATGACCTGTCAACTGTCAGCACCAACATAGAATAAATGTTGATTATGTACATTATCATAAACCTTACATTTCTTTAGGTATCAATTTCAATTCTTATATTGTGACATCGCTGTGCTTGTGCTCTGGTTAGGTTTAGACACAAAATCTTTTGATAAGGATTAGGAAAAGATGATGTTTTGGATCGAAATACCTCAGCTGCTACAAACATGGTAGGAGATGTCCTATGGTATTATTATAAACACCACAAAACTAGAGATATCATGACTCCAAAACTCGACAGCAAACTGTCCCGATGTCTCCTAAAACATATCCAGTGGTTTCACACTTCGAAATGTTGAAACACAGTCCTGAACTGAGGTCTCTGGCTTGGCAGCCTTTGTGTCTCCCTCTACCGCCATCACCTTCACCTCCTGATATGAAAGTCAGGTGATAAACATCTAGCGTGATATATAACGTTGTATAAAAACGTGAACACATCAGTAGTTTGCAGGTTCACTGTCTGCATTTTATTCTGAACACTCAGCTGTGCTGTCATATCCCACTCTTCCTCCTGGGTCCCCCTTTTTCTTACTCCTCCACTTTCTTTTTACTTGGTGCGAGACAACCAGGCAAGATTTCTGTGTTTTCCTCTCAGCTTGTTTAGTCTGATTTACACTTTCAACACATGGCCAGACTCCACAAGAGCCAAAGATTCAGGAAACCATGATCTAAAAGTCTGCCGGTCGGGTCCAAGGACCAGTGGCAGACAGAGCCGGAACAGAGCTGACCGTAGATCTAAGTAACGGTGCATTTGAGGTGGTACAACAGTTCCGTTCCAGCAACAACTCGGCCAGCAGTGGAGGTCATGCATGGTCAGTACCTCCCGGTTGGCACAGATTCAGCTAGAATTTACACCGTGCTGACATCGACCTCAGTGTGTGTGTGTGTGTGTGTGTGTGTGTGTGTGTGTGTGTGTGTGTGTGTGTGTATCTGTGTATATGCATGTGACTGTGTGTGAAGGAGAGGCGGGGGGGGAGAGGCGGATGGGTGAGGGGTGTTTGGGGGGGGGGGGGTGTTGCAGGGGTGCGCTTGATGTCTTTATTCTGTTGTCTCACTGGGGGGGAATAAAGCAGGTGCTTACACGGCTCAGCACTTCCCTATGACTGTGCCAGCGCCGGGAGCAACCACACACATCCAGTGTTAATCACCATGTTCCCTGCCATTTCACTCACACACACACACCCACACGCACACACACACATATCCGCACACACAATGAAAAATACAGACACACTTGGGGCACCCCTACTGCCTGCAGGGAAATAGGAGGCTAATCCGACAGTGATCTAGTGACTCTGGAGAGAAACCACATGCGCAGAGGAATGTCACTGGCTTAGAGAGGGCTGAGTGTGTACTTCTGTGTGTTTTTCTGTCTTACACACACAGAATTGGACACAAATTCACAAATTTTCGACTTGGAACCATTTGATCTGGGAAGACTTTCTTCATTGACGACAAAATTGGAGTCTCAAATTTAGTTTCGCCGCAGTTAAAGTGGTTTTGTGTCCCTTTTGGGCGGTTACGATGTCGGCTGCGTTTGATGGATGAATAAACAAGAAAGTCGATAAATATACTTATTTATGACACTAGCAGGTCTGTGAGGACTTACTTGGGCACAGCTGTGTTTTTAGATAAATGTCGATGAAATGCTAAATGCATTAAATTTGATACAGACTAAACCTTTGATTCCACTGGACACGTCTGTGTTGCCTGCTGTGCGACGCCGTCGTGTTCCGTCCATCGCGTGACTCCACAGCCCACTGGGAGTGTTTCATGCCTGTCTGATGTTGTGGACTTCATTTTGTCCCATTTTTGATTTTTTCTTGCTTCTACTGTGGTTGAGTAAGTAAGATACATATTCAAATATACTATCGTTAGTTTGGCATAGTTTATTGTGAATATTTCCGACTTTGTTGTGCTGTAGATCCAGAGTCGGCACAGGGTGTATTATTTTGAAAAGTGACCAGATGCACTGGGCTATTCTGTTGTCTCACTTCCTGTCTGGCTCAAGCTTCAGCCGGTGGAAACACAGGGACTGTCACAACACGGTCACTCAGCCGTAAGCGGCCAAACTTGGTCGAGAGGTTGGAGCACGCAAGGAAAACCTGATTGGAACTGCCTAAGAACCTGATCAGACACTGTCATAGTTACTTGTCATTTACAAAGTAGCCACCCCAAAACCATATTCTGCTTCATCGTCCATTTGACTGTATATAGGACCATAATTTACATAATGAAAATCATGCTGTATTGAAGAAGACTTGAAACTTGTTATTGAGATCATAAACACATTAGGACACTGTTTACTGAGGTAATAAATAAAGTGAGATGTAGGGTCATTTTTTCATAGGCTTCCAATCAATCAACCTTCTTGTTGAAACCAGTGGACATGACCAGAAATGGCCATTAGGCAGAATGCAGACTCTTCCACATTGGCGTTACTTTTCAGACCTGTCCATATACATATTTTTTTTTTTTCAACAATAAAGACCTTTTGGTTTTTCCACAGTGGCAGATGGACCAACCAACCTTTGGTTGCACTACTAACATAGCGAAGAAGAAGTTTTCCAGGAAAGCAGGCATGTAACAACAATTATTTCAACACGCCTTCATAAAAGCAGCGCCGTGTGATGTGTGAGCATGTCAGTGCTCATTATTTTGCCAGTGTGGGTGTGTTTCTGTACACATGCCACACACATGATAACAAGCACACTGTAGTAACAGGAGATGAAGGACAGTTGAGAGAAGGGGGGGGGGGGTGAGAAGCAAAATCAAACATCATAGAAATAGACAAAGATGATAGAGATTTAACCAGATAAAGAAAAATAAGAAAGCTGGCAAGAGCGGGAGAAGGATGGCAAGACGGATGAAGCAGATAGATGGAGAGAGTTGAAGCAAACAAACGGTCGGGACTCTCCTGGGAAGGATCTGTTCATCCCACACATATCGAGGGATGAAGGAGAACAAATGTTCCTGGGCCCACAAGTCACATAACAAAGATCGGGCCATGCCACAGCTCCGTCAGATTCCTCTGAGCTTCTATTGTTAGAGCGCAATCCCCACAAGACGCCGCGGGAGCGAGCGTGGATTAGCAGCTCAACCTGTAGAAAATATGTCTCCTCTTTCTCAGACTAGTGCTCAGAAGTTGTGGCGGGACGCTGAGACACTCTGTTCACACCGAGGGTGAGATTTGACTGGAGTCCAGACACTAACAGCCAGGAGATATTTGGATTTTTGTTTGTTCTCGTAAGCCATGCCAATGAACCAGTGCAGGGGCATCGCTTGCAAGTGTCAAAACTAATTGGGATGCAGCCTTAAATGGAGTTATTAATCTGTTGGTTTGACTTAATGTCAGTGCGCTGTTACGAGCTGCATGGAGAAACTTGAAACTTGCCCGAGAACAGTAATCTAACGGAAAACATGGTAAATCCTCTCATTTTTGTCAGTTATTCACTCTTCAGTGGTAATGCAAAGTGGCGGGCCCCAGTGCAAGATTTTATATTTAATGGGCTCTCCTCGACTCTAGATGCGCAATCATGCGCTGAACGCACACAGTTTGTTTATTTAGGAGCCCCATTAGTTTTTTATGCAGTGAGAACTATCCGTCTACACAAGAGATGAGAAAAGACAAGACTTTCAAACATCATAGAGTGCTTATTTTAGTCCCAAAACCCTGAAGTAAGTTAGAGTTTTTGCATGCTTGCTTGCAGCATTGTCACAAGATGAAATGGAAAATTTATAAAAATCGAAAACTGATCCTACAGAAAAGGCAACATGGAGCAAGTTTCAACATGTTGACTGGACCGAATAATCAGTCATCTGTGATCTTAATCCGGTCCGAATCTGCCTATTCTGTAACTTTCTCACTGAACAAATGAGAAATTTGATTGAGACCAGACACTTAAAATTGATGACAGAGAAGGTTAGGAGCAACAACATGTTGTCATATTCAAGCTGTCTACAGCCACAAAGCATCCGTTACTTAATCTAAATGAGCTGCAAGTTGCAAAACAACTCTGACCTATAGCCTATAAATGATCTTGCTGCTGAAGAACAGACAAACACAAACATGGGGTGGTCATTTCTAAACCACATGAGGTCCCCCTGGTGATACTAGTCCTGTGTAACTAGGGCTTTGTGTGTCAACAGACATCTGAATGCCAAACAAGTTTCCAGCTGGCAATAATTGCATTTTGCTGTTTAAGATAATCAATCAATAAATCAACTATTAACACATATGTGTACTTAAAGAAAAGGTGAACATCGATCATAAAAATACTTTTTGCAGTGCAAACATTGAATTATTATTCAACCTGCAGCATAACAGACCAGTTGCAGAGTGACGAACAGCGCAGGTGTGATCATCAGTGACAACAATGGTTCTGTCTCATTTAGGCATGAGAATACAGTGAGCGTGACAGTGAGCTGGCATATTGATTATTTACACCTTTGTTTGACGTGTGAGAAACGTCTGTTAGCGTTTTTTTCTCGGTTACAGATCTCACACCCACACAAGTGTTTTTCACTTATGTAGAAAAAAAATCTAATGACAGAGTAGGCATGTGTGAACCGTGACTACATGGTGTCTCTGTCACTCTCTGAGAAACTGCTACAAAACGCACGCAGAGAGTTCAGCAGAGTTATATAATGTTTACCGCTTTCACTACGTGCAGTCAGACAGAGGCAGGTAGAATCAAATTTTGCTTGGACAGCGTGACGCGACTGGTAACGCTCGTCGGGGAACAGATTCCTGGCAGGGGAGAGGCAACAGGAGGAGCTGGCTGGAACAGTAATTGAAGGTGAGGAGCAGCTGGGAAGGCAGGCGGCGGATCGCGGCTGATTAGGAACGAGACGCAGGTGTGAAGTACAGGGGGAGCACCACGAGGGCACCTGGTGGACAGGTGAAGAACGGTCGAGACGTGAAGGAGCAGGCAAGCGGCAACAGAAGCCACAGAGAAAAAGGGGGGGGGAGGCAGACCAGCTGTGACTGTGACAATCATCCACATTCAACTCGTCTAACTCCCAGCACCGGCCGCACTTTGTCAGACAGGACATATCGAGCACGAAAGGATTAAACTCTTCATGTCTGCTGTTGTTAAGTCGGCAAGTTGTTACTTTAAAGCGAGCGGTAAGTGCACCCAGCCAGCGCGTTCTTCTGAGGAATAACTGTGCTCTAAAGCTCGCAGAGGTCACCAAACAACAGGAAAATTACATTCGATTAGATTTATGTGTTAATTTAGAGAACGGAGAGAACATTAATACTCGAGACACCGGCAGACTGGGGGAATAACAGCCAGCTTAACCTTGCTGGGAATTCAAGGTTCAGCTACGCTCCTAACCTTCAAAAGCAGATTTTTCTCTTGGTACAAAAAAAAAATCCTGTCATCTTGAGCGCAGAGCTACAAAAGTGACGAAACAGTGAAATGCTTATCAAATATTAATTGCGAATGAAATGCTCCTCAGTGACAGAAAATGTGCCATTCAAATGCTCCAGACTCATCTGGGTGCAAGGTTATCAGAGCTAAAAAGGAAAAAGTAGAACATCTACAGGCTTTAATGCACGATATGTAATTTTCTACAGTTCATTTCGTAAGGGAAGATTACGGGAAGATCTACGGAAGAGACCTCCAGTGTCGGGTGCTTATGTACTGTAATTCTGACAGCTGACTGAGGCTGGTGAGGAAATGGAAAAGAGAGAACCAGTGTCTGTGGTGAGTGCTGATTTTAGTGAGAGTTGACCTGAACTCAAA
Organism: Diplodus puntazzo; assembly: GCA_963678695.2. Classification (NCBI taxonomy): domain Eukaryota; kingdom Metazoa; phylum Chordata; class Actinopteri; order Spariformes; family Sparidae; genus Diplodus; species Diplodus puntazzo. The sequence continues at coordinate 20,115,410 of OZ023173.1, read as the reverse complement.
AACAGAGTCTCACACAATCTCGGTGCATGCTGTTGATCCTGAGCATACAACTAATGCAAAGTAAAGTAATCTGGCTGTTTGGGGCGAATACAACACTTGTGTTAGTAACATGAATGACAGTAATTATTTCAAACTTGGCCGTCGATTTTATCTTTACTACTTAATTATTAACTACCTTCATTTTGATCTCAGCTAAACACTGACTGCATCTTGCACAGTTGTGATGTTATTGAGAATGACTGGAACTGGGATTCAGTGATCCACAACTTCTAACAAATTTGGGTCAGAGGCCAACGGCCCCTTTTCTACTTCCCAACTCTCTAGTTCTGACCACCTTGCTCAAACTCAGGTTTCATCTTGCTCTCGACTACACAGCTGTAAAGTTATGTGACTATCTTGCACAGTTGTGATGCGACCGACCTGACAAAAAGCCACCCACTCGTAGATAGAGAGACATATCAACACCTGGCAAAATACTGAAATTTTGACATTTTGCCATGCCGACACGCAGGTGAGGATATGCTACATGAGAGATTGTACTGAGTTACGAAAGCTAGTGGAAGAGATACTAGTTCGGAAATTGTTATAACCTTAGACTTAGTCTAAAAGCCCACTATGTAAGAAAGTTGATTTTTGATTCTCATTCACAACTTTGGGATTTGAGGTCAGGTCGGTTGGCATCCAAAGCTTCGGTAATTGACAAGTTGGGAATGACACTCAAAAATCACATTTTTTACTAAGTGATCCTTTAAGCATATTTATCAATGATATAATATTCCATAGGTGGAAGTTGAAAAATAAGATATATGGAGACAAAGTCCTCAGGTTATTGACGTCATAGAACGTTTTTCTCTTTAGCTTGAAACAGCTTTTAGTTTCCATCAAACCAGCATGTAGCAGTGATGAGGGGATCCGCACTCCATGTACAGTATTTTCTGCATTGCTTCAAAATTCAGCTACAGCAGTTACTTCTCGGGATCTGGACAAGTGTTTAAGCAGAATAATTTAGACTCCCGAGGTATACAACATGGTGCAGTAAGTCGATTCAAAACAAGAAGGTGGTTCGGACGTGATGGGTTATAGGAAGACAGTGAGAATAAGGCGAGATCTCGACCCCACGGTCCTGTGGTTTCATTCTCTCCTTTTAGTTGCGCGGGTCTCACAACAAACATATTGATCATGTTTACATTAACGGCTACGCGGGGCGATGCAGAGGAGAGGCCAGCCCCGCCTTTGCTGCAGTCCTGGGATCACTCAGACAGTGGAGGGCTAATCTCTGGCCAGACCTCCACCCACTACCCGCTTCATTCCCATCCTGTGTGAACAGGAGACGTACTCCTACCAACACCCACCACCTCTGCCCCATCACCCCCAAGTCTGCGTGCTGTGGGAAAATACTCCAATACCAGCCTCTGACTGATCTAAGTAGACGTACACAAGCACGGACTGTACTTAGATAGAACCGGCACAGAAAGTGAAAAACACAGCTGAGTTAAACTGATGTCATGAAAAACATGCACACACACACACACACACACACACACACACACACACACACACGCACACACACACACACACACACACACACACACACACACACGCTCACACACACACGCTCACTCATGCCCAGAAAATCACATCATACACGCTGACAAGCCATGACCCCAGCAGACAGACTTGAAAGCATGAAGGAAATCACCCAGTTGTGGTGGAGCAGAAAAAATAATTGCGTGAGAATCAATGTTCTTTGTCTAGGTCTAATAAGGGAGATATCAGAGAGTGGCAGAAAGAAACGCTTTTAAATCCTGCGAGCCTTTGGTCTGCACCGAACCACAGCAGTGTACAGCTAGCATAGGGTGCTGGGTCTGATGGTAATTAGCTGAGGTTCAACCACAGACCGTCACTGGTGGCACTGGGTACTGATGAGCTGCTGTTGATGTATGTTCACAGAGACGTTTAAAGGCGTTTGATGCAGGAGGAAAAGGGAAAGACAGGAGGACACTAAAAACTGCCTGGTCAGGCCAGGAGGCGCAAAACACAACATCCAACAAAGCAATCTGTGTAAAAAAAATAAAATGGAAAGTCGAACTAAACACTGCCGACCTGTATGTATGATGCTGAACTTCAGAGTTCTCATACTATTTATTTTATTTTTCAATTATACATTTCTAAAAGAAACCAGAAAATAGGACAAGAATTGTTTAAAAGGCTTACATTATTGAATTTTAGCTTTAAGTTAAAGCACAAAGGAGAAGATGTCTTTAGCTTAGCAGCTACAGGGAAGATTTCAGCTTAAAAAAAGATGCAAATAACGTCTTTTCAAATCAATTTAGGATCTCGAGGCTTCTGGAAACTTGTTTATTTGTGTCCTTTACTTGGCTCACTGAAATGGAATGCAGCCATCATTAATGTTGGAAATTCCCCCTGGTGCTTTTCCTGCTTTGAAAATGTTGGCCAAGAAAAAGGTGATCTGTTGTTCAGGAGGATGCTGCAACTCTCATTTTGGGGTGAACTTATCCTTTAAATTAGTTTTAAAAATGTGTCTAAAAAAACACTCTTTTAATTCTGTTTTAGTCTCCACCAACTCCTTTGGGAAATACCTGTAGCATACAGTTTTATTAGATGATTTTTTTTAGCTTTGTACTTAAACTGAAATTGTGTCGTGGTCAGGGAAACCAAAACAAAGAGGGGGAACTGCAGTGACACCTTTCACACAGCAACTTGACACATTGTTGAATCAAAAGTATTGATTAGTGCAGCTTTAATCACTTCAATCCCTTTTTTTTTTTTTTTAAATTGAAGTACAACATGAAACTAAATGCAGAAAAAAGCAACAATGTTGTATTCACTTCTTATTTAATATGTTTCTTAATAATTAGTGTCATCCCAGCAGTAACAGACTAATAAGTAATTAAACACTGGGTTGTTCTGTTACCATCTGTATTTGATTAAACAATTCAAGTTAAAAAAAAAAAGTGGGCAATTAAAGACAATTTGGAGCAACACAGAGATTAATTAGTGATTAATTAGTCTGTCAATCAAGGGGGCCCAACGTGGAGGGCATGTGTGTTTAATTAATGGGAGTTATAGAGAGAAACGTACAAACAGGTTCATCATATTGACAATTAGTATCATATCATTAAGCCTGGAACTGGTTTATTTCCATGAGATGGTCAAAATGCAACGGAAAGCCCGGGAAGTTACGGTAGAACTTTCAGAGCCATCAGAGCCGATAAAAGTCAGACGTTAGACTTGAGAGGAACTGCTTTGAGAGAGAAACGGCAGCCAGACGAAGAGTTGTTTACATCTGGTTTTGACAGGGGAATTATGTTTGCTTTCTTCTTTTTCCCCTCTCCCCATTTTTTTTTTTTTTTATCTTCGTCTTATTCTTTCCCTTTGAAGGCAACAGACGCGATGTGGGGATGTATCCGTTACAAAAAATATCATAAACATATTGTTTACACACAAAGGAACTCTAATCGTTATCTTGCTGTATGTTCTATATAGTTTTGAGACTTTGCTGATGTCAGTTTTTCTCATATTTTGAGTTTCGTCCGTTTGTTTTCGTGACGTGTTGCGTTTGAACTCTTGCTGATTTTCTGACATTCATGGCGTTGGTGTTGTTGTTTTGTTTTATGAAATGTTTTGTGAAATCATGATAATATTAACAAGCACGGATACTGCCTCAGAACGTAACACACATACACAGACATGCATAGAAATATAATATATACAACGTAAATAGAATCCTCTAACCTGATATCCATTTCCACTGTATCTCCGAGGTTGACCCATGACCTGTTGGATGTAGAGCTTCCAAAGACACAAGCCTCATTACCCAGGTTCCTCTCTGGCAGAGCGGGGTCTTATTTACCCCCGAGGAAGGACAGAAATAAACAAAGACCAACACTGGTGGAGTGATGGAAACGAAACACCGCTCCAGCGAAAGGTCAGAATGGCCGTCTTCCTGTTCGGTGCCCACTGGCTCTCAATCATAAAAAACTCATTTGTGACATTGTCTCAATGAAGGAAATGTCACCGCGGCACAACATTTACACATCATTATATTGTACTGCAGAGTCACACATTTTCCAGCAAAGGATCTCTGTCATGTCCTGAATGTGCTGCATTTTTGAATCGCTGTTCGTTTCCCCTAATGCCGGATTCAGACGACATGATGTCAGCCCAATATGAGCCTGACCCAACACTTGGAAGAAGTTGTGGAATTTGTTGTGGAAGGCAAAAAAACAATGTAACATGCTAGTCTTTCTGTAGGCATTGTGCCATATCTGGTATATACAATCCCCCTACAGAAAGACTAGCATGTTAGATCTTCTTCTGCCTTCCAAAACAAATGTTACAAATGTTAGAAAGTACTTCAAAATTACATTTAAGTACAGTTCTGAAGAGGTGCCTGGTCTACAGATCTTCTCCAGATGTAGTGAACAAAGTGATTGTTTGTCGCAGACCAAGCAGTGTCTTTGGGGAAAATTTTAATTGTGATGCAAAAAATATCATTCCAACTAATCTTGAATCATATTGCAATTATGGAATACATCAAATTAATCCCATTCTGACTTTTTTGCTCAAGGCTTCTGGAAACTTGAATTACACTGGATTAGTCCAGGACACTACGGTAGAACCTTTTCACAGCAGACATTTCTACTTCTCAAAGTAAGAAAAGCACAGATGTGCCGGTGTCCCTCTGCGGCCATATCAGTGTGTGAGCTTGCCCAACACCAGAGTCCTTTACTTGGCTCACTGAAATGGAATGCAGCCATCATTAATGTTGGAAATTCCCCCTGGTGCTTTCCTGCTTTGACAAGTCAAAATGTCGGCCGAGAAGAAGGGGATCTGTTGTTCAGGAGGATGCTGCAACTCGAACTTTCCATCAGCCTGAGGGCTGAGTACATAATGACTGAATGTTCATTTTGGGGTGAACTTATCCTTTAAATTAGTTTTAAAAAATGTGTTAAAAACACTTTTAGCTCTGTTTTAGTCTCCACCAACTCCTTTGGGAAATCTCTGTGGCATACAGTTTTATTAGACAATTGATTAGCTATTTACTTGTTGTTGTTGCTGAAAACAGCTGTTGGAAAACCTCGTTGATTAGAGTAAACTGAAATCGTGACATGATCAGGGAAACCAAAACAAAGAGGGGCAGAGCGTTAAGAGGAACGATGCTGTTGGTGCTACAAGCTGGTGAACTGTGAAACAAAGGAAAGATCAACCTTTTCTGTACTGTCAGCCAATGATCACTTCTACTGTTGCTTGATTACATTCTTGTTCCCCAAAGTGGGTCCCTGGCACTTTCCCTCCAGATGACACAACTCGCATCCTGAAAGACGGCAAACACGAACTGGTCAGAAACAGACGTGCAGTCGGTCAGGATGATCTTTAACTAACCAAATTGCTTCGAAGCTTAAACCTAACCAAAAGTACGCAGAACAGACAACTGTTTTATTTTCAAAACACACTGACAAACATTTTTGTCTCGGGGCTTCAGATCAGAAAACGCTTACATGTGTCGTTCTGGAGGGCAAAGACGGGCGACACATTTTTAATTGGAGCTAAGTTTTGGCTCTGTGATTTCAAGCTTTAGTGAGGCGCTGTTAACTTTTTGAGAATATAAACTGTCAAAAAGATATATAAAGTAGATGAAGCATCTACAGTCACTGTCAGAGTTATACCTTCCATCCTTCTGTTTTTAAAAACATGACATCATGAGACCTCTAAGAGCTGCTCTCGCTGTACAATGTCATGTCTCCAGTCCGTGAAATGGATAGGCGCTATATGTAGATAGATGAATGAATGGCGTCCACAGGTGACGGAGAGGGGTCAGCATGGAGGAAGAACCTCTGGGTGGGACGAGGGCGAGGTTGTATGAGCAAATCAATGAGACGAAAAGCCGGTATCGATCCTGCTGGATTTATCCTCCCCAATGTCAACACAGAGCGTCAGTCTGAAGAAGAGACTGTGCCCTGTTTGCCCCGAGAGCAGCAGGATAAATCTCATTCTCTCCTCTACAGCTCATTTAATGAAGGATATAATGGTGTGAGTAGGCTGAACGACTGTTAGCAGACCATTCTGGTGAATAGACAGTAAATCTTTTATCCCTCCTCTAAACCTGACTTTAATTTGCTGCTAAAGCCCGAGTTATAAATCTGAGTTGGCGTGTAAGAGCCTGCGCTAGCACATGGCGAATTATGTGTGTTCATCTACGGTTACATGAACATTTTGGGATTCAGTATTTCCGGCGCAATTTCATTCATTGAGGACAGAAAGACCATTTACTTTCATGCTGATGTAATGACTGCTAAAATAAATCAATAAGCACCGCCATAAAGAGGAAGGAGTCAATAAAAGTTTGAAGCGTTAAATCAGGATTTCTCAGCCCTCCCTCGCCTGAAATCCCATTTGTCCATCTGACTGTCTTCAATGGAGAGAGGTAATATACTATATTTCATATCTTACAGTACACTAAAGTTAATTTATCTGTTTCTAGTTAAAAAACACCTTATCTAACATCAATTAGTTGATAATATCTCCCTTGAGCAAGGCTGTATGTCAGAAGACAGGAAAAGAAACCTCATTAAAGGAGCGCTCCACTGGTTTTTATATGACAAAGACAACTTATTACACACATTAAACACTACTCAACCTGTTGTATATTGTCTTCTGTGGCTCTGGAGGGGCTTTTCAAATTTAAAACTGAACTCTTATGATGATGATGTATCATTACGGAATCACTGCCCCTGCTATGGACTAAAAGTCACGATATTTCTCCTCCATGGATTTTTGATCACAGAGTTAAATTGATAGAGTTGCTGTTAGAGAAATTGTTGCATCTTTTCTCATCCTTCCATCTGAATTCCCTCAAAACAACAGTTTATTTTAGTCAATGATAAAAGACAAGTGTCAGAGAGAAAGCGGCTTGAAGTATTCTAAAAATAAGTCTGTGTGGACACGTGACTTTTGAGTCTGCTGTTAATGTTGTCGGCACTAATATCCCACGATGCACTGCACAAAGGAAATGGAGGAACAAATGTGGTGAAACACTTCCAGGAGCACATCGCAAAAATAACTAGATTTTCAGCGCTCTGTCGTCATGGCTCTGCAGACTGAAGCTGGGCTCAAACGTGATACTTATCACGTGATCTCATCGGAAAGCAGACATAAACAGAACAGAGGTTAGTGTGGTGCAACAACTTGAGCAAAAAGAAAAACTAAAGGACAAGATTAAATGAGTCTCGATTAGTGTGGCGATGCGGTCACAGGTAACACAGATTTTCTTTTCTACAGTGAGAACTAGAGGTGAGATTCTAAGCGTCTGCCAACATAAGTATGCTAGCTAACATTAGCCTAAGGCGGTGTTTTTCAGTCCTGTCGGTCCTTCGGTCCTCTGACCCCTTGCCTTGCATGTTTTAGACGTTTCCCTGCTCCAACACACCAGGACGTCTGAGCCATTGGATTCTCTGATTGGTTGTGTGCCAGCTGAATGGCCGTTCTGATTGGCGGTGTGCTAGCGAATCAGCGCGGTGTGGGAGGGCGGAATACTGTGTGCACTTTGTTTTTCTATGGACTCCGTTCCGTCATTCCTCGTTTTCATGCTTTGCAGTACTGGCACGCGACTGGCTGTTATTATGTCCGTTCAGGACGAATTAATTTGTGTTCGTTTGGTAATGCCTCGCTGCATGTTTAGTATGCAGCTGTTTTTATCTGAAATAGTTAAGTTTCGTTTTGAGCGAAAGTAAAGAGAGTTGCGTGCATTAGCCTCTCGTTTACAACTCACAACACAAGCGCCAGCTGCTTATTGTATCTCGCGCAAGCGCAGAACGTACACGCTGCTGTGGAGTAGGCAGCACGTCGAAGTGGTGTGTTTCAGTGCAACTTTTGTGCCGAACGGTTCAGACGAGAGGCAACAGAGTGGTCGGAGATCTGTCAGATAAGGCAGTTGGACGTCTGGGCGGTGTGTGGGGGCCTTAAGAGTGACTTAAAAATTACCCAGGTGCCCCAGTGTTCACAAAAAATAAAAATGGCATTGCCCTGATAGTAGATAACATACGCCAGCTATAGTTGCCCAATGTGCAAGCAAATGACGAATTGCCTTCGAAGGTGCCCTTCCCATGGAGGAACATGGGTAGCATACAGGCTGCCCTACATGATAGAAAGTGGTCTGGAACTATCACAACTTTCTATAAATCGGTGCCCCACTGCATGCAGTTGGTGCCCTTTGAAAAAAATGTTTCGCCCCTACAGATACAGTATCTATTGAAAATTCACCAAACTCTGGAGATAGTAAATTGTCAGGGTTAATAAAATCGCTCTATGTTCTCGACTCATTTTAGACAACAGCATGTCAGCAACAACAAACAGTAAAATACACTTCAGGAAAGCGTCCTCCTCAGCGGCGCAACCATCCACATATGTAAACCAGGCGTAAAGTCTCCGGAGCCGCTGACTGATGTGAGAGCGAGTGAATGAGCTGAATCAGTCAGTGCACAATGAGCTCACTCATTCACTCCGCGCATGAATGAGAAGCGAGCAGAGCGAGCGTCTAAGTGACCGCATCAGTCATGAGATTTACCAGAAGGTGCCGGTGACGGTGAGCACGCTTTTACATTCGGTGACGCGAGCCAATGGGGAGGAAGGAGGAAGTGAAAGACTAATTGATCGATCCATTAAATAAGAGTGTGAGTGAGTGAGAGGTTGGGTTTGTTAACATAACCTTGAGTGGCGACAGACACTTTACAGTGTTGAGGAGTGGAGAGAAGTGAGTGTGAGCGTCTGTGTGTGTGTGTGTGTGTGTGTGTGTGTGTGTGTGTGTGCGTGTGTGAAAGGCACCTCCAGAGGTTTGCATCGATCACTGGATCATACGGGGACGCTGAGGAGGTTCAGTCATGCTGAGGCCGACAAGCAGAAAGGAGGCCACTAAACACACATACTGTACAGCACCTGCTCACACTATAGATTCACCTTCCACACTCCTGCACACACACACACACACACACACACACACACACACACACAAATATAAACAATGCCTCTTCTGTATGCTCCATCCCTTTCACACACAAACACACACACACAAACCACGGTAGATTAGTGCTTCTGCTGCGAGCCCAGTGTGGGACCGGACACCAACTGGGCTCTCCGCAGATGCTGTTAAATCTCAGAGTCGACGGCTTGTCCTCCCTCCTTATAAAGTGACTGATATGCGATGTAGAAGCAGGAGCCCTCAGGTTTTATTTCTGCTCATTACAGCTCACTTTTTTTGTTCACATCCTTAACCACCGCGTCCCTTTTCACCCACCGGACTTCTCAGGACAGAGACCGGCAGAGAGGTCGACCTAAAACTCTATTAATATAGTGCCAAACTAACACACGGGGAAGACGAAAAATAAAGGAAGAAAAACTGCTTGTGGTGTTAATCTATTTTTTCTTTTGGGGGGGGGGGGGTGGTAAAGAGGTTAGATGTTGTTTGTAATAACGAGGTGAAGCGTGTCTGTGTTTCAGGGTCACTCCAAGGTTATTTCTGGTTTCCCCAGTGGGCAAACACCTGATGTAAGTGAAAAGAGCATCGCTCCCAAAGGTAGGACCACTAACTAGGAGTTGCTAGGAGACCATGATTGGTGTGTGTGTGTGTGTGTGTGTGTGTGTGTGTATGTGTGTGTGTGCGTGTGTGTGTGTATGTGTGTGTGTGCGTGTGTGTGCGTGTGTGTGAGCGAGAGAGCATGTGTGTATATCTATGTATGTGTGTGTCTTTATTCATTTTCTGGAGGACCCATCTGTTGTTTAAAGAAATCATATGATCATAGTGACAGGTGTTCTGTAGTCTGGAAGGGCTTACTGACTGAAAAAGACAAAGGAAGAAAAAAAAAGGGGGGCTTGAAACATAGCTGATGATACCAATCTAATCTTAAAAAACAATACATGAAAGAATGATAAATATTCACGCACACACTTCGATGTGAGTGTTTCTTCATCAGATGTACTGTGAAAGCTAAGGAAGAATAACATTTATCAAATCAAATCTCTCAGGAAAACAGGGTTTATTTGAGAAAAACAAACTAGAAAGTGATTTTCTTGAAAGTGTACTCCACCGATTTAGCATAAAGCTGAATTGAGTCAGATGAACCAGATTAATTATTTTTAAATATCACACCCCAGGATCAGAATAACAATACAAAACAACATAGTAGATATTGCAAGGAGAAAATCTTTAAAAGCATGCATTCGTTTCATTGTCAGAATTTGTTTCCCACATTACCCACAATGCAGCTTGAACACAGATAGTTCAGTCCAAGTATATCCAGCTGCAGCTGCAGCACGACCCTCAAGGAGGCTGAAGAATTAAATTCCGAAATATGGTTCGTGCAGAAGTCGTAGACTGATTTTTGTTACAGAAGAGTCCCAAAACTACATTTTCATGTTCATAAACATTGTAGCAGAGGGTTATGAGTTACGCCTACGCTCTTAAAGAATCATATTACAAGGCTCTCTAGTCTCAATCAAGATGGTTAGCTATTGTTCAAACTCCATAACTGCTGAAAGCAACATTAAGTAGAAATTGGCATTTTGTGCGATTTAGCGCCCCACCACTGTCGTAAATACAAATCCCAGGTCTGTAACAGTTTGTCAGACTAAATGTGGCTAAGAAGTGCTGACTACAAACAAAACTCATTCCATCATAACAATGTTATTTGTTGAAAACTTTACATGTTAAAGTTTATGTGACGCTGTGATCCGATCCTCTCAGACAGAGTGCAGAAACAAGTAATAGAGGAGCAGAGTGGCTGAGACAGAGACAACATTCACCTTGTTACAGACACAGTACCATCAAAATGATTTTGAAGCTGTTATTTTAAGGTAAAAAAGTTATTAAAAAAAGGTATAAAAAGTTATAGGACATACTTTATTTATCCCCTTTGGGAAATTCAGTATTTTCTTTTGATTGAATTGAAAGTACACTGATGTTCTTCCAATCCATAGATGAGGTTAAATTCTTTATTTTTGCTTCGCTGCTGCTAAAATTGTCACCTTTAATAAGATTTCCCATTTCTTTTTGTATCTTTGATCCGCTTGTGTCATACTGTCTTCCTCAGTCACCATAGCGTTGTGTAAAAGTGGCCGTGTTTTGGAGGCACTGTGGTTTTGTTTTGAACAGTCTGCAAGTCTGGTGGGGCTAAAGTAGCCTCAAGCTGCTAGCCATAAGCAAAAAATGGAGCGGGCTGAAGAGGTCTGGTAAACTCACTTCTTTTCTAACTCCACACCTCCAGTTTGTGTTAATCTTCACACTTTCTTCAGCTCAAACTGATGCTGATTCAGGTGACATCACTTTATCAGATTTCGTGCAGCTCTCTCTCGAGACACAAAAGGATTTATGCGACTTTTTTACACATGTGCAGTTGTATTTCCCCCTGTAAACTGACTTTGATGTGTGAAATAGGTGGAACTCCCCTTTAGTTATATCTTCTCATGTATACAAGAACCTGTGAGCTAATGTCTTCAGGCTTTACAGACACCAGCCTGTGTGTACAAACAGAAACATGTACACTGTATTGTATGTGTGTGTGTGTGTGTGTGTGTGTGTGTGTGTGTGTGTGTGTGTGTGTGTGTGTGTGTGTGTGTGTGTGTGTGTGTGTGTGTACAGCCTGGCCATCTGCTCAAAGGCATTTTCACGACGGATAGATGAATTATTTCTGATCATGCACAACTTTGAGGCCTTCCCAAAGTTCCCAAACTGATTTATGGGAGAGTGTGACTCGGGCACAAGTTGACTTTTGCGTCATCCTTTCGGCAAATAGAGAGAGAGAGAGAGAGAGACGGAGTGAGAGGGAGAGAGGGGAGAGGGAGAGAGGGAGAGAGGGAGGGATGAGGCCTCTCCTGAACCTTGTCCAAAATCTGCAGGCTGCCACGATGAAGGGTATATTTTTTTATCAAGGTCTGCCAGCTAGGCTACTCTGACAGTTCAATCCTCTGCCAAAATACAAACACGGAGAGAGTGAGAGTGAACGAGAGGCAGAGTATAAAGAAAGATGGAGGGTGACAAAAAAAAGAAGAGCGGCGGTGAGTCTTGTCATCTGATTTTTTTTTTTCCCACACACTGACAGTGTTTTACGCAGCTTTACAGATTTCGGTGAACGCTCTCCAGGGAGCCCGGATGATTCACAGAACAGATATCTATACAAACCGTGAAATAAATCACAGGAATTAGGTAGAAATTCACCTGCAGCTGCTTCAGAATTGATTCACTTCTCGAAAAGGGATGTCTAATTTTACACAGCATGGTCAACTCGCTAACATCGCTGCAGGAAATGAATGCAGCAACGCCACGTCGTCAAGTGTAGTGTGCACGGGTCTATTAGCCGAGACAGGCTGTTCTATTGTTATTGATGCTCTTATTTAGTAAGACATAATTGAATTCCAAAATACAATATCACTCATTCATCATGTTGAGGGTTGACATTTTCTATCAGGTTATTGATGCACATTCAAGTAAATTTAGCAAAGTGTTAAAGCACATATAGAAAATATGGAGCCGGCTCTCATACGATTGTGGTGTTTTTGTTTTTAAAAAAAGCACCGAGCAGGTCCGTCACAGAGGCTGAAACCAAATGCAATCAGCAATCTCACTGCCTACACGTGTAATCCTGATCCATTTGTGAGATAAACGTTTGGAGCTTAATCATACTAAGTCATGTTTCCAGCACGGCTGACACTCTCTGACCATCGCTGAATCACTGATGAACCTCGGCTTCGAATCAGTCACACCAAAACAAGCAGGAAGAAGAAGAAGAAGAAGGGAAAAACAGGAGTTTGTTGCACGCTAAAACCTTTGAGAGTCAAATACTGGAAATGAAATATTGGCTTTTTTTAAGCTCTAACGAATGCCATTTTTGTTTGATCTTAACATTTTTTTTTTCCCCTTCTGCCCTGGTGTAGCGTCGATTAAAGGCTCGTGTTATTCTATATCAAGCAGCCGCTGCCATTTTTGCGATGCTCTATTGATCCCCGAGGGGTGAATTTTAAGGATCCTCTCCTCTAAAACTCCCGAGCAGTACAAAAAAGGGTTAAAGCTGATCTGAAAGACACGAAAAGAGAGGGAAAGGCCCTGCAAGGACAAGCTATCGATCCTCTTCTGGGTGCACTGCCAGTGTTTCATACAGAGCTTCATAATTTCCTGTGAATCGTACATCTCCTTCTTCCCCCCTCTGCCCCGCTTGTCTTTTGGCCTTCTTTCCTTTTTCTGTTGTCCTATAATGTGACCAGAGGTGTGAATTATGTAAGCCCCAATGCATGTCGTTCACCTCTGCAGTGTGAGTAACAGTGTCCTGGATCCCCATGAACTCATTATACGCATCTGTTCCTGTGTTGGCAGTACAATGGTGTGAGTTACTTCGGCGGTTTCCAAAATTAGGTGCAGGGACCTTCGGGGTTCTGGAGGAAGCTGCAAGTCTCTTTCGCCTCGTGTTGGCTGCCGTAGAGAGGCGGTTCTGATAACTGGTTAAGTATCCAGCGATTCAACCACGGTGGTTCTCAGCTTTTAATGTCGGCTTGTCAACACCTTCACGTCTATGGGTCTATTGGTAACTTTCGAGGCTTCAAGAAGTCAAATTATCCTGTAATTCACAGTTAAAAACCCACAATTAAAAGGCTAATCTTTAGCAGTTTAGTACTGACTTCCATGAAGATTAAAGGGACAGTTCACCCCCAAATAAAAAATGCTTTTCCTCTTACTTGTAGTCCTATTTATCCACTAGATAAGTCGCCAAGAATTGGGATGTTGGCGATGTCTGCCTTCTCTCAAATACACTAAAACTAGGGAACTAAAGCGGCAAAAAATACTTTAGAAAAACTCAACGGCAACACCTCTTTCCACAAATCAACACCCAGTTATTCAAGATAATCCACAGACCACAGACAACTCACACCAAAAAAACCTCGATGGATAACCAGCACTGCAGGTAAGAGGGAAAATATCTATTTGTACCCTGTACCAATGCAGGAACTTTCCTCAGAGACTAGCAAACCTTTGGAGGAACTCAGCGTGTTTCCACTTCAGGGACGAGTGTCTATATTAAGACATTATTTAACCCCCTCCTCCAAAACTCAATGCTCTGTGGATGGTATTTTCCAAATGTACGGCAGCTTCAGGGGTGCGACTTGCAGCGCTACACCTTTACGACAAGTCAGAAGTCGCAGAAGAAGCATTTGTTGTTTCATACGTCAGTGGACGAATCTACCGGACCTGCAACTCCGACCAACAAAGTAACATCCCATACATGGGCGTGTTCTTGCCACTGATAGGCTGAGGTTGTTGTTCGAAGTGTCTGTCAGCTTTACAGAAACGATATCCGACGGATACAGACCATTTTGTTCAAGTTTGCTTATGCTGAAGTCTTGCGAGACATGAGTTGTTGAGGAAGACCACGTGGAAGGGTTAGAAAAGAGTTTTCAATTTACCTACGGCAACTTGAAGCAAGAATTTATTTCCAAAGTCATGGCTGAATATTTGACTGACTTTGTCAATTGTTAATAGACTACTCAAAATGAGTTAATGATATTTAAGTGTTTTACTTGACTGTTTATTCTGTGACATATCTAAATTTTTGTTTTATGTTCCGACAGATATGCAACACATTTAATTAGACTTTTATAACATACATCAATAATCAACTGCAAAATCAGAGTAGTGTATAAGAACCAGGTTTTTTGATAAAACCCCCGCACCTCCACTTTATAAAAGGTTTCCGCTAAAACAACTGTGTGTCCAAAGTATGTTTAAAACTTCCTCAAGAGCTACAGAAGATATGATACAGCTGATTTTACAGACTAAGTGTGTAAAATCTGTGGCATATCCCTTTAAAAGAACACATATAAACCTACAAACACTGTGCGGGCTGCAGAAGTGTCTCTGCTCTCCTGTCCTGAATTGTACAGTTCAGCGCTACTTGTGCAACCGCTAAACCGCGAGAACCCTCACCGAAGATGTAACTCATGTACTCAATACTGGCTAAATGTGCTGCAACATAGATTGATGTGAGTTTTGTGGCCTGTTGTGCAATAGAAGTTAGTGACACATCAGCAAGGCACTCTGCTGCAGGATGGATCGCGCACACGGTGCTGCAACATGAACTTTAAGCTCAGATCCAGTGGTAGTCTTAATGAATATAACATATACTGCAGGCTGGAGAAGCCACGGCAGGAGGTATCATCATAAGATTTTACGGGGAAAAGTTCTAAGGCAGCATTAGAAGGAGATAAAGTAGGGTGAGGTCACTATTCATTCACTCTGCCTGGTACAGTAAGTCGCTGTACTCACATCTGGACAGAGTACAGTAAACCCCGGCTGGTCCTTTAAGCCGAGCAGGGTGCACACCGGATCTGGTGGGGTACAGTTCGGAGGAGCAGGAGCAGGAGAGAGATGGGGAAGTTGCACCTCCGCGGTTCAGGCAGCAGGGGCTGGAGCAGATAAAAGCTCAGATAGTGATTGAAAGTGATGGTAAAAGGATTTAGCCTGGGCATTAACTGAGGGAGGGAGGGAGAGAGAGGGAGAGAGAGAGAGCGAGAGAGTGAGGGAGTGAGGGAGAGAGAGAGAGAGAGAGAGAGAGAGAGAGAGGGAGGGAGGGAGGAGGAGAAGGAGGGAGGGTGATATTTTCCATAAAGCCTTTTTTTTCTCTCCCCTCTCTTTCTTTCTGCCCTTGAGCATCCCGGGTAAACCCGAGCTTGCAAAGTGGGAAGAGGAGGAGGAGAGGGGGAGGAAGAAGGGCGGGCACAAGCCTTTTCCTCAAAGTCAATATTTTATACTTTTGATACTCCTTGGCGCTGGATTTTCAGTCCTCTCGTTTTTTTTTTCTTCCTCCCAGCCGCTTCCAGATCTAGGACACCGATCTAACCGTGCGCAGCCATTCACGGTGTGATAGAAGAGAGAGAGAGAGAGGGAGAAAAGTATCCGGCGGAAGAGAGCACCAAACAAAAAAAGAAACCCATCGGAGCCGGGCAAAGGGAGGCAGAGACACGGGAGTACAGTGAGGACCGCGGCGGGGAGCGAGTACAGTGGATGGTCGGTGCTGGTGTGCGTGCGTGCGTGAGTGTGTGTGCCTGTGTGTGTTTAGAGGAGAGAGGGGGGGTTCTCTCTTGTTTTAATGCCCGAAGAGACGTGCACGGACTCCAACGCCACACAAAGTGCTGACCCGTCTCACGGATGCACGTTAGAAGTAAGTATCAGATCAGAACCGCGATGCGTTTTTTTTTTTTTATCCAATTATTATTTGCTGTCCAAGCTGTTTGAAGTGAGCACCGAGGAGCCGCTCCAGCACCGCCGGGATATAATCGGGAGAGGGGTGAGATCCACTTTCTTTAGGGATGAATTCAGCAACAAAATGATCCGGCATTGATTTGTAAGAAAAGCTACAACATATAGGTACAGTGTGTGAGGGGGGGCTGCTGCGCGGCGGGATGCACTACTGTAGATGCTGACACACCCCTACAGGACCGTCAGCGCCGGGATATTCACTTGAGAACTAAAAGTCCAGTCCAGAGTCCAGGTTTGTGAAGAGGGGGGGGGGGGGGTTCGTGTCAGTGTGCCGGGGATGACAGTCGGATTGTGATCAATGAGAGGGGCGAAAAAAAAATAAAAGTCACCTATATTCATTTATTCATGTATTCAGTTTGTAAAATCGAATTACAGTTAAATGAAGTGAATAAATCCGCCCCTAACTACTTCCAGCGGGGTTTTTTAAAAGTTTATTATTAAATTAATGACAGGATGCTGAAGTAAGACAGAAATAATGATTCTTAAACTGCCAAAGAAATTGGACATCTGATCCGAGACAAGTTGATTTGTGAGTATAATTATCCATCGGGGGGGGGGGTTTTGCGCATTTTTCGCTTATACTAAGACAAATCGGTGATACAGGTCATTGACAGTCTCTTTCTGATGGATATTTCTTGCAGTGCAGTTATTATATATAGATCAAAAAAACGACAACTACAAACAAAACATCTGTCCTGCTCTCCATCCCCCTACATTGAAGAGCTATAGGAGCAATTACAACTCCTGCATGCTCAGGCTGGCACCGGGCAGCAGCACGTGTTTTTACGCACAAGGGCTCTCCACACGATGCGGCGCCTTAAAGTGTTTTTTGTTTTTTTTGTAACCTGCACCTTTTCATATGACATGTCAGCGAACGCACCGCGGATCAGAGGCGAGTTTAACCAAACTTGCCCTGGCTTTTTTTTTTTTAAACCAGCTTTCTGTGCCGCACATTCGCTTAAAAAGTCCTCTTAAAGTCTGAAGACGAATGAGATGTTGTGTTTTTTTTTCTTTCACTCCCCGAGCTAAATTACAGCCAATTACTAGAGCATAATTAAGGAGTTAATTATGGCACAAAATAAGAACGCAACCCCGCTCATCCACGTGTATATTTCAGAGGCTGGCATTAAACTTTTATTCGTGCCAAAAGAAAAATCAACTTTTACGCACGAGTTGAGCTCTGAAAAAATATCTTTCTCCCGTTTACTGTTTGATTGAGGATGTAAGTGAGTCGATTCCTCACCACACTAACTAACTAACTCCCTCCTTTCTCTCACGTTTGTCCTCGTTTCGTCCCTCCTCACCAGGACAATCGGTGGAGCTCGGCCAGTGCGAGACGTCCAATGGATATACCTGAAGACGCAGCAGGCTCTCCTTCGTCCTCCCCGACCCGCAGCTCCACCGTCTCCCCGCAGGACACCGCTCTCTGAGACATGGACCCGCGTTGACATCTCCCACCCAACTCCCCCAGCGAACACTATGGTTAAAGTGTGTGCCGAGATAAATCTCTGTCACATTATCCGCCTCTCCACCCACCGCCCATCATCCTCAGGAAACCAGCCGTCAAAACAAGAAAGCGTCCCTCTCTCGGCTCTCTGGGGGCCGTCGATATTCGTGAAGAGACACTGAGCGCCAAGTGTTCTCCAGTCGTTCAAAGAAAAGAACAAAAAAAAAAAAAAGCCTGGAGGCGAGTTGTGTCAATTCTACCTGCCTCCTCCTCCCCGTTCACAGTGCACAGCAGTATGGTGGCAGGGATGTCCACTGTTTCCTCATGATCACCGCTCCATGCGCCTCACCTCTCCTCTGAGCTCCGTGGCCCCCTCACCCCGCGCCGGACCCCGCTCCAAACACCCTCCCAGCCGGCCATGCTCCTCCAGGCCGTGTTTCTGCTGCTGCTGCGCTGCCTGGCCTCCACCCTGGGCCAGTACGATCTGTGCAAGTCCCTGGTGAGCACGGATGAGGGCTCGGTGTGGGAGCAGTACGCGTGCCAGCCGAAGCCCGCGTCCATGAAAGACCACATGCGGATCAAGGTGGACCCGCCCGGGATCACGTGTGGGAACCCGCCTGAGAGGTTCTGCACGCTGGTGAGTCCTTTTATTACCTTTTTTAAAAAAAATTCTGCATAGTAATAATAACTTTTAAAATGGACAAAAGTGTGCACACGTGCTCCACACTCATTTAAAGTTGAATGGTGAAAAGTAAGTTGAAAACTATTAATCTAAAAATCAACAGGATCGCAAGGTCATGCGGTGAAGCTGACTTGTGAGTACAGTGAAAAGTAATGACCCATAAAAAAAAAGGTGTAAAGTGAGAGCAGAGTTCACACTATAAAAGCTATAGGGATCTGAAAAGGGATGACATAAGTGCAATGACTTGGCACTGCTCGACCTCCCTCAGAGAGCTCTGGAGGTGTTGTTTACATTATGTGGACTTGGCAGCCTGGGATCCGGTTTGGATTCGGGTCTTTCAGAGCACCTCACATATGCCCCCTCCTTCTGGTAAAAATGCATATAAGCGAGGACCTTTTTAGTTCCAAGGACACTGAAGGGTGAGCTGGAGGAAAACTCGTTAAAATGTCTGCCACAGCAATATTTAACACACTTTAGCCTGCAGGCTAGTTCCCCATCCCGGCTAATGCGAGTGTAATAATTTGAAATAAGGGTTATAAAATCATTGTAATCCAAAGAAGACTGCAATTAAGCTTCACCCCCACCTTCCTTCCTTCCTCCCTCCCTCCCTCCTGCCTGTTTCAGTGGAAAGTTTTATGTTTGACTCACTGTATGTGTGTGTGAGACGGCGAGTTCGTCCTCTTGATGAGTGTCCACTCGGCCAGTTGGCCAGAAGTGAAGGTGCCAGACCCGTCTCAACGGCCGTGAGTCAAGAGCTCACAAAGTGTGTTTGGAGAGACATCATATTATACCACAGTGTCAGGCCGTTAATTAGGTGTTGGTGGGGATTTGTTAGCTATTTACAAACCACTGTCCAACCCGGTCTCCCTCCCTTCCTCTCACTGAGACTAATAACAGTACTTTATGGGGGGGGTGTCATTTGACAGGAGCAGGAAAGGATGCCCTGCTCCTTGGATACCTAATGGTTAATGATTTGTTTAATGTAGAAGTAGCGGAAACCACTGTCGTCTCGAGAAAGCTTCTCCGATGACTTGTCTTGAGACGGGAGACGGACGGAGGCAAGGTGGAGGTGGGCGGGTGGGAGCTGAAGAGAAATGCTCGCTGCCATAACGTATTGACGTCTGCCCCCTAATGGCCCCGGCCTGGAAACTTCTATAACTATGTTTCTGAGTGAGCGATGATGAAATATTGATGGGCTCCTTAATGGGCTTCCTTACAAGGGTTGGCCAGCGTCGCTCCATCCCGTGGACCCAGAGTGCACCGCTCGGGCTGGCGAGAGAGAGAGGGGGGGATAAAAGAGAGAGGGGCAGAGGGCGGGACAGGAAGGAGGCTGGGCTTAGTCAGCAATTTTTTGCAAATCGGACGGGGTCTTTATAGTGGAAAGTTCTGGTTCTCCTCAGGTCATCTGGTGCGGTGGGGACTGTAGCAGGCCCCGTAGTGCTCCAGCTTTAGAGAGTGAAAGGAGCTGCAAGATGAAAGTTTGCTCATGAAGCGATGAACATCAGACATGACGAGAGAGCAGAGTAGGTTTAGGTACATCTTTGAGCAAAAGAAGCCGTTTTTCTAGACTGTAATGATCCATATTGTTGCATTTTTTTAGAACAGAAATGAGGCATTTTGGGGTAAAAATCACTCGGCATGGACAAATATTTACCCAACTTACACCACAGCTGGGAGTCAAGGCCATTAAACCTCCTCTGTCTGTGTTTTCGACCTGTCAGCTGAGTATTAGTTGAGGGTTATTGGTATACAGATCATTTATTTTCAGGCGAGCAGCATCCCCCCCCCTCTTCCTCTTCCTCTTGCCCCCGGATTTGGCAGCTTTACAGAAAAGCCGGTTTCTTATCTAATTGGTGTACATTTACATTCACTCATTCAGCAATCCCACAAGTCAAGGGAAAGTCAGGGCACCGGAAAAAAAAAAAAAAAAAAAAAAAAAAAATACTGCATCACCCAGTGCGCAGAGCTGCTCATCCTTATTAAGACTTGAGACATACTGCGGAAGATGCAAAACCATTTTTTTACCCCCCTCTCACACCCTATGAATGTTACAGTGTGTTCCTAAAAACTATGGTGGAATTCACATTTGGGGGGGGGAGGGGTTTGATGTTGAGGCTTACTGTAGCTTCCCCACACTTGCATTGGTTTACAGTAGTTTTTGGTCCTCCATCTCCGCAGGGATGCATTTTTTCCCCCACTCTATTTATCTCTCTTGTTTTCTGGGAATGCAGCATCCTTTCTCCACAGCCAAACAGGCCAGCATGTTGGCTTCTTTCAGCATGACGGGCTTCCAGCACTTTGACAAAGATGCTACTGTCACTAGTGCTGTGTTAGGGAGCGTCAGTAGTTTCTTTGTAGTTTCTCCGTATGATGGCTACGATAGAGTCTCAGCTCGCGGTTGAGGATGATGGAGTAAGGAGGTTTTGAGGGGAGGGTGAGGCGGCGTGTTGCGGAGGGGGATAGCTAATGATGAGGGAGAGGTGAGGAAGATCCAAGCTTAGCTAAGCAGAAAGATGAAATCAGACCACAGTTCCACAGTAGTACACACAGTGTCGGTGTGAAAAAGCTCTCGCCGTGCTGTTGCTTGTTATTTAGTTGTTGTTTTTTTTCGGTTTTGAACCGAAACCTTCAATCAAGCGTCTCTCTCGGGGCCTGAGAACAGAGAGCAGCCGAATGCAAATGGGATGTGTGCAGGAATGTACAGTGTGCTGCGACGTTAACGCCGACCAGCAGGGGTGTGTGAAACGCGTGCACGAGTTGGCCGACTGCGCACGGTAGTATGTCTTAGAAAGACAACAAAAAAAGAAAGACACACCTTCCTGTTCCACAACACGTTTGCCCGTTTTAGAAGGTAGAAATCAGCCAGCTCTAAAAATAGACATGAGAAGAGAGAGAAGCCGCGCAGCAGCGGAAGGGGAGCAGGCAGGAAGGGGAGGAAGATGGCAGCTGGTAGCGTGGATCAGTGCTTCCCAGACTGGGCCTATGGCCATACTTCATACTCCCTGCCCAGTGTAGCCCTGCCAGGCCCGCTGGCCTGCCCTGCCCAGCAGTGGGCCATCAAGGCCATGCAAAAGGGCCACTCACACCCAGTAGTGGACCATCCCTGATGCACCTCCCTGGGGTGAAAGCTAGCCCAGGTGGCCAGTGTCCTAATAAAACACCCTTGGAGGTGAATTTGGGCGCAGCGTGAGCAGGTTTGACAGTGCGGGGCATAATTAACGAAGGGAACCGAGAGAAAGAAACAGACAGCAAAAGAGAGAGCGACAGAAAAGAGTGGCTGTATGAACAAGGGAGGTGGGGGAGGGTGCAGTGATGTAATGGCATGGCTTGCTTCCCCATTAGGACACAGTTGAAAGTGATCAGAGTGTGTTTAGATGTGTTGGCAGAACGGGGGGATGGTTATAAGTGAGATTTATCCCTCACTGAGGTGATACTAAGAGGGATTGGCCGCAGGGGCTTAGACAGCCTGAGGTGAACTTAGCAAACCGCGTTGCTGTTCGGAGACCAGAGACCATATGTAGAGAAACTTCAGAGCCAGTGTTTCTGTGTGTTTGTACATGTGAGAGAAAGACCGGCTACAGCGTTTGAGTAATAATTCAGGGGAAAAGGGAAATTTGTCAACTTGGTTGTTATCGTATTTGTGTCCCTCGTGAATACTGCTCACTGTAAAAAAAAAAAAAATGTAGTTACCTCCTCCGTTGTAGACATTTGGGGAATACTAACAAGAATAAGGAGCGCAAGTCTTTTTGCTTTCCAGCAAAACTTCAATGCAGCCGAATCCATCTCAGAGATACAGACGCAAAAAAAGTCCCCTGGAAGTGGAGTATTTGAGATGATTTCTGTTGTGCAGAAAGACGAAGGAGACTCTAACTCTTTGTCACTATTAAAATTGTTCCTGCTGTAGAATTTTCCCAAATTTCCGAGACGGAGGTGGACTAAAAGACGAACGATCTTAATTGGGGCAATAAGCGCGAGTCTCTTACAGCTTCTCAAATAACTTGAAATCAACTGAAATCCTCTCAAATACTTCTCTGCAAGGGATACTGTCTGTGTTTACCTTCAGTTGGACTCAAAGACAAATGTTTGTCTTCTGTTGATTTAACACTTTCTGTAAAATCGCAGGGAGAAACACAATTATTGCCCCAGTTGTTATTGTTCCTCCTGGAGTCTGCGTTTCCTCTGTGTACAACAGAAGGTGGGACCGAAATAGGATAACACCCGGGCTGACAACACCAGAATCTTCCCATTAACACCTCTAATGCGTCTTCAATTAAAGGGGAAGACCGGTGGTTTTGCATGTCAAAGTGTGTTTACAGGTTTGGGGAGTACTACTGCATGTGTAAAAAAAAAAAAAAATAAAAGTTATTTAAAGCCTTTTGTGACTGAAGAGGAAGCCGTGTGTGCTCTGAAGACTACAAGTGTTAACATTATGAAAATCTGGGGTTGTGGAGTTGGAGAAAAGTTTTGGTATTTGATACGTTGCTATCACGATACGTGGTCCATGTGCAATCCGATATCGTTTTTTTACTAGCTTTACTGTACTGTTTAACACTGTGAACGGGTCAAGTTTAAAGGTTCAATAAGAATTGCCCACCTGTCGAATTCATGCTCAAAACAAATAGGGGGCTGCGTAACACCACAGTAACAGCTTACTGCTGCTAACCATAGCTGCCATTAGCTCAGTTAGCTTTGCAGCTAGTGGTCCGGACCTTGGACTTGGAGCACCGAAGCTGGTTTGCGTGCTAGCTTAAGAAGATATCTCTGCAACACAAAACGTAGACGTCATAATTATCAAAACTGTTATTTCTTCACGTTCTGATGTTGATTTTAGTAAATGTTTTCATTTAATTTTCTACTAAAATTCCTACATATAGCACTTTTAACCCAAAGATGTTTTCCTAAACCTAACCAAGTATTTTTGCAAAACAGTAACAGAAAACTGGAAAAAATTTAAAATAGTGAATTCTTGTGTAAAAATTGCAATAACAGCATAATAATATATTCCAGACAGAATTTGATACCTGGTTTCCTAAGTGAGAGTCCTACATGTAACTCACTCAACTACAACAGCTCACTCCAAATGTGTGTCATGTGTTTTTCTTTTTTCACTGTTTCATGAGTTGAAACACCGACACGGTGATACCAGATAAACCATTGCCCAAGATAATGATGGTATTACCAAACAGAGATGCTGCAATACTTGACATCAAAGTTTTAATAAAAATATCAATAATTAGTTCATCGATAGCATATCGCAAGAGGAAGTAATACTTAATATTCCTGTCTCAATGTTTTTTTTCCCAGCCCTTTTTCAAGAAACACAGAAAGTACAAGATAATATAAAGATTTCTGTTGCACAGTCCACATCCCAGTTGTCTCAAAGCTTTAAATCCTTCTCCAGCCTGTCTGCTTCTCTTTATCTGCGTCCTCCTCCTTTGTAATTGGTATGGATTTAATAACAAGCATCAATAAAAGATAATGGCCTTTACCTGAATTCACCTCATCAGAGCGCTTCTGGAAAAAAAGCAACTCTCGCTGAACTCCTGCTCTGTCAGTGTATCTGCTGGAAGTATTACCTGAAGTTCCCAATATAACTCGTCCCGGTCCGACCGCGATGATCTTACAGGGACGAGCCCCTGCTGGCGTCCTTCTTCTCTCCTCCTCCGGCGCAATCACACATTCCTACAGTAAACATTTACTTCTGCTTGCACGCTAGCACACCGACATAAACAACACCCACCCACGCGTAACACACACACACACACACACACACACACAAACACACACACACACACACACACACACACACACACACACACACACACACACACACACACACACACACACACCTAAGACACATTTACACCTGCTGACTGCTGTTTGGTTCTCAGCGAGACGTTCTACAGCGAGCGAGTAATCGCTGTCTCAGGTAATTAAAGTGAAATTATATGATTTGCAAATTCTATACATGCATGAAACACACATTTCAGGCCACACACACACACACACACATACACACACACACACACACACACACACACACACACACACACACACACACACACATACTATCTTCACTCAGGGCAACAGGAATCTCCAGTATGATGGAAAAACCGCCGCCAAAATAAAAGATTAACGTCATAAGTGAAAAAGCAATATCCCTTTCTCTTTCCCTCTGTGGGACCTTTTAATGGGAGGGTCATTTCATTTGATGTTTCTCCAAAACAAAATAAATTGTGTTCTCTGAGTGTGTGTCCCTACCTTTATTCCCCTTGCTGGCAATATAACATAGGAACTTCTATAAGTGGAGGAAGAAATAAAGCAGAGGTAGAGAGAGAGCGAGGAAATATTTTTTGAGTGGGACAGAAATGGTCATAAAAGCGAGGGATGAGGGGAGGAAAGGAGTTTTCTTGGCCCTTATTTCTGTGTAAATGCACAGCAGCAGCTTGCTATGTCCTGTAAGCTACCAGCGATCAGTGAAATAACTCACTTCTAAACCGACGTTTGTGCAGGATCATTTTTCAGGACGTCGTTTTTTTTGTTTTGTTTTTTTAAGCTGCAGTTTCACATCAGCCTCGGAAGCAAAAAAACTTTAGCACTGGAGGAGTTATTAATGAGAAGCGCATTGTTATCCCGCAAGAGAAAACAAGGAAGTCAGTCGTACGCAGGGGCATCATGGCGGCTGTTGTTGTGGCGACAGGATCCCAGCGAGGATAATTGCTGGAGGGGCTTAGCAGTGCGGGCCACCTGCCGCAGCAGTTGGCCGGGATCTAGTGTGTGAGCCTGTGTGCATGTCTGTGAGAGAGTGTGTTTTGCGGGTGTTTTTGGTGTGTGTGTGTGTGTGTGTGTATCCTGGCATAGATATATACTGGGCCAGGGCAGCGTAGTGGCAGGAGGCCGAGTGGGATAAGGAGGACAGGGCACACAAAGGGCTTAAACATAACCTTGTGCGTAAGAGTCTCGCGGGGGATAAAAATCTTCCATAGTATATTATTGTAAATATCACCTCCAGTGTAGCTAATCCTAATGGGCTTGGAGAGGTCGGAGCAGACTGATGAACGGCGGCGTGCAGCTTTCTGACCCGACACTCTAACAAGACGTAAAAAATACTGTATTGATCCTCGCTTCTTGTCTAGTTTAGCGAATTCACCTTCCCACAAACGCACTTCAGGAGCGAACCTATCCAGAGCTGTGTGTGTGTGTGTGTGTGTTGTATCTGGGACAGTGTGACAGTGAGATCATTTTCAATAGGATTTGTAGGTTGAGGGTCATCTCCAGAACAACAGCCTACTAATCCGGTCCCGTGTGTGTGAACGTGTGTCTGGGCTAAGGTCACGGGACGCACTAATGGAGGGATACAGAAGCAGCAGGGACACTGTCGCTGGAAAATGCCACTTCAGTACAGATCCTGCTTCAAAATATGTGTTTACATTCTGTTATCCTTTAAAGTCCCCTTCCGGTCAGAAATGAGCGTTCCTACAGTTGAGTGTAGTGACATACGTGCTGAAATTTAAGACAAGAGGACTGTTTTTACATGCAATGCTAAAGCAAATCTTCTCTGTGCTCACTGAAAATCTGATCTCAAGAGACATCGCTGATAGTTTGAAAGCCGATCCTGGTCCAATATTCAGCGCAACACAAGAGTGGTGTGCAAACTTTAAGCCTCCAGTGAACACACTTTACTGTAGTATGGACTCTACAGTAAAGATGGAGACATCTTGTGTCCAGCGGTTAAACTTGTATATTTATATTAGTATTAATGAGAGGGAATATATGAAGTTGTTTTTTTTGGCAGAAGAGCGCTGGGTAGAAGCTCTTGTACGGTGGGAGGGCAAAAACAGCTGTACGTTGGTTTTGGTTGACATTAGCTGATGCTGTGCTAACAGAAGGCTGACCACACGGCTAACAACAGGCCAACATTCAGTGTCCAGACGAGCTGCTCCAACAAATCGACTTTTATCCCGTCACTGATATGATAGTTTCTGTCAGATTTAACTCATGATTGACAGACATAGCCAGAAGAAGCTTCTCCTCCATTTTCTTGGTCGTCAGGGTGACAGGCAACATGGCCCGCCAAATGTTATATGTGATTGATAGCTGGAAAAAGAACAATGGTGCTGGTGCAAAAACTATGTCAGACACACGAGAGAATTATTATAAGCCCTAACACGTGTTTAAGGGAATATTGGACTATGCTACGGTTATGTTTCTGTTTATGCTTTAAAGTGTTAGAGTACTGTTTTATTGTTGTAGTTCAGGATAGATGATAATACATGACCTAAAAAAAGGTTTGAACGACGTGGTGCTTATAAGACGCAGAGAAGTCAGCGAAGGTTTGGATTGACACGAGTTGCTGATGGTGTGCTGAGATGATAGATCGCCTGCTGTGACACTGTAATTAATATTTAAATAAACCCCAGCTCAAGTCTAATCAGACTTCGACAGATGACGTGTAACTCCGCTTAACTTAAGTGCATTTTCAAAAGGTGTTCTGTGGTCAACTTGGAATATTTTATTTTCTTGTTTCTGGTTTACTTTATGCAAGGATTGTGTACTGATGATGCAGGAAGTCATCATGTTGTATGAAAAATGGGCAGGATTAGATCATTTAGTTCCTCCTACTCCTGTTTGAATATGCAGTGATATGATTGAAACAAACAAGCCATTTGGAAAATGTACATAAAATCTTGCTCTCCTGGGGTCCATATTGAATGCAAGTGACGGTTGCTATTATAAAAGTATGTTTCCTTGACAACAGCGACTTTGGCTCTGCTGTTAGGACTGTGCTGTTGCAGTCCGTCGTCGCAAGCAAATTCTGCACTCAGTGGTTTGAAGAAATGGATTTCAGTGGATGTAGTTTTTTGATAGGGCTGCAGAATGTATCGCTTCAGCATCGACGTGCAATAACAAGAAAGGCAAATTAAGTCAGCACTCAAATTCAAGATGTGTTTTTTCTTTTTTAATAATAACAACGTTGCTACTCATTCGTCTCGCTGCCAAACGCTGGTTGTAACCGTGGTGGCTTTATGACTCTATTGGGATATTTAAGTTAGCTGGTAAAAAAATCCTGTATTTTTTCATATTGCAAAATAATCACAGAAAACTAAAATATAGTAATGAATATGCTGAGCCCTAGTTTCTGAACTTTTTACAATGCATTTATCCTGTCAGCACCGGAATAATATCTAAGTACGAGGTTGAAGGCAACAATGCAGGTACAGCACTGTGACTGTTTGCTACGACTAGGTAATTTACTGAAAATCTCTTTACTGTGAGGTCACCGGCATTGAACACGTGACTGGCAAAGATCAATTGTGACTACAAGACTTGTGAATTTAACTCAGTGGAATGCGGGTCAAAACAAGTGCAGAACCTGCAGACTAAGAGGCAGAGGAACTTGAAGCGTGGTGAAATTGGCCTGTAATTGGCCTCTACTGTAAACAGTAGCTTTCCACTTAAAAGAGCAGCTGACTTTCCCTGTTACCCCCTTCATCTAATTCTCATTACCTTTTCCGTTTGCAGTTGTTTATAGGCATTGTAGATTATCATCCTAAGTGTGTTTGCGCTGACAGTGATCTCTATCTGAGTCAGTGCGAGGGAGATAATTGGGTTATCAGATAGAGAACAGTGCTACCATGCTACTGTTCCAGTGAGGAGAGAGAGAAGAGATAGATAGATAATCAGCAGTTTTTTTTTCTTCTTTGGTACACAGATCCTGTAGTCTCACTGCTGCGTCTTCACATGCACTACGATCCTGTATCTCCTGTGCCGTGCAGCTTCCCTCAGCACCGGCTCAGCGTTTGCTTATGTTTGGAGTTTTCCCACTCTGCGTTGTCACCATAAATCAGATGATTTATAATCTCAGCCTCGCAGGATTGTAACTTTTTGCTTTTGTTATTAGACCACTGGAGTGGATTTGACTGACTGCTCACTTTCCCCCCGGTACAGTCCAATGACTCTACTCAAAAGGCAGAACTGTCGGCAGATGCTGCTTCTTGGCACTAGATGTGAAAAAAAGTCTGAAAAGAAGCGGTGACACACGATCTTTGCCTGCACAGCGCGTCAATATTATGCAGTATTGCTTTCACGTTGGAGCTTGTTTCATAAAGGAGAAACTGCTGATACTTCAACCCGAAAATCTTTCGAGTATTGAACAATCAGCTTTTGTACAGGCTTGAAATGTGGCTGTAGAGAGTTCGGTCAGCTCGTGTTCATGTCAGGACTCCAATGGAAAAAGTATTGTAACGTCCATAGAATCTACTAAATCCACTTCTCCGCTTCCCATCTGTCTGCTCAGTGTGTAACAAACACAAAATATGGCTAAATACGTAACTAGCATTTGTGCGTTGGTTTGCCTGTGTTAGAGCCTCCTGCTGACTACAGCTGCCATTTTTCTCTCAAGGATGAAGCTACAAACTATTTACAACCACCTTAAAAGTCTACGTGGGTTGACTGTTTGACACTTGAAAGACAGATTTTGAGGACTATCACTTTCAAGTCAACATGAAATCTGTGTGAGCTTTAAGTATGACGTTAACTTCCATGTTTTTGGTGTAACTTTAGCATCCTAATCATTCAGTAGCTATAATTTGATAATGGGTGAAAAGGCAGTGATTGTTACAAGTAGCTTTTATGCATCGATTCAAAGCATCAAATTCTAGTTTTTGAATCTTAAGGTAAAAATGGCATCACAAACTTTTACAATCTTTTGGTGCTCTAATTAAAAAAGCACACAAATTGGAGTCGCATTATAACAACCAACAATGGAACCAAACATGGTCAGTCACAGTGGACAGTATATTAATAAAGAAATATGTGAAATCCAAAAAGGGGTAGTCTGATATAGATATACTGATATATATTGTTTGTTTTGACTTCATGTATGTCAGTCACAATTAAAAAATGTCCATCATATTCGATTACACAGGTTCTATGTAAAGTTTTATGTATAATACTTGAACACTTGCTTAAATGTCATTTAAGCAGACAAGTTATTTAATTTACTCACATCGACTCAACATGAGAGATAGACTTGAATACATTAAGTCAACGTTTTAGGGAAATTGTGTTTTGAAGTGTTGACTAGTTAAGATGGTATTCCGATTTCTTTCCCACTCCCAATTTGTTTCCATTTTAGCCAGTTTCCCGCTGTTTAATCATGAATTCCTATTTATATTATCAGATGATTACTAGCATATATGATTACTAGAATATATGAATGATTTATTACAAATAAAACAAACTTTAATTGAAATTTACATAGATATTGATAGAGTGAATTGTAAGAGGCAGATGTAAGGTCTTCGATTGGCTGCTTCTGCCCTGAGCATACTTCACAGCTGTCATGTGAGTCACATGGTCACATGGTCACATGAGAGCTGCACTTTCAGATTTAATACTCCTCTCCGCTCTAAGTACGAGTGAGTCGCTGTAGAAAGAAATGTGTCATTTTATTCGCTGTCAGCCGAGAAGCTTTCTACTCCAGAACTGACTATAAAGTAAAACAGGATGTGTTTTATGTAGAAAACACTTAACAAAGTTTTTTTTTTTTTTTTTAAAGAGAAGTTGAAGCTGGTATGTAAACAAGTTAGTGTTCTTAATTTCTTTGTCACGTGCGGGTCAAATGTTAAAAGTTTCAGTGCCTCGCTCAGCTAAATATTTGATGTCACTGGGGCTTAGATACGAGTCTTTACTTCACCTACTTTTCCTCAAACTACTTTTTGTCATTTCCTCTTTGTCATATATTATTCAAATTTCTAAAAAGATATTCCAAAAATAATCACTGGAGTCAATCTGCTTTTTTTTCTGTCGTTATTGTTGTCAACATGATTTCCACTACCTCACCAAACAACAATTCCAGATGCTCATCTTTGGTCGCCGCTTTCTTAAACACTACAATTAGAATTAGTAATAACACCGAGAGCGGAAAATAATAAAAGGAACAAAACAAAGATGAAACAGGAGTGGAGGAAGAAGAGGAAGAGGAGGTGGAGGTGGGAGAAAAAAAGAAGGATATTTTAAGACACACTATGCACTCCATCAAGAGCTTGTTAAACCGAATGCAGTAAAATTCAGAGAGACTATTGGATTCCCATTAAATAAAAGAAAGATAACATCACCCATAAAAAGTAATTACTACAAGTTGAGAAAACAGGTCAGGAGGTCAGACA
Source organism: Diplodus puntazzo (assembly GCA_963678695.2). Taxonomy (NCBI): domain Eukaryota; kingdom Metazoa; phylum Chordata; class Actinopteri; order Spariformes; family Sparidae; genus Diplodus; species Diplodus puntazzo. The sequence continues at coordinate 20,084,793 of OZ023173.1, read as the reverse complement.
CAGAGTCGACTGGAAACGTCACAGGCATCGGCGGATTATTCGAAATCAAAATAAATAAAAAGATAAATAAAATCATCCGTGAATACATGAAGATGAGAGGATTTTTCAAGTTATCCTACACATGTGTAGAGTAAGCTTTAATGAAACAAGCCAGCAGCTGTGTGAGATTAATATTCGGTTAAATAATACAAAACATGACCCTTTGATACGACGACTGAGATATCGTGGAAAATAATAACCAGTCTAATTATTACAACCTGGGGGCACGCGGAGCCTTTTGAATATGATACAATCTAAACAGCGTTGCAGCTGCATTTTGCAAATTAAGCACCATGAGAGATGACTGTGAGGATCTCTGGGATTTCTCTGTGCAAATATTTAACTTCTGTGGAGATGTGGATGTCAGACAACTGGCTTACAACAGTAAGCTGCGTCAATTTTATTGAAATGTCTGCAAATGTCTCAATGTGACGAGCCAGCGAGCGAGGAATCAGGGATTCAGGGGACTGGAAATCTTCGAAAGTTATTTGAAGTTTGGTGGAAGGGGCTGAGAAAACTCCGGATGTAGGTCACGGGAGGTACGGGACCTGACATTTTTTCTGGAACGTGGAAATGCAGGAATATTGAATGAAAAAATAATGAATTTGCCTTGTTAGTAGAAAAGGATGAGGAGCCGCCTGAAATCTCCAAACACGGAGTGAAAGACCTTCTCTTAGTGCAGGTATAAAAGGCGCCCCGTGCTCCTCTGTGAGCGTGTGAATAATCCCGTTGACTTCTGAGTTCTGTGGAGGGGCAGCGGCTTGCAAGTCTTGGCATCAGTAGAAGAGGAGGATCAATTCTCTGGAGTTAAAAGTGCAGCGGCACTCTGCTGTCTATGCAAAGACAGTGATGATGCACAATCCTCTTGACCTTCACACTTCCTGTTGTGTTGTTTGGCAAGTTAACTTTTAAGCTCTCTGTCCCTCTTGGCGAGGAGTTGAAGGCTCTCCTTTTTTTAGATACACACCACCATGTGTTTGTGGAGAGTCACAGGCGCAATAAAAAAAAAAAACAACTGATATCAGAAACAAAAAAGGCAACTCCCATACTTCACCTGCCTGGAAGGGGACAGGGAGGAAACATTTTAATTCCTACGCTCTGAATGCTGTTTAGAAACCTTGACTGAGAAACTGAGAGCTGAAAGAATCGTTTGCAGGGTATTTTGTTGTCTCATTAATAGAGATGTTATAGCTGGAATTACAGTCTGTTAGTAACTGGAATTGCACATGCGCATGAAGGCCATGGACCCCGGGGACCCAAAAGGCCCCCATGTTCACTGTGTGGGAACAACTTTGCAGTCAATTAATTAATTGCAATCATATTTTTTAATATGGCTCCAGCATTTGTAACCAATCCTTTACTACATCGGTTTATGTGATATATATGTAGTCGGTACACAGAAGTTACTTGAAAGGCACTCGTACAAATCGAAAAAGAGTAAGTTTCAGAGTACTAGATATTAACTGTACTTAAGTGTTCTGGCAATAAATGTAGTTAGTACCAAATGCAAGTAAAAGTGAATTATGCATATATTGACATGTACGTATAAACTGTATACTATGGGTTAAAAGATTGACTGATCTGATCAGTCAGAATCAGAATCAGTATTCCTTTATTGTCACACAAATGGGGAAATTTGATTGCCACAGCAGCCAAAGGACAGTAGTATTTTACTTTATTTTTCTAACGGAAAATGTTATAAATATGTACTAAGTTACGTCCCATCACTGTGTATAATACTGAGTTCACTAAAATTACCATCAAGGTCGGGAGCGTTACTCTGCAAATGTATTCCGATGCAATTCCTGAATTATTCAGGAATTTATTTTCAAATTGTAACCCTGTTAGTAATCCCATTTTTTACTGATTGTATCTGTAATCTAATTACATCTTTCATTTTCCGTAACTTTAATGGAATAACTGTTCTGTGAAGGATATAATAAAACTGTGCTGTCGTCTTTGTGGTCTGTACCTGATGAGCCCTTAAACGCAACAGGACACATACACAAAGAGGCCCCGCAAACCGCTCTATGTCGTCACCTGTTTTTATCTAAAGGTCACCATCATTAGATTTGATCCTCATACCCTGACTGATGTGTCGCTGCCCTGTCTTTATCTCTCTTCTAGGAGAACCCATACCTGTGCAGTGATGAGTGTGATGCCTCGAACCCAGACTTGGCCCACCCTCCTCAGCTGATGCAGGACCGTGAGCGTAATGGCCTAATCACCTACTGGCAGACGGTGACATGGAGACGCCACCCAGAGCCCCTGCTGGCCAACATCTCCATGGCCTGGAACAAGAGTCTGGAGCTCACAGACGACATCCAGATCACCTTCGAGTACGGCCGTCCCACCATCATGGTAATGGATAAGTCCATGGACCACGGACGCTCCTGGCAACCCTACCAGTTCTACGCCGATGACTGCATGGACGCCTTCAACATGCAACCCAAACGCGTGCGCGACCTTTCTCCCGCCAACATCACACGGGTCATCTGCACCGAGCAGTACTCGCGCTGGGTCGGCTCCAAGAACGACAAGAACGTGAAGTTCGAGGTGCGGGCGCGCTTTGCTGTGTTTGCAGGACCGAGGCTACAGAACATGGACAGCCTGTACACTCGCATGGAAAGTATGAAGGGACTGAGGGACTTCTTCACCTTCACCAACCTTAGGTTGAGGCTTCTCAGGCCCGCCCTCGGAGGCACCTACGTCCAGAGAGACAACCTGCTCAAGTACTTCTATGCCATCTCAAACATTGAAGTACCTGCAAGGTGAGGGTCAAGGTTAAATTTTTGAGGGATGCACCTGTCACACATGTTCGCCTAGTTTTAACGTCAAAGTGAATTCATTCGTTTCCACATCAAAACATTTACACAATAAGGAAATGGGCACTGTTTTATTCAGTTAAATGATAATCATGTGGTGTGAAAATCTCGCCGCATTCTTGCAAATCCCACATTTTCCCTAAAGGCCCATTTACACTGTTTGAATTTGGTCTGTCGAGACGAAAGCTGACAATCATGAGGAAAAAAAACGTGGCAAAATCTTTGTCGAGTGGTCCTGAGTCCCTCTATGAGACAACAGAGTCTACCAACGGCAGATTTAGAGTTTCTCATAATGTCAATGCTGCTGTAACCCACGTCGACCCACCAACTAATCAGAATACACATGAAATAATGCACCAGTACACCAGCAGATGAGGCATTTTGTAGGTGCCCTTTTTGAATAATGTCCTGGCAAAAAACACCAAAAGCCAAAACAGAAGTTTGTGGGACAAAACACTGTGGAGGAAGCTTGTTGACAGATAGAAGATGCAAGCTGATGAGGGGCCTCTGCTCTCTGTACTTACTTCTCTTACTTCATGGCAGCATCACGATTCAAATTGATATCATACAATCTTACCAGTGGCATCACTTTGTGTTGAAAAGTGGTGGTGAAGAGGTGAAAAAATTTAATTAGGGGATCACACAAGGTCAGAGTAGATGATGGCCGAAGAAATAAAAGGCATGATGGACTACCAAAATGTTTTTAATCTCATTGTTAGTTAACATTTCTGGGCATAAGCTATTTGTTTTAGCACATTTCGACTAATAATGCCTCAAAAAGTGATGTCCGCAGCGTCCCCAGTGTAAATGACACCTATGAATCTTACACAAATTTTAACCAGACCAGTCTCACACAGTATGACATGCAGTAGACTCGCAAAACAGGAACCTTAAAACCAATGGGTGTCTTTTTATGAAGTGGGTGAACACTTTAGTCATCTCCCCTAAAATAAAGCCTATTTATACTCATGCTCACAGATAAAGTGATTTATACATGTATTATCACCACAATATTGAATGTCAGATCTCATAATTCATCGTCCCCTTTTAAGTATTTATGAAGTAAGTAAATATACATAATATAACTGTAGTTAACACAAGACAAAATACAGTTTTACACTTTTAATCATAAAGCAACCTGCATATTGTTAAATGTCTCTTCTCAAATATACAGAAAAACCACCTGGTGATGAACATGCCCCAGGTCTGGCATTCAAGCACACACACACACACACACAGTCACACACACAGTCATACATACACACACATACACACAGTCACACACTCGGATTTGAGGGCGTTTCAGAACGACCCTATCTCTCTTAACATGAATCCTGGCCTGCCTGTCACCGGCGCGAGAGGACAATGATTAATGACAGAAACACGCGGCCTCGGTGGTCTAACGTAAACCGCCATCCACATTCTGCCGGGGGAGCCGGGAACCCTTACATGGCAACTTTGTGACAGTGAAGGATGCTCGGGCCGTCACGCGCCTGCTTAGCATCAACAAGCCATCTCTCCTACCTCTCAGAATTATCATTCCAATCAATACGGCAGGCTGACATTTGAATGGTATTTAACATCCTCGTTGGGACGGTGTGCAAAGGGGGGGGGGGGGGAGACGTGAATTTGTGAGTCTGTGTGTGTGTGTGTGTGTGAGAAAGGGGTGGAGGGTGAGATGGGGAAAGTGAAAATGAGACTGTTTGAGAGAGGGGCGTTGGCCCTTTGTGGGCGTTTTATGTGTTTGTGTGCGTGTGGTGTTGAGGTATGGGGGGGTGTTTGATGAAGTCCTGAGTGAATGCTGACACAGCACACACACGCACACACACACACACACACACACACACACACACACACACACACACACACACACACACACACACACACACACACACACACACACACACACACACACACACACACACACACACACACACAGCCCTTTGGCACTGTGGAAAGGGCCTGCAGGTATTGATCACAGCCACTTTTCAGGCTCAGCACAGCGAGGGAGGGATCAGCCCAATACCCCTGAGGTGCTACAGTCCATCTCCATGCCAGAACCTTCCAACACAACCAACAAATTTAATAATCAGCCATCCCTGCTTTGAAATATTTGTGCTTATGTCTTTATTTAGTAGTCTACAAGTGCACCACATCTAAGAATTTATCATCCGTCTCGAATTCCCTGCTGTGCCACTTTGCTTGCAACAACCCCCACGCTGTAAGCTCTCAAACACTTCTCTTCATATTTATATTTCCTGAACGCTTTCTTGATTTCTCCCCTCATCCCACAGAGCAGGGCTGGTGGCTGGTGACAGCTGGCGATAGTGTCAGTATGCGCTGGATCTGGTAACAAGAGGACCCAAATTTAGCCTCGTGGAGATGACTGAGGCCAGTCCGTCTTCCGCCCCGGCCACCCACACCTCCCGTAACATAATCACTAATCAATAAGTTATTCTGGGCAGCCAGCAGGAGTATTAGGTGATAGTGGTGGGGGGTCTTCAACAGTACAGTACAATCAGGAGTGTCTGATGCTTACGGCTGGGAAATTGATTTTGGGCAGCGAGACGATTAGTCAATGTTCCCTGGACAAAAGGCTAAGCTATTTCATCTCATCTCATCTGGCCTTAGTAACATATTGGGATTTCCAATGCTTAAAATTTGAATAATGAATATTCCACTCCGCTGGTGCTCCGGCGGGGACGGCGCACTGAAATGGGTTTTATATGATCAAGACCGAGTGCCAGTGTACCGCAGGTCGCCACCGTAATGAGATATGCTGGTGTTATCGATGGAGAGAGGGTTGTAGTCACTTCCTGGCCGTATCGTATGTCCCCATGGCCTCTAGCTGTGGCCCTCTGGCTGAACCCAGTTAAAAGTAATTATTATTAGTTAACTGATCTTAATGATCTGAGTTGAGCCTGGACAGAGACAGCAAAACAAGCCCTTTTTCCTGTCGACCAGTGTAGGATGTTCCCTCTATGGGACGTGTCTCTTTAATCTGACGCTGCACTGTCAGAGTGACTGGTCAGCCTCTAAAGAGCTTGCGCAGGTATGCGGGAAGCCAGGTACTCAGGGCTGAATAGTGCTGCTTTATCAATAAATACGTAACCCGAGAGGCCATTAAGTGCCAACGCAGGGAAGCTAGGTTTGATGGCAGGGAGGCTGTAAATTTAGATTTGTGGACACCGTGAAAAACACTCCAGCAAAACTGGATCTTGAGCAAGTTGTGAGAGGGCGTCCAGGGTGGAGGGCAGCCGGAGGTGGAGGAGGGATTTTGAAGTAGGCAAAGAGGGGAGGAGGTCAAGCAGAGGGAGAGGAGGCAAAGTCAAATTGGATGGAGTTGTTAGAATATTATTATATGAATCAGCATCGTCTCACTTTGTGTTGCAAAGTTCTCCCAAGGTTAACTGTAATGAGCTACAGCACTGACTACGATACAAACTCTAAGCCAAGGTGTTTTGGGTTTCGAAAGCCTCGGGCTTTATGCTCATTTTACAGGCTACACTCAACCCTCAGATGTGGCCATTTCCATATCACTGACTGGGCCATGTGAAAGCCATCCCAAAGCATCAAAGATAGAGTAGCAAAGCCTCAACTCTATCATCATTTACATCAGTGAAATCATATTCACCGGGAAGCTTTACTCAGAAGCGGAGCTCTCAAATTCCCTCCTCATTCATTGGACCTCCGTCTCTCCATCCCCGCTCCCTCTGTCCCATCTGTCAGCCGCCCTGCTGGCCTGCAGTGTAGTGTGGGCTACAGCGGGCCGCGGCCAGCCTGTAGTCTGCTTTATGGATTAGACGTGGGGTCATGGATTGGGCCTTTTTAATGAAATAAGCAGCAGGTCGTAAGTTGGGTCTTTATAATGGAATAAAGGAAAGGCTGTAAGCTCAGGAAGAGCCAACTAAGTGGATTAGGGCCAAGACGGAAAGGAGGAGACGGAGCAGGATGAGGAGGAAGACGATGTCTGCATCGTTTTTCTCTCCTAGCTGGCAATCGCAGCAGCATCAGGCCTTCTGCTTCCCGACCTCTCAATTTGATTTGATTGGCTGATGGGGGGGAAGAATGACATTTAAGAGAAGCCAAGTATGCAGTCTTAGTGCCTCTTAGTCCCTTATGTCAGTCAGCTGAGAAGGTGAAGAGAAAAGTTCAGCACATGTACATCACAGATCATTTTCCCGCCGTGTTAACCGTGATAATACAGTAATAGCACCTGAAACAAGATTCACATTTGAGTATGAGTTTATATAAATTATATGATATATAGATTGTGCACACAGAATATTTATTGTGTTAAATCTTATCAAAATGTATGAAATCGAAAATGTAAAAACTGTTTTTTTCAGACAATCATTACCTTTTAAATATAAACCTGAGCATTGATTTATTTTTTTTTAAAGTCATTTATTCCTTATAGGCCTCCGCAGGCTATTGAGTACAAAGTGAGGAAAGAATTGTAAAGACTTTGTTTTCCAGCCAAAATAGAATTTAAAAAAGGACTATAAAGTCAACAAAGGTAGCAGTGAATTTGTTGGGGCCGGATTCATTTCTGGACAAGCTAGAGGGATTATATTGTTTGACAGTGGCACTATTTGGCTTTTCCTGTTTTTATTTTTTTTAGGAATGATGAACCAATGTAATTTATATCATGTACACTCTCTACTGTAAATAACATGACTACAAGTGTATAGCCATGTTAGTATGGGCTGTATGATGTCTGACAGTGTTTCCCACACATAGACAATTCTTGGGCGGGCCATCCAGGTATATTAACAGTATAACAGTCGGCCATGTATACTAGTATAACTAGTACAACTAGTATACTGGAACGACGCTATCTGCAAATGGTTTGCAAGTGGAAAATCTGTACCGCCCTTCTTCTTCTTCTTGCAACTTACTCGCCTTGTAGTTGAGTGTGAGTAGCAGCAGCAGTTCGGCCTCATTAACGGTCCACACAAACGATTCTGGTTTCCTTGCACTAGCAATTTTCGTCTTCTTCTTGTTGTGTTCGGTTTCTCCTCTACTGTCTGTTTGTATACAGAGCAAAAGCTTTCTGCGCATGCTCCGTCTCTTCTTCTCCGTTTTTGGTGAATGTCAAGCGCCACCTATAGGCCTGGAATATAAACTACAGCGTTTTCGGTCGTTTTCGGTGGATCCGTCTGGAAGCAAATATTCTTGAAACGATGCCGAGGAAGACGGAGAAAAAAAAGATCGGTTTTCACCCATCTGGACGGCCCCTTAGTTAAGTGCAGTAGCAAGTTGACGTTCAGTAAACTATGAATTGTAAAAGTTGACTTAAATTTAAAAAAGAAATCGCCTACCCTCAAATTAGTTATTAACTATTAAATTTGAGTTGGCTGATCTAAAAAGGTTTCACAACTTCAAAGGATGAATCTACTCTGTAATTTTGAGGTAATCTGTGTGTTGATTTTTAAAGTGACGTCCCTTTGTCATATTTTACAGCTTAGATATTTGGTCTTAAACTAAAGGTAAAATTTTGACCTGGTGATGGTGCTTGAAGAAAAGAAACTGATCCTGAAAGGAAAATGAATGTCTGGATCAAACTGAAAGACAAACCATCCAAAAAAACATATTGTACTCAAAAACATCACAAATGTCAACCTTATAGTGACACTAGAGATAAAAATCAAGTGACCACCATTCGAATTTCATTATCTGGATAGCGTCAATGTCTGTAATATTTCACTTTAGACTGACATTTCAACCCCTACAGTTGCTAGCATAGCAATAAACACCCAATGCAACACAATGTGGTTCTCTAACCCCTGATAACATCTGATAGGCCCGGTCTCGTCTGAAAGCCCCAATGTCGTTCCAACAGCTAATTATTTTCCAGTAGTGAAAATTAGTTAAGCGCCGACCTGCCAGAAAAAACAAGCCATGCGAATGCTAATGATATTCAGAGTGTTTTTACATGGTCATGTTGTTTCATGCCTTGCTTGACTCATTTATCCGTCCTGTGTCTGTGTTCCTCTCAGAGCCATCCCAGCCCCCCTGCTGGCACCGCTAATGTGCTGAGAGGTTTTAAGCTCTCCGTCTCCTCACAGACTGGAACAGACTGGCACAGAAAACTTTACTGGTGTCTATGAACATGTCTCAGAAAACAGAGAAAGGACAGCCAAACCACTTTTAAAGGCTTCTTTCATCTTGCTGCCGGTGTTCTTGTTTCTCTGTTTGTGGTAATATCGCGACAGTAAAATGTCCTTTCTGGTTCTCCAACACATGGCAATATTTCTGCTTCACAACTGTAGTTATGAATACATTATCTGGATTATGACATCTAATCTAATCTCAGGGCCTTTGCATTTACACCTGAATTTATACAACTTTTTTTTATTTTTCATCCCAATTCTGCCGGACGGCTTTGTGATCAGGTTTCAATATGCAAATGACTTTAGGCGGAGCTTGACAAACACGGTGCATCTCAGGTCAAGGCAGGGAAAGCAGTGTTCATTTTTAAATCCCTTTTAGTGAAGGAAGACCTGCTAGCTATGGCTGCTATTTGCAGCCCTTCCTCGTCTTACTTTTACCCTCGCAGGAAGAGATGAGTTCAGTGAAGCTTCAACTTGCTGGGGAGAGTTTTTCTGTTGAGTCATGTGGTCGTACATTTTTGGTCGTGCGTGCGGGCCACAAATCCAAACTTATCATAAGGTTTGATCTTTTTCCTTAAATTGCTCATGTGTGCTTTGTGGCTTTTAGCTGCACTGACTCTAAAAATAAGAACTGCTTTAGAGAATATGACTACAAGGTAATTTCTAGATGACAAGATGACAATTTTTAATTTCATCTCCCGCATGTTACAAACGCTGATTGTCAGCCAGTCATGGTGGATGATGACATCGTCTTTTGTATGTAAATGTTCTGAAAGGTAGCTTCTTCTGGACCGGGTTTATTATAATTAACTCATATTTAAACCTGACTTAAATAAACTTAATGTGAAGCAAAACACATTGTTTACATCGAAAACTTAATTGAATCATGAAAAACCTCCTGTTGACCCAACATGACCTGATCATCTGGTGGTCTTAAGATAAGTCTGAGGGGTTTACAGGATAATTAAAGGGGAAGTGATTTCAACGCACGATCATGACAACTTCTCAGACTTGTAATAAATCCTGCGTGAGTACTAAACACCATTCAGTGCATTGTTTTGGTGTCTGATAAGCCCTTAAACGTATTACTCTGTTACTCCAGCTGGACTTCCTGGATCTTATTTCATTGTCTCATTGGTGCCCTAAACAACATGCAGTCAGGCAGTTTTCAGTCTGAATGGCCAATTACAATTGGATTATGGGTAATGTAGTTGCAAGGTTTTGAGGAGGCAGGCGGGTACAGAATAAGTCTGACAATGAAATGAGTGCAGGATTCAATCTGTGGAGAGTCTTTTTTTTTACAGAATAGGGAAAAAGTGTTCAAAACCAGGCTTGATGAAATATAAAGCTAAACACTCGCCTAATCACTTATGCAAAACTTCAACTGCATCGTCCTTATTTACACTTCACAAACCTTCGGTAACCCTGATCTGTGCTTTTGCAGTCATACTGTCTCCTCGGGGATGGACTAATTAGACTCAATCTGACTGAAGGTTTATTGTTGCACTGGAAGCCTGAATGAGGATGACAGGGCAGAGATGGAGGGATCTCTCTGGCCTCCGGGCTTGTCCATATTCTCCAACAAGGAGGAACAGATTCTCCCCCTCCGCTCCCCTTTTGCAGCCCTCCGATCTTTTCTTGTGTGTCTTTTATTATCCACGTTCGGGTGACTTTGACGTCACAGACTGTCACCACTGTTGCTGAATTACACCAAAGTTTTTCTTTTCGCGTCCTTTGCGTGAGTGAAGGTGAGAGGATGGGAGGTATAAGCCTGGATCACGGGGAGAGGGAGAGAAAGAAAAGAGTGAGGCAGATGATGGATTAACTCCTAGTTTCATGGGACTAGCTGGGGTGTGTGATTTTGTGATGAATGATGTGAGGTGCGATGCTCTGTAAATATTATTCTGTGGTTCACACGGCCGCCACAAAGCGGAGAAACATAGTCTCCGCCGCGTATTCTGCGCATTTTTTCCACCCGAAAATCTATTCCGTTTCATGAAAGAACCGCTTTGCACTTTCGCTCATGAATGAAATATATGATCCATGTTTGATGTGTGATGAGGAGAAAATAGGAGCGTTGGCTCGTGTGTTCCCCGCCAAAGACCCTCCGATGCGTGGATCCTCCTACCCATGCTCAGACTCCTCCCCCTCCGAGCTATCTCCCTCCGAGGCAGCCGAGGCTCGGAAACAGATCACTTTTTAAATCATTCATGAGCACTCCCCGGAAAAGAAAGGCATGCAGAAAGCTGAGGGACCGCAATGAGGAATGTGTCATTGTTCCCCTCATATGCGATGATTTATGACACAATGGTTGTAACTGATTTGATAATCACAGTTTATTTCCCCTCAGAAGGGAAGAAAGTTAAAGTCAGCAATTTCGTCTGTTTTCCTTTCATTCCCCGTCTTTTGTTTCACAGACAAACGTCTCTTTTTTTCATCTCCTCCCTCTTCGATAGATTTTTCTTTTTCTTCTCCCACCTTTCCACCCCTCCCTCTTACTCATCCCATAAATATCCTTTTAAATTCACAAATACAATAAAGAATTCTCCCCACCAGCGCCTCGCCCTGTGCCTTACCCAGCATCTGGTGAGAGGGGAATCTCTTGATACCGCAGCGTGCTTTAAAGCTGAAAAGCATGCTGGGAATTGTAAGTGAGAGAACATGAGGTAGAGGGAGGGTGTCCTTGGAAAGATGGTTTGTTCTCAGTCAGTCACATTAATTAGCATAGCATTATTACAGGCATGGTGTGTTTAAAGAAAAAAGCACACCGGCGTCTTCACCGAGGGACCGCTGCTTTCATTACCAGCATGTTGACGGGTACAGTTAAGCAGCACGCCGATTAGAGTCGGAACGTGAGAGAGAAAATACGGTCTGTTAATGAGGAACGCACCAGCTCACACTGTGATCAGTCCGTTTTTTGATGGCAGGGACCTTCATTACTACTAAAGTGTTGTCCCATCGAGGGGCGTGGAGAGTCGAGAGTCTGCATGCTTTCAGTCCAGCTGAACAGGGTGGCGGGTGATGTGATGGTGATCACCGCTTGGTTCGGTAAGACTTTCAGAATCTTGAGAACGAGTGAGGAACAAAAGCAGGCAGCGCTAATTGACAGATACCTTACAAGCAGAGGAAACTCTCAAAGAGGTGTATAGTTTTGTTGTTAGTGACTGGAAGACTGACGGCAATATTCTGCTGTGCTGTGATTCACCTTCACTCAAGGTCCAATAAGGTGCTTGTTCAAGAGCGTTTGATCTTTTCAGAAGCTCGGGTTGAACTGCAGTTGTTTTTTTAAACCTTCTTCTGAATGCTGTCTTGAAAGTTGAGCTCCGTCCGCTGATGGAGACTCTTTGGTGCGGTGGTCGAAAGCTCTGTATCAAGTGAGTAAGTGGACACTAGGGTCCAACATGTTTTCACCCGTGTCCGTTTGTAGTTTGGTTGGTTTGTCAGCAGGATTGCACAGAAATGACACAACAGGAAACTGAGAATAGACCACTCTAACTTTGGGTGCAGATCTGGATAAAAGGATAGATCTGGGAATTATTTTTTTCTCACTTTCAATAACGTTTTTGAACATTTTTGTACATTTCTTATGGAATAATTCATGGATTTTGATGAAACAGCTTCAGCGTATGTACATGGCTGCTGTCAATGAGTGAGTACAATTTGATGCAGATCCCAGATCTGGTGAGCTTAAATTAAGGTTAAGCAGTCAGGTAGTAATTTTAGAGGGATTCAGGACTATCGCATTTGATGTTGGATTAGGATCAAATTAACTGTTTTCAAGGTCAAACTCAACCTGTGATAATAAACCGGTGATGAAGCCCATTTTTATTGGGTTTATTTGAGCAGATTGTAACGTGACATGAAAAATAAATGTACAAGCCTGCGGATCATTTGTTTAAGTTGTAATGCTTATAATGCTGCTGGACTGCGGATTTCCTTGTGAAGGACTCAGGTCAGATTTTACGCGAAAGTCTAGAGGATGTGACTTTATGCATGTTCTCGAGTGCCTCGTCTCCACTTCGCTAACAAAGAGCAAAGGCAGCTAAAGTTGTCTTAGAGATGGAGCCGCTAACATGAAACTAACGACCCGCGTCCAACACACATAGAAGTTCCACAGAGCCTCTTTAAGCCGATTTAAACTGATTTAAACTTTCCACAACAGAATGCATTCGGCAGGAAACTGCGTTGTGATTGATTAGGAGCTAAATTATTTCCTGTTTTAATAATCAGTAATGTTTTTGTGAAAAATGTTTGATGCTACATTCCACATTCTCTTTTTCAGTTCTGGCAGTTGTCAAGATTTGTCGCCTTTGTCTTAAGTGAAGTAAACTGGATCTCTTAATGTTTAACTTAAAAGGCATCGTGTTTGGCTATAGAATATTTCGATTACATTTTCGAGTGTTCCAAACATCATTCATGCATCAAAGAAATAATTGCCAATTTCATTAATAATGATGCCTATCAGCTACAGCTATAGTTTGATTTCATGTATCTCTATTAATCAGTCGTGCTTATGTCACCAAATCTCCCCAAACTTGAAACCTGGTACAAAGCTGCACATCGTTTTCTCATCATCCTCATCAATGGTACAAGAAAGTGCAGCGTGATTGATCAGTGGCCACTGCAGTATTTCTTTAAGTCCTAATTTTAGCCCCTAAATGGAAAACATTTGAAGACTTGTGCTTCATTTGTGAACAACGTGCAGGGTTCTCAATAAATATCAAGTTCAGTAACTACACTTTCATAATAAAGCTGCAACCAGAGGTCATTTCATAGTTGCAAAATAGTGCTGGGCCTCAGCTACAGAGCAGCATCGTCAGATATGGATCTTTCTCCAGGAGCAATTAATTTATAAAGAGATTATTAAGCAGAAATATCATAATTACTGAATACATTCGGAGCGCTGATCAACTATGTCCTCTGTATTTTTTTTTTTTATTTTTTACTTTTTTCACAAAGACCCCCAAGTTTTAGTCCTTGTACTAATTGTCTTGCTAACTGCACTGTTGTGTTTTGAAGCTCTCCTTCCCTCCATACCCCCTTCTCCTTTCTCTGTTCCTCTCTCCTCACCTCGTCTCCTCGGGCATCTCTCTTTCTCTCTATGACTAATGATGTTCTTTCTGTCTGAAGGTTTTAGCGGGATAATTATATTAACCCCTGTCCTCTGGCTGATCCCAGCTCAGCTTCTCTTCCCCAGGCATCCTCCCCTCCACAGTCTCACCGGAATTAAACACTAATACACACATGGCTGTACAGGAGCGGTTGTATGTTTGTTTTCTACGTCTGCATGAGTGTGTACGTTTCTGTGAGTTTTCTGAGACTTTCTGCTAATTAGTTTATTATTTAAACAGGGGGGAATAGCAGTTAAGAAAATCTGGGAAAGTTGGTTAATTAATGGTGCAAAAAAAAAAATTAGGTGCAAAGGTGAGGAAGGGCGGAGGCCGATTTATAACAACACGCGATCGCAAATTACAGGTTCAAGAGTTTGTTCGGCGGGTGTACCGTCTCAGAAAGAATGGTACTCGGTTCTCTAAAGTTTTTTCATTCCAATGTGCACACACAGAGAGATCCAACAAAGATCCACAACACCCCTGGGGGTCTGAAGACTCTGTGGGGGACTGCACAACAGGAAGAACCTCCCACCAAACCCCCATGTCGTCCCAGAGTTTCTGTCTCCTCATCACTTTTTCATTCCTCTCATCGCCTCCCGACTCCCTTTACTTCTCCTTCCTCGTTTCATATCTTAAATAAGAGGAGGATGTATAATAACGTCCTGCCCTCCAACTCACGCCCAATTTCCTCTCTCCCCAGGTGTTACTCTTCGCTGGTAGTGTTCATTAAAACACGTTCAGCAGCAGTAAGGACTCTGCAGGGAGATTACATTCTAATATCCAACACAGTTAAACAGTGATCTCAGGACGATCAGGGCTGTAGATGAAGCGAGGGCCAGACTCTCTTTCAGCGGAGGGAGCCTCAAGACGCAGTGACAGGGCTTGCGTCAGTAAAGAAGCGTGTCAGCCCATTCTGCAACATTCATGCTGCATCACGCTGCATGAATATTACAATGCTGGCGTGCGGAGTCTTAAATTACCACCCGCCAAGTGCCAAATGCCAGTAAAATATGTCTTGTGTGGATGAATTAATAAGGGTCACGCATCACAGTGGTCAGTGACTTTCCAGATTGCATCTATTGTTAGGTGGTAACATTCAGCATATGTTATTTATAGGGCAATAAACGTCATTTGTATTATGAAGAGCCAAGCAGAGAAAATTAGGTAAAATTGCTGATTTTGCTGTTGCTATGCTTACATTCTTATTTTGCACAAGAAAGAATGAAACCATTTTTTTGTGATTTGTTTGACACAGAACCAAACAGAAAAAAGAAATAAAATACACAAAACCAGGTAATGTTTTCCATGCAAATACAGTGCATAAAGTAATATACAACAGAAAGTTACTCACAGGCCCAAAACAAAGCAAAGAATTGTCCATGCATGCCCAGATACTGTGTGCTCCAAGTGTCTTTAGCCATTGTGGACATTTCCGTAATGTCCTAACAGGTTAGAATCACCTGTGCTTAGTCACAATCTGGTAACGTATTACTTACATAATGTGTACAAAAAGCCACTTTCAAGACATGTATCAACACACACCACTTCCTTGCAGCTCATACAATTAATAAAAGGACTCCAGATCTTTAAAGATGTAGAGTGAGACTAAGATATGCAGTACCTTAATCTCAGGAAACCCTATCACTGAGCCATTTCTTTAAACAAGGGGTGAAGCCCAGTGCTTAAATGAGCAAGGAAGTTATTTACAAACTGTGTCTTATCCTCATAAACAAAGTATCACTGGAAACAGCCAGGGTGACAAAATCCTTTGAAAGCTGCACATTAATTACCCCTGCAGTTTGAAAAGCCAGCAAAAACAGTCCACTGTTACACAGCTGGCGTGTAACCCACACCTGAACTGTTCTAATATAGCTCTCTCTTTCTCTCTCTCTCTCTCTCTCTCTCTCTCTCGCGCACATGCGCACACGCACACACACACACACACACACACACACACACACACACAGAGTCTCTGCTGTGCTCCTGAGACTGGTCCTCTGAGGTCTGGACTGGAGAACAGGATGTGCCCGGGCTCCATTATTTAGTTATTTGGCCCTGTGCATATAGCGCATACTTCATGGAGCAGGTAGCGCAAAGTGGGCCTGACTCTGCCCGCTGCTTTTTTACACGGCTAGAACCGACCAATCAGAGAGAGGCTCTCAGGTCTGGAGCGCCGGCCGGGCATGCACGCAATAGCCATTTACTGTATCCTGTGTAAATAATTTACTCATACGCTTTAGTCACACACAATCTCTCTCTCTCTCTCTCTCTGTCTCTCTCATCCATCCGTCTATCCCGTGCAAAAATCACAAACTAAAAAAGAAACACTGTCAAACTCATACAGAGCAAACTGTGCTAATATAATGAATCATCCCACATACACACCGGGGAGGTCACACATCCACTTACACTGCATCGTACACACCCCCACACACACACAGAGTACAGACACACACAGGGTGTGGATTTCAAAGACAATCAAGGTCATTCTAGCGCTGTGAATAATTTAAGATGTCTGTTTGTTGGACTTTTCACTCATCTTTTTTTACGCCACAATGCACACAGTGACCTCTCTACACCAAACGTATGACGAGCGCATGTACAGTACAGTATATTCGGAAGTGTGTTTATCAAATGGTTGACCCTCAACTCCTGGTCTCTTCAGCTCTGTTAGATGCTCCTGAAGAAATAGTTTTCTCTCTTTGATGGCTTTTGGGCCATCAATCCATCCATTATCCTTTAGGTGGCTGAGGGGGTGCTAGAGCTGATCCTAGCTGACACAGGGTGACTAATTTCACTAACTGTTAAATGAAAGTTAAATGCTTTGATTAGTTGACTAGTCTCACGTAAGAAAACACCCAGAAAACAGTCAAAATTGAGCATAATTCAATCTATGAGGTTGACCTTGAGAAAAATGTGGCATACATGAGTCATTTTAGACCGTAAATCACATTTTTGACAAACAAATTGTATTTTAATAGCGTGAGTACTGCGCATTATCTTACAAAACATGACATCCACTCACAAAACAACAAATAACAGTGATTGTTAAATCAACTAGTCAACTAATTGCTAGAGTGTGTAGAAAGAGATGGAGGAGGAAAAGGGAAAGACAGGATGAGAGGACAGAGACAGGAAATGTCTCCAAAACCTTTGTGGTCTCTGCTGTCAACAGCTGCCATTAGAAAATGACATGTAATGAGCTCGGGTGGAATGATTTGTTTAAAAAGTGTCACCAGTCGTGTTATTAACGACTGGTGACAGAGAAGGGTTGATGGAAACGTGTGGAGGAACTGTTATGGTTATGGAAAGAGGCACGGTGTGATTCGCGCTCAGCACATGATCGCAGGGGGAGGTCAGTTATAGATTACCTGTTTAGTCTGGGGGGAGAGAGCACACACGTGAGAGAAAGGATGGATGGTGGAGAGCAGAGAGAACGTTTGAAGAGACTCCCCTGCTACGGGAGCCTGCACTCGAGGAAAATCGATCCCCTCCCTTCAGAGAAAGAAATTTATGAAGCTGGAACATAAACGCAGTCATGTCCAATTAGCTGCTCGGAATTTACGAGGCGAGGCAGGGGGAGGAAGTGGGAGGGGACGAAGTGATAAAGACTTCAGAAGAAGCCAATAAGGCGTGCCGCTGATCAATGATCCCGGCTTCATGCTACTCCCACTCCTCGCACGGTCACTGCCCGCTTCGCTTGGGATACGCTGTGTTGGAGGGCTCGTCCTCTCTGCAGGCTGTCCTCCACAAATCAGGCTTCAATTTATGGACACACTTAAATATGACCTCAACACATAAAAAACACTCTACTTTCACTCATATTTCACATCTTATATGGGTAATCCACTAAAGGCCCAATTGCCTGGCTAAAATTACATCTACTCCATGTCCCTGTCTCTGAAAAATCACAATCTATGAATGTGCAATAATCAAAAAACATGACAAATCTCTTGCTTGACTGAAAAGTCAACTCGGAGCACTGAAGGTTTCAAGGTTCCACACTACACTGCTGCAAGTTGCACAACGGATCACGATTGGCTTTCAAACTAGTTGTCCAATCCATTGAAGTCAAGTCAGAAAGTTGAAGGTTCCAGACTCACAGTCCAAATACATCCGAGTGCATCTGCTTGAGAAAACACTGACGCCCGCAGCAGCTGATTTAACAGATTCAGACACACTTAAAAAGAGTTGAGTGGCGTAGGCTAATATCGCATAATCTCAAACCATGAATGCCTAATAGATGTGGAAATGATGCAGCTGCTCTGTCTTGCTTCCAATTTTGCCCAGTGGCCACCTGTGGTGCTGCAGCAAAAAGTCCCCCAGCGACCTACAAACTGTTGACAGGACAGTTAAACTGCAGGCAAGGTCAATTATCACTCTTTCTACTAGGAATTTGAATTCGAGCTGAGAAAAGCAACTTAAAAATCACAACTTATAGTCAATGGGCAGAGTGAGACTCCTGGGCGGTGCTGGCAGAAACTCTTGTGAGCATATTCAGCGGGCTGCATAACCAGGAATAAACCCAGAAGCGCAAGAACTTTTTTGGCGAGCAATTCTCATCGGACTGAACAAACACCATCTCTGGGTTCACTGTGTAGTTCCATTTAAAATCGATGTGGCAATCTCTTCTATCAAGCCAACTCGCTGTCGGAAAGAAGAGAGTGGGAAAGTGCAGCTGGAACTGATGTATCAAAAATTCTGCATCAATATGATTGTTTTGACAGCACTAGTGGAAGAAAACTCTAGATGGACCTTGTCCAAGTTTCCAACTCAGATTTCCCACTTGATTGGACATCGATTGCACTTTTCCATGTTGGACGTCTTAACAGGAAAAGCTGCAAAAGCACAGGTGTGACCAATAAAGTTAATAATGGCTGCATCCCATTAAGGTGAGCTAGTTCCAGGGCTCTGGTGCTGAGCATGCTCACTCGCTGAATTGGCTTACTGGGACACTTTGTTGTTAACCTTATTGGTCACACCTGCGCCTTTCCTGCTTTGACCAGTCAACACTTCTGCCTTGAAAAGGGTCTATTGCGGCATGAGGTGAGCACAGAGAAGGTCACAAAAAAGAAAAACACATTTTTGAGCAGAGCGGGACTTTAATCCTTGGGACTGAGAATGAACTTGAAGAAGAAAAGTGTCCACCACAGTGTGCAACCTCAAAACTTTTTTTATTATGCACTTTACAAAGGTGGTGCTAATGTATTTTTATTGCGTTATAGTGTAATTTCCTGTCCATTTCCCTGCTGTTTTATTCATCCCCCTGTGCGTGGACCTCCATGTCATCAATCAGCCCTGGTTTGGATGTTACGTCTTCCTCTCTCTGACAAAAGCACTGACACTCATTGCCCATTAGTCTCCCAGTCCACTATTACTGCAGCAGGTTGTGTAGCCCGCTGTGTGTTTTGTGGTATCAGGGGAGGAAGTTGCTGCGAGTAGCGAGCGGGCCTTCTCAGTGACGGCTGATCGAACACAGAGCGGAGGAGGAGGGAGATCTCCTGCTGGGTCAGAGCTGCATCAATGCGGTCTGTCATCACAGGTTAGAGCACGTCAGTGCGGACCCTCCCCTCAGCTCCTCCTCCCGAGTCTCGGCACCGTAGTCGGGAGAGGCAGGCTGACTGTCAGGGCTTTGACACAACTGCCCTACTCCCTGCTGTACTGACTGCTCAGCCCACCCGCATCGTCCCGACCCCCCCTGTTTTCCCCTCCACCCACTCCTCTCAAACATCCACAACCCAATTTACCCAACGCACTCCTCAGTGAGCACTGGTGCAACGGGCAGTAGCAAAGGGGCTAAAAAGGGGTAAGGCCGCGTGGACAGACAAAGGGGTGAAGAAACACAGAACGAGATGAAGGATAAAATAGGGGATCAGAGAGGAAGAGCGAGAAGGAAAAGACTGGAGGTCTGGAACGGTTACAGTGGGTGGAATCCGGGAGCAAAAAGTTAAAAATACAGTGGGAGGAGAGAGCAAAACAGAGAATAAAAGAGAGGCAGTGATAGCTGTGTCCCCGGAGAGGAATAGAGGACTAGGCGTCGTCTACAGTAAAGAGACAGATAAAGCCCCATTAACTGCTGCTTCCAGCTGCTTTCTCAGGCTCCGCCACCGCATGACTCCCCCTTGATGTTTGTTTATCTTTCTTATTATTTATTCCCCTAATTGCCGCGTCTCTGCTGTCTAAAACAGGCAGCCCTCGTATCATTAAACACACAGAGTCGACATGACTTCACAGAGACGGACGGGCGAGGAGGCTGGACAGAGAAACACACAGACACAGTGAGGCTGGCAGTGACGGCATCGATCAGATAAATACCACATGCATACAGATGTGGAGATAATAAATCTTACCTCCGCTAGTTAAATTTCTGGTGTCCCCCCCCTCAAAAAAATGATGACAATAATGACGTGCTGATCAGGAACGATTTATCAAAAAAATAATGGGTGCACATACTCAAAGCAATACGGTAGAAAAAATCTTGAGTATGTCTGGACTTTATGCAACCTTGAACTAACATCTGGATCCTGTATCAGACAGTATAAACGTTCTGGCACAAAAAGGCATGATCTGATTTCACAGTGCTGGTGTTTTTCATGGAAATAAGTAATAAATGAGGCCCCAGGGCATCACTGGAACTGCCAAATTACGTTTTTGAAACAAAAAAATATGCACATGGGAGAAGTTATCATTTCAATCACGAGTTCAACGTTGCGAAAAGGCTCGGTTTTCTTCGACGTGTCAAAATTCTGTCCAACAAGTCATAAACAACAAATTATACTGTTCGTCCATTCCCTCGAGAGGGACACGTGTTTTCTGATCTGACATCACTGTCGGCAGGATAACATTGGCATTTTTACATTTTTTGGGGGATGAAGGTGTAGGCACAAAAACAACTGGGGTAGGGTTGGGAAAAGATCTTTGGGTTTGAGTAAAGTTTGGGTAAAATAACAGCAGTCATGTATTTTTTTTTTAAAGTTGCCTGTCTAGAAACAACAACAGTGTTTTGTTGACACCATCTATCCAACTCCAAACTCCTCCCTCTGTGTATAATAACTTCACCAGACTTCTTCCTTCACTCCCAAAGGACGTTGGTCGGAACTCCTATGGCTCCTGGAGGGCTTTCGTCGCCTGAATGTAAACATTTGCTGGAACAACGGATGCTCTCGTTTTTCTTTGGAAGACAGTCTCCAACAGACTGATAAACAGAAGTATCGACCCATAATTACACCAGCTAATTAAAACACCACCTTGCGTGTGTGGTTTCTAATGCAGACTGGAATACATTTGAATCACTTATTTCCTTCTGTTCCTCGACTCTCCTTTCTCGTCCCGGCTTCCTCTTGCCCTTGTTTGTCTTTTCCTCCTCTCACCTACTCTCATTTCGCCACTCCACTTTCTCTCTCTCTCTCTCTCCAAGTAAATAGACAGGGTTGTGATGGATCCAGCTGTCCCGTCTTAACTTCCTTCAGCTCGGAGCAGCTACTCCCACTTTGATGACTTTGCAGTGAAGGCAGACATCTTGCACATTAACATATGATTGTGCCCCATGTATTATTTGTGTGTGGAGGGACCAAAGAAAGGGATCGAGAGAATTCCCAGTGCAAGCTGTCATCCGAAAGAGCGATAGCTAAAGGGACACGGCACTCGAAAAGTCGGAGTGTCACACCATTCGTGCGGAAGGAGTGCAAGGCTGGGAGTACTCTCGGTCTGTGCTGTGTTGCAGAAGTCGGAAAAGCAGGTCAAGGGGATGGAGGTCTTTAAAGTTTCAACCTGCAAGACTTAAAAGAATTACATTTACAATATCAAAGTGTTTAGTTAATATTAAGAAGCCAGTGATATTTCATCAATGGATCATGACGCTCATCTACTCATTCTGGCTTTAATCTCGGGGCGTGTCAACTGTCCAGATAATTGACCAGAGGGAGGCCATTTCCTCCCGCACGCTGAGCCATTAGGCCAGCGAGACACAACCTGCCGTCGAAAATCACTCTGTTCCTCGGTATTGATTTTTAAACTACAACTTTTTAGATCCTGCACTCAGCGGCGCTTCCACTTTTTTTTTTAAGATGGGACAGATGAGATTTATCACCGAAGATGCGGGAGATGAGAAGCAGTGATACGTTCGGCGCTGTCAGTCACTCAACGCAGGCATTAGTCACCGTGCCTCAGCTTCTCTGATCTGTTGTCTGTCATCGCCGCTCTCAGACAAATGCATCACGATCACACGGAGAAGCGGAACCACACACACACCTGTCTCCGTTTCACGCGCGCTCACTCTCTCTCTATTTCCTCCATGAAAAAGAGATGTTCAATTTCCCTCCCCGCTAAGTGGACAGCTCGCGTCCTTCAGAAAGCATGCAGGATACAAGGCCTTGTCGGAGGATGGATTCTTGCTGGCACGTCCTGTCAGCTCGTCCAGGTGATCAGAGAGAAACGTGGGTAATTTATAGGACTGAAAAGCAACAATGTGATATGAGACACAGCTCAACATGATCGAGTGTCTCCGTTTTTTTTTTTGCCTGTGATGCTTCCCGCATGCTTTTAAAATTTCAGTCATCGTTATTCTGGGTGTAAAGTAATGTGGAGCTACGGTTTGGGTTGAAAGGGTCGACAGCTTAAACCGGAAAAAAAAATAACAAACACAACAAAACTGATGAGAAAGTGCAGATTAGTGTGAGGAAGGAAGATTGAAGTAGTCATCTTGCCAGAATACAGGGGCCATTCTTTGAATATTTGATGCATACGGATAGCTGTTCACTCCAGTGGAACAAACTGGATTGGAGTCCAGTCGCTCATCTGGAAAAGGCTGTAATTTGAAGTCGTCGCTGCGGAGTGTCCTTAAGATCCTCATTTCCTTCCCAGCAGAACTTCAACCTCTGGATTAGCCCACCTGGGCCCTGCCCTCTGCTGAGGTCGAATGCGTATGCACACAAACGTCTATGCAGCTTTCACACACACACGCACGCACGCACGCACACACACACACACACACACACACACACACACACACACACACACACACACACACACACACACACACACACACACACACACACACACACACACACACACACACACGCATACTCAGACACTTGAATTTCACAGGCAATAATTGTAAACAACAATATGCTTGGAAATGGAGGAGTATTCAATTTTTTGGAGAGTGTAATCATTTTTTTCCCCTTGTTTACGTCCTGCTCTTTTTTCCATTCTTCAGGATTATTTAGAAATGCCATTTATCTTCTGATAGTGCCCAATGAAAGATGTCAGAGCTCAAGGTGACATCTTCAGATTTCTTGTTTTTACTGACCAACAGTCCAAATCCCAAAAAATATTGAGCACACCATCACGTGTGATGGAGGAAAAGCAACGAGTCCTCATATTGGAGAAGTTGGATCATGTGAATTTTTGGTGGTTCGTGTTTGAAAATCAAATTAGCTGACAATTAATTATCTGTCAAAAAACTGTAAAATTTCCGCATTGAAATTTATATTATCCCAAATGTTTCTTGTATTGTTCAAATCCAGAGATATAAGAACACTATTTTAAGGTAAAATTGAATATGTTTAGTCAGGAAGAAAGTCAGGAAACGTGACTAAAGGTAACAGGAATAAACATCGGTCACATCAGGAAGCTTTTTCATCGGCCATAGTGGTTCTTCAACCATGAAGAAAACTCCCATGATCCCACACAATGGTAGAAAATACACTTACTTGACTACTTGATGAATCCATTAATAGTTTCAGCAGTCAATGTTTAATATTTTGTGAAAATAGTTTGATTCATTTTAAGCACTTCACTCAGTCGTGGTGTAGGTTGTAAATTAAATGAGATCAGAATCAGATGGATTGGCAACTGTACAAACGGCACTAGCAAACATCAAAATAGAAATGGGGGCTGTAGCTTTGCCAGGGATTTATGAGAGAGGACTGAAATGGAGACCAAATAACATTCACTCAACATAGTAAACCTGACAAACTGTGATAATTTTCTTTATATGAATGTCAACTCAGCTCATTAATCTTGAGCGCATCTCATACATATTTGTAGGTGTGTTTTAACTTTTTATTTCTGCTCTCTACATACACCAAACATACAGTGTAAATGAACACATACACCCATACATATATGATTTATTTTCTCTCTCTGTGTGTGTCAGGTATACAGTGTAATTTACAGAATCTGCTCGGTAAAGAACAAATCACGTTCTTTGTAAGACTTTAATACTGCCGTCTTAATCTTGTTTCATCTTGTTTAACATACATTATTTTGATGCAATTCACCTCCAAGAGACAGTTCGTGTTCTGTCACGAAGAGATCGTTAGCACTTGCGCTCTTCTCTTTTCCTTCCATGGTGTGACGCTCGTGTAATATCTAGCATTATTAACACAGCAATTACAACTGGAGTGAGATTGTGACTTTCATTTGTCATCTCATCTCACCTCTGCTATCTGCTTTTTTCTCCTTTTGTTTAAGGTGTAAGTGTAACCTCCATGCCTCCCAGTGCCTGCTGCAGGACGGGAACCTCCAGTGCCAGTGTGAACACAACACGACGGGCCAGGACTGCCAGCGCTGCAGGAAGGGCTTCAAAGCCAAGTCCTGGAAGGCTGGTTCCTACCTGCCAACGCCCAATGGAACCCCCAACACCTGTACGTGCCCACAACATGTTTATCTGTTCCTGTTGTGTTGATCTTACTCATCAATCTGCAACACAGTTAGATACAATGCTGCTGACTCCTTTCATATGCCTGAGCTATCGATGTCTGTCAGCTTGCTTTACTGTATCACGCGTGGGTACTGGACTATTAATTAATCAAGTTAAAATTGCAAAAGGAGATGTGTCCCAGGAGAGGCCTCAGTGTCTTGACACTGCTGCAGATTTAGGATGATTCATTCTGCATTGAAAAGGAGAGTTCCTCATCTGCTTTTCTTTCCAAGACTTAGATGAGGAGGCAGATATCACTCTCACGTTTGTACGGGAGATGAGAAGCTAATGCGAGCAGCCACTTAGCTTAGCTTAACGCAAAGAAACTACTAACCCCACATACAGTATGTCTCGAACTTGACTCTCTTCTGATAGAAATATCTGGCTGTTAAGCTGCTAAACTCTCCACTATGTTCAGTCTCCAACCAGCAGGTAGTCTACGGCAGGTTTATCAGAGCTTTTTCAGTGCAATGAGTCAATGAGGGCCGTGGAAATAGAAACCAAAACAGCAAAGTGTCCAGCCTGTAAAATCAAAACACTGAGCTGAAAGATGCTAAAATGCTTGATAAGGCAAGGCAACTACGATTATATTCACTATTGATACATCTGCCAGAGAAAAAGGGTAAATCTTTACATTTAGAAGCTAGAAACAGAAAAACAACTGATACATTAAATTTAATATCAAAATAGTTGGCATTTAATTTTCTTGACCAATATATTAATTATTTGACTAACTAACTGTTTTAGTTCTGTTGTCACCTTAAAGAATATTGAATAGTGCAGCTTGAAGATAATTAATTGAATAAGTTTAATGGTTGCCTCAGTTAGCTGACACAGGTGTCTTTGCCCAGCGTCTTTTACATTCCCTTAGTGCCCTATTAGCTGCTAGCATCCGGTGGCCTGTTAGCTAATGTCTGGAAGCTAGAGAGAAGGTGATCGATCATTACATTATATTTTTTCTTTTAAAATGAATATGCAATGTTGGGCAATAACACTGCAACATTTTTGGGCTGTTTCACCATACACTACACACAATACACAATACATGTGATTGCAAATGCTTTATACACTATTTATTAAGCAAATGTTTACTTTTAAAGTTGCAACTGATGTTTGTAAACCTTAAAAGTTGGCAAGTAAAGCATTTCATGCGTGCTTACAGTGAAATAACTATTATATATATGCATTATCTATTATTAATTTAAATATCACGATATTTCTGACCAAACGTCTCAAAACCGATATTGTGACAATGTTGTCGGGGTGACTTTTGGTACTTTCACAAATTATTAACAAAATTAGATTACAAAAGTTCAGAAAATTGCATCATTTTACTGTATTTCAACCAGGAAATACCGGGAAAACACAACACTCACGCCATATCACGATATAATGATATCCAAAATCTGAGTTGATATATAATCAAGCTAACGGTAAAATATATCGCCCAACCCTAACGCAAGGATTTGTATTAATATATTTATGCCAAGTAATTTAATGACTTAGACTTTCTTTTATTGTCATTTGAATTACACTTTACAGTGCAATGGGAACGAAATTTAGTTTCAATGGCTGAGCATAGTGCAGGATAAAAAAACAACAGCATGTAAATTTCGGACGTTGAAAAGTAGGATGGAGGGAAGCGGCGTTCTCTGCGGATTCGCCTCCAGCCCACCTGTTAGCACCGCTAGACAGCCGCGCCTCCGTCCTCAGTAGCAACGCCTCCGCTTGCTCCTCTGTCGGCTTGTGATGCTAGGAACGTCCATAGCAACTAGGTCTTGTCGGCATAGGTCCCTAAATCAGTTTCCAGCGATTCGGCGTGAGGCTCTGGGAGGTGAGCTAACCGTCCTCCTGCTGCTAACACTGGGCGAACCTCAGTAATGTCGCGGCTGGACCCGAGTGAATATCCGCCGAATATCCAACATAAAACTGACTTCACCACAGTCCGTTGACCTGTCACCTCTCGCATACACTGGTTTCATCATTACAGAAAACTACTGTGATTGGTGCGTTGCGGCCAGAAGATTGTAGTTTTTGAACGATCGCAGACAAAGTAGGTTGTGACAGTAACTTGTGACCTTTCCACGCACACTGTGCGTCGAAATCAATTTCCCGGTTCACACATACATTTTTTTAGGGGCAAATGCGAATGAAATGCCCGCACTGTAGAGCCCTGCTATGGATATTTTTGATGGGGCTCTGTGTAATGTCTGTGTACTACTGGAAGGCTTTCATTATTTTATGTTAGCAGACTCTATTTCTAAACTAACGTTAGCAACGTTAACTCGCTGAGACGAGGCAAATGAGAACATGCTTTAAGTCACATCCTTTGGACAGCTGCGTAAAAATCTGACCTGAGTCCTTCACAAAGAAATCCACAAACGAGAGAGAGATGGGGAAGTTCTAATTTTTTGCTCCACATTACAATCTGCTTACATACAGCCACTAAAAAAGTGAATAAAATATGCAAACTTGTACGAATTGTTACCTAGAGAGCCCCTTTTTAAAATTACAATCTCGTATCTTTCTTGATGAAAGTTTTCTCTTCAGTCTGTGGGTCTTGACAGGAAAGCTGAATCAAGGGAAGCAACTTGAAAAGAAAGGAGGAGTGCTGCCGAGTTCTCTGAGTTGTCGTCACCTCAGTGCAGAGAGCAGATCAGAGCCGTGTGACAACGTGGGAGTGTGCGTGGGGGGAAATCCTCTTGGAGAATGCAGCCAGCTACAGTAGCTAGCTATGATAAAATAATAATCTAGGGCAGCCCCTCCCCGGTTCTCTCCTTTCAAACCAACACACTCACTGCACAGCCGGAGAGGGACTCTCACACGCACACACACACACACACTCACACACACCTGTACCTGCACACACACATTGCAGAGAATGGCTCTATTTTTTATTTTTTTTTATCATGTCGTTGTTTCCAGCCCACTTCTAATGGTACTGACACACCTTCAGAGCACATTACCACTCTTTCAAGCTCCTGAATCCCATTAGTGGAATTTAAAAATTAAAATGTTTGCAACTTGCTCAGTTGAAATGCTACACACAAAATGGCTCACGAAACATTTTGGTCTCTACAGATTGCATTATGCATGCCGAGCTAGGCTAACTATAAATACAATCCGGGAAAAATGTGCAAGAAAAGCAAAAAGTTTCGATTCAAGCGTAGCAAAGTGGTTGGGCTCCTTTAAAACATACATATATGATGAGGACCTCCGAATGTGAGGGTTCGGCGGAGGAGTAACAGGTTAAATTAGGCGGCCCCATCCCAGTAATTACTCCAGGACTTTGAGTGGTGGTCTACAACAAGCACTTATTTAGCAGAGTCGCTCTTAAGGTCTCTCTGCCACCTGAGTCTGATGAACGAGGCAGAGTCAAGTCTTTAGGCAAATTGACTGCATAAATAAACAAGTTCTCATCTCCTCTTTCCTCTTCTTATTCTCTTCCAGGTACAATTGCTGGTTCACCCTCCGGTTCTAGTAAGTAATAATGCAAAGCAAAGCATGACTATTCCACTCTCTCTTCCTGTGCCGTCCCTTTTTGTTGCATTGTTTGGTTGGAGATTTAAGTTTCAACCCCATACCGTTTCCTTCTGTATGTCTCCTAAACTCTCTCCCCCTCTCCTGTGATGTTCAGCTGGCTCTCTAGTCAGTCGTTTCTCTTTTCCTGCATCTCCTCTCTCGGTGCGGCAGCCTGGGCCCTGTGTGCTTCATTATTAATAGGCCTCTCTGTCGCCATGTCCTTTCATCACAGCACATCACACTAACCTGCACAGGAGGAATTCTTCCACAGCTCTGCTTTTTCTTATTTAGACTAAAGACAGTGCTGTTGATGGATTGAAGAGAAAAAAGGGAGGGATGAGCGAGGGCTGGGTGAGGATGGGTGGTGGATGGAGCACAAACGGAGAGCTTAAAGAGAGAGGGAGAGATGGAAAAAGGGAGGAATGGGTAGAAGGATGTTGGCATATGTTAGTGTGTTGTAATGCAGTGTGATTCTGGGTGAGGAGCTCGGGGAGGCAGGAATAAAAGGGAATTTGATTAGGGATTCTCTCTGTGGAGAGGCTCTCAGCCTCCGAGCTGTTAGACAGAAACGATCGGCAAAGTGGCAACATCAACCCTGACAGCACTGGGCTTTTCTCCACATGGCCGGACAGTAAAAGGCTGATGCATGGATAGACTGAGCAATTGGACTGCACTGCAGAAGTCTGCAGAGTCTCCTCTCACAATTACATACAATTGTTTGGTTATGTGGAAAAAATAATGATTATATGGTTTAGCAAAGAAAGGAATGGTGCCTGCTAATGGGCTGATAATGAGTTCGCTGGTTCGGTCTCAAGTGCCCACAGATTTTAATTTAAGAATCTCACCTGTGTTGCTGAATAGCTACAACGTCAGCTTCATCTGTGACTCCTGAAGCTGAGGAGGACACAGGGGGTGAAGCTAAAGTTGAAGCTGAAGGTGAACCACAGGGTGAGCCCGAAGGTGTGGGTGGACACGAGGGTGCCTCAACCATCTCTAAAGCCAAGAAGGTCCCAGCTGTTTCCCATGAGTCGCACTTTGGAGCCACTGAGGAAGGTGTGGAAAAGTAGATTAGCCATAGAGGTAGAAACTGAGTAGATTTAACACAGAATTATATTTTGATCTTTGTACTCAACTCCACTACATTCATCTGACAGCTGTGGTTACTCTGTAGATAAATGTTTTACATACTGCAAACACTGCAGATATATCCATCTTTTTATTAAGACAAGCAAAAAATGTCTTCCACTGCAGTGGTATAATAACGATAGAAGTCAACTGATACCATGAATTTTACAAATGATTTTGTCATTCTGTCAAGATTCTCACATTTATTTCCAGAAAATGTCTTAAACTCCCCTGCTAGCACCTCATAAGTTCATCAATCAGCGCCCTATAGCTCATTTGTTTAATCTGTGCAAAAAATTGAAGTAAAAAAAATTACAATTTGCTGCAAATTCCCAAAGCCAAGACATAGTACAGAACAGATGCCCCTGCTGGATGGCAAATTGATGGTTTTATCCTTAGTGAGCTTTAGAGGTGCTACTAGGGAGAGTTTCTGTGTTTTTCCCAGTGAACAGAGCCAGTTTCCAGTTTCTGCATTCAGTAAAGCCAACAAACTGTGTCTCTAGCTTATATTTGACAGACAGAACTAAACTGTTGAACTTTTCAGTAGAGCCCGATAGATATATTGTTCTTTCCATATATGTTGTCCTGCACTTTTAACAGAACTAGAAGTGCAGATACTAATGCTTGGGGAAATTTCTAGTTATTAAACTCTGAGTTAAACTTTTTCAGTGCAATGATGTTATTTCAGACAATAAAGTTTATTGTTAAACTGTAAAAAATAGTGTCCGTCAATCAAGATATAAATATTGCCGTAGAGGCGGTTTTCCCTCACTGGCCACAGCTGATCAGATGATACAGTAGTGTGGAGACTAGTGACAAAGTAAATGTGTGTCTGTGGATGTGCTTATAGACGCTGATGAGCCGTGTGTTTGTGTTTGTGTCTGTGTGTATTTATCATACATAATTCATCCAGCGACTTACTGGAGGTCTTCAGATGTACATTTGCTGTTTCCCCCGCCCTGCGTGTATCTCTGACGTTAATGTCAGACGTGGGCTGTCCCGTCTTGACTGAGAGCATGTCAAACCATAAGGACATTCAGACTTTATTTGTTCTGACTGACTGGCTTTAAACAGCCCGGGATGGATGTGAACAGATTCTGTCAGACGCCTCGATGTACAGTAAAGTGGACTTCAAACCCTGACGCGCCCGCATGCTAAATTTAAACCTGCTGTCTTGGTAGCGGCAGCGGACCTCTCATGTTCCACCAGAAAAGCACTTAGGACGAGGGAGGAGCTGGGATTTCGGCACGGCTGTGATGTCGTCAGACTTTTTTTTTTCTTTTTGTCTGAAGGAAATCCATTAAGAGCGGTCGTTGAACAGCGCAGCACTTTTGTTGTTTGGCTTACATCAGTAGGGAACTCAAAGAAATCACTGATTAGTTTTGATTTAGAAGGGGCTGACAGAAGCTTTAACGTTGTATAAGCAGAGTTACAGTCCTGTGTAAGCTGTTTTTTAAAGCCCGCTGCAAAGGACACAAACGTCACAGAGCACCACATTGTTACATAATGGGATCATTTTAATTCGATTTTACATCCATAACAGGGCTGCACTAGTGATTACTGTCATAAATTCATCTTCAGATACATTTTTCAGTTAACTGTTTGATGTATAAAATTGGTGATTATGATTTTTCTCACTTATCTGTCAGAAGAGTGCATGCCTCCGCCAAGGCCCAACAGTCCCCTTAAATTCAATCCAGCCAAATCCAATATCAAACCCAGTAGCCCTCAATCACACATTTGCAGACTGCTCAACCATAATTTTAGCTCACCGGATATAGAATCAGCATCAAATTGGAATCACTCATTCATACTAGGCGCCCAAATTTTTTTCATCAAGATCCATTCATCTCTGAGAAGTTGGCGAAAATGTTGAAAAACACTCTCTCTCGCAACGTTCAAGAGAGTTAGTGTCAATTTCTCCTTGATCCACACCAAAAGTTAATAGGTTCATTCTGGTCCGAGACCCATCCTCAATTCAACTTTTGCGGAAATCTGTTCAGTAAATTTTTGCGTAATCTGGCAGACAAACCAACCAACCAACCAACAAACGAAATCTTGTTTTGAAGGCATTAACAAAAGAAAAAGAAGAAAAATCTTCTTTAATAGGCTGAAAGAAGCAAATCTTTGCCATTTATTCATAAAGGATGAAGTACTTAATGATTAAAATTGTTGCTAATCAATTTCAATACACTGATGGATTAATCAAACATTCATTGCAGCTTTAATCCATAATGTCAATTCAAAGTGTTCTTCAGATAGAAGCTGTGTCTCATTAGGTCAAACCAAGAACCTGATATTAGCCTATCAAAAATATATTGGCCTCAGCGTATACAATGTCTGATTTATTTTTCTTTTCTAAAATTACAATGCAGAGAACGCTGCATATGCTTGGGGGTAATTTATGATAACTAAATCATCAGTGAAGTTTATTATTTACATAATTAAGTTTATAGGTAAACTAAAATATCATTCTTCTGTTACATATCTTTGCCACAAGTAAAAATAAATAAGACCAATTTGAGGGATGTGTGTAAATAGGCAGACATATCAATGTTGTAATCTTGTTGTCCTTAAAATCGGCATCAGCCACTAAAAATTGAGTATCATCAAACTAACCCCTCTGATTGTGAATGCATAAATAAATAAATAAATACAAATCAATTCATGCAATTTAAGATATAGTATATATATATTTATATTATATTTATAGTATGTATGTTTATAGTTCAGGCATAACTACACAGCTGCACTTTCTGGGACAGAAGTAAGAAAGATCCTGCCATTGTAAAGCTGTCTGTCTTTTTTTATCTCAGGTTTTAAGAAGTGTATTTGGCTTGAACCTGACCCTGATGCAAGCAAACCCTTGTTATCTGCATGTGTGTTTCTGTGTGTGTGTGTGTGTGTGTGTGTGGGTGTGTGTGTGTGTGTGTGTGTGTGTGTGTGTGTGTGTGTGTCGAGGGTGGTTGTGTGTGCACGTGCGTATGCGTAGATTTATGGCGGGCATATGGTGCAGTTCAGTGAAACCCATAAATCATCTTCATCCCCTCCTTTTCCTCCCGGGGATCTGAGGTCTTAGGTTCCATACTCACAGAGCGGCCGCCACTACTGTTTGTATGAGCACACAGAGATACATACGCACACACGCACGCACGCACACATAGGTTTTATCGTATCGTGTGGCTGAAGGTCCTGTGACATTAATAACTGGATCACATTACAAGTTATTATCTGGAATAACATAATCTGTAATCTCAATTATCTTGGACGCAGCCTGCTTTCAAAGACACATTCAAAGCCTTTGTGTTATTTTAAGATATTAGTAACAGCAATATGTGTACAGAAAATGTTTCATCCACACACAAATTGGTTATATAATCATATTACGATTATTACTACTTTTTCTATGATTTTGTAAAATGCAAATCCCGTTTTAGGTATGTTTTGTCGGATTTTTACATTAAGATCAAGGATAAGTTTTTGACTGCTGAAGTGAACGCGTAGTTCATAAACATCACA
The DNA here is from genome assembly GCA_963678695.2 of Diplodus puntazzo. Classification (NCBI taxonomy): domain Eukaryota; kingdom Metazoa; phylum Chordata; class Actinopteri; order Spariformes; family Sparidae; genus Diplodus; species Diplodus puntazzo. Next base: position 20,051,831 of record OZ023173.1, on the reverse strand, counting down.
GCAGACTTACAGGTTGTACAGCATGTCATAGTGGTTGTACCCTTCGCCGTGTCCCTGCCCCAGTTAAGTCACTGAGCATGCTCAGATGAGGATTAGCGATCTATTGGCAAGAGACTCTGATCCACAGAGCCTGCATCCCATTGGTCAGCTGGACAGATGGGCGTTCGCCGAAGGGGGAGGGGAGGTCAGGGGGAAACCAAATCCTAAAACCTTGTCGCCGTGACCTCAGGTGACCCTACTCCATCTTTTCATTCAACATCAGATCCCAGCAGGGCTTTAGAAGTGCTCCCGAGTACAGACGGTCCGCGCAGACACATGCAGGCACAGACTCACACATGCAGGCAGACAGACGCAGCTTGTTGCTGGTGATGTATTACACTACATCGTCTTATTCGTGCACCATCCTTGCATTTTTTCTAAAGACTGAACGTGGCCTTGGACTGAGAGAAATTGGATCATGTCTGGAAAATCATGTGACATATTAATAACACCCAATGCTGTCACTTGCTGCATCGCCATTAGGTGTTCTGGCAAAACTGGTTAACTAGCCCTGAATCACAATGTCTTCATTAGTGTGGAGCTAAATCAATGTCTAGCACTCTGGTAATAGCTGATGAGGATGCTGAGACTGACAGGTGGCATTAGGCATTATTGTTATCATTTCTCAGGCTACATTAATACTCAGTGACAAATGATCTCATTAAATGCAAATGCATTTGTACGGAAGAGACCTGGAAAATGTTTCAGAGCGAGGGCCGCACATGAACCGACACTGTGCGCTCACTCAAGTGTGTAAGTGTGTGTGTGTGCGAGTGTGTGCCAGAGAGTGTGTCATGGGACAGTTAGTGAGTCCGTCTGTACAGATAGGCACATGTCACAGGATTACGTAATGAATCAGATTAGATGCACTGCATGAGAGAGTGATGGCGCTGTTGCATGGATGAAAATGACACTAAGACCTTTCTCTTGTTTTGTTTTGTTTTGTTTTGTTTTTCTTTTGTATCATTAACTTTTACATGCAGAGTCCAAACTTTCTGGGGCAGGAAACTCACATTCCAGCTCTCTAAACCCTCATCATTTTCTTCTAAGAGAAGGTAGGCATTTGCAAACTAGGTAGAATGAGACTTTTGGCGCATAAAACGATTTAGTCATGATTGCAGTGTGATTATAGGATAGATGAGTCGGATGGTTAAAAGTTATGTAAACTCCTGCTTTTATTGATGATGTAGAGCTTTACAAAAAACCCTGAACCCAAAATCCCCCTCCAGCCTGCGATTAACGCCCGTCAGATCCCGCTTCTGTGTGCCTTTTTCACTTTCTCCAGCTCTGCTTCCCAACTGTCCAGTTAAAATACATACACAGTTATGCCGATGCAGAGTTGCAATGGTATGAGACTTTCACGGTGCAATAACATCTCAGAAAATATTGCAGTTTCACGTATTATAGACATTCAGTATAACGGCATACTGTAATATATTTATCAGCTATAATGAACCTGAGAGGCTTGAAAATATCAGTGTTTTTTCACTACACAAATGCTTTATCATAATTTCACTAAAACTATGTGTGTACATGGCATGATAATGCTCAGTTTTCATACCACGTCATACCTTTATAGCTGTACATTGCTGCAGCAGTATTTGAATGTAGAATGACAATGAAAATTAGCTTTAGAACATGCTTTTAGTTAAAAAAATAAATAAATAAAATCAGAAAGAGATTATTCTGCCGGTGTTTTACAGAGACGCTTTGATGATTTTGTTCTCATTACATGTTTTATATGGCAAATTGTGGATCAGTGACCAAAATAAATCAGATAGATCGATGGTTAACTGTCGTGACTGACTGCAAATCTTTATTATCAATTACCATCTGACCGGCAAATGGAGTTATTCTAGAAAACGGTGCATGGTGTGTTAAAAATCTCACAAAAAAACAGTGCTGCAGCCATAAGGCTGAATGTCCCGCATGACAATTATGTTATTTTCTCTCATTAACTAACTGTTGAATAAAACTGTGGCCACCGAACCACTTTAGAGTCACATTAGAGGAAAATAGTGCGATGATTAGGCAGGACATCGGCACACCAGTTGTTTAATGTATTCAGATTATGTCTGAAAGCATAAACCCTGTGTATTGTGCCACTGTATCGCACCATATTTATAGACCGTAATTAATTCACTGTTGTTGTGAGGGCGATAGATGAATATTTCCATAATTTTTCAGTGTTTTATCATTCAGATTTAGAAATTACAAAATTGAAAAGAAAAAAAAAAAACATATGCCCACATCAATACACGACATTGGAAGTGTAAAACAGAGGGATACACTTTGACAAACAGTGTGTGATTTCATTTGTTCGACCATATTAACAATAGTCACACCTTTGACAGTCACTGTGTTTTGCAGACAAAACACAGCTCTCCAGCACTGAAAGGGTTGTGGAACAGCTTTTTGAGTTTAGCCTGTCTCAGCAGTGTGAAATCACACTTTCATTGTGCGTTCTCACTTCTGTGTGTACGAAAGACGTGCACACTTGTGTGTGTCTATGCGCATATTTCAGGAGAAAGAAAAAGGGAAGGCTAGGATAGGAAGGGTTTTCTTTTGGATAAATACTCTGAGGCAGCATCTCTTATGCTAATGTCTTAGCCTGCTCATTCCTCATTGCATTTACATCCTCTGTCCTCTTGCGACTGATGCAACAGACACCAGAGCTCCACCAGCGGAAACCAGCTCAACCTCACATACAAACAGTGTGCTACCCACCAGCCCTAAACTGGTTCCAGTGGGAGAATCTGACACACATCCAGCTACACCAGAGGTTCTCCCTCCATCAGCATCCTCTCCATCAGAGGATCACAGAGTTTCCTTGACACCGGAGGAGTTCACGCCCTCAGAGACAATCCCTGAACATTCACATCACTCTCACACAGTCCCAAAGGAGCCCACACATCATTCGGTTATTGATCATCATCACCATTCAATTACAGTAGACACCACCCTCCATCCCCTGACTCACCATCACACGAACCTGGTTGAAACCGAGGAGAAACACTCAGAAGCCGGGCATAGTGAGACAGGAGGTAAGGCACACCCACAGCTCTAGATGACAGTAGATATAGAGTAGAGTAGAGGCTGCCAGAAAATAGAATAATCTAATTTAGGATATCAGGATATCATTTTCATTTCCAGCCAACGTGATGGTTTTTATGGCACAAAAACCCCTCTGAAATGGACAGTTTTCAGGAGGTGAAAGTCACTAACATGCTCGTATACACAAGCTATCATAATTTTATGTTGTTCAGCATCATATCGCATGTCAGCGTAGCTTATTCAATGTAGGTAGCGCCAGTGAAATCTAGTTAATGTGGCTGAGTGAGTGAGAGAGAGGCAGTTTCGAGGGGCGGAAAGAGAAAAAAAGCAGCAGCAGAGAGTTTGTGAGAGTCTGAGTTCAGTTGACGTTGACTATGTTTACAAGCACTTATTGCCCTTATTATAATTCAGTCACTGTCTTCATGCCATTATTCAGCGACACTGACAGGATTGTGGAGCATCAGCGGCGGGATAAGGGTGTGGTTAACATACCAGGAGTTAACAGGCGAGGCTGAATCAGGACGAAGCCCGAAACATCCTCCAACCTTAACCTCGGCTGACTTTCTACAGTATGTCAGATCTGTCAGGTTATAAATAAAAGGTTCGGGTGGTCTTTGAGGTCTCTTCTGTCAGTCAGTGTAGAGCAAGCGGGAACCCCAAATGCTCTGGTTGCCGGTGCCAGGCGGTTTCGGGCTGAGCTGATTGAGATTAATGCCAAGAACCGTTCGAATCAACCCTAACCCCGAGGCAGCATGGGTTACTGAGATTAAATGCATTTATGCTCACTGCTGTGCTACATCAGCCTTTGAAACAACCGTGATTCCGAATCCTTCTTTCCCCACAAGAGAGTTTTTTTTTTTTCCCAGCCAGCATATGCACGCACGTGTGTGTGTGTGTGTGCAGCTGTGACAGATGTGTGAGAGAGCAGGTCTAGTGGGGCCAGAGTCGGACATGAGTAGAGGTAGGCAGGGGTTACTTTGATGAGATGTAATGATGGCATGATGCCAGTTGTGTGAAATGGTCCAGGGTGCTGTGAGAACAGCTGCTGGCGTCCTGTCTCACTGGAGCCCCAGGGAGGGAGGAGGGATGAAGGGGGAGCGAGTGGGCGGGAGATAGCCTGAAGGGGGACGCTCGGCGGGGGAGCGGGATGCTTGCAGGATGCCCCCTTCTGAAGAAGAATAACTGGAGATGTACATCGCCTGTACAAAAACACCTCAAGGGGAAACACAGATGGAAGCATGCAGCACTGTATTCTCCAGCGGTTCGGTGATCATTAGTCCATCAATGACGTGCATGGTGTGTTGGCTTCAAGTGATCGGTTATTTCTGCGAGGAAGACTGTGGTGTTTTGATTTATTGAATTGTGCCTGTGTGGAAAGGTAAAAGGAAGAGGAGGCTTGATCCATAAACTTAACTAGTTTCACATCTCTGTTATTTCTTTCATGCTCATTGCAGCTCCTAAAAACTTGAAGCAAAGGATCCTGGGAATGGCACAATGCCCTCTGGGGAAAGTGGAACATACAGAGAAGAAGGGAATTTGAGTAAAAGACAATTAAAAATGCAGTAAAGGCAGGATGTGCGTGCTAAGTTGTCTCCACCTATATTGATTAGAGATGCTTTGTGTGAATGCAGCACCAGAGAGAACATTAAATCTCAACATAGGGGAGTACACCCATGAGATGAAGTTACTGTAATATAAAACAGTATATAACACCCTATGAATATTCATATTTTGGGTAAATAAAGTACAAAAATAAAAGCAGAGGCAGATCTTCCCTTTTCCCATTATGGGAGGGAACAAAGAAAGAAGCACGTACAGAGAGTTAGAATAAGTGCCAGTCAGAAAACTTCATGACATTCAGATAAAAGGAAGTGCATGTCATTTCTCTCACAAACCTGAGTGAAAAGTGTAGCAATGAAGGAGTTTCTCAAGCCTCTCTGACTCTCACAGCTTTTTCCCAAGCCCAGGGCTGAAGGCCCCTGATGGGCCAATCCACTATCTGACAGGGAGAGTAAAAGGCAGAGAAAAGGAAAACAAGGTCTCGGAGGAAGACGAGGAAGTGAGAGAAAGGCGGATGATATCAGTAATCTTTACCCACTGCAGTATCAGCGTAATTATAAAGTTCTCAGAGCGTATAAAACACTTCAAATGATGTCTGCTCTTAATTGTGTTAATACCGATTGTGGTGTGACAGCTTCCCACACGTCTGGAGGTCACACACATGACTCTCATGGCCACAAAACAGCCACCTCATCTGAACACGCAGAGAAAAGGGAGGAGGAGGAGGACAACGAAATAATAACTGAAAAGACAGGTATTTATACACATAATAGTAACGCTGTTCCTGTAGGTTTATGTACTGTAGTTTGCTTTTGCGCAGTAAATATGCAGTAAACTTTTACTGCGAGTTACGTTTGACAGCTGCTCACAGTGAAAAGTGGGACCCTAAAAAACTGAAAACTATCTAAATTTATCTCTTCAGCGACATGATAGTCTGTCAGTCAACTTAAGCGACACGACAAAATCATAATTTTGGCAGCGGCGGTGGTGTCGTATTTTTATCCAACACAATGACTGAAGCTGAAGGGCAAGAAAATGAAAAAAAAAAAGGCAGTAGTATGAACCATGCAGTTATTATTCAGGGTGCTGTGCAGAGAAAAAGCATATATATAATTTATACCATGAAATGTTTTTTGCTTGTTATGTAAATAATGATCGTGGATTGTGGTGTATCAGTCTCCCACATGTCTGAGGGACATGAACACGAGACTCATGGCCACGAAACCTCATCTGAACATGGAGAGAAAAGGGTGGAGGAGGAGAGGAAAGCTGACAGGAAAGGTATCTAGTTTATGTGTAGTAGTGTCAATCATAAAACTCCTGGTTTGCCTTCACCTGGTAAATCAGTTACATTTGTGGTGTTTCAGTCTCCCACAGTTTTGAGGGACATGTACATGAGGCTCACAGCCACATAACAACAGCCTCATCCAATCACGGGGAGGAAAGGCAGGAGAAGGAGCATGAAGGTATCCTTGTACTGTAGTGATACATGTAGCTAAATGTAGTTAACAATCTCCAGTATAAATGTTGCCAGTGTACATTTCTGCAAACCATGAATAAGATGAAACTGATGATCAAACACTGATGTTTGTCATAAAGTGGTGTCTCACTTACAAACGTTGCTATTACATTGCCAGCCTTCCTTTTTTTGTAACTCTACCGCAATCCCCTCCACCTTCTGATATGATGGTCAAAAGTCATAAGCCTTTGACACAAACATGAACTTATAAGTGGTTAACAGAAACATCACTGTAACCGTTTTATCCCAGAGACTATACTAAGTTAACTGTAGTGATAGAAATATGCAGTAGACTAAAGCTTAAAGCAAAGAATTTGCCCCTGAAACCAAAACAAAAAAAAGGAAAGCAGCAGAATTTCATATTTTCTTTGTTCTGATAATGAAAATGTTGGGTGACAGTCTCCCACTCCTCTGAGGTGCGTGTACACGAGGCTCATGGACACAAAACCTCATCTGAGCACGGCGAGAGAATGAAAGAGGAGGAGAAGGAAAGAAAAACTGAGCACACAGGTATTTTCAAAATGTAGTGCTGGAAAGTATATGAATCTACAGCAATATATGTAGATTTATATGCTATAGTTTAGAAACTGTACTTTGCAACTCACAGCAAAACATAGCAGAAATAGCTCTAGCTTGTTATTTAATGACTGTTGTGGTGTTTCAGTCTCCCACAAGTCTGAGGGACACCAACATGAAACTCATGGCCACAAAACCTCATCTGAGCACGCAGAGGAAAGCGAAGCTGAAAGGAAAGGTATCTCTTTTATATGTAGCAGATGCAATGTTCTCCTGGATTTACATACTGTAGTTCCCTTGTGGTGCAGCATATAAATGCAAGTAGATAAACTTTCCTCACAAGCTAAACTTGGCAACTCACGGTATAAAATGGGTCCCTAAAAAAAAAGATTGTGGTGTTTCAGTCCTCCATATGCCTGAGGGACACGGACATGAAACCCATGGCCACAAAACAACGACCTCATCTGAGCATGGGAAGAGAAGAGAGGAGGAGGAGCATAAAGGTATATTGCAGTTTTTTTTAGCTAACTGTATTAAAAAGCGCTTTCAACCTTGCAAACTGGCAGCAAAAACATTAATCTCCCAAAATTGGAAAAAGCTCATCATGTCAATGATGACTTTGGTGTTTCAGTCTCACACAAGTCTGAGGAACACACACATCACGACACCCATGGCCACAAATCAACAACCTCATATGGGCACGAGCAGGAGCATAAAGGTATATCCTTACACAGTAGTGGTAACTGTGGCTAACTGCAATAAATTAAGTAGTGATGGAAATATGCAGTAAATTATCTTTCACCCTGAGTTATATTTTGCAGCTCAGGCACACAGGTGTCGCTGAAATTTAAAAATACCAAACAATTTTCCGAATTATTTTGCTTGCCTGCTGGTTTTGCTCATGACAATAAAACCACTGTGGTTTGTCAGTCCTCCACATATTTGAGGGACACGGACATGAGACTCATGGCCACAAAACAGTCTCATCTGAACACGGGGAGGAGGAAACAAAAGCTGACAAGAAAGGTAGATCTTTTATATTTGGATAAAACATTCGGCAGTGATGACTGTGGTGTGTAAGATGGAATGGATGAGTAATTGATTCAGTAAAAAAACTAAACAAATAGACTTTCTGTTAATATTGCTGGAAAAAAGTACTTATAAAATTAAACTTCCTAGGTGCTTTTGCTTGATATGTCAATGATGATTGTGGTGTGACAGTCTCCCACAACCCTGAGGGACACGAACAAGAGACTCACGGCCACAAAACATCAACCTCATCTGGGCACGGAGAGAAAACGGAGGAGGAGAAAATAAGAAAACCTGAGCATGCAGGTATAGCTTCTACCGTAGTAGTGCAGCGCTTTTAAATCTAATAGCTTTGCTAGCTTTAGATTTGTTCTTGAAAACGAAAATTGTGGTTTGTCAGTCGTCCACATATTTGAGGGACATGGACATGACGCTCATGGCCACAAAACAACCTCATCTGGGCACGGGGAGGAGCATAAAGGTATATCCCTTTGCTAGTGAAGGAAATAGGCAGTAGATAAGAGTATAGACTGATTTTTTCTACATAGAACAAATATATCTTTTTTTATTGTATTATTGTTTGCCTTTAGTGATAGAAATATGCAGTAGAAAGGCTAAACTTTCCTGGCAGGTTAAACATAGCATCATACAGCTAAAATATTCACTGAAACAGTAAAAAGTGCATCTACATTTGTGGCATAATAGTGAGTCAGTTTAGGCTGCTGTGCTGGATTTTAATTGTAGACTTACAGTGTTGTTGTTGAGGTTTATTATTTATGTCAAAAATGATTGTGGTGCTTCAGTGTCTCACAGTTTTGAGGGACATGGACATGACACTCATGGCCACAAAACAGTATCCTCACCTGGGCACGGGGAGAAAAGGCACGAGCAGGAGCACAAAGGTATATCCATATCCCAGTGATGGAAATACGCAGTAGATGAGTAGATTTTTGTATTATTGTTTAGGTTTATTATTTATATCAATAATAGTGGATGTGATGTTTCAGTGACCCACACATCTGAGGGACATGAATATGACACTCATGGCCACGTAACAACCTCACCTGGACACGGGGGGGAGCATCATGGTATACTGGATTTCCATATGTGCTGTAGTGATGACTTTGACTGATTGTAGTGATGGAAATATGCAGTAGATGAGAGTATAGACAGGTATTTCTTGTACATAATTGTAGCACTTGTATACTGTAGTTTGCCTTTAGCGGTGGGAATATAGGTAATTGTTGTACATAATTGTAGCAAGTACACTTTAGTTTGTCTTTGGCGGTGGAAATATACAATATAGTAGAAAGGCTGAACTTTCCCCACAAGTTAAACATGGCAAATTACAGTAAAAAAAAGTGTGACTGAAAATGGGAAACAGTTAAAAATGTAACTCATTTTCTGAGATTTCTTTTATTATTATCATTGTTTAGGTTTACTATTTATATCAATCATAGTGGTTGTGGTGTTTCAGTGACCGACAAGTCTGAGGGACATGGGCATGACACTCATGGCCACGTAACAACCTCATCTGGCCACGGGGAAGCACATCAAGGTACATTATCATTTGTGCTGCAGTGGTGACTGACTAATTGTAGTGATGGCAAAACGCAATAGAAAATAGTATAGACAGGTAATTGTACATACTGTAGTTTGTCTTTGGCAGTGGAAATATACAATATAGTAGAAAGGCTGAACTTTCCCCACAAGTTAAACATGGCAACTTACAGCAAAAATATGCGACTGAAAATGGGAAACAGCAAAAAAATGTCACTAATTTTCTGAGATTTCTTTTTATTATTATTGTTTAGGTTTATTATTTATATCAATCATAGTGGTTGTGGTGTTTCAGTGACCCACAAGGCTGAGGGACATGGGCATGACACTCATGGCCACGTAACAACCTCATCTGGCCACGGGGAAGCACATCAAGGTACATTTTCATATGTGCTGTAGTGGTGACTTTGACTAATTGTAGTGATGGAAAAACGCAATAGAAAATAGTACAGACAGGTTATTTTTGTACATAATTGTAGCAAATATACTGCAGTTTGCCTTTGGTGGTGGAAATATACAATGGAGTAGAAAGGCTGAACTTTCCCCACAAGTTAAACATGGCAAATACAGCAAAAAAAGTGCAACTGAAAATGGGAAAGAGCAAAAAATGTAACTCATTTTCTGAGATTTCTTTTATTATTATCATTGTTTAGGTTTACTATTTATATCAATAATAGTGGTTGTGGTGTTTCAGTGACCCACAAGGCTGAGGGACATGGGCATGACACTCATGGCCACGTAACAACCTCATCTGGCCACGGGGAAGCACATCAAGGTACATTTTCATATGTGCTGTAGTGGTGACTGACAAATTGTAGTGAAGGCAAAACGCAATAGAAAATAGTATAGACAGGTAATTGTTATACATAATTGTAGCAAGTATACTTTAGTTTGTCTTTGGCGGGGGAAATTTACAATATAATAGAAAGGCTGAACTTTCCCCACAAGTTAAACATGGCAAATTACAACATAAAAAGTGCGACTGAAAATGGGAAACAGCAAAAAATGTAACTCATTTGCTAAGATTTCTTTTATTATTATCATTGTTTAGGTTTACTATTTATATCAATCATAGTGGTTGTGGTGTTTCAGTGACCCACAAGTCTGAGGGACATGGACATGACACTCATGGCCACGTAACAACCTCATCTGGCCACGGGGAAGCACATCAAGGTACATTTTCAAATGTGCTGCAGTGGTGACTGACTAATTGTAGTGATGGCAAAATGCAATAGAAAATCGTATAGACAGGTAATTGTTGTACATAATTGCAGCAAGTATACTGTAGTTTGCCTTTGGCGGTGGAAATATACAATGGAGTAGAAAGGCTGAACTTTCCCCACAAGTTAAACATGGCAAATTACAGCAAAAAAAAAGTGCAACTGAAATGGGAAACAGCAAAAAATGTAACACATTTTCTGAGATTTCTTTTATTATTATCATTGTCCAGGTTTACTATTTATATCAATAATAGTGGTTGTGGTGTTTCAGTGACCCACAAGTCTGAGGGACATGGGCATGACACTCATGGCCACGTAACAACCTCATCTGGCCACGGTGAAGCGCATCAAGGTACATTTTCATATGTGCTGTAGTGGTGACTAATGAATTGTAGCGATGGAAAAACACAATAGAAAAGAGTATAGACAGGTCATTTTTATACATAATTGTAGCACTTGCATACTATAGTTTGCCTTTGGCGGTGGAAATATACAATATACTAGAGAGGCTGAACTTTCCCCACAAGTTAAACATTGCAACATACAGCAAAAAAAGTGCTACTGAAAATGGGAAATATCAAAAACTGTAACTCTATTTGTGAGATTAGTATTATTGTTAAGGTTTATTATTTATATCAATAATAGTGGTTGTGGCGTTTTCAGTGACCCACAAGTCTGAGGGACATGGACATGATACTCATGGCCATACAACAACCTCATCAGGCCATGGGGAGGAGCATAAAGGTATATCTTCATATCTGCTGTAGTGGTGACGTTGACTCACCGTAGTGATAGAAAAACGCAGTAGATGAGAGTATAGACGGGTACCAATAGTAGTTTAATTGAGTTCAGGTTCAGGTTTAAGATTTATGTCAATGATGTTTCAGTGTCTCACAAGTCTGAGGGACATGGCCATGGACATGAAACTCATGGCCACATAACAACTTTACCTGGGCACGGGGAGGAACATAAAGGTATATCCCTATATGCACAGTAGTGATGGCTGTGGCTAACTGTAGTTAACTGTAGTGATAGATGGACATTTGTATGTGTCATAGCAGTAGTAAATATACTGTAGTTTGCCTTTTTTTAAATCAACATATTAAGTAGTTGAGCTAAACTTTTACCCAAAAGTTAAACTTTGCAAATCAAGAGCACAAAATTCACAGCAACAGTAGTTTCATACAGGTTACTTGGTGCATTATTTATGTTAAAAATGATTGTGGCGTTTCAGTGTCTCACACATCTGATGGACATGGACATGACACTCATGGACACAAAACAGCATCCTCTTCTGGGCACAGGGAGGAGCATAAAGGTATATCCCTATATGCACAGTAGTGATGGCTGTGGCTAACTGTAGTTAACTGTAGTTATGTGTCATAGCGGTAGTAAATATACTGTAGTTTGCTTTTTTTTTAATCAACATATGTAGTACATGAGCAAAACTTTTACCCAAAAGTTAAACTTTGCAAATCAAGAGCACAAAATTCACAGCAACAGTAGTCTCATACAGGTTACTAGGTGCATTATTTATGTTAACAATGAATGTGGCGTGTCAGTGTCTCACACATCTGATGGACATGGACATGAAGCTCATGGACACAAAACAGCATCCTCCTCTGGGCACGGGGAGGAGCATAAAGGTACTATATATCCTAACATGTGCTGTAGTGGGGGCTGTGGTTGAATGTGGCAGACTGTAGTGATGAAAATATGCAGGAGATCAGAGTATGGAAAGGTATTTTTTGAACAGAGTGGTAGCGAGTACACTGTATATACATGCAGTAAAAGTAGTAGAAGTCAATTTAAGCTCCTGTGCTGGAGCATACTTGGTCCATTATTTATGTTAAAAATGATTGTGGTGTTTCAGTGTCTCACACGTCTGAGGGACATGGACATGACACTCATGGCCACATAGCAACCTCATCTCGGCACGGGGAAGAGCATAAAGGTATATTTTTATATGTGCTGTAGTGGTGACCCTGACTAATTGCAGTGATAGAAAAATGCAGTAGTTCGAGCGTATAGACTGGTACTTTTGTGAATTATTGTTTCAGGTTAAAGATTTATGTCAATGATGTTTCAGTGTCTCATACATCTGAGGGACATGGACATGGACATGGGACTCATGGACACACCACACCCTCCTCATCTCGGCATGGGGAGGAGCATAAAGGTATATCCCTAGTGAAGAATAGACGGGTACTTTTGTAACACCAACAGTAGTTTAATAATGTTATTGTTCAGGTTTACTATTTATGTCATTGATGATTGTGGTGTTCCAGTGTCTCACAGTTCTGAGGGTCATGGACATGACACTCATGGCCACGTAACAACCTCATCTCGGCACGGGGAGGAGCATCAAGGTATATTTTTATATGTGCTATAGTGGTGACCCTGACTAATTGCAGTGATAGAAAAATGCAGTAGTTCGAGAGTATAGACGGGTACTTTTGTGAGTTATTGTTTCAGGTTTAAGATTTTGGCAATGATGTTTCAGTGTCACATACATCTGAGGGACATGGACATGGGACTCATGGACACACCACAACCTCCTCATCTCGGCATGGGGAGGAGCATAAAGGTATATCCCTTGTGAAGAATAGACGGGTACTTCTGTAACACCAACAGTAGTTTAATAGAGTTATTGTTCAGGTTTACAATTTATGTCAGTGATGATTGTGGCGTTCCAGTGTCTCACAGTTCTGAGGGTCATGGACATGACACTCATGGCCACGTAACAACCTCATCTCAGCACGGGGAGGAGCATAAAGGTATATGCTTTCTGTAGTGGCAGCCTGGCTAATCGTAGTTACTGTAGTGATGGAAATCCGTGGAAGGTTTAGTATAGAGTATAGACAGGTATTTTTTGTACACAATTGCTGCAAGTATTCGGTAGTTTGCCTTTAGTGGTAGAATTATGCTGTAGGTAGGCTAACCTTTCTCCACATGTTAAACATTGCAACTTAAAACACAAATTTCCCATATTAGTAGTTATCGTCAATTTTCATCATTTGTGTGAAAATTGATTGTGGTGTTTCAGTGACCCACAAGTCTGAAGGACATGGACATGACACTCTTGGCCACGCAACAACCTCATCTGGGCACGGAGAGGAACATAAAGGTATATCCTTAAATGTATTGTAGTGGCAGCCTTGGCTTACTGTAGTTAAGTGTAGTTATGGGGATAAGCAGTAGATAAAAGCAATGTGTATGTCAATAATGATTGTGGTGTTTCAGTGTCTCACAAGTCTGAAGCACGTGGACATGACACTCATGGCCACACAACAACCTCATCATCTGGGCATGGGGAGGAACATAAAGGTATATCCTAATGTGCTGTAGTGGTAGCTGTGGGTAACTGTAGTTAATGATAGGAAAATATGCAGTAGATGAAAGTTTAGACAGGTAGTTGTTTAGAACATAGTGGTAGTAAATATATTATATTTTGCCTTTAGTAATGCAGTTACAGGACAGATGTGCCACATTTGTTGTGAAACAACAACAATTATGTCAAATTTAAGTCATTTAAACTTGTGTGCTGGATCTTAATTTGACTCCAGCAGTGGCTTTGTAGTGATACTGTTAATGTCCCAAAACGATTATGGTGTTTCAGTGTCGCACAAGTCTGAGGGACATGAACATGACACTCATGGCCACTCAACAACCTCATCATCTGGGCATGGGGACAAAAGGCACGGGCATACAGGTATATCCCTATATTCACAGTAGTGGTGACTGTAGTGACTTTTACTAGGAGTGAAACTTGGCAACTTACAGCAGAAAAAATGGGCTACTGAAAACTGGAAACAGCAGGAATATACATTTTCTGATTGCCTTAATAATGACAGTCGTCGTGTTTCAGTTTCCCACACATCTGAGGGACACGGGCATGACACCCATGGCCACAAAACAACAACCTCATCCGGGCACGGGGAGGAGCATAAAGGTATATCATTATTTGTACTGTAGCAGCAGCTGTAGCGAACTGTAGGTCACATGTAGTGACTGAAATATGCAGTAGAGAGGCTAAACTTGTATCATGGTGTTTCAGTCTCCCATCATTTTGATGGACACAGACATGAGACTCATGGCCACTCAACAACCTCATCATCTGGGCATGGGGACAAAAGGCACGGGCATACAGGTATATCCTTATATGTACAGTAGTGGTTACTGTAGTGACTTTTACTAGGAGTGAAACTTGGCAAATTACAGCAAAAAAATGGGCTACTGAAAACTGGAAGCAGCGGGAATATACATTTTCTGATTGCCTTGATAATGACAGTCGTCATGTTTCAGTTTCCCACACATCTGAGGGACATGGGCATGACACCCATGGCCACAAAACAACAACCTCATCCGGGCATGGGGAGGAGCATAAAGGTATATCATTATATGTAGTGTAGCAGCAGGTGTAGGTCACAAGTAGTGACTGAAATATGCAGTAGCTAAACTTGTATCATGGTGTTTCAGTCTCCCATCATTTTGATGGACACATACATGAGACTCATGGCCACAAAACAACAACCTCATCTGGGCACGGGGAAGGAAGGCACGAGGCAGAGCATGAAGGTATATACGCACTTCAACTGCACAGCAACTGTGGCTAACATTTATTTTCATGTAGTGACTGAAACATGCAGTAGATTAACTTTTACCATGAGTGAAAGGAAAAGCGATCGAAAGGTACCTTGTCAATGCTCTTTTAGAGGTTAAAGGTTTACTAGGCAGTGATAAACTTTTACAGCAAGTTGAACTTATCATTTTAAATAAAAACAGGCTTAAAAACAGGCAGAAATGTACTGTGATTGGTCTTCTGAGCAACATGATAGCATTTTGGTGAACTGAACCTATACAGATACACCATAATTCAGCACTAACCACCATAGTGTCATTATTTAGGCTGCTGAGGAAACAGCGTAGAATTAACCTCAAGTTCATGATAATTGTGATGTTTCAGTATCGCACATATTTGAGGGACATGGAAATGAGACTCATGGCCACAAAGCGACCAGCTCTGGCCATGGGCATGGGGAGCATCATGAAAGAAAAGGTATTTGTTTTATATGTAGTAACAGCAACTTTCCTTGGAGATTTAGCTGCTGTAGTTTACCTGTGATGCATTCGATATGAAGTATATCAACTATCCTCACAAGCTTAACTTGGATTTATCAAATTCATGTATCTGTGTCTGGAATATTACAGAGTTAATTCTTTATTTGGCACCCTAATTAACAACATCTTTTAATTTGAGACTCAAGATAAGGGCAAGAACAGAAAAGCAAGTCTCAGTTGAACCCTCATATAAGGCTGGACCGTGTGTGGGCAATGTGCGATAATGCAGCCAAAGTGTGAAGCTACGTTTCAGTGAAAAAGTGGTATAAATGCACTCGTTCTAACTCTAATTCAAACTGTTCTGATCATCTATTAACTCCCTCTACTCTTTCATTTGTTTCTATCTGTGGGGCATCTGCCGTTTTTCAATGATTCATTCTGTATTGAGTGTTTTCACTCAGAATGATTGTTATTTGGGGTGCTTTAACTGCCTATGCCTCTCGGTGCATTGAGAGCTGCTTTCTCTCCTACTCTGCTCTGTGCAAGACTGATGCAGTGTGTAACCACCCTCTCACAGCAGTAGGTTTTATGTTTTCCGGTTTCATTCCCCCATGGTAAAAAAATCAGGTGTGCTGTACCGTTTCTGTGCCATCTGTGTGCACATTATGTACTGTGATGTGCCATTGCCTTGTGACACATTGGCAAGGTATGTACTGGTTATGTACGTGTCGTATAAAGTGTGTATTGTATGTGGGGCATGGATCATATCCTGCTTCGCCCACTAGCGATAGCCTTCGAGGGGAAAGCCGTTGCATAACGGAACGTATAGTTCCAACCCTCCAAGCTGTGGTCCCACTGGTTGTGTTTATGGGAGCTGACCGTCCGTTCTCAGCTGAACTTAAACACAATGTAAGACAGAGGTGGGCGCGAGCGAGGGTTGAACCAATTAGCAATATCATTAGAGGGCTGAGGGAATTACGGTATGTAACTAATTTCACTCCTACTCATTTTGAAAGAGAAACAGCCAATGGGTAAACTAACACTCAGTCGTCCAATGATGTAACTTCATCAGAGACAGTATTTTACATTTAAAGGGCTGGCTCACTTTGCTGCAGTCTAGCAAAAAATCACAAGAAGACATCATTTAATAAGATTGTTTAGAGCTTATAGAGTTTTTTTTTACTTGTTAAAGGACACATACATGAGACATAAAACAACAACCTTATCTGGGTATGGACAGGGAAGAAAGGCGAAGGTAAATGTGCCTGTTTTATATGTACTGTTGGCAATAATCTCGTAAAACACACCTCAAATTTTTTTTATTGTGAATCCCGATTGTGGTGTTTCAGTCTCCCATAACTTTGAGGGACACGTTCACGAGACTCATGGCCACAGATCAACAACCTCGTTTGGGCACAGTGAGCATAATGGAGGACAAGTTGAAAAGAGAGGTATTTCTTTTATACCCAGTAGTAGCAGCATTACAGTTGCGATGTACAGTAGATTATTTGTGGTGCAGTAAATAATTAAACTCACAACATGTGTTAAAATTGGCAGCTAACGGTGAGAAATATAAAGAAGAAACATCAAATGTTCTAAATTTATCATATGGTAGCTTGTCAGTCATCACAGGTTATCTGGCTTCATTTGGTACCAACTGTTGCGTCTTCTGTTTATATGAGACAATGAATCTTTAGGGCAAGAAATTTAAAAAAAGAAACAGATGAGAGAGAAAAGATGAGTTTTACATCTCATGTCTTGTCTGATCAACTGATATTAGACAGAGCATTTTCCCTTCCAGGACATACAGTTTGTGTGAATAGGATCTATACTGCCAAAGGTTTCTCACAAATCACTGGATGTTGTTCTGTCAGTAGTTCGGTAAAACAGCCTGGGATAATCTGCGCAATGTCAATATGGATTGATTTGTGAGTTTGTTGCTCCTTTGTAGTGAATCAAGTCATTGAGTGGGAAATAGGGATACACAAGACGCCAAAACACACTCATGGGAAAGAGGATGAAGACAGAGACGAGAGAGAACGAGAGAAAAGGAAAGGTAAAACTTGAACATGCAGAATAATGGCACAGTGATTCATAACTGGTTGCACAATGTCACGTTGAGGTTAATGATACTGCATTTATAGCTAAATATGGTGATTTGAATCATTCTGAGCCCTCATTTGAGTCATAATTTTCTTGGGAGTATCTTCCAGACTATGAAGAATGAAACTATGAAGAATGTTTCCCACAGCAGTTTTTAATCTTAAAAAACTCATTCTGGATTTGGAAAAACAATCCACACAGTCACTGCTGAGGTGATTTGCAGCTGCTTAGGAGCTTTCGATTGTATCCCACCATCTTCTTCAGCAGGTTAGCCCAGTTGTCATAGAATTGTAGATGTTAAAGGTCCCATACTGTGCTCATTTTCAGCTTTTATTTAGGGTAGCCATCTGTCTGAACACTCTGTTTAAGTGCCTTTCTCTTTAAAATCCCAGTCTGCTCTGGTCAGCTCTCATAGGCTTGAGCTAGCATCAGCCACCATGTTTCCGAATTAGGTCTGTTGGTGTTTTCTACAACTACGATCGCGTGGCACAGTTTCTGAACACAGGCTGTACGAATTTCTCTATGCGTTTAGCATTTCGATCCTTCACAGTATTTATATATCACCAAGGCATGCTTTATAATTAAAAATAGAGGGAAATCCCACTTGCTACAATATGGGACCTTTAAAATTTCATTTTTTCTTTTTATTTGGGCTTTGATTGAGAGTTTGATTGAGAGTTCATTCTTGACCTTGGTCACAGCAGTTGGCGAGGACAACTAGTAATCTCCCCGAGATGGACTTTGTGGTGGGATTATTTTGCCAACTGCTGTTTTCAAGGTCAAGAATTAATTTCATCTCTTTGGAGTGTCTTGAAAATTATTTCATGTATTAATCTTAATAACTATCCCAGCTTCCAGCCCACAAATATTAAGCAGTCAAATCAAGTCTGACTCAAAGACTCTGAGTAAGGTGAAGAAAAAATCTTGAGGATGAATTTTGGATTCTGTCCAACCAGTTAAGAAACACTGCACTAGGTGAAGATTATGCCAGCTTTATAGAACAAAGCAACCCCCGTCTTTAGGGTAGAATCTAGTGGGAATCCCATCCACCTAATCCATAGAACCTCTACGTAGTACTGATAGGGACCTATAGGCTATACCTGCTCTTGCTGTGTGAAGGTAGAGTGCTGTAAAAGACTGTAGCACGGTGAATGATGTGGAAGACAAATCTCAAACAAGGATTCCTTTATCCTTCAAGGGCTTCTGAAACTCTTGATCTCAGGAGAGCCCCAGGCCAGACAGTTGTTTGGGATCGTATATGATGATTTCAAAGGTAAGAGACCAACACGAGCAGCACGCGGTCCGAAAGTACAGACAGTAGGACTGGAGCTCGGTTAAATCCTTTGAACTCTTTAGTTCAGATCAGTGCACTGTTAACTCTTCTAATCATTTTGATGCTGTTTTTCAAGTAGAAAACCTGTGGAAAATTCCTTCTCCTGCATGTTTCATGTTTTTCACTTTACGCATTCTCTCCCTGTGCATCTGTGCCTCCCGTGTGGTTGTGTTTGCTTTATGTGCATGATCAAGGTAAGTGTTTGGACTTTAAATTCATATTAAACCATCAAAGTGTCAGTGTAGTTGCCTGCACTGACACTGCTGTTTTATTGGTTAAATAGAGGATGCTTGTTAGCAAACTATGCCATTATTCTTCCAGCCTCACAGACTCTTTGAAGCGGGCAGCTCAGCTTCTTTCCCTAAATGCAACCGTCTTTCACCGTTAACAATTCACAATTGATAAACACCAATAAAGCAGCATCTTGACTCGTAACGTTAATTTGTGAAACAATGTCCTATTGCCTCTCCGGTCTGAGGAGTAATTGGCCATTTATATTTAATTAGGCAGTTCTTCCCCTACTGCTAGCATGGTTCCCTCAGTGCTGAGAGAGGCACTTTATGGTGCTCCTCTCGCTGGCTTCCTTTAAACCAGCTCATTAATATTTCAGCTGGCATCATCAACCAAACAATAATAAAATAATAATGTGACGGCTGATTAAACAGCTAAACTCCGACTTTTTAATGTGCATTTAAATGTGTATTTGCATAAACATGGCTGGTAAACGCCTCTTTAGAGGACAGTGATGCCTTGCAGCACACTATTGCAGCCAACTTCTAAAGCTTAATAAAACCTTAATTAGGTACCAGCCTCAGCCAAGATAATCGTAACGAGAATGTAGAGCAACACCCCCTACACCTCTCGCTGCCCCCCTCCTGCACAATGCAGAGCCGGTAAATGATATCAGACGCTCATTTCTCTCTCTGTGGGAAAATTATACAGAGGTCTTACACCATTCTCCACAGCATCGTTTTATTTTTCCAGCTTTGGTTTTAGGGTGGGAAATTTGGAAGAGGTCCTAATTTATCAAGCGCGCAAGCGTATAGAGCAAAACCTGCAATCAAATCCTCTCAGATAATTCATGAATTACAAAGAGAAAATTTAATTAAGAGCTCTGATTGTGCGGGGCTTGTAAAAGAGAATTTAAGACTGTGGAAATGAAGAGCAAACAGAGAAAAGAGAGGAGAGGCATTAGAGGTTTTCTGTCTGCTGTCGGGTTAAACAGGGTCAGACTGATTTCCACGGCGTCAGGTGCGGCCTGAAAACCCTTACTGTACTGTATCACTCACCCCAAACTCCCTCGGTTATGATTCTGTAGCGTATAATCTACTCATCCCGTAATGCAATTAAATTCCCAGACACAATTAACATGCTTGCATTTACACGCCTGCTCACATATACACAAACAACATGTACACACACACACACACACACACAGAGAGAGAGACAGAGGATAGTGGAATTCCCATCAGTAATCAGTGCAGCCCAGCGAAGCAGACTCAGCAAACCTGTGAGTGCAGGAACAGAGAGGGAGTGGTTTGTCTTTATTGAACCAATATAGAGTCAGAAAGGCGAGTCATAAAACACACTCAGAGTCATTCATTTCTTCGCTGACATGTAAGACTAAAACTTTAAGACGTATCTGTTAGTGTGAGTCATTTATTATTTCCTGCTGTCACAGAGGAACCCTGTGAGAATGCTTGAAAAAAAAAAGGCCATCCTAACCCAAGTTTTAAGTATTGACTTCAACTCTAGCCCCCTTTAATGTACTTTGATCCGTCTCTTTTTCTTTCAGACTGTGAGTGCTACGGCCACTCCAACCGCTGCAGCTACATCGACTACCTGAACATCGTCACATGCGTCAGCTGCAAGCACAATACCAGGGGCCAGAACTGCCAACACTGCAGACTGGGATACTTCCGCAACGCCTCTGCCGAACTGGATGATGAGAGCGTCTGCATCGGTCAGTGTGGTGGGGGAGTGCATGTCCTGCATGACTGACGATGGGATTCTATAGTCTTTGTCGCTTTTTAAAATTCATGTGATAGCTCAGATGTTGGAAGTGAAGATTACCACATCAAGGTCGATGCTGTGGTGGTGAAATTTGAAATAAATTCATACAGTAAAAAAAACAAAACATTTTATATATATTTTTACAACTCCATAACTGCTTTTACTGACACCTTTATAAAACCTGTTTTATTGTGTTGGCTCTCTACTTCCACATATAGGATCTGAAAAGAAATATCAACCATAGCTCTTTGGATGGGACTAGCATAACCAGGGGACCTCATTTGATTTACAAATTACCACCCCACTTTTGTGTTTCGTATTGTGCATTAGCACAGGCTAAGCTACGTACTCTCGTATTATGACTCACTTGTTCCGTAAGAAAGCAGAGGCTTAAAAAGAAATACAATCCCAAATCACCAACATGTTTCGCATGGCTATAATATTTGGCGAACTATCGTAGATAATATTCAGCTGACTTTTTACTTGACAAATAACAGACATGGCAGATTTGCACGCTCTTACAATAACAGATGTCCTCTGCAATTATTACATATTACTAGAGGTCCCCAGGTAATACTAGTCCTGTGTGAATAGGGATTATGAGATTAAAGCCAATTTAAATTAATTGTGTTCATCCTCATCAGTCGAACAGTGAAGAAATTGTGTCCCTTTTTGCACATTATCCCAGCCGCAGCACTGAACCACTAACCCACTGTAACCCCTGTTCAAACAGCATAGCAACAACAGATAAAATTGGCGACTAGCTGGTCAACATAACAGTGAATATAGTAGCTAAAAAGCCACATATTTTATGCGAGAGTTGGCTTAGACCAATCAACAGGTAAAATTGTGAGCAGATAGCGGACTTAATTCTGTCAGGTTGCAAGAAACATGACTGCAAATGAATGCTAATGTTGCTCTGTATCTGCCGGATTTGTAAATAGTCAACTGTTTGCTAAAATATTCAGCGTAGTAGCTTTATAAGGTCATATTATTTCAATTTACAGCTTGAAGTCATAAACTGTAATATTCTGCTGCAAATCCTTCGCAGTTAGCGTTTGGTTGAAATTTATGACCTTTAGATATCAGCAGGTATTTTCCCTGCAGATGCTCTTTCAGGTCTGCACTGCAGCTATCTTTACCTCTGTTTTGTTCAGAGGAGTTTTGCCTTAAGCAAGTGGAACAATACGCTCAAGTGACTGACTCGGTCAATCAAGAAGTTTCCATTGTTTGTACATAAAAACATTTTAAGTGCTTGGGTTCAGAGCCTGGCTGCATTTAAGCTGAAAGTCAACTCTTGAAGGTCATTTCAAATCTAATGTGCTGGAAGTACATTAGATTTGATTTCTGGAAGTACAGCCAGAAAAATGAAAAACATACAACTGTAGATAGGTGCTCTTTATGGACAGTGCTATACACTGCTTGTATGCTTTCACAGAGTATTTACTCTTTTTAAACTCAGTCTTATTAAGGGCATGTCCTAGTAAGAGGTCACTCTGTTCGCATAGCTGTGGAGCTAAAATCTGGTGTTGCTTTGGATCCATCTGTAGGTGAACTGCAGGGGGTTGGAGGGTGAACTCGTCGCAGTTGGGGCGCACACAGGGCCAGGCCTTGGAGTCAGCACAAATAAGGCCCCATTAGCTCATCTGCCAGTGCACTGGCACACCAAGCATGGCAACAGAAACTAGTTCACACCAGCGTCTCTTTAGCAAGAGAACAAACACTAATGCGTTTGCACACATTTTACACAGCTATTCAGTGGTTTATATACAATCCCAGTATTAATGCACATGACCCACAAACACACTAGATACCAACCGCATTGCCAGCCATTGTGTCAGCCGTGCCTCTTGGCTTGTTTCACTTTTATGAATATTTTATGACACATTTTCTAGTAAATGAGTTAATTTGATTTTGGGTTAAAGTAAAAGACAAATCATGAGAGAAACTTTGGTTCATCATCAAGTGGCTGACAAATGCGATGCAAATATGCAGCTCTGCAGTTTTATACAATCTCTGATCTGCCACCAGCCATCACGGATCTAGATATCAGTCAGCTTCTATAAATACATGTATTTGTAATGATAATTACCTGCAGAAATGAGAGTAATTATGCGGAAAAAAAAGAAAAACTGTCAATGTCGTTCTGTTTCAAAGAGGTTTGCTCTAGAAAGAACACATCTAGCAGTATCTCAGCCTGACTTTTTGCCATTTAAATCAGAAGAATTTCAACAGACTTTTTGTTGTTTAATTGTGCAGCACAACAACAAAAGTCTCCCTCAACTGTTCAAAATACCACAATGTTCCCTGCACTTATTCTACCTGTATCTGAAAGCAGATATGCTGGGATCACAAGTACTTGCTGTCCTGTTTAGATGGGTTTTGTTTCAGAAACAGTATCTGATACATACAGTACTTTCAAACAGAGGACATCTGTCATTTTATTTTTCTGTTTAGATGGGAGAACGGTCATTGTAGTCTTTTCCAAGTGTGAGGCATATATTCAAAAACATTAACCTCTTGGATACATTGGTATAGTTCAGGTACTCTTTGATAAAGTGATAAGCTCCAAAAGCAGCTATAACATGCTAAATGAAATGCTTTAAATCACAGTAGTTTTTAGTCCACACAGACCTATATGTCACATTACCTAAGTGACAACACTAACCTGGGCTTTTGCATCTGAAAACTTTGAGCTGAAAAGGGTCTAAATATCAGGTCTCAGTCTCTATATTATCATGGGACATCTGTATGCACAATTCAATAATGGAGACTGTGGTCTGAGTACAAATGCACACATTTTTGGCTAGACTTAATTCAACTCCTGGTCACACCCCATTAAATTACAATATCTAAATGACTCCATCTCTTTGTTCCCTGACCTCTATCTCCTTTCAGAGTGTAACTGCAACCAGATGGGTTCGGTTCATGACCGGTGTAACGGCACGGGCTTCTGCCAGTGCAAAGATGGTGCCACAGGGGCCAAGTGTGATGACTGCCTGCCGGGATATTACTGGAAACAAGGCTGTTACGGTGAGTGTAAGGAGACTGATTTGTGGTGGGATAACGTCTAAAAATCCAGTGATTAACAAATGTTGTAGCCTTCCAGAACCTTTGCAAGTGCACCATGCCACTTAGCTTATGCATCTCCCGATGCTTTCTTTACTCCCGTGGGAATAGATCATGTAGCTCATTAGCAGCATCAGCCGCTCCTTTAATTGATGACCCTGTCACTCCTTAACCCCATTACAGGCAATCGCCTTCCTCCACCATCTACCATCCAGTCAGGG
Organism: Diplodus puntazzo; assembly: GCA_963678695.2. NCBI lineage: Eukaryota > Metazoa > Chordata > Actinopteri > Spariformes > Sparidae > Diplodus > Diplodus puntazzo. Next base: position 20,027,534 of record OZ023173.1, on the reverse strand, counting down.
GCCCCAGTCCCACATAGACCCTCCCTAACTACTCTCTCTCTCTCTCACACACACACACACACACACACACACACACACACACACACACACACACACACACACACACACACACACACACACACACACACACACACACACACACACACACACACACTAAACCTCAAAAGACATGTGTTTTAACTGTGGGTTTATTTATTACGATATGCCACATGTTGTAGTAAATAGTAGTACAGCATGTTTTAGATCTGACATCTTATTCCAAATACTCCAATCCAACGGAGCCAATTATATCTGGTGTAATAAAAAATGTTGCCTTATGTAATTATTTCTTGTCATTGAAGCTGGATCCTCTCTATTTTCTCTCACTACATTTTTAGGTCAAATATCTTGTGCACCACAACTACCTCTGTGCCTTTCCTAATGCCTTTTATAGCATTTTAATTATGCCATTTGTTCCTCCAATCATTGCTTATCAATTATCACACATGAAGTGTTGTTTCTGCTGTGTTTCAGCAATAATTCTAACATGACCCTGATAAAGTGCAGGCTTAAGAAAAACAGACAGAGAAAAGGCTGCTAAAACATAAAAGGCAGGTGTTACCTGTTGTTGTCCCTGAGGCAAAGAGCGGAGAATTTATCTTGCCTCTTTCCTTCCTCCTGCTTTTCTTTCTACTTTGTTCTTCTGCCCTGAATTCCTCTCCTCCCCTGTATCTGTTTCCCATCACACTTTTTCTGCCATCACCCCTCCTTATCTTCCCTCACCTGTCTTTCTGAATGCCAATACATCTTTCTTCCCTCTTTGTGCACTTTACTCCCCCACTATCCTTTTACTGCCTGTCACTCTGTCACTCCGCTTCACCTTCTTGATTCCTGACTCTTCTCTCTTGTTCCCCTTACTGCTGCAATTCCATCACTCTCCCTCTTTTCCTTCTGTCTTCCTTTCGCCTCCGCTCACAGTCAACGTTTGCGACGAGGAGATGCTCCTGTGCCAGAACGGAGGAACATGCCACCAGAACCAGAAGTGCATCTGTCCTCCAGAGTTTAAGGGGGTACTGTGCCAAGAATCCCGCTGTGAGGCGGGCAAGGACTGCAACGCCGCCTCTTCCCTGCACCTCTCCACGGCCACCCTGCTGCTCTGCACTCTGCTAGCCCACCTGCTGGCCACGTTAACTCCCCACTGAGCCACGAAAAAAAACCCTCAGACCAAGGAGTGTGTGTCTATGTGTGTGTACATGAGGCAAGGGGTGACCCTGCGTGGGTAGGGCCACCCCAGTCATGGACCCGACGTAAAAAAACACACCGCAGCACTCGCAAAAAGCGCACACACTTACACAATACTAACTAGCCCCGGTCCCCTTTTCAAACACACACACACACACACACACACACACACACACACACACACACACACACACACACACACACACACACACACACACACACACACACACACACACACACACACACACACACACACACACACACACACACACACACACCTCACAGGACTGTTATAATGCTGAGTGTGTGTGCTCAGGTGTGAGAAGGACAAACAGAAGAAAAAAAGAGAAGCGACCTCAGAGAACAGAGATGCAGAAGAAGAGGGGGAAAAAAAATCATACCAACCACTGTTCCCTTTATTCCTGAGATGGAGCAATGTGCATCAAACCAAAAAGCATAAACAAAACACTTAAATCACCACTGTTTCACTTCAAAGGGAATGGCTGTTGTAACCACAAGGACCTTTTATTCTTTTTTGTTCCTTTCTTCATTGAGTTTAAGGATCTCGCTTCTTTTACACTGATGGCCAACGTGTGTGTGTGTGGTCGGACTCAGTTGAGAGCGCGAGACATGTGGACACGACGGACGGGTCGGGAGGCGAGGTGTGCGTTTGATCCTGCTGCTGAGGCCTACATAGTATATTACCAGGTTTCATTTCTTCTGAAAAGATGAGACTTGATTTGACATTTATATTATATTTCTGCTGCATTTGTTTTGTTTGTTTTTTTGTTGTTTTTTTTTAAATATATCTTCAGTCATTGTATCTAATGTGCCCACTAACAGTCGCTGAGATTATACATATTATATAATATCCAGGGGGTTACAAATTATTTAAAAAAAATAGTCACTATTATGGTTGTTATAGGAATGAGTGATTGTTGCCACACTTAGCGAGATTTAATCTTCACACAGTATTCAGGAAAGCAGAATTTAACAGAATTTAACTTTAAGAAATCTAAAAGAGAGAGAAAAAGATATCAACCACGTATCAACATTATATGACATTATTTGAATATTTTTTGTAGAAATTATTTTTGTTTGGAGTTACAATAAATTATAAAAAATTACATTTACAACTATTCTAAATGAGCATTTTATTACACTGAGTGTAAACCTTGCAGTAAATATGACTGTTATTTGCCTTCTTGCCTGTACTTCTTTCATTCAAACGAGTGTCCGCACTGACATGCTGTCAACGTCTTCTTTTTTTCAGCAACAAAAAAAAAAAAACAGAGCAAGTGGAGACAAGAGCCATCGCCCCGGGCCATTCATTTGATCCACGTCTTTCACTTTAAACATGGTGTTGAATGCTCAATTTGACAAACAGATTATTCCAGTTTGAAATCCAACAGTCTGTCTGACAATCACACAGAATTGCTTTCCTGTCAAGAGAATATAAATTATTTTATTCTGATTAAAGTTGCAGAGAGCTTTTATATCTGAAAATGTCGCTTGCGGACACAGAGAGAGTGATGGGCTGCTCAAAAACATTTTCTTTGGTACAAAGATTGGATTAACATTCCCGATGGTCCTGAGAGATGGAGCAACTGAGTCTCAGGCCACATTTTGTCATTTTTTAATTAATGAATGACTAATTTAGTCTGTAAATGTCAAACTTGTCATTTATTATGATAAATGACGAAGAAAAGCAGCAAATCCTTAAATGTAAGAAGCTGGAAGATTTTTGCTTTAAATATTATGTGTAATGTTTACCTGATTGTCAAAATAGTTGGCAATTAATTTACTTTGGATTTACTAGTTGATTAATCGACTCATCATCTCAGCTCTAGTTTCCAGTGCATGGTTTGGCTACGCTCAACTCAACTCGACTTGACTCACTTTTGGTATCAGGTACTTCTCTTGGTTTTGTTTTCTCCTGCAGATGATGACCCCTCAAGATAGGTAGGATTTTTAAATGATTGTCACAGTGAGGTGAGACTGCCAAGACATCATCTTCAACAGAACACAACCACTGGAACAATGATGGACATTAAAGGAATGGCACAAGGATTCGTCACAGCAAAGAGACAAACTTTGTTTCAAAATATGGTTGCAGCCGCCTAAAATCACGGTTTCACAGTTACGCCACTATTATTATTACCGGTTACAATAACCTTTTAAAACAGGGTTGCCAATCTTCTTTCCTTGGAGGGCCAAAAATGAAACATAATGATGAGCCACAGGAAAAAAGCAATCACCTATTATATTGTATTGTACTGTTAAGATGCATAATGATACTATGATCCAAAGTTCTCTAAACTGACTGACTTCTTGTGCAAAGTATCACTCTGCTTGCCATTCTCACACAATGAACAAAAGGTATCCTACATATTGAAAGAGCAGAAATAAAACAGGAAATATATTAATATAATTTTTTTAAAATACTTATATTCACCATAACATTCTGCCAGGCCTAACTGAATCTTACAGCTTTGGGTGGTTCTGCTTTAAATGAATGAAAATAGAAGTTTTTTTTTTGGTTAAGCAAACATTTTGTCTTGACATGATATACACTTGAGATAAATATATATTTAATAACATTGATGGTTATGGTAGCTGATCAAATTCAATACTGCAATACTGTATATAAGCAAATGGTACAGTATAATAACCGTCAGTGCTCACATTGCTGCAACCTTATTTCAGAAAAGGCTGAATATAGCAAGATAAAAGACTGCTGTACAAAACAGGAGAATTTGGGAAATCCTGGTTCAGAGTGCAGAAGATGAAGCAACATTGGTTGGTCTGTCGCGTAAATGAGGATTCTAGTGATGATTCTCTGACTGTTTATCAGGTCAGCTCACTTGGAACCTCAACCAGGATGACACCAACAAAAGTCGGGTCAAGACGAGTGGTACCATGTAGCCGAAACACAATACTTGAGCTCACCGATCACTGTTTGCAAGGCTGTGACACAAGTTATTTTTCTTTAACAAAGTGACTCATCTCATTATATATATGTTCTGTTGTCGAGTCAATCCAGGTACACAGTGGATAAGGAGACATGAGTGCTGCATTATACCAGGATACAGTGAACATCAAAGATAAAAGCAAGACTAAGCTTGTGAGAAATGACAAGACAGGGATTCTGGTATTACTCCTCTATTTCTGAGCTGGTATATTAGCTATTCTGTGTGTAAGGCTCATCCCCTCTGAGCCTGAATGGTGTCAAGAACTGAGACTTGGGAGGGAATAGTTTATGAATGTAGAACATTGTGAAATAACATAAAGGAACTCATCTTATTGTTGATCAAAGAGCTGGCAGTGATGGTAGACAGAAAAACATGTATTCTAGTATACTGTATGCAATAATGACCGACTATAGCATGATTTCTAGATATAAAATGGCATTTGTGTAGAAGGGAATGTAATTCAACTGTACTGATCATAAGATATAAGGATAAGCTAATTAATTCTTGCTATATTCTACCTCCTACACAATTTAATATAGGTGGAGGGAGTTTAACAAACCGAAACTTAAAGGAATGATTAACATTTCAGGAACAAGCACTGAGAAAAAATGTGTTTTAATAATACATGCATTCAGCAATCAGGTTAGCTTAGCATAAAGGCTGGAAATAGGGAGAAACAGCTAACTTGGCAAAATCGGATAATAGTTCTAGTAAGAGGGATAGTATACCTATTGCCCACTGAAAAAAGTCCATTGTAATTCAACTTATAACAGGATCCCATTTTGTGGCTTCATGCATAGTCCATTAATACACTGTTGATCAAGATAAAACCCTGCTGTTAATTATTCTTATGAATGAAATCTGACTTAATGAACTGCCAAACAATGCCTCTATTCAAGACAAAACTGTGAATAATTTCATCATTAGGGTTTATTACAATAATAAATGAATAATCAGACCAACCTACCTAATTAAATCAAACTAGAGCAACACTGCGCTTTTCTGCTGTGAGACAAATTTGAAGATCTATAAAGAATGAATGAGACAAAACTCCCTAAACAATAGAAAGCTCCTCTTTTTATTTCACCTCCGAGTGCAGAAAAAAAATCATCTTTCAATTTGTCTTTTTTCTTTACGGAGAGTAAGTAGGTGTCTTAAGTATGCCTCAGAGTGGCCGGGCACATACAGTGAGACAACCCAAATGTGTCTATTAATGTAAAGAGATGGAGTGCATGATAAAGCACTCCTGATATGGAGATTAGAAAATACTGTCACAGCTGTACCGCGACCATAACACTTATCATTTGATCTCATAAAGTGACTTATAAATGTAGACTATAGACTTGCCAAAGCTGGTGTGTGTGTGTGTGTGTGTGTGTGTGTGTGTGTGTGTGTGTGTGTGTGTGTGTGTGTGTGTGTGCGTGTGTCTTGGAGATCAGAGACGTGGGAGAACAGCGGCTGAATAAGTTTGTCTTTGGTCTCCTGAATGTGACTCAGAGTTTGGTGAAAAATGTCTCTATTTGTCCCTGTCATCCCTCTACTGTTTTCCCAGCTGTACCACTGCCTCCTGTCTGGATTATTTTTGGCTGTGGATTTCAAATGGGTCCTTGAGGCTTCCATGTCTTGATTGCCCTAAAATTCCCTTTTTCAGACATCCTTTGTTTTTGAGGATACACATGTCAGTTACTTTCCCCCCATCCTGTGCCCATGGGTCTGCTAGTCATACTTTACACAGCCCTACCATTTTCTTGTACATGACCTGATTTCGCTTTGAGGGTCCTGTGTTTCTCTGGGGGTTTTTCCACTGGAGCTGATCTCATGTTTCATCATCGTTGGTAAAAACATGTAGAGTCAGAGGTACAGCAAACCTTTGCTACAGAAATCCCTCTGGATAAGGCCTGACAGCACACCTCATGGTTTTTGGAAGAGTAGCATAGACGCAGTCTGGCTCCAAAAAAAAAAAAAAACTTGTGTGTTTCACATCTGAAGTCCTGCTCTGTTTAACACCGACATCCTAACATCAGTCACATCCTACTTCGTATCAAGAAGTCAGATCAGGTGAGAGTAGTTCATGACTGACATGTGTAATATTTAAAGAAAGTGAACAATGAAAAAGACAACCTGAGGATGCATCAATACCGATACCTAAACACAGTTATCTGCTGACATCGAGTATCCAACAAATATCAGCGGTTTTGTCTCTGATTAATTTAACACCACGCCCATCAGTGAAATCTGGGCTCATGCAGGTGTCATCAGTGATTTATCACGTTTGATAAAACAAAACCACTGTCAGCGTGACAAAGTGGTGTAGCCAGTCTATTAGATTAACGAGAAAAGTTACTACAGTGTAAAAGTTTGCATAATTTATCAATGATATTTACCATGACTAGTGAAAACAGATCGATGAGACAAAGAAACAAGGCAAAGGGGACAGAGCCCAGATCTCAATGACGGACATGGTGCATGACTGACAGGTACAGGCAGCGCTCTAGTATAAAAAAAACATTATTAGATTTTTGTTACCACTCCTGATACTGTTACACTCCTACAGCTTGTTGCACCAGAGTATAAAGGACTTTTGTTATATGCAATAGGTATATTCAACCACTGCTGATTATTAAGAATCATGGGGGACATGAGGGAAATTCATCATTCCATTTTGACATTTGCGGTGTTTTAAATCACATGCAAGCACACAGGTTTTTGTGTACAGCTGACCTCCGTCTACCTCGCTCCCTCCTCCTGACAGACACAGGACATATTCATGTTGTCTTTTCTGCCCTCTACCTCATCCACAGTTCACATCTAAATTCTAGAGGCAACATCACAGCTGCCAGCAGGAACAAACATCATTACTGACGGATTAGATAGATAGTTTTTAAAGTACCTTTGTACAATGTATTAATGCACCGCCAATCACATCAATGATGATGCAAATATTTACATAGTCTGTGATTCTACATCTCAAATCTTTACATCCTGTGGCTGATGCTCAAGTCCCTTTCTAAAACACTTAAGGTTGGCTCCAAGGAAAAATATTCAGCATCTATTCAGACATCAAACTAAATATCTAAACAAAAACTGAATATGTCAAACTACAGGTATGGGATCGTTCACATGTTCACATGTATATTATAATCAAATTATTGGCATGCAAATCTTTCTGATAAATAATTAGCATCAGGCAAAACTAGACAACTATATACATACTATATGACAAGGACAACATATTTTCATCTACATGACAGAGATTCCTAAGAGACGGTGCTACAACACGGATTATGTCAGCTGTCACCTTTAAACACAGTCAATATATTTTCTTAGAAACAATTACCTGTGAACTCGTAAGTACGACTAAAGAAACTAAAAGTGCTTTTACATCAAACTATATTTTAAAACTGCAACTGTTAGCACTGAAGTGGTGCAGAAGCAGCGTTGTACCTGTGAAAATCACTGAATAAACCTGCATTAATATGCATGAATCATTTATGTAGCACCAGGCCAACACCGCCTATGTAGATGCAACAGTTGGCATTAAAGGTTGTACACCGACTTGTGCATGCTGCAGACCAAGGGAAAAATAAATTGATGCGGGAAGATTTCAAAGTCTCGAACGAATGGGACAATCTGCCACGCATCACCAACTCAAAATGTATGACAACCTGGGATCAATCATCTGTGTTCAAAATCCCTAGAGGAAATTATTCTCTCCAGACATCATGACTCGAGAGAATAAATACGTTGGACTTCAACAGGTAAAATATTTGAAAATCAGTAATTGCCGGATAATGAAAACACCGGTGCACACACTGCATTCTCCTCAGCCAGGGCTCTCTAAACATGGTCCCACAAACAAACACAACCAGATACAATGTAGATGCTCCTCCCATGAACTTACACTATAATAATGTTATTCACATATAAAACTTTAACCCATATTATGGTTAAATGGAATATAAATAATGGAACTGTGAGTCAGCACAGTGTGTTCCCCTTTACCTCCCTGTTATTTGGTCAAGTTCCTGTCACTCATCTTGATGAGGTTAGGAGGTCTACCTGAGGCATCTAGCCTGAGGCTGAGCTAAAGAAATCTGTAAAACACCCCAGCACACAAGCAAGCTTAAATCCATGGATCCAAGTGTGGGTAAGTCAACATTTGCCATGAATACAAATAAGTGCCAGGGAAGAAATGAGATATAACTATAATATATATATATATATATATATATATATATATATATATATATATAAATAAAAATATACATATATATATATATATATATATATATATATATACATATATACATATATACATATATACAGTACAGATCAAAAGTTTGGACACACCTTCTCATTCAAAGAGTTTTCTTTATTTTCATGACTATGAAAATTGTAAATTCACACTGAAGGCATCAAAACTATGAATTAACACATGTGGAATTATATACTTAACAAAAAAAGTGTGAAACAACTGAAAATATGTCTTATATTCTAGGTTCTTCAAAGTAGCCACCTTTTGCTTTGATTACTGCTTCGCACACTCTTGGCATTCTCTTGATGAGCTTCAAGAGGTAGTCACCTGAAATGGTCTTCCAATAGTTTTGAAGGAGTTCCCAGAAATGCTTAGCACTTGTTGGCCCTTTTGCCTTCACTCTGCGGTCCAGCTCACCCCAAACCATCTCGATTGGGTTCAGGTCCAGTGACTGTGGAGGCCAGGTCATTTGGCGCAGCACCCCATCACTCTCCTTCTTGGTCAAATAGCACTTACACAGCCTGGAGGTGTGTTTGGGGTCATTGTCCTGTTGAAAAATAAATGATGGTCCAACTAAACGCAAACCGGATGGAATAGCATGCCGCTGCAAGATGCTGTGGTAGCCATGCTGGTTCAGTATGCCTTCAATTTTGAATAAATCCCCAACAGTGTCAAGAGCAAAGCACCCCCACACCATCACACCTCCTCCTCCATGCTTCACGGTGGGAACCAGGCATGTAGAGTCCATCCGTTCACCTTTTCTGCGTCGCACAAAGACACGGTGGTTGGAACCAAAGATCTCAAATTTGGACTCATCAGATCAAAGCACAGATTTCCACTGGTCTAATGTCCATTCCTTGTGTTCTTTAGCCCAAACAAGTCTCTTCTGCTTGTTGCCTGTCCTTAGCAGTGGTTTCCTAGCAGCTATTCTACCATGAAGGCCTGATTCACACAGTCTCCTCTTAACAGTTGTTCTAGAGATGTGTCTGCTGCTAGAACTCTGTGTGGCATTGACCTGGTCTCTAATCTGAGCTGCTGTTAACCTGTGATTTCTGAGGCTAGTGACTCAGAAGAACTTATCCTCCGCAGCAGAGGTGACTCTTGGTCTTCCTTTCCTGGGGCGGTCCTCATGTGAGCCAGTTTCTTTGTAGCGCTTGATGGTTTTTGCGACTGCACTTGGGGACACTTTCAAAGTATTCCCAATTTTTCGGACTGACTGACCTTCATTTCTTAAAGTAATGATGGCCACTCGTTTTTCTTTACTTAGCTGCTTTTTTCTTGCCATAATACAAATTCTAACAGTCTATTCAGTAGGACTATCAGCTGTGTATCCACCTGACTTCTGCACAACACAACTGATGGTCCCAACCCCATTTATAAGGCAAGAAATCCCACTTATTAAACCTGACAGGGCACACCTGTGAAGTGAAAACCATTTCAGGTGACTACCTCTTGAAGCTCATCAAGAGAATGCAGAGTGTGTGCGAAGCAGTAATCAGAGCAAAAGGTGGCTACTTTGAAGAAACTAGAATATAAGGCGTATTTTCAGTTGTTTTACGCTTTTTTGTTAAGTACATATTTCCACATGTGTTAATTCATAGTTTTGATGCCTTCAGTGTGAATTTACAATGTCAATAGTCATGAAAAGAAAGGAAACTCATTGAATGAGAAGGTGTGTCCACACTTTTGGTCTGTACTGTATATATATATATATATATATATATATATATATATACATATATACATACATACATAAATATATACATACATACATACATACATATATATATATATATATATATATATATATATATATATATATATATATATATATATATATACTCTGTAGCTTGAGGAGAGATATACTCACAAAAATAACAGAATATTTTATTTAAAAATGAGCAGCACATAGTAAACCTACACAACAAAATACAGACTATTTTTTTAATTAACACAGGACACAGGACAAGAGACAACGTCGACTACAGAGGTCCTTCTTTTTGCTGCAAAGGTCAGTAAAACTGCTGAGAGGACAGTTATGTACTGGTTCAGTGTGTCATCTAGACAGACTATGAGTGAGTGAGTGAATCAGAATCAGAATTCCTTTATTTATCCCGCAAACGCGAACATTTCTGTGTCACAGCAGCCAAAGGACAGTAATCTCTGAATCTAGAGTCCAAGAATTTTCGATAGACATTATGATCTTAGACAGGGAAAACAGGAAGACAGACATATAAACAGTGTCTGCTGTTTATGTGTGCTCTGCCTCACTCACATTGTAGCCTGATAATTGCATTCTTAGTGTGCATATCAGCCAGGGCAATGAGACTGTCGTCTCAGTATAGACAGCAGACAGTGTAGCTGAGTGCACTTAACTGATGAACAACTGAATTGCATTAAGGCGATCGTCCTGTCTTTCTATCCATACGCACACTCCCTCTCTCTTTTTTTACTTTCTATCACTCTCTCCCTTCTATCTCTTTTTCTTACCTTGTTTATATGTTTTTTTCTCTGGCACTGAATCAGTTAAATTATTTATTTGTCAAGGAATTATTAACACCACCAAAGCCGGGCCAGCTTCTGACTCTGAGCATACCTGGTACCTTACCTTAGGGAAACCAGTATCCTCAGCATGAATGGTTTAAATGACAATTATTTTGGGAGAATTTGATTGGTGAGAAAATAATTAATTTCTGTCTCCCTCTCACCCAGTTGGATACAGATTATTGTTGATGCAGGAGGTGAAAACATGACTTGGAACTGCTTCTATAAATGAATCCTTGAAGCTTATAAGCTAAGCAAATTATTTTCTGAATTAGTTTCTATGAATTAACTTTTGTTTTTAGGACACAATTATTATATTGCTGCTCTTTTCAACAATGGTGGCTTATTAACTAATCATGCAGTTGCTGGTGTTCTCTCTCTAATAGGGGCTGTTCCGGTCGACCACATTTTGGATTAAGTCTAATTACCCCTGAGTCTATTCGGGGGTACTGGAGTCCTCCGGTAGATAAAAATCAATTTAAGCATCTTGGGTTCAGATAGGGTCCAACATCTGTAATGGATCCATGAGAAACGTGACATGCAAAGTGAATCCAAGCTTAATGATCATTCCTCAGATAATGTACAGCTGCTGTGCAGTAGAGGCAAACTCAGCCCACTTGATTAAAATGTGTTAACAGCGTCTCAGAGGAGGCTTTTGGCTGCTGTCACTCTCTGGACTGATCAGCCTCCTGTGGCTGTGTACATGACACATCTGCACAAGATCATCACACAAACTCATTGTCTTCATTAGCTCTTTCAGGCAGAAGGAGAATAAAGAGAGTCTGGTCAGATATCTATGATGGTAGGCTGCAATGAGCTATATGTATATATTTGCTCAAAAAGGCTTGTGCACTGTTCTTTATGAGTGTGCAAAGTTTGCCGTTTGTTCGATGAAGAATCAAGTGTGAAGCGTTTAACAATAGGCCTGGTGGCTGCCTCCTGCTTCCTCTGCCTTGTTTTCTCCCATTTCTATCCTTTACAATATTACCGCATCCACTGAAGTATAAGTGTGCCATATTTCAAACATTTTGGCACATGTCTAAGAAATGGCTGCCGCTGTGCAGCATGTAACCCTCAAAACTCCTGCGCTTCAGGCAAAGAATTGAAATCTTTGTCAATTCACTAAGCTGTCAGGCTCGGCGTGCCAGTGGGGCTGACATCACAGATGTAAGGGTTGTAAAACAGGCATGGGCTGGGATGTCTGCCCTCTCTGCCGCTCCTGCAGATGTACAGCAGTGTGGAGATGTGAAACCAGATGTCTATGGCTTAAGCTCATGAATCCCACTTGTAACAATGTTTAAACATTTCTTAGTAGAAACAACTGCAGGGATTTTTATGGAGTTTTCTGTAAGAGGGAGGCTTTTTTCTGTTTAACCTGATCTTTTGAGATGGTAACAGAGCATTGTTAGGTTCGTCAAAGGCAAGTACTCATTAACAAAATGTTTTCACTGACTAAAACGTGACAAAAAACACATTTTAGAAATGCAGTATAAATGTATAGTTAATGTAATGTAATGTTTTTCACAGTGACGGTATTAGCTCAAAGCATGAGTCTACCTCTTTTCACTCTATTGGCAATGCAAGGAAACATACACAATCTTTCGCATTTGAGAGGAGAAGGGAGCAGAAATGTAGTACAAATAATAGTAGAGATATGTCAAGAAGTTGCACAAATGTAGAATAAACAATGTTAGGCAAGCGATAGGAGGAAGGAGCAGGCTTGTACAGAGGCAACTCAACAATACAGTACGAGTGAGAGAAGGGAGTGGATAAGAGAGAAAAAACAGGTTTTGATTTTTTTTTTCAACCTCACAGTTACAGAAGACCTCTGATGTCAAGGATGGGCCACTGAGTGCAAATAAAGCTTGTGCATCCCGGCAGAATATTTCAACACTGCTTTTAAGTGTCTCACAGCACAAAAGTGACTCTAAAGAACAGCAGAACGAGGAGGAGGCCAGAGCGAAACGGATAGGACGCACAGGATTACCAGTCAAAACGACTGAGGATGAGGACTTTGTTCTAATAATGGAGACAGTAGTAGGAGGCTGACTGGTCGACATTAACTAAAATAAGACTCTCATTAACCATCATCTGTTGAAACATTTTGTGTATTTTTTAACTTTCATTTTTTAATAATTGGGCTGTATTAATGCATATGCATATATTTTGGTAAAGGTGTTATGTTTCATTGTTTTGCATTTCAACCTCAGCTCATATAATGTGTCTATAATGGACTGTGTATGACAGACAACTAAAACTGTCAAATCTATTCAACCTCTTTTTTTTTCATCCCAATATCATTACAGCATAAATCCCTGCATCCCATGTCATCAAGCTTTCATTCTGTGGTCCCGTAGTTTTTCACTAAAAATAGGGCAATTGACCTGTATTTTGTATTTCCATTGTGTGCTATGTTTTGTAAAACTTAACCCCCATGCAACTGATAAACGATCACATACTGTGGGAGTTTTTTCCATAAAAAAACAAACAAACAAAGAGTGGCATTATGTAATCAAATTGGCATTTAAATGGTTAAAATCCAGAAGATGAATGGATACTTGGTAGTTATTATGAGGACTAATGCTGGTTGGAATATGTAACAGAGTAAAAGTTAAAATAATATTAATATATAGTATTTTTTACATGGAACATTGTTCCTACTAAATGCAGTCTGACTATTTTTCTATCAGTTGCATGAAGGTCAATAAATGATATGTAGATGAAAGACAAAGAAATAGAAAGAAACTGGCCACTGCCCTGAGAGTATCTATTGGCATTGACTTGAAGGTTGACAGCTCCAGTCTTTGCTATAACTTCATGTTACTTTTGTGTTGAACAAAATACATTTTAACATTTAATCAGCCCCTGATGGAGTAGCCAAACAACACACTGCACAGTCAGTAAATAGAGGCCTGTGTGGACACGGATCTGAAAGCTTCTTCCACCACTAGTGATAACTCAACAATGACCTCCATAACACCCACACAGCGAGCCATAAAATACACACCCAGCCATTATTGTGGATATTTAACCATCAGAAAAGCAGGTAAAAAGACAAAGAGACAAGACAGACCTTCTTTCGCTCATGGGGATGAAGTGGTCCATATCTGTGTGATGTCCCTCTGCACCTGTTCATCATCTCGTCCTTCTGTTGCTGTTAGCTAACTAGCTAGTTTTACAAAAACGCCACGGCTAATAGCGCTAATAAAACTCCAGAAAACAAGCTAGCTCTTGTTTGTTTTATCCAAATTTTAACTTAATATTGTTTGTTGTGAAGCTAAAGTACAGCTTACTTAGTACCGTTCACTTCTTTTCAGAGAGAATTGACCGTGTCGTCACCTGTTTATTCTACAAGCTAATCTTTAGCTGGACGTTATGGTTTTTTAAATTGAAGTCTGTTGCACCAGACTGTCCTTCAGACTTGGTTTTAAGGGTGCAATACCATCGTTCACCACCAAGACTGGGTAACATTGAAGTGCAGTTACAACCAAGGGGGGCGCTGTTTCACTCATTTTGGGTAACTTACCGAAAAACTGAAAATATGAAATAAACAAATGTCAAATATAACTTCAGTCAAAAATATGTCTCTTTTGTATATTAATCATTCTAATGTGTGAGGGACCAAGCATTTAACAAGTTTAACAGATGACAAGGAATGCTGTTAATCTATTCTAGGTTTTTAAAACAGGTTTAAAAACATTTTTTTAAGAGGAGTGGAAAGAGAAAAGATAGTTTAATAGACTATATTTAGTATTTTAGTCAAATTTGTAACAGACTATTTGTATACAGTTATGCCTAGAACAATTAAATCTGCTTCACTCAAACTTTGACCTGCAAATGTGCTTAAATACACAGTGAATTGGTTGAAAGTAGTAGAACTCAAGTAGATCTATCTTTACTCAAGTACTATACATATGTGCAATTTTCTGGTACATTACTCATCCTTTACTTTCACTACAGTTCAGAGGAAAAAAACTACTTTTGAATCAACTACATTTACTGAACAGCAGTTCCTATTTACTTCTCATATTCATGTCTTTGAAGACATTATTTTTTCTGTTGTATAGACTTTTCCACATCAAAACTGTAAATAATTGGTTAAAAATCTAAAAAACTAAAGCAATGTTGCAAAAGACTTTTAAGTTTAATTATCTTATGGGCTATGAAGTTGAAGTAACAAAGCACATATTTCATTATTAATGCATTTTTTTTCTTTTTTTATGAACTCATTCTTTAATTTGCCACTTTCAACTGCGTCTTGCCAGAGGCCCCTCAGTGACTGGAGGCTCAGACTCCCAGTTAAGATTTTGTCAAAGCTCATCTTCATTAGCCTCGAGGAGATTGACATGAAACAGTTCACCGCTCAGTTACAAGTGGTTGGCAAACCCAGAGAGAGCACGCAGGTGTAATGCAGATAATCCTCTCCCATAGATTCCACCCAGCTAATCGTGTGTTTTCCACTGCAGAAACTGCGTCATTCAGTTGCTTTGTGGCTTGATTCCCGTTACTTTGTCCTGCGTAATGAACTGCTTATGAAAGCCAAAAGTTAATTAAAGAATGTTCTATTTTCATTGTATTGATTTGGGGAGGGAATGAAAATATTTGATGCATATAACCTTGAGAATGAACATAAAATACAAAATCACAGAAACTAAGAAATTTTGTCTTGATAGATTTAAAGGTCACCTGTTTCATTTGTAATAAAGAGACCAAGGAGAAGCAGAGTTATTCTGCACTGGCACTGACAATTCTCTAATTACACTAAAGCGAGCCCCAGTGTTTGGCACATTCATTATAATCCGGGATGAGTCAAATTCATGAATCAGTGTAAATTATTGTGGGAAAAAAAAATCTATGTAAACAAAAACAAAATGAATGGGTAGGAAGACGGATGATGTTTGGAACGCCAAAGCCTCCAAATTAAACAAAATAAATATCAGGTTTTGAGTGGAAAGTTAGGCATGAATATTTTTGCATACTCATCATTGATACATCTGCCGTGTTTCTTTGGCAATGATATGCCAAAAGCCACGGGTGACACAGGTGCATTCTTGTGCAGGATGGACACTTCGTCTGAAGAAACTTTAGCCATTAAGGACACCGGGGACCTGACCATCATTCCTCATAGTCATAGGAAACAGCGGAGTCCACAGATGGCTTTCTCTAAAAACAAATTTGAGCGTAAAGCAGTAGCTGTCAAAAAGAGAGACTGAAAGACAACATTTTGCATCGAAGAAGAGCAGGAGAAGCAACTGAAGTCTTAATAAAAGAACCACCTGAGAGGCAAATATTCTGTCCTTTGTATGCAGTTTGCACAAATACATGGAACCAAACAGGAAACCTGGGTAAACACACTGACAGCTACTCGCTTCAAGCTGCGGGAGGGAATTCACAAAACCCACTCTCTGATTCCAGCCTGTCCGACTGAAATGATTAATAATGAGATCTGAGAGAAACACACCACTCAGCGATATGGAGGTCAAGAGAAAGTGGAGCAAGAAATAGTCTCCCCAAAAAAAATGGGAAAAAAAAGAATAAATCAGACACACTCAAAAAAAAAAAAAAAAAAAGATGTTTGGCAGCTAAGTGACACGACGGAAGGGAGCTGAGTTCACCAACAAAGAAACACTGACATTTAAGAAATGCGTGACTCTGCAGTGTGAACACCGTCTCCAGCAGTGACATGTCTGTAGTTTAAGTTACCTGAAGACTGAAGAGAGTTTTGCTCAGAAGATGGCACGGCTCCGTCTCAACATCCTTTTAAAAAAGAAACTGGCAGAACAAACAGAGACCTGTCTTTGCATTTAGGGAGGAGGGTACAAAAAGGCAGTGAAATGTGCATACTTATTTTAGATGGCAAAATACAGTGTATAGTCACATCATTGGTAAAAAATGTATTATGGTGTTAACAGGATTAGCAATATCAACACGATCATTGCTGCCCACTGTGTGATAAGCAAGAGGAATTATAGCACTAGCAATTATTATAGCACTAAATATCATGATTAAATGCAGGCTGCTTTTGTTTAGCTTGCCCTGTTTCTTTTTTTCATTTGGGTATGAAGTACTTGGCTATATTTAGCAGCTCCACACCACATTTATCTCAGAAAATATTAAATCTTTCTCTTTGTGATATCTTGAAAATTCTGGGGATTGTGTTTGAATCCCAGATTCTGGAAAGCCTCCTCAGCTCACTCCGTTAGGAAAGCATATTTCCACTTCTTTCGCACTCTCTCTTCTTGCATGTTTCATTTCAAACACTCTTCTCACTGCCATCCCACTCCTGCAGTTTCTTCATGGATGGCAGAGCAGTGTGTCAGCTACTGTCACACGTCTGAACGTTCATGTGGAGGCTTCAGATCTGTGTTTACTGTATGCTGATGGAACAAAGAAACACTTTTCCAAAATAGGGAAATAATAGTTGGTTACTTCTTCCAAAAGCTGGCTGACAGCTGCGCAGTGATACCTGCAACCTTCCATTCAAATTAGACATTCAAAGTTAAGGGCACCTGACATCTGATCCATGAGCAGGAAAATGTCTTTGATATAACGATTTAAGATTGTGGACGGGGGTTCTGCGGAGCTGTTTTTCAGCAAGATTTACAGTGATCAGCATATTAGTATAGCGTGTTAGCAGGTATTTCTTCATAAACAACAAACTTTAACCTGATGATGACTTAAATGCTCAATATGCTATTTCTGCCATTGGGGGGTCGCACTATAAAAACAAAACAAAAGATGCTAGCAGATTGTTGTGTGTGGGGGGTCGGACATAGAGCTAGCTAAGTCTGGGGAGTCGGGTGCAGAGCCAGAAGTTCTGAAAGAAAAAACACTCAGTGTCACATTTGATTCTGTTCTGATCCAGAGAAATGTACCAACAGAAGGAGAGCTCAGAGGTTACTTTTCAACTTTTTGAATTGAAATGTGCATCTGTCTTCAATCCTGTCTGTCAACCAGACTGCAGCAGCGTCGACTGGTGTTGAAATTTCAATTGAGTTGAAATGTACTTTACTACCCGAACAATATTACAGAGACGAGAGGGAAAAAGAAGAGAGAGAGCCGGAGTCTCTGGTGAGTGGTGAGCACAGTGAGAGTTGACCTAAAGTTAAACAGCTTGCTAGTTTACAGCTAATGCACAGTAAATCTGGTTGTTTGGGGTGAATAAACACTATCCTGCAGTTAGACTCATGTTCACTCACCTCACCATTTAACAGCAACCATTCATAAATGGTTGTTGTTAAATGATAAAAATTATTTTTATGATTTAGATCAAAAATAAATAGATAGATACAAATCTATGTGACGTGACTGTGGCACAAATGTTCACAGATTAGGCAATTTTTTATGGTTTTACTCACAAAAAAAAGACTACGCTTAGTCTCATCCCCCAACTTATCTATCCCTGAAGTAGCGATAGTCGATGAAATTTCAGACAACATTAATATGTAACTCAACAAAATATTTAACAAACCTTTGGTCTTTTTAAAGGCAGAATTATTACATAGTATATCTTTAAAGGACTGGCAAAGTTGATACAATTAATCCTGAGGGGGAAATGAACGTGTACGCTAAATGTCACGAATATCCATTCAATGGTAGTTGAGATGCTGTGTTCACAATCATAAATAAACCAGGGGCAGTGGTGGCTAAAGGTTAGAGAGGCAGGCTCGAGACCGGAAGGTCCCCAAGATAAATCTGGGTGGGGAAATTGTAAAAGGGTACAGATCTTAACCCCAACTGCTCCAGTGGAACTGTTGAGTGTGTAACTGTGTGATTGGTCAGGGAGTTCCTACGAAAGAGAGCTGGGCATGGGCCAGACCCATGCATGTCTGCACAAAATTGTTGAAGTAACACTTCAACCTACTGGTGGTGCTTGAGGAGAAGTCAAAAGATCACAAAAATCATCAGGATCCATCCTCTGGGCGCCATGAATGTCACTGTAACTTCACAGCAATCCATCCAATAGCTGTTGAAATATTTCAGTCTGGTCCAATTTGATGGACCACCCGATTACCTGACATCATCATCCATATATAATGGCTAAATTGTGCTCCCTTTTATTTACTTATGCTGTTTGATATTTGGGCTTGCAGGGGGTCATATCATCATTATACTCTCAACTGCCAAAGCTAAAGGCTGTCAGGGCAAGTAACAGCAGGTGTTCTCAAAATGTCTGATTGATTCAAGAACTTTTCCAAAAAAAAAAAATGCAAAACCTTAAAGGGGGTTTCTGGGGAGCCTCTTTAAGATGCTATGTCTAACTTTAATGAGATCTGCCAAAAGCACTTTATCACAAGAAAGAGATAGAGATTGAGTCAATAAGGTCAATTTGGAAGGAGCAGGAAAGTGGGGCTGGTGAGAATGTCCCTGCAGACACAGGAACACAGACTCAGGCTCTGCACCATAGTGTGCAATTATCTGGCGAATAAAATGGTTGTGGGCAGTTTTACGTTTTTCACACTTCTGCATTTTCATTGTTTACACCAACTCCTCACAAAAATTGGCATCATTCAAAAAATTAGGGTGAAATTTTTGATCCATATGTTTGCTACTTTCTCAGTGTCAGTGTTTTAAAGGGACACTTAACCCCAAAATAAAAACTAGAGAGCGCTTTGTAGATCTGGTTTACCGCAGGCATAGTCCTTTAATAACTCCTATTACAATCATTCAAGATTATCCAGGTGTATGAAAAAGTCTGCCAGATACCCAACGAGTGATACAAACATCAGTGAGGAGGACCTGACGGAGGTGATTGCTCGGAGCGCCTGAAGCGGAAGCAGAGGATAACAGTGTTTCTTGTGTAACGTGTGTGTCCTGTCAGCGGGCAGCCTCTGGGGCGCCTAAGTGTACCATCTGTGACCAGGTCTGCCATGCCATCATACCCTGTACCAGTGCCATTGATGATGAGAACGTGTTGGAGCACATGACCTCTGCTTTCCCTGCCAGAGAACAGCGGAGAGGAAGCCAAACAGGAAGCAGGGTTTGTTGTTTTTTTTGTCTTAACATAGCTCTGCTTGATATAGAAAGTAATAATGATTCTATCAATGTGTGTTATTTACCGACAAATGCGAGTAGCTTTTTCCGACAGAGCTAGGCTAACATAATCCTGCTTCTGTGCCAAGCAAAGACAGACAAAACACGTCTCTGTACTGGATGTGCAGAGATGAGATTGTTATTGATCAGCTCGCATAAATCTGTTTAAGACGGCAGACAAGTGTATTTTCCAAACTGTGAAGGAGCATTCCTTCAATATTATCAGGTGTGATGCATCCTCTAATCTTGTAGTGTGATCATTTTCAGATAATTTTGGAATTTTCTCAGTATGTAATGTTTCCAAGTTTTAGAATAATACCGATGAGGATTTTTACCCGAAGCCCAGGCTGTGGTTTTATTAAATAAAAGTGCATTCATTTCTGGTGGCAGACTGCAGGAAGGTATGCTGAAAAAATGCTAAACTTGTCAAATCATCCCAAAGTATACATACTGTTTATAGACATACATGTCTATAGGCTTCCTTTTTTGTCCTATTCTATTTCTTTACTCTAAATAATAAGGTTGTTTATGTGGATGGGGCAACGATTGCAAGTCACCGTGTAATCCTGAATTTTACAGTATAATGACAATAACATCCATGAACCTTTGACCTTGAAAGTAACGGTATAAGACAGCATAGTGAATTATCAAAGTTGAATTACTGATCCCTCTACATATCTCTTCTGCTGCTGTTTTTTTTTTTTGCTTTGTTTTTTGTGGGGTTTTTTTGGAGTCTGCCACCAGGCCGTGATATTGATGAGGCAGTGCCAGGAGGTTCCCTAAGGACAGTGGAGCTAAAGCTCTGCCAAACGTTATTAGATCTGCAATGCAGTGTGCGAAGTACACGACATAAGATAAGAGATATTAACAGCAAAATGACTAATTCCACCAATAACTTGTGGTATTAATGAATAGATTAAATAGATATTTTACAAGCACAGAACAACAAAAGAAAAAGGAGATGGAGAGGCACAACGGTTTGTTTGCCAAAGTGGTTTGAGATAATGAGGGCCTTGTCAAGCACATAAATAACACACAGACCAGAGATGCATCATGAATAAAGCAATATGTGGCAACTCTGTGGTGTCTACTTGCTGTGATTCACTTTTTCTTTCATTTTTCTGTTCAGCAAGAATGCAGGTGGGGAAATGAATCCGATGCACACAGGGGCGATGATGAATATGTTGTTTTTTTTATGCCTTATCTGTTGCCGGAGGTTGTGATTGGCATATCCTTTAGTGGGATGTTCAACATCAAGGCATCCTCTAAACGAATGAATGGGTCACTTGATAGTGAATCACATATATCACTATTCCCAAAACCGCTGCAGCATACTAGCTACACACGTAATGGACGTTTTTCATATTCTTGAAGGTTCTTGGTTAGGTTTGGGCAAGAAACCTACTTGGTTGGGTTTAGGGAAACATCTTGATCTGGGTTGATTTCACAATGTTAGTGATTTAGTACGTTAAATAACTCACAGCTGACTTTTGCTTTCACACAAATGCCATCCAACATACATCCGTGCACTAATTCAAGGTGCCGACCAGCACATCAGGAGCAGTTTGGGGGCTACAGCCACTTCGCCCGACTTCCTTGACTTCCTCCTTTGCAACTGCAGTAATTGCAACGGCCACTAGAGGTTGCCACCTAACAACAAATGTAAATATTGGTAATTATAAACTGCCATCACAATCAACCCATCATATGATCAGTTTGCAACATGGTCTCTGTCCCATCCTCTTTGCGATCATTGACATATGGCACAACCAGGTGGACAGTATCTCCGTTTAGTAGCTTGTTAATGTTTTGATCTAGTGTTGTATGTTGTGTAGATGCCTTTTTCTCCCTCCCCTAACAGAAACACACACTTCTGCATAAATTACTTGATCTGCCATCAAATTTTTTTCAAATCCTAAACCGGTTGGAAACGAGGGCAGACAGGTGGACAGGCAGCTGCCATTCATCTGATCATGTCAAACTTTACAGCTTCATAGTTTTCCCAGAGTGGTGACTGTGTGTTCAGTTGTGTCCGTCTGAGTCCACCTTCCTAACTTGCTGTCGATTTTGATTTCCTCTCATTAGTCTGCTTGATGTACGGGGAATTTGAATATTGCTAGATTAACTGTGATGGACTTGTCAAACACAGGTTTGACTAATTATAGTGGATAATGGCTACATTTGAATCAGCTGGGCCAGTTCTTACTGCTTACTGACACACATTAATGGAATTGAGCCAACCTATCATGTATGAATCATTAAATCACAAAGTAATAATGTTTTTCAGTTGTTATTTTTTACCCTTAAAAAGTGAAAAATCACATCAATTACTTATTTTTTATGACTCTCAAAATATATTATTTTGAAAGAGTTATGTAAATGTCCACTGCAGCGGACTCTGGAATAGCTGTTAAAATCCTTTAATTCTCAGAAGGCCAGGCAGGTAAAAACAATACGTTTCAGCCAAATTAGAGAAGATGGAAATACTTTTAACCAGATTTTAATATTATTTCTTTTTTACATCTTTTTTTTGTGTGTACATGATGTACCAAAGGGTATATTCTGCCTATTGGGCCTATATTTAGATAACGTTGAAAGACTTTGCGTTTTAAAAAAAACAATTCAGTGTAAATTTTATCATTTTAAATAAAATATGCAAAATAAGGCAGAATCTAAAACTGCATTAAAATAATGAAGAAGAAAAACAAGCTTGAACTTTGGAAGTATTTATAACACCTTCTTTAGTTGAAAAATAAAAGGATTTAACAGTTTTTCCAGTTGTACTATTTCCATCATGTCTCCCCTCTGTCCACTGTACTGGACTCCATGAAAGGGTTAATGTCATTTGTTGCACCTATGCTTATTTTTATGCTCTGAGAAATGTCTGTAATTACGCAAATATTATTTTTCCTTCCCTAATTATGTTTTCATCTATGTATTATTAAAGATAGTAGGGTAAATGGATAACTGAACTATAATAAGAAAAATGTTTTTCGGTTCACTTTTCAACCAAATGGACCACCATTTTAATGCTTGTCCAGGTCCTTGAGACAAAGAAAATACAAAAGATGTTTTGATGAACAAAGATGAGAGCGTGGGGATTCAAGTTCTGATTCTATTATTATCATTATTAGAGGTCTGCTGTTCTTCAAATGTCTCACTAAAAAGCTACACACCCTGTGAGGTATTTAGAATTAATGAGAGTAGGGAGAGTATTCAAAAAATGAATAAAACAAAAAATGTCGCCGCAGTGAAAGATGTCAGTTTGGGCAAATATTCATGATGCTGTCAGAAAGCTCAGGAAATCAGAAAAGCATGTGGACTAAGCTCCCTGCAGCTCTCAAATGGATCACTGCTGTCCATCACTGCACACTTGATGACACGTTCCATCAGTTGAACACAAAGCGTGACAAGGAAGCTCTACAGGAATAACTTACTGTTCCTGCAGTATTCAGTAGTACGCCATGAAACAAGAGGAGTCCCACGGCAGGTAAATCATTCCTCTGTGCTGCACAAGTCTGTATTACGAATGTTCTGTCTTTCCTTCATTTAATTATTTGCAGAATTTAAAGTTATTCCCTGGAAAAGTGTTTTGGGCTCCATGTGAATATCGAGGTGGTGGCGGAGTGCAGCTGCCTTCCCAGAGTGGCTTGTCTGACCACAAATCAAGCGACAGGCAACAACAGACCCCGGCGGTGGAGGTGACTAAGATCCAGTGACCTGTCTAACTGAACTACAGCGTTCCCTTGGCTGCTACAAGAGAAGTTTCTGGAAAGACAACAGTCAGCGCGGCACTTCACAAATCTGGACTGTGTGGGAGAGTGGCCAGATGGCTGGAGACAGCAGCCTGGAGTTTTGCAAAAAAAAAAAAAAAAAGACACTGAAAGACTCTCAGAGCATGACGCAAAAGACTGAAGTTTGTTTAAATGAACGTTGGCGACTCGAGCTGTGATGCAGGCTGAGATTTTTTTAGTGTTCAACAGGCATCAGCATGGAGTGCAGCATCCTGTTCAGCAGTGGGGACAGGTGAACCTGCGAGGAAGCTCCCTCAGAGAATCACAAGCGGGGTTCTGTTGTGACAGGGACATGTATACGTGCATGTAGACAAATCCATAAAATGAATATTAATATGGAGATTAAACTGCCCCAAAAGGCAGCGGAGACAAATGTTTTGCAGAAAAAAAAAAATGTCAGCAAACACATTCAGATCTACACTACGGATTACTGAGATGAATACAATAACTTTTCATGAGTTCAAATAAATAGACAACAGTAAAATACATCTTTAAAAACTAGAAAAAAAACTAAATCTTTTTACAAAGCAATCAAAAGTTAAGAACTTACATCACAATAAATGTGTGCGTTTGTTTGAAAGTCATCATTGTCTCGTATAAGAAGGATAAGGACGACTTCAACTGCAGAGTGGAGGCGAGAGGCAGATGTCAATAGAGGAGAAGGTCGTCCACCTTTTCATCCATTTTCTGTGACAAACCTAGTGGAGAGGAGGACTTTATCGACTGCATTGACGACATTGATGGAAATACTGGTGGTGACAGGTATTTGTGACATTCTCTCTTGGGAAAAGAGAGATTTGTCCCTCTCAAGAACCTTTATCAGTAAAAACGTTTCATTTAAAGGTATAAATTAATATGCAATAAAAACACTGGAGATGCAGGACAGTGTGTTTTTAAGTTTTTGAATGATTGTGATTGTGGGAGTTGCCTATTGGCAAATTCAGTTTTCAGCTCTGTTTTTGGTCACCCGAGGGAAACAGGTGGCTCTTTAGCTGCTAGATTTCACCAGATAGTTGTAGACTTTGTTGTTCCCGATGGAAAAAGGTAGTATGCAGTTTATTTATGAGACAGCTTTTGCTGGAAACTGCCTGCTGTGAAACAGTGAGAAAGAAACAAAACAGTTACATTTTGAGCTGTGAAACCCATAAAAATTAAGTTGAATGACGCTTCAATGCTAATATACTCGATAATTACCAAAAAAAAGCAGCAATTGCATTAATTTAGTAAGTTCAGGGGAAATACAGTTTTGTAAGAGTTCTTCACCGAAGAACTATTACAAAACTATTCATATGGCAGTCATTTCATCCACTGTAAATATAAAAATCGTGATCAAAGCAGCTTTAATACACACTGCAAAAGAAAAAGTATTTTACCAAACTGGGACACATCAAAGGGTGACTCAAACACTAAAACACTCACACACACACTTTGCTAATTTTATTTATCGCTTCACTAATTAAAAACAAGTGAACCATATGTTTATTATTAGCTTGTCAAGATCTCTGATGATGCACACCTGTGGATTATCATCAGAGATCACTTGATTGCAAAGTATTTTCTTCAATCCACGAAGAAGACTCGTGCTCTCGCCCATCTTGAGCAAACCTCAGCTGTTAAAGAGGACCTTTGTTAATTAAAAACGATGAAAAGCACGTCCGAGGGTCACATGTATAGACGGATGATTGTATGACTGGATGCTTTAATTCAAATAAAGAAGCGAAAAAACAGAACGAGTGGGTCCAAAGGGGTTCATATTATGGCTGTGCTAGAATAACTGAAACAAAACCTATTCATATTATACTAACTTTAGCATGAACAGAGCCTGACAGAACCAGAACAATAATAATGTTTAAAAAACGCTATAAAGGGAAACTTCAGCATCCCCATTAAGACGGAGCAGAAGTACAAACAGGTGATAACACACAGGAGGATGACAAGCTCTCCATTCAGACTGGGAGGATTACGAAGATGAGGGAGTCCAAGGAACACCAGCGGCTCCTGGCTGAGATCCTGAGCCTGATCTCCTCCCGGTGCAGCAGAGTCGAGTCGAGTTGTTTTTTGTTAGCAACACGAGGAAGACATAAAAACAAACACTCACGGAACAGCTCAATATAGAGATTTGAAGCATGTACATTTAAAGCATGAAGAGGCATTTCAAAAAGCAGCAGAAGTAAGATTTAACACATAGTAAAGAAAAACGGATTGAGAGCGTTCGATAATAATAATAGGTCTGTGAGGCTGTGCTTGAAGAGGCTCTTCCAAAAAATGAAAACACAGTCATTATCTACTCATGCAGATGGATAGTCGGGTGAAGTTTCGTAAGCCCGCAAAACGTTTCTGGCGCTTCACAGCAAAACAGCGTTACAGCGTTCTCCTAAACAACTCAAGTAGATGGGGGAAAACAAACATAATCCAAGTTTCCGACGGCCCTAAGATACAAAATTGATTCGAGAAGACGTCCCTTACATGCAGTAGAGTTCTTGTTCCCTCTTCAGATATGGTGCACGCTAATGCTTTTAGCTTAGCAGCTACGGCGAAGATTACCGTTTGTTAAAGGTATTATTTTTAAAGTTCAATGCGAGAAATTGAACACAAGCAACCAAATACCTCTCGTGACTTTTAATTATTATTGTTTGCGTGTATTAACTTAAACCCTGACATAAAGAAGAAGAAAATAAGACTAACAAACCTCCGCCCTGTTAGTGAGACTGGCTGTGCTTAAAGCTAAATGCTAAGAACAAGCTTGCGAACATGCTCACGATGACAATGCTAACGTTATGATGTTTAGTAGGTATTATGTTTAGGCTATCATATTCGTGATGCATGCTAACATTTGCTAATTAGTACTAGCAAACTCCTTTGAGGCAAGTCTTGCCACATGGCAGCCATGTTGGCAACACTCCCGGGCAAATACAGGATTTCAGGCATTTTCATTCCAATGTTTGAATGACATCACCTTTCTTGGCAATCCTGTGCATTAGCATAATATTTCGCCTTTTCTATGCCTATCAGAAGTCGGTGCAAGCTGTCGTAAATCTCCACTGCGCACTCGCATCACTGCAACAACACGATTGACTGATATATTACCCGGCTCGGTCGTGATGCAGCAGACGATTGGCTTTTGTGGGGAAGCGGTAGGAAATGTGTCGTACAACCGCCATGTCTGGCGTCAAAGACTGTTTTTATTGCAAATCCCCAAAGTGGTTCGTCTCCTCTCTTATAACCAATCAAGAAAAGTCAAGGGGACACCAAAGTCATTAGGATTCATTCTCCGGGGTACATCAACGTCTGGACAAACTTTTAATGGCAATCTATTCAATAGTTGTTGAGTCTGGAACAAAGTGGTGGACCGAACCGACCAACCGGCCGACACCGCCATCCCTAGAGCCGCACGTGAACCCGGCGAAATAAAGTATGCATGCAAGTGTTTGTATGTGGGAGTGTTTGGCAGCTTTGTTCATCAAAAGGGTCTTAAGTCTGTATTTATATTTATTGAGGGATTTAGATTCTTTTGCAGTGTCAATGTAATAATTCCACAGGCGTGATCCTTGACCTGAAAGAAAATTGATAAAAGATAGCTAGTGCAGCAGGAGATGGGAAGGTGGGTGTTGTTATTTTCCTTCCTTGTATGACTTGTTCAAGCCTCCTTATATCAAAAAAGATATTGAATAATGTATACGTTATATGATATTTATAATCTATTCTTTAAGGTGCAGACTTCTAAACTGCTTTTTTAAAAGAGATATTTGAGTTCACACTTTTTCCTGATGGCTTTTTTAACGCCTTATTTCTCTCCTGTGTCAAAAGTAGAGGTTCTTTACAAGGAAACCGGTCATCGCCTGAAACAGTTACAGACCGCTGTGGTAACCAGGAGAGAGTGCAGGGCAGCAGGCAAGAGGTCCGGTCTGTGAAATGGAGAGGCATCAATAGAGAGAGGGGAGAGTAAGCCAGGAGACGGTTAAGAAATAAAAGCTTCGGTGGTGAAAGAAAGCGACGGCCTGGGGCTACGGGGAGGTGTGTGTGTGTGTGTGTGTGTGTGTGTGCTTTAAGAAAACAGCTGAAAAGAATTGGAAAATTGGGATGACAGAGAGAAAACAAGAAGGCAGAAACCTGGAAAAAGTACATGAGATCAGAGTGGGAGTATCAGATAAAACAGTAAGTACATCAGACAGGACAATTACTCACAAATTAGATATAAATCACTGTCACATTAAAGCGACTTAACCTCTTTTTAATTATAATCTTTGAGAATTTCAGTTTTTAATATTATGTTTGGTAGGCAATTTTTGGTAATAATGTCATTCTGTAATTTCATTATTGGTGGCAGGGTCCGCCATTTTCCGTGATTGTCTGCAGCTTGAAGATCAGATCAAGGTTTGCACTGATCAGTAAAACAACTTTTGCTGGGGTTTTTTTGTTTTTTCGATGCAGACACACCGGCTGTTTTTTTTTCTGTCATATCACTGACAAAGTAGCTAATTAAAGAGTGTTCACACGTCTTGTTACCATGGTGATCACAGGTGTCATCGAACCAGGCGTGATTGAAATCTGAAGGATTGGATAAAAACTACTGAACAGATTTCCACCAAACTTGGATGAAGGATGAGTCTCGGCCCAGAACAGAACCTCAGTAACCTTTGGTATGGATCCAGATAAAAAGACGGATTCAGGATTGCCTTCTTAAAAATTGTGAGATAAGGCGTTATTTGACTTTTTTTTACATTTCTCAGGGACTAATGCATGGTTTGAGTGATGCAGGGCCATCAAGGTTTGATGTTGGCGGAGGTATGCGCTCTACTGAGTGCCTTTATAGTTAAATGAGGGAATTAATGTTGTCTTATTAACGTCTTTTATCGGTTTTCTTTCTGAACTTTTCTGTAATTTTGCCTGTTTAATCGCTTTTATTCCTATTAATTCCTGATATTGACTTCTTGTGTTTTCACATTCTCTGTTCTGCCGTCTTGTTTTAACTCACCTTAGACGAGGCTTCCTTGCTGGCTCGACTGTTGACTTTTTATTCCGTAAGACTGTCATTTTAAAGGTGCCGTATAAATGTTAACTGAATCATTATTATTATGTGCAGTTGTGGAAGGCTCCTACAGAAGTAATACATGCTGTATTCAATTGAATCTGAACGCAAAATGTATATTGAACACTCTATGTTGAAACTTCAATAACAATGAAGATCCAAAATGTTAAAATCAAGTTGCTCCAAGTCAGTTAATAAAATACACATACAGACACTCAAACTTAAACATTAGCTACCTAATTTTGCCAAAGCTATTTAGTATTCATGTTGATATACAGCCCTGTAATAAAAGGTTTACAGGACACTAGAATGTCATTTTTACAAGTGTTTATTAATGTTCAGTCTATGTAAACTATTATAACTTCTCTTATGAAGCTATATTTACTATGTTGTCACTAAGTATCAGTATATCCACCAGCCTTGGAGGAGTAATAGCTTTTAACAAATGTATTAATAAACATTTGTGTCTGCTTACGACCACATTAGAGTGTTTTATGAACCATTTATGAAATCTGTATCTACTGCTGAAGAAGACTGAAGTAAAGTGTTCCCAACTTTAAAAGTTAAAGTGACAGTGCGTCAAATGTCTGCCTCCACCGGCTCTCCGCTCACTGTTCCACCGAGGGTAACGGGGGGCTGCGAGTCATACTGCTGTCATACTGCTTCAGTCATACTGCAGTGCAGATTTCACCCCCATCTGCAGCGCATGGAGTCCGACTGGTCCCTTCTTTTTGGGGGCGACAATCTGAGACGTGAAAGCGACTCAGAGATTACAGTACCACTTGTGTCGACCAGATCAGAAAAGTTATAGATCCACCCTGAAGCTCCACGAGACAGCCGGGCAGAGATTTCACAGGAGCAGGTGCACAGGAGCCGAGGTTGTAGCTCGTGGGGACGATATAGTTGGTACGAACAGTTGAGATGAGAGCGGTTTCAGTGTTGTGTTTGCTTGCTTCACCCTCTAAAATTAGTGCCACATGAGCTGCACAATGTGTAAAAATAGAACTACATGTTCACGGGCTGGCCTAGGATCAGGACCTAATACAAAGTCTCTCTCCTGTTTCCTTCATTGTTCTCTGTGTCTAAATAAAGACTCAAACTGTTCAGGGTGAGAGGCCAGACCTGAAAAAAATGTTTTAATAAATCTCAGCAATCAAAGGTTTAAATAAGCTTGCAGTTTTGGGAAAAGTCTAGCAGCCCGTTGTGATACGGAGTAACTATTCCCATCAACTAGAACAAAATCATACGGAGGTATCAGTGCACTTCTTAGTCGAGGACAAGCCTCAAAGGAACTGGAATGATATTTAGTGACTTCCGCTAGCTGATATTGATCAGTAGAAACGAAAAATGTCATTGCAGTTTGGTTCTAGTCATCTCTGTCCTTCAAATAGCTGTTCTGTCCTTGAGCCGACCCATGATACAGGAGAACTACTGCCTCCTACACAGACTGCAGGTCAGTGTGTGCTGCCCCCCAGTGGAGAGACTGTGAATGAACACAGAGAGGCAACTGGGAGGTTTAAGCACTGAAGGCTTTTGACGGAAGATTACAGGAAAACGACAGTAAGACACACACTTGTCAACCTTGGTACTACTTCAGTGGCACATTCGACGGTGGAAACTAGCTCAAGTACTTCTATTTTGCTTAAACATTTCTCTTTTTTTTACTTTGACATTTGAGAAATATTGCAACTCTGTTATATTTATCATAGAGCTTAAGTAACTATTTACTTCACTAATTAGGATTATTCAAGTCACCTGTGAAATATTTATCTTCTTATAAAGTCATATGTGCAAATAATAGTCCTAGAGACTTCATTTTCTCTACCCACAGATTTGATAAAAATGTTTCCAGCCTGTTTTTGATGCAAATCAGTTTGTTTGAAGTATTATACAAGGTCTGTTTCCGTGAATATTTTGGCAGTGATGCGTCTTATCCTTTCTTTGTTGTTTAACAATACAGACGACTGTTGAGATGGCGATCGATCAGCGTGACATTAAAACAGTTTGGAAATACTCTAACTGCCTGCTCAAATTAATAATGTTTGTTTAGAGAAAATGCACTTTATAAGAAATAATTGTAGATTGATTTTGATTTTGAATAAATTGGGGGACTTGAATGAACTGCCCAACTGTGCATAGAATACACACAAGCTCCAAGCTGATCGGCTGCAATAGTAGAATAACCCAATAATATAACCTGTTTACTCTGTGTACCAGCTGAGTCAACCGAAAAAACTGAAAAATCAACTCATTACCCATCACACCCTCATGCTGAAGGAAAGTTTGGTGAAGTTGCTCAGTCCGCTGAACATTTTTGGAGCTTCCCGGTTAAAACAGAGTTAGAGAATTCTCCTACACAACAGAAGGAGATGGGAACTTGTTTTAAAAATTAAAAAAAAAACAACTGAGAGAACAAGATGATTCCATTCACCCTGTATGGTGTAATCCAAGTCTAATAAAGGCCCAAGATCCCAAGTTGATTTATTTTCACCCTTTTACTTAAGACCCAAATCTCAACACCTGATGTGGGTTCACGTGCTCGACCGGGGCTCAAGGGCTGTAAATAACATCTCTGCAAATCAATTCCGGGATCTCTGGGCTTCCAGAGTCTTTCTTTTAATTCTATTGTTGGTTGGTTGTTATCTTTCCATCGACATTGGGGTGAGAAGTTAAGGAATCAATTTTCCATTTTTTGAAAACTCATCTCTAAGGTGTTTCATTTGTAATATGTAAGAATGATAGATTCACACAACAAAACTAATTGCAAAGCAATTATATCTGGTGTATATTCAAACTAAAAAACGGCACGAGTTCCAGGTATTTTAAGTGAAAGCATGATGTTTTCCTAACCCTAACAAATGGGTTTTTGCGCTTTAACTTAACAAGAACATGAGCACAGCGCTGTGTAATGTACCGTGCCGATTGGTATGGAAGGACAGGTGAAGCTAACATGTTCATAACAACAATGTCATCTATAGTGTTTATACCACGGTAGTTTAGCTTTTTAGCATGCTAACATCAGCTATTTCATGTAAACCAATCCTCTGTCAAGAGAAAAAGTCACTGAAGTCATCAGGATTCATCCACGGGGGACAAGTATCACTTCCCTGTCTGTTCGTGATCAAACTCAGTCGAACCGGACCGCTTTGTTTTCCCTTGTTTGCTTCATTCTTGTTTACTGTGCCGCACTCAGTCTGCCAGTGTTGCTGCCACCTGCAGCTCCAGAATCTGTTGATTACAGCAGGAACCTACTCAAAGCTTTTCTTCAAAAATTACAACTAACAATCATCCAAGTGGGCGTCCATCAAAAGAAAAATAAAGACGTCTCCTGCCAGGACACCGTGATGATTTGACTTTCTCAGCGACAGGTATGGAAAGTAAATCAATGCAGCGGCGAGAATAAGAACAGTGACACACACAAAATGTCATTGTTTTACATTTTACATCAAATTCAGTTTATCAAAATGCTCAACAGGATTTTGGATCAGATTAAAACAATAATTTGGCTCCTGAACAATACTCATCCTCCTCCCACAAGATTCAAAAATATGTCCAACGAAGCCAAGAAGCAAAGAGAAGAAGAGGAAGAAGACATCAGAGCCGGGGAAGCGAACATTTGTCGAAACACGATTTGTAGTTAAATTTAAGATCAGGCAGGTTGTTTGTGGTATTTTGTGTTTCATCCAAGAGACGAAAAAAGGAAATCTGAAGGCGGCGGTTTGAGAGCTCCTTATGCCACTGTTCATGCATTTGTTAAAACAATAGTGTTATCTGTTCAAACCTCTTTCAGCGGAGGAGATAGTGGCTCTCCGGACACTAATTATCACTCTTAAGATAAGTTGGCAGAGTTGATATGAAAGTGATTTTGAAACCACATCCCTCCGATTTCTTTAGAATTTGACTTTCTGTTATGTATTTTCTAAAATGATATTGTCCGCTGTAGATTTACCAGTCGACTCATCAGCTGTGTGAACCCCATCACGTACATCAGTGTTGTGATGAGCAGGGGGGCCACTGAGCAGACATTTGGTTTCGGCCCCTCAGGAGGATGAAGTCGGCATGGCTAAAAGATCTACCAACACGTTAGACTGAAACAAACTGGAGAATGTAGGCGGAAGTGTTCATGTTTCATACAGATTATTTATATCTTAAGCTTTTTTTAGTTATTGTTATTATCATATAGCTGCTTGCATTTAGCGTCTTATTGAATATATAGGTTTTACAGCAGCCCACTCAACACTGTAACAGCAAAATCGTCCAAGTGGTCAGAATCTAAAGGATCGTATTGTGCCTTGCTGAAGCTTCAGCCGGTGAAAGAAAAAGATGGGGGTACTCAATACACTGTGAAATCTGACAAAAGTGACTCTACTTCAACCAATTACCTCAAAATTACCAAGTGAAGTAAAATAATCATTAAAGTTGTCAAAACTTTTGATCTTGTACAACTTAAATCTAATTGTCTACTTTAGTTAGTCATTTTGAGGTAACCTGTTTCCTGACTTGTTTAAGAAAGCCAACTTTTAAAATCTACAGTGTGAGGAAAAATTATATTGTAGTTATCGATGATGTACATGTATGTTTATTTATATTAGACATATTTCACTTACGTGGACCCATACGATATCCTGAGGTTCAGTTGAGCCTGTTTGTTTGACGTGTGGTTAAAATGTGTGTTGTCATTTTTTCACTATGTCTTCACTTAAAGGTGCACCGTGGTTCTGTAGGTGCACTTATTTGCCTCTGAGAACAGCTTGTTTATCGAGTTATGGAAAAAATACACATGTCTGAGTTTGTATTATTACCTCATCAATATTGTAAATATCAACATTTGAGCTGAGTTGGTCTTCTTATGTCAAAGTGTTGCTCGTATAATGAGGAATCTAAATAAAATCTATGTCTCATTACAGTCCTCACTGTACGTGGGAGATGGGTGCCATCTAGAGGTTCTGGCTCAACACTGGAGGCGCTGTCTGTCAAACACACACCGATTTAATGCACAATACAGTTTTGGGTCAATTTCACTTCACCTCTTTATTTCTTTTTTTTAAATTGAGCAGCTCAAGAAAAAGACCTGAGTGGACGTGGTGTGATTTCTTGCATTAGGATTTATCCCAAAATAACATTTACAGTTATTACAGATGTTATTGGAGGTGCTGCATCAGAACAAACACACGTGAGTGTCAGAGATTCCTGCAGAACATCCGTAAATTCACACATTCTTAATTCTGAACACAATCCACTTTAA
Source organism: Diplodus puntazzo (assembly GCA_963678695.2). NCBI lineage: Eukaryota > Metazoa > Chordata > Actinopteri > Spariformes > Sparidae > Diplodus > Diplodus puntazzo. The sequence goes on along the minus strand of OZ023173.1, from coordinate 19,993,441 downwards.
GCAATGTACAAAGCTGTACAATTCCTATTTGTCTCACAAACACGTGTATTTGTCCCAGTGTTGCACTCTGCACATGCACATAGAGCAAAGCGTGGATTTTTAAACCTCACACAGTGAATTTCCTCACTGTAAATCCGAGGGGAGAGAGCTCAAATTTGAACAACTTCCATTTCCAAAGAGTGAACACACTCAAAGCGGCTGCAGATATCCTGTGAGATTACACTCTGAAATCCCTGCCAATGTCTGCTGGCAGAGATGTGACTCGCCAGTCAGTAGAATCTGACAAAAAAAAATGTAAAAAATCCAAATCAGAAAGACGACTTCAGCGTTTGTTGTAATAAATGTTGAGGTAGTTTAAAAAAAAATACATTTCGAGGATGTGAATCCAGGATTTTAAGGCAGGTCTTTGGCCGGGCTTTAGAGGAGAGCAGATCCAAAAGCCAGGGGACTCAACGGACACAAATAACAAGTTGTTTACTTCTGTAAAAGTGTACTGTACATCCAACATACCACTTAAACCCCTGTATTACAACAGTTAAATGCCATTTAAGAGTGAACGGCTTGAAAGAAAATTTGAAGTTTAAGATCCCCTTAAATACAAGCCTGTCATTATCTGTCATTGCAAAACTAATGCAGAGCTGATATGCTGAAAAGTGTCCAGCTCGCTCTGTAGCATTTATACTGTATATGTTAGCCAACTGTGAGGCAACACAGGATGCAGATGAACAGGTCCACTGTGGAGGAGTCGCAGTTGGACAGCAGCTTGTTGATCAAACTGGGGCCGCCGCTTGATTAGTGATTTCAATTTGCTCCCCGGGGCGCAAATCAAATTGAACATCATTAGGTAGGTGAACAATGTGCATTATTACAGTTTTTGAAGAATGAGGCTGCTGTTATTCTATATTTTACTCATAAAAAATATAGAATCTTCTAGGGACGAATATTCTTGGTCCCATGAAAACACAAGAAAGGCTGTTTTTGCTCCGCTTGTCAACACTCTCTGACTACCCCAGTCTGTTTGAGGCTCTCAGCCCCTAAAGCCCATTGTTCCCACTGAAGACATTAAACTTTAAAAAGTCCCCACTTTTAAAATAGCTGCGCGGGCACTGAAGTTTTTTTGCAAAAATGTCTCGAACAGGAATGAATTAGCGCATTTGTTGTGGATTATTTTCAACTGTGGATTAAAACAACACATCACTACATGGATTGATAATTAAGAAAGTGACATGAACTGTACAATATGGTCTGTACAGTCAGTGGGAGATTTTACCAACAACAAATGTACTCAAGTGCTGTACTTCAGTGCAATTTTGAGGCACTTACGCTGAGCATTTACATTTTTCAGTACTTTGTAATTCCACTCAACTGCACTTTGGTGGGAAACATTGTACTTTTACTCCATAACATTTGTTTGCTAACGTTACTAGTTACTCTGCAGACTGCCTGCTACATCAGAGCCGCATTAGCACATTTTAATTTGATCACAATCAGATTTAAAAGACACCAATAAGATTCCAACAATCAGAAAAATGCTGAATATTGGATCTGATCATCTGTTAACCAATATTATGCTGTTTATACATACATGCAAAATGATCTGTTATTTACCTTGACTTGTACTTTTGATACTGGAGATCATTTATTGCTAGAAAATTGTACTCAATACTCAATTACTTTTTGTATGAGTGACTTTCACTTTCACCAAAGTTATATTCTAACACAATATCTTTTACTCGAATGTGACTTTTGTGTACTTTTTTACAACACTGCAACAAATAAGGGTAAAATGTTTCAGAGAAATGGTTTTCATCTCTTCAGCTGAGCTCCTCGAGCCTTTGAAGTTCTCAATATAACATAAAATATTAATGACTAAATAAGCAACAAAGTTCAAGTTTGGCATTCAGGAATATTACTGAGGGTTTAACTCTTAAAAAAAAATCAGTTAATCTGCATCATCAAGACTGTGTTGGTGTGGTTTTATCAGATTTGATTGACAAGTGGCCAAACCGCCCACCAACTGTCATCAGACTGGGACTCAAATGTTCACAAATCGTGACTGATGCATCGAGAAGCTTGACATCATCTCTTCCTGCCCACTCTACGCCAGTGAGGGGAGTAACACACACAAGAAATAACAGCTACAGAAATCTATCATAATATAATCAAACTGCTCTAACCCATGGAAAGGTCAGAGAGGTGATGATTTAAACTATAACGATTAATCCTACGGTATGTGTTTGCTCATCGGCTCTTTTTCGTGCACAATTTCTAAAGTGACTTCCAGCCACAAAAGACTAAAATGTGCAGCATTTTCCTTTGAGCTATTATGGATGCACACAAAATGGAAATACATGAACAGGGTGTGCATTCCTCCTGTTGCAATGTCTTCCTCTCTATTCAAATGTGATGTGTGCAGTGTTTTTCATATGTGTTTTATACAACAACAACGTCAATACTAAATGTTTCAGTGCAGAATTTCCTTTTGCTCAATGTCACCATATTTAATTAATCTATTCTATTAAAATGAATGGAGCGCGCATCCCAGTGGCTTTAGCACAGATTGTGTTCGCTTTATTTGTTCCCTGTGCTTCCTGAGTTTAATCAAAAACCAGGAAATGATTATACTGAGAGTTCAGTTGCTGCAGGGGATGAAGAAAAGCAGTCCACTCGTCTAGCATGGCACTCCTGTAACACTGCCGCACTCATCGCGGACAGTTTGACAACAAAACGATCAAAAGAGATACAGCAGAACCAGAGACGTCGCCTTTATTCCCAGGCCTTCTTCTTCCTTTTTCAAAACCTGGCGCCTACATTACCCACAATGCAATTTAGCAGCTGGGTGACTTCACTTGAAGGAATGCATCATTACAAGCAGCTTCCTCTGGAGGCGCAAATAAGTTTTATACTACTTTTTCACATACATGTATGCAGTGATAAACTACTACAACTGCACCAATTGTACACTAATGTGTACAATTGGTGCAGTTGTCCTTTAACTTTTTTTATTATTGATGATGGACGTTTCACCCTGCTGAGTGTCATTAATCTCAATGGATTGCAATAACAAGCTTCGTCCAGTGGATGTCAGTCCTCCAGTGCTTTTCGATTTTGCAGGGCTTTGCCAGTATGGGACACCTCTGCTGGAACTGAAGCATATAGTACAGCATATCTACATGTATTATGTTTAATCTGACGATGGCCTTTGCTTTTCATAACCTGGACAGTATGAGGCACAAGCTGTAAACATCATACTGTCCCGATCAGCTCAGTAAAGACATGTAAGTGGGGGGAGATGACCCCTGGGTCTGAACCATCACTCTGGTTCACATCCACAAAAGCTTTGCACAGAAATGCTTATTCAACCAGTGCAGGTCAGAGAAAATAGCTTAGAGAAACAGAAATAGGTCGCCGTCTTCAACATTTTATCTAGGCTGTGCCCGTTCCCCACGGGTGTTTGGGGATAGCCTGAGGTTAGACCTGAAAAAGTGAATCAAAAATGGAATGGGTTGTTTAAATAGGGCACATGTGTCTTTCTCCTCAGGACGGGAGAATTTTCTTCAGCAGTCACATCGGGGGAATAGAGTGCAGGGAGAGAAGTGCATGATGCTGCCTTCACAATGCAAGCAGCTTGTTCATTGTTTGGACTGAACAGAGAGCTATTTTTTATTTGTCACCTACATTAGCCCCATATAGCCTCCAAATACACGCTGAAGTGCTTCTGTCTCTGTCAAATAAGGCAACAGTCATTGTGCATGTTTTCCACAACAGTTTGCCTCCTGGGGAAAGAAGTGGGTGTGCACTTTGATTGTTGGCCTGAGTATGATATATATGCATAGTATTGTGCATCAAGTGTCACAGTATCATCTATATGTATGTGTATATGTGGATTTAAACATAGTAAATAGCCTCATAACTACATTTCTGGTGACTTCTTGCACATTTTCATTTAATGTTTTTATTTGCAATGTTTGGTTTTGATCCAACAACTTTTTAAATCCACCACAATTTCGTCCTGTGCTAAGACAATAAAAGAAACCCCAGTACATAAAATGTATTCTGTGCATCAGTAAGAAGTTCTTTGGGGTACGATAACCTGACATGTTTTTTCTTGCTCCCATGGCTTCACTAAAATATTCCCAGCAGACTGCGATATCTCTACAATATCAACTACTATTTTCTCATGGCTAGTGCCTCATGCAAATCATTTCATCAGCACTTTTGTCAGATTTTGTTTCCCTTCTCAGCTTTGGAGTCTGTGTTACATCAGGACAAATAAACAGAGGCACTGTGGTGGGATAACAGCCCAGCCAAAGTCAAACAGACACTTCACTGACTGATGCAGCGAGGAGACGATCAGTAAGTCTGACTATCTAAGTGGCACATTCTCTCAACGGCAAACACACTCACGGAATCAAACAGCAATTTGAATGCAAAAAGATCTCGCTGCATGTCAAAGCACGACACTTGAACAATCTCTTTGTACATAAACACATTTTTATTCAGCCTGATATAGGTTACACATGGAAAAAAAAATCAAAGTCTAAGAGAACTACTTCCCTTTGTGGAGCTAATGATATGACAGTTTTAAATCAGCTTCAGATCCCCACTTGACAGCTTTCAACATTAGCTGCCGTGGGCTGTGAGGAATTAAGCATAATCACATGCTACGACTGACCTGAGGCTTTTTTTTTCTCCTTTCTTCAAAAAAATGAAAACAATAATAACACAAAAAAAAGAAAACATATCCCCTCAGCAGTCATTATGTGTGTTTTCTCACTAAATGATATGGAATGTTATTTTTGAAATGCAGGTAAAAAGAAAAACTGTTCTCTGCAACAGCAGAAAACAAAATAAGAAGAAACGGAATTAAAAAAAAAAAAAAAAGACAGAAAACTGATTCCCAGAACTCTGTTCCCAGGCTGCTACTGTGTGTGAGGCATTAAGAAAAACACCACCTCAGTCCAAAGTGTGTTCCAACAAGAAAAAAACAACTGAAACCTGCCGCTGTGATTCAGTCTCATATTCCTCAAATGTGGATATGAACAGAAAACACAACCTCGATGCTCGACAGTACAGAAGGTATATTAAATTTACACTGCTTGCAGATCAGCTTTGGAGTCTAATATATTAGGACTGACAGTCATAGATACAAAGCAAAGACTGAAGAGGGAAAAGAGGGGGAGGGTCTTAACATTTAACTAGTGTTAGTCTTTTTTTTTTTTTTAACTTGTAAATTTCACAAAGTGCAAATTTTCATTTATATTACATCATAACCAATTTTTAGAAATTGTTCTTTTTCTATTATATAACAATGAAAAATGGAAAACCTAGCCATAACCAACCCCCCCTCCCAGCCCGATCCCACCAGCTATCCATCAGAATATTTTAAAAAAAGGAATCACTAAATACATGCTGCAATGACGCCCACCAATTTGTTTGAAACTTGACCAAAGCCTCCTTTTTTTAGGCTCCTTGAAATCTCTTACAGTACACTGTTACTGTCAGCGTGCGTTTATAGTTAAAATATATATATATTAATCTATCATTAAATAGTATGCCTCTTGCACAGTCTTGCATGCATTGAAGAGCATTTTGGGCAAGCTGTACAAGAAGGAGAGGCGTGTGGACGGACTTGCTCAGGCTGTAGGCTCCGGGCCAGGTCCAGGCACTCTTTCGCCACCTGTAAACGTTTTTTTTTTTTGCCCTTTACTCCTTGCAACCACGTCAGTCCAAAAGATGGTTCTCCAGTGTGTTTTCGTCGAGTGAGCATTTGTTTGTGAGTGTAGGTAAATGTGTGTGTGGTGTGTGTGCATGTGTGGTCCTAAACTCAGTTTCACAAAAGAAGTGTGTAGATCACTGAAGTTTTGTTCCAAGCTTTCGTTGTCTGTTCCTACAAGGAAGAAACAAAAAGGAGAATTGAGCAAAGGAAAAATGCAAGAGTCTCAAACACATTGAAGGACTGGTCACACGAGTGGTTTGTTGGGACAAAGTAACTACTTCTACTGTCAGTGGCAAAGGAGCCAATCGCTTTTTTTTTAATAGCAGGTTTACCTGTATTTAAAAACCCTGCATGTGCTAACTTTGATGTAACAATGGTCTACACCTTATGTCACCTTACCATGTAAACTCCTGTGTGACACTTTCTGGTGTGAACGGACATTACTGGTGATAAATGTGATTTAGGACCTGATATGTATCCAAGACAGCAACTTACCTCGCCTCTGATCTGGTCACTGTATACTCAAACCATAAGATGTTGGGGATCAGGCTTGTGTCTCGCACCAGGAAGTACTCTGATATTGGCCTATCAATCATAAAAGAGAAGATAATTAGAGTAGCTGAAGCTAGACATTAGTCTTATTCATTAATTTAGGCTGAGGAGGAATCGTCATCCCCTGTGACACACGAAGGAAGCAGAGAAATGAGAGCACTACTTACCACGCTGCTATTTTGGGGAATAATGGTGTCAGCACCTCCTGTGTGAAAAAGAACCAGACTATGCCAATCGTACAACCGGCCACTCCGCCGTAGATAACCTGGCTCCAGGTGTGATACAACAGGTAGACCCTGAGAATGGGACAAAGAAAAAGACATAATTTTGAGTAAAACACAAATTGATATGTGGTTGTTTTCTATGGTATTACAGTTAATACCTTTGGATTTTGGATTGCCTTTAATCCACCAGCTATTACTGCCTTACTTTAACATACTTCCTTATTTCATAAACCCTTGACATTATTGTTCTCTGCCTTAATATCCATTTAAGAGATTGGGATTTATCTGGAAGATTTAAGGGAGATGGGAGGGGGTCAGTCCCTTACCTGCTGTATGAGACTGATAAGGCTATGCCCAACAGGATGATGGACAGTATGTGTCTCCACAGCAGATCCACACATCGAGCATTGTTCGTTTGATGCATTCTGAAAAGAAACATCAGCATGAGTTCATACCGTGACACCTGTGACTTTGGTGAAAGTGCCTAAAGAGTGATAAAGTCTGACTTTATTCCATATAATAATTAAATAAATGCCTTAAAATAAGGCCAGACTGTTTTTTTTTTTGGCTTTTATTTTTTAAAACTATAAATAACAGATCTCTAACACAATGCAGTATTTGTGACATTTTACTAACATTGTTGGGATTTGATCACAAAATGTCTGCTTAACAAACGTACCAGTAAAACAGACTCACCTTAAATAAAGGAAAAGAAAGAAGTAAACAACAAAGAACCAGATAAGCTGGGAATGACTGGAGGGCATCCCATACTCTGTGTTCAGGTTTGTGTGAGCCCCTGCAGAAAGACAACAAAACTTGACATCAATATATACATTTACAGTATGGAATACATCTTCATATAAATATCAAACCAATTATTTTTTTCAGGATATTAAGCAAATATTAGAATAAAGTGAGCATCTCTATTACTCAATTATACAAGAATATCTAGCTACTTTAACGCAATAACACTTGGAGAATATTTGTACCCTGCCTACTACACACAGAGACGTGTTGCTTCACTCACCTGCACATGGGCGCGGCTCTCTGAGAATGTGCTTCAGCAGCCAGTTCACTCCTTCATTCAGGATGAGTCCACCAAAGAAGGAAATCTAAACAAACAAACAAAAAACAACAACACATGAGCACTTCCAAAACCTCTGACCTGTCTGAAACCACTGCTCAGGCTTACCTGAGTTAAAAAAACACATGATCAGATTGTCTATAAAGTGATGCACTTTCTGAAAACAAAAAAAAAAAAAAAAGTGCATGTGCTGAACCCACCGTGTGCAGCTCCCGTTTAAACACTATGAGCGTAACAAAACCCACAAGGACTGCTATGGGAAGGAGACTGACATAAGCCAGCACTTGTCCCGTCAGGTCACCTGAAACACAGTGAAACAGGACTTGTCTTAGAGCACATCATGAACGCCTGTGAAGTCACCTAGCACTGGTGGGAGTGACACTTCAGAGGCACTCAGTGAACCCGGATGGTTAAAATATTTAACTGTGGCTTCGGGTAGGAAGCTGCTGTGATGGAGTTGCTAATCAATCGTCGTCCTATAAACACCTCATTATTTGAATTTGCTCACTCAGGTAGCTCGGTGGAATATGGTTTATGCTAGTTATACCAAACAGTGTCAGGCCAAGCAGCTAGCTACTACGGTAGCCACAGTCCTGGCTACATTTCTATAAGATGAAATAGCTAGTTATATCCACCACAGTCTTGAAACATTATTTGATGTTCAAAATTAGTGAATTTTGTCGAACAATTCGGACAGGACGCGGCATGTTCGCTTATTCCTGAGAGGACATATCAAAGCCGATATTAAAACAGCTAGCATGCTAGCTAGCCTTCATTGTGGACACGGAGGCCAACTGCGCATGCGGCGCTGTCTCACAATTTCGCAGCCCGGGTTTACGTTCCCCGCTGTGCTCTAGGTTGTATAGCGTCTCACAATTTGGCAGCGGCACCAACGGCCGTGTCCATTCAGTAGCAAGCAAACAAACGCACTGTTCGAAAATGACAAAGCGGCTGACGGTTAGCGGAGCCTCGGTAGTTAGAGAAACACATCGAGTGTACATACCATCGGGGAACTCTACGTGTGTCAGGGATATGGACCGCCATCGAGGTGGTGCCGAGCACTGCTCTTCCAACGCCATCTTACCCGGACACAACCGGGCAGTCCCAGTGAAACGCCCCAGACACGTGTCTAACCAATGGCGAGCGGAGCTGTGTGTTGAAGCGGGCCCCGGCAGCGGAGCAGCCGTCCAATCCGAGCCGCACACCTGAGATGAGATATTGTGCCCATAGAGAAGAATTATTGAATGAACAAAAAACACAAAAGTCCAGCACTCCACAATAAAGCTGCGAACTGCACTCATTCAAAAAAAATATATATATATATTATTTTTTTTTCGATTACTTAATTGATGAGGGTTTAGATTATTAATTACAGACCTATTATGTGTGATGTCCTGATCAGGAATTCAGCTTAATATTAACTGTATGTGCAAATCTAAATGCAAAGGGTCAAATGGTCAAATATTTAAAGATGCACTATGTAGTTTTTTCTTAAGTAACAATTTGGGAAGTCACACCCCCTTTCCGATTTGCCGCATGGGACCCTGTTTAAAAACACTGTCTGAAATAAGGTCCCATGGCGCAAACTGGAAGAGGCGTGAACGTGAACTCACCATACATCTAAAATGTTCTCTCAAGCTGCTGTTCCATGTCTCAGGTACTCTGTCTCTTTATGTGTTATAGGCCTGTAAAAAGTAAAACTAACATTGACTCATTGTTACATTTTTCCGAGATCAAACAATTATTTAGTCTAAAAAATTTATTAGAAAAATAGTGAAACATTTCATAGTGTTATGGCATATAAATGATTTCATGTATACTCACAATTCTGAATATTTTGTGGCTCGAGAGGAAGCTGCCTGAAATCAATTAATTATTATCCCCAGTGTTGTCCCCCAGTAGCTAAGTTGCATTGTGGGTAATGTGGACGCCAGGTTCCAAAAAGCAGTCCACTGGTCTCCACTGCACTCCTGTAACACTGCTCATTGTGAACAGTTTAAAAACAACTGATCAAAATCGATAGAGCAGAACCAGAAAGATCACTTTTTTCATTCTATGTATCATTTTTTTAAAAATCCAGGCATCTACATTACCCACAATGCAACTCACTGCACTGAAAGACATCACTGGAGGGAATTTATCAGATTACATGCAGCTTCCCCTGTAGTAACAAAGACTGTATACTGCTCTTCACATGCAATTGTGCTCCCTGAAATCTGTAAACACTTTAAAGGTTAAAATTAGTGGAGTTACCCTTTAAGTCTGTGTGATACACTGCAGCGGATTGCCACCTTGTGGATGATCTCACATTACTGACTTTTGATATTTAGGGAGAACAATTAAGCCGCCTCAGAAGACCAAAAAGGCCCTTTTCATAAATTTTTCCCACTAAATTATACTTGCTGAAGGTCAGACTACGCTCTAAGTATTTTACTCAAATCATTGCGATGGACATAAAATAGCCGTCATCAGTTGGGAAAAGGCAACGATAAACATTTTTGTTTAATAACAAAAAATAACATTTAATATTGAGAATCAAAATCAATTTACAGTTTGTGCTGGCATTGTAATTTAACAATAGAAAAGACAAAAGGCATGAATAGGACACTTGTAATGAACAGCAGTGACTTCCGAAAAAAATAAAAATAAAATAATTCTTTCAACATTTTGGCCGTCTGAAATCTTTGTAAAACTCTATATTCTAATGCATATATGCCAGGTATGGGAGTCCATGCCTGAATTTTGACTTTCAAAAGATTCCTAAATATTTTCTTTAGCTTATTTCTAATTGGGATTTTATAAACTAACAACAACTAGAGCTGAGGCCTAAGGTCTAAATGTTGCAGGAATACTATGACTGATGCATTTCACAGAACCTACACTGTTAGCATGCAAAGGCTGTCGGAGGAGTTCATCTCTGATCATCTACTCTCAGGGCCCAGAAAAAGCAGACCGATATGCAAACACAAGACTAAACATTAGCATTTCTTCATAACTGCATGTAACTGCATGATGCATACTGATGCAAATATACTTGAAACTCTACATTAACAGGACTAAAACATGGGAGAACAATTTTTTTTTTTTTTAAAGCAGTGCACCACAAGGGATTGGACCACAAGCAGTCAACAATTTACATTTCAAAGATGGAGACTAGAACAAAAACTTTGGATAGTAACCAGAATATATTACCATAATATAGTTTTCTGGGAAAGATAGTTTCTCTATGTTACAGCATTTATGGTTTACATGATCAATTATGTGTCACTTCTATGATGTAATATATAATTCAATGTTTTTTTATATTCAAACTCTCAAAATGATTGTTCAAAAGGGTTGTTGTATCTTCCTGCTTTTCTGATAAAGTGCAAAATGCTAAAAAACACAAAGTTGCACATCCGTCAAAGCAAAGAACTTAATTATTTTCTGTAAAAGCTCTATTTACAGTTAAGGTTCATGTTTGACGGAAAGAAATAATCATACAAAGCTCATGACTGTACAGTTTAAGGAGAACACAACGTTATAGTATTGCGACATTGCGACAAACAACATTTCTGAGCTCTGAATCTCGGAGGCGTGTTGCAACAAGAGCAGGATTTGGAATATCAAGACCACAAAAAACACACTTCTATGATTATGAATAACAAAGAACTGACTTCTGCTAATGTTTATGATCAAAGGACGCCAACACTGACGAAACCCTAAATGATTTGACAGAAATGTCTTCCTTTTTCTCATTCACACAGACAGCCATACATTCTGTGCTTCTACAGCCGTTCATAATAAAAAATCTTGTCATAATATTTCCTAAAGATGATTTTGTATTTGACAGTGTCTGAAACAAACAAACACACACACTACAGTCTGCGTATCAAATCTGCTTTTGCAGAAAACTCACTTTAAGTTGGCATCTCTGTGCCCCTTCCATATCTCTGTGGTCCGACAGTGTTTCACAGTTTTAGGAAAACAAAGACAGTTCGGGGGTTATTATCAGTGCACTTGTTACTTCGGTTACAGTTTGACTCTTCAATTTCCGGTTCTTCGATACAGGTCTTCAAGAAACAAGAAACTAAACAATGATGTCCTTTTCAAGACTAGTAAATGGCACCGTTCTATTCAGAAGTTGTGTCAGGAAGAAATCAAGCAACATATGTACAGTGTATGTGCACACCGATGAAAAATAACCATATGTTTCTAATCAACAACACTGACAGTGTGTTTTGTCCCTAAAGGTGTTCCAGATTGTTTGAAGCATTTTGACCTGTCACAGTATGAAAACCACAGGTGGTAAATAATAAAATGAACATGGCGTTCCCTGTTAGCCGACGAAGTTATAGGCAACATGGGCTTTTCCAATCTACTAATCCACCATTCTTACACTCATTTCCAGTCAGTCACTTTTAAGATAAGAACCATAATCAACAAGGATAATTTGTTCCAAATACATTTACATTGAAGACACTGATTAACTTTATACAACTTGTGTTTGAATAATGCCACTATTTCATTTTTTTTCATTTGGTGAATTAAAGTTTAGCACATTGTAGAATTTAGGCCTAAAAATTTGGGAGCAATTCAGGTCTCACAATCAATTCCTAAGAACATCAACTGAGAGAATTTGACAAAAAAACTAAAACATCAACATCATTACTCAAGAGGTGACACCTTCCCTAATATTGATTTCAAGTTATAATGCCAGTCATCACTCTATGAGAGCCCCGTTTGAGATACTGGCAGATGTTCTCACACCTGGTACTGTGTCGGCTGAAGTTTCTTTTTGTGCCTCCATGCTGTATAAAACGGATAATATTCATTTTATCCATTGCTGTTGACCATGAATCGACCATATAAGTCAAAAATGAAAGCAGCTTGTTACAGTACAGCACATATTGATGTCATGTTGTTGGGCAGTGACCTCTAGTGGCTGTAGAAATCAGTACAGCTGCAAAGGAGGAACTGATTACAAGTAATATAAAGATGGAAAAATCTGTATAGGGAGCAGGCCAGGGACGGATGTTTGGGTTGAACAAGCGAGGACTTTCATCCAGACTTTCAACCAGAAGTCAATACAAGGTCTTTTAGTGAGATAACGCAATGCAAGTTACTTAGGTAATGTGGGTACATTTGTAACTGAAGTTACAGAAATAATTTAGTGATTTTAAGCAAAACCATAATGTTTTCCTGACCCTAACTGAGTAACTGAGTTGCCTAAACCTAACTACACTGTGCCCCTACGACGATGGTCTGGTACTTTGCTTTTGCACCTCAATGGCGATATAAGTCATCTTGGGAGACATCAACCTATTCAGTCGTTTGGGTATGAGGATGTATTGTCTCTGCCAGATACAATCTGAGGGGTCAGCTGTGACTTAAACTTAACAAAACGTAACCATTTGCCTTTAAGCTGGATTAGCTATGTCCACTTTGACTGAGAAGACTAGCGCTGGGGTCATAAAATAGCTTTGGGAGAATTTAACGTCTACACGTGTTACATGTATGCATTTAACACACTGGTGTGACATTATCCTGCCTGATTAAACACATTTGGAATAAATACTTCAGAATAAGGAGGAGAAAAGCCCATTATCCTTCAAGTTTTCAGTTACCAAGCCTGTCAGGATTGGAATTGTCATGGTTTTAACAAATATCTTTCTGATCATAATACAAAAACATACAAACGCACAGTATCGACACACTCTCACACCACTTCTTCTCACATAATAATGAAGACAGTGATATCCCACAAGTCAGCTGAATCCTCTCAATCCATGTAGTGTAGTAGTGTAGAAGGCCCAGTCTTCATGTGTTTGGTAGAAATATCCGTGTCGCTCAACAAGGCAGAGACAAGTCCTCACACATCTGAGATTAAATGACTACAGTAGCCATTCTTGATACGCAACACAGCAGCTGTTATCAGGAAGAGATGGAATCATGTTATCCAACCGCTCTCCCTCGTTAGCTCAAGGACAAGTGATGCTGTAGATCTGGATGAAAATATATCCCCTTACAGTAGTTGTGTTTGATGAACACAGATGAATGAACCATAATTCTGGTTCTCGGCCTGTACAAGCCCAATGAAGCCCTTAGTGACGGCTAGTCATCTTAGTTGGGCCCTGAAGAGCCCTCTGTGTCTCTGGGCAGGGTACCATTGAGCTCCATGAGGCTGTCGATTCCCAGATAGCCCAATAAAATCTCACTCCGGCGGTGAGAAAGGTTCAGGATGTCCTCAGCCAAGCACTGAACGGAGGTGAAGCGGACCTTGTCATGATCGAACATATCCTTAAGGTACTGCACAATTTGTTGCTGCAGAGGAAAGAAGGGACGTGAATGACATAAATTGTTATATAAATAGTGAACACCTAAGTTTACAACTGTACTCTGATTTTACACATGAACTTTGGAAATCTCCTCCGAAGCCACAAAAGATGAAGGCATGACAACTTAGCCTCTTAAGATTACATTCATTTGAATTACACCAAACGCAGTCAGTTGCTTTCCAAACTTATGAAAAGAAGTGCTGTGTCTGCTCTCACCTTGAAGATAGTGCACACTTCACTTAGGTGCTGCCTGGGTCCCAAAAACCCAAAAGCTAAAACAGGGCTCACGTGTTCTGATATGGCATAGAAGTGGGAGATGAAACCATCAGGAACCTACGAGGATCAGTGAGAGAACGTGTCGTCAGCATCAATAATGTAGAACAGGACTTTGAAGATGAACTACAAAGCTCACACTCACCATTAGAAGACGCCTTTTTGCTTTTAGGACGGACCAGCAAGCAGTCGCCAGAGCCTGTTATTCAACAGTTATTCTGTTATTCAAGTAACTTTTCACTAAGCTATCAGTGACACATTCAAGGAATTTGTGTGTATGTGTTTATATATTAACCGTTTCTTTAAAGCTGTCAGAGAGCCAGCGGTTCCTCAACACGGCTACCACAGAGGAAGGAGGGCTCTCCAGGTCTTCAAAGGCGTCCATCAGGATAAAGTCCAACACTATATCGAAGAAGTTCATACACACGACCTGCAGACGTGACAACAACAATACTGTTTAATATCACAGTTACAACAGTAACTATATAGTATAAATGCACACATTTCATTAAAAAAGGTACTATTTAGAGTTGCCCATTGTAGTATTTTACCAATTTTACATGTTAAAGTGTGTTTATAAGTCTTTTGTGGCTCCAAAAGAAGCTGCATGTAATCTGATAAACTGCATATATATATATACACACACACACACACACACACACACACACACACACACACACACACACACACACACACACACACCAGCAACAGGACAAAAAACTCCCAAACACTGTCCTCTTCACTCCACACGCCTTCATCAGGTTATTTTTATTAAAAAAAGTTTATTAAACAACAGCATCAAAGTTTATTTACTTTCTTTCTACTACAATTTACTACTTTGCAGTTTTGATACTGTGAAAAATGTGTATTTAAACCATTTCAAATATTCAGAGGAGATATGCCTCTATTTCTCAGCATTTTTTAACATCACTAGTCTCAATACATCTAAATCTGAAAACCCACTGAAAAAATCCCCACTTCTTGAGGCAATTTAAACATTTATGTTGAGCTAAATATTTAAAACAGAACAGCGAGGAGTTCTGAGTAAAAACAACTGCATTTTCTGAATCTTTTTTAGCTAATTTAGGTCTGATGTGTATCAAACCAAATGAATCATTTAAAGATGGATTGTTGGACAGTTACATAATTGACTATAGTGTCCCTAAAAGTGAGCTGTACAAGCACGAGTAACCCGACTGTTGGCCGTACACCAGTTTACGTTTAATTCAGGTTAGACACAGGGTATCTCAAGTTCATGTAACTTGCTGTAGTATCCCTGTTATGAATAAACAAACACATAATCTTATAGTTGGAATAAACTGTAAACACAAAAAGTGAAAAATCATTTAGTCAAATATTCAGTCCTCTTGAGGGCTGACCATGTAATGAAGAGGAGACAACATGACATGAATGACAGCATCACTCACCCCTCGGCCCTCCAGCTCCATCTTAGTGACCGGCCACGTTTCCTCTCTCTGAGTGTAAAGCAGCATGTCCTCATAGCTCTCCAGGAAGGCTTTGGGACTCTGTGATAAAAGAGCAATAAAACACCACAGGAAGTGATTAGTGACAGCTGCGCAAAATAAGTCCACAGAAGCAGGAGCTTGTCCCGTTTATCCAAAAATGTCAAGTTAATAAGGGAGGATCCAGTTGAGGAGTGTTTTACCTTGTTTGCCTTCACCATCAACCCTGTAATCATTTGCTTCCCAGTCTCCATGAAAAATGTGCGGTGTGTTTCATCCAACAACAGGAACTGAAAAAAAAAGGAAGCATTACTGTTATAATGATTAACCATTCTATGTTACCTTGTGCAATAGTTTTAAAAGGCAAAATAAATGTCAGTCATCTAAACCAGGAGTTTGTTTAATATATTAGGGATCTTCTAAATGAAAGTTTCTTCTTTTTTCTTTTTTTTTACCTAAAATAGTTCTAATAAATAAAATGACATAAACATCGTTACAATTCTTTTAGCTTTTTCTTTCTTCAGAAGCATCTGGTGGGCCAAATTAAACCCTATGGTGGGCCAGCTTTGGCATACAGGCCCCACTTCAGGCAGGCCAGACATAAACAAAGAGAATGATTTAGGTAATATAGGTAAGTTGTGTGAGCTGGAACAGACCTGGAATGCTTGTCGCACACAATGGAGCTTGGCAAGGAAGTCTTGGTCACCATAACATTCAAGTAATTCAGTCCTGTAAAAGTTTTTTTTTTAAAAAGACAAGGGTATGAAACTCAGAGAAAACACTTTCTTCTTTTAGCCAATGCTCATTTAAAGCAGCATATGTGGATATTATACAGCCCGGGAAAAAAAGCTATAAACACAAGTTGTCAAATTTTCATCTTCTGATTCTGGCCGCTTGATGTTAAGTCCAAAGTTTACTCTCCTTTTAGCTCTGTTTTGGTTTTCCCCCACTTCAACAACACTAAAACCATCTGTTAAGCTGAAGGTAACAACAGAGTCGGGTGACTCCATGTGGGTTAGTCATTTAATTACTCTTAATATAAAAATGTTGATTAGCACAGTGATAGATTAGCACATTACCTGAGGGACCTATAGGACACTTTGCTCTCCCGGACCAGAGACAAGGCTTCTTCATAGAGAGCTGCTGGCTTCAGTGGCTGGTAGACCTCGTCTAGAGACATGGCATCAAACAGCTGCACAGACAAGACACATATACCTCAGTGTACATTCGACCTGTTTTAGATTAAAAAGCAGCAAGCGTGAATGAATCATAAAGGCATGCGAGTGTACCAGTATGTGTACTTGATACAAGTACCAGGTTTGCCCTGGGAAATCAGGAACTGTCATAATGTATCTTGTTTTCAGGCTTTAGAGAGCAGAGGAAAAGAACCAACCTCTGCAGCCGAGAAGAAGGACTCGTCAGAGGCGACAGTAGTCGCATCATCGTCTTGCAGTCTTTGGAAACTCTCTACTTGAGGTAAGATAAGAGTTCCTTCACTCTCTGTGAATAGAGCAACATAAACGTTGACTGACAGGCAAATAATTAAAATGAAATGTAAAATGTGTGCCCCCACTGCAAAGAATAAAAATTATACATAGAGACCAAGATTCTACATCACTCCTATTCCTTCTTTTTTATCAAGGTCAAATACAAGCTCAACACAACTCTTACCAAAGTCTGCCAGCACACTGTCTGTTGGGATGCTGCTGCCAAAATCCTCTTGTAGGTGGTACGCTCTATGCAATAATGTCTCCAGCTTATCAGCAAACACTTTATTACGGGCTTCAACCTATAATGGAGATTGAGGAAAAGCATAAAACAGGCCCAAAGTTACTTTAATAGTACATAACAAAAGGCTACTGGATCATTGTAAATTCTTTCAATTGGATCGTCTTGGTGTGCTGCCTATAAACCAACCAACAACACCACAGGGACTATAAGAGATCCATACTGAACCATGAAATACACCACAGCACTCAATCTGTAAGGTAATCCAACCATGCACAAGTATTTCAATTAATGATTACCACAGGAAGGTCTCCACACATTGCCCCCTGTAGAGCGAGGCTACTGTTGCTGGAGGTCGAGTGGGTGTGATGACGAATATTCAGAGCCTGTTCCCACTTTTGCAGAGCTTCCTCAAACAACTCCATCCCTAAAAAGTAAAGCAGTGATGATTAGACAGAACCAAACTGTCTTCTTCTTTTTATTTATTTTTTTTTTTACTGTTTTCTGGGTCCAAAAATCTAAGATTCACCAAACGCTATCCTACATTATCTTAATTTCCCTTCCCCTCTCTACCAAAACAGCATAGATGATTATGTTTCATGATCAACTATTACTTCCAACTAAAAAGTTCTTAACAAATACAGAGAAATACAGAGCTTATCCCTCTGAACCTACCACTGAGGTAATAGAGCCAAAAGTGTCACCACATTTTACATGGAGTTAATGTATTACATTTTCATAAAACTGTGAGTGACAACAGATACATACCCATCAAATAGAGATTCTCTGCATTTGCATCCTCTATTGCCATTGATTCTTCAACCACAGGCTCTGCTTCCCAGGGGGTGGATGGATTGGCAGACTGATTTGGAGAACTTGGAACCCGCGTCTACATCACAAAAACGCCCACACAAAAAGTTACATTAGGCCAACGTGGAATAAGAAAAATGGTGAGCAAAAATGACAGAAAATTAGTTGTAAATTGTGAGACTAACAGATGCCAGGCTGTGTGAGGAACTCGAGTGTTTACTGGGGGCCAAGGAAGAAATTCCACTCATGGTGTCATTGCTCCGAGTGCTGGGACTCATCATCTGTCGACCACTAAACGGAGCTGTGAAGAGAAAAATATTCTCTTGTTTGCATATTTCTCAGCGGATGTTGATACAGCAGTATCCACAAAGCAAAATTACAATTTTATTATTTCCTATGTTCACACCTCTCTTTAGCGATGAGGGTCGTCCTGTCCGCAGCAGAGCCTCAGGTATTCCCACGGTCTTCTGGCCCTCCTTCCCTTGGGTCGCCTGCTTCCTTTTTCTCCCCCGTCTTTTTAGCTGGTGTGCAGTGAGAGCCAGAGCTACACTGCCCAGTGCTGTGGCAAACAGCACCTTCTTCAAGCTTGGGGTAAGCTTTAGCTGTGAAAATATGTTCTGAGAGCAGGAGAGACAAACACACGCATGAGCAACATAAAGGGCACTATTAAACATTAATTCAGCCATTACTACTTATCTCTTATTGAACAAGTCTACACAGGAAAGCGAAAAGTGCTTGAGATGCAAAGCACAACTGTAAATGCAAAGTGCTTTACCTGCCCAAATGTGGAGTACAGAAACACTGGGATCTCTGCAACGGTCATGGCCAAAGCCTGGGCGATGGACATCCCGTCAGCTTGTTTCATTGACATTTCAGAAATCGAAATGCCTTCAGGCCACGGCCCTCCAAAGGTCCTTCAAGGTAGCCGCTAACGAGAGTCTCCTCTCTGTTCTGAGATCAGCCAGCTCAGGGCTTGCTGATGAACTGTCTGTCTTCATCCACTCCTGGGCTTGTACTCCACACTGGTCCAGTGTCTGGCTGTGGATGTATTAACCTACAATAGATAAGACACGAGTTTTGGAAATTACCTGCAGTGTGCCAGAATGCTGCCTTTTAATGCTTAGGACATGACCTTAATAGACATAATGATGAATACAACAAGCCTGTTGGCTCCAGGGCAAAACCCTCAAGACCCAGAGTTAAGTTCGTGGTTTAAGCTGTGAAAATCAAGGTCGTATTAACTGTTAAGCAGCAGAGCAACTTGACATTCTTCCAGCTACTTACCAGTCTACACTGTCTGGAATGCAGCTGTCTGGACCAGCCTGCCCTACACCTAAAATACATGACAATAAGCAGGTGTGGTTTCATCGTGGGACTGGCCGAATCTTCTCTCTCTTTGTGACTGACTTTTACAAAAAAAAACATACACTTATACAAAACAAACAATCACTTTCCAGTTAGAAAGGACTGAATATTGTTAATGGAGAAGGTGCTAGCTGACAGAGACTTGGCTGAAAGGTAAATAGCAAGCTAGGCAGTTAGCCCGTCAAGCTACGACCAGTAATCAATTTTTATTTTATTTTACGTAAATTACACAGTAAGCCTGAGCTATGTCTTCATTAACTGTGTTGATGACAGGCCAGAATCAACAGTAGCAGGCAGTTTTACAGCCCTGACAGTAACCGGCGAGCATGCTAATGTTAGTTAGCACATTTTGCTAGCTTAGCTCAGCCTCATCTGTCACTTCACATCATAGCATCATCCGGTCCACTGGACACCGACTGTACGGCTTTGAACTGACACCTCAGAGGCGTCAGCGGTTGTGTGTACAGCTCAACAGCAGCACCACTAATAACATAATCCCTCACACAGGTACATACCGTGAGCATCGAAGGCGGCGGGGAAGGACATTCCTGTGTCACAGTCAGTGTAAGTAAAAGCTGCACACTAGCTTTTGCTCGGGGGCGTGAGCTTTAGAAACTCAACAATACTGACGCGACCACCGGCCAATGGGAGGAGGAGTACAGACGGCTGCTTTTCTTGCTGACCAATCGGATGGAAGGTGACAGAGGCGAGTGCTTTTACGATCCAATCAGGTCGTAGATCATAGAGCATCGTCTCTGCATGAGCAAAAATCAAAAGGCAAAAACTGTTGGAAGTTTCCCGTGGCTCAAACGTATGTCAACATTACATAACAATAGAAGACAGGTAAAGTAATTATTTTGTTATAATCTTAACAATTAAATACACTCTTAATTAAATTGCCAGTATTTTGCTTACAGGCACACCTTTGTCAGGTACAAAGAACTGCATTTGTTATTATGTTTTTATAACCGAGCAAGAAAAATACTTGAGCATAGCCATTATAAACTATCATTAAAAACATGTTTGTACAGTATACAACGGGTTGTTGTTATGTGTACAGTAATTTACGAATGGCACTTGAAGGCGGCACAGCGAAGTTTCATTAAGGCCACTGCTTCCGCTTTTGTTGCTTACCTTTCAGAATAAGAGTGTGAGAAATATGCACAGGCCAGAGGCAGTCACAGAGAATCTTTGGATACGCTTGTAAAAATATCCTTGACCTATATCTCTAATTCAGCAGTTTTTAAAACCCTGTGTGCGAGCTGTACAGTGCATAAGATTGTATAAATGTATATTTCCTATGTTGTGGTGAAAATCAGTCCGGAAGTTGTGCGCCTGGATAGAGGAACACATAGCGGATATATGGGAGGTCCAAGAAATCGTTCGTAATCTACTGTGTCAATAAAGTGGGTAAGATAACAGCCAATTTAAAATAGTAAATCCAGATATGCTGCCGCAATTCAGACCATGATAGAGCAACTGTTATCTGAAAGACGATGAAAAGTAAACTTGATGGGAAAGGGAAAGGATCCAGGACCTGAGAGCTTCTCATCAAAATTGAGCGAGATCAGCCATTAAAATCTGTAAATATGATTCCTGTTGCCTGCGATTCGTCCATGGCCGAGTCTGTGTCTCTCGTCGCTTCTGCCTCAGGTTGAGCGGCTGTTAAAATGAGTGTGGCCGGGGTCTCTGGAGCAGGGCTTTGCCAAAGGCCTTGATATGAAACCTTTGGTAAGAGCAAGCCGGTTATTACATGTTATCTGTGCAACGCAGATTGATGTTACAGTACAAGTGTATACCTAAACCCTAAACGACCCTATTTTACCCTTCCCGGTCCATGCAGACCCTCTGGCTGTGCCTGCTAAGCGTGAGCCTTCCTCTGTTGTTTTGGTTTGGACATGTGATCCGGCGGGATGGACCTCCGCCTGCTGTGCAGAGCAACGGGCTCAAGGGCTACACGAGGATCCCCCCCGACAGGATGGTCCAGGTGAGAGGCAGGGAGCGGGTTTACACAAGGTAGAGCTGCCAGAAGTTCGGATCAGAGTCATAGTTCATCAATGATCCAGAAAATCGTTTTAGGATCCTTCACATTCTCCACATTGTGCTGTTCTAGTTTCATGTTTTGTCCAGAATTAGTGGTATTGTATAGCAGAAGGCAGATGCTGATCAAAATAAGATTGAAAATGAGAAATATTTTCGATTATCGAGGTTTTATCCTCAATTAATAAACAATTGATGTGATATTAAATGTGAGAAAATAGCCTGCCCCAACACACTAAAGCCCAAGGGGACATCCCAGGCCCAGAGAGCAGGGAGTGCCAAAACTTTTTACATGGCAGGGCCAAAATGTATTCATTCATTCTTTCAAAGATTTAAGCCTAAATAAATAACGAGGTTACACTTTTTTGCAATCATGTTGAGATTCAGAAAAATACGCAGAGTTAAAACATTTTTACTAGAACAATATGAGGGGGAAACGACTTGTCGCTGACATGAAGTGTTTTGAAAACGCAATCACGTTTGCGTTCTATTGTTAAGATGCAAAGTGATACTGAAATCCCACTTTCCCTAACCTGATCACTCTGAAGTGTCAATTTGCCCGCTAAATCCTAGATACAGATTCATCATATTTTAGAACATGGTTACCCCACGAAAATAAAACACCAATAACAGTCCTAACCATAATCCTATTGTGGCCAAAGTGGGCTTTCCCACAGTGGTACCACATGGGTTTACGGGGCCCGAAAGGGCAAAAATTCTAGCATGCCCTGCTTGCGCTAACACACAGTGGGCCCATACAGGATTAGTGTGGGTTTTCCCCTGCCCACACTGCCCACAATGAATCTACAGTGGGCTGAAAGAAATCAATAAACAGAGCTTTTTTTGTTCTGCCTGATTCTTGACATTTTTGGGTTCTATCTTCATCTCATTGTAAGTGCCCTTGGATAAAAGCATCAGATAAATTACTTTGATAATAAATAGCTTGAGGCTGGAACTTCTATCTTCTGCCACTCCAGCCGGAATACAAACTTAACCAAATCAAAAACATTGAGAAATTATTTAAAGGTACATTTTTATGTCCACCTTTATATAATTATAAGTGTTTGACGACATCATCTTCGAAATTAGTTCCAGGGAGCAGACCTGCATCATGACCATTGCTGTTGGTGTCCATTGAGGTAAGTATGATGAAAAAATGTTGGTCACCACTGTCAAAGATGCCACATGGAATCAGATGACAAATCGGCTGTTGTTGCCAGACACACTGAGGAATGCTGCAACATTCTAGTGGTTGCAGTGATGTGCCGCTGAGATAAGATGAGAGCTGGTTTGAATGCATTTCCTGTATTTACAAGCACACATCAGAAACCTAAAACAACTCTCTGCAATCTCTCTCAACAGTTCCTGGACATGCACTGCGACCGATGTGCCTTGGTCTCCAGCTCGGGTCAGATGTTTGGAGCAGGTGCTGGAGAAGAGATAGACAACATCGGATGCGTGATCCGGATGAACAACGCGCCCACAGTGGGGTACGAGAAAGACGTAGGGAGCCGCACCAGTGTTCGGGTTGTGTCCCACACCAGCGTTCCCCTGCTGGTGAGAAACGAGCTCTACTATTTCGAGCAATCGGCGGACACCACATATGTGGTCTGGGGTCCTGAGAGGAATATGAGACAGGATGGGAGAGGACGCGTTTTCAATACGCTTGTGAAAATTGCAAGGAAGTATCCAAACGTCAGCATCTACGCAGTGACCAGAGAGAAGATTCAGTACTGTGATAGTGTATTTCAGAATGAAACTGGAAAAAACAGGTACAGTATGATGTTCGCGTCTGAGCTTTGAAATGCATCTCGTAATTCAGTCTAATTAATTATTTTTTACCATATTAACCTTTTCTGTTACCCTTTTTTTACTCTTTGTAACAAAACTTCCTTCAAAATAAGATACTTCCATACTTGATCTACAATAATGCATCATACTTTATCAGGTGATTTATCAAGTAACTAGAAACTGATGTTATCAAATACATGTAGTAAAGTAAGAAATTAATTACAATGACTATGCTTTAAAGTGCTGTTTTGGTATTTTGTTTTTAATTTAATAGTTAAAGATAAGTTTTTAAGAACAGATGTTTGGTCTCTCTCTCAGAATGAAAACGGGGGCTTTTCTCAGCACTGGTTTCTTCACAATGATTCTGGCCATAGACATGTGTGACAGCATCCATGTTTATGGAATGATCGATGATAACTACTGCAGGTGAGACTCAGTTTTATGATCTATTCTCAACCTTTTTTTTGTTTAATCATTAAGTGTTGTCAGTCATCTTTTACGTGTCTCCTGTACCCCTCCCGACAGTCGAGCCAATCACACAGCTGTTCCGTACCATTACTACGAGAGGAACCGAATCGACGAGTGCAGGATGTACAGAGTCCACGAGCACACGCAGCGCGGGGGTCACCGTTTCATCACTGAGAAGGCTATCTATGCCAGATGGGCTACACGGCACAAGATGGAGTTTAAACACCCCACCTGGAGCCTCTAAAGACGGCCAGAAGATGTTCCTTCACTGACGCTGGTCTTCATGTTCGCTGGATTTTGATCTTCTTTGCTGACGAAGTGTTGCCCGAGCAGAACTTTTTTAACCAGCTGACAAGGGCCCCATCTGATAGTGGCTCATTGTGGATACAAAAGCAAAGCAGCATTGTGGTGTTATCATAGATACGGAAATAGATGGGGACTTGTTTTTTTAATGTAAAAAAAAAACAACAGAAAAAAAACATGGAATGGCTTCATAAAACTTGTCCAATGTAATCTAAATCTCTAGATGCCCAGAGATTCTAAATCGATTTGAAAAATATATTATTTACACCCCCTTCGATGCCTAAATCTTCAATGTAGCTGCTAAGCTGTAAGCGTTAACTCAGACCACATCAGTGGGTGCACATGCTCGTGTACATGAGGTCATTTCAAATCAATTTTGGATCGCAGGGCTTCCAAGGACTTGGATTACGCCTATTACGACTTCTGTTTTGTTACCTTGTAAAATAAGTCCCCATCCACTTCAGATGTTCAGGAGAATGCTGCAGCACTGTGTTGCTGTGAAGCTCCGGAAAATGTTTAATGGACTACGAAACTTCACCCTACTTTCAGTCGGAATGGGGATGACTAGATGCTGACTGAATTTTTCATGGTTGGGTCCTTTGAGATTTGGTCCCAAATTTGCCAGCATTTAGTTGGTAACAGGTGGTGAAGTACCGCCCTTAGTATTACTGAATACTTCTGCTACAGTATGTATAGCCGAATGCCAGTGTAGAGACTGAAGAACAATATAAAGCCACTGAACTAGACACTAAAACCAATTTATACCAAAGCTTTCCATTTTTGATTTCTATTTATATGTGCCTTGACTTCCTGTCTTATTCTGCACAATGTTCATGTTATGCTGCTGTCTGGCGTGCAGCAAATGTGTGCACCTTTACTTTATACAGCAGGAAGTGCGTTGTGTAGAGCTACAACCAACGATTATGTTGACAAGTGATCAGTTCGTTATTTGGTCCACCGAATCGTCAACCTGTTAATCCCAAATTCCTAAAAGTCAAGTTGGCGTATTTAAAATGGTTTGTTTTGTTCAGTCGGAGGTGCGAAATTAACAACCATCAATACTTGACGACAAAATCACATTTGACACGCAGGGACTTTCTTTATGGAGCATAAAGAAAGTTACATTTTTTTAACGTATTTTTTTTTTGTTTGTTTCAAATACCCATAGCGGATTCATCGACCAATAGATGAAGTTCCTGCATAGTGTTTCCTGCTCTCCTCTCTGTAAAGTTGGTCAGTATTTTTGCCTGTAAGGTGACTCTTCCTGAGGTGACATCTCTCCCGTTTCAGGCTTGTTCTCCGGGCACATTTTGTTTGTTGGCTCTGGGCCTCAACTGTACAGCAGCTGCTCGCGCTCATACACCAGACCAGACACCTTTCGGACTGACGCTTAATTCATCACGAACTACTAACTGTTATTTTTGTAAAGTGTGACATTGAAGCTTCATGCCCTTCACTTACCCTGACCACAACCAGTTACAGTGTTTAAATGTTTGACGTAGTAATAGTTGGAAGCTTTTTGTTCAACCAAAACATTTCATGTGTGCTGAGTGCCATTTAACCCGAAGAGGGATCAGTTTGCAGTGTTGTAATGTGAGTGACGGAGCGCAGTGATACACTGTGTTTACCCTAACAGAGCAGCCAGCAATCTAATGTAACTTCTGCAAAAAGGTCTGCAGTCCACCGCAGACAGCAGTCCTCTGATACACAGCCTGCAGGATTAAATACAATGCGGACGATAAGAGGATAGAAAACAGAGCCTGCACGTCTTTGTAATTTAATATCTGTGTTCAGTGGGAGGGTTATGGAGAACCAGCAGATTTCCTAGAAGGCTGATGAGATCATGGCACTGGTGTTACACCACTGTGTGACTGTCCTAAGCTTCTTGACAGAAATCTACAGAAAGCGAAGAAGAGTTTCATTTCTTTAACTTTGAAGACAACAGGCCTGATACCAAACACATACGAGGAATTACTTGTTTTCTGACGTCACTTTTAAAAGTGTTCACCCTTCATTTTGTGCTGCCCGTTTACAATGAAAAACATAGTGCTGCCTTTTCAGTTGCGTATTGCTGATTTTGTGATGAATTCCAAAGACTGTAATAGTATTTGCACTGCCGACTAGCAAACTACTGTGTCAAAGAGTTTTACTGTCAAGATGTTTTTTTTTTTTAGTTGAAGTGTATTATTTTTGAATTTTGCGTAATTATAAATAGTCTACTTACGCTGTGAACTGTTGAATGTAAACTTGACCGCTGGTCACTGCTGATGGGTGTCAACATGAATAAATCTGCTGTAAGACGCCGTCTGCTTGTGTGTGAGACTCTTGACCAGCTGTCTTTACCCTCTGTCCCCTTTGACCACATGATTTGTAACTACACACTGTAACTCCTAATTTAAAGTCTCAATGCGTCAACCTCAGTCCACATGTGATTTCACCGACTGGATTGGAGTGTACTAGACTAATGGTTTTCGCTACCAGTGAGTGTGTGAAACTACGCATTAGGATATTTATAATCAAAAATTCACCATCTGTTACTTACTTAAACGGGATACATTGTTTCCAGTCACACTTTCAAGCTGTCTTGTAAATGTTTAATCAGTTCATTTATCAATTACAGTGAATTAACTCTAGATGTGAGGTGCATCCATGAATTTGCTCCTTGACTGAAGAATTAAGGTCTTGGTGCCTGTAATGTAATTTGGTTACATTCTTAGTAAGTTGAATTCTAAGTTCACCATTTATCTCTCTCTCTCTCTCTCTCTCTCTCTCTCTCTCTCTCTCTCTCTCTATCTCTCTATCTATATATATATATATATATATATATATATATATATATATATATATATATATACAGTACTTTGTGAATGGATAACCCAATATTTGAAAAAGACCCATGAATTTGCATCTTAACTGGGAAGTCAGGGGCCTTTTAGCTCTTACACATTTATTTTCAACGTATTAGAGTAGAACACAACTTTAATGTCCCTATGGGGCAACTGGCTTTACAGACAGTAGTCATCTAACACTGCGACACATTCACACTGATGTGCACGCAAAGTCAGGCGGGGTTCCATTGTCCATGAAAGAGCTTCAAATCAAAACAGCGTTGCAGCGTTCTCCTAAACCACTGAAGTAGATGGGGACTTGTTTTAAAATGTGAATTTAAAAAGCATCCCATTAGGTTTTTAAATGAATATTTTGTAGCAAATGTATTAGCGTTTGCTCCATCCGGAGCCAATCCCAGGTGACACTGGGCGACTGGTGCCCACCGTGCATAAGTTACCAGTTCTTTATAGGGCTAACATATAGGGACAAACAGCGATTCACACTCACATTTACACCTACGAACAATTTAGAGTGACCGATTAACCTAAGGTTTTTTTTTTTAGTTTTTTTTTTGCATGTCTGTGGGAGAGAACTCATGCAGAGAACATGCAAACTTCTGCCCCAGACAGATCTCAGACCCGGGACTTCGTTGCTGTGGGTGGCTTGTGAGGAGAAAATTACTGAATTTTGATCAGAGACAATTGTAATGTCATTTGTAATGAATTATTTTAAGGATATATTTGAAATCTCTCACCCTTTCCAGAACATCCCTAAGAAATATCCCTACCCTTAAACTCAATCAATAATCCAGTAATTGACTCAAATAAAAACAAATCAAATTCTCGGGTGACCTATAAAATAATGAATTACAAACACATCATCGACGTAGTTGTTTTTGTTTTCCTCCTCCCCACAAGGAGTTAATTTAAGGTCACTGGTTAAGTTGGACGGCCCCCAACACCAGCACCGTGCTGCAGTGTGAGACGTGCTGGTGACGTCAGCAAGTGGCGCAGGAAGATGGGGGACGAAGAAGAGATCCGAGGGAGACCTCAAACAGCGGGACCGCAGAGGCCATGAGATGGTACCGAGGATTAACACTTTGATCTGTCACGTTAGCTTACACCTTAATCATAACTGCGGGTTATTGTGTTTTTCATAATACTCCCAGCGAAGGCGTGTGGACAGCGAGAGTCGAGTGGCTGCGTAGGATGTGTGTGTGTGGGGGTTTAAAAAAAAAGAAAGAGAGAGAATAACAACATTTTAATTGTCTTTCATATGTGTCGCGTTCGGGAAATATGACATAAAGCTAGCTTAACCAGGCTACCGTACTGTCCGTTAATTAGCATATCTCATCGTGTATTTGTATTGTGAATTACTGTAAAATACTTCACTTACTGTTTAAACATCGACATGTTAAAAAAAAACTACCTAAATGTAGGTATGTTTTGACGTTAGCTGGAAAGTCGTGCCTTAAAATAAGCTTCTTCTTCTTTCTTGTCTTTTTTTTTTTAAAGCCTACTGTGTGTTTGTCTTCTCCTGTCAGGTATGATGACAGACTGCAGTCGCTGTCACTGTGTTGGTACACAGCAGCCTGATCAGAAAGCAGCATGGGGCTCAAGCTCAGTGGCAAGGTAAGACAGGGTGTGGCCCTCAGACCTCTTGCCCTTCATCATCATCATCATCATCATTATTATTCTTATAAGCCCAAGCTGCATTACGTCCATACAGGTATTATTAATGTCTTTACTGCTGACGAGTGGTAGAGGAAGTGCTGTAAGTGTCTATTGACGTAAAAGTATAAATCAGGCTTTGAATGCATTCAGTATCACACTTTATAACAATTTTAAATTCATAGTTGATTAAACTTGAATTAATAGTCAAGAGAAATGCTTTTTAAACTATGTATTTATTGAGCAATTGTTTGTAGTGAAGTTGCAACTGATATCTGTTATATCAGTAAATACGCATCGGCAGGCTTTCAGTGATGACAGCCATAATTAATTAAAGGCTTTTTAATTATTTTCCCTCGTGAGTGCCTCAGACATTTTCTGCAGTTTAGAAAGAATTAGATCCTTAAACTGATGAGCACCAGAGGGACACTGTTTACCACACTCGAGCAGCACCTCCTGCATCCTGTTTTTGACTGATGTCTTTAATCATTTGTAAATGGTTTACAAATGTAGTTCATCTTGTAAGGGAAATTCTCCTTGTTGAGGTAGAGGGTCGCTAATTCTCTGAAGAATTTCAGACTCAGTGTGATGAATCAGATCTCTTTATTACATGCAGCATGGAGAGGAGACCTGAAGTGTTCTCTGCAGTCTTCCAAAATGTTTCTGACTTAAAAACAACAGAGAAGGAGTTACATAACTTTCTGACAGTTGTTAATCATTTCTTCCCATAACTGTGACCCTCTGATGTTTGTGTTGATCGTGCCGACCCCAGGACAGTGGGTCTTTGATGTTTTGATGTTTTATTGGACAGTCAATGTCATCATATCTACCTTCCTGACTTTAGGCAAATCGATTGCCCCTCATTTGACTTTCTGACCCTTGAGATCGGGAAATAACTGCTAAGCAGGGTTGGGAGGGTTGCTTTAAAAATGTATTCTGACACAGTTATTAATTACCTGTTAAAAATGTAGTCAGTAAAGTAATCGAAGTGTTACAATATTAAAGTAATATCATTTTTAACTACTTTACATTGCTTTTGGATTGCCTCAATACCAAACATATGCAAATATCGACGAATGCGTGTTCTATAGGATTATTCCCCAAGCCTGCTGCTTAATAAATGGTTTATAAATGATTTAATTGTTTGCTAATGGTGAAATACCTTTTAGCTCATGTTTAATTATGAATAAATGTATCAATTATTGATGATGATTATTATAAGGTCTATAAAGGAAATTGTTTTGATGCAGCAAATAAAAGAGTACAACTATGAATAATGAAAATGATGTACCGTCATTAAAGTGCACATAAAAAAAGTAAACACACAATGCCAAAAGTGTAACATTGCTCTGAATACAATTACAAAGCATTTTTTTGTTGTAAATGGTTAAGGTCGAGCATTATATTTTTCTTGATTATGTTCCAGATTTGTTTGTTAGTGTGAGTAATGTTTATGTGAGAAAGTACTGATATGGTTGCCTTCAGGGACAACCCCTAAGATGAATTTTGTGGTATACATAAAAAGGGTTGAAAGTCGTGATAAATGCCATCAAAAGTGCACAGTGACATCTTCAAATTGCTTGTTTCACCGTAATTTAAGTCTAAGGGAGACACAGTGGTTCCAGTGGGTTTCACCTCCAGCAGTCCAAAGTACTCTGCTTCTTGCCCAGTAACAGCCTGGATTGGCTCCAACCCACCGCAGCCCTTTCAAAGAATAAGTGTAGTTGGATGGATAATTTAGGAAAAGGAAATGCAGTAAAATCTCATCTTAGAGAAGCTCTGACCAGGCAGAATTTCGGCATGAATAAAAAATAAGTTAAATGACTAGTTCCTTTCTCAGAATACTTGCTGGTACGTTTTGTTAGCTGTCTAATTGTTTCAGATTTATTTTTATGCACTTTTTGGTAGTTTAATCTACAACAATGCATCATTTTTCACAAGCACCTCATATGTTTTGTAAGCACAATCTAAATGTGTAAAGCAACTATAGTTGTTAAATAAAGCTTGGTAGGAAGAATTTAATGAAAATTAAATGTAGTGCTGTAAAGGTATAAAGTACAGTGCCTTAGCAAATGTCCTTAGTTACATTCCATCACTGTTGTTCACACTGCAGGGACAGCAGAGCCACAGGATGGTGATCTTGGTGGCCATCTTTGTCCTCATGACACTCCTCATCCTGTATGGCTCCAATAATGTCATGGATGACGTCTACGCTCCGTTCCACGTGGCAACAAATCATGCGCTCAAGGCCACAGATCTGAAGAAGTGGTCTGGGAGAGAAGGATATGTGCCAGTTTATGGGAACAAGGTACTTAATGGATTGCACACAATCACAGAAACTGATGTGACTGGGTCTGATTTTAATACTAGTTTGCATGTATGGAAACGTAACTATATATCAGTGGAGGGGTGGTGAAGGATGCAGCAGAAGTGAAACGTATCCAGTACTGCTGCAGTGGGATAATGCCTTTAAAAACCTTGTGAGTAAACTGCACACAACTCTATTAAGTTTGCCCACAATGCATAACAGAGATACTAGAAGTGAAGTGGTACACCACAAGAAACAAAATGTACACTTACAAAAGCTTTTGTAAGACAT
The DNA here is from genome assembly GCA_963678695.2 of Diplodus puntazzo. Taxonomy (NCBI): domain Eukaryota; kingdom Metazoa; phylum Chordata; class Actinopteri; order Spariformes; family Sparidae; genus Diplodus; species Diplodus puntazzo. The sequence continues at coordinate 19,962,206 of OZ023173.1, read as the reverse complement.
TAGAAGAATGTCTTACACCATTTTAGGGAGGGTTCAAGAGATTGTGTGAGCCAGATAGCAGCTTCCTGTTTTGTTTTTCAGTGAGTGTTTTTTTCTTTCTGCCTGTTGCCTGTTGTCTTTCTCATAACCCAGTCTTAACCCAGTTACATGCACAATACATAACGAGTATGTATGCGAGCAAACAGCCGATCCTTGTGGTGCTTCCAGCTAAATGCTAGGTTTAACAATATTTCAGCGGTGATCCAGAATGAAAATCTACTTGTGATGTGATAGACAATAATCATGTAAAATAACAACAATTTTTTGAGGACAAAATAAATCACATACATTAAAATAACCTAAAAATATCTCAAGCAAATCGAATTTGAGAGTTTATTTCATCACCAACATGAGGGACATCCTACGCTCCGACACTGTTTGCCTCTTCAGGTGGTCCGCAAAGTGCTGAAACACCTTCTGTTCCTAAGCAGTAAATCAAGTTTTTGAAATATTGTCACACTGCAACACTAACTTTGATCCTAATGCTACAACTGTCACGCACATGCACAAGGGGGTGGAGATCTTCTGTATGAATGTTCTGTGTTTCAACAAGCAGCATCTCTATTTGTTTAAAATGTGCAGAAAATCTGTGGCAGTGTTGTCATGTTGAAGTACTGAACAAATTATGATTTCGTCCTGATGATCGTCCGTCGTCCATTTTTTGTCGACCTATCTGGAATCGGGCTGAGCAGTTTATTACAGACATCCCTCTCCCCAGTAACATTCACCAGCTCTGCCCGGGGCATCTTGAGTCGTGCCTGGGCCAGATGAAATAAATAATCCCTCCAGCAAGATCTGGGTCACCTATAATCAGATCGCCAAAGTCAGTACGACTCATCCTGTTGTGGAGACATAAAACTGTCAAAAGCTGTCAAGCTCATAGTGGTTGTGGAAGAAAATTCAAAGGGATCACAAGTAGTATTTAATTCCCTGGGAACCAAGGATATCTAATTTTATGGCAATGAATCCAGTTGATGCGGAGATAATTCTACAGATTGGGAAAGAGTTTGACTGACCAAAGTAATTAGTGGTTATCCTTCCTGGCATCATGTATTTGTAAGAAGTTTTCTTTCTTTTTTTTTTTAAGAATATGACCCTACGCTGTCACAACTGTGCACTGGTGACAAGCTCCAGTCATGTCCTGGGCACTGGAGCAGGAGAAGAGATCGACCGTACGGAGTGTGTGATTCGTATGAATGATGCCCCCACCATGGGATACGAGACTGATGTCGGGAACCAGACCTCTCTGAGGGTCGTAGCCCACTCCAGTGTTATCCGTGTGGTCCGGAAGATTAACGAGCTGCTCCAGCGGACAGAGAGCGGCCCTGTGATCATCTTCTGGGGACCCCCGAACAAGATTGGGAAGGAATCCAAAGGAACCCTGTACAGGTTCATCCAGAGAGTCAGCATGACCTACAGCAACCTGTCGTGCTACAGTATCACAGCCAGCAAGATGCGCAGGTTTGACAATCTGTTTCAAAGGGAAACGGGAAGAGATAGGTGAGTATTTACGGCGCTAGTGTAATGTGACATTTTATTGTGTATTGGCAGTGTTGTAAAAAGTACCCAAACAACAAGTCCGAGCAAAGATATTGTGTTCAAATATTTCTTTGGTAAAAATGACCCATACACCCATACAAATAATGCTTCTGTAAAAGTCTGAAAGTATCTGATGTTAAATGCACTTAAGTATCGAAAATGCATGTAAAATTAAAAATGCAATATTTGCCTCCAAGATGTTGTAGTGAAAGGATAAAGGAGCAGAAAAAAAGAAAACTCAGAATTGTTGCTGAGTACCTGAGTACATTTGAAACTGTGTTTCATAGCCCTATTAAGAAATTATCACTTTTTTGAACAGTGTTTGTTGTTTTCTCTGTTCAGGCAAAAATCACACTCGTGGTTGAGCACAGGCTGGTTCACCATGGTCATCGCCATTGAGATATGTGATAATATCAAAGTATATGGGATGGTGCCACCCAACCACTGCGCGTGAGTATAATGATGTTATTAATCAACCTGTGTATAAACACCAATACTGTCAAGATAATGTCACATTTTTGTATTTTCAAAAGAAGTTCATAACGTGTAGTTAATGCGAACCTGCGGGGTAAGAAATACATATATAACCTTTGTTTGACTATAAAGTCACATTGAGATTAAAATCTCTTTTACAACTGAAACCTAGCCAAGATAGAGTCAAAATAGCGTCATCACACCGAAGAATAGCTGATAATATAAATTTCAGTATCAGTCCAGAATATATATTGTGCGTCCCTACTATGAACCCATTAATTGCCATATTATTGAACATTCCCAGTTAAATGTATTAAATATATCAAATCCCTTCTTTTTCCAGAAAAAAACCCGGAGGCAAGAAGATGCCCTATCACTATTACAAGCCCAGGGGCTCCGATGAATGTGTCACATACATCCAGAACGAGGGCGGCCGTAGGGGGAACCACCACCGCTTTATCACAGAGAAACACGTGTTCGCACGCTGGGCAAAACAGTACAACATCACCTTCATTCATCCCAAATGGTGATGAGAATCGAGTGAAAACAACAAAGAGGTCTCACAGAGGCTCAAATGAAAAGCGCTACGAGATGGATTTTATCGGAACTTCCCCTGAAATGAGCCTTCAAACAGCCACGCGATGAATGACAGCTACTACTGAGGATGAAAGTCCTTCAGAGAAAAACTATTATTGGACCGATTGATGAATGAGGAGACGCCCGGGAATGTCTTCTTTCGCGGGAGAAAAAGAACTACGTGGATTCCACATGGACACGTGGCTGCTGACTAACCCGTGTTTTGTAAATAGAAAGTAAGACAACTTTAAAAGATGAATTTTTACATGTTTATAATATTTTTGTTATTATGTATTGAAAATGCACTTATGTTTCCCACGCTGGAGGGGGTTACATCAGCGAGCATTCTCATTATACATATATGTGGCCTACAGAGCACTATATTGCTTAAGCTCTCCGTTACAAAGAGATTATACTCCACAGTTAATGCAGTCACATTCAATAGATCACTAATTCAGCCTACAGATACAGTGTACCCTTGGAGCCCAACGGAGTATTGGGAAATGCATCTTGGATTGATCGAGGAAAACACTGTAACATTACATTTTAAAAGAAAAATTGTAAAAGTATCGGTGTTAAATATCTTAACATAAAGATCCGTATAACTGTATAACAAAAATAAGAGTATACAATTGGCAAAATTGTGAATAAAATCAGAAAATAATGGATTAATAAGATGTCCAACAATCTGAGCAAGGATTCAATGCTTGTTTACTAGATTTGATGCATCTAAAATATTTATGAGGCTCAGGTTCCAGCTATAGTTTCAGTGTTACTTAGTACGAACCACATAGACACCTTCAGTTTGAGGGAAGTTTATTCAACACTGACATAGGTCTACACCACTGTTTGTAATAGACTGACTCGTTCATATTGCAGAAAGTATGTGTCACTTTTCTCTCAAGTTATTACATCTTGATATACCCTTGTTTTTAAAGATGATCGTACTGTATTGTAATATTTTTGCTGCACTGGATATTGGTTTTAATGTTTTCGTGAAATTAGCCTATAAACATGAATCTGTTGCCTCATTAACTTTTTTACCTCAGTGGCATGCAACTCAAGTCCAAACAGTCCACGTGGTCGTGTTACGTATACGTATGTCACTTTAAAGACTGCACTATTAAATGAAAAAAGGGACATTTCCGTTTTAATTGTAGAACCGTGAAGCAGAAAGAGGTGCAATTTCTTAAACTGCTGTTGCTTTTTGCAAATAATTTATCTGTAGACATATTTTTTATGAAATTCCATCTTCAGGAGAGGCTCTTCTTCACTATGGATGCCATGTGTTCTATTAGTTGTGATCAGAAGCCTATGTTTTATGTTTCTTTAAAACTTTTGGTCAGTAAAGAACAGGAAGAAAATGCATTTAAAATACACTGACTGTTAACGGTACTTTACCCAGATTAAACTGCCTGCTACATTTATTGATATACTAGCCTGAAATACTAACGTCACGAATTTTATAGGATGCTAAATTTAAGAACTGAGGACCATAAAGAAGCACAGTCAAGATCTACAGAACACAGAGGCGGCAGCTGAAACTCAGATTTTAAAGATATGACACAGATACACTCACAGCTTCTAGAATATGTTACCCACCCACTATAAATCACTGAGGCTAGACTCACCTCACAATTCAACAGCACCACAACTTGCAGGCTCCGGCATGACCAAAAACACCTCTCAATCGTTTTTTTTTTTAAAGTAGGATGTATTGCAGGAGTGTTGTATCATACTGCACTAAGTTTCACCAGTCACTCACAGTCATCAGACAAATAACCCAAAAGAATACTGCAGGCCCGGGGCTCCCGACTCACTGGTGCTCCCTATTTTTTCATTTTAGGGCATAATTTAGGTGCACCCAATAACACATTTTATACAAATTTCTCAACACATTATATAAATAATTCTAAACAGGAAAATGAGTGGAAATGCATGTTTCTCTTCATTTTAAATCACATGCAACAACAAATTGCTATGCTCTCCTCAATTGCTTAAAAACCCAACCTTTGAATCACAGGCACACTGGTACGACCACTGAAAATGTTGAGTTGACACCCGGAGCCCCGAGGCCTCGTTTTAACCTGCCGTTAACCTGAAATCTGTGCCTGGCTTTCTTGTCTTGATGATGGTAAATTAAATATTAATAATACTACAGGTAGGGGTAGATGCATGCCGCATGTGTGGCACCTGGGAAGTGACTGCATCCACAACGCAATCCGAAAGGTTGTAAAGGCTTCTACTGCTGCACTACTGAATTTCCCAGTTTTCACATGGTTCACTGACTCTTAATGCCAGCATGTGTTTGACCTACTCGCTCAGAAACCTGAAGCTGACTGTCGTGTTTAACTCAGAGGTTCAGTGCCATTTGTGTGTCCTTGTCGTGATGGTCTCAACACCATTTTTCATGCAAAGCTCTGTACTGTTTATCGAAGAGCGAATGATATGCTTTGAAAAATAAAATGCAAGTCAGTTCAAGTCTGTGAATATAACTTGTATTTAAATATGTACATTTCTTGACTCATTCAGGAACAAAGACTTACACAATCACGATGAAAACAAAGAGTAATTTGATGATAGGTATTGAACACTGCCTGCACTGATGCTTGTGATGTGGTGTTCTAACAATATAAAATGCTCAAAGTCTAATTATGGAAACAGAACAGATGATAACATCTACCAGCATCTACTACTGTCTTTGTTTACTTTTCTTCATTGCTAACTCTTCAATAAACCATTGGATACATCTGAAAAGGCAGCTGTGATCTTCTGTCTCAGTCCCGCCATGGAGACTAAGATGGCTTCCTGTGGAAAAGTAAATAGGAGAAGATGAATTAACACAGCTTGAGCAGCACAGACACTTCGAGTCATGATTTATTACAGGCTATTAAGCATTTGCTTATACAAATTGGAAAAGTATCTTGTGTCTAAATGTATCTTGTCAAACAGTGTTAGCCGGTTCAACTAACATGTCATACATCCCCCTCACCTCTGTGCGAATGGTCCTGCTGCCCTGACTGGGACATGTGTTCAGATAAAGATCAAATAACACACTGGGGTCAGTCACATCCAGGTTTTGGTCAGTATCCACACTGGCCTCCAGTCCCTGAAGACCTCCAAAAACTACCAGAAGGTGCCTAAAAAGTGGAAAAATACCATTGACAGTGCTTTGAGCTCAATGCTAACATCAGCATGCTCACAATGACAAGGCTAACATGCTCACTAAACACAAAGTACAGACGGCTGTATGCAGGTTTATCATTTACATTATTCAGTGCAATTATATGACGCAGATGTAGACACTACGCCAACGCATTAAGCCGCTGAGGTAAATATCACTGAAAAAACTACAATGTCAACCTTGTTAGATGGAAAGTCAGAGGATCACCAAAGTCAGTATTTTTTAATCCTGACAGATGTCTTTACAACATCTCATGCCAATCCAATCAGTAGCTGTTTCTGTCTGGACCAAACAACACATAAACATTCCCATTCGGTTAGCGCGGACTATAAAACAGTTCTCAGATATTACCAGCTCTGAACCTACTTGAATGGTGACAGAGTCGTCTGATCTATGTTGCTTCCTTTTTCCGACGTGCCTATAGTCACATCGTATCCGTTTTCGTATGGACTCTCTGTGAAAACGGCACCTGCATTAAAAAACACAGCAGTAAGGATAAATAAGCAGTGAAAGTGGGGCCTAGATTATTATTACATTATTAAGTGAAAAGAAGTGCCTTTTGGCTCTTAAACCTCCAATATGTTTTTAAATAACTTGAAATAAATGTTTGAGTGATAGTTGTGTATTGTGAGCGCAGGAAACGTACTGAGGCAGGACGCCAGGCGGACACTGTAACCCCAGTAGAGACCTCCTTCAGTCCGGGGCACATGAGGAGCCACCACGGTGCCTTTATACACTTTGCTCTCTGAGGGGAATGGAAACACGTACTAAGAACTTTGCATAGAGAAAACATCTATAGAACATTAAATAGGTCGAAGTTTGAAGCACAAAAATTACCATTCTTCTGAGTCTTATTGAGCTGAACTGTGACTCGTAGCCCAGATTTCAGCTGTTTATCAATCCGAACTTCCTGTGGGAGAGGAGGGATTATTTGTTCAGGCAGATCGACAGAACGATAATCTGTGACAAATTTGATAATCAACTTCATCTATGACAGTACAAATGTATTTTGATCTGGGACTATTGGTTGCACAAAACAAGACGTTTTCATTATTTTATAATCATTTAAACTCACTGGGTAAATTATTCAGAGTGAAAATAATAAGATGATGCCCGACAGGCTCCGTTTTTAAAATACCCACAATATCTTAAACTTAGCGTCCATTAACAGATGACAGTAACCTCCATTAAGACACGCTCACTTTTCTCATTCCACAGTTGACTAGCGAGCCTCGTCCTGGTTTTGTCGTCCTGTCGACCACAACTCCTTCCCGATAATCGGATTCATCGTCTATCCTCATGTGGTGAGGACTGTCTATGGGGTTAAGCAAGCCTGATAGAAAAAAGAAGAATAAAACAGAGGCAATTAATATACTTTAAACCCTTGCTTGCTTGCTGCATTTTGTATCAAGCACTATCTACAGTTTCAGCGACATTTGGGGAGGATGCAGTTGTCTCATTTTTGTCCATGGAAGGACCCACAGTGTCTGCTTTGGAGACCGCTGCTGTTAATGAACGCATGAAAAGGAAATTTGGACATTTACCTGCATACTGTAAATCTGGATGCTTTGGGAAAAAACACTTGCGCAGATACCTGGTGGAGAAGGAAAGCTGTTAAAAAAAATCTGATGAAAATAAACTGACACCGATTATCTGATTATAGAAGCATTCTTTCTTACTGTGGACATTCCAGGTACTGAAGTATTCTGGCGAGCTGAATACAAGCATGTCCTCTCTTCCCGACACCTTTAAATTCTCCTTCAACGCTCCTGTGAGCCAAAGACAAAAGCAAAATCATCTCTCTTAGCTCTCTGGTTGTTAAAGGAATGTTTACCAACAATTTCTACCAAAGATCACTTACTTGACATCTTCCCCTTGTTCATCAAACACGACGATCTCATCGACGCAGAATACGACACAGGCCCGGGCGATCTGTCCGGCCAGGTATGTACGAAGTTCAGGGGACTGAGCGTTCTCCAGGACAGAACCTGGCAGGGCCACGCTCACTGTGTAAGCCCGACCTTAGAGATACAGATACATGTATAGATCACACATTACAGCAGTCTATTCACACAACGCTATGAACAGTAAATAAAATGACAGTCAGTTACCTTTTTTGCTCTGGCTTTGTTCAAGTTGTTCCCTCTCTGAAGCCTCATCTTCTTTCTGCTTATCCAACTCTTTGATCAGCTTGGCCTCTTTCCTTTGCTTCTTAGCCTCATTTACTGTTGTTGAGGGAGAATCAAAGATAAAAGGGAGAAAATGTTTTTGATAATCTCATTTGATTGCAGCCCTGGATGGACTCAACATGTTCTGGGTAAGTATTCATTAGATATGTGTAACATCCCTTGTACAGATTATAAAACGACCTCTGAGGCAAAATTGTTAGTTAGAGCAATATATACATGACATGCACCAATGCTGGTCTTGCTAGTGAATGGTCACCAGCAAGACCAGCATTATGTTGTGTTTTGGTGCTGGTCTATGCTGGTTTTTATAGCAGGGTATTTAACAAATAATTGTTCAAGTACATTAAATATCATTTTTCTTTATAATAAAATCACATCAAACAGAATCCACACATTCACTGTCAGGCAAAGACGCTTTTTGGGCCTTATAACAGATAAAACATCGCACTATAACTGATCTATCAAAGCAAACTGATGGCATGCATCTAAAAGCTGTTAGCAACGTGTGAGCTAAGCTAGCCGTTTACTCACTTTCTGCTTTCCTTTTCTTCCAGTCCACTCTCTCTCCGACCTGCAGCAATCAAGAAACACGTTAAAAGTGATACGGAGGAAGTACAATGTTGTTTTTATTTTAAACTATAGCCTCACAGTACCTGAGTGGACATGGAATTAGGTCTCTTCACTGCAGCTCCAGTGGACATTTTTACACGAACATGTGAAGTTTATTTACTTCCGGGTTGCCTCTTCCTCTTCTTCTCCGTCTTCTTCTTCTTCCGGCCAGCTGTACGCTACGAAACGTAACACTGCCCTCCACTGTTATTAAGGCGCTCACATTGATTCGTGCTCTACAGTACAATTAAATAGAGTATAACACAAAATGTACACAATCGCCCTCCCAACTAGCTGATGCTTAATTATTTTCTTAATTCCCAGAAGACAGCAACGACTTCATTCTTCCCGTTTGCTGTCCGCATTTCAAAATAAAAGTCGGTTGATACTGGCTAATAAGTCAAAAGCCTTACAATTTGAATTGCTGTGATTCCTTCAAACACTCTTGTGACTTAACATTAGTATTGGGATATAATTATTTTTGTCCTTCTATACTTAAATTAGAAGGCCCCAAATATATCATCTGCTGAAAGTATCGAAACAATTGGCATTTCTGCTTGATTCTGAATCAAACTTCAACTCTGCAAACTTTGTTTACCTTAATTGTTGGGTCAGGTTGGCCATAGTGGGATTTATTCATTGTGATCTGTTATTGCTAGAAAATCAATTCCTTTTTGTTTATTCTTTTTGTTCGGAAGTCAGTCCGGGAATTGCACATCCATTAACTGCAAATAAGAATGATGATTAAAAAAAAAGTTGTTAAGTGTTATACAAGTTTGTGTAAAGGGGCCTTGTTTCGGGGGAATAGCTTTTATACTGTGACATACTTTGTCTACAAGGCCATTCGGACAGAAGAGGGTAACAAAGAACTGGATTTGTGAAAGGCTTTATTTAACTTTTAGATACATGGATACTCAATTGATAAACTGAAAAAAGATATTGCACAAAAATATTTACAAGGTATATTAGCCAAGAGGGTTTTCACCAGAGGTTTAAATCCATATTGTGGGCTATATCACTGATTGAATTTCCTCAAAATATCCTCAGCTGCATCCAGAGTGGAGTCCTCCTTTAAGAGAAAGAGAGACAGTTTGAGCGGAAGGACTGTCGTAAAGCAACACTATTAAAAACAAGAAAAATAATCAAAGTAAGATTAAACTCAACGTCATAAATTGCATTTAGTTTACCTTGACAAAACAGAAACGGATGTATTTGTCAAACTCCTTGCTGTGCTCCGGACTGTAGAACGCAGAGACGGGGATTGCTGCCAAACCCTACAAAAGAAAAGCAAAATCATACAGGTAAAAGTGAGATGACTCTCAAATATTCTTCAATAAATCCAGTTGAGTATTGGCTGAAAGTGATATTTACCTTCTCTTTAGTTAGCCATTTAACAAATCTGAAGTCGTTTGGCTCTTCTACAGAGCTCTGGTCATTGTAGTCCACCTCTGTCGGAAAACAGAAAGCCGAGGTGAAAAATAACAAGAGAGCACAAACACACAGAATAAACGAAGGAGAATAAGATTTCCATTAGTGACAGATGCAGATGTTCCTCACTCACTGACAGAGGAGATGTCTGCGGTGATAAAATAGCCTCCCTGTGGCATGATGGGCTGCAAACCCACACTCTCCAGACACGAGGCCAGCTTGTTCCTCTTGAGGTGCAGCATCGCAGGCAGCTGCTGGAATTAGCTCTCTGGAGACCCAAACACCTCGTATTCTCTCTCAAATCCCTGAGCCACTGCCTCCTGTTACGGGCAGCAGTGGATGAGAATGACAACATGAGCTGCACAGGACTGAAACAGGACATCATGTACAGAAATGTATGTGAAAATTGATACATTATTGGGTTTACCTGAGCAGCTGTTGCACAATCAAACACAGACATTTGATGCATGGCTTTGAGACGTTTAATGACTTGCCCAGAGCTGATGGCCCAGCCAACCTGAAAAGAAGCAGGTTGTGATAACAAAGTTCAACAAGGAAGAACACATTACCTGAATATTCAGACAATCTGTGCGTTACCTTCAAGCCTGTCGCACTAAAGGTCTTTCCAGCACTGCCAACAGTGACAGTTCGTTCCCACATCCCAGGAAGGCTGGCTGTACATATATCAATATAATACGTATGTCAGTATTGCAGCTTTATATTGTGTGTGCATTCTGTTGAGCTCTGTCTGGGTCTCACCTATCTTTACGTGCTCGGCTCCGTCATAAGTCAGCCACTCGTACACCTCATCGCTGATGCACAGCGCGTCATGTTTGATGCACAGATCGGCGATCATTTGGAGCTCTTCAGTCTTGTAAACCTTGAATGAAAGTGTCAGTCAAATAAGTGAGATGCCGGGGTGCCATTTAGCTCAGTGGGTAGTGCAGGCGTCCCACGTACAGAGGCTCTGTCCTCGCTGCAGCAGACCCGGGTTTGACTCCAGGCCTGGGGCCCTTTGCTGCGTGTCACTCCCCCTCTCTCTCATCCTGTTTCCTGTCAAGTCTTCAGCTGATCTATCAATGAAGCCATATAAAGGCCAAAAACATACTTTGCTGGCCGGTTGCACAAACCGTTAACATTGAACACCTACCTTGCCTAATGGGTTGTTGGGAGTGTTGATGACGACGGCTTTTGTGCGTGGAGTGAATTTACTGGCCAGCTCCTCAGCAGAAAGAACCCAGTCTCCACTCGACAGGATGGCTCCGCTCGCAGCTTTCTGAAATGCAACAAAAGAAAACAAGAATCCTTAAAAGTTGTTGGATAAATTCAAACAAAGGTGAAGGTGACCAAGGCTGTAAAAAGATTGCAAGCATTGTAATGTGTGTGTTAACCACTCACAGGCCTCAGAGGTACATACACCGCCTTCCCTCCGGCCATGTTCACCATTGGCTGGTAGCAGTCGAAGAACGGTTCAACGATTATCACCTGAAAGACACATGTCATTTAAAGCAAATCTGTTTATATATAAAGCATATCTGCATTATTTGTGTTTTTAAGGTAATATTTGAAGAAATTCACCCAAAAAAACGTCCTTTTCGAATATGGAACCGGAAGAATAAATAAGAATAGATAAATAAAATAGCAACAATGATTGTTTTTGTTTTGAAGTATAAAGCACACCAACCCAGTTTGTTTACATTGTGGAAATCAAGAAAAATGTTGCATTAATGACATATTCATACCTCATCGCCTTCATTAACCAGAGCTTGGAATGCACAGAAGAGAGCCTGATAAGCTCCAACTGTGACCAGGATGTGTTCCAGAGGGTCAATCTCTTGTCCCACAATCCTACTGAAGAATTTAGCCAGACTTCTTACGAGAGGAGGGTGGCCCTGAGGAGAGACATGACATGAGAACTGAAGGTCACTCTCACTGTTTGTTCTGCATCCATCTGTCCTTATTCGGGTCATTCGAACATGAACTAAACACAAGCCTGCTTCTCTGACATTTTTTGAAAGATAAAACAGTGACCAGGTGTGTATTTCCACTTACAAATGGTCTGGTATACTGGTACATTAATGGTCCTCCACTCACAGCTTTACAGAAAGCATCCTGGATAAACTTTGGAGGAGAGAAGTCAGGAAACCCCTGTCCAAGGTTCACTGCTTTGTAGTCTGCTGCCAGTTGTGAGAATTCAACCCTGTTGGTGCAAAACTGCTTGTCAACCATTGTGGTGACATTATTCCAATTGTCGGGAGTACGAGAAACAACTATGACAAAAATCTAGTGGCATGTCTTCAGCCTTTTGAGCCATCTGTACCGTGGCCCTGAGGGTCAAAACACAGTGACTTTTAGGAAAACACAACAATTCACAATAGAAACAGGATGGTGGTTGGGTTTAAACTGTGATTTCTAGCAGATGAAGACATTGATGTCCCGAGTAGAAGAGGAAGGACGCAGCTTCCTGACAGGCTTAATTTAGGAATACAAAATCCCAGAGCTTTAACAAACATGAAAACCAAAATTGTCCCGCTAGCAGAAACCTTTTTCTTTCAATGTCAATGGTTTAAAACACCAAGCAGTTTACACTCCACTAAAGAGAGCAGTTTAACGACCATTTGTCTGTAGTTAATAGTTCGTAAACTCATGCTTAGCTCAGGTGTCAACGTGTCTAAAGTCCACCTGTGTCATTATCACTCACCACAGGTTTTTATCCACGTCTGTTCTGCACGCACAAAGTCGTCCTGACATGATTATCGGAGATCAAAAAAGTTGCAGTTATCAAAAGAAAAGCACCTGAGCTTCTGCAGCCACCTGCTGATACTTTATTATTGAACTCTGAGCGTCAAAACATTCAGTCGCCTACACCCCACCTTCTCCTGACCGCTTAACCCTTTGTACCTTTATATGACAGAGGTGAAAAGAAGTCTTCAGGTCTTTTACTCAACTAGCAATCACACAGTGTTAAAGGACGATGTTACAGGTAGGCCTGAAAGTCCTGCATTCACAATCCTACTTCATTAACCTCACTTTGATCCTGGGTATTTATGTAAAAATGATCTTAAACTCCTATCTTGTTATCCCAGACTGTCAGCTCTGTGTGTGCCCCTGGAGTTCGAACACAACTAATTATTTATTTTTCCTGCCTACATTATTAATAAGCTGGAAAACACGGTGGGTCCAGATATTATGTGCTTACATGGCCCATGTTCAATTTGTTATTTACACTGAGCTTCGTGCATTTAAAATTGTCAGAAAGGAGTGCTTAGGGGGAAATAAACAACCTATTCAAAGAGCACAATGCATAAAAGTAAAATTTCCATGTTTAGGGCCTTAAAAAATTACATAAATGACATTTTGCTCGATTTGAAATCTCATGCACGACATGATGCATCAGACATCCAAGGGCTTCCAAGTAAGTGGTGTATACTTGAGTAAAGATGAGCAAAAGATTAGATACTGATTTAATTGTTTTACACAGCATCACTACTTTTTGAAATAGGGGTTATATCTGGAAATAAGAGAACTTAGGACACACACAGACTGTAATATACACATTTCCCTTTACAAGGCATGAGCCAAACACTGCAAATGAAGCTGTAGCACAGAGAAGAGTCATACTGACGAATACAACAATTGGATTTATTAAAAGCTTTACAATTAACTTTTCATGAGTTTGATAGAGGACAAATATCTCGACTGAGAATCAGTTCTAACATTGAAAAATACGTTTGTTTAAAATCACACAGGATCATTCAAAAGGATTTCTTTTTTTTTTTTCAAACCTGAGTCTTTTACAGTCGCAGTGCAAGGAAATACTGAAAGTGGACGTTATGTTTCTTGTGCCTCTACTGTGACGCCAAAGTAAAACAAAAACACTCAGTATGGCTCATTTAACTGAGGAGGGCGCCCAAAATCAGTTTAAGTAGAGTGTGCTGGATTAAACGTGGGTGGACAGGTAACGCTTCTCATCACAGGTGACTTTACTGTCCTTGACTCCACTTCCTCAGGATGTCCTCTGCCGCATCCAGGGTGGAGTCCTCCTGCAAGACAAAGAGCAACTGAGTGGGACGGCAGAGACGGCATGGATGAAATTCATTTCAGTCAGCTGAGTTGAATTTACCTTGACAAAACAGAAGCGAATGTATTTGTCAAACTCCTTGCTGTGCTCTGGACTGTAGAAAGCAGAGACGGGGATTGTTGCCAAACCCTGCAGAAGAAAAGCAAAATCATACAGTTAAAAATGAGATTAATCTGAAATATTCTTCAATAAATCCAGTTCAGTATAAACTGAAAGTGATATTTACCTTCTCTTTAGTTAGCCATTTAACAAATCTGAAGTCGTTTGGCCTGTCCTCAGAGCTCTGGTCATTGTAGTCCACCTCTGTAGGGAAATAAAAAGCCGACGTGAAAAATAATAAGAGAGCACAAACCACAGAATAAACAGAGGAACAAAAGGTTTCCATCAGTGACAGATGCAGATGTCTTTCACTCACTGACAGAGGAGATGTCTGCGATCATAAAATAGCCTCCCTGTGGCATGATGGGCTGCAAACCCACACTCTCCAGACACGAGGCCAGCTTGTTCCTCTTGAGGTGCAGCATCGCAGGCAGCTGCTGGAAGTAGCTCTCTGGAGACCCAAACACCTCGTATTCTCTCTCAAATCCCTGAGCCACTGCCTCCTGTTGAGAGAAGTAATAGATGAGAAGGACAAAATAACAAAAACAAGGCGGGACTTCAGTTGAAATAATGATTGGGCAGTTTGAAAGAGCAAAAGAAAAACTACCCTCCACAAGAAACGAATGATGTGTTTACCTGAGCAGCTGTAGCGCAGTGGTACACTGAATTCTGATGGATGGTTTTCATGTGTTTCACAATATGCCCAGAGCTGATGGCCCAGCCAACCTGAGACCAGAACAGGTAATCGTCACTACATGCGGTTAACAAGATGAAAACATGAAATAGTCTGTGCGTTACCTTCCAACCTGTCGCACTAAAGGTCTTTCCTGCGCTGCCAACAGTGATGGTTCGCTCCCACATCCCAGGAAGGCTGGCTGTACATATATCAATATTCAGGGTAGTATATTCATCAAACTGCTTTATACTTTGTGGGAATTTTGTCGAGCTGGATCTCACCTATCTTTACGTGCTTGGCTCCGTCATAAGTCAGCCACTCGTACACCTCATCGCTGATGCACAGCGCGTCATGTTTGATGCACAGATCAGCGATCATTTGGAGCTCTTCAGTCTTGTAAACCTGACACGGACATGAATGTGCCAGTTGAATAACTGTGATGCTGGCCGGTTGCACAAACCATTAACATTAAACACTTACCTTGCCTATTGGGTTGTTGGGAGTGTTGATGACGACGGCTTTTGTGCGTGGAGTGAATTTACTGGCCAGCTCCTCAGCAGAAAGAACCCAGTCTCCACTTGACAGGACGGCTCCGCTCGCAGCTTTCTGAAATGTAACAAAAGAAAACAAAAATATAATGTATAATTTCAAACAAAAGGTGACCAAGGCTGTCAAAAGATGCATTGTTATGTGTGTGTAAACCACTCACCGGCCTCAGAGGTACATACACCGCCTTCCCTCCAGCCATCTTCACCATTGGCTGGTAGCAGTCAAAGAACGGTTCAACAATTATCACCTGAAAGACACATTTCTGTCAATACTCTTATTTTTTACAAGTCATTAACCATTAAAAACGGGTTGTGTTCAAAATCAAACATTTACTGGAAATTGTATTTGAATTCAAGCATATTTCTGACCTTTAAAAACATGACATTTTTCCAATTTTGCTATTTCTAAACATTCAAGATTTAATGTTTTTAACAGTTACCCCTGCATTGATCCGTCTCAGGCTGATTTTCATACCTCATCACCTTCATTAACGAGAGCTTGAAATGCACAGAAGAGAGCCTGATAAGCTCCAACTGTGACCAGGATGTCTTCCAGAGGGTCAATCTCATGTCCCACAATCCTACTGAAGAATTTAGCCAGACTTCTTACGAGAGGAGGGTGGCCCTGAGGAGAGAAATCACATGAGAACTGAAGGTCACTCTGTTTGTTTCGCATCCATCTGTCCTTATTCAGGTCATTCAAACATGAACTAAAACATGAGCATGCTTCTCTGACATTTACTGAAAAATAAAACCGTCACCAGGTGTGTATTTCCACTTACAAATGCTCTGGTATACTGGTGCATGATGGGTCCTCCACTCACAGCTTTACAGAAAGCATCCTGGATAAACTTTGGAGGAGAGAAGTCAGGAAACCCCTGTCCAAGGTTCACTGCTTTGTAGTCTGCTGCCAGCTGTGTGAATTCAACCCTGGTGGTGCAAAACCAGTCAGATGGCGGTTATGAAATTATCGTTCAGATTCAGATCAGTCATACATCATCAAAAATCATGTCCTGTGATGGTCATATGTTATGGTCTCTGAATGTGAGCTACTTTGAGATAGATTGCCATTCATCAAATCTTAATATTGCACAATGAATGTATCCATGAATGGGTAAGAATATAAATTAATTAGTATTAGGATTGCAGACAAAATCATATTTAAGTGCAAACTTTTAGAACAGTCAAAATGCAAGAAAACCAAATCAAAATCACCCCAAATTACAAAATCAAACACAAAAAAATAATAGTTCTTGCCACTGAGCTTCATTTGCCTGGGGTTTGAGATATCCATCTCTAATTTCTAAATACTATACTGTTTGCTTTTTTAATGCTATTCAAGAGTCTTTTGCAAAACACCAAAGGGAAGTTACTGATTTCATGTTGAAAAGGACAGAGCATTTCACTGTAAAGATTTTCTTTTTGCCAGTAGAGTGCAAGAGTTTGGGACGCGACAAAAAGATATTCAAGTTTTAAGATTTCCAACTTGAAACTACATACAATCGTATAACAGTGTCATACGATATAATCTGACTATTTTAATACATATTTGAAGGACTTGGTTCCTAGCTGTGTTCCACCCCTATACGCCACCAATCACATGATCATATTGCGGGTTGAAAAGGGGAAACGTGCTGTCATCTGTAAAATCAAATGTATGTTTCATAAATGGACCTGAGTCAAATCATGAAGTCGTGGAAAAGTAATAAACTGTCGCCACGTACCAAACGTTTTTATCCACACCGTCTGTTCTGCTCGCATGAAGTTGTCTTGCCATGATTATCTGAAATACACGCACACATTCAAGCACAACATATATCGCGTTGCAGAAGTGTCTCTTCAGTTCAGCACAGTTGTACTCACCTTGTGATGATTTCTTATTAAAATCTGTCGAATTACAGTCGAACTTGTGGCAAGATTCCGGATTATTCCCATCAATGTATGATCATTGCTATCAGAGCGCACAGGCTACAAAGCCACAAAGTAACCAGTGCACTACTGTTTCCTATGAATATGTTGTTTTGTATAATCTGCAACAACTGCAAACATGTATCTCTAAATCGAGTGCGCCGGTGCTTGGACCTCCCCTTCGACCTCCTTCTGTTTTCATTTCTACTTCCTGTCTGGGCGGAGCGAGAAACGGCTCAGCAGTTACCAGGATGTAACAACAAATATGAAAAAGTGCATTAAAAACAGCGATGGCTAAAAGTGTTTAACACATAACTAAACATTTCTTATACAGCCAGTTCAGACACCATCTATACACAATCTTGAAAAATAAAAATACATATATTTAAGAACATAATATTAGCATCTACAGAAGCAGGTAGAGGAGTGATAGCACTCTGCTTTAGGCACATGGCTCAGTGTAAAATACAACCAACTAAAAAAGCATTTTTTTACATGATAAGTGCGCAAAATTAACACTAGCATAAATGCTAAAGATATAGCTCGAGGAGTCTATATGCTGGTTGCCTGCTAACCTAAAAAAAATAGTCCGGCACCTAACCCCAACGTCAAAAGACAAATTCTCACTTTTTCACTATCTATATTTCCTTATTTTCTTTTTTAAATACGAGATGTTAATATGTGAGCTTTAGATGTGCTGGTGGGTGCCGTTTCCTTGTTTTCAGTCTTTCTGCTATGCTAATTGAGCTAACAAGCTGCTTCAGGTAATGTTTCGTTTGCATCGTATTCAGACTAAAAGCAAACTGTTTTATTAATTAGGGGTGTCGCCATTGACCAGTATTGAAAATAATAGCTATATTTAAACAATAAAATATTGATATTAATAGTCTTAAATATAAAATAATTTGTTTTCAATCTTGCCTTGTCATTGTCGGGTGGCAGTAATGTGCCGTAACACCTGCAGGCAGCCACCATTAAACGGAGAAAGAGGAAGGCGCTGCAGTATTGTTAGCTAGCTAGCAAATGTAACTTCTTCTTGTACAGTTATAGTTACAAACTCTCTCCATCGCCCTTCTCTTGCATTACAAGTGTTGTTCGATCTATTAAAAAACACAGAGAAAACACACAGTAAACAAAGTAAAAGATGGATTCGAATGTTATTCATGAAACATTTCTGTAGATAATTTGATATCTTTATTGTGTATTTTGTCCGCGATAATTTTCCAGTGAAAATCTGATATCGTGATAGCCCTTAGCATGAATCTTCGCATCTAACCTAAAGTGAATGAGCTATTTTCCGCCAAAATATCAAACTATTGATTTCTGAGAAATAAAAACATAGGTTGCCATTCATGTTCATAACAATTAATGAAGGATCACATTTTATTGACCGCAACACACATAATATTACACCTTAAAAAAAAGGAGCAAAAGTACAATATGTGCACTGTTCATATCATGTTAATAAGTCATACTGCCACGAAAAGACAGACTTCCTTAGACATTGCCTAGGTTGTCACACAGTCCTTCCTCTAAACTGCGGCTTTTTTCAAGTCCTCAGGCAGCACTCTGCCCTTCTTCCGTGCCCTGTCCTTCTTCTTCTCTGTTTTGGCGTGCTTGCGTTTCTGGAGGTTCCTTCGCCTCTTGTCCTGACGTTGCTGCATCTTCTCTATGATGTTCTCGCTGCGCTGGTTCCAGTTCTTCTTCCTCTGCTCACGCCTCTTCTCCTTCTTCTTCAGCGAGGTGCGCAGCATGTTCTCGTCGTCTTTGATTTTGATGCCCTCTGCCTTGTAAAGCAAGTTGGTCCACTTCATCTTCTCCTCCATTTCGCGGGCCTTTCCCGCGTCTTTCTCCCTCAACTCCTCCAGCTTTGCTTTGCGGGCCTCCACGCGACCGAGCAGCTGCTTGTAGTTCTTCCCTGTCAGTGGGGTTATCTGGCCCTTCACACTCTGCTTCTTGTTCCTCTTTTTCTGTATCTTGTCGACATATCCCTCTTCCACTGTCTGCACTGTATTGAAGATGATGGCTGATTCATTTCTTTTGTTTGCCTTCTTTTGGACTGGTTCTTCTTCCCGTTTAATCTCCGGCTGCTGTTCTTGCCCACTTTTTTCAGCCAGTTGCTTCATCCGAAACTCTTTCCTCTTCCTCTTCTTGCGCTCCCGTTCCAGCTTTCGCTTTGCCCGCTTTGCCTGGACTGCCTCTGATGCTGCATCCTTTGGGGCTCCCTGACAGAAGACAAGCGTAACGTGTTAGTTTGACAGACGGACAGATGTCAGATTGTCACTAATGTGTATAAAAAAAGCCTCTGTGTGGTTTTCCTTTTATTGTTTGTGCCATCTTTAAATACTGCCTACCTGCCCTCTGGACTCTTCAATCTTTTCATGCAGTCTCTTGCGCAGTACATCTACAGTGGAGAAGTTGGACTCTGCATTTGCTCCTTTGAGTAAGAAAAAAACAGGACAAAATCTGAGTGTAGGACATGTTAACTCATATGTATAACAGGAAAAGACAGCAAGAAAGAAAAATACCTTTAGGCTGCTGCGATGCAGACACAGTTGTTTTCTGAGATTTGGAGCCATTCAGTTTTGCCGAGGCTGGGCCTTTCTGTGCTGCAGGAGAGGGTGAAGACTTCTGTTGGGATTTCAGGTTGGGTTTCTTTTCATCGGAGCTCTTTTCTTTAAAATGCTTCTTTTTACACTTTTTCTTCTTCTTTGGTGGACCAGTGTCAGTTTTACCCTTGAAATAAGCTAAACATAGAGAACAGAACACATATTAATGATGACATACAGTACATTAGACACTATAATGTCAGTTTGGGTGCCATGGTGCTGTAGTTGTCATTACAGTTACCAGACTAGGAACACAAACATGCTTAGGCAATGTCATCAAATTGGAAAAAGAAAATTAGTGCAGATCTGATTTTCTGTGGCCAAAGGGGAAAAGAGTATAAACTCATATTCATTTTATCTCCACATTTTCCTCATTCCTCATGAGACAAAAGCTAATAACAGCTGATAAAAATCCAACAGATTAACAACATTTTGGAATATTGGAATTTGGTGCATTCCTTGTAGTTTCCTTGTAAGACAACCATCTCAAAACCGACTATATTAATCTTGCATCTCGACTCCAGGCTGCAAAGAAGGCAAGGAAATATTATCAGCCTGGTCGTCTAATTTAGCATTTTTATGATTAGTATCAGTATCAGTGTTTTTTCACTGGACTGCTGATAAAATAAACTAATTTAAATATGCAATTCATTGACACAGTTGCAGCATTCTTTAGTTTTGTGGTCTCACTGAATGTCTCATCCACAAGTCTATTTGATTGGTTATACATCAAAAGTAATAGCTTATTACCACTAAATGATGAAAAGTGGAATTATATGCGGGAAATGTCATTTGCCTCCTTGATTACTAATAATTAGCATCAGCCCTGAAAGAAGATATCAGTCGACCCTGTCTTGGAAGCACTGGATTAATGAATTCAAAATAAATTAATGAATTAATTGTTTGTCTGTTTGACGTTGGAACAACACACGTCAGTCATAATTTCACACTTTTTTTTCTGTCAAACAGTCCCAAACCTAGAGATTCAAAGTGTTTACTATCATATGCACAGTGAAGAAACTAATTTACAGATATAAAACCAGAGAAAAGCAGCTAATCTTCACCTTTTAGAAGCTGGAAATGGAGGATATTTAGTATTTTTGCTGAATACAGATTACCATAATTATGTATTAGTTGTAAAATAGCTGATTATTATTTCTTATATCTACTTCTCTGGATATTCCACCTGATATTCATCTTAAATACAACTACATGAGGAAAACCAGCTTTTTAAACACTGTAGCGCCTCCTTTGGTCAACTGTACTCACAGCCAAAGTTACTACACATAATTGAGTTTTAGATGCTTTTCCACACATGAACTATAACAGTCAACACTTGTACTCAAAGTGCACAAAAGAGTACTTAAACAGAACAGGGTGTAAATTAGCCAACACGGCAAGCTAACATTACCGAACGGTCTCTTCTTCGGCTCCTGGTCTCGTTGAGAGAAGACTTTACTTGCGAGTTTCTGGATGTACGAGTCTTTGGAGACGAGATCCATGTTCACAAATTAACCTTAAATCCAGCTAAAAAGAGACGAGAAGGACGGCAGGAACTCACTGGTAGAAAATATCAACACATTTCTGTACACACGTGGGGGAAGATGACGGGGCGGACCGTCACCAAACCGGAAGGGGTAACACGAGAAGCGGTCCCCCTTCGGATCAGTTATGTAGCTGACATTTAGTCGGTTATCTCGTCCAGTTTCTCTCTGTTTTCTCACTGATGTTGTGATCCAGAATGGCTTCCCTGAAATTAGTGCTGGCTTTTTCCACCAGGGTGCTCACGACGGTAAAGAAACAGGTAAATGACTTGTTCTATAATTCATATCTGCGTCTTTATGTCCTAAAGAAAAACTCCACTGAGGGTTGTGAAAGTCATTTTTCTGTGGGGGGACTGATTTTGTGTCATTGCAGAGTCATGTTGTTTACATCAAGAGGACTCTCCTCTTGACCAGACAGCCACTCTTCAAACGTACAGACGGTAAAAAAAGAAATATGCTCAATTTAAAGAACATATTCATGACACTGGACTCACCTTTGTTCATTCTGTTCACAACACAAAATGCTCAGAATTCAATGCAAATAGTCCTTGGCAATTAATTAAACCGAGAGAGAGAGAGACCTGATTTACACAAATCAAATAGTGTATACATATTTTTTTATACAGCTATTTTGTTACCAGAAGAACATATACAATCTATGGTATTTGGGTATTCAGAAAATTGTGTTTAGATTTGTAAAAATAAGGTAACAACATGCAAACAGCTCATGAAACATGTATATATAGTGTGTTAGACAGTTTAAATGTTTGTGTTTCATACTGAATCTTTAAAAAATATCAATTTATGTCAACATCAGGTTTAAACTGTGTCATATAGAGCTTCATTGAATGCCATTTTGAATAATCATAGTGGAAGAACTGTAAGGGTTAACATCCACACATGTTCTGTGTTGTGAATTTCCAGGCAGGTTTATTCCCTTCGGGCGACAGCTGAGCTCCACAGGAGCCAGCGCAGAGAAAGCAGAAGACTCTTTCCTCAAATGGTTTCTGCTGCTCATCCCTGCCGCCACCTTTGGCCTTGGAACATGGCAGGTATAAACCTCATATACTTTGTGTCTTTAAAATTATGCCGATGTGTCTTCGGTTTGTTGTCGTCGGGGGGACTCAGATGCTTCTTTTGTGTCTCTGCAGGTGAAACGACGCCAGTGGAAGATGGAGCTGATCGCTGAGCTGAGGAGACTGACCACAGCAGAACCCATTCCCCTTCCTGTTGAGTAAGTGCGCGTGTCATCCATCCAGTACAGTGTTATATTCTCACACACACTTAGGATTGAACAGCAGGTCACACAAAGACAGGCTCACACATTTTATGATATATATCCGTCTCCTGTTTTATTAAGCAGATGATACATTTTTAGAAATACCAACATGTTGGTTGGTAAGACATCCAGTGTCATGGCTAAATTTTCCGCAATCAACATTTATAAAAAAAAAAAAAATGCACTTCACTGACTTACATTGCATTGTATTTAAACCCTGTCAAAGAAAAAACAATAAATCCTCCTCCTCAGACTGAAGGTGATACTTGTCCTTACCCTCCCTCAAAATCTGTATCTGTTAACTATGACTGTGCAGATTTTCTTATCATTTTTCTCCTGGGATCTTAGCCCTCATGAGCTGAAAAGCCTTGAGTACAGAAGAGTGAAGGTGCGTGGAAAGTACGACCACTCGCAGGAGATGTACATTCTGCCCCGCTCTCCGGTCGACCCGGAGAAAGAGGCCAGAGAGGCAGGTCAGTTGTCTTCGAGCGGAGAGACCGGGGCAAATGTCATCACTCCATTCCACTGCACTGACCTCGGGTAAGACAACAGATCTAACGAAAGTTGCAGAAGGTTTTTACGTTTTTAAAATAAACCCTGTGCCTATAATAACTGCATCTTCACCTGCAGCATCACAATCCTGGTGAACAGAGGTTACGTACCAAGGCAGAAGATCAGACCGGAGACCAGGATGAAGGGACAGGTTAGTATTCCAGATCACGTGCACATCTGTTCCTTTTTCATTTAAAGTACACTCTTTAGCATTGCACCCCTGTTGCATCGTTAGACTCAGGACAGAAGTTGCGGGCGACAAAACTTCACTCAAATTTCCATCAGCATGAGGATGAATGGATAACTGTTGGGTGAACTTGCCCTTTAGAGGAAGCTGGCACCATAACTTTCAATCAGCCATACTTTACATTTGTAAGCATTGCAGCTTATTCAGGCCGACTCAAATGAACGGTGACAATGCATGTGTGCAGACGGAAGGTGAAGTGGAGGTGGTTGGTGTCGTTCGGCAGACAGAGCAACGCAAACCCTTCGTGCCGCAAAACGACGTGGAGAGAAACCGCTGGCATTACCGAGACCTGGAGGCCATGGCCAGCGTCACCGGAGCAGAGCCCATCTTCATCGACGCCGACTTGGGTGAGGTCTTGTGAACAACAGCACAGTCTATGATGCTCTGTGAATCAACCATATCATGTGAATATCTGATTAAGCATACAATCCACTCATACAGTTGGTGGTAATTATTCTACATGTGTGCAGAAAAGGGAACTGTTGTAATGTGTCTTGTTTCCTTCAGGGAGCACCATTCCTGGGGGACCAATAGGTGGACAGACTAGGGTCACACTGAGGAATGAACATATTCAGTATATAGCAACATGGTAGGTGGCACCTTTCTGTCTCTTAAGCTGCTTCAGTGCTAAAGTAACCCGCTCTATACTCTTCATGGTTATATATTCATTGAACTGATTTTGTCAGTAATCACTCGTTTTCTTAGGTACGGCTTGTGCGCAGCGACGTCCTACATGTGGTTTGCGAAGTTCGTCAAGAAGATTAAACTGTAATGTGATGAACCGGTTGGCCTGAAATGTTGCTGAGCAAACCTGTTGTGCTGGATATATGCTGCATCGTTCAAAATATGTAAATAGCTGTGGATTATTCTCTGAAACATGTATGAGAATAAATTAATATAAATTAAGCTTGTGCACGCTTTATTCTTAACCATTCCATAAAGTGAGCGGGTACTTCTCTAATGAATTGAACATTTCAATAAACCATGTAAGCTGCTGTGACATCCAACACTTGACAGACCTTTTGAGGTCTCATTCAAGTCACTTGTTAGTTGACTGAACTAACAAAGCTCCTGAGGTTTTCTCTTCAGCAATATCTAAATATTATTTTAGATCACAGCTTTCCTTTCAGCTGTTTAAAATCAAATCTGTTTGACTTTGCTCTTGCTTCTATCCAAGGAGAAACTGTGCACTCAAATGCAAATTTGGATAACATGATTTAAATATCAACTCATGCCACTGTAGACAATTGTATAACTTACACCTCAGATCACCTGAGTGATCAATATTGACTTTTCATCCCCAGTTGCAGTCGGAATAAATGCTGTACTTGAAATTGTAATAAATGTCTGATCCTAATTCCTGGCAAATCTGCCATATGCACAATTTGCAAGATTTCTCCACATTACCCTGCATGCTTTGCTTAACAGTGACAATTTATTAGTCCCATAGAACTCAGCATCGTTATGATTGGGGGTTATATTGTGTCCATCTCCTGTTGTCAAGAACAGCACCTTATGGTGGCTATGCACAGCAGTCAACACTAAACTATACTGACATGTAAAAACACTGACAGAAGCTTAAGGAGCAACTAAAGTTCATATTCATGTTCAGCCATAAAGCACCAGTGACTTCATCTAAATGAGCTTCAAATATGCATTTATGCTGTACCACATACAGTGGGTAAACCAACTATTTTATTGTGGTGGTTTTTTTTTAGAACAATGCTTCATTGCTGAAAGTTTGTCACATGGAGCATGTTTCGCATCTTACTTTACCCATTTTCAATGCCTCTCCAAAAACTTTGCTTATCATGTGCAAACGCACCACACAACAGGTGTTCCAGAAGCCAGGAGTCACATTGTGTTACATTCCGTTATGGAGTAGGGACAGTTTTATTTAAAAACTTTCCAGATTCTGCTATGTTCAATGAATCAAGTTGCAACTTGGTTTCAAAATATATATTTAGTTAGAAAAAACAACAGTCTCGATCTTTTAGGACATACATTTTTTATTCCAAACAATTTAACCAAGCTTGGTGGCCAATTCCTTGGCCTTTGCCTTTTCCAGCTTGTTGATGCGGGCTGTGGATTTAGGGCCCATAATGTTGCCTCCCCAGTGACGACGGATCTGGAAAACAAAATTCAGAAGGTTTAAATTGTGCAATTTATTCTTTGACATCAGTAAGGAATTGTACTCATGGCGTTACTAGAATTCAAACAAATGCTCACCTCCTCGTATCTGTCATTGTAGTTGGTCTTGATGGCTTCAACAAGCTTGGCAAGTGCACCTTTATCCTCACTAGAAGAGAACAAAAGCTGGTTAATACAGTGCTCACACCGATGACAGGGCTACAATTCAGTAAAGATAATGTAGATAAATGCATCTTTACACATAATTTCTTTGTCTTGTTAACTAGCCTGATTTTGAGTCATTTTATAGAGCATCATGACAGACGTTGAATTGCATCAATAATGCACTGTGTTTATTAAAAATTCAGTAAAAATAGCCTAATGGGTCCCAGGTTTGTGGTCTCTGCTCAGATTTAAAAAGCTCGTATGTTTTGATCCACATAGAGGATTCAGGTGAAGAAATTCAGACATCATTGCTAGTGACCACTTTTCTAGACTGAACTTTAGTCCCAAGGCTGCCAGTAAATCATCTTGAAACTGACAACATCTCATATTACACTTTGATACAATACAGATCAGTTTATGTGCAAACTTACGGGTTTGTCTGTGTGAAGGCGACTGAAGTGCAAGTCTTTCTGTGCACCAGTCTGCCCAGTCTAGCCTTGCCCTTGACGATGCAGTATGGGACGCCCATCTTGCGGCACAGAGCTGGCAGGAAGACGACGAGCTAGAAAAGCAGGAGAAGCACAGGACAAATGTTTAGTAACTCAAATTTTAGCTTTAGGTAATTTCTGAGAACACTGCTGAATCTAATAAAAAGCTAATGTCCACAACAGATGTGTTCAGAAAGATCTGTTCTTGGTTTGTGGTCTCTGCTCAGATTTAAAAAGCTCGTATGTTTTGATCCACATAGAGGATTCAGGTGAAGAAATTCAGACATCATTGCTAGTGACCACTTATCGACTGAAGTTTATTCCCAAGGCTGCCAGAATAATGCATGTTAAACTTACCTCAATTGGGTCCACATCGTGGGCAATGATGACCAGCTGGGCTTTCTTGCTCTCCACCAGAGAGGTGACAGTGTTCACACCTGTAGGGAGGGGAACATTCTTTTTTATCAACCTGATCAAATTGATCAAACAACCGGCTCCCAACAACTATTTGTCTCTTTGGCCAATGCTCAGGGTTAAAAAGCTCAATAAAACATCAAGGCAGTTTCAGGTGAAGAAATTCAATACATCATTGCATTTAGGCCAAGTTCCATAAGATTATACTAATGACTTCAAATATGGGTCCTAGTGTAACTATTAAATTAACTTCAACATGGTGTTCAAGGTTTTCCAACAAAGCCCAACTAAAACCACTACGGGATGAATTCAGTCACTTATGGTGAAAAACTGCTAATATACACTATAAGTTAGATTGATTAACCAGGTGTATTCCACATCATTTAACAATTTATACTAAAATCAATTAGTAAAGTTTTAGCTCTGTATAATTCACCTGCACGGAGGACAGGGGGCCTCTTGGTAGGGGTATCTCCCTTTCCAGCTGCCTTCTGCTCAGCGCGGGCCAGCAGCCTCTGCTTCTTCTCCTGCTTGGTCTCTGGCCTGTACTTGTGGGCCAGCTTGAACAGCTGTGTGGCTGATGAGGAAGAGAACAATGCAGATTAACTTCAACCACCCAGAAAAGGCTACATGCGTGGTTTGTTCAACATCATTATGAAGTGAAAATGGCATTTCAAGTAACTGCATCAGTGATCTTGGTGGATGTCAGCACGGCTATTAAGATAGCAAATATTCTTTCACATCATTTGCAACGCCACTATTTAGAACCCAATAGTCATCTTGGACACTACAGCATGCCAAAGCACTTCCTTAGTTCCCTTGCTTCCAATGCTTTGGAAACTTACCCGTCTGACGGTCCAGAGCCTGGGTGAACTGGTTGATTGCTGGGGGAACCTTCAGGCGCTTGTACAGAATTGAGCGCTGCCTCTGCAGGCGGATGTAACGAGGCCATTTCACAAAGCGTGTCAAATCACGCTTGGGCTGAATATCCTGGCCTGTGGAAATAAAAGTGACCAAAATAATGTTAAGTTTCTGACATCAAACTGAGGACAGGTCTTTTGGTTGTTGAAGTGCATCAGAGATCTTGGTGGGAAATTGTCATCATTGTGTTAAGATAGCAAATATTCGTTTACATCATCTGCACTACACACAATTCCTAGTACTCCCAAAAACATTGGATAGGGCTACTCACCGATGCCAAAGTTCTTTGGCCTCTTCTCGAACAGGGGGTTCACGACTTTTTTGGCCTCATGTTTCTTGGCCACTGAAGGGGCCGGTGCCACCTTCTTCCCCTTAGCCTTCTTTCCCTTAGGCTGTCAAGAAAAAAAACAATGTTAGGATGCATCAGTGGAGCTACAAATACTTTTACATCAGTACATTTTAAAGATCAGACTTTTGATTTGCTTGTTTTAAAGCTGTGCCTTAAGTTATACTCATAGCATTGACGCAATAGAAGCCAAATGCATCCCACATTAAGACTTTCATCTAAAAATAATCGCATCATGAAGCCACCAGTTCTAAAAACAACTAGTCTAGACGTTACATCCATTGCTCAGCATGAGGGGTAGCCTCGTCTAATCTCTGGATGTTGTTTCCAACTTACATACTTAAAATATTGTCTAAAGTCAAGTCTTAATAGCATGAGATAGCTAGCCAAATCCCCACGTTACTCAGTGTACAGTGCTGCTAGCATACCATTCAATCTGCGTTATAGACTAACGTTATGCTTCTAATTTAGCTGCTGCAATTCAAAAACTCAAGATTAAAAAGACCAGCCAAGACTTTCAGATAAAGCAACTGCCAAGCTACTTAATACTTGAAAACCGTGGGCTGAATGTGAGGCACTGCTGCTAGCTTGATTGTTAGCTTTACAATTTGAACAAACAAGCAATTCTCGGGCCCGTTCAGCTAACACTACCGGGTGAAACACCCGGATACACACGTAAAACCACTCATGTTAAGAGCCCCGTTGTATTTCCACTTGTAACAATACTACATAAAGTTACGAGATAACTGGCTGTTCAGTATCATGCTGAAAATGCAGAATAATACACCGCAAATGCTCGTGAATCAGGCGTGTTCACCCACGTTAGCTTTAGCTCCTGACAGGCAGCCACAGCACTACTCGTACCGGCTACACTACGCTCAGCTTGACCAAGTTTTATCCAACATCACAACATCATCGACGCAAAATATCGACATCGTATACAAGGGCAGCCTCTACAGAATGCATAGGTATGTTTTACAATGTAAAAATAAGCATATTTACAGGGATGCAGACAGATACAACACGTAAAGTATTTCCTCAGAAGAGTCAGCTATGCACCCACCATGTCGGTTCAGGCAGAAAGGACGAGCGAGGGATTCTGGGTAGCGTAAATACCGCGAGGCTTGCGACGTGGTTACGTGGCCTCTCCTGCACCGATCTGGGGTCAGATTTCACAGCTGCTCGCTTGATCCTGCTGTGCAGTGGTACAGATCAGGAGACTGACTTAGGAACAGTGATAATGTCCATAATGATTTACACGTCATACTCAATTAAGACACCGGGTTTAATTTTCCATCACGAGAATTTATTTTATTTGGTTGATAATTTATTCATGTAATTTAAAATAAACTTGATATTATATGAATGACATGTATACAATGTAAATGTTCTGCTTACGGTATACACAGTGTAGTATATGTATTATATCTACATATATTATTAAATATATAATAACCTAATGAATGGGCTATATAATGGAAATACACATAATGACTACCTGAGTCATGGAAGTATATTGTTTCATTTTATGTAAAAAGAAGAAAAAAAGTTGTAGTTTAGTAGTTGTGAGGTTTAGGCAATCCTTTTCACTTAAATCTGATAAACAGTTTTCATTAGCTAATTTTGTTGGATTATTTAATCCAGGCTTTAAAATGGAGAACCTACATGTGTAATGAAAGAGAGATATCCCTGGTTCTGCTGTATTGATTCTGATTATCTGTCCATGATGAGTCCATGACTGTTATAATGCTAGCCCAGTGGACTGCTTTTCAAAGTCTGGTACCAACATCACCCACAATGCAATTTAGATACTGACTGACATCACTGGGGGCAGTTTATCAGATTACATGCAGCTTCTTCTGGAGCCACATACATCTTTATGCTACTTTTTCACATGTGAAGTAGGACTGCCCAAGACCTGTGAACAAACTTCAATTCAATTTTCTTTTATCTTTTATTGACCATGTGACCAGGCTAATGGAATTTATTTCAAATACAGATATACTTGTTGTGACAATACATACAGCACCGGTATAACAGAGACATAGAAGAAGAAAAACATAATTCCAAAAGAAGCAAAACATGTAGTACAAACTCACACATCTTCTTAGATGTAAGTGCAATACAAGCGCAAATGGAAAAACACAGTGCAAACAAATCTCATACTTACAGAGTATGTATGTAAATCATGTGTAAAATTGTCGAAGTTACCCTTAAATACATCATTTTATAAAAAAAAAACATGTTAAAGGTGATAATCTGAAAAGTAGCAACTAAAGCTGACAATTGTAATATAGCAGAACATAAAATATCTGCAATATCTCTGAGATGTAGTGGAAGCATGAACCTGCAGAAAATGGAAATACAAAGTAAGAGTACCTCTTTGTCAAGTCCTTGTCTTATTTTAATCAAATGTTTCTATGTTCATATTATTATCAATGTGTCTGATGTATCTGTTACTTCTCCCTGAAATTTCTCCCAGATAGCATGAAACACCCATTTCTCACCCCTGTCTTCTTTGGCAAGTGGTGTAAAAATATTTATTTTGTATAACACGGGATGATGGCCTCATGATTCCTTATTCTAACTCATTCCAAACACATACTTATGTGATATCATTGAAAAACAGCATAAGATTCAGCACAGATTCCCCTCTGGTACAAATGTATATATATATCCTTGTTTTATTTCCAATGTAAAATCATACGTATTACTTAACAAATCTTCTAATACCTGACCATTTATACTCTGACTGAGCCCATCCTTTACATCTTTCCATTTCAAATGTATTATATCCATGTGGCACACCGCTGTTTTAACAATAAACTGGATCCTGTCACTTTTAGATATAATCTCAGATTTTGCTCCAACAAAGTTCCAACAGGAAGAATGTACTGTTTGGCGCTTAAGTCCACTGGAGTGGAGACAAGTAAATTATTATTGAAATCTGATAAAACAAAATATTTCTTCTTATTTAGTTGAAAAACTTCATTTTACATATCTCTTTTTCTGAGAAAAGGAATTAAAGAATCACTTTACATACTGTTGTCACAGTACATGATGCAGTGGACACTTATGTAGCTCCTTTTCCAAATATATATAAAAGAAAAAAGTTATTGGACTTGTTTTTAATTTGTTTAAGAATAAAAACAAATAGAAAAAAAATATCATTTTGTGATTTAATATTTAATGCATTAATGAATTGGCTAAAACGTAAAATGCTGCTTACACAGAAAT
The DNA here is from genome assembly GCA_963678695.2 of Diplodus puntazzo. Lineage (NCBI taxonomy): Eukaryota > Metazoa > Chordata > Actinopteri > Spariformes > Sparidae > Diplodus > Diplodus puntazzo. The sequence goes on along the minus strand of OZ023173.1, from coordinate 19,930,924 downwards.
GCTATTATTTTTGCTATATAAAAAAAAATATATACTTGAGTCAAATTCTGAATTCAGGGTTTTCATTTGCAATTTTTCAGGAGCGGTATTGCAATTTTTCTTCACGTTCAGGTAAAACTAAATACTCCTCCACTGGAAAGAACTTTCCTCTCTCAGTGGCCTCGGGGACCCATTTAACCGACGTACAAGATTACGTAGCTTCCGTAAACAGCAATCCGTTACTGAGTAAAATGTTCCAAAATCTAGCTAGTCAGCCGGCGAGTTGTTTAGCTATCTGAATGACAGTTTCTATTGAATTAAACGTACTAAATACATGATAGAGCGCATAATCAAAACGATTAACTTAATTAGAATATCTTAAAACAACTGTCAGGTTGACGTCTCCGTGTTGTCTCCTCCTCCCCGGCCCTGCGTCGTCGTGCTGTGTAGCGGACGGGAGGGGGGGTGTTTGGGGATGGTGGGCCGGGGTATCGCGTCTCTTTCCTCGGCTCCTCGAAATCCTGCTAGCCTACAGTTGCCTGCCCGCATCCAATATGGACTGTATACGAGGAGAATGAAAAATAGCGATTGTCACCGTGGCAGCTGCTTCTGTTGGTAAACACGATTCATTCATAAATGCTGTTATCGAGATGATTTCTGAGCTTTCGTTGGTAAACATAAGGCCTCTCACTTTGCAGGTCTGTTCAGTTTCTGTGGGTTAATTGTGAGAAAATGGCCTTATTATACTGTTATTGTTTCCGTTATAAGTCATAGACGAGGCGTGGGGGGTTTCTGTGGGAGCATGTCGTATTGTTGTGTTGAGATGATCGAGCTAGCTTTAGCTACAACATCTGAATCACCACAGTTTTGTTGTTACTGCTCTGTCAAATTAGCAGACGTCCTCTTGAAGAGAGTGAGTAGCTATGGCCGAACAAGACATTTGTCCTCACCTGGACTCCATAGGAGAGGTCACCAAGGAGGACCTCCTCCAGAAATCCAAGGTGGGTTTTCACTCACTCACTGTAGATGTTCTGCACAATGTCAAAGATGCCCAGTCCAGGTCATTGTGTCTGTGTGTGCCTGGCCTGCACATCCCTTAAGGCTGTTGTCTGATTTGTTCACACTGTAATAATACCAACATGAGCTGGAATACGTTCTTGAGGCTCTGCCGGGTTGTTCTCTTAATATTTATTGTGCATAATATTTTATCTTTTCCCTTTCTGTTTCATACTGTTGATGTTCTCGTCTTCCTGCTACAGGGAACTTGCCAGTCCTGTGGCGCAGGGGGCCCAAACCTGTGGGCCTGTCTGCAGGTAAGGTCGGGACTCGAATGCTTTTTTTAAGATGCTTAAAATATTTGCCTTCTTAAATTTCATTTCTGGTTTAGCTTGAACACTTTGTCACGTTAATTATGAACACTGCAAGTGCAACTGCCACTGCACTAATCGTACACCATTTCAGATAAGAAGGCCAGGTGAATGCTTAATAATTAATGATGATGTAGGGCATAAATGTGATTATAAATGCAGTAGCTCTCAAGCTCACACAGGCGAGCATATAGACAATATCAGGATTCATTCACTGCTGATACAGTGTTTCTGCTCTGTAGAATGACTGCCCATATGTTGGCTGTGGAGAGTCCTACTCCGATCACAGCACCCTGCACGCACAGGTAAAAACACTTTGTTTACCTCTTCAATGAATGGTTATGAGGAGGAAAATGTTGAATTAGATTTAAAGCGCAGTCCCTTAAATGATTGTTTTCCTTAAGGCTAAGAAGCACAACCTGACTGTGAACCTGACGACGTTCAGGATCTGGTGCTATGTGTGTGAGCGAGAGGTGTTTTTGGAGCACAGGCCTTCGCTGGTCCCTTTGCCTGCTGCTCCCCACCACTGTAAAGCCACGGAGCAGGTGCGACTTCATCTGCTTGATGGTTTTAAATGCGATGCTATTTCGTATTGCCACACAACCTGTTTGTTACTCATCTTCATGTTTTTTTAGCATCTGTTAATCATTTTCACAGGAAGCAGTTCCTCAGCCAGTGGGTCACCCACTGAAAGCCGTACCAATTGCTGTAGCAGAAGAAGAGGGCTCAGAGTCCGAGGAGGATGAGCTTAAACCCAGAGGTACACCATGTCTTCATTTGTCCCCGTTAGCAACAGAACAGTTGAATCAGCCTCGTTAATGGTGGTTAAGATATTAATCGGGCAAAAATGTCAGTAAAAAAGCTAAAAAAAAATATGCTGCTTATGATATTTGCTTTTTTGATAGATATAATTCCTTTGAGTCCTATAAATAGTTACCGGGCCTGTGTCTTTAAATCCAGACTAGCACTGACAGTTAACCCTTGGTGGTGTCGTCTGTATTCGACTTGTTCTAAAAATATGAGTTCATGTCTAAATTGCTTTTTTTGGAACCCCCTGGGAATACAACAAAAAAAACTGTACGGCTAATGTTTCTCCTGTCATTTTTAGGCTTGACGGGAATGAAAAATATTGGAAACTCCTGCTACATGAATGCAGCTCTTCAGGCCCTGTCCAACTGGTGAGGTCACTTCCTCTCATTACATTTGGTCCAATACCGGGGAGGTGTCTTTCCTTCATAAGTATATGAGTTTGTTTTCCATCCAACAGTTGTGTTTCCCCTCTCTTTCCTCACCAGCCCTCCTCTCACTCAGTTCTTCCTTGACTGCAGTGGATTGGTCCGGACTGATAAGAAGCCCGCTCTCTGTAAGAGTTACCAGAAACTCATCTCAGAGCTCTGGCATAAAAAACGGTAATAAACACATAAAGCAGCCATGCATTTTCTATGAAAAATAGACTGATATATATACTATAAATAATTAAACTAATTGTCATGCCTGCTCCTCTCCAGGCCCAGCTATGTCGTACCTACTAGTCTGTCTCATGGCATCAAACTAGTCAACCCCATGTTTCGTGGTTACGCTCAGCAGGTAGGGGCAAGCACCCAGCAGGTAACTACAGTACACCTGGCATCACTCAACAGCCTGACACTGTCTTGTGAACTGCTGTGTATATTTTTTCTCGCACATTCCCTAAAAATGACGTTGATCCTTGCTAATGACAGCTACATTTGTTGAAAATAACTGAAAAGTTTGACTTGAGTTGTTTACTTGTTTTAGGGGATATTTCAGTTAGAACGCCACATAGAGGTGACTGCGTAATACAGCACAGATCTTCTGAATTTGACCAATATCCTTCTCTCTGTGAGAGCGATCAATTTTTGAAACTCGGTACCAAGTTATTTACTGTAAGAGAACACAGATTTTTAAATTTAGGATCAAATCATGTCAAAATCACCCCAGTCACGTACCCATCACGCTTAATCGCAAACACTTAATCTCATCAAATCTGGCTGTTATTGCTGTAGTGTTTTAATGTTTTGTCTTATTGTTGTTATAGTGTACAGTGTGAACTACATTGTCAAATATTCTCAACAGAGATGATTGCTCTGTCTCCTGCCCAAGGAGTGGTGCACTGTCCCTGTCAAATTAACAAGCAAAAATAACAATATTTGTGCCAATAGACATCCAGTGCTCAGAATAAAGGGCAAAGAGGCTAGATGTCTCCACCAACCATCAATTCATCTCCTCCAACTGTACTCAGAAACATTAAAAGCTCAACTGTGACTTTATCTGACTCAGGGGGAAGCAAGAAACACTGAATTATCCCTTTGAAATACACAAACAAATAAACAACTTAAATCAAACCATTGAGGTAAATTTTAATTGAGTTAATCTGATTGTGATGAAAATTATTTATCTTAAAAATCCACTTTAAAAATGTTTACATGTTTGATTCAGGTTCAGTGCATGTTTGAGTGGAAGTGTCTAGTTTATTCTGATTGTGACTGTCAAAGAAAAATCTGAAGCCTTTTTAAATGAGAATGAGTTTTGCCTGAAGCCCACTGACTGTAGTTTGGATGACTAGTGCAAAGGTTCTCCTTGTGCCACATTTTTCTGATGTACAAAATTCTTTTTCTTGCAAACAAGACCATCACACACACATTTCCTTTCCTTAACAGACATTTATTTCTTGCCCCCTTCTGCAAAACTCTGTGTTTGAAACCGCATTCTTGCATCTTCCTCCTGACTGAGTGCAGTTAACTTTTCTGCAGGACACTCAGGAGTTCCTGCGCTGTTTGATGGACCAGCTACACGAAGAGCTGAAGGAGCCTCTGACAGAGTGCAACATGAGTGGAGAGGGAAGTGACGGCGAGGAGATAAGAGACGGTGACCGCTCCCCGTCCGAGGACGAATTCCTGTCCTGCGACTCCGGCTCCAGCAGTGACAGGGGGGAGGGTGGAGGAGCAGGTGATGGCGAGCTGCTCCTGCAGGATGAGTGTGACGGGGTCAGATCACCGGCGGGAGGGGTGGTGGGGGTCAGCACCGGCGGGCCAATCTCGGAGAAGGAGAGGTTGAAGGAAAGGAGGGTGTCTGGATCACCTCTACGTGGAGGCTCCCAAGAGATGGATGAAGATGCTGATGTGGATACAGCCGCTGAGGAGGGGGCTCCTGAGAGGCCAGAGGAAGAGGAGGTAACACCAACCACAAACACGGAGGTCCAAAGCCAAGAAGACAACCAGTTATCTGATACTGGGCAAGGTCAAACTCAGAGCAGCAACACCTCAGGTATAAGGCCAGCAGGAGAATCAAAGTGGATCTTTCTCAGTGAGTGGATCATTTGTCTCTTAACTGTTAATTTTCATGCATCCAACATTGTGTTTTCCAGAGCCAGACAATGAAGCGTCAATGACCCAGCCCCAGTCCACTCCCTGCAGTCCTGTGCGAACCCTTCAGGAGCTTCATCCCAAACTGTCGTCCAGTCCTCCTCGCTCTAGCCCCCTCCGCTCTGCAGGACCTGCATACTCTTTCAAAAAAGGTTAAGAAAAATTCTGTGCTTCAGTAAATGAGATGTTTCGCTGCTCATTCAAAACCATTTATCATTTCTGCTAACTCCAGAGGAGTTCCAGTAATTCAAACCTCAGCCTTGGATATGTACACCAGAATGTCACATGAGAGTTGTTAGAGCTAACATGAGAGTCTTGTTACAGTGACGGTGCCTTCTGAATTTCTTGTGAATTTGATGAATTCATTGAGGGTTTCTCAGCTTTTACACACACAGCTGACCTCTTTTTTGACTTTTCACAGGTTTATATTCCTCCAAATTAACATGGTAACGTGCATTGCTGCATTAAGTTGCCAGGTTTGAAAAATACCTATCTGTTTTTTTTTTTTTGATAATCATGCCTTTCAGAATCACCAGCACCATATGAGGGATTTTTCTTTTTTTCCTTCTGTCTTTAAAACATTTTTTGGGGGGTTTTATTAGATTAGATTAGATTCAATTCAACTGTATTGTACTTGTGCACAGTACAAGTACAGAGACAACAAAAGCAGTTGTCTCTGTACTTGTCATGGTTACAGTGACATCTAACTTTTGCTGATGTAGTTAGGGGAGTCAAACAGGGGATGTGAATCTGTGTGGGTGGGTTATTAGTACATCTCCATTTCAAAAGGGTATCCTCCAGGCTGATACTGTGTCATCTGCCCAGTGTGTTTTCCTTGGGAGCAGTGCTGCCAGCTAAAGGTGTTAAGATCATTTGGAATGTTCTCAGGATGTTGTTAGTCTATGTCAGACAACATCATAGATGTTAAATTTGTCCTCACACATCCTCCATGCTGTCATGAATCTTGCAGCTCAGCTGCTGCTCAGCACCAGGAAGAAGAAACAGTCTCACTATCGCAGTGTGATCTCTGACATCTTCGACGGCTCCATCCTCAGTCTGGTCCAGTGTTTAACCTGTGACAGGGTAAGATGTGCTTTATGTGTTTAAACACCAGAGGGGGCTACATATTTAGAAAACCACAGCAACCACAGTATGTTTACTAAATAATATTGTATTTTTTTGTTTTAGGTCAAATTTAGATTTAAGTATGTAATGTGTGCCATCTCTTTCAGATTAGAATGAATGAAGACCTATGTTGCCTATGATACAACACTTAGAATTAGAGAACATTCATCAACATGAGACATGAATAATTTATTGCACAAACATTTATTAGTTGGTTTGTATTTAAATTGTGTTTTTCTTTGTATGTGAAATCATTTAGTCTAATCCAAAATTACACATCCACCACACATTGATTTGTTCAGTTAAGCATTTATTTCTTGGAGAAGAAAGATGTTTTTTTGTTATATTCCCTGGAGGTTACTGATTGAATTACTGAGTAATTCTGTATTATTTAAATAAATTCTCTGAATATGTGACAGGTCTCTACGACAGTTGAAACCTTCCAAGACTTGTCCCTACCTATTCCTGGTAAAGAGGACTTGGCAAAGCTCCACTCTTCCATACACCAGAACCTTCCAGTCAAGACGGGCGTATGTCCCGACACGTACAACTCTCAAGGTTGGATTTCCTTCATCATGGACTCCATACGCCGGTGAGTGGTCGACGTTTCACAGACAGAGGGGAGGAAGAACATGAATTCAGTAGAAAATTCTAATTGCTCACTGTCATGCTGATGTCATTGATATAATTTATTGAGAGATGTTGTTGTTTCCCAATGGCTTTGTGTTTTCATGCATGTCGAGATTAGTCACAGTGAGACTTCCAAGAAAAGTGTTGTGGATATACTGGAATGATTTACAAAAGGTGACACGGGAGAGACCTCAGGAGATGCAGGTGGGGGCACGTAGGAAGAGGGCTTCACCAGAACTGTCAGGGCACTTTCTCATGGAGTTGGAAAATAAAAACCATCATGTAAGATGACCTAATGGGCAGTCAACCTGATGTGGAAGGATGTTCTTCTTGACTTAGGTTGCGGGTTTGATGCATGCCAGCACATTGCCAGTCACAGGAAGTAGAGCGATACCACAGCTGATTCTCTTTCAAAATGAGTCACCTTAAAGGGATAGTTTGAGTTTTTTGAAGTGGTGTCATATAAAATACATATCTATAGTCGGTCTGTTCCCTACCGTAATAGCAGATCAGCGCAGCCTCAGTTTGGAGAAGCAGAGAGCCGTTTCAGCCCAGAGGCTCAGCTTTGTACTGCAGTGAACGGAGTCCAGATGCAAAGCGAATTCAGTGCAACTGGGCAACAGGTGATCTGCGAGTGGCGAAATACAGTACGAGGCCCAGTTGTGCTAATGCGTAGGGATACGGAGGTTCTACGGTTGAGAAAATGTAATGCCAAAAGAAAGGGCGGTCTGACGGTGATGTAAAGCGGTGTAAATTTTCTCTATACAACGTACACTTGAACTGATATAGATTTTGTAGGTGGGCCTTGTTTTAGGTGGTTAAAATTCGCTTTGCATCTGGACTCCGTTCACTGCAGTACAAAGCTGAGCCTCTGGCCTGGAGTGGCTATCTGCTCTTCCAAACTGAGGCTGCGCTGATTGGTGATTACAGTAGGGAACAGATCGACTATAGATATGTACTTTATATGACCCCACTTCAACAAACCCGAACTATCCCTTTAATTTAAACATATGTATGGTGACTTATTTATTCTTTCCATTGTTGGGTGTTTGTTTACAGCTACTAAACCGGCACCATGTAATGAAGAAGCCTCCTGCTTGCACTTTTGCCCTCACAGAAAATCCAGGCATTCAAAAGCAAAACAAGCATTTTATTTTGTTTTTTGATGCCTCTAAGCTGATAAAAAACTTTGTGTGGTTCAGACTACTGAGATGAGCCTAGGGAATCAGTCCAGACTGATGGGTTGGAGAGATTATGTAGGCTGGTGAGGTCTCTAAAGTGCTCGATCCAGAGCTCCAGGTCAGGATTTGAGTGCTGAGCCTCCAAATCACCAAACAGCAGCGATGTTGCATTTTTAAGGACTACAGAGAAATTTAATAGTCAGGTAGAGAGAGTGATATTGTCTGTCAGCAAACATTTCCTGAGATATTGTCGAGTCACTGCCTTTGCCAGGTGCATCTGCATCATCTGGATATAAGGACAGAGATGCAGAGATAGGACTTGGCATGCTTGGAATGATTTGCCTTCCAGCTGTTTCAAAACATTTGAAAGGCCCGTCATGATAACAGTGCCAGTGCCTGCTTGGTGATTCTTGTGGATTTTTAGTAGTCAAGGTCAGGTTAATACATTCTATTATTCTCAAGGAACATATGCATAAGCACCTTCTTGCTAAGAAGTTTGCCACAGCAAAATTAGAAAACGATGATATGTAAGCATTGTTTGTAGAGCTTGTTTCTGCTGCCTCCAAGTGGCAAAAAGTGGACAATGCAAGTTTAAGTCGAGTCTCAGAGGACTGAAAACCCTCTTCGTAGCCAGAAAGACCCCCTGCATTGTAAGACAACAACACACATCTTTTCTATGAGCCTTAAAGAAAGGGGTTCACAATTCCTGCTTTGTCCGGGTGTCAAGAGAGCTCAAGATGACCATCTCGGGAAGTCAAGAGACTGTTAAATCAGGTGTTTTTATGCTGAAAGCTGCCCTTCCAACATACTTCCATCAAAGACCCTGTAAGGAGCTAATATCACTCCAGAATAGAGATGTTACGATAACATTAGTTCCTTCCTGATACTGATTCCGATACCTGGGCTTTGTGTATTAGCCTGTTAGCTTTTAGAGCAGTAATTGATTTCTGGTGTGTAACATTATGCAGAGCTACCAGAGCTAACCAGGAAGTGGCAGTGTACCGCTTATAAATTATGTTGTATGGAAGTGGTGCATAGACTTGAGTACATTTTGACAACTATACCTGCATTTTCAGCAGTGTCGCCTGAATTTCCGATAACGGTATCGGAATGGGAAGAACTCCACTCCAGGCAGCGTTGCTTTTGGTGCTGTGTCATTTAATCATACAAGTTGCTGACCCCATGAAATGTTGCCCCGTTGCTGCATGTGGTTGAAATGGTTGTGTCTCTTTGTGTGATGCCTCTGAACAGATTCGTGGTCTCGTGTATCCCCACTTGGTTTTGGGGGCCCATGGTAACCTTAGAGGACTGCCTCGCTGCCTTCTTTGCCGCGGATGAACTCAAAGGTAAACGGTTTGACACTGTGGTATTCTACAGTCTGGTGTAGATGAGAGTATTTCTGTTAGAATTTACTTTTACTTTCATTGTTTTTTTTTCCCAGGAGACAACATGTACAGCTGTGAGAGATGTAAAAAGTATGTATAGTAAATCCAGGTGGAGACAAAAGGATATTTTTTCATACAGATCTATTCACAGTGTTTTGTTACCTACAGGTTGAGAAATGGTGTCAAATACTGCAAAGTCCTTAGACTTCCAGAGGTAAGCATTTTTCTTATCTGATCTCCTTCTTGCTTCAGATAACAATGTTTGCTAGGGCTTGTGCATCATGAAGTGTTTTGTCATGCAGATTCTGTGCATTCACCTGAAACGCTTCCGGCACGAAGTCATGTATTCATTCAAGATCAGCAGCCATGTATCCTTCCCATTGGAGGGCCTGGACATGCGACCTTTCCTGGCTAAAGAGAGTCCATCCCAAGTCACCACCTATGATCTCCTGTCAGTCATTTGTCATCACGGCACGGCAGGAAGTATGAGACAATCTAATTTCCTTCAGATAAGAGCATTTGTGATGTTTCCTTGCGGTTAACCTATTTCAGAAAACAAGAAAACATAATCGTTTTTTCATCTTTACCAGTCCCCTTTCTTTCTCAACACTAACCTCTTCTATTCCACTGTCTATGATGCTGCAGGTGGGCACTACATAGCTTACTGTCAGAATGTGATCAATGGCCAGTGGTATGAGTTTGACGACCAGTATGTCACAGAGGTCCATGAGACGGTCGTGCAGAATGCAGAGGCTTATGTGTTGTTCTATAGGTAAGCATTTGAAGCCTGAGAAACATCGAATCTGTGCTGATTAAATCAAAATGTTTTTACTGACTGTGCTTTTCTTGGGGCCGTGCAGGAAAAGTAGTGAGGAGTCGGTGAGAGAGAGGCAGAAGGTGGTGGCTCTGGCCAATATGAAGGAGCCCAGTCTGCTGCAGTTTTACATCTCCAGAGAATGGCTGAACAAGTTCAACACCTTCGCAGAACCCGGCCCCATCAGCAACCACACGTTTCTGTGTCAGCACGGAGGTGTGTGTCTGAAAAGACTGGATCACACTGAGAAAGCATAAACAGTATATCAGGTCTATGAAACTACTCTTTAGAAGGGCCAGATTTAAATGAAGAAAAACAATATTGCTTTGGTCCCAGACTGTGGTGCCAGCTGAATTTAAGTTTATAGGAGATGCATGGAGAAACACACTAAAACCCAACATGTCTACTAGGCGGCTGCATATATGAAAAAAAAGCACCTAACCAAGAAAAAATTCTAACAAGAGGTTTCTCAGCTGTTTTTTGTAAGATTGGGTGTCCTTAATAACATACTAAAAGATTACCAAAGTTTGACCACTAGAAAGGTGTAATTTTCAAGATGGCGTCCAAGATGGGCGGGAAGCCCTTAAAATATCCTAACTCCTTCATTATTTGACCTAGCCAAGTAATATTGGTGTCTAACCCCATGTTTTCTGGGTCTATGAATCCATTAGATTTGTCTAAATTGCACTATCATGATTACATACTTATGGAATACATGATTTTGTGAGATTACTGTAAGATTTTATCTTTCTTTGGGGTGAACCAGAGATGTTAACGATTTAGCCTATGTCATGTAACTCCTACTTAGTGGTTTTTGGACACATACCCTTTTTTTGCTAAAGCACAGACTTGACATTCAATATAAAAGTTATTGCACCCAAAAGTAACTTAAATTGGATTTGTATAACTTTGATCATAAACAACTCTCAATTAACCCAAACTGAGGCCTGTGTGTGAACCCTCTAAAATGGTCACTCATTTCAATTTGAATAAGGTAATACATATGTAATGCATCCTCTAAGTTTTTGAGTCTAAAGGTGGCATTATAAACCCAACAGAACTAAATTCACAATTTTCAGCAATTCAGAAGATGGAGGAAGAGAATGCTGACATTTGATATTGCTTGCCGAATTGAATTTTAATTATAGCACAAATGTCTTATTCTCAGACAAATGCTTAGTGTCATTTTATGCAGGCCAGCTGACAGTCTTGCCTGGGCCCAGGATGAGATAATCTTAGATGGGCCCCCCACCCCCAAATCTCTCCTTTTCCCTTGCTCTTCCTCTCCTCTGCCCTTCCTCTCCTCTCATCTCCTGTCCTCACATCTTTCTCTGCAAAAGTGACAGGCATTGACAATAATCGTTAACATTAACAAACTACTCATAAGCTGTTATAGACTCTTAATATGTCTTGGAATTCTGACACTAGCAGGAAATAAATGAATATTTACCATTGTATTTTAGGCTACTGCTGGTGTGACATGTTTAGATTTCTAGTTGGCCATAATGCAGGATCACTGAAATTAAGTGTGTGATCAGTCTCTGATCCACCCTGCTCAGAATCTCTGACAGGGCAGTGCCCCCCCGCATCTCTGTGACTCTCTCTCTCTCTCTCTCTGTCTCTTCTCTTCACCTGTAGCCTGAGTCTGTCCCTCCGTTGCGTGGCAGGGGGCCCCTCCCACATCACTCTGATGCTCTCTCTCTCTCTCTTCTCTCTCACCGGTAGCCTGACTCTGTCCCTCCGTTGCGTGGCAGTGGGCCCCTCCCACATCACGGTGACCCGCGCGCTCTCTCTTTCCTCTCTCTCACCAGTAGCCTAACTCTGTCCCTCTGCTCCGGGGCCAAACCATTTTTGTGTTGGGGGTGGGGGAGGTTCTTGACCAATATTTCAAGGACAATTAGGAAGAAAAAAAAAAAGCTTTTATGTACATCAAATAATACATATTTTTTCCACAAATAGGCCTATTTTATTTGTTTTATTTTTTTAATTGTTCCATCATTTAACGAGGTCCCAGTTATGACCCCCCCCCCCCATTAGCGGGCGTGATTTTATGTGGGTGTCAAAAGAACATTAGACATATTTCGAACGCATGAAAAAGGCCAACAGTATGAGTATGTTAAGAGTTGATGACATTGTTGAATTTGCTTGAGGAAAAAGTACACTCCAAATGAAATTTTGACGATGAGTCATGTTGTTGTAAACCAAGAAACTTGCCCCATTTGCTGTAAAGAATTAATAGATGGTTCTGATGTGGTTGAGGTTCATCAGAAGGGAGCTGATGGAATCAACAGTGCAAGTGTACAAAGAGGCGATGACGTACACATTTCCGCTGGTGCAATAGTACACTCAAAATGTCGACAGAAGTACATAAATAAAAAAGACATTAAAATCCATCAAGACAATAAAGCTGAGCCACCAAAAAGAAGTGCCAGAGTAGCAGCTGGTCCTTTCAACAGCTAAACCGATTGTCTTTTCTGTGGGACTACGATAACACATGGAAGTAAAGACACAAGTAGTGTTAAGACCTATATGCTTGCAGAGTCCATTCTTGAGTGTTGTGACAATCGTGCAGATCAATGGGCTTTCACTGTGAAAGGCAGGATCGAGTATTATGGCCGTGATCTACATGCCGCAGACTGTGTTTACCACCACTTATGCAGTAGCAGTTTTCGTAACGGATATAACATACCGATACAGTTCCATAAAGACCCAGAGGCAAAGCGTAGAAAGTCTGGCTGGCCCAAAAATGAAGATCAGGAGCAGGCATTCATGAAAGTTTGCTCTTACCTCGAGAGTAATGATGAGGAACAGTTGACAATTACACATCTTCGAGACAAGATGAAGGAATCTCTGAGAAACCCAGATTCTGAACCATATGTAAATAAATACCTCAAGAGAAAATTGAGAGAACAGTACAACGACAACATACATTTCACTGAAGGGGAAGGCCTCCATGACATAGTGACAATGAGAGAGAAGACATCACAAATACTACGATCTTATTTCACCAAACAAGAAAAGGATGAGGAATCCCAGAAACAAGCGATCATTCAAACAGCTGCGCGATTGATCAAAAGTGATATCAAGTCCAACATCCTGTCCGTTACGGATCAGTATCCGAGCACAAAGTCACTTGAGCTTGACTCTGCCCTTTCGTTTGTTCCTGACACTCTCCGTACACTTTTGAATGGTCTTTTTGTGGGTAAGGAGACAAGCCGAAAGGTTGCAGGAATTGGACAGGCAATTGTCCAGGCAGCACGACCACGTGCTGTGATAGCTCCATTACAACTTGGCCTTGCAGTGCAGGCACATCATATGTATCGGTCACAATTCCTGGTGGATACCCTTCATGGAATGGGATTTGCTTCATCGTACAAAGAAGTTTTGCGTTTTGAAAAGAATGCAGCAGATTCAGTAACCCCAGATATGTTAGCTGATGACATAGATGTGCTGGACATGACGCTTCTTTTTGCTGGGGACAATGTTGACCACAACATCCTTACTATTGATGGTAAGGGGACCTTCCACGGAATGGGAATCATAGCAGCAGTCACTCCAGGGCGAAAAAAAGGGCCGTATCATTCCAAGGAGACACATTACCAACCTAGATTTTGCAGTGCAAAGTAAAATCCCACTCATCAAATATCGCTTTGCGAAACATGTGCGCCAAACCATCGTGTTCAACGACCTCCCAGCACTGATCAACTGTGACAGAACAGTTGATGTCCTGTGGGAGCTCTCACTGAACTTCAAACAAGAAACCCCAGGGTGGCAGGGAATGATGCATATCATTCATCAAGGACTAGAACATCCAGGCCAATCATCAGTTGTGTTCTTGCCAATGATTGACATGTACTCTGGAGACAAAACATGTATTTTGTCCACCTTGGATTTTGTTTGTGACCTGGCTATCAAACACAATGCTCCACCCATTATTACGTTTGATCAGCCACTGTACTGGAAAGCAGCAGAGATCATCATTGATGCACCAGAGAGTAGTCCCCTGAAAAGCATAGTCTTAATGCTTGGAGGTTTTCATACTTTTATGAACCTACTTGGTGCAATAGGTACAATGATGGAAGGCACAGGACTCAGGAACATTATGGAAGTTGTCTATGGATCAAATGCCGTCCAGCACATGTTGACTGGAAAGTCAGTACAAAGAGCTTTTCGTGGACATCTGCTGGTGGACAGATGTCTCAATCACCTGGTTGTGTCAGAGCTGCAGGAGGATGACTCACAGTTTGAGTCTTTGGTGAACCAAGCTGGAGAGATGTACTCATCCATGATAACAAAAGAAACAACTTTGAAGAGTGCTGCCGCATCAGATATGCTGAACCAAATCAAGGAAAAGGTGGACACGAGGAGGGCAGACCTTAGCACAAGGTCAAAAACCAGCCGGCTGTGGCTAAACTATCAGAAGATGCTGCAGACAGCCCGAACTCTGATCAAAGCAGATCGAACAGGATCTTGGAAGATGCACTTGCGCGCAATGTTGGACTGTCTGCCAATATTTGCCGCCGCTGGGCACTACAACTACCTGAAATCGGCATATTTCTACCTTCAAGAAATGTGCCAACTCGAGACCAAACACCCTGATGTACATAACAAATTTTCCAGGGGTTTCCATGTGATCCGCCGCAGCAACCAGTACTGGGCAGGCCTTATATCTGACCTTGTCATCGAGCAGACATTGATGCGATCCTTGAAAAGCAGTGGAGGCTTGACCCATGGAAGTGGAATTACTGAAGAAATGCGAGCATTGTGGACCCTGTCTACACCCATCACATCTGAATACAACAACGCCATGCAGGAATTCAGTGACCTCATCTACACGACCAGTGAGCAGCACCGAGAATCCTCAGAGGCAAGGAGGAAAAGAGATCACTCTGATCTAGAAAAGATAAAGGAAAAGTTTAGCATTTGCACACCATTCTCTCCAGACCCATCTCTGAGAAACATTGTAACTGGTGTTGTTGCCAAAGAGGATGTAAATGTGCATGAGTTTGAGACTGTTGGCAATGAGATCATTGAAAAGATCATTGGAAAACCCGTTTTTGGAATATCCTTCAAACGGAAAGACCGGGCAAAAACCCTTGCAGATGACTTCACCATCAAAGTTGCCCAAGACCGAACCATTGATCCTGCTTTGCTGTTCCAACGGTTCCTGATCATGTCGAAAACTGGACAGTTCTCACTGGAAGATGTTATGAGCTATGAGCTCTGCTCATTTCCTGCAGCCCTGTTTGAAGGCAAGGAAATCTTCCATAAAGCCAACAAGCCCCAACTCGCGCAGGCAGTCATTGAGTTCTCAAGCAAGAAATCTAACAAAACTGTCCTGGATTCCATCCCACCAACTGAGCATTATGTCCTTGACGGTGGCTCCCTGGTTCACCGCTTGGCATGGAAAAAGGGTGACAATTACGGTGCTATTGCACAGTCATATGCAGACTTTACCATACGGCATTATGGTAAAGCAACAGTCGTTTTTGATGGTTATAGCGAAGGTCCTTCCATCAAAGACAATACGCATCAGAGACGTGGTGAAAACACGCACCCCATCGTTAACTTCAATGCAGAGACTGAGTTTGTGGGGAGAAAGAATGATTTTCTTTCCAGATCTTGCAACAAACAAGGACTGATCAATCTTATGACCAAAGAGCTGGAGAAAAAGGGCTGCACTGTTATCAATGCATCAGGTGATGCAGACATGGACATTGTCAAAGCGGCAGTCAAGGCCTCAGAACATCAGCCCACAACCTTGATAGGGGAGGATACAGACTTACTCATTCTTCTCCTCTACTATGCTGGGATGAACAATAGGGGCCTCTATTTTCGTTCAGACAAGTCCGCAGCTATTAAAGTGTACAACATCACTGAGATGAAACAAGTCCTGGGTAGTGACTTGTGTTCCCAGTTGCTGTTTATTCACGCCTTCACAGGATGTGATACAACTTCACGCATTTTTAGTGTTGGCAAACAGACAGCATTCCAGAAACTTGTGAATGGGGATTCAACCATCCAGTCTTGTGCAAATGTGTTTCTGCTCCCACATCAAGCAAGGAATGTCATAGAGGACCATGGGACCAAGGCAATGGCAGTGTTGTTTGGTGGAAAGAGTACCGATTCACTTGCCTCTTTGCGCTACAACCTTTTTAGCAAGAAAATCGTTACCGCCAAATCATTTGTTACCCCAGAACGTCTGCCTCCAACTGACTCCTCAACCAAATACCACTGCCAAAGAGTTTACTTCCAGATCATGGTGTGGATTGGGAAGGAAGGTGACATGAACACAGTGGATTGGGGATGGAAACTGGTGGACAACCGGTTCCTGCCAGTTATGACCAGTAAGACTGCTGCCCCAGAAAGCCTCCTGCAGATGATCCACTGTAATTGCACAACTGCCTGCCGAACACAACGGTGCAGTTGCAGGGCATATGGATTACCATGCATGCCTGCTTGTGGACCATGTCAAGTTGGAAATTGTGAGAATCACTGTGATCAACCTCTATGGGAGGAAGAGTGTGACGACTAATAGTAAATCTAGAGAAGGTCACAGTGCAAAAAAGTATTTAAAAAATGTAACCAGAATAAGAGGAAACAACTGAGGAAAATATAACAAGATATGCATAAATAAGAAAAGGAAAAAAAATATATAAAAAACATAAAACATAAAAAATATTCTAAAAAAAATACAAAAAAAATAAAACACACACAAAAAAAGGGGTTAGCGGTACTGAGCCTTCACGTGGCAGCCCTGTTTTGACTAATTTTACAGTACCACACAGTTCTAATTAATTTATTATTTGAATCAAAAGAATGTTCATGAACCACAGAAACCACCAACACTAGGCAAAACGATATGAGAAAAGAGAACTATGCAATTATTTGAATGAAATTGTACTTATTTTTCACATAAATAGGCTTGTAACCAATTGCTTTAATATATAACTGTACTTTTAATCACTTATCTATCATACAAAATGCTAATTAGAATATTACATCGCCAAAACATGTATCAGGCACCAGTGTTCCTGGTCTAGGAGGAATACAAAGGAGTAATGGTCATTTTGAGGACCTGACGGCCGCCATTTTGAAAATGGGGCCTTTCTTGGAGTCAAACTTTGGTAAACTTTTAGTATGTTTTCAAGTACATCTGATACTACTGTAAACCACTGAGAAACCTTTTGTTAGAATTTTTTCAGGGTCAAACCATATATGCAGCCGCCTATACATTGTATAACTTCTGATGAAGAAATGCACACACAACATGTAAAGTGAGGAATTTGAAAACAATGCACTTTTGATTTATTTCCTCAGTAAAATGATCAAAGGGGCCAGAATGAAGTTGTTAGCAGGCTACGTCCGGCCCACTTAAGCTTCCTTAAAGGGAATTTTTGACAAATAAGTTACTAGTCACAAGGATGACTAATCAGCCTGTCAAATTTTACAATTGTGGCTTTAGAGGAGCTTTATCAAATCTGAGGAACTGAGGTGATGTCATTTGGTTTACAAATCTCTAACAGAATGCACGTGGAACTAAAAAGCAGGTTTCAGCAAGTTGTTTGAAAATCATCACATATTACTATTTGAAAGAGTTTTTTACATTTCCTGACGTGACATTACCTTCTTTGCTCAAAGCTCCATGAAAAGGAGCTGTTAAACAACTCTAAAGCCTCCTCGCCCACACATGACATATTCATGACAGATTATGGGGTATTTACCGAAGATCAATTGCTGATTCACCGTTACTAAGTACCAGTAAACATTTTTAGCTTTGGTATTTTTAAACAGAGCTATGAATCATATTGGATTCTTTGGGACTGGTTTGCTAGAGATTTCTCAGCAGCAGTCAATTATAGCTAAAAATAAATGGGGTTCCTCAAGGATTGATTTTAGGCCCACTACTTTTTAGGTAACATGCCACATGCTACCTGTTATTGGTCTCATCAAGAGAAATGACATCTATTTCCATAAATGTGCGGATGACACACAGCTTTTTGTGGCCATGTCTCCTGATGACACTGGATTAATACTCTATTTGAATGTATTTTAGATATACAAAGTGTTTGGTTCTAACAAAATCTGTTTGTTTTGAGTCTTCTAACGTTATTGAAGTGAAATAATCTCTCTAGTTCCTTTTGTGAAATGGCTACGCCCTAAGAAACAACCCCACAGATAAAGTTGAATATTATTTGTAGGAAGTTGATGATGCTGTTGATCAGTATCAATCATGCTTTCCATTTGAGGCTTTTAAAGCTGTTTAAGAACAAATCAACACATATTACTCACTCACTCTAACACGTTGCTACCATCTCTACACAGATTACTTTAGCCACATTATTCAGCAGAGTTACATCTGTTGGTTGATGGAGGACGGTGCTGTGAGGAGATTAATGGCATCTCCAGATGTTTCAGCTCCTAAAATTAATAATACTTTCTCCCAAGCCAAAGAACAAAGCTGTATCATTACCACAGGGTTTTCACACGATGATCTGTTTCTCTTTGTCCGGATGTGTCTTTTGGATTTGTGTGATAGTTGGCTGATTTACATGACTAAATGAGAAAAACATGTTTAAGAGGACAGCGGGGATCGGGGTGGGGCTTTGTGTAGGTGGAGGAAAAAAAATCTTCTGTAGTTCTTAGAATTGTTTCTGGTCTTCAGTTCAGGCAGGAGAAGTTTGTGTATTTCTAATGTAACTAAAACATATTTTATCTCTGTACAGGCATCCCTCCTAATAAATACCACTACATTGATGACCTGGTGGTGATTGTTCCCCAAAATGTGTGGGAGTACCTTTACAACAGGTAAATATGCGTCATGAATGAGAATGTTTAACGTAAGAGGAAAGTCAAAACAAGAAGTTCAGCACATCCTTATCTGGACAGTGCTGTTATTGCCCCCCATCTTGCTCTACATTCCATTATTTTCTATTTTCTGAAAATGGCATTATTGTTTTAATTGATCATTTAAGACTTTACTTTTGGTTTTATGGCCTTTTATCATGGATTTGTATAGGGAGATATGTAAGATTGTATGATTTACAATATGAGCGCTGGGAACCAAAAAGAAAAAAAAATCAACCTTTGAGTTACAGGTTGGCTAAGGCTGGGATTATTTTTCTTGGCTTTGATACAGTGGAGCATTTAACAGCTAACAACCCAGATAGCCCCGTCAGGAGCTGGGGTAGACAAAAATAGATCTAAAAGAAGAGTGAATATTGGACTTTCATTCACCAGGTGAAGAATGACCAAAAATGCAGTCAACATAGCCTCTGCAGGTTTGTCTCTGTGGGTCTGTCTTAAACTCTATTTCTGCGACAGTTACTGAGTCTGCTTGCAAAGAGGAAGTCATGTAACACAGAAAGTTCAGACAGGGGTGAATACTCATTTCCTTTAACTAGGGTAGAAAAACGAGTAAAAAGAGTTATATTAAGAGGTGCAAGACTTCAATTCAAATGTCCCTATGTGTCAGTACAACATTTCCATCACAAAAACTATAAATTGATGATTTAATTTATGTGAAAATGGTTAATAAAAAACACTTACATTTTGATTCTGACTTTCTTCTTCTGATCATCAGATTATTTTGAAAAGCAGCATTCTCGGCACACTGAACATATGCAGCTCTATGATAATGTTATAAAAGAAGAATGTATTGGAATTTATCTGATAGCAAACCCTGTTAAGCCCTCAGTTGACAGAAGGATTTGCATCACATTTTGTTCACATGTGTTTGTGTCTGTCTGTATTTGTATCTTTTAAGTGCCTTTCTTTTATATGTTGGTGTTTTTTTCCTCAGTTTTGGAGGCGGCCCAGCAGTGAACCACCTGTATATGTGCGCCATCTGCCAGGTGGAGATTGAAGCTCTGGCCAAACGCAGAAAAATGGAAATAGACACTTTCATCAAGGTACTAGCCTTTAATCTGGAAGAATCTTACATCTTTATTCTTCGTCTTGGATGTTGGATGAGCATCTGTCTCTTGTCTGCAGCTGAACAAAGAGTTTCAGGCGGAGGAGGCTCCGACTGTGATCCTGTGCATCAGCATGCAGTGGTTCAGAGAGTGGGAGAGCTTTGTGAAGGGCAAAGACAATGGTATGGCCTTCACATTTAGACACATACAGAAATGCATTGACGTTGCATCATAACATATTTTTGATGATTTGTTTTCTCAGAGCCTCCTGGCCCCATCGACAACAGCAAAATAGGTGTCATGAAAGGAGGACACATACAGCTCAAGCAAGGTAAACCGCAGCGCTGGTTGAAATGGGTGTGAAGTGGAATTCAGATGGTCAATAAATGTTTTTTTTTTTCTCCCCTCAAGGTGCAGACTATGGTCAGATCTCAGAGGAAACATGGCAGTACTTGCTGGGTATTTATGGTGGAGGCCCTGAAATCGCAGTGAGACAGACGGTGGCCCCGGCTGACCCCGACAGCCTTCATGGAGAGAGGAAGATCGAGGCAGAAACCAGAGCACTTTGAGATAAAGAGAGGTTGGAATGTTTATTTATTGGAAAACACTAACATTCCTCCTGCACAGCCTCGCATACAATCGGCAGTTTGAATTTACTTTGGGTAATGTGTAACAATTTACTGAAAGCTGCTGTTGTGGAGCTTGTAGCCAGTCTTGGAAAGAGCAGCTTCTCCACCCACATGAGCTCATGAATTCCTTCTGGCCAGCAGAGATACAGATGTTTGCACATGTGGCCAAGAATAATGGAGGCAGCACATCCAGCTAATAAACATCTATACATCTGTAAATCAAATCTGTTAGAGTTTGGCCCCCACTAAATGTCTGTTTGATTTAAAATGTGCCTTTTTCACCTTTCCTTATCTCCAGGTCCTCTGATACCACTTTTCCACCCCTGCTCTCACAGGAAGCTGCGGAATTTGCACCTTGGTGAAGAAGCCCGCGCCGTGAGCACTTTGTAAATGTAGCAACGCATTATTCTGAAGCTGTGTGGCAGGAGGGTGAAACGGTACCTAAATATCGCATAGTCTATTTATTGGATAAGTCCGATCCTCTAATGTTAAGGTGTACAAAATAAGGTGTCATGTCACATCTCTGGAGCTGTTTTTGGTAGTGTGTCAGTGGCTGCTGTAGTGACTAGGTGTCATATACTGCAAAGCTGGTGACCATGAGCCAGTTTGCTGAGGAGGAAAACAGAAGTACAGTGTGATATTTGGTTTGAGGACTTCTCTTCTTCAGTGGAAGCAACAACCAAGAGACATATGAAGCTTTTTGTTGTTTGCCTGTTTACTAGTTACATAGCAACAAGTTCAGAGATCCAGTGACAGATACAGCGTAATTCTTACTCTTGCACCTTCAACCTTAAACACACAGTATAACTGAGCCCTCAGGAATGGAAATTTTTTTGTTTGTTTAAGTCAGTGAAATTTTCAGATTATAGGGGCCTTCGGGTATTTTTAAACCTGGGCTCTATATTTACATGTTTCGTTGTGTAAATGATTCATACTTCCTGAAAGTTTGGGAATCGGTCCAGTAGAGCGCTTTAGCTGGCAGTTGCCACACGACTACAATGCTGCAGTGTAATCCAGTAGGGCAACTCCGACTGTCAAAGTTACGTCAAAGTTACGTATTTGTGTTTGCTACTGGCAGGTTGAGGTTGTTATACTAAGTGTCTGACAACATTAAGGCAACAATTCCCATGACTTTGAAAATAAAATATTTCTGGCTGTCCCTCTAAGTTGGCGCCAAACTCCTCTCTCTAACTTGCTGACTTCCGTCGTTGTCTTCCTCAAACAAATCGGTGACTTGAATTGAATAGGACTTGTGCTTTAACTTTGTCAGTTGGAGTTGCCTCAAAGGATTACACTGCAGTCATGAGGCAGCTGCCAGCAGAGATGATCTACTGGACCGATTCCAAAAGTTTTGGTAAGTATGAAAAATGTACACACTAGAACATGTAAATATAGGGCCCAGGGTTAAGAAATACCAGAATTCCCCTTTAAGGAACTCTTGGGAAAAAACACCACAGCAGGTCTGTTTAAAACCACAAAACATGCATGTGTTTTAAAGACCATTTGGGTAATCTATATTTGACAAAGCTTCAGGATGCATGTAACTACAACTTCTTTCTTTTGGCCTGTAACTGACAGGATGAGGTGAGTTGGTGTGCACAAACAAACACCTTTAAATGCACAAAATGAAATATTGAGTCACTCCTTTCTAGAACCATCTATAAATAAGCATATAGATATATGGTTATCACTTTAAAAGGAGTAGAGATGTAGAGGCAAGAGTGCAGGAAGTAGGTAAGAGGAGGGTTACACATCTGGTGCAATAGCAGTAAATTGCCGAGGGGTAATAAGAATATTTGTGTGAAACAAAATGTATGAAGTGGCTTTTTTGATAAAAGCCAACATAGCGAGTTTATAATTCTTTCACACCCTCGCGATGTGAATGACCTCACCTCTCGTCTTCGAGGAGACTGTCCCAAAATGACCGACCATGCAGTACCTGGTTATACCAAAAGATTGCAGTATTAAAATTAAATGTTACAATTTCGCAAGAAAGAAATAACCTCACTTAACACCACAAATAATTAGTACATCGTGCACAAATCCAGACCTGTTACAACACAAAGGTCATTTATGATAAGTGTATTTTGTTATTTCTGAATATCCTTATTGTGCATGTTTCACCACCAGGTCATCAGAAAAATGAAGCTGTACCCTGAGGGGGTGATGTTACACAAAGGGGGTGTTTGCTTGTAAAAAATAATTGCGTGTCTGCAAATCGCACTTTCGTTGAAGATGCATTTTAATATTTGATAGTAATATACACCTGTCTTCACAGCTTGTTTACTCAAATTCTATTCTAGTGTAAGGTTTTGAAGCCTCCACTCATGCAGGAAAGTGATATTAACACGGCCCTGACTGCAATGATTTGTTGTCAAGATAAATAGAACTAGATCTTGTACATGTTCCGTTTTTGTTTTTCTTAAGAACACAGATGAGAATGGTAATCGAGAGTGTGCTGTGCAATGTAATGACATTTGTGACACCTCATTTGGAAAAGGCCAACATGCAAAGGTTTTTTTCTTTGAGAATTGATCGCTGTAGCTACATTTTCATCTGAAATGTCGATAGTAACATTATATATTATTGGGGAGATTTTTTTTTTCTATATTGTGCAATTCATTTAACAGCAAGATTAATGTGCCAGGGTAGAAGCTAATCCAAGCTCAACTAAATAAACAAAGTCCTCCTCTGTCTCATTGTAGGTAAATACAATTATTTTTAAAGACAAAGTTCTCCACCAACACAAAATACAAGATAACAATAAGGTTGAGTGTAACTTCTCTGTCCCCTTTGATTTAAACAAATAGCATTATTTACTGACTATTGTTGATAAACACCAAATTTGACATCCAAAAGTTAATTATTTTTTTCATTTTTTTGTTAAATTGAAATTATTATCACAGCCTGTACAAATAGTCACATTAATGTCATAATTGTACTCATTACACTCGCACATCAAAACCTCCAGATATGCAAATATTGGCCACTCAGCATCTGAAAGCCTATTTGTGAATGTAGAAGAGACAAGACTTAGTTGCAGAAACCCGTAATTTCCAATGCCAAATGACTGAAAATATGATTGAAGACGGATTTAATCTTTAATCGCCATATAGTATTCGCAAAGGCATACGATAGTTCTTAATTTTCCTTTTTTTCCTTTTTGTAGCAGCATCAGCAGAGCAAATTATGAGCCGAAACATAAAGATATGATGATGTAACAGTTGATGATATGCAGTACAGTCATGATCCTACGTTGGAGTACAGTGCCTTCAAACCCCTTCACACTCCTCAGTGCACCCGCTCAGGTGTTTTTACAT
The DNA here is from genome assembly GCA_963678695.2 of Diplodus puntazzo. Taxonomy (NCBI): domain Eukaryota; kingdom Metazoa; phylum Chordata; class Actinopteri; order Spariformes; family Sparidae; genus Diplodus; species Diplodus puntazzo. The sequence continues at coordinate 19,907,197 of OZ023173.1, read as the reverse complement.
ATTTTGCCTGATTATGAATCTGTGGGCATGCACAAACGGGCCTTGATTGACAGCTCCTTCAATCTAATATTTGGGGAGGAAGAATATGTAGGTCATCGTTTGAAGTTTAGTTTATTGTCGAAAAGGAATTGCCAGCATGTCCCTGCTCACCTTTAATCTGAGCAGAGGTTTAATCAGCCAGGATAAGTGAAAATACCTGTGTGGGTATCCACTAGCTTTGAGTAAATTTTCCATCCACCTTGACTTTAGAAAGGTCTAGATTTATGTACCATAAAATCTCCCAGCTGTATTTCATTGTAAGATCAATGAGAAAAGGTGACACTGATCCCTAAATACAATTTGAATACGTCGCGAGACTCTGGAGGATGTACACATGCACATTAACCGAGAACGTCATTCAAAAAGTCCTCTTAATAAAGGACTTGTAAGTTGTTGTTGAAGAAATAGTTTGACATTCTTGGCTTTCTTTCCATGAGTTCGATGAGAAGATCGATGCCAATCTTTGTACGGTCAATGAAAAGCTACCAGCAGCTAGTTAGCTTAGCTGAAAGTCTGGAAACAGTTAATATGACTGAAACTCAATCGACCTGCTGGCACGACTGAGCTCACTTACCAAAGTTGTATCTTTGTGTACAAAAAAAAGTTTAAGGACAAGTTATAGCTGACTTACTGTCTGTATGCTAAGCTATGCTATGGTAAGATAATGAGTTCCTTGCTGTAGCTACATATTTGGCGTAAATGCAAGTGTTTTTCTTACCTAATTCCCAAAATGTCAAACTATTACTTTAAACTGTAAAAGGTGTTGAGACACTTAAAACACTCCAAGGAGAATTTGAACGAGCTCAGCAGATATCCAGAAATGCAATTATCAGAAGAGCAGCTTTAACATTCCCCTCGCTATTTATTTAGATATTTTGACTTGTCATAGCAGGAAAACCACAGTAGTAAATAATACATTCAGTATTCGCTGTATTCACTTTCCAGCATCCTTTCTTAAATAGAAGGCTGCTGGGTAGCTTCCAAGGTTGCGGAGTGTGCGATTGATTGCAGGTGGCGTTTAAATCTTCTTTGTGAAATAACAACAAAAGCCCACTTTGCAAATAAATATTTGTGTTTGATTTCAAAGTTAAACCTGCAATAACTTTTGTTTTTTAGGGTTAGTTTTCTTTTGTTGTTGTTTTTATCGCCAACATTCACACTCTTTTAGCTCCGTTTTTGGTCTCCACCAACTTCTGAGGGAAACACCTGGCTCTTTTACTGCTCCACTCTGTTCAGCCAATCATTAACTGTGTCTTTCTGCTGTTGAGTGCCGAACGGGTTGTGTAAAGTGTGTTTTTAAACCTTTTGAAGTGAAAACAGCTGCCTGTTTTGGGCCGAAAATGACACGCTGAGGGCGACGAGAGCAAACCAAAACAGAAAAATTGCACATCACAGAGCTAAACAATGAGCTGATACATTTCTGTGGGAAAATAATCCGTTATCAGAGCTTAGCTAACATCACTATCCCAGTGAACTGTCTCATAGATTCCCTGCCCTCTCAGACGAGGACATTTGAGGCTCACAGCCACAATAACCCTGTGAATAACCCGGAATCCAAACGATTTCATTCAAAACGGAAACGCAGCCATTGTTTACGTCATTGATTTGACACTTGAAAGTTTCTCGCCATGACATGTCAAATGTCAGCCATGTTGTTTATAGTAACCCATGTCTCCCTGTTTTGTTTGTCGATGTGTCCAAAGAGCAATTCACCAGTTTGAATAAGAGAAGACGCTGATTCTGTTTTTGTTTTCTTTGTTTTTCTCACACATGTCCAGTCTGGATCCTCTTAAGACAATGTTAGTACTATGAGGATATGTGTGCTATGTTTTGATTTGTTTTTTTTTGGAGGGAGCAAGTGCAATGAAAAAGAGGTAAATCTGTGTGCAATCTTAGCTTTATCATTAAAGAGACAGTAGACAGCTGTCGAACACGGGGCACATTTGAACAGCTGGCAGTAACGACTGGAGAAGCTCAGCTCATTTCTGTTGCAGTGTTGAGAAATGTCAAGTGGTAATTACTTAATTACCCCCCACCTGTGAGTGTGTTTGTCTGTGTTACAGCCTGGAGCTATGCGTGTGAGATTTCCATTTCACATCAGTGGAAAAAATACGGGCATTGCTGTGGTTGGACAGAGTTCCTCTGTAATATCATTGGCACTCTGCAGACAGCGCAATTTTGCTGACTCGCATTTTCCCTACATTTCACAGTGTGTGGCTGTTGTGGTCATGATAATGGTGATGCTTTGATAAGGGGTTTAAAGTGGTTGACCTCCATTCGATGGGATGTCTTAATGTCTGTAGAACTGATGTTATTACTCATGACTGGTTAAATGATTAAAATTGCCTGGTCTTTGATTTGATTTGTGTTTTTATTTGCCATGAATTTCCCCCACCCAAAAATAAATAAATAAACAAGTGTAATTAGGAACAGCAGGCACTGAAAGTGAAAGAAAACAGAAATGGGCAGATTTAGTTGGAAGAATGTTTAAAAACCACACTGAGAATCATGGAAATCAGTCAGTTGTGTTCTTGTAATGGTGAGCATTTCTCAGCCTGTGAAAACAGTTGTATAAATTGAAGTAAAGTAAAGTATTTTGTGACTCTATGGCCAGGTTTTCCAACGTTTTTCCATTGGCGGGCCAAAACTAAAACTTAATGGTGGGCCAGGGTGCAAAAGTTCACATCAGTTCCATTATGAAGATGCAAAATGGTACCAGGATCCCATGTTCCCTTAGCTGGCTTAGTGTCACTCTGCCTGCCATCCTCAGTTTCTAAAAACGGATTAATGTTAAGGGAACTTTAATTTTTAAGAGCATTTTTTACCTCACAAATAAATATTTTTTCAATTTATATTTAAAATATTGTTTATTTTTCACTGGAAAAACCTCATGTGGGCCAACTTCAGCCCACAGGCCCAACTTGGAGCTGTCTTGCTCTAAAGGGACTCGTCAAATTGAAGAAAAACAATCCTGGTGATGTCATCAGGGTAATCTTGATCTAAGCTTGATTTGTGTAGTAATAAAAAAACATACTTTTTATTTTGACAGTTAGCTTAGCAGAAAGAATGTAAACAAGGGGAAGAAGCTAGCCAGTTTTTGTGCAGCGGGAAGAAGATTTGCCCATCAGCACCCCAAAAGTTCCCTATTTGACATGTAATTTCATTGTTTGTTTTTTTTTATTCGTAAAGTGTAAAAATATACTTGAAGCATTAACAGAGCATGGCTAGCTTCCCCCTTGTATTCAGTCTTTATGATAAGCTAAGCTAAAGGGCTGCTGACTCCAGCTCTAGCATTTAGCATGCTGGAATGTTATCGATCAATCTATTTTTTTTAAACTTCCCAAATGTCTAAACTATTCCTTGAAAAAAGGGCAAGGTCTGCCTATGTTTTGATTGTATTTAAGGAAAAGACTGGATATTTTTTTTCCTATGAATCTCCTATGAATCTTTCTCTGAATGAATACAGTTTATTTATAAGAGACAGAGCAGGAGGGTTTACCTGTTTTTAATTTGAGAAAGAGGGGAGCTGCTTTCAAATGAGCTGCTGTGATGTCATCCCAAGTCCCAATCGTGTGCTGAGCTGTACCCAGCCCCAGACAGGAGGCAGACCGAGAGGAAAACACACCGGGCTGCCGAGAGGCATGAGAGGATGTGATGCACATGCTGAGCATTTCTGGAGACGGGATAGTCGAGTCACTGTGCAAATTCAGGTAAGAGAGAAAAAACAAACACTGGCTGAAGGGGAAGTGTTTGACGTACACACACAGATGCAGCTGCAGCATCTTTGGCACGTTCTGCGTCCTGCACTGTGTGTGTCATCGCAGCTGGGATACTTGTGCTGGAAGGGATGCATTTCGCCTGACACTAGATATACTGATGAATAATTGATTGTCCTATAGCAGTAGTTGTACAAATCCCAGAATATTAAATCAGCAGATCACAAAACAATGACGATCCAGGGCAGCAGAGGGGGGGTAGGTGGTGGTGCTGGCTTTAAGAGGCTTGCCCCTGCTGTGTCCGTTCACAGGGATGGGATGGGTGTGGCAGGTAGCAGCAGACTACTTGTCCTTTCCATCCCCAGCATGAATGTCATTTTTCAATCTTATTGGTCTCCGTGCGCAGGACTGCTTCCCATAATGAAGGTCAAATGTTAGATTTAGGGGGGCTGGTCGAGACCTGTGTTAATGAACTTGAATAACTGCCAATCATGCATGCAAAAATGGAACAATCAGCAGCATGGCTCAGTTATTGTTTTTAATATGCTTACTTGTTTTTCACCGCATGGAAGAATCAGTGTAATGTATTTTTTAAGCTAAAATAACTAGTGTAGAAGTGATCTTTGTGTGTTGCTACAGCTGTCAGGACAAACTGGATTCTGCCAGGGTTGTAGATACATTTTTAATATCCCAGATTATGAACACTTGAGTGGTTCCCCCCATTTTACCTCTGCTCCTGCACAGCAGTCCTGTAGGTACGCAGTTATTTTGGCACAGGTAGGTGAAAATGGATGTTTGCTGCGAGGGTCGTGAATCTGCTGCCGAGCGCCGGTCACCAGGGCCGGCAGATGAGAACACACGAAAACTATTGCTGTCTGTCAGTTTTCATATTTGTGTGTTTGCTTGTGTTCAAAGGAGCAATTTGTGGGAAATGGTTATAATTTTAGTTTAAAACATTAAAAAAATGAACAAACATCAACGCAATTTGTAGAAACAACAGTCTTGAAGTTGTGTGCAAGACTTTATGTAGTGTTACAGAGATATGTACTGAAGTTGGCATGCTAGACTATCTAGGCTCGACCCGTCCTGCATCAAGAGGCGATAGCCCGATAGCCACATGTAGGTTCAGCTTGGAGATATATGCCAGCAGTGAGTTTGCAAGGTTTTTTTTTGTGTGTGTTTTTTTTTTTTTTTACAAGCTCCATTCGATTTGTTTATTGTGTAATAATTGATCAAAAATAAACTCAAGTGTCACTGTCCAGCCATGTTCGCTCTCTCCACTGGCTTCACAGCTAACTGAGCCATGAGCTATTTAGCTAACGGTAGCTAGCTCAAGCCACGCATAGCCAGCAGAGAGCAGCGAGTGTCGGTCACTTTGGTTGTCTGCTGCCACCTGCATTTTTAAAGCTACCTTCAAATTCTGAAGGTAGCTTTTTTGACTTTAGTCATAGGACAGCTTCGGAGATGACAGGAAACAGGATGAGGGGGTGACATGCAGCAAAGGGCCTCAGACTGGGTCTCAAACCTGGGGCCACTGCAGCGAGGACAAAGCCTCCGTACATGGGATGCCCGCTCTACCAACTGAGCTAATGGGTGCCATAACTTCTGGCCACATTTAACCACACCTTTAATGCTCTTCATGATCTAGCAATGCTTCCGATCTGTGAACCATTTCGGCATTGAGTATTTGCCCATTATGCTCTCCGACACTGAAGCCAAATGATTATATCTTTAAACTTGAGGATATATGTAACATTTATGCATTAAAAAGTCTAAAAAAAAAAACCCACTAGTCTAGTTACATATTTTTGTTGGGTTTTGTGCTTACGCTATCCCAAATGTTTCCAACAATGTTCAAACAAATCCACAAGTGTAGTCAAGGTACCGGCAAACGTGTCTCAACGTAACGTGGAGAAAACTTTAAAAACACGACCTCGTTCGGGAACATTTCTGTCTGAGTCATCACCGATGGTGGTTGTTTAATACCGAAGACAACAACTCCCATAATCCCACGCTACTTACTGTACTGTACTGTTTTATTTAGATTGGATTGAGAAATCCGCAGTGGCAATTACATACTGTGTGTTTAAAAACCCTCTTCAGTCGGTTGTCTTTGATCAGAATGTTCCATGCCTTCTATTATTTATTTAACTTAATCATCTATTTTATTGCATTCAGCACTTATCTATTATATGTATTATCATATTCTATCTTCTTAATTCATGTTATATTTGCTTTAGTCTCAAATTGTCTTGGTGTCACTTTTGTACTGTCTTATCAGCTTGGGGCAACATTATGTCCTTTAATTTAAAACTCAAAATTTGCAGATTTTTGTTTTTGTGTTTTACTTATTAAAAGGAAGAAGCAATGTGTATTCATTGTTTCGCTTTGTTTTTTTAACTTATTTTTGGAGGGGCTTTTTCCAGTGAACTTATCTTGAGGACTGACAGTACAATATCTGTATTAATCTGCTGTTAACTTATGTTGATCCATTTCTTTCCACAGGCGCATATCACATCTTATTTGACAGCCATGCTTCATCAAGCTAAGTGGACGAGGATAACTAACATGACACAGGAAGCAGTTCCCGCAGGCTCCCTGATGATCCTGGACCCAGAAACCACTTCTGCACTTCTGTCAGAGGAGTGAACCACCAGATGAGTTGTGTCCTGGGCTCTTTCTGTGAATCCTTCTCAGCGGTTTTGGCAAAAAGCGACCTCTGTAAATATTTACATGCCGTGTCAGGCAGCTCTTGGAGACAAGACGAAGAACACCTCGAAGCGGAGTGGATACCTCTCTGTGACCTTTTAAATCGCAGTTACCTTACAGGCCCGACAGGCAGGGCTGAATCTGAGACTGTTGTGTTTTTTTTTTTTGGTTGCTGAAAACAGGAGAGAACTCGGTCGGTAGCTGCTCTCCTTGTCGGTGTTTTGTGCTGTGCCTCCATTTCCCTGCTTGTCTATTTTTTTTCCCACTGCAAACCTTTTATAGTAGAAAACCCAGATAAACATATTCCAGGAAAACACTTACTCACAGGCATTCGCGTTTACACAGTTTGTGTTTGTACTCTTAAGAGTCGGGCTGTAAAACCAACTCTTTTCTGAGGAAATGTAACTCGATGTGTTAAAAAGGTGAAAGCCACTCTGCATACATTTTAGTCTACATGCCAGTACATCGCAGTTTTCCTGAATGTTTGCTAAGTATGATGATCACACATCTCTTGCTCTTATATTAAGCTGCCAGATGCACAGAACATAATGTGATGTTTTTAAAATGTACAAAACAGCAATAATTTACATTTACTGCAATAAACTGCAAATATCTCTGCAGTGCATTCTACAAATATGCAGGATTGTTCAATGTAGGTAAAAATATAAGTGTATATAATATATTTATTTCTGTTGCATGAGTTGTAGGAGTGTGTGCTGCTTGTGCAAAATGCCAAATATATTAGTGAGGATGATGTTTATATTGATGCCTGTTTGACTGCGTAGAATAACTGTTTACACCTGTATCAACTGTCTTCTGACCTGTTTGCAGACACACAACACACACCACACACACACACACACACACACACACACGATGGGCTGTGCCATGTGCTCCCAGCTGGTCGACATGTGGACCGTGAGAGTGAGCAGGACGGGCCGCAGGGCCATGGAGCTCACCGCCTACCCTCAGATGCTCCAGGGAGGCTACCACAGGGTGACTGGCCTCCACTACATGTCCTCCTTCTCTGACGCCGAAGACTGCTGCGACGACACCAGCTCAGGCAGCTCGCTCACCTTGGACTGGCAGACGCAGGGCACAGATGGCTGACGCTCGACCGGGAGGTGTTGCAACACCGACATGTAAATAAACACAATGAAATACACAGGACATGTGGTGTATTTGCAATAAATGGTGTGAGCGATGTTTTTTGTTTTTCTTACAAATAATATCCTCTGTATCATCCTGTCATACAGGCACGGAAGAAACACTCAGATGTCTAATTTGGGTGAAATTTCTGCATTTGAAATCTAAATGTAGTAGCCGCTGAATGTAACTCAGTAGATTTACTCGAGTACTTAAAGGCAGAGTGTACTTTACTTCAGTATTTCAAAGTTTAGCCACTTTATACTTCAACTCAGATGTAATTCAGAGGCAAATATTGTACTTTTTACTTTGCTACATTCATCTAACAGTTAGACAAACTGTACACAGCATTTACCATTACCTCCACCTGGACCACCTGCTATATTAAAATGCTGATTAAACATTAAAGCATGAGTGGTAATAAAACAAATATGATACACATAATATCATTATGAAAGGAGATATTTTGCATCATTAGTACTTTGACTTTAGATACTTTAAATTACCTGAAAATACTTAATGTACTTTTACTTCAATAAGAATGTTTGGATGTCGGACCTTTAATTGTATTTTTATTGTAAACATGTACTTTTACTCCAGCGCTGAACAATTATACTTTACTAAGGTATTCCCATTTTTAGTTACTTTCAACTTCTGTTACATTTTGGAAGTAAATGTTGTTACCTTGCATATACCTTTACAGTACTTGCACTGTCACTTTCGATCAGTTCTATCGTCATTAAAATGTTTTCATCATAGTATACTCTATGAAATGATGACTGATTATGGTGTTGAGCAACCGAGGCACCGGATCATGGCAGCACAACAGTCCAAATTTGGATGGAAATTCTCCTTGTTTTGCAACCAACTCTTCAACCCATATTTTGCCAGCAGTCTTAATCACTTTCACAGTGTGACCGCTGGAATAAGCAAAAGAAAAAGACATGCTGGCTCCAACACTCACTCCTGAGTCAGATCAGTCTGAAGGGAGAGGTGTTTTGGTTGCCAACTGCATTACACACACCCAAGAACTAAGTTGTAACAGATGTTGTCAGATCGATCTTACACTGTGCAAATGAAAACGATCCCACAGTTTGTTTCCAGCGGAATGTAACAGTAGAAATTAACTTTAAAACTTAAATGGGGGCACAAAACAGTAACAAATAATGAAGTAATCAGTAATTAATATGTTTACAGTAACCGCTCAGTAGTTTGTGTCACTTTACTTGAAGGTGCACAAAAAGAGTAACTAATGATTAAGTAATTAGTAATTAACAAGACTACTTGGTAACTACTCAGTATTATGTTTTAGAATAGGTTAAAGTTCACAAGCAGATTAGCGAATGATACGGCAATTAGTATTTAATGAGGCTACTTGGTAAATATTCACTATTACGGCATGTTTCACTTTACATCAATGTGAACAAAAAGCTTAACTAATAATTAAGTAATTAGTATTTAATCAGTCTACATGGTAACTAATCAGTAATATGTTTTACTTTACTTGAGGGGCCACAAAAGAGTAAACAATGACTCAGTTATTGGTAATTAATGAGTCTGGTAACTACTTGGGGAGGTACAAACAGTGTAACTTCTAATCAAGTAATTAAGAACTCATGAGTTGCTAGAGGTTTGTGTCACTCAGCGGTTGGTCATTGTTTGCTATCTAGTTGTCCGACCACAGATATTTAGGGATTAACTCATTAAGGAATCATTAATTATCAAGTTGTTCCTCACTCCTTCCTTTGTAACTACTCACATTTTTGTGTACCTTTTATTAAGTGCTACCGAAAGTTGAAATTCAAATAACAGAGCCAAGAGATCTTTTGTTTTCTAGTGTCATCGATGAGTATATTCTAAAATCCTATTATTTTGGGTAACTTTTCGGATTATGATTTAATGCAGAAACATAATCTTTATATCATAATACATCAGGAACATAACTTTCACTTGTTTTAAGTACATATCGTTGCCAATAATTTTACTTGTAACAGAAGATTTGAATACCTTTTCCAGGCACTCCCATTAATTATCGCCCCGGGGAACCAATTTTTGCGTGCCAACGTATCCCACTCCTTAGTCCGGGATTTACAGAATTATGAATGAAAAATTCCGTCTTTTACGTTTAACCTGAATCATTTGAGTGGGTGGATCCACCACAGACGGTACAAAAAGCCTTTCCCCTCTGGCTCACTCTCACTTTTATAGCAGCTTTTACGCACGCACCAGCCTCAGAGTTCCTCTGCCACTTCAATACCAGCTTCGATCATTTGAACAAGACCATGTCAGCCATGATTAGGAATGAAGTTTTCTCCTGCTTTGTTTTCTACGGCGTGCTCCTGGTGCTAAAAATGTACATCATCGCGATAATAACGGGACAAGTGAGGCTGCGTAAAAAGGTGAGCGGCTGCATAAGGGAGCAGCGGAGCGCAGAAATCTGTTCCTGCAGAGTTATAATCTCTGCGGCGGGGAACTTTCTCTCATGCAAAGTTTCTTCCTCTCTCTTGACAGGCTTTTGCCAACCCCGAGGACTCGCTGAGACACGGAGGGTTACAGTTTCACAGAGAGGATCCAGACGTGGAGAGGTGCCTGAGGTAAGAGATCATAAGGCATGCTTTATTTTTTACCTTCCACTTATACAGAAACAACCAGATTTAAGATCCTTTCGCGTTTAACTTCTAATATCACAATGTACAACTTCTTTGTTACAAGTAAAAGGCATGCACTGAAAATGTAACTTGAAATAAAAGCCTGTACAATCAGGAATAGAGTACTGAATGCAGAGAAATGTCCCCTGTGACTGTTATACTATCATATTATTACTAATGCTTTCATGTTGAAGGAGGTTTAACTGCTGTAGCTGGTTGAGGTAGTAAATGTAAAAGCGCTACATTGAAAATTTTATGTCACCCAAGTAAATGTGTGTCAGAAATATGGACTCATAAGCAATGTTGGGTTAGCATTACTTTTAACTACATTTGCAGACGGATGAAATATCCCCTTATAAGCACAACTCTAAAAATACTGATGCATAATGTGCTGTTAATATTTACAAATAGCTCTGGCAGTTCATTACTGACCAGCTTTAAGTATTTCATTTACTGTTGGGTTGGTTGGTCAGATTTTATAAACTCAGAGTCATACTTGAGTAAAAGTAAAGATATTATGTTAAAAAAATGACTTTGGTAACACTGAAAGTCACCAGATTGAAAAGTTTATGTGTATGTATATGTATATTTTATGTGTATACTTTGGGGCGCCTGATAACCTGATAGTCATTTTCTGATTTTTGGAATCTGCTTGAATCATTCAATCTGCAAAGTAACTGGTAACTGAAGTGACCAAATAAATGTAGTGGAGTAGAACAAAAATTGCCTCCAATAGGAAGTGAAGTACCAAGTATTATAAAGTACCTCAAAATCTTACTTAAGTGCAGTGTTTACTTGAGTAAATGCACTTAGTTACATTCCATCACTGAGCTCATCATATGTAGATCTTTCATTGCTTTCAAATAAGAGTGGAGTTAAACTACTTCAGTTCATCTGTGTCTGAACTGCAGTGGAGTCAGAAGTAACTATAGAATACTCAGGTAAAGTACAAGTACATCAAATGTACTATATGAACTTTTCACTACTGATGATCACACAGATCTTCTACACTTCCTGCCTGTATCGTTGAGAATTAGAGACAGGCTAGGTTAAATTGAGATTTCCTCCAGTGCTTTTCGACAAGCGTTTGCAGGCTGCAGGAGCTTCCCTGCTATGTTTTGACTTGTCAGAAAATGGTCCGCGACAGCAGATGTTTTACAAATCTTTTTCCCCCACATCTGTCTATCTTGGACCATCCACCTACTCTTGACGGGAAACAGCTGCTCATTGGCAGACAGATACAAATCCTGATAAGTCTTTTTTAAAAAAAAAAATCATATCCACTTATTGCAAGAATATGACGTGCTCATAGTGTACCAGGCCAACAACCTTGTATTAATGTGCTGTTTCTGGAAGTACTGTTAACTGGGCAGGCTCCTTACAATAATATTATTCAAACAGTGAAGCCAGTGGGCGGAGAGGAAGCACTGAAACAGTGGAGCTCAACGCTGCTCTGACTCTAACAGAGGGTGAACTCACACACGTCTGCTGTCGTGTGATACACAGTGGTGGAATGTTACTAAGTACATTTACTCACGGCACTTATAATGAGTCTTTTCATGCCACGTTTGACTTTTACGTTTTACGTCATTGTTATTAATTCACAGCTTTAGTCACCAGTAACTTTACAAAGGCAGGTTTTTGCACCCATAACATGTGACAACCTTATAAAATATGATTGGAAAATGCAGCTATCTGCAATTGCCACTAGGTGGTACTGAAGTGCAGACAAAATAAACAAAATCACCAATTCTTCTGCATAGATGATGAGTTTAAGCAATGTTTTTTTTTTTACTTGAGTACTGTAGTTTGATCTGCATGTGACTCCATCAGGTCTTACCTGGAGTTAAACAGAGTCACCTCGCTGTGAAATGACAGAATCCACAGTGTTTCATCAGCAGGGGTTTCACCCTCCGGACCACAGATTCTGCAGAAGAAACTCATCACAGGAAACTAAAACATTATTGAGAATAGGAATGACTCACTAGATTGGTTGAGGAATACTTTTTATTACATCATCACTTCAATGGATCGTAGACAGCTGAGTCACAACATTACGGGCTACTGAAAACAGATGTGTGTGATTAAATCACCATCTTCTTCTTCTTTCGTAAAGAGCTCATCGTAACGACATGGAGAACATCTACCCCTTCCTCTTCCTGGGTGCTGTGTACGCCTTGACTGGACCTTCTCTGGCCATGGCCCGCCTCCACTTCCTGGTCTTCTTCCTGGCCCGTCTGCTGCATAGCGTCGCCTACCTGTTCGCCCTGCGAGCGCCGACCCGCTCCCTTGCCTACATCATCGCACAGATACCTTGTGTCTCTATGGCGGTGCAGATCCTGATCGCAGTCGCAGTGTACGCCTAAACGTCCAGGAATGAGGAACTGAATCCGAGGTGGTGGCTCTGGCTCGGAAAGATGGTGGTTATGATTTGCGCCGTGTGTCCGAAAAAGCAGGGGGAGGATAACCCCCGAGAGGCCTCCCTGGAAAGGAGCGCGTAAAAGAGAAGAATGTCAGTGACGGTGCAATATATGGTGTGTGATTACACCTCAGCTGGGTTTTGTGAGATGCTGTCAGTATTTCTTATTGTTTTATTTACAATTTTTGAACTGTGAGGATATCTTAAAAGTCATTTGAAGTTGACGTCTCGTACTGTATTTTACATGCAAATGAAGGTTGTGGCTCGTTTTTTTTTTGTTTTAGCCTCTCACTGCACCGTATGTTCATCCATACCCCCCTTTTTCTGTGTTTACACACAACACGGACCACCATTCTTGTGGTGTTGTATATCCTCTGCGGCTTCATCTGTTTCCTGCGTAGCTGTTCCATCTGTTGTGTCAACATTTGTTTGTGTTCAACCAAACCGCAGTGACGCGTTGAGAGATTTAAAAAGACACTCAGTGAAGCGGAGCTCGCCGCTTTTGACTGTGTGAGTAAAACTGTCTCTCAACATCCTTTTAAAGGCAGGAGAGGAGAGTGTGTTTGGACTGGGAATGAATCCTGCAACAACAAAGAACAGACAACAACAAAAAAAGTGAGAATGCATCTGTGAATACACATTTCGAAGCTGTTAATACTAATTTATTATTCTGTGTATTGTATACAGTGATGTTTCTTGAGTCCATTTTTGTAGACAATAAAGCAAATCACACATGCAACCGAGTTTCTTCATGCATTTAATTGTCTCTCTGCCAGAGCAGATTATTCTGTCCACTCCGTCTGGTCGTGCGGAGACAGTTTGTTCCAGTGTTTTACAGGGACGGGGCCCCACTTTGTGCGTGCTTGTGTGTAACAGTGAGACGATCCAGAAGTCCGCGGCAAAGCTCCAGCATTCCTCCACCTATTATGTAAGACCTTTTGGCCGTGCTGTGTTCGCTGTCGTACCCCGAGGGGCCCGGAGGGTGCTGGGAAAAGCTGCAGAGACAAACGGACAGAAAGTTTTTACATGTAATCTGTTTAAATGGCCTGTTGCATTATGCGAGGACAGGACTTTGACAAAACGTCTTTGGCTTTGTTCGGTCTCACAAGCAAGAATTTCCCGGTTCCCAGTGATTTTCCAACCAGCGATGACTGAACCTCAAATTACAGAGCTGGAACGTTTTGTGATTATGGAGTTTTAGTCCAAAACAAAAGAAATACAACAAACCCTGAGAAGGTGGGTGGGTGGGTGGGGGACTGGAAAAACCTCACCCTTTTCCTTTCAGTGAATAGCAGCACATATGATCTGGGTTGAAAACGTAAAGCTATTTACAATCACACAGGGGTGTGTCTACATCCTTTATATGTCAACAGTGAGGTCGTCTCAACACGCCTGTACCTTCAGGGTAGCAGGAAACGAGGCACATCCTCTGTCCTGCGCTACACTCACATTTTCTCCGTCTCACTTTCAGCCGATGATCTCACAGAGCGAATGAGCAGCGAGGCCTGACTCACACAAAGAAATCATGGCTCTGCAACGTAGCTAAAAGTATTGAGTAACAGGAATTTAATGGCTTCTCAAAACTTCTTCTTTTTGTTGATTCATGCCAGATCAAGTGATAACTCTTACAAAAGCCCTGCTTTCTTTGCCCCAGGCTGGTCACAGTATGTAGATCAGTAAAGGTTCGACAGGGCGGGCCTATTGTTCAGCAAGTACAGGCTCACCTCAAGGAGGAGAGAGCAGAGAGTGGCAGCAAGTAATAAATTAACCATTTTTTGTGATTTCATCAAAGTGCTGTTGTGTCATTATTTATCTCCACATTGTGGCCACAGTCAGCTTTAATCAGCACCGGTGGAAGAACAAAAGTGACTGTTTTCATGATGTCTCTCAGGGGGTGAGAAAGTGTCTGCTTGGCTTAAGGGAGATTTGAAACGTGTTTTCAGCTCATGGTTTAGCTGTCCGACCTGAAACGTTACTGTTTCGTTCTCATAGTGTTGTTTCAGGTCTCCTGCTCAGCAGACACAGTTAGCAACTAGCTGGTGAATACAGTGTTGTTGTAGCGGTACTGATTTCCAGACTAGAGCCAGAGAAACGGTTTCTTACCACATCAAAACACAAAAAATATATTTACTGGGAGACACAAATCACAAGTCTGTGGTCGCCTCCATAATCACACCTCATTAGTTTACACGGCAGCACAGGTGGTACTCAGTAAGACGTTTGACTTTCTCGTGTTGTTTTTGTATAATTGCAGTAAAGACCACAGAGACAAACACACTTTGATCCGGCAGACCTTAAACTTTAAGTGGTGTTGTGTGTTTGTGTGTGTGTGTTTGTGTGGTGTGTGTGTGTGTGTGTGTGCTTGTATTTCTCAGGATTCGTGCCGCCATGTAATTTACTGCTCGAAGTGATGAAAGGTTTGAGGAATTCCAAAGATCTGATAGAATTGAGACTGCACTGCAGAACACATTTTATCAGCCACTCTTGTACTTTCTTTTGTAGCAAGATTATGACCCATGTTAAGTGCTGCTTTTCATGTTTACAGATAACAGAACTTTGCACAGGCTCCACTCATGCCAGTGTTGCTCGATGGGTCCAGACTGAAACATTCAATAAACTGTTGGAGTTGCATGAAATTGTATTCATGTTCCCAGGATGATGTCTCTGACTGATCTTGTGGCTTTTCTGTCTTTTGTTTCTTTCTTCTTTTTTTTTTCAAATGTAAAAAATATTTAAAGATTTTTATCCATGGGTGACATGGATGACAAGTGGACATTTTTAGGAGATAACATTTTCTTTTTCATGTGTAAAACCAAATAAAAAATGAAAAAGTGGATAAAATGAAATTTCAGGAGAAAACACTTTTTTCATGTGTAAAGACGAGTGCAGTTTTTCTTTGGGAGACTTTTTTATTCCATGTGTGAACCTGAATGATTTTTTTGTTTTGTTTTGTTTTGTTCTGTTTTGTTTCGGGACAAAGATCTTTTTCAGGAAAAAATCTGAAGAAAAAAAATAAAAATAAAATACATACAAACACATTTCCTGAAAAAGATCTTTGTGCATATATTTATATATATATGGAAAACTAAATGCATTGTTTTTGTTTTTAAGGAGAAAAAAAAGTTCTTGTGTGAAACTGAGTGGCAAAAAAAAAATCAGGAGGAAAAAATAGAATTTCATCTAAAAAAAACAAACAAACATCCGTAAACATTTTCTTTTTCATGTGTAAAACTGAGTGAAAAAAAAATGTTTAGGACAAAAAAACAAGTGGATAAAAGAAAAATTTCAGGAGAAAACACTTTTTTTTATGTGTGAAGCAGAGTACATTTTTTTTTCATGACAAACTCTTTTTTAGGAAAAAAACGTGTTTTCAGGAAAAAAAACATTTTTCAGTAAAAAACTTTTTTCAGGAAAAACATTTTTTCCATCTTGAAAACCAAATGCAAATTGTTTTTTTGGGGGGGGGGGGTTCAGAAAGAAAAAAAGAAATTCATATGTGAAAATGAGTGGAAAAGAAAATTAGAACAAATAAAACAAACCACTGCAAACCAACCAAACCATATTTTTTTTCTCCTTTTTAGGATAAAAAATCTTTTTCAGGAAAAATCTTTTTCAGGAAAAATCTTTTTATGTCATATCGAAATCAAATGCACATTTTTTTTCAGAAAGAAAAAAAATATCATGTGAGAAACTGTTTTAATCGAGTAAAACTGAGTGGAAAAGAAAATCAATTCCATCTTGAAAACCAAATGCAATATGTTTTCTTTTTTGGGTTTAAAAAAAAAAATGGTTTAGGACAAAAAACATTTTCATGGGTGAACCAAGTGAATAACAAAAAAAATCTTCAAGAGAATTTTTTTATTCATGTCATGCAGAGTGCAATTCTTCTTCAGATTTTTTTTGGTAACGTGTGAAACTGAATTATTTTTTCTTTTTTAAGGACAAACATTGCTTTCAGCAAAAAAAAAATTCCACGTGCATAACCAAATGCAAAATAACTTTTTTTAAGAAGGAAAAAATAGATTATGTGAGGAGTGAATGGAGCTGAGTGGAATCGGAAAAAAAACTTTTTACATGTAGACAACCAAATGCATTTTTTTTGTTTTTCAGGAGGAAAAAAATGAATTTCAGAAATCTTTTTTAGGAAAAACCCCTTTTAAATTTTTTTTTGCCCTTTTATCGGCTTTATTTATAGGACAGCTGGAGATAGACAGGAAACATTATGTGAAAGAGGGGGAGTGACACACGGCAGAGGGCGCCTAGGCTGGGAATCGAACCCGGGGCCGCCGCAGCGAGGACAAAGCCTCTGCACATGGGACGCCCGCTCCACCAACTGAGCTAAACGGCGCCCCAGGAAAAACCTTTTTTAAGATTTTTTTAAGATTTTTTTTTTTCAATCTTTAAAAAACCATATGCAAAATGTTTTTTAAGTTTCACAAAGAAAAAACAATTTTCATGTGAGAAAACGAGTGGATAAGGAAATCAGAATAAATTTTTTTAAGAAAAATCTTTTTCAGGAAAAATCTTCCTATGTCATATTGAAAACCAAATACAATTTTTTATTCAGAAAGAAAAAAAAAATCATGTGAGAAACTGTTTGAGTGGCACTGAGGGGAAAAGAAAAACTGAAAAAAAAAACATTTTTCATGTGGAAAGCCAAATGCATTTTTTTGGTTTTTCAGGAGTTCTTGTGTGTTATGAGTGTAAACAAAAATTAAGGAGGAAAAAATATCTTTTCATGTAAAAAAGTCAGCATACATTTCCTTTTCATGTGTAAAAAAGTAAGTAAAGTAAAAGTGAGTGTAAGTAAAAAAAAAAAAAAATTGAAAGAAAAAAAACAAGTGGATAGAGTAAAAATTTCAGGAGAAAACACTTCTTTTTCATATGTAAAGCAGAATGTAATTTTTACACTTTTTTTCCCCCCAGAAAAACGTTTTTATCATCTTGAAAACCAAATGTTAAATGTTTTCTTCTTTGGATTTCAGAAAGAAAATATAATCTCATTTGTAAAACCAAGTCAGATACTCATTTTGACCTCATGATCTAAATAATATGTAAATAGGACTAAAACATGGGTATTTAACACTACTGCCAAGTCTTTATTTTGGCAAGAAATGTGTTATAATTGGTACTAGTCTGCCGTCAGTGTCACAGATGGAACGTAGTGAATTATCAGCCACTGAGTTCAAGCATCAAGCTCATGATAAGCTCATCAACAACAGCAAAAAAAAGCCAAACCATTCAAATTTCATAAATATTTATTACATATCAATGAACAGAATCGACTACTTTCACAGCAGTGGTCTACAGCACTTGTTTAAAATAATTGCTCAAATAATAATAATAATAATAATAATAATAATAATAATAATAATAATATAGTTCAGTTTCATTTGAGGCCACATTTGATACACAAACATTTACAAGTAGTACTTGGCATTAAAAACGATGGCGATACAATATTTTAAGACACTTGGTGTTTTTTTTGTTAATTTTCTTTCGTTTTGATATCACAGGAGGTTCAGCAACAGTCTAAACAGTAAATATAGATTCAAATACAAAAACAAAACAAAAACAAAAACAAAAAAAACAGTGAAAATGCCAAGGGGAGGTAGGAACAAAGATTACTTGACAGAAATACAGGAGAAATAGGAACATCATAAGTGGGAGAAGCAGGGTTACAAACTGTAACTGCCAGGCATCTCTGAGTCACCCACACTCGTCCAGAGTAATAAACACTAAAGTAGAGTACCTTTGTAAAAATCCCCCCATCCCGTTCTTCTTCTTCTTCCCTTTTTTAGTTATTCTGAGTTGTGATATAGAGTCGAAAGGGGTTCACACTGCGACAGGCAGGAGGAAAGGTGTGAGCGAAAGGAGGAGGAGGAGGAGAAGGAGGAGGAGGAGGAAGAGGAGGAGGAGGAAGAGGAAGCTCATGCAAGATCTGAAGGCTGCTGTGTTGTGACACCACCACATAGAGGCGCTCTCATACCTACATGAGTATTAGTCAGAACCACGGATCATAGATGTCACTCTATCACTGTGTGATATTAGATTCATTACTACTCGGTGCTCGGTGCAGTGAAAGTATTTTAACTAGATAAATTCATTTCCGGAGACATTTTAGTGAGATTGTTGGCTGTTGAGAAGAAAACGCTGAGTGTCCTGTCACTGGGAGCTAAACTGCACTGCTGTCTTGACTTTATATGGAGGAGGAGGAGGAGGACGAGGGGTTAAATTGTAGGAAACGGATTAATTGTACAAAATATATTGTAATCCGTTAAAGCAGAGGGTATCACAGCTGATGTCTAAGCCCCGTATGCACTGCTGTGTATGGGAGCCCATAGGGGACTTCGTCAAAATGACAATGGAAACATGAAAATAGAAAAATGTAATTCCACGATAGCATTACAATTTTCCAAATACATGTGTGTTTTTTCAATTTAAAATGAAAATGCAATAATTCAATTTTGATTTCTTCTTGGTCTATCTCCTCTGAGTCCTCCAATTTCATGGAAGTGCAGTACAAAATGTTTGGAGTGTTCAAACTTATATAATAATAGTAAAAGTCAGGCTGTCAGCTGGGATAAAGTGTCCCCTGTCCTTCCTCAACGGATATTGAATGAAGCACGGCCAGTTCAAGTTAAATAATGACAGCGTCTGACAAATACCTGACAGTTACGTTGAGGAAGTGTCTGATAATTGATCAGTAAATTAAACTATGTGCAGTTGTTGGCTATCAAGATCTGTACGGGTGTTTATCAGTGGACACACAGCAGAATGGGAGTAAAAGAAAATTGGAGTGTCACCGGCGTCCCATAATTCATAGCTGTGCTCCTGCACCAGGTGTAACAAACAGCTGTAAATCAGGCTTTTAGTGGACACTGAGAACAGAAACCAGGCGGGCATGTGAGACCCTGAAGACCAGGGATGAAATCCTCTGTGGTAAAGGTTTAAAATCACTAAAAAAATGTGTTTTTAAATAAAGTGAGAGTGTCCAAGTGAGTGCTGGGTCACGATTGAGGTATTTTTTATTTCTTCTATATTGTTTTTCCATTTTTTATGCATTTCAGTTTCAGTTAGTAATTACTGGACAGTTAGGTTTTTTTTTATTTATTTGACAATTTATTTTACAATTCTTTAGTTTTAGTTTACTCTTCCTGTTCATTTTAGTTAGGAAAAGGGTACAATTTCTTACACAGGTAAGAACGCCTACACTGTAAAATCTGACAACTTGAAAAGATAATGAGGAAACCGATTATATTAAAATAACTAAGTAAAGTATAGTAAGTAATAGTACAGTATAGTAAAGAGTATAGTATAGTAAAGACTAATAGTTTTAAATTGTTAATTAAACAACATTTTATCTTTTGTCTACTTTACTTGCCAATTCTGAGGTCATTGGTTTGTCTGACTTTATTTAAGTCAACTTTTAAAAGTTACAGTGTATCTAGAATGTATTTGAAATGTGCAATAACAAAAACAATACTTTATTTTGGGCTACATTAAATGTATTCCCTTCCACAAATAGCTTTTCGCTGACTTTTATTCATATATTTCTTATGATGTTTATGATGGTATCCTCTACTTTAACTTCGTTTTGTGTGTAAAATTGTGGCTCTGTCTATAACTCCCTTCCTGTGTCGTTGTACCTTGGACCATCGTCTTTTGACATCCACACTCTTTCTGTCACCTCAGGTTGTGGTTTTACTTTATGCTGCCATGTCTGGTACGCTGTCGCAGACCTCATAGTTTCAAAAAGAAGCAACTGTTTGGGCGCAGAAGACACAATACTTGCAGCAAAGGTGGGTCATGCAGATTTAAGGTGGGCTAATTCTTACGGAGGGGGGAAACCGTTTTGTGCGTGTGGCCTTGAGTGAATGCCTCCAGGAAGTGGATTTATCCAAACTGAATGGATTTGCGGGTCACTGTAGTAATCTAATGTGGACTACAATCATGGCTGCTACTGTCAGACACCAGAATATGGCGGCTGTTAGAGGTGTAGTTCAGTGGAGGATGCTGGGAAATGGCACTTGTTGGAGACTTTGCCTCCAGCCCTGTCTACCTGTATGCTGTGAATAAGGAGAGGAATAAGGACTAATATGTGCAGAGAGCATAAAACATACTTTTACTAAATATGGGAATAAAATGTATTTTTTTTTATAATATATCTATAAATATGCATCACAGGCATGACAGGCATACACGCCTGTCACAGTGTATGCATCCTCATGTATAAACAGATGTACACGTACATATGCATATCATACAACATTTGAAAGTGGATCGGAAATAATCACATAATATACAACACATTAAGCTCTAGCAACTTGCAGAGGGCATTGTGAATGAGATTTCTGTCGTGCCTCGGTGCTCAGATTTACATTCAGCTGGCGGTTTGGGATCAAACCGCTAACGTTACCCTCAAGGCCGTTGCAGAACTCTATATCGGCCACGGCATTTTACACAACCTCGACACTTCTTTGGGTTATTTGCTGCGGGAGGGTGGCAACACAAACACCCGATGCACAGTGGCTGAGGGACTGCTCGTGAAAACAAACACACACGCACGGGGCACATGTTTTAACTCCCGCTGCACCCATCTTATCCGATGAATGGGGAGACCCAAGATACAAAAAAAGAATAAAAATAAGACAAGAAAATTTAACAAACAACGAAATAAAAACAAACCAATCAAACAGTAAAATAATGGTGACAGTACAGGAGTGGGTGGGCAGAGAAGTGCATGATGGGATTGTCTTCACTTTAGGTCTAGGACATCTTCTTCGAAGGACGTGGTGAGGGCAAAGGCGCTAGCGAGAGGCGGGCTCTCCGCCCGCAGCACCACCTTCTCCGGCTCGGCCTCCGAACTGGATGAACAGTGAAGCTGGAGGTCCAGCTCTGCTTCAACAGACTCTGAGCCTAACCTGCTGTGCACAGAGAGATACGACTCAAGCTCAGAGAAACATCAGGCGGCTGTTAAGTGTGCAACATGGCTGCTGTTGGATCTGCTGCTGTCACCTGTCACTGTTTGTTGACGTCAGTGCTCGTGCTTTGGGCTCCTCCTCTGTGTTCTTTTTGCTCATCTTCCTCTGTTTGACGGATCCACTGTCTGGCTTCCCACTTGGCTCCTCTGTCAAGCCTTCGTTGGTATGAATTAACAGAAAATGTAAATGAGTTAAAGGGTTGGGGGGTTAGGGTTAGGGGGGTTAGGTTTAGGGTTACTAAGGGATACTTCAAAATTTGAGGAATAGGCTGATTAGCTTGCCAACTTCAACTTATATGTCTGCGACATAATACGTGAATGCATTCAAAAAACATCAAAACTGTTATTTCTTAACACTCTGTTGATAATTTCATTTCATGTTTGGATGTTTTTAAATCAGAAGTACAGATAAATGTGTTTTTACCGAGCAGCTCCTTCCGTGTACGGCTGGCTATCTCTTTAATCTCCATGCGGGACAGGGAAAGCGAGTGCGTGGCGGAAATGAGGGGAGTCGGGGGTACCATGGCGGGCGTTGGCGTCGTCAGCACCTTGTTGACCAGAGGGGACTTGAGGGGCCTTTCGATGCTGCGGCCGACCAAGTTACACAAAGGGATCTTGAACATGTGCTTACACGCCGCTTCACCTGGGAGGAAGAAACGGATGGAAACAGGAGAGCGGCGGGTAAAATCAGAAAGGAGGAAGGAGGCAGGTGAAAAGAGAAGATATGGAACAAGGAGATTACCAAAGCAAAGATAGGAAAGAATGTCGGAAAAGAGACACATATAAAGGCAGAGGAAATGTGTGGCAGTTAATGGGACATGTTTGAAACTCCTGGTCTGATGCATTACAGTGTTTCTGCATGTTTTAGCTTATAGCTACAAGAATGCATACGTATTGAAAGCATGCTGTTTTCACGCAGCCACGAAAAACTGTGTAATTATCAGTGCTTTTTTTAAAATCAAAACTACATGACTGTTGCATGGCAATACTGCTGTGACTTTTTCCTGAGATAGAGAAATAGCTTGATGTTTTGGGAAACATTTTTATTTCACGTCTTACCCAGAGCTGGGTGAGAAGATAGACACCACTCTCATGTCTGTCTGGTCAACAGGTGGCTAGCTTAGCTTAGCATGAATACAGGTAGCATAAGGAAACAGCTTGCCTGGCTCTGTCCAGAGGCTAAAATATTGCAAAAATCTACCCACTAGCACCTCTAAAGCTCAGTAAATAACACGTTTTATGTCTATTTTTTAAACAAAAAAACAAAGCGTGAAAATGTTTTGGCTAGCTGTTTCCGGGCTCCAACTTGGTGCCGTCTTGGTACTGTCCCCCCTGCTTCTCTATGCTACGCTAAACTAACCGCCTCCTGCTTTCTTAAATATCTTCATATATTCTGGAGAGACATGAGAGAAGTATCGATCTCCTCTGTAATCTCTGGCAAAGAACGCGAATGAGCATATTTCCCGAGATGTCAAACTCTTCCTTTGGGAGAGTCTCGGTGGCGCATTCAAGGACCCTTTACGAATATTTGGCGTTCTGAATCATTGTTCTCTTGTTTTGTGTTGTAAGAAAACACATGCAGCAATCAAACATATCATACGTGTTGTTAAAATAAAATGTTTTCATTTTATGTATTTAAAAGAGTCATTGAACGCACCAGTAGAGACAGTTATTACAGTCATAATAGACGACTGCAACGGCATTTTCTGAAAAAGCTTTATCAAATGTAAAGGTTAAACGGCAAAGGGCTCATTGTGATGGATAACTAACCTCAAGTAAGTTTCGAGCAAGTGAAAATTGGAAAATTGATGCTAATGGTTGCCTTCAATGTGGAATCTACCACTGTAAGGTTGAGTATCTGTGATTCCTTGATAATGAACTAAAATATGCAAGATGACCTTCACTTCTTACTTTATATGAACCCAAAGTTCCTCTCTAACTAACAACCTGACCTCTGGAGGTTGATAAACTGATACAATAGAACCAAACCTCGATTCTCAAACGAAGACATTTTGATCCTTAAAATGAATCATCCTTCCTACAGAGTGCTCATGTCATAAAAACTGCTCAGTTGTAACCAGTCATAGGAGACCATCTATTATTCAGCAGAGACCATAAACACTTGAAGTCTGTTTGGGCCACGTTAACTGACTGTTTGGAGTTTTTCAGATGGCACAATCCGCCCGCAAAGCTGCAGCGTGCCAAACGTGTAGTGCCCAGATTAAGCCATCAGGGTGCAGCATTGCAGTTCAGCAGACCTCGCTCTGCCCCGTCGAGACAAGCTGCTGGTAACATGTATGAGACTGAATTAATGTGATGATGGCTACGGCGCACAAAGGGGACCGTCTCATCCAAATGTCAGCGGTTGAGAGGTGAGTAAAGAGCCACGGAGAAAAATAGAGGGTCACTGCTGATGTTTGACAGGTACACCCTGTTAGTGTTGTTACAGATCCTCCTCTGTACCTGCGCTGTCACACAGCAACAACAACAAAAATGGAAGTAAACCAAAATGCAGGAAAAGCATGCAGTTATTTGGAATATATAGCTGCAGATATCAATATATTCCACATGCGTTTCTGGACCAGGGGAAGTGTCACACTCCGTCGCACTGGCAAATGAGTTAAATCTAAATATTAAGGTTTCGAGCACTCATTGAGGTCCAATTCTCCAGAGCTGCTTTGCTGCAGGTCTTTGGCCGTGTGTTTAAGCCAGTGGAGGGAGGTGGCGGTGGCGGCGGCGGCGGCCAGCAGCCACATCAGTAACAGCATCTTGTTCACATTACTGATGCGATTACATCAGATGAAACCCTCCCCGAGGAGCAGATACGGCAGGCGCACAGGCAGTTAGAGGATGGGATTTTTGTCAGCGCCCCTTCCACCTTTCTCCCCCTCTTCCTCAGCCCCACTGCTTTAGGCTGCTGTACACCGTTTCCCCCCACCCTCACCCTCAGATTGTTTGGACTACCACTTTGGATCGAAGGGAGGGCTGACAAAAGTCTCCATGGTGACAGTGCAATCTGTAAATCATGCTGCGGCAGAAGGGTCTTCTCCTTCCCTCTTTCCCTTTTTCTCCCTCCTTTTCTCCCAACCTCCTGCTTGTACACAACCCCTCCCGTTTTCTCCCTCATGCATACCTTCCCTGCGTCTCCTCCACTCCTTCCCCCGTAATTTAAAAGACCCTCCGCCGTGATCGACGTTATCTCAACTCGCCTCACTTTTTTTTTTTTTACTTTGCACCCTCTCACCTCGCCCCCCCTCCCCTCACTCTCTCCTTACACTAATGCTTTAATTAGTTGAGACAGAAAGGGGGAGGGGATGGCGAAGACATAATGTTCACTTAACATTCAATCAACGTTCAAGTCAACATGCCGCCTCGGCGCTGAAAAAGGGTGATACACTCTGGGAGCATGTGCATGTTAGTGGAGCGGCATTATGAGCGATTTTTTTTTCATGAACTGAGGACGAGTTGTGGGAGAGTCCTGCAGTACCTTCGGCATCCTTAGACATGTACAGGGAAAGCTTGGTACCATAGGGGATCCGTATAGAATCTGAACCAGGGATGAAGAAGAGGGTTACACAAACTGAACACACAAAGTCACATACATTTAGGCACACACAGTAGGTGCAGAATCATATGCATAACCAGCTAAAAACAGGAAAGAAAATGAAAATCCCTCGGAGAGAAATGATTACCCGAACCAGCCTAAAAGCATAAAGCCCCGACCTCGGCTAATTGCAGCGGTGACAGCCAAACCTTCCTGCCTGTTAGCCTTAATGGGACCTGTAAATACCTGCTGCCATCAGGAAAACACAGAAAGTCTGCCTTGATGCCGCACACAACAAGGACATTTGAATAATTGTTTTCCTCAACCCTTATCCTTCACAATTACACGGATTCATCTGAGGAGGACTTTGTGTCCCTTTTAGTGGCTACAAAGTCTAATGAAAGAGCAAGAAGCTGACATTGATCCATCAGTGTGCCGCTTGCGCTGAATGACAAACCTGTATAACATTAACAACAGCTGTGGATCACCAATTTGTCCCATTTTGCGGACAGCTGTATCAATCTGGAAGAGGTCAGTTGGCTCCGAATGGTCAAATACTCGATGAAAGACGGTGGAGGGAGGGAAAGTGGGCTGGAGGTTGGGAGGGAGGGGCTCCTATTGATCCTCAATCATCTTTGAAAGCATTCTCTGCCTCCTCGGACGCATATTGTGTCCCTTCAATAGCGGTGGTGGCGGGAGGTCTGTGGGTGATTAGTCTGTTCCTCTTTTTGTGATTTGTAAGAACTTGATCGATGCTTTTCTTGGCTTAATCTCTATTTCTAAGATGTCTCTGTCAACTATGTCTCCATTTGGAGCCATCACCCCTACATTTTCGGTCTGTTATGTCACCTACTACTGTGTGGTGATTTGGGTTACCCTGCAGTTTACACCGTGACGTAATCATGACGTCCTTATAGGCTCTATATGGGTTGAATTTTTTTGAAATCGGTGTGTTCAAGGAGGCTCCAAAATCAGAGAGATGGCTGCCTGACAGCAGTCCTTTAAAAAATAAGAAGTAAAGCGATATTCTATAATCAACAATAATTTAATGAATATACTGTGCCATAAAGCTCCACTCTTCTCCTAAAACTAATAAAAACACACTGCGTTGTTCGAAATGTTTATTACAAGGTGTTGTTTTGTTTGTTCACCTCTCTGCTGCTATAAATGTTCACAAAAGCACAAAATTTGTATTAATCCGCCAGTGAAAATAGTCCCCGAAAAATGCTCTATTTATTCCTGTTGGAGAAATTGCCAAAATCTGTCACAAATTACTGAACCACTTTGACAAATCAAAGTATGTCTTTGAGATTTGTGTCTTTAGTACCAACCACTGAATTTGAGGCCGAGTAGAAAAGTTGTAATGCACTGAGAGAAGGAGTACCACATTCATGTTTTGGACCTGGATTGATGACTATAATAAACATGTAGAACAACACCAACTTTAAAATCATTTAAATGTGCAGAACAATGTTCTATGTTCATGTTCTGGCTTGATTGACCTCTAAGTTAGATATTCCGATGACATTACTCACCAAAGCTACTGCATAAACTCAGAGGGTCTTTGAACGCACCAGCAGGAAAGTAGTGACAGTGACGATAAACAAATGAATTCTTCACTGTCATAAATTCCTTACGTTTTATTTATCCACTTCATTTGTCTCCCAGGATGTTTTTTCTTTCTTCACTAAATTCCAACTTTGATTTCTACTTTTTCAGAGATGAATATTTAATGTTATATAGAAATACTTAACTATAAATAAGTATAAATTATACATATTATTATTCAAATTAAATAAACATGCTTATTTATTTAATACTTCAAAACCCCAGAGATTCAAAACCACGGTTTTTGGCTTAAAAATGTACCCAAATAAATTGGAGCAAATGGCTACCTGGCTGGAGATTAATCAGATATCTTTTCAGCTAGCGTGTCAAGTTTAAAACATGATTTGGAGGTGATTAGCTTAAGTCTTTCTAAAGAATCAGTGTTAGTATTAGTATCAGTATATTAGTTAAAGCAGGAAGAAAAGATGCTTTGGAAAGGTGACTTTCTGAACATTTGTATCCCATAGTTTCTCATAACTGTCACAAGACTAAATTATGTGAGAAAGGATGAGGTGCTATTGACAGGAGAGATTAATGCAATTAAATCTCACATTATTGTGAGAGAGAATGAACTCTTGAGGCTGCGGCTTCAATAAATCGTTCCTGCACGTTTATGTAAATGGTTCCGGGAGCTCTGGGCGAACACAGCAGCATCCAAAGTCAAACAGGTCTGCAGGCAACATTGACATTTGAAAACCTTTCATAACGAAGCACTAATACCAACATCCTGTGGTGCTTTCGCTGTGCGGGGCTTACCATCACCGAGCGGCGAGGGGAACACGGGCATCTCGTAGCCGGTGGGCGTCTGCGGGGAACTCTGGGAACTGGTGTCTCTCGAACTGCAGTTGGAGGCTGAGCTCACCGGAGCCGACGAAACAAAGTAGATGTCCGACTGTTGGTGGAAAATAGAAAGACATGAAAAGGAAATGAGATCACTACAGAGACACCGGTAACATATAACAACATCGGGAAATATTAAGAGGGAAAAAGCGATGAGGAGGATGGATGAAACATGGAAGGAAAACAAAAAACAAAGAGATGGAATGAGGTTGAGAATCATTTCTTTCTTTTTTTTTTCTCCAGGTACACTGTGGTCTGTTTGAAGTTATCTATGAGAACATGAGTGTAGTATTGCTTTGTAGCCATGCAGATTGCCAGCCATATTTCCCACCAGGGTAATAAAGATTGATTGAAATGAGAGAGCTGAGACAGCTACTTCTATAACGCAGAGTGAGCCCTGCACACCCTCAAAAGCTGAAAGGCTTCCTGCTGTAGTGAAACCAAGTGTGTGGTAGGTGCAGACAAAATGCATTTCTACTGACTACCTAAGTTTTACCTTTACCTTACATAGTTATGGATGTAAAACAGAAATAAAGTAAATTGTTTTTAAAATGGTAGTGTCCATTGTTGATAAAAACATGTACATGATACTGCGTTGGCCATCAATCATACTGACCCGTGAAGCGGCCAACTGTAGCTCTGGGACCACCGCTGTGTACACAAGGTTCCCATTGACCACCAGTCTGATCTCAATGGAGTCCGTTGTGAATGCCAGGATGTAGGGAAACGCACAAACTGCAGAGACAACATGAGCAAATGATCAACAGGGAACATAAAGGAAACAACAACCCCCCCATGAAAATGTCACCATGTTTCTCTCGCTAGCAAGAAATCAAAATGTTTTAAAATGTGCTCAATGCTCAACCACCACCATACGAGACGAAGACTTTCACCCAGAATGGCATTTTGAAATGCCATCATTAACTGCTTAAACATGCAGAGAAATGAGAATCGGCCCGCGCATCTCTCCTCGCAACTCTAGACTCTTCCCCTCACCTCCGTTTGATGTGAAATGTACAACACGGTGAGAGTGAACTGCAGCACAACACGGAGGACGGGCTCGACAGGTGAAAGAAAGGTCGAGTGAAAATACAGAGCGATAATTCTCTACAATTTTTGGTACATTTGTCACATTTCAAAAACTTAAATCTGCTTTAACTGTTTTTTTTATGGCCACTTTGGGGGCAGCGCAGCAAGCTTTCAAAACAACACTGACTCATTGTCACCTTATAATAGCAACGTAGTGAACTTGTTATCAGACATGCTTGACATCATGTGGAGAGTTCTGTTCACTTTCCCTTTTAGCTCTCCTTGGTGTTTGTAAGGTTCATTTTTTTCCATTAACAGTTTTTATTGAGTGTATTTTGAAAACAATTACATCTTTAAATCATGGACCTCATATCCCTTTCATATATTTTTTCAAATAAACAAACTGTTATGCGAGCATCAATATATTATGGGTCGAAGCAGCCACAGCAACAACAACAGTGAACAACAGGAAGGAGATGAAGAGTGACAGAAATCTTCCAGACTCCTGTCTCAAATATAAAAATGTTGTCAGTCTTGGAGTAAAAAAACTTTACGAAATGCTGTCCATGACAAATTCTTAATTATTTGGGCCTTCTTGTAAATTCAGCAAATGTGAGACACAAATTATATATTTTTTTTCTTGAGCGAAAAAGACAATCTTGGTTTTATCTCGATGATGAACGTGTTTATTTGCAGACAGGGAAGTGAGATCTGATCGCAAGCATGTCGTGACACGTTAGTGCCAGGTGAGAACGGATAGAGACCTGTCCACTTGTGACCGGATCAAAGACTCGTGTTAATGCCAGGTTTTTATGGTCTTACTGTTTATAATAATGCAGTGTTCATAACACAGATCTTACTGTTTGCCCTTGTTAACAGAGACTCCAGTCTGTTTCTCTCCCTCTCCCTCACTTCCCCCTCTGTGAAAAACACTTCATTTCTGATCAACTGATGTCTTTTATAGTGCATCATTATAAGGGGTGCTGCAGCCCTCTAAGCACCCCAATTTCCTGCCTGTGTCGGTGGCCGAGGAGACCAGAATAAAGACAACACAGAGCCGACGCATTCATCAATTTTCTTAAGACGACAATGGTAGGGAAATTATTTAGTCCATTATTTACACACTAAAGGTTATACAATAAAATAGCAGGATTCAGTGGCAATAAAGAATTAGCGTATCCATTTCACCCAATATGAATCTGCTTGCTTGCAGCTTTAAAGAAAAAGGTCAATTTCTCCATTACATAAATATCTTTCAGAATTCCAATAAAGTCTTGAAACAAAAGGCTGTAACTTTTCTATAGTTTATTTTCTTGACAAATAATCATGTCTTACTAAAGTCATGTTTGCAGGTAATTGGCCAAGGTATGGAACATCGAAGTAGGCTCATTGTTAATATAAAAGTATTGATTGGAGCAGCTTAACAGTTGCTTTGAAACTGAGGCTCTTCAATATGTTTCGGTTCATTTGTTTTATTACTCAGCACATTTTGTTATTGCTTGTTCAAGTGTGTGTGTGTGTGTGTGTGTGTGTGTTTGTGTGTGTGTGTGTGTGCGCAGAGAGGGGGGTACATTATAGGATGCACGGCAACCGAGAACAGCAGCATGTTTTGTTATCAACAGGGTCGGGGTTACAGCTTTAGTCCCAATTGTGTTTACTTTTCATCGCCTCCTGCATTAATAAAAACATCACACACAAACACAAACACACACAAATAATCACAAGGGCCAATTGGATGCTTGAGGCCACACACAGTGTTTCCATGGTGACGGCAAGCTCCGGCCGGGCCAGCAGCATGGGCAGGGCGGGGCCTGGAACGTTGTTGCCGTGGTTACCTACCAATGGCGTTGGGCATCTGGTTCCAGCTGAAGTGGAAGTCGGAGGTGTTGGACTGGATCATCGGTGTGGAGCCGTTAAACGGACAAACTTTCTTATAGTAACAAATATCTGGAAGAGGAAACAGTTTCAACTTTCAAAATAAGATATTTACTTTCTTTTTTTTTTTTTGCAGTTTTTGACTAAGAACAGCAATTTATTTTTATAACATCTGAGTTTAAAGGAGACTCACAGTTGTAACACAGCAGCAGACCTGCCTCGCCGTCTTCATACACATCAATGGCTGCTACAAAATTTACCTGCAGGCACAGACGAGTCACTTCAGGGGAATCACCTCAACAAGATCCAAAGGTCACATAGAGAACAGGTTTTTAACAAATAATGCCATGTCACATACCCTCAAGGCTCTGGGTAACCATCCAGTCAATATAAAAGATAGAAGTCTACTACAGTTTCTTGCTTATTTTGGTTACGTTTTCAAAGGATTTCTGTCCTGCTCAACTTTGACGTACAACACATGAAAAGCTAATAAAAAAAAGAAAGAAAGAAAGAAAGAAAGATAGAAAGAAAGAAAAGCACCAGGGTTCACATGTGTGTAAATCTGTGTGTACACGTGCTCCTCACCCTGTTGGCGTCTACATGATGTAGCCGGTAGGCATCTCCGGTGCTCTCATTGATCAGGTCAAACTGGTGTTTGTAGGCCACACAGATCATATTGTCATTTTCCCCCGTTGGCCCGTCCACCAGCGCCATCACCACCGGCGGGTCACAGAGACAGATCTCCTAATGGGTGAATGGCACATGATGACCTCAGTGCTCTGACACACAGTCTAGTTGAATTACTTTAATCGACTCATAAGCTCATTAACTAATGTAGACAGGACATTCATAGCTTAAGTTATGGTAATAAAAAATATCTTTTTTTTCAGATTGTGTATCCTGTCTTTGTGTTCAGATTTGTTGTCGAAGTTGTGCATTTTTTTAATCAAAGTTGAGGGAATTAAAACAACCTTAAACGCCTCAATGAGCATTATGAAAGTTGAAACTGTTGACTGTAGGCGGGCCAAATACATGAACTAATGTCCTGTTATTCTTAGCACCTGCATGCACCTGTCTCTGCCACCTCACGCAGTACCTTTGCCTCACGTCTCTCCCTTCCTGCCCTGCAACTCTCTGATTTATAAACATGTGGAGAGAAAGATTTGTAATATCTTCTTTTTATGAGAAACCAAATCTACAAAATGTATGAACATTATATTCTACTGTTCATTCATGAATTCACTTTTCTGCCCACTAACTAATGTTTTATCAGCTCATGTGTTGAGTATATCGTACCCGTATGTATTGAAACTCCTCAACTGGTGAGTCTGTCCCCGAGGCGATGGCGCTGAAGCCTTCGAAACGTGGATGTTTCCTGGTGATGAGGAGGAGTTTGTTCCTGATGGCTGCTACTATCCTCAGCTCTGAGCCGTGGTGGGTGTTGATGGAGTACAAATGACAGCCTGGGACAAAGAGGAAGAGGGGGAGGGGTGGTGTTGGTGGTGGTAGGGGCAGAGATAGAGAGTACATTGGACATGTGTTGTGCTGTAGGTGTTGTTCCCTGGCATCATCCCACAGATCAATGCATTCATCACAGACAGCTGGCATGAAACCAGCTGCGGGTCAAATGTTGTGTGTTTGCGCTGCAAAAAAGGGCACTCGTAAAGGTCACAATATGCCGCTTTAGGCTGAAAAAGAGAAGTAACATTTAATCTTGTCAAGCGTCATATGCACTGCACTGTTAAACATGTCCACCAGCTCTTGATTTGACTGACTGACATGTTCATCTTTCTGCTCTGAAAATCGGATGGTGCGGTGGACATTATCACATTTTTCTTTGACTAGAATCTATTTGTCTTTATCAGCTGTTTTCTGAGAGGGAAGCTGGAAGTGTAAACTTGTGTATGTGTGAAGCAACACAACAATCACTTGTAAAGCCATATGAATGATGAAT
This sequence comes from Diplodus puntazzo, assembly GCA_963678695.2. Lineage (NCBI taxonomy): Eukaryota > Metazoa > Chordata > Actinopteri > Spariformes > Sparidae > Diplodus > Diplodus puntazzo. The sequence goes on along the minus strand of OZ023173.1, from coordinate 19,874,687 downwards.
CAGCTTTTGCTTGCTGTATGCATGTTGGGTGGAAAGTTCCTCCGTCCACACTGACCAATGTGATATCATTTCTGAGCAAGCTTCCAGTGGATCCAAATCTTTAGCAAAAATATGTTCTAAAGCTTTTTTCCTGAAATTAAAGGGACTCTGTGGCTCATCTATGTTGTGCTGGGAAGCCTGTTGTTAGTTTATTTAAGTGTTTCTCAGCTAACGTTTGCTACTGTTGCTCTACAGTGAGTTAAACAAATCATCCACAGGCTTGTGGAGACGACCGAGCGAGACGGGAAGGTCTTGTTTTTCACATCATGTTACAATCTGCCCACATATGGCCAATAAAAAAATGATTAATGCGCATAAATTGCTAGAAATTGTTACATGGAGCCCCCTTTTTTCTTTCAGCGTGACTTCAAATAATGAGAATAACAAAATATTAACTAAACTGCAACATGTAGACTCAACCTGTTCAGTGCCAGGGACAGGTTGTGATAACTAAAGAGGGAACATTTGTAATAAATCAGAAGTATACAGGGGAAAAGTGGCCCTCGTGACGAAACAGGGAGAGGGCAACGAAAATGGGAGGGTTGGCAAGTGTGTGGCCAGGGCGAACAGGAGGAGTGCTTACATCAAGCAAAACCTGTTTAAATGTACAAATGGGATAGAAATAGAAAATGAGCTGAATCGATGCTTGTTGTGGGGATTAATTTATCGACTCCTCGCGTTGCACCTTTAGTTTTCTCCAGTTTGTTCTCCCGGCTGTCACACTTGCCCCTGACGAGCTGCTTCTCCTCCAGGCCTCTCTTGAGCGTGCTGAGTCTGAACACATAGAGCCGAGCGTCCTTCCCTGGAAACAAAAAAAGACAAAAGCCGCTTCTGTTTTGAGCACGAAGGTTACTTTTAATTTGCCATTTCCCTTTTAGCATCCTCCCACGGCCAGACAATGGTGTTGTACCGCGGAAGGATTACTAGAAGGCTTCTTCAGGCTCCTGCTCTCTCCGAGGCTTTATCAAAGCCCACACACAGTCGTGACAAATGTTTGCGCTGCCATTGCATAATCACTATCAAAACCCAGTCAACCCTGTTTGTCAATATTAGGGTTAGCTAATCATCTGCAGAGTAATTAATTACATGCTCATCTGGTTGAAGCAAACATGAGACGAACCCTACAGCTGTTTGTTGGCACACAGACACTTCTTGTGTATACTATTTGCGCTTCATTTTTTATCTGTGGCTGTCTGCATATCTGTCAGTTAGAGCCCACTTCACTCTCACAGCCTATCCAGTCCTGCAGGATAAACAGACACACACACACACAAGCTCGACAGGGATTGGTTCTCTATAGGTCAGCTTCCTTAGATCACAGCGAGCGATCAATGTGTTCACCGGGCCAATGGATGTGGGAAAGGGTAAGTATGTACTCAAACAGCACAGAGGGAGATGACAGAGGTGAAATAAGAGAGACGAAAGAGAATAATGAGAGGGAAGATGTTAATACTGTTCTGCGGCTGCAAAAAAAAAGAAGAAAAAAGGAATGCACGAGGAGGGGATGAGTGTTAACTTCCATCGTCTTCATCTTCTGGTCTGAGCCTACCTTTGTCAGCGCGGGTGATAAGCAGGTCCTGAGGCTCGAGAACATGCATCTGCTTCACCACCATGGTTTTGTCAAACACCTGCACCGGAGGCAGAACCTGCGTCTCTGAAACACAACACAAACATAAACACGTGGGTGCAATCTGAAAAATATGTTGTCTATGGTTGCACTGCCTCACGCGGGGCACCATTATATTGTTAATTGTGACTAGTGTGATGCAGTGCACAACATTTATATATAAATATTATATACAAATATATAAAGAAAATCCTTTGAGCAAGGCCAATCGGACTGCATGGCACTCACCAGCGTTGGGCAAAGCTGGATCAGGGCCTGAAACGTGCACAAACATCATCATCACAATCATGTTTAGCTGACGGCATTCTGCTGAGCGCAAGTATTGAACGGATATGGATGGGTGGCTTTATTTTAGAGGACATAGGGAGGTATTGATCAGGAGTGACCTCACCATCCAGCAGCATGACTCCCGCTGTGTCTGTGGCAGCCAGCAGAGACTGACCCCAGGAGTCAGCGCACACAATCTCGTAGGGGAATGTGCTGCAGAACGACTGGGACTCCCATGGCTGCAGGATACATGCACATGCAAGCATATAGACATGTAGAGACACAGTAAATTAACTGCAGAAGGTTCTGTGCATGATGAGATTTAAAATCTCAGTTTGTGTCATGTGTTTATGTAAAAAAAAATATATCAGGTATCAGATGTCAGGCTCTACATGACTCAATGAAAAAAAGTGGATCGTTCTTTGGAAATAATTCACATGCTTTAAAAAAATACAACATTAAATGGCTTGTTAAGTTGACAGTGTTATGAAATGTCTCGAAGACACGCACTCACCTCTTTTCTGCAGAGGCCCGTGGTAACAAGGCTAGTCGGGGCATCTCCTCTCACGATGGTCTTCAGCTTCAGAGCCTAAAGATGAAATGGCATCAAAGATATGACACACAACAGAGACATCTGTCAGTTCTGTGGCTGGCAGTGCTGGATGCAGATATATATACTCAGATCATTTATTCAAATAAAAGCACCAATAAATCAGTGTATAAATACTCCAGTACAAGAAAAAGCTGACAGAAAATACATAAATGTTATCAGCATAATCTACTTAATGTATATATAACATTATGAGAGTGTTAATACTGATGCAGCATTTTACTATCGCAGCTGCTGTAGGTGGAGATAGTGTTGCTGTTAGCATTGTGCTCACAGTAGTCATGTCCAGGTAGACAACTGGCAGCTGGTTAATATTTCAGATATATTAAATCTGCAAACTTTATTATTTCTATTGTCATTCTCAGATGCAACTGTAACTTTTATATACTTATACTTGAAAAAAGATATATAATAAAACAAGGTAGTCCAAGCTTTCTGGAGCTTCTGCTGTGTTTATTATACCAGCAGCTCTGATATCTACACAACAACTGCTTGTTTTGGGTTAACTTCTTCAGTCTACTGCCCAAAGTATGGTATGAAAGCATCATACATACAATTTGGATTGTGTAAATATTCACACATTTTGAAATAATGTCAAGAAAAAGACAATTAGTAAGTTAGTGGGTGAAGCAGGGATTTTTCTACGCAGAGGCTGTTGAAAATAAACACTGTGATTGCCTTTATGTTAGTCTGGTGGTTGGCCACTGAGGGTTCGGTCCCCCTCCAGTGGGTCACACGATACATTTGTGGGCTTGTGAGATTTTAAATATGTCAGGAAAGAAGGACAATTTCTGCTACACAACATATTTATATTTATTTAACAACCTTTTCTCTAATCCAATTTGGGTGTTGAACAGTCATTTAAGGTGAGGGGGAAATGACTCTTTGGTGAAACTGCCCACAACTCACACACATCTATAGACACAGCTTTTCTTTGATTGTGCAACAGGCTAAAAATATTAGGAGTGAACAGAGCTGTATTGTATTTTAAAACGCAATGCATCTGTTGTGCTTCTCACATGTCTTTTAGAGAGCAAGATCTTTATCTGCAAAGTAACAGTAGCTGTCAGATCAATGAAGTAGTCATATAAAGTGGCATAAAATGGAAATACTGTTTTTAAGTACAATGGCTTGATGGCATGTTCAGCATGTACTTGATTTGAAAATTTCCGGAAGACACATATAAATCTGACCCAAGCACAGGATAAAGAAGCATGTACTACATATGAATCATGCATGAATGTGTTACAAGAAGGACAGAACATCTCTCAGCTTGATAAACTAAGCTCTCTGTATTCCATCCCTAATATCCAGCCACCCTCCAATTGTTTACTGGCTTATTTAGCTGCTGTTAAAATGTGGCGACAGCTTACGTAGGTGGAGAGAATCCACACAAGCGCTGGTAACATCAAAAAAAGTGTCATAATACATTGAATAAAAGGTGTAATTGCTTCAAATTTCAAGTAGAAAATGGGAATGCTCAAGCAGCAACCATCTGATCAGATAGAATATTTCCGATCCAAGCTGCGCAGTCGGACGTTTTCATTTACATATCTGCATAAACAGGCAATCTGGAGAAAATTACATCAATACCAAGCAACAGAAGAATGGCTTGTCAGTTCAGTGTACTCCGATGTACATGAGAAATACATATTCTGTCCTATCAGGCATCCATGATCGTGTTTAATGTGTGTCACACAATGAGTGAACATACCGAGAGTCAGTTAAGTTGAGGACAAATGCCTCGTCTCTACAAAACTGGATAATCAACGGCTCGACGCATCTACCTTCCTTTGTTTTCACGCTTTACAGCACAACGCATCGATGCCTCGGCTTTGTGTTTACGAGCAGGGAGAGACAGAAACGAGACAAACGCGGCAAAGAACACAAAGAGTAACACGAGAGAGAACAAGGGTAGCAAAATAGAGATGATAAATAAAAAGTAAAAAAGAGAGGAAGAATGACAATACGCGTCAAATAAGTTTCAACAACCAAGAGGAGTGATGATGAAGGCACGGATGACTCTCTCAGGGTTATTAATAAAAAAGGAACATTTAGATTTCGTTTGAAACCTGGTTTGTGAGAGCAAAAAACAATTTATGATTCATTGCAGCTGTTTAATATTTGTCTGGCCTGCAAGATTTCATTCGCAGACACATTTCTCCCAGGGCTTTAAGACACAATCAGAGATATTTAGCTCGGGTAATAAAACAGGATCACGTGCAGGATATCACATCACAGTGAGCCGCACATTTGTCCAAAAGAAGCTCAAAAACAACCTGATACCAACCTGAAACCTCAAACACTTCTTACTCTGTGTTTTCAGGCTTTGTTCCTGTGTAATTATGATTACATCAGCACCCAGATCAGAGGTGTAATGACCATTACATCAGCCGGATAATGACTACTGGACTCAGCCGGCTCAGACACCTACTCTTATATCATCGCTCCACCCTTACCCTTCTGGAAACAAGTGTCCACCTCACTCAACTGTCTGTCAGCTCTTAAAGGACTTCAGTGTGGCACAAAGAGTCACAGCTTCCTCATAAATGATACAAGCCAGTTTTAAAAGACGCATGGAGTTCCTCCTACTGCAGTTTGGTTCATCGTTGTGTCAGAATAGAAGAAATGCACTGGTGCTGGAAGAGAAGTGTGTGCGAGGCTCACGATAATGTTTCTCAGCTTGGACAGGAAATCACATTGTGGATTAAGCTCAAAAGCTTAAGTGTTCTCCACAATGAGTTGATGAAGTCTGAAATGAATACTTGCAGACACTTCTCAGCGCTGACAAAGTTAATGCCTGCTGCCTTTTTTGGTGGCTAAAAAAATCCTTTAATCTATATTTTGATAAATTGTTAATACTGTCCTAAAAAGACAGCAGAATCCGCCAAGAATAGGATAGTAAAGCGAGGCTCTATATGTCGTAAGCAAATAAAACAATGTATCTATCCCAAAATATAAGTTTTAAATAGGGTTGCAATACAAAAGTTTACATATTTTTTTGTCATACTATTTTTATGAAAAACACAATTCCCAATTCAAACATATATTTGTTAGTGAAGACTGAAACAGTGTTTTCTTGCTGTAATCATTCCTTCTGTTCATACCAACCATGACGAGATTCTTCACAAATCAATTTGGGATCTTAGGGCCTCTGGAGAGAGGGACTATGTTGGACAAGCTCTTTCTTTTCATGAGTCTCCATCTACTTCAGCTGTTTAGGAGAATGCTCGAAGGCTGTTCTGCTGTGAAGCTCCAGAAATGTTTTGTGGACCATGAAAAATTCACCTGATATTCTGTCATCATGGAGGTGAGCAGATGATGACTGAATTTTCATTTTTGGGTGAATATAATAGCGACAAACCAGTTAAATGATACGGTCACGAAATACGTGGTATGTAGACGTGACGTGATTTCTTCCATCAAAAGATATTCATTTTAAAATTCAATATTGAATATATCATAGATTTTAGTTTAATTTTTTATTAATATTTGATAAACTTGGTGGTGCTGATATTATACTCATCGACACCTTAATTAACACCTGTGTTTGAGATGGGTGTGTGCATCTTGGTTTCACAGGTCTCTTTGTCTGGGTGTGTATCCTGGTTTCCTTGTATTTATGTGCTGAGCTCCTATTTGTGTGTGTGTGTGTGTGTGTGTGTGTGTGTGTGTGTGTGTGTGTGTGTGTGTGTGTGTGTATCACATCCTTACCTGCCCTATTCTGACAAATTCAGCCTGTCGCGCCTCTTCTTTCTTGCGTGCCGACTTTGGAGACTCAGGCAGCACATCACTGAAGGACCGCCGGTTTAACATGTTCTGGGGAGAAAAAGGAACCTAAACGTGGAACAGCAACACACACACATGCACACACACAGAGGGAAAAAGAAAGCAGAAGGGGGTCTTAGAAACTGACCCTGGCAGGGGGTGAGAACAGCAGCAGTGAAAACTAAGTCGTGTTAGGAGCAACAGTGAAAGGAGGGGTGGCAAAAAAAAACAAGAGAAATAAGAACAAAAGTGATGTGAGGAGAGAGAGCCCTGCTGAGAAAGTCAGCATTGCAGTAGTATCCAGTCGGTGTGGTGCAGTATGCAGAGGCAGACCGAGGGCTGCAGTGGAAACAGCAGAGCAGCATTGGCTACATGACTGAAGTGACAAGGACGAGACAACTTGGACAGCCAAAGAATACACAAGGATAGGACTCTGCACAGCTGTAGACTGGTGGTCAGCCGTACCTTGTGCAGGTCAGGCATGAGGTCTTGGTAGAGCGAGCGGATCAACATGTCGAGGGTCCGCTGACGCTTCTGGGCAAACGTTGGCGTCTCCAGTGTGGCTTTCTCTCCATTGATTACTGCAGGACATGAAGTCGAAATCACATTAGAAAAAACTGGAAAATGATGATGATGCAACTTTATTTGTCCATGCATTGTTTTTTTTCTTACATTTGACTAATAAAAAGTCCCTGAATTCTTGGTGATCAGTAAATACAGGCGGAGATGGGAGAGGGGGTCCAAACAGTGGAACGCTCTCCTCTGAAAATATCTTCAACCTGTGACAAAGAGCAGATATATGACGTCGCTCTTACACTTAGAATGGATGACATCAGCAGGTGGCCAATTCTTACATATTGCACCTTAAGGGGCACATATAAAGACTCCATAAAAAACAATCAGGAGGTGTTAGTATAAGGAATTCAAATACATTTTTTTAGGTTGAGAAAGTCAAAGGCTGGATTGGAACAACGTGAACTAGACATTTAGTCAAGACACTCACCTGTAACTGTCATTCTGGCTATTATACCTAACTAATGCAAAAATATCTGGAAGGTGAGTAAAGGAAACACTGATTATACAGGATCACAAAAGTGTTGCAGGACTGATGTGATATCTGTCCAACAGCCGTACGTCCTCGTCCTGATTACCACTTCATTCCTCTGGCAGTCGTCATCGATGTAAAGGATACGGGTGAAGTGTGATCGGATCATAGACGGTTTGAAGGACGACGATGCGTCATCCCCTTCCTGGAATACTATGGTAACAATGTCGTTTCCAATGTGCCTCTTTCTCTCCACCTGGAGGTGAGAAAAAGACCAAAGAGACACAAGATGAGGAAAAAACTGGAAATTTTCATTTTAGTGGCCTGGGATTCATGTGTGCAGAGACGTGTCTTTAAATCTGGATTCACTGATTTTTAAGGTCACTTTGGTGACAACAAAAGTGTAAACACAACACTGAAGCATTAAAAAGTTTCTAAAATGAACAAGTAAGCAAATAATTGCCTATATTTAGATCCAGAAGACACATTAATAATATGGTAAGTGTACTCACTTGATACTTAATTGACTGTTAACAAACACATGCTTTTTAAACTACTTATTGAGAAAAACTCAAAACTGGCATTCATTTGGAGTGTGTTTAGATGATAAATCTAAGTATAGTATTCAGAGTGATATGAGCTGTGAGCTTTAAAAACCAAAAAAATTGGCTGAAAGATGCTAAATCACTCCGTAGAGCTGAGAGGACAATTGACTGGTTCAGCATTATAGGCAACACATTTCATAAAACATGAAGTCATTTTATTTACTGTTAACATAAAAGTATTGATTACAGCAGCTCTAAAGTTAATTAGTCTGCGTCACTCTGTTGATGAGATACTGAGTGAGGCTGCAGTGTGAGGTCGAGGGTGTGACTCAACACAACAAACACTCTACACACTTTCTGAAGCCATGATAATTTCCTCTTTTATCGAAAAAACTTCAGAGGCAGCAACATCAAGAACATCTACTGCACTAACTCCTGACAACTCCTGATAACAATAACCATCAAGAAGGGAGGTAAAAATACTTACATGCAAAGGTCATAATTTTGTCCATGTAGGTATTTCTTTTTAACATTTCCTCAATGGATGAATCCTTCAGTGTTTAATGAACAAATGATATCTCTTCTAGTGCCTCTATCCAATCATACTCTACAATTACAGTATACAGAATAAACACAAGAAATACCAATATCTAAAACACATTTTGCGATGATATTAAAAAGCACATTCATGCTCCCCAGAGGATGGACCATTCTGGAAACCTTAGGTGCTCCTCTATGGCTACAATCAGGCCACAATTTGAGAAAAATTGCAAGCTATTTCTTTATCTTAGAAACAAACTGCTGTGAAATGATCTCTGCACATGAATTCTCCAAAGCGGATAAACCCCTTTGAATTTAATAAGGCATGGCTTTTCTTCTATCATTTCTAGCCCCATTATCAGTGAGGTGTCAGGATGCTATTCTTTTACATCCACCACTTTGAATTGTGACGTGAAACTCACACCAGAGCATCACCGTTTATGCTTAAGTGCCTTCATGTTCCATAATGACTCTGACATGAAGTACCAGCAAAGACTGTTCCTTTTTATTGACCGCCACAATGTCTTTCTATCTTAAGACGAAATCCAATTACGTGTCAGATCTGCTAATCTCCAGCACTTTAAAATCATACTCGTTGATATTGGCATTACAGAATGGAGCGCTGCAGTAAAGCAATAATGTCCTTTTTTCTAGTTCTTCCAACAGTGAGCACATTTTGCCAGGTTAGCTGCTATTGTACTGGTCTCCAATCAGTGTGCTGTTTAAGTGAGGTCTTTTCTCCGCAGAATGACAGATGGATGAAGACCTGTGAATGATGTACAATTTAACTTTCTGCAGTTTCTCTAATAACAGTGTACAGAAGTGCAAGAGAGGTCTAATCTTCGGGCAATGATGGTGGTAAGGTGAAGGGAGAAAGAGAAAGACATTTTTATCTAAAGTCTGCAGCATTCAGTTCAGTTTCTGTTTCTTTTGGTTAAGTCGACATTATTAGTACTATTATTATTAAACAATACTTAAAGTCAACAGCCACGCTAGCAGTTCTGTGAGATGGCACTTGAGCTAAGAGTAAACATGCTAACCTGCTGCGAACCATGATCACCATCTGAGTTAAGGTTTCACCACATTCTCAAGCTAGCACTAGTCATAAAATAGGCTGATTAGAAGGTCCTTTTTAAAATTTTGACCAAACGTTATTACAATACATCCTCGGGGGAACATGAATGTCTGAGCCAAACCTCAAGGCAATCCATCTGATAGTTGCTGAGACTTTCCCTCAAAACCATAGATGTCAAACCCATGGTGGCACTTCAGGAAAAGTCAAGGGGTCACCAAGAGCTATAGGATTCTTCCTCTGGGGACCATGAATGTCTGTACATAGCTGTTTTACTGGACAAGTGCAAGCTTTAACCTGCTGGCGGTGATAAAGGGAGTGTGGTTCATCCTCTAGGGATCATGAATGTCTAAATCATTCAATTCAATTCTGTGACAAGGTGGTGACTGCCATCCCTTTAGAGAAAATAAAAACTTTAACAAGACAATACACACAAAACGCACATCGAGCCACCCACCTGCTGTTTGTTCTCTTTAGAGTAGGGTAGCATGGTGGACACATGGAACATGAGCTCATGGCCCTGATACACTGTGTAGATGGACTTAATTCCTGTAGTGTCATCTGCAGGTAAAAATAAAACAAACATATCAAAAAGGGCTTTTCTTCAGAGTTGTATTAATGAAGTGTAATTCAGCAGATGTGGGCCCTCTTACTCTTGGTGTCTAGCCCTCCACGGTAACCTGCCCATCCCTGCAGCGTAATGGAATCACCCAGCAGATTGAGAAACTTATCGAAGCCCTCACTTCCCGTCTCTGAAACAAACCAACGAACAAACAAACAAACACAGGACTCTTGACTTCTGGGCCATCTTCTATTGCAGTACATACTGTTTTGATACGGGGACGGTTTGACATATGGGAAACTACACTTTGGTTTTCAAGAGGAAACAGCTAGTCTGGCTCCGTCTAAAAGTAATAAATCAGTCTGACGGAATCTCTAAAACCTTCTTCTTTTAGAAAGAAACATTTTAAATGTTAACTACTGAGCTTGTGAGGTGCTGGTAGGTCTGTTGCCATCAAGTTAAACTGACTGCTGCCTCCAGGTTTTTCTTCTTGCTTAAGTTTTTAGTGAGTTTTCACAAAGATAAATAGAACAGCACCTGTCCATTCACTTTACCTCCATACGAAAGAGGGATGAATGAAAATGAAATCAATCTTCTCATCCAACTCTCGGTAAGAAAGGGACTAAGGGATATTTTAAAAAGTTTGGACACTGGAAACATTGAGTATAGAGGGATTTACCATTGCTAAACATCTCGTCATCTGTGAGCTGCCCATCTCTCGCAAACAGGACGCCAAATTTAAAGTTGACGGAACCCTACAAAAATAACAGTTGGATTAAAATAATTTACAAAGACACATTTAAAATGTTTTCCGTTTGACACACAGTGCTCTATAGTGAAGGCCTTTACACACATTAATTCATACGTCAATATTTTTTTTCCAATGCAACTAAAAAGCATCAATTTTATCAGAATGCTTCCACACTAAGAATTAAGGCATCAGCCAATCATTTTGTGCTAAGCAGACTTCATTTCACAACTATAGACAATGGTGGACCTGTTCACTGTTTATGTTGGTCATCACCCTGTATTATATGACAGACACCCACCTGTGCTGCCTTCAAATCCACCAGACTACTTTGATAATAACAGTCATTTCACTTTTAAATACTGCTACCTCGATCAATGTGTTTGCTTGTAACTTTGATGTTTTAATATATAAATACATCTGAACGGACCGGACGGAACCGTAGCCCCGGGATAGACAGCTCAGGTAAACCCAGTGAAAGCGACCTTTCTCTGCGTGTCAGCGAGCCGGTCAGTGCTGCAGTGTGAGAGCAGGGACCCGCGGGATCCTCTGGAGTCCTGCCTGGTCGGCGGTATGTATCATTTCAATGTGATAATGTAGCTTTGCTGCAAATTCCCACATTGGAGCGCGCGTCCTGTCGGTGCAAATAGCTTTGGAGCGACACATTTTGCATGTGAGTATTTTGCATTTTTGGGTCAATTATTTGTCACATCCCTAGTGTGTGAAGGCCTTCAGACATGTACACAGAGAATGATGTAAAATGTGAGAAGAAAGACACACAAAAGGCTTTTAAAAGTGTGAATTATCGGTGTCACTATCCTTAATAAATAAGAACACAGATACACAGAGCGAGAAAATAAAGAACGTGATATAATGCAAATAATTTTAACTCCTTTCCCTGCGAGATATAAGACAATAGTAGGGATTCTTTTTCAACAGCATGCCAGCAACTTAACCAGATAAAGGAAATAAACAAAAGGGTATTTTATGATATGTGTGTACGGGGAAGAAAGAAAAGGAAACCGAACAAAGGGCTAAAAGAAAGCGGTCTCCAACCTTGAAAACAAATTGCTATGAAACTAATCAACATCTAAGCTTAAACTGTATTGCGAAAGCAGTTTCAGCCCCTACCTCCTGTTCCTCCAACACCAGCAGATCCTGAGGAAAGAGGACATAACAATTACCATTCACACTGTCCAGCACTCCAGGTAGAGATGACACAGCCCGAGGATATAATACAGTTCAGATGCTGCTGATCAGACCCGGTATGAAACGGAGCGAGGGGCTACATTTCATTAAGAGCTGGCAGAAGCTAAGGGTGTTACTCTCACCTTCTGAATCTCCGGGTTGAGGATCTCCCTGGGGCCTTTCTCAAACCTGTCCATGTTCATTGCACTGGGGTTGAGGAGAGGAGGTAAAGGAGGAGTGGAGGGAAGTAGAAATGAGAAACAGAGAATGGGGGTGTTTAGAATCGATGGAAGACAAATAGCCCAAAGTGTTACACAGAAAAATGAGCAGGAGACTTGATACAGGGAATTTCTCATCCTATTTGTTCCATTTGTTCTCATTCAGAGTGTGAGCGGTGACGCTGCTCAGCCTGAGGAATTTTGTATTCTTTTTATATTACTATTATGTTATTTTTTATCTCCTGTTTCAAGCATCTTTTTACATCCTGTTACTTGTCACTGACGAAATCTGCTACGGGGAAATATAACATGAAGATAAAATACAAGTGTTCTTCCATAAATGCGAGACTATGGTGTAAATATTACAAAAACTGTGAGAGCAGCGTTGCCAGATTTAGCAGTTTTCTGAGAAACATGGCCACTCTTGTACTATTTTTGGCTGTTTTCCCCTACTGTAAAGTTAAAATTAATTCCTCACACCTCTCCACCAATTAGTATGATTGAAACTGACATGACAAGAGCAGGCAATCAAAAAATGACTGAGGCAGAAACTATCAGTCAATGAATGAATTAGATAAACTAATTCTTAATCAGTTACAATCTTGATACGTGTGTACGTGTGTGTTTTACATGTGAGGATTGGCTGCTTTTTTTTGTCTTTTATGTTGTTGGACAAAACAAAAAAAGGCCTCTGAGACTCTTTTTAAGATGGACATATTTCATAATTTTCTACAATGTTACAGACAAAATTATTAATCTACGATAACAAGAAACGGATTTGAATAAATAACTTTTTTTGTATCCTAAAAAAACCCCTGAGACCAGGCTTTTGACAAAATATTATTATTCTGTACTGGAGACATTTAAAGAGAATACAATTTCTTTGACATCTCCGTAAAGGTGGAGTAATGTTTCATGAAGTAACTGTGTCGTTTTTATGGAAGGAGTGTACCTCCTGCACATTGACATAAGAAATTTGAGGCTCTCATTGGACTATTTGGTGTCAGTCACATCTGGCACCTCTCCTCAGCAGCATGAGATAGCCAACCATATTAATTCTCATAAATGTATTGTAAAGAGCGAATGGACTGTGTCGACTCAGAGCTCCAGGCTGCCCTTCTCACCTGAGGATGGACTTGACTGATAGTGTTTTGGTCGGGCTGTAGGGGAGGCTGATCTTCAGAGTGCCCTGAGCAAACAAAAAAAATGTCACTGATCAGAGATCAGAAACTCTGGAAGCACAATGGGCTTCAGTCGACTTCTCTCAGAGGAGTCACTTCTGTCCAACCTGTTGTTTCTTTTCCAAAAGAATATCCTGCAAACTCAGAATTACCTGAACTAAATTCACAGCACACAGCATATTTTTCAATCAGCCCTAGAATAATTATGGAGAAACGAATTAAACCAGAGCAGTTCAAGACAAACAAAGTTGTTCTGCTCGACGACGACAACATCCTGTACCAGTTAGGGTCTCAGAGGAACAGGATAAATCAATGTGATCAGGCAGCGGAGGTGCATCGCCCTAATCAGGTTCCAGATGAGGCTGGAGAGCAAAATTAGATCCAAGCTATCTTGGTCATGAGGCTGAGTCACCACACTACAAACACACAACAACGAAACATGCATCTCATGCACACACACACTCACACACCTACGCAAGCCGTGACTCAAAAGTAGATTAGCGAAGGGCCTCAAGGTGCCAGTTTGCGCCCTCTCATATTTAGATCCCAGAAAAGGTGCTACCTAAGATTTTGTACCAAGTGTACACAATGATGCATCACAATTAACAGTATCACAATGTAATATATGATACTGATCAGTCACAGCTGCTATTTATAATAGCAGCTGGTACTTTTGCGGTTTAAATGATTCGAGCTGATAATACTTTATTCAAAAGGTGCTCTGTGGACCTTTCTTGTAAACAACCAAAAGTTATGTCCTCCGTAAAATTCATTGTGTGTATCCTTGAGGTCTTAAGTTTTGAATGCACTTTCTTCCTCATAGAACAGTTGCAAAGCTGTTTTTTAAATCTAACATTGATCACACTCATGTTTACTCTCTAGTAATCTCTTCTTTTCCTTTTTCAGGGCACTTCTGTGTTTCCTGGCTTTAAATAAACTGCTTTGTAGTTCTACTAGAGGTTCAAAACACCGGAGGGAACCTTTGAGTAGAATTTTAAATGTAGTATTTCTCCATTTGTGTGTGGCCACTTTGACTTAATAACGCAATAAACATCTTTTTGCTTGAAGTTATCATTCTGAAGTTAATACCGATTCAGATTCAGTCCGCCACCGGGCTAGATTTTTCTGATGAATAATGAAGGTTGAATTACGGAAGAGAACCAAAAACAGGAAGAGGCATGCTTTTCCCCAGTCACTAACCCCGGATAACTGTGGGAACTCTACACTGCAAAAGAAAAGAAAAAAACTGCAGATGGAGGAGGCAAAGAAGGCAAAGAGGGAGAGGGAAAGATACCGAGTTAAAGCGAGAGTGGACGGACGGCATTCACTCGATAGGGATGGTGTTGTGTCAAAGTTTGTTACCCTGCTGATACGTATTTCTCCTTATAACCAAGACTTGAGACAATTTAAAAGCACCATTCTTTCCACTTGAATAAGACAACCTGCCTACATATTCATAGAATCGGGTGTTATAGTCTGCCTTTTCATAGCACTAAGATTTGAGTTTTCTAGGTCGAACTGGGATATTTACACCTGCTAGCGGTAGCCACGTTGCTAACACCAACAGCAATACAACAAGGAAACACTTAAAACAGTTCTTCACTTCTTCGACCACTTGCTGTGAGGTGCGATGGTGTCGAACTCACCGTCTTCCTCCAGAGGATGGCTCTGTACTGAGGAACCCGCTGGTTGTTCTGGTCTGAGAGGACAACTGACAGGTAGAAGGGATTCTTCTCTGCGTCCGTACCCACGTAGTTCTGATGGACTGAAGGAGACAGAGATGATACACAGATAAGATTGTGTGGATATCATAATGAACATTGTAGTTTACTTTAGGTAGAAGGCTCTTTTCTTTTCCTCATATTTGCCATCATCATCATTGTTAACCATCCTTTTCATCCCCACTGTGTCTTGGCCTGTCTTCCTCTGCCTGTTTTGTCCTCCTTCCGATCTGTTCTTTCATTATTTTCTGCCTCCCTTTCACTTATCCCCCCCCCCCCAAATCCTCCAGTTTTCTCTTCCAGACAAAGATCTCCTGACGACACCAGCAGAGTCACACATTCATGCCTCTGCCTCTTCAGTTGACAGGGCAACATCCTCAGAAACAATGCTGAACAGACCTCCAAACCCAATTAGACGCAGGATCTCTGCCTGCGACGCTGTCCCTCTCTTTTGTCCTCCTCTCATGCTTTCTTTTCCTTGATTGTTTCCTTTATTTTCGCAATTTTCCTCTTCCTCCTCGGTTTGGTTTTTGAGCCCTCTTGATTCTCCACTAGCTGTGTTTTTTACGCTCCAGGTAAAGAACGACTTTGCAGGACTATTGCAATTACATCCTCGTTAGTTTAGACGGCTTTCCTCTGTGTGAGAAGGAAACTGTTTACTATTCTTCACCTTATTGTGAAGAAATGTCTCTGTTTTTGCATTAACTGGACAATTTCACATACCCATACTTATTATCATTCAACAACACACTGTCATACTACTCACAATTAAAAACAGTGCTTAAAACAGTGTTTATATACAATGTATATGAGTCTATTTCTAGTTCTTACTTTTTAATTGTATTGTTTATTCTTTTACTATTATTATTGTTTATTACTATACCACTGTCCTTTGGCTGCTGTGATGAAGAAATTTTCCCGTTTGCGGGACAAATAAAGGAAATTCTGATTCTGATTCTAAAAAAATTGAAAATCTAAGTCATTGATTTGGATGCTTCTTTGAATAGGAAGTGCTAATGTTAGAATCATTGGCCCTGAAGTTCATAGTGTGTTGTGCTGTCAGCTCTGTTCAGGCTGTGAGACACAGATGGCTCAGCTGCAGTCCAAAGAGGTCGAGCCAACCTGCTGGAGACGTGGCTTTTTTCAAACTGCCCATACCACAGCACGATCCGACTCTGTCTAGAGGAGAAAATACACTTCTTTGCTTCCGCTCGCTGACTTTTCGCCGCCTTCACAATTATCTGCATCCATCTCTGTATCTGTCCTTTATCTCAACCTTTCAGCTGAAGGCATTCCTTCCCGATTCGAGTCGCAGTAAAGAAACCAGGACAATGATCTTTTGTTGCACGACTCGTTGTGCCGTCTACACCGCCAGTGTGTTAATGAGGATGGGCGAGATGATGAGGGTCAGAAAGGTGAACAAAGAGGTTTTTTTTTGTTTTTTTTAACAATCTCCATGACTGCTCTTGTGAATGTATCCTGCTGGCGTGCAGCACAACATTGGGCTCAATTGTGAAGCCAACAGTCAGATCTTAATTGTCTTATCTTTTGGTGGTGAGGCTGGATGTCCTCAATGGGCATCCTCCCGGGGTGGTGTATAGGATTAGAGTGTCACTGAGTCTCTCAGTGGGGATATGGCTGGATGCCAACAAGTTCTGGCCTTCGCTGAAGAGTGGTGCAGCATGAGGATGAGGCTGACTTCATAAGATAAGAAGCGTCCTGTGGACCAGGGAGGAAATTCTGAGGATGTTTTATTTCTGCAGCATCTAAGAGAGCCAGCACATAGGCTCTGTCTCACCCTTTCTCCTTCTATTGAACACTGTGCGTGTGTGTGTGTGTGTGCGCGCGTGTAAAACAGAGCACAGCAGAGCAGCACTGACCTTTTCCCAGGAAGTATTTAAAGAACCATCTGGTGTGGTACTCTGGATTCTCCAGATGGACATCGGTTCTCCTCCAGGTTCCCGGAGTGTAGTCCGAGGTCTGTTTATCACATACACACACAAACACACACACACACGCCACGTTGTCATCATGATGGTCACAGCTTGAGTCGCAGCGGTCTTCTCTGCGGAAAACTGTTACACTATGCAGCAGCACTGATGATAATACCGGGTAGGGAATCAGATACAGCCATAGCCTGGACACAGTCAGCTACAGTCTTTAAGCTCTTATTGTGGTGTCACGATGGACATAATCCTGGAGAAAATACTCTCAATAAAAAATGGAGGGTTTAAGATTTTTCTCATATAACATGACAACCTAAATCATACCAAGATTAGAGACAAAAGCAAGGGAGTGAATCACATTAAGACGGGGCCCACACTGGACTCACACTGTAGCTGCTGTCATTAAAACAAGTGGTCAGCATGATAGACTGAGAATGTTCAGCCTGATGTTGGATACATATGACCGGAAGCGTTTGAGGAAAGAGTCCACATGTTTCTCTGATCTAGTAATATGACTCTCAGGATATAAGACAGGGAGATGTCAGCATGTGATGAATTATTTCTTCGCTTCATATATGAACACTGGGTTGCTGCATTAATCATTAATATAAAATACATCTGAAGGTCTCTCTTAGTTTTCTGTGTTCCAGAGCTGTATGCAGCATTTTCTACCATTACTAATGTATTGCAACTCATTTTATACGGAAGCCACTGCACTTTCACAGAGAAATCCACAATCGCACAATTTATTTACAGGAAATTAAGCATCATTTAATAATGTGTAAGGTAGAACAACACGAGGGTAGCTCGCATATGTACAGATATAGTGAATAAGACCCTGGCCTCAGACATAACCATCCTTTCTGATGTATTGTCCATTGACCGAGGTCAGTGAGGGCAATGTCGGGGGTAAGTAGATGGGCGCGGTGTGTTTTGTTGTATGTACCTCATCTGACGAGCCGTTCTCCACCCTGAAGCGTCCTGCCCTCTGAATGGCCCCATCTGCGTCACTGGAAATTAGCTGAGAGGGAGACGGAGACACAAAGAGAGAGAGACAGAGAGACATTTAAAATTAGACACCTGACAAACCATGACTTGTGGCAGACAGTAATAAGCAGGTCCTAAATACATTAGAGTTGGCTATTACCAGGGACAAAAAGAGGAACCGTGGCCGACGCATCACCTCCATGTGATAACAGCCGCATGAGTCCGACTATAATGGGCCTAAAAACGTATCTGTCTTCACGACTGTCTTCTCCTGTGTAGATTACCAACACTTCACCTAATCACTCAAGTCTTTGCAATGATTCCTCAAACTCCCTTCGCTGTTGAAAAAAACCAAAACAGTTTTAATGCTCTACTTTTTTGTAATTCTTGCATCTGCCACCCCCTACTTATCGGCCCAATTATCTGTCTCTTGCTGACTCACCTCTCCACTTCAGCACTGAAGAGGAGACAATATGAGAGCGAAATGGGACAGATAATGATAGAGGAAGAGTGAGAGAAACAAGAGAGGCCAGGGGAGGAGTACAGACTGAATCCTGTGTGAGTCGGCTCACATAGCCTATAACTTGATTTGACTTTTTTTGGGGGGAAAGTGCACATTTTCTGGCTTTCTTTCAAAGAGTTGAATGAGATTTAGGAGGTGGCTAACCCAGTTTGTAACCTCAGCATGTCATATGTTTCTCTGTGAGTTACTGATATAAAAGACCCCTGCGTATACCCCAGGAGAAAAAGTCAATTTATAGCCATGCTAGCATCAGGGGTCAACCGCCATTTTGGCCAAGGGAAAAAATTAGTTCAGACGCCCTTCATCATCACCAGATCAAAATCATTTAATCCAAATATTATCACGCTAACCTGTTAAAACATTTTACAGGCTAAACATAAGCATGTTGTCAATGTTAGCATGGTCTGATGCTGATGTTAGCATTGCTGTGCCAGTGATTCCAGCCTCCCGGTGATGTTAGCATGGATGTAGACTTGTTCTCTTGTTCCTTAAACTTTTCTGTCTACCTTTTGTGAAAACACTGAATCTTTCTGGAAAACAGTAGTAGAAAATGGACAGCTTTGATATCATGAATCTAACTACGAAGATGCATACTGTTGCTGGCTTATAGGGGAAAAATATTTTAACATGACAACACAACAAACACATATTGTGTTCATTGATTTGTTGGATGGTGGATTTTTTTGCCGTTTGGGCAAACCCAAGCCAGCATAAGTTTATCGTTTCCTGGTTGGAAGTGATGGACCTAAGAGTGTTTTCATCATTTAACTCTTGGTAAAAGGCAAATAAGCCTATGTTGAAGTAATCGTCTTAGTTTCTTATATTTCAACAAGTTCTCAGTCCCAACGCATCAAAGACAGCAGCAAGGTCTGTGACTATCCATCTTACCTCTCTTGCGTCCGTATTGCAAGCTGAAGGTCTCTGGGTCAAATTAGCAATAATAGGCAACATCTAGTTAGACTTATATAAAGGCTTTACATTCACTTTAGCAACAATATGCTTGACACAGGAACTACTTGGTTAGGACTAGCCTCCAAAATGACTTAGGAAAAGATCATGCTTTGGGTTAAAATAACTTAGTTCGGTCTCTTAACATAGGTTATATCATTTGTTAACTTAATCACGGTACATCAATTAAAAACAAATTAGTATTGACGACCAACGACATGAACCACAGTCTCTGGAGAAAAAGGTTGCTTCAAGAAGTGACACCGTAGAGGGACCTACAGAGTGTCAAGCCTAAAAGCGCATGATCAGTTCTGCTGTATTTGATGGGCTGGAAGTGAGAAGGGGCTTTTGAATTTATAATTCAGCGGGTGTTTGTGCATGTGTGAGTTGGCTGCAGGTCTAGATTTCACATGATGTTAAACCTATAACAGTTGAACCAAAACAGATTTTTTATTTTTACCTGAACCTGGCTTGATTTGAGATGTATGAAAGCTTTGTTACAGAAAACAGACACATTAAAGAAAGGAAAAATAATTCAAATCAAGATGTTCCTGTGTTCTCTAAATGCAGTTAATTACTTGTGATACTGATCTCATCACTTGTAATGAGTCGAGTGTTTCGTCAGTCAGTGCTGCTGCTATCAGCTGACACTCAGCTGAGCGATTTGCCATCTTCTTGTAACCCCTGCAAATATCTACAAAACCCCCTTCAATCTATTCCTCGTCACATCCCATTTTCCCTTTCATCCCCCCAACACCATCGCACCGAATGATGTTTTGTTGCCAGGCAACGGAGAGTCTCTCCTCCCTTGTTACTCTTTCTCCTCCTGCCTCGCTTCCCTCTGTCTTTGCCCTCTGCTCTTTGACCGTCTTGACTGTCGTGCTCTTTTTTTTTTCGCTCCCCTCGCCGATAGAGGTCTCTGCTCTCCAGACGTGTACATTTAAAAAAAAAAAAAAACGAACGGTGCTGGCATTGCTTTGTGTATCCCTGCACACACTGTGATATGTCCAGATGGCCTGAAATGGTCCGAAGGAGCCAAACAAGAAGAGGATGAAAAGGAAGTTCCTGGGAGAGAAGGACCGAACACGGAAAGCTAAATGTACCTCTTAGTGCAACCGACCTCCATGAAGTACAGACAGACACAATAAAACCAGGGCTGAATCTGAAGATTATTATCAGTATCGATTCATTTGCAGATTGTTTTCTTGGGCCTGGTCCTAGGTGGTATTTTGATGTCTCATTTTTTCCAGGCAATTCTTCAAAAACCCAGTGGGATTCAAATGACAATGATATGAAACAGAGAAAACTGGAAATCTTCATAATTCAGCGGCTAAACCAGCTCGCAGTTTGTATTTGGTAAGTGACTTTAAGCATGATGACAATGATCAAATAGTGTTGCAGATTTGAAGCAGGACAGGAGAGAGTACGTATGTAAGTATCCTGTTAACGGTCAGATTTTTGTTGTTTCCTTGTCTGAAGCAACCTGGATTACGGTTACAATAAAAACCAGGATACTTCGGCATGTCAACACCTTATTCAGTTACCTGACCATTCTCTATCTTTGTCAATGAAACAGAATATCCGATGGATGGAAAGTAATGACAGTGATCGTTATCATCGGGAGAACAATCTACTGCTCAACAGCAGGACAAAATCAGTAAAAAAAAACAAAAAAAACACAGCCAATGTCCACTTCACTTGCAATTATGCTTAATGACAGCCTTTCGGTACTCAGACCTTCATCAGGTTATCTAAAAAAAAGCAGACATGCCACCCTGTCTACAACAGTGGAGCTGAGGGGGAACAGGTGAACAGTTTTAGGCTCTTGGGAATGAACATCCCAGAGAACCTATCACGGTCGTTGCACATCTCAAATTGCGTAATGGCAATTAAATTCATCTTGAATCTTGAATATTACACTATGATATAATATAACAAAGGGAACATTCAAACTTCAATAGTGGCAATCATACAGCAAATTGTATTTTCATTTTCATTTTCTATTTTCTAAAGCCAGTGATGAGATTGAGAATCTAACTCTTGTGAACTGTGCTCATTATCAGTTGTTGAGGCAGCTCAGTTGGTACAGAAATGAGCAGCTGAAATGTTCAAGAATCAAAGGGACACCTGCAGGCACACGATCAGTGAACTGGATTCTCTGATCACGCGTACGAGGATATGAATAACCAGGGGAGCCACGGTGCATGTAAATGTACCAACTGCCTCTGATAAGTTTGGAGTTTTCTCGCTCTCGCGGTCCATGCAAAACAGCAAACAAATATCTGAGCGGATGGCACAACCTGTGGCAAAAACTAAGCAGTGTTTATCAGTTTGCAGAGTGGGCGTTGTGGCCTGCACTTCACAGCAGCTCATTAGATCACGTCAAACTATACAACAATGAGGGAGAGTGCTGCGAGGGCACTTATCATGTGAGGAGAAAAGGGAGGGTTTAAGTCCTTTTCAAAAACATTCCTGTGTGCAAGCGAGGATAAAACACCAGAGCTTTGACATTTAGAATAAAATCATTAATAACTGTCACACTGACTTTATTGTTCGTGCTAAATTAAATCTGATATGCAGTCACCTGCCGCAGTAGCAGGGAGATTAGAAAGCTCTTTAATGAAATTCTGCAACTCTGTGGCGAGGGGTCGACCGACGTGTTTTTTAAAAAGCTGATTCTGATATAATAAATCGAAAACAGATATGCATTTGTAGTTGATTTAATTTACTTTACTTGAGTAATTCTAGTTTTTGCTACTTTATATCCCCACATTCTGTACATTTATTTACTAACTTAAGTGACGAGTTACTTTCCCACACTTTACTAGAGCAGGCCGCCTAAGTACATTTGGTGAACCATTTACCATTTTTTACTTAAATGTAGTACCTGCCCAACAACGCCTCCTATTCAGTAGTCCCGCTTATGTTGTTATGCACAAACCTGTAAACGCGCCTGGTTGTTGTGATGCATGTCGGGTGTGATCGGCTACACAATTAACAATGAGCTTCCTCCACTAGCGGCTCACCTGCTGTTACCACTGTTTTGTTTTTGGGGGTGAATTTATAAAACACTCTGCTGACAAAGAAAGCGGATAACGTTGCTGTGAGAGTAAAAACAGAGAGGACAGAGGGAGAGCAAGGCGAGGCGAGCAAGTGTGTGCGCCTTAAGTCTCATCATCAGGTTGTCAAATACCGAACACAGCATATATATATACATATATACATATACATATATATACATATACATATACATATACATATATACATATATATATATATTATATACATATATATGTATATATATATGTATATATATGTATATATGTATAATATATATATATATATGTATATATATGTATATGTATATATGTATATATGTATATATATGTATATGTATATATATATATATATATATATATGTATATATGTATATATATATATATATATATATATATATATATATATGTATAGTATATATATATGTATATATGTATATATATATGTATATATATATATATATATATATATATATATATATATATATATATATATATACATATATATATATATATATATATATATATATATATATATATATATATGTAAAGCATACAAGTAAAGCACTGGCTACATTTCTTCCCTTGCTAATATATTGTATATAATGAGATAACACAACGCAGCCAGGCATGTTTACTGCAGGTGCTCTGATAAACGGCAGAGAGGTTGCTGTGCAATAATTGGCTGTGTCTTAGGAGAGGCCTTTTCCCCTTTCATATGCATATTAATGGGGCCTGAAAACAAATATATTTATGGCATATTTCCTGGTGTGAAGGTATGTGCCAGTGTTTGCATGTGTCTGTGCGTGAGAACGGGCGTTTCTGCTGCTCCGCTCTGTTCGCGTGTGCGGAAAAATGGAAAGTAAATGTCGGAGCTATAGGCCTCTATCTCCCTCCATTTCTCTCGCCTCCTGCAACATTAACTGTCCAATCGCAGGATAATGGAGGGGAAACCAATGCAGTGTTCAGACTCCCAGAGCAATGCACCGCCTCCCTGGTGTGTGTGTATGTGTGTGTGTGTGTGTGTGTGTATGTGAGAAAAGAAAATGTGTGACACTCTGTATTAAATGTGCGTTTAGGTAAGTGTTTGTGCCGCTGTGTGCGAATAGGCTCTCCGCTGTTTTTGGATGAAAGATTGAAAAATAGCAGAAGAAAGGAGTGATTAAGCACTCTGGGGAGTCCGTGTGTGTGTGTGCGTCTGTGTGCACACACACACACACGTGTGTGCATCACACTGCCACTGCTTCTAAATCATGCAACAAGAAGAGTGGCAAAGACGGAAAAAGCTGCACTCCAACGATTCCCTCTGGGCCGGGGGGGTAGAGGCAGGGAGGAGGAAACAGGGGACAAAAGGGGAGGCCGCTATGCTTCTACGCTTTAACAAACAACCCATAAAACACCTCACCACTGCCAGGGAGCAGTAGTGGAGGGATAGGGCCAGAGAAAGAAAAGAGAAGGGGCATCAAACATATAGAGAGAGATGGGGACAGAATGAGGGATGAGGCCACTGGGGACGGGAGGCAAAGAGCGATGTGTAATGACAACAAAAAGCCGAATGATAAAAGAATAATAGCCGTCTCCACGATGCGTAACCCCATGGGAAAGGGGCCGGGGCTTTCGAGCTTTATAAACGGAGTAAGGATGCACGCACACACACACGCTCTCTCGAACACACACTTAAACAGCTCCCATTTTAGGGCATGACTTGAACATTTTACAAACACAATCGAGCTCACGGCGTACGCAGAGAGCCTCTGATTTCCCCAAGGCCCACGGGACAAAAGGAGCGCTGCACTGCAGAGAGAGATGTGTGTGTGTGTGTGTGTGTGTGTGTGTGTGTGTGTGTGTGTGTGTGTGTGTGTGTGTGTGGTTGGGGAATTAAATCAATACTTTTGTGACTGCTGATAGATAATTGATCTCATCAGTGGTCCTGTTCATGCACGCTCACAATCCTCCAGTAGAACGCGGAGGCGTAGGCGGCAGAGCGGTAGAGGAAGTGGCAGTGGGTGAGGGGGGGATGGGGGGGGTGAAGAGAGGCAGGTGCACAGTCAGAGAGAAGATAGACATTAGAGTGACTAATGAGAAAAAAAAGAGATGGGAAAAATTAGAGAGGAGATGCAGGCGGAAGATAGAGAAAAGAGGCAGAGAAAAGTGGGGGACAAAGACAACGAATGACGAAAGATTAAACGGAGAAGCCTCTGATAAAATCATTTTGAAAAATACGCATCCTGAGGTCTTTTTCCTCACACATTCAGATGAATATCAATTAGGTGGGTTCTCTTATTTTAAAGCACAATAGACCGTTTGCTGAACACCGCCCAGGAACAGTGATTGCCCAATCATGTTGTATACAGGGATGTTATAAGAGAAGAGACAAACCACTTGAAGCATTTTGAATAGAAAGGTCTAACGCCGGAGCTGACACTGTAGCTCCACACTGTAACACAAGAACACGGACCATCGACTGTTGAAGCTACATTTTTTGCAGTTACAGTTATATATTAACAGGGGGAGGGGGTTTCAACCAAACTGCTTGCTGGCTACAGTTGATAGGCTAATTGTCATATCAGTCAATCCAAAGTCGTCAGGCAGAAATGAGAGGCTGGCTGTTTCTAGATGAAACCAACAAGCTTATATTTAAAATGTAAGGTCTATCTATCTATCTATCTATCTATCTATCTATCTATCTATCTATCTATCTATCTATCTATCTATCTATCTATCTATCTATCTATCTATCTATCTATCTATCTATCTATCTAATATCTTACCTTTGACACAAGTGTCTGATAACCACATTTGAAGGAGCAATGCATTAAAGGTGTGTTGATCATTGGATATATAGAGATTTTGCACATCAGTATCGGCATCTGCCTCCAACATTGAGCATCTCTTGGGCTCTACTAGGGAGGCCGGGGCTTAGGACACAGTGAAGCCAGACAGAATGTGAATAATGTGTGTGTGTGTGTTTGTGTGTGTGTGTGTGGTGTGTGTGTGTGTGTGTGTGTGTGTGTGTGTGTGTGTGTCTGGTCGTCTAAGGTTATGTGGTAAAAGGTTGGAACATGAGTTCAGCAGAGTTATATTATTAAAGGTTGCAAGTAAAGAGAATCTGAGGGGTGCATGGCCATGAATGTCTCCGTGTGTTACAAAGGTCATCTGGTGACTCAGACAGTCCGGAGTAAAAATACTACAGCTGCTGCATTTAGAGAAGGAAGTGGAATGTGGCAACTGAAATCACTGACTGTGGTAAACAAATACAAACTGTAATCTGTCTTTCTTTCATGGATGGCTTATGACACCCCATGCCCGTAAACAAGGGGCGATGATCTTAAGAAAAGACCCAAACCAACAAAGAACTGGCCCCACTAACAAATATTGACTGCTAAGGCTGATTCATCTGTGCCACAGACGTCCATTGTGTTTTTAATATCTTATTTGATTTTTTTACAACAATGGAGCTCTTTAACACAGGGGAACAGGCTTTATCAGGCTTTGGATACACAGACTCTTCCTCGTAGTGGGATCGTTTCATTGTTGGTTCTGGTCTTTTTGTGGAATTCACTGACAAGAAAAAACAAAGAATATGACCCGACTCATTTTTTAAGTACTTGAGAATGACTTTAGTGTAAAAAACATACCACATTAATATTTGTATTAGTGAGATAAATATGATTTATACAATGAAATCTGACATATTCTGATGTAGTGGAAGTCTTCTACAGTACTAATAACAATGCATAATGCATGATGTTGCTGTAGACATTAATTAAACAACCGACTACCTGTGAGAGGGGAAAAAAAATCACAGGTGAAAACGTAAATCAAAGACAAACAACGTCTGGAACGTCGCTGTTTGCCATGTAGCCATCGACTGCACCTGATTAGCATTAACGCTGCCTGCGGCTAGGACACATCCAGCCACGCTAACAACAGCGCCGCATCAATATCTGCCCATTTATACTCCAGCAACACTGCAGATGACTAATCTAATGACTACGACCGAAGGCATCGGGCCACCCACCCATCCAGGAGTCACGCTGGTTGGGTGCGGCAGCTCTAAGCGCCCTCAAGAGTGGGCAGATGCTGCAGTGAATCCTGGGATCACAGAGCGTAGCAGCAGAGCACCATGCATCAGCTCCTTTAATAGACGATTAGTTATGTATCAGAGAAAGGAGGCGCGGACAGATGGAGAGACAAGAGCAGGAGATAGCTGGAGAGTTTAATCTGGGGATGTTTCTGATAAGGAGCCATTATAACATAGACTAGAAGGTGTCTTAAATTACTTTTATAGGAGGTGTTTGATGCTCCAATCAAGCATTTTGAGGAGCCTCCTTTAAAAATCAATTACTTTCAAGTAAATAAAATCATATTCAAGAACTGAACGTGCTTTGCTGTGTTTTGGATCATTGGGTGAAATTGTGAGACATGCTTACGAGATAGCATGAAGATGAGAAACAGGAGAAAAGAAAAGGACACTTTATAGGAGCTACAGCAGCCTCTGGTCTCCACCAGTCCAGATTTAACTCAAAACTGGCTCCTGCAGCTTCATTAAAGTGTCAAGCAGGCAACTGAGCTCCAGAAAAACTTAACTGCCTCCAAGTATAGAAACCAATGACATACTCAGGGTTCAGTAGCCTCTTAGAAAGAAGCCGCAAGACATCTTCAAGTCAGACTTTAAAGAAGCAACTTGTGAGCTAATTTGCTCTGCAGTTTCTGGGAGGGTGTGACAGTCACAGACACAAGAAGCTAAATATGTAAGTGTTGAGGCCTGCGGGTAGAAATCATTGGTGAGCACAGTTGCCAACATTTTACCATGGGTTTACTTGTGGGGCTTCAATTACTGATGATTTTCCTTATTGATTAATCTAACAATCAATGTCTCCATTGGTCTATTTACCGTTTGGTCTATGAGGTGTCACTTAAGATTAAAAATTGGTTCTTCATAATTTCCCAAAGCTCAAGATGACATACCTAAATTGCTTTTATTGTCTGACCAACAATCCAGAATAAGCAACTTATATCATTTATTTGGCATTTTAAACGACAATCAAAATAACTTGATGATCTTGTGAGTAACTAATAGATAGTCTATATTTAGTAATTATAACTATTTTACCTCCAAAATATTCAACTAACTCAATCACTGTTATAAGCATAATCTGCTTATGAAATCAAAGTGAGAACATGAGCATTGAAAGTAGGATAAAACAAAACAATCATCTTCTCACAAATGAGAAGTTCGATGCAGCTTTGCTCGATTCAAAACAATGAGTATGCTGCAGCTTACTGAGCAAACTTTAGACATGGATGAGAAAGTTAGGGGTGCGTGATATATACCAGTCCAACAACAAGGTTATGATATCGGCTATTTACAATAATGACATTACAGCCCATAAATGGAGACGATGATACAAAGGCCAAGCTGCTTTCGTTCAGTTGCCAAGTGCAGCATCTACACTGATGGAGTAGGTAGATTTTGGGGGCAGCAGCTTTTATGCTTCAAGAGAGCATCTCATAGGCACATACCCTCCTGGTGTAGCCTGTTTTATTGATTACAGTGGTGGCGTGGTGTTGCAGCAGCTGCTCCGCATTATGTGTTCAATATAGGCAGCCCGTTAGTCTTTCTTGCACACAGGAAAGCATAAATCACAGGTGAGGAACTATTGTTGTTAATGAAAGAAATGTGAAATTATCAGTTATGTTATTGTTATCAGCCATCAAAAGCAGGTAAGTATCGATTATTGGGACCAGCTGAATAAATCCAGTTATCCAAGTTAGCTGCTACTACATAGTCAGCCACTCTATATGATAGCACAGAAAAAAACAAATATTTTAATGGCCTTAACACAAAAATAAAAATACGCTATATTAGTATCTTATAATGGCCTCTTGTGGTTGCAATGGCCACTGTTCAGCAAAAGTCGCCATGTCTCGCTTGAACGTCAAAAAGTACACAAACAGACGCAGTCGAACAGTGAGATGTGCACACGCTGAGGGTGAGAATGAATTCAATGTGACAGTGCAGTCGAAAGCCTCTGAGGCAGTGACAGTAACACTGGCAGGCAGGTGAGAGCGGAGCCTTCTGCTCACCAGTCGCTGTGCAAGACTGACAGCTAGCCTCTCAACACACACACACGTACAGAGACACACTTGTTTGTGCACACATATACACAGGCTCAGTCTCAGTCATAGACACTGACATGAATTACAGTAAACCAAACAGCACACAGCCGAGACACATGCACATGCCCACACACATGAGACGGTGTGTCTGTAGGATTGTATCCTCATTACCCCCCACATTTTTTTTGTTTTCCTGTGTCATATACCACGCAGCGAGGAGACAAACCGGCCTCCGTCTCCTGCTTATCTATCAACGCCTTCGTCTCCGAGCCTCATAAAGACGAGTCACTTCACTGGAAATAAAACGCCGCGTTCTGCACGCGGTTGTGTCAGGATGAAACGCTATAATTGTTGTTAGCTTTGGTGCACAACACACAATTAGGCCTGTGAAAAGTGGACCGCCGAGTTGTCGCTGAATGAACTGACAAGACTGCGTGGGAGTTGCCTTTGTTTGGGTGTTTTGTCTCTATCCATGGATGCAGAGGCCATCGCGGAGTATTTGTTTGCTCGTTTGTGAAGATGAGTGTGCATTTCTGGCACAGAGGTTAGAAGGAACCTCACGTGTGTTGACTGGAGTGACTTGGGCCTTTAATACGCGCCATCAGCCTAGACTACATGTACAGTAACAGCAGCAGGGTATCGATTTTCCTTATTCCTCAGTGTATTTACTGAATTAAACTTCCTACTTTGTTTCTTACTTTCATCTGAGTAACGAAGCCACACACACACACACACACACACACACACACACACACACACACACACACACACACACACACACACACAACCAATTAATCTATCAATTTTACCTAATCTCATTTCACCTGACCCCTAAACTCAGCTAGGACATGAAATCACATTTTGCCACATTAGCACTGGTCTTTGGTTCCAGTGAGGACTACCGGTCATGACATGGTCAGTGTTTATGCCAGAAGGAGTCCACAATAGGTAACAAAAACGTGCACAGACACTTTCTCTTCTATTCACAAGAATCCTATGATACAATATGTTCCAGTTTAGCGAACTGGTGAGTACATTTATATTCCACTCGGTACAAAGTTCAAGTTGCACCTCAGTATTTTGGCCATGCTGGTTATCAGCACTGCTCTAGTGGCTCAAATATCTCTACGATTATCGGATGGATTCATGCTTCCCAGACATTGAATCCTAATTACTTTGATTCCTCATCCTCTGACTGTTCCTCTAGTGCCACGATTACGTTCACTGTTGTGGTATTTAATTACTTTTTTTTTACAACAATTTAATTGATTGCCATTAAATATAGTACAAAAAGTCACGGCCCCTGAAGGCTGGATTGTAAAAACTTTTACCGCCATCATCATCAAGTGCAAATTAGCAATCTTTTTTAGCAATTCCTTGTACATAAACGACTTGGATAGGACTGGACTTGGATTTCTATGGAGTTTTTCCAAGTTTACTGACACTTGTTAAGCTCTTTGAGAGCACACACTCACACACTGATGGCAGACGTTGCCATGCAAGGTGCCAACCTGCTCATCTGGAGCAATGTGGGGTTCAGGATCCTGCTCAAGGATACTTCATGTAGCCAGGGGGGTCAGGGAAATGAATCAGCGACCTTCAGATTACTGGACGACCCACTACGCCTACCGAGCGACAGCCACCACACCATATATTTAAAAGAAACTTTGCGTATCAAAACTTTCTCGGATTCCTACAACTGTTCCCTTATCAAAAGCACTCACATCAGACTCTCTGCTTCAGATTCTCCATGAGTAGGCTGAGATGTAACCGGATCCTATACATCTCTAATGTCAAAGCACTCGCTGTGTCTGTGTGCGGACTGGGGTGAATCATATTGCTACAGCGGTGTCTGTCTGCGGAGGATCTGTTGGCCACTGCTGCCGCCGCCGCCGCTTCACTGATGCCAAAAATAAAACAAACACTGAGGATGAGTCACAGCTCTGCTTATGCTGCTCTCTCTTATTAGGGAGACCCTGCTTTGAATCACTATCTCCCACTCCCAACGTTCTGACGTTTGAAAACATGGTCTCTTCGAACCCTTGGAAGATACCGGAGTCAAGCTCACGCTGAAGAAACGATGCAAGTCAAACGGGTGAAGTGATTTGCAGTTGTAATAATGAGGAGTTTACTGTGGTCACTGTAAATGTACTTTTTAAGTTAACCTGACCAAAACACTTATTTTTGAATGAAAAGTGTGATGGAATATTACTTGACCCTCGTACTGTCCTGGGAGTTTGATACTATGCTCTTCGTGATTAAAATGAATTTGAAATAATTTGATTGAATTATGGGTGTTTTATTGGATTTAATGACTTCTGTTGTCCTCTGGGGTCAAAAAGACCCCGCAGCACAGAGTGGTGCGATGGAGCAAATAATCACACCGTCCTGCTTTCTGAAACATCTCTGATCTCGGATGTATGATGTGTGGGGTCAAGAAATGGTTATGACACAACAAAAATAAACAGAATACTCACTAAACTTTGACTGTGATAAGTCAAACAGTCAAAATGATACAAAATCAAAATAATTAATTGTTTCATTTTATTTTCACTTAGAAACAGAGTATACTTTTATATTTCTACAAGGTCTATTGGTCTATTGATTGACAATTTATACTATATGCTTTAAATAAAAGTCAAATTAGGCCAGACCAGAGGACAAAAGGTGTATGGCAATCGGGAGGACATTACGAAGGTTTTAAAGAGGTCAAATGTATGTTTAATTCTCTGTTCACCACGTTTCTGTGGAGACAAATAAAGAGTCAAATCATTCTGGGAGAAAAGTAAAAAGGAAATGTAAGGATTTCTGGACAAATCACACAGGAACATGTTGCAAAGGCAACAGGTGTCACAATAAACTCTAGGACTTTTTAATGTAGAAGATGCAATATTTAGCATATATCAGTGTAAAAGTAATTAGAGTAAAAGTATTAGTGTGGCAGCACAGCTGTTTTTGGTGGTTAGTTTAATCAAATGTCTTAATGGGGCAACAGACAACTATTCCCCGCTCACGTTTCCAAGTGGTTATATTGTCGGCATTTACTTTATAATGCTACGTTGAAGCAGACAGCTTGTCGATTAAGCTTGTCAGTTTAAGCTTTTTCAAATTTCAGGCATAAAGTATGAAATGAAATTAAAATATAATGAAAGGAGACCAGAATGAGATTCTAGTAGTACCGCGAAGGATTTGCAACATTAGACCAGTATGACAGTTAATTTCATTTTGGAAAATGAGAGGAAAAAAAGTGAATGATTCAATAATTTTAAATAAAATCCTGGCTATGGCACTCACTCTATGATTCATCTGGACGGCTGAGAGGAGTTGGTTTAATTCAGAACAGGCATTTTGTCAACAGGTTGGTGAAGCATTTCACTGTAGAGGATAGAGTATTTGTGTATTTGCTTCTGCAGAGAGGTAAGGGTTTGGTTTTCTATCAGAAAGTCTGACTCTGAATTAATGCTGAGAAAAAGAAAAAGAAAATCACAAGAAATCAGATGAAAGACAACAAAGACTTGCAAGAGCTTTGATACATTAAGTACCTATGCAGTCTTTTTAAATAAATCCTTTTACCTTGCCCCGGTATTCTATATCTACCATAACACTTTTTTTTAAACATGCTGTAAAGTCACACCTCCCTTTTTTCATGACTTCTGTGTTCTACATGGACGTGTGAGGTGCAAACATCTCCTACTTTACATTGGACGGACACAGACCACCAGATTCAATACTGCGTCAACACAAAGAGCCGCTTGCTGGCTAAAAGGCATCAGGACCTGAATTTCCGCCGACTCTCTCCCGACCTTTGCACAAGCCTCCCCTGGAGACATACAGCCTCAAAGAGTGTGAGCTCCACTGTCGACAAAAACACTTTCCCCTTGTATGTTCGCACACGCAATTTATTTATTTTCCCACAGAAAAACAAAAGACTTAATTTCACTGCAGAGTCAACGACCAAAATGCCAAAATGCGAGCTTGGCATCATGTGCTTATCCTCCCTGAGGTTGTTTCTGTACCTGATCAACCTGGGTTTATCAACTCCTGCCATTCATTTTGCATTATCCACTTACTCTTCTATCAAACATACAGCACAGCCTCTTATCTCTTCAGGAACTGTTCAGTCTTAAAAACAGACTCACACTGGAAAAGATTATTTTTCCAGGATTTTATCAAGCTGCTTGGGTAACACACTTACATTTACAAAGTCATCCCTTAACACTTCTAATTTGGCCCAAAGACAAACTATCTAACACCAAGGAGGATAACCCACAAAGACAAAGTAAGAGCTTGTATAAGAAGATGTTCATGGTTCTGCTCTGTAGATTCAAGCAGTGAAAGTCCATTTTACAAAATGCTAGTTTTACAGTTTGACACCCATTTTGGTCACAGCACCTTAAAATCGGTGCAACATGTCACCGTGAATGAATAACAAAGTGTTTAACATGACAGTCCTCAACCTAAACAGTTAGTTTGACTGAAATTCTTAAAGTAATAGTTTGGGGATCTCACTTATATCCTCTCTCTTGCCAAAAGTTAGCTGAAAAGACAGCTAGTACCGTCATCACGCTAAATTATGAAGCCAGAGTCGGCATGCCATTAGCTTAGCATATCGTAAAGCTAGAGAAAAAGAATTCCAGCATGTAGTCTGCCAAGATCACGCTACACCTGCCTTTGTTCATGATGCACGCTAACACTTTTAGCTACAGTGATGATTTCGGACTTAAAAAGCGAGGAAAGAACTCTTTTCAAATCACTTTGGCATTGCTGGGCTTTTGGGGACTTGGATTAGTGTAAGGAGCCATTTTGTGTTAAAACAAGTCCCATCTACTTCAGTTGTTTGACAGAATGCTGCATCACTGTTTTACTTTGAGCCTCCAGAAATGTTTTGTGGACTACGAAACTTCGTCCGACTTTCCATCGGCATGAGGGTGAGTAGATAATGAATTAATTTATGGCTGAATTTATCCTTTAATATCCAGTATTAATCCATCTAAATCGATCGCAGAAACAAAGTAGTTTGTGCACCAGAAACAATCTAACACGAAATCCAGCGGAGGTGATGAAGATGAGAGGACACCACCGACAAGATCTTCACACGCCGCTGTGTGACGGGCAGACTTTGTATATCGAGGCTATCAATGACCTCATCCTGGCTCACACTCACCACAGTGTTTGGATTCCGCTCGCTCTCTTTTCTCTCACATGCACACCCCCACACAGCAGCATCGTGCGTCGTGTCAGTCTGGTCGCCCTGATAGGCAGCATGTGGTTTCTCCTCAACACTAATCAGTTGCACACGTGGTGCGCAGCACTCGTGGACAAACCCACAATATGTCCCTGGTAGGAAGTACGATCGCAGTGTAAAACCCTTGGACTTCCTGTCCCTTTGGGCTATCAGGATGTACAGGCTCAGCTCAGCAGAGGAGGGACTCACTCTCGCACACACACACACACACACACATACACACACATACACACACTCCCCCCCTGAAGCAACAATGACTCAACAGCTTCCTAATCAACCACAAAGACACACACTGCGCTGCAGCTTCACACCGGCAGCGTCAAAACAAAACAAATGAACTTAGGAGGCGGCAGAGTCCTGCATCACTGTGAGTGGAGAACCCACTGTGATCCACGCTGGCAAAGCGCATCGCTGGACCACACCCAGTACGTCATGACTCATCAGTCCCCCTCTGTTGTCAATCCATGCCAACAGAAAAGAGGGGAAGGTAATAACAGGGAGAGGCAGAGAGGGAGGGGAGATCATGAGGAGAAGAATCAATGAGGAGGTGCAGGAGAAAGAGGATGAGGAGACAGTCGCACAAAGAGACGAGTGCACTGTGGACGGGACTCACCAGCTCCACCGAACCATAGTGTTTCCTGCTGAAGTCTCCACGCCTGCAGCCCAAGTCCTCCGAGGCAGAGCTGCAACACAAACGCATGGTCAGACACACGGCCTGTCTGTCCTCCATCAAACAACACGGACATAAAATCTGCTTTTTTCCAGCCCTTTTTTAATCTCACTTTGTCTTCCACTTTTTGTTGGCCCTACGTTCCCTCCTTCTCTCTCCCCTTCCCTTTTGCTTTCTGTCTCTTCCTCATGTCTGGCGTCTTTGCCGGTGGCACGGTGACCAGCCAGCCCAGTCCTTATTGAGACGCGGGTCCTGATTAAATTAAGCCGGAGTGATGGATGGAGACTGGCTGGGAGAGCTGACTGCTGCTCAAACAGTTAAATGCACACAGGGAGTAGATACAATTGCAAATACGTGGAAACAAACACACACAGACACACACGTCAGATACAAGTATGAAAAAGTGACACAGCGACAACCGACAACTGTTCTCTCAAAATGAAGAACAGTTAAATTTTTACATTTTTGGATTCATATAGAAGTTGATGATGCCCTGAAAGCTACTCAGCTGACTGCAGCACCATATAAGAAACTCAGAAATAGTCCAAACAACTCAAATGAATCCAGAAGACGATGTAGAATGTAGAATTGCAGCTCTTCGATAGCTATTCTTACTGTTTCGGTGAGTGTTATTTCATTTAAATCGAGTTTAAATGAAGTGCGTTTAAGGACGAGGTCACAATGAAGCTCTGCTTAGTTCGATGAAAGAGGGAAACGTGAATTCAGAGAAAGCTGTGTTTTTGTGTTTGGTAAAGAAAATGGATGTAACTGTGTCTCCTTGACGTTTTGTAAGTTTATTTGGTTCATTTATTACACTAAAAGTTAAAAGAGCTAATCTCCTGGCTGAATCTATGGACCGCTACACTATCCGACTACTGTGGCACAAAGTTGTATTACGAGACAGGACGGGCCAGGGCTAGCAGATTAGCATGCTATCTTCCGAAGACATCTCTGCTCTAATTTTTCAGCATGCTGATGAAATAGCAGAGTTTGTGCTAAAAATGTGCAAATGTGCCACTATGATGCACGACAGACAGTCCGTACTGACAAACACATATTTTTTTGCTGCCCTCCTTTCTTACCCACATCTAAAAGGATTTTTTTTTTTACATGTTTTTCTTCCACCTACACTCTACCCAGACTTTATTGCCACTACATGGCTGTCTAGCTCCATGGATCTGCAAATTATGGCAGCGAGTGGTAAACCGTGTGCGTGCACATAGTAGGTGGTATATACTCTATATCTTCTGTTTGCATGTATCTGTATGATTGCCTGAGTGGTGATTTGACCTGCGCGCTTTTTGCTTCGTCCATCTCTCTGTACCACATCCCCCACTCCTCTTATATCTCCCCCTGACTCTCCCCTCTCTGGTCAGGTTTCTCTCTCTCTGCAGAGCAGATGAAGGCAGAGTGGGGCTGTTAATACATAATGCACACTCAAGCTTAAAGGACGCATTTTAAAGTGCGTCTGCACTACAGGATGTATCCATCATGGTTTCCTTACCCACTCATGTCCTCCAGGCTCCCTTTCCTTTACATACTAGGGACTGACTGGGTGGGGTCTGCTGGAGCACCATCGCAACATGTACTCCATCACAGCGGTTACCTTTATCTGCTCCCACTTTTTTCTTCTCACTATACAGATTGCATCTTTCTTACCCTTCACCTTTCGACTGAGAGGGGGTCATGAAAAGGGTACATTGTACATAGGAGGGGGTTGATAAATTGATATGACCCCACCCACCTCCCTAATGAAAATCACCACTTCTCTCAGGGAAGCTGCATTTGTAAAGGTTTTTGAGTTAAGGCTTCTTGACACAAAGATATTTACACATTTCTGTACAATTCCCAAAAGAGAAGATAATGTTCGATGTCCAATTTGAGCTTTTTCCACCTTTAAGATGAGTTATATTTTAACACGTGCAAGATTCGAGTTGAACTAAGAGGCCATTTTGTACGCAAGGTGGTTTCTGTCAGACCAAAAAGCTGTTCCGACACCTATTAAAGAGGTGGAACGAGCCGAGAGAGCCAAGTGCCGGGAGTCTGATGAGGAACGTGTACCTGTCAACAGAGCTCTGGGAGTCCAACGCAGCGGAGATGACATTCAGATTTCAAGTACAGGAAGAATGAGGCATCAAAGCAACAAAAAGAGATCCTGTACATTGTGAGCTTGTTCGCCCCCGGAAGGAATTCTTGTTCGTCTCTAAAACCAAACTACCGATTGAAACTGACCCCAATCATGTTTGAGTTCTTAGTTTATCCAACATAATGCATCCTACAGAGCACTCATTACAAGGTTTGATGCCATTTTATATCATTGTCTTTTTTAAAGCCATGCCAGCTGCGTGACTCTATGGAATGATGTCAGTCAGTCTATGGGTCCATAGCTTTAGTCCAGACTAATACAACCCAACACCTATGGAAAGGATTGCCATGAAATTTGGAACAGACATTCAGGCATGTTCGGCTGTCCTGAATATCACGTTTTGAAGCTTCAATGAGAATTGCCTTCAAACATCTGACGCTTTGACATGCAGTCATTGTTTACCTCAAAACTTTGCGAGGCTAATGAGAGACAAGGACGGCTGTGACCATGGGCGGTCAAGCTCACGCCTGCAGGTAAGACCTCAGGATGAGCGCTCGGCGAAAAGCCAATTTCACACAGTGGCTAAACTGTGTAATTACAACAACGCGTGTGCAACAGAGCTTGATAAAGACTGCTTTCCCTAAGCTTGAGTGTCAGATAATCCCTGCGAAATGACTCGTTTCACTATCTGACTTTTGAACCATTTGGTCCATTATGTCCATGCTCGTAGGACTGCGCTTGTGCAAATGTAGTAGAAGCGCTTCCTCGCTAGTTGATGTGAGCGGAACGGGTTTCAAAACTACTTAAATGCCTCAGAGAAGTTCTATTTCTTGCTCACACAAACTTCTCCTTATTTCTTATGCTAATTTAGATGTTGAACCCCATGACGAGAAGCTTCAAACCACTTGGCAACCAGTAAAGCACATACTTCCGCCAAGGCACAACTCAGTCAAGCCTAATCAATATAAAATTAACAACGATCTGTCACTTAATGGGGTCTATTCTGGGATGAGACCCATCATCCATCCAAATTTCATGGAAATGCGGAGAAAACATAACCTTGTCTATGTTGTTCCCCGAACTGTTCATCTAAAGCCATCAGGTCAAAAATACAGTCTATAACACTTAAACCGGACTAAGTACCTGTAAAACCAATTACCGTAATTTCCGGACTATAAACCGCTACTTTTTTCCCATGCTTTGAACCCTGCGGCCTATACAACGGTGCGGCTAATTTATGGATTTTTACAGCTAACGGCCACTAGGGGACCTCCTCAATCTATGGATTGTACAGGTTACGTCCCTCACCTTTAAGGGATACTTGCCTTTAAGTGGCGGGCTCCAGCAGAAAATGCTGGAGACCGGAAAAGAGTGAGACAGGCAGTTCGCGCGAACAATGAAAGCAAAAGTGGAACAGACAGACATTACGAGAGCGAGACAGTTGCAGAGACAGAGACTATTGCACTAAATGGTAACACTTGAATAGGTTATGCAAATATGCAACTTGTTTGTTGAAATGTTAATAAAATGGAAGCTTCCCCAAACAGCAATCTCTTTCCCAACAATCCTCTCCGTGCACGAACCCTTACATATGGTAATTAAACGTTAAAACACCTGCGGCTTATAATCGGGTGCGGCTTGTATATGTACACATTTGTGTTTTTCCCTAAAATTGGCTGGTGCGGCTTATATTCAGGTGCGCCTTATAGTCCGGAAATTACGGTACATTCACACCAGCTTCAGCCGTTTTTTATGCTAATTAGCAAATGTTAGCATGCCATCACTCAAAACTAAGATGATGAGCATGGTAAACATTATACCTTATAAATATCAGCATGCTGTCATTGTGAGCTCTGCCAAGACACACATGCTGCTGCAGACTTGTAGTCTTGTGATAATAAACACGTGATCGATTATCTGCCTGTCCTGTAACCTTACACTACCTACATGCTGCGTAACACGTACAGGACAGTGAAACCATTATCCTGCATTCGAAGCCGCCTCATATGTTTGGACATCATAACTTGAACTCTGCACCACAACAGTTCAGACAGTCACTTTCCAGCAGCATAGTGGCTGTTAGCCAAAGAAAAATGACTTTGAAAGCTTGGACCAAAGAGAAATAGCTCTGGAACAGGGAGAGGTAAAATGGATATTCATTACTCAACTGCTGCCCTCAGTAATGGAGTACGGGAAAGGTTGCGAATTGTGGTTTCTGTCACAAGACAATGGACAGTGGCCACTGAAAGGCTGAGTACAGTACACTGAAACGTGAGGTATAAATCACACAAACCCTCCTCGCTTTGCTCAAGAAAAATCCTTTTATCGGTTCTTTTAAATACTGAATGACGCCTTAAACTGTTAAATCGCTCCATGAAGTGGCTCTTTCTGAGACCGTGTGAGAAAGAAAAGCCACACACACCGAAAGACCTTGATGTTAAGAGCCGCTGAAGCAAACACAAGACTGTTGAGAGTGACAATGAAGCGCATGAAAAGGCCCATCAGCTGGTACGAGATCCTGAATTTATCGCGCTGGCGTCTGGAAAATACATCAGAGAATGTCAATCATTTAAATGTCTGTCAGTGGTTTTCTGCAGCAGAATAACTGCAGAGATGTGAGGTTAAAATGTTAGATGATGCAGATAAGAGTTGTTTTGTAGTCTTTTTCCCACATGTGTAATGAAGTAACAAGTTCAATGTTGCATGTTCATGCAAAAGGTCTTGAAAGTTGAAAAGTCTGTACCAGAAGCTCCTCTCTCCGATGGAGAACACACTGCTCCTGAAACACCTCGGCAGTAGCCCCGCCTTTATTTCTGTGACTTTGTGACATCAAAGTACATCACCATGTCACACATTTGCATAAATTAAGCCTTGCAGCATAAGAATTAATTTAGCACAGCTGCGCTGTTGCTGTTAGCAGTGCTGGCTTAGGCGTGTGTGAGCTGACCAATCAGAGGAGATTGGGTATTCAGGAGGAGTGGCCTTAAAGAGACAGGAGCTAAAACAGGGCGTTTCAGGGGGAAAACATTGCTGCAGCACTGGACAGTATGAAAACAGTGAAGGGATTTTCCGAGCATTAGAGCATGTAAACCTATTCTGTTGGCACCCCTGAAAATGAGCTTGATTCTTTAACAAGGTGGTATGCCGCCTTTAAAGTTGGATATCCATCCACCAATAAACACAAGGTCGAAAAAGAAGCATAACGCAGGTTGGGAACTTCTTTTTAGAATTCAACAAGGTGAAACTATCTGTATTTTATCGGTATCAACCATGAGAAGTAGTTAATTGTTGGTTAATCGTAAAATTAATCTTCAACAACTCATTGATCTGATGCATGCACCAAGGCTTGATCGTTAATTCAACAACTGCTACAGGTACAGATGTTGCTCAGTGCTAGAAATGCACTACTATTATTCTTGATACAATCTGTGATACGTGTGAGGATGAGCAGGAGGAGGATGCTGGTGATCCTTCAAACAATCTGCGAAGGGGGTGAGTGGTGAAGAGCCAAGTCGCCCCATAACGAGCCATAAAAGCAATATGATAAGTCATTAGAGCATTTCATGACAATTTCAAGACATCTCTCACTCCTCTCTCCTCCCTCTGCGCACAATTGGTGCAGCAATGGAAAGAAGCCTCTCTGCTATTGGAAGCACTGGAGCCGTATGGCCACTGTATGGTCTCTCTCTCTCTCTCTCTCTCTCTCTCTCTCTCTCTCTCTCTCTCTCTCTCTCTCTCTGTCTGTCTCTGTTCAAGTGTCGCTGCAGCTCCACTATCCTGTTGCCACAGTAAAAAAAAAAAAAAAAAAAAAGCTCTGCAGTGGCGGCATTTTCAGATCCCGAGGCTGGAAATGGGCTCCTACACACTAACCTTGGACTACATCTGAACTCAGCCGCACACTTCAAGCCAGATGCCCGCCGTCAGCGTGGCCATATGCGTTATTATGTCGCGCACATCTCTCCCAGCTCTACCTTGAACTGAAAAGCATGCCATGAATAATTCATTATCAGTTTTCCACGTACGCACAGAAACGTCTCTTCTCCGGTGTAGGGGAGGGAAGAAAAAAAGCGGACGGATGAATTAATATACAGTTTAGAATTAATAATAAAAAAAACTGCGCTGTGGTGCAATCAAAGAGCTGTTGCGGCTGAGAGAGTCTGTGGAGGAGCGTCGATACTTCCCGACTGGGAGACTTGTGGATTCAGTGGCGCTTCAGTTTGCCAGAGTAAATAGAAAGAAAAAAACAATCAATCAATAAATCATACACTCGATACATAACCAAGACAAGTATCAGAACTCGACCCAAAACAGTCGATTACCGCAAACATTATCAGGCGTTTTACGCACCAGCAGAACGGTTTGCACACCTGAGTCTCCAGCTTTGTCTAATGCGCTCGGGGCTGCATGAAATAGTGCCAGTGCTGCAGGGATATGACAAGAGCGACGAGTATGCATTCAACAGATGAGAGAGGTGGCATGCACAAACACAGGCAAGATAAGGATTATTTTTTTTGTTGCTTTTTTTTTGGTTTTGTTTTGTTTTTTTTTCTTTACCGCTGATTGAAAGTCAACAGTTTGTTAGACGCTGGATCCACACTGTTCATGTCCCCATGCGATGTCAGTCCAGCGGACAAGGCGACAACAACAAGCCCCGGCGTCTTTTTTTCGTCTTCTTCTTTCCCCTCTCTCCTCTATCGGTCTGTTGTTCCTCTTAAGAGCGCAGGAACATCACTCCGGCGCAAAAACTCCAACAACAGCTGATCCAAACCCGGCTGGTGGTCCGACTCTGTCCTCTCCTTCTTCTCTGGCTGCTCTCTCTCTCTCTCTCTCTTTCTCTCTGCGCGCAACAGCGTGATGATGAAGCGGAACGGCTCTGCCATAAGAGCTGTGTGTTTAGGCTACTGTGTGACCTCTCTCTCTCTCTCTCTCTCTCTCTCTCTCTCTCTGTGTGTGTGTGTGTGTCCCTCTCTCTCTTTTCTCACTCACTCACTCACATCAATGGTGCATTTCAATCCACCACATTTTTTTTTTTTTTTTAGCTGGAGGCTCCGCAGAGCAAAAGGCACCATTCACAGCTGATTATTCTCATCGCTTTTTTCCCCCCTCTCCCCCTTCTTCTTTGACTCGCTGTTACATCACCGTCAATTACGCAAAGCTTCTTGTACAGTTACCAGTTATCATCCTGAAGCAAAAAAAAAAGTCATGTCAGGGTGCAGGCCTGAGGCTGCGGTTGGTATCACATCACCACCATGTGAGCAAGGAGAGAAACAAATGGGAAGATGATCATTAATGAATAAATAAAAATGTTTGTTTAGTTTTTTACTTTCTACTAAGTCATCATGTCTGAAGCTATGAATGTTACTCTTTAATATTGCTTTAAATCCATCTAGTCTGCAGTTGTACTGTATTGCTCTGTTCACACCAAATGCGATGCAATTATTTGCATGACTACGTTACATACAACGTCAATGATGAGATGATGTTGCGATGACACAGCGAGAATTACGCGATTCAAGCAATGACGTGAAAAATTGCAAGTGACACTCACGAGTTTAAAATATTGACCTCAAAAGAGACGCTGTCCTCTGAAAGCCTATCGCCGTTGATGTTCATACTGACATCATGATGTTTACGCCGCTGATGTCCAGGCATTGGACCCGAGCAACAATGGAGGAGAGGATAATTATCACTAATCGTGGCCTTTTGCGGACACCCAGAGCTGTACGATAACACATCTACTCGTACCGGGACACGACAAATAAGGAGCCTGCAGTGAAGGGAAGTGGGCGAGAAGGTCAGGCTAGCTGTGTCAACGCAGCTCTGATCGATCCAAACTCCATTCAAGGAACAAGCTTTGTTGTTTGCTTGTCGTCTGGCCGACTGAACTGACGAAGCATGAATTCAGGCTTATTTCCATGCAGCATTATAATGTTGTTAGTTTGGCGCCCTTCTGATCCATTTACTGCAGTCAGATCACAGAGAAATCTCTTTGTTTCTGGTTCATACTGATGTGAACGCAAAAGTCTGCACCAACAGAAACTCCACTCTCCCACAGAAAACATCGCTTCTGGAACGCCTCGTCTGTAGCCCCGCCTTTGTTTCCTTGACTTTGTGACATCACATTACATCACCATGTCACACATTTGCAGAATTTTAGCCCAACAGCTATTTAGTATGCAAGACTGAATTCAACACAGCTGCTTTCTTGTTGTTAGCAGTGCTGGCTCAGGCTTGTTTGAGCCAACCAATCAGAGCAGACCAAATATTTGGGACAGGGGGCTTTAAAGAGGCAGGAGGGGGAATAAAGTGCTGCAGCACTGGACAGTGTGAAAAAGGTGATGTGATTTTTGAACATTAGTGCATCTAAGCTTATTTTATAAGAAACCAAAATTAATGTATAAACCTGAAAATGAGCATTGTATGTGTCCTAGGAGGAAAGCACCTTCAAAGTTGGTCAACGATCCACCAACAAACCCAAGGAGTTTTCACAACCTGGCAACTCAAAACCTGTCTTGTAACTGATATATATAACTGAGTAAATTATTTGATAACTTATTGGAAAATGGTACCACATTTCAGTAACCAATGTATTTCTCTTGAAGA
Organism: Diplodus puntazzo; assembly: GCA_963678695.2. Taxonomy (NCBI): domain Eukaryota; kingdom Metazoa; phylum Chordata; class Actinopteri; order Spariformes; family Sparidae; genus Diplodus; species Diplodus puntazzo. The sequence goes on along the minus strand of OZ023173.1, from coordinate 19,831,369 downwards.
TGAAACTGATTTTTGTGTATTGCAGTCCAGAATAATCAAACAAAAAATGAAAGTTATCAGTAGCAAAAATAACTAACAAAAAGCTCCAACATGTTTCTCTGGCCTCTCAGATTCTCTCCGACTCTTACTCGTCTCCAGGGCCAACCCATAATCCCACTCAACAGCAGGTCCAGGCAATGATGAGGTCATTCATTCATTCATTTATTCATGTAGCGTCCATCCTCTCCTCCTCTCTCACTCACTTCTCATTCTATTTTTTCCTCTTCAAGATGCTTTTTGACTGCATTCACCCAGAAATGAGAATTCATTCATTATCTATTTCACCCTCATACTGATGCAAAGGTGGAGTTTGGTCGTCCACATTTCTGGAGCTTCACAGCAAAACAGCGTTACAGCATTCTGCTAAACAATTGAGGTAGATGGGGACTTGTTATATAAAAAAAAATTAATCCCCCCCAAAACAGCAAAACAGCTCGTCAGGCGTAACGCAAGTCTTCCGAGACCTAAAATGATTAAAAAAGACATCATTTACATCCTTTTTACATGGATGAGTAATAAATAAATGAATAAATATATGCAAAATCAACCTTTTTCCTTTAAGATCAACACTGTGAAGAAACTGAATGGCGACCATTTCATTCACAATGTTAAGTATCTTTAGCCCCAACAACTAACACATATAAAGGATCCTTCTCATTCTTGTTAATGTTCTAAAAATATTCGACATATTGTTCCAGACCAAATATTTCTTTATATGAACTGTGGGTGAACAGAGCTTCCTTTTGTCTGCCAAAAATAGAGAACCATCTCCAATAAAAATTCCAATAGATATATTTGTGATTTGGGAGGAGCGGAGCTGTGTAATTATTACTGTCAACATTAATTACACTGGTGGAGCTCATCTACTCCATTTCAAACAGAAGGACCATGCGTCATTCCCTTGAAGCAACATCTGAAATATATCACTCCAAATTCATGTTTATAAGCACTTTTAATGATACAAGGTTCAAATTATGCTCACGTTCCAAGTTGATATGATGAGCTTGATTTAAAAAGTTGCTTATTTTCACATCCAGCAACATTATCATTCGTTTGGAGTTGTGTTTCTCAGTCTAATATTCTTTCTAGTTCTGGCCTCCACTTCTCTTCAGCAGCTAAACGCTCCACTATGTTCATCAGCTAGTTGCTAGCTGTGTCTGTCCACCGTTAGGTGCTGAGCGGGTAAGTGTTCAGTGGGTTCTTAGAGGGCTTTCAGCAGCCTGCTGCGGCCTTAAAACCAACCGTGAGAGTAAATCCAAAACAGTAAAGCTGCACCCAGACAGTTTAACAATGACCTGAAACCTGCTATAAAGCCCTGCAGAACCAAGCAGAGCTGCAGATTCAGAAGGAGATCCATTATCTCACAGTGGTGACGCCATTCGGACCAAGAGTCCCCCGTATGCCCGTCGTGAGCAGAGCTCAGTTGTCAATTGTGAAGTCACACCCCCCTTTTTTTAAACTAAACTTGAACATACACCAGCAGGATAAGAACTACCTAAAATGACAGAAACCATCTTTGGGAAAGGTTGAAGTTTGGCCCATTTCTCATTTGCTGACATAGAAGGGGTGGGGCTTATGACCTGTACTGCAGCCAGCAACCAGGGGGCGATCAAGAGGTCATGTGATCATGTGGCCCATCTTCATATACCATCTATGTTTTTACATTGTTGCTTTGTACATTATTTTTGCAAAGATATCGATTATATAAACGTTTTAGGTAGAAATTGAAGTTTCGTAGTCCACAAAACTGGAGCTTCACTTCAAAAGCAGCGCTGCAGCCTTCTCGTTAATAACTAAAGTAGATGGGGTCTTGTTTTAAAACATAAAAAAACAAACAAAACTCCCCACAAAATGGCTCCACGCAGCTTGTTTGGCGCGATCACAGTCCAAGGAAGCCCCTTTCCAAGTTAATCTGAAAATACAGGCTTTTAGAAGCCAAAATCTTCACAGTAGCTGCTAATCTAAGAGCGTTAACACACACCCTGTCTGAAATTGGTGCCAGTGCTCGACCGCACATCGAGGTTGTTAATAACTTCTTTTCAAACCAATTCGGGATCTGGAGGCATCTGGATTGGAATATTTCAGTTGTTCAAGAGAACGCTGCAACACTGTTTTGCCTCGAAGCTCGAGAAGGGTTTTGTGGACCACGTAACTTCATCTGTCTGAGCATCAGCATGAGGGTGGGGGGATGAATTTGGGTGAACAGGAGATTAAACTTAAGGTCTTGGAAGGCTGGAAGCTCAGAAAAATTAGGGTGAGGACACATGATGAAAGCAGAGTAGTGTGGCAGAAACATGGAAACATACGTCATTTTTGATTATTTGTTTACAAACACACACATACACACACACACACACAACACAGACACAGACACACACACACACACAACACACACAGACACACACAGAGCAGCAGGTGAAACACGAGCTTAGTTAAATCTGATACCTTCACAATAGCTCAGCCACAGCCTGTGTCTCTAGCTCAGTCTACACACACACACACACACACACACACACACACAGACACACACACACGACATGAAAGAGTGCAGGAATGCTCGGCTCAGGCTACATGGCACTCAGCTGCTCATCAATTTTTAATCAGTAGAAACCCCCCTCTGTGGCACGCCGCACCACAGGAAAACACCTACAGCTACCGACACACATGGCATTTGCTCTCTTTCTCTGAATGTGACTACCTTTTTAAAAATAGCTTGTGTTGAAATGCAACTGAAATCCACAACAGCCCGGAGAAAAAAAAGAAAAAGAAAAGAAGCCTTTTTTTTCAAAAGAGGCCGCCGAAAAATAAGCGCCTTTGTTTTCTCATGTAAGGATTGAGTTACAAACAATCAACATAGGACACCTGAACACCCCCCACCACCTCTAATTAGAGTCCTGAGGCCAATCACACACACTGACACACACACACACACACACACACGCACACGCACACACACACACACACACACAGACATTCATACATGTTGCATAAAAACATCACCACACACCCTCCCATTGTCGCACCCTGACACGCACCGCTCACATGGCCTTTGCATGAGCGCTTCTTTTTTTTAACGGCCTCTTATGAAGCCAGTCTGTAAGAAGGGAAGTCAAAAGGGGGAAGACTTCCTGTTCAGAGATCAGCCTGTTAATGCAGCCTAGGAGCCATCATCCCTAATGCTCAACAACGAGCGAAACAAGAGAGACAAGCAGTCGTGTAATGTGACAGCGATCCGCTCCAGGTGATGAATATAATCCACCGACTCCTCCCAGTGGAAAACAAGATGACAATCGACGAGGATGCAAGAGGTGTTTGTGTCTTCCCCGATGTCTCCATTCATCTCGGCTGTTCTAAGACACCCTAACAGTCAGATTATCTCACGGGTGTGACTGCCACAAAAAACTCTTTTTAATTACCGATTAAATGTTTGGTATCTTGAAAATGTCGGCAGAAAGTGAAAATCCTAGCGAAATTCCTCAGACTACGGAAGCCCTGAGGGATGAGTGAGACATGTATTTTTTCTGGTCATCTGTTTTCTACGTCTGATAGATCACCAGAATAAACAAAAACTGTCACTTGCCCCTCAGGGCTTCTGTACCAGACCCTACTGTGATGTCATCAAATATTCAGCAAAGACTCAAAAATTCAAGGATCTGTGATATTTACTATCCCAGAAGGTTAAGAAAAAAATGATGTGACCTTTGAAATTTTTGCTCAAAATGTTCTGAAAATACTTCCTTCGCACACGGCTGATTAAGCCGACGGTATCACTGCCAGATATTCTCTCTCTCTTTTTCTCTCTCTGTATTTTGCAGTAAAGCAGAGTTTTTAAATGCCAGTCTGTGGAGACTTTCCAGTACTTTCCATCAACCAGAGAAGACCGAAGGGGGGAGCAGCTATAGCGACAGCAAAAAAGTTTGTTGTTGTCATTGCATGTCTACATTGTATATGGTCTGACTACTAATTTTCTCTTTCAGTCGTAGCTGCAGCTGCTGATTATATCGATTATGCTTCTTTTGAATCATTTTATGCAATAAAGTTTGTCCAAGAAAAGGCAGAAAATAGAAAGTATTGCCCATCACAAGTAGTAACTTGTTGTATTTGACTAACAGATGAGATACAGTTTTCACAATAAGTCTCAGACACTGAGGACTGTCATAGCAGAACAGCAAAAATGAACCTAGACTGCAGGGGATAATGAAAGCAGAAACAGGACAGAGTTAGAAAGGTTATGCTCAGTGTTATTAGAATAGGGAATTAGATAGATAAAAATGAAGAATAAGCCTAACAGGCTAACACAGAGCTGATAGTAAAGTAGTGGTGCTGTGAAACACTGTTTACCAGAATGGCCGATTGACAATTTTGTGCCTAGAATCACAGCAATGTGCCAGCAAAGACAAGTAAGAGGGCTGTAAACATGGATGTCGAGTCACAACGCTTTGCTTATGATCTTGTTAGACTCAGGCTCAAAAAAACAACTTGGTTAGGGAAAAAAGATCATGTTCGGCTTAAATACCTGCTTCAGTTGCAACAAACATACAAATGTTGAATCACTGTGGTCCCGCCTCAAAAATACCCAGTGGTTTTTACATTTAAAAATGTCTAAGCGGAGTCTCAAACTGTGCTCACTGGCTTGGCGGCCTTCTCACCCGTAACTCCTCCACCATCCATCCCCTCAACCTCACAATATGGTGGTTGGGTCATAAGCGGTCAGACGTGAATGTGATGTGACAAGTTTTGTAGAAATGTCAACGGACAAACAGGAACGAATCAGTGTTTCGCAGAAATGTTAACTGCCATCGTTTATCACGTTGATCGGGCCGACAGCGTATGACTCTGATTCTTATATCTTACCAGATAGGAAACGCTTTTTAACATGTTTTTTAGGCTTCATTTACAAAAAAACTCCACAGGACTCCTTTAACTCCGCTACAGGTTACGCTTCAAAGTATAACCTAATCGTGAGAGGCAGCAATGCATATTTATTATGACATTAAAATGGTGTTAAGGCGTCAAAGTGTCATCTGTATGTGACATTCTGCGATTATTTTTCTTAACTGATTCCCTGACGATTTACTTAAATGTTCAGCATTAGTCATGAGAAAATAATCGAGCGATTACTGTCCAGGCTGAATGTTGCCGTTTATTTTCCCGAGCATGCCATTTGCTCGTGGAATAACTCAAACCAAACGGTATTGGGCGTTGGGTCATTGAGCTACTGAGTGCTGTTCAAACAAACCTAAAGGGCGCGCACACCCTGAGAAGCAACTCTCCATGATGGCGAGTAACCAGTGAGCCTTGAGGGCTTCAGAGTCAGTTAGTGTAAAATATAAACTATAACCCTGAATCCTCAGCAAGTGTGTGTGTGTGTGTGTGTGTGTGTGTGTGTGTGTGGGACCCAGCGGCGATGGACTATCCCAGGCTGTGCATTCCCCAGACAAATACAACTTCAAAGATCAGGTTATAAATGTAGGTGTAAGCATTATAGCGCGTGGGTTCAATCCATGCATCCATGCCAGGGAGGGCTGTGGTGCACAGGTAAACAAAATGCGTGTGTGTGTGTGTGTGCACAAGCAACCCGTGAAGCTGCACGATGCGGATCAGGAGCTCTCGACTCAATAGTGTGCTAATCCCCTCGCAGCCACGCCGCCTTCTCTCTGGACAGCTGCCACTCCGGCCCTTTAGTCTCACCAAGTAAGCCATGTCTGACCACGGCACCTTTCCCACGCATGGGATAAACAATCCTCTGTTACCGTGTGTGTGTGAGAATGGGAGTGTAATGTGATTAGATGTGCAGCTACTGACACTGAATCACGCTGGAACCAACGGGAGTCATTTCTATAAATACAGATGTATGACAAGAGGAAAAAACCCACTGTAATGCAAAGCATATGACACACTGCTGCACTACTGGGGGGGTTTTTTCTTATCTGTCAGACACCCAGAACATGCAAATCAATTGACCTTTCATGATGTCACTCCTCTTTGCAGAGGTTGTGTCGCTCGATAATGTGTAACGTGGACGAGGAAGCTGTGGAGATACGCGGCTTCATTTGATTATGGCGTGATTCAGCTGTTGTGTTGTACCGGCGCCGCGCAGGGGGACAGCAGACCTGGCTAAATGAGTTGTTGACGGTGGTGGAAAGTATCCAAGTTTTTAAGTAGACTTTTAAGGTGGCTCTTTTGTGCTACTGTATGCTATACTCCACCACATTCCTGGAAATATTGTATGTATGTATTTATTGTATGCCACTTTTTGTGTAAATCTGTGTAGCAGAGCTTTGTTTAATCTCATTTCTAACCTTCATCGACGTCTCACGACTCTCCAGATTTATCATGCAACCCTTAAACAGTCAAAGTGCTGCAGGTTTAACTGCTTCATAGTGGATAAAGAAGTTAAACCAGCAGTACTCGCCCATTTCTTTACATAATGATTATGCTGTACTTTGGCTTACGCAGGAATTTGAATGCAAGACTTACTTTTTATAAACCCACACGACTTTATTTTCTAGCCAAGATCCAAAGCTTACCAAAGGCGCCAAATATATCTGGCTACATTTTTGGGGGAAATTGTTTCTTGGAGGGTGTTTTAACAACATGAAGGGTTTCTAAACCAAAATTACACACAAATTATTCATGACATTTTTTCCCCATTGTTTTTCTTAACAACGTGAGGTCAAGTGGGTTCATCCCAGCACATCTACAGGAACTGCAGACGATACAATACAACATTTTAGGAGAGGAAAGAAAACGGAGACATGACAAAAAGCTGGAATACAAAACTTTCTGTAGTGAACTGCAACGATGGGTAATTAACTGATCAAAAGTAAATTCATCTAGTTAATCATTATTTTTCAAGCAAAAAGTCAAACATTTAGTGGTTACAGCCTCTCAGATATGACGGTTTGAGGCTTCATGTCATGTGTAAAAGAACTGAATATATTTGGGGTTTTGAAAAAAAAACAAAAAAAAATTAAATTACAATGTCTTTCTACAATTCTCAGTTGCAGCCCTATAATCAAGTATTTTTTTATAGCGCTGTGTTGGTTGCTTTTATAAAAGTTAAGGACCTGCATCCAAATGAACAACTGATTGAGGTTTAATGAATGAAACCCCTGGATGTAAAATGCATCAAGCAGTCTGTGGAGCTCCTTTGACAGTTAAAGATTACATATTGCACAAGCAAACACACACAGACAGATAGACACACGTGCAGATGATTTGGATTCCGAACTTGGCCTCTTTGTTTCTGGAGCATCCCAAATGCCAGCAGGTCACCCTGTGGCCTCTGTGAAATGTCACTGTGTCAGGCTGTGGCGATTGATGGTGGCACCCTCATTAAACGTGATCAGGAGAATTAACCTTTTGTCTGTAACGATCAGCCCGGCCCAGAATGCCACTCTGCCCTCGGGCCCTTTGGCTACGTGTGTTGCTCGTGTGTATATGTGTGTGTGTGTTTGCTTTTCGTCCACACTGTTTTTTTTTGCACTCCACTGCTGAAAAGGAGTTCAGATAAAGGAATGGACCTGTGGGCAACAACAACAATTTAGGTTACAGAACACAAAGAAGCACAGTGAGCTTGTTGTCTGTGTCCTCAGCCGAAGCTACTCGAGTCCACCTGCTCCCCACATGAACATCACTGCTTCTCAATACACTCGCTCCTCCTAGTGGGAGAGTATGACTGGTCATTGTACTGCACCAGGAACACCATTTCTCCCCTGTTCCAGTTTCTTCTGTAACTCATCAGCTTGATTTACACAGATTCATAAAAATCTTAATAAACTAAACGGTAAAGATCCAAAGTCTGAATGCTTTATCTCAAGTTTTATTTACAGCCACTGGTCTGACGCCTTCTGGCAACATCACTGTTCTTACAGGGAGAGTCTGCCCTCTTGTGGTATTTAACGTTTATCACAATTAATTGAGAGTTTTATACAACTTGTGAGTTTATATGAACAATAACTAATTATAGTTTCATCTTATGTAACATTAACCCTTTACTGCACAAGTTGTTTTGTTGATGGACAAAAATCTTTTACCTATTTTCTGTTGCATTGGGTTCTTCTGATGATATACTACTGCAGAACAAAACAAGAAAAATCTGATTAATGTAAAAACAAACAAAAAAGTAACATATAGAATATCCTCCTAAGATAGGAAGAACACTTGATTTTTTTTTTTAGTATTTAAGTGATGGGGGTGTGAGAAAAATATTACAAAGACATCAAGGCATCAATTAGGTCATGATAAAATGGACACTTCTTTATGAAGTCATTCAGTTTTCAAACATATTTATCTTTATTTAGAGGCATTACGTCTGTCTGTGAAACCACACTGACTGTGCACAAAAATACAACGAATGTGTTCAACTACACGCTCCTTACCTCCACCCTGCACTTCATCATTGTGTTATAAATGGAAAACATGCCTAATCCTTCGATTATGGTTTCTCTATTGTTTTCAGAAACATGCATGTTGGTTGTAGTGGTGATGAATCCTAAGTAACGGCCTCTAACACCTGATTCAGGGATCACATCTTCCTTGCTAGCACTTTCCTCACTGTGCACAGGGCAGGAACTGAATCACAGATCAGGTTCCCATAAACCATAACATGTCCCTTCATCTGTTGTCACTGTAGATGGTAGAGGTTAGTAGCTGAAGGTTCATGTTCCCCAGAGGATGAATTAAAAAAAACATTACCAATCCTTTAACTTTGAATCGAGCACCTGACTATGCCTGGCATCACATTATGCACACTTCAGTTCATAATTCATCTGAAACAAGTCATTACATATTGAAAATGCATAAAAATTTAAATATCTATAAATGGGACCACTTTGTGGTGAATCAGGGAAACAAAGTGCAGTACATGATTAAATGAGGCCTGGTACTCCTGCCTTTATTTATGGATGTCTACATGTTTTTGCACCTGTGTGCTGCACATCACACAAGTGTTACAGTAAGGAGGAACTGCTGAGGTTCTAGTTTTAGAACAAAAAAAAAATAGTGACGTGCAATTGAATCTATAGGAGGCCCACAGTTGGGGAAACTCCCTGTGCATATTTTTTAAAGAATGTCCACACTTCAACAACTTAATCTAAGCCACATCTTTACAACCTCTGCTGAAAATACACCCTTCCCTAGATGTTTCTAAACATACTTGCAAACTATTCTTCCATCTCCTTCTTTCTTTCAGCCCCTTTTCTCTCTGTTCTCGCTCTCTAACCAAGACGAGGTTTTTGGCTGGCCTCCCTTGAAACCGCAGGGTAAAAATGTACAACAGTAACCCTTCGCAGTCTCCATTTCCTCCTCTGTCTCTCCTGGACCGCTCTTTGAGGGTTATGACGGGGGCAGTGGGGCTGGTGTGAAGCGACTCACAGACTGTGCCGTACTGTGCAGACTCCCTTTCATCTAGCGTACTTTCATACTCTCTGCTCTGTTCTCTGGCACGTCAACACAAGCTCACTTTCACTTTGCGTCATCGTTCACCGGGACTGTAGTAAAAAAAAAAAAAGGAAGTTTATACAACTTTGAGAGAAAAGAAACCGCTCCCCAAATATGACTGTTCTATGCCAGTGGCTTGTGGGTTTTTTTTTTTTTTTTTTGCACCGGAGCTGGCCACATCTCAACTGATACCCCCTCTTAAGTACGACTCACTCTGCGCTGGTTTTACCCCAGCCAACTATAATGGTAAATGTTTTTCCAGCCTGCGAGCTTTTTCCCGGAGCAGCGCACGGTGCATTTTAATGTGTAGGCATGTGTCTTAAAGCCCTAAATGGAAGCAGATGTTCCAGCCGAAGAGTAAAAGTTTACATAAGGCTGTAATCAAGCGAGGGATTTTTCTTTCTCTTTTTTTGTGTTTTTTTTTTTTTCCTTCCAGTAATTTGAATCTATTTTTCTGTTCTAAATGAGCCCGGTGCGCTTGCATTGTGCGCATGGCTGAACTGTGCCGGGTTGTGTCGAGCTATGCAGCCACATATGGGAGTGATTACTGTCCAGTGTTTATCAGACCTCACTGAGGGGACCGACTGTGCGGCTGAGCAGAGCACGACCAGCCTGACACACTATTTCAATTTCTCAGCTAAAACCTTCTTTGGAAACCCGACAAGGGATTCACTGCAACAACAGTGTGTCATAATTCCGAGAAGCAACATCATCTTCTTTTTGTTAAATAACGGATTACTCATGCACTGATTTTTACACAACAAAGTCAGTTTACATGTCTTGGCGAGCACTCGTGCATATGTGAAACAAGTTGATGTCGCTTGAGTCAGTGTCTGTGGGGCTGATACGTTTAAAAATGAAAAAAAACGTCTAATGGCGTGTTTGTCCTGCAGCTTCCTCCTTAGCTCCGCTTCAGGCTAGCAGGTGGAGTCACAGACGAGAGGGTTGCCAAGCCAGTGACCACAGTTCAAGACTGTGTTTCAACATTTGTGACACCACCGGGTAACTTTCATGACACCTTCATCTGGAGACATCTCCAGCTGTGCTTGTGTCAGCCGGAGCAGGTATTTTAAGCCACCACACGATCCTTCCCTTACACTAACCAGGCCTGAACCGAGCCAGAGCAGAAGCATAGTGTTGTCACAGCGTTGTTTCAACACATCCATGGTTTGCAGAAACACTGTCTGCCAACATTTATTCTGGGGATCGGGTTGAGTGAACTGAATGTGACGCAGTGGAAATGTTTTAACAAGGAAGATAAATGTTCCGAATAAAAAAGATGATATCTTTGGTTCTGTTTCGTTGGTTTTTTCTGGGTTTACAGTGTTGTAACAGTGAGATGCTAAATAGATTGAGTGCTCTTTTAAGTATTCTCACTTTGAATTTGTCCTTGTTTCCTCTCTTTCTCTTTTATGACAAACCAAATATCTTTGGATTTTGGACTGTTGGCTTGCCAAAACAAGTCATTTGAAAATGTCACAGTGATTCTGAGATGGACCTTCTATTGCTATTATCGAACAGTGAGCATCCTCTTAACACTAACACCAGCATAGACAATTTTCAAAATGTACCCTTATCAGTAATTATAACTCCTGGCTGTCAGGAGCAAATGGAGATGTCAAGTGATGTTGTGATAGATGACAAGTGCACAGATGGAGGAGGAGTGGATCGATGAGCTCCAAACTAACATTTTTTTTTTTAACCTTTATCTATCGAGGGAGCGTTCACTGAAAGCGCTGCTCTCTTTTCAGGAATGTGATGACATTCACACAGTTACACATATTCACACATGGAAGCTGCTCAGTTCAGCCACAGTTTGATGGCCTGCCGCTGAGCAGCTGGGGTTAAGTTCAATGACCTTGCACCTCAGTGTTGGTAATGAGGGAAGGGCAAGCACTGCCTTTCACTTTTACCGGCAAAACTCCGTTCACAAGCTTGCTTCCCTAACCTATAGGCCCAAACAGCGTGGCATTGTGGGTAATGTACAGTAGGCACCAGGTTTTGAAATGGAAGAATGCATGGAATAAAAAAGGGTGGTATCTCTGGTTTTGCTGTATTGATTTTGATTGAAGTTTTATGCAATGCTAGACCAGTGGACTGCTTTTGCAAAACCTACATTACCCAATATGCAACACCCAAAGAGTGACATCACTGGAGGCAATTTATCAGCTTACATGCAGCTTCCTCTTTACAGTACAGTAATACTCCCCAAGACCTGTGAGCACACTTGAATGTGTAAAATTGGTGGAGCTACCCTTAACAACAAAATATTTTGTGGACCAAATGATAAATTGTGACAATACTCGATTGATAGAATGAAAATAATGATGAACTGCAGCCCTGCATTTTACAGAAATCACACTGAAACCGTCCCTTCATTCCCCCTCGTCTGAAAAACTGTGTGTGAGCTCTGCTTCTAATGCGCGTCTGAGAGCTACATAACCTTCGCACCATGCAAAGTGGAGGAGTGCCTTAAGTCAGCAAAAATGTCAGTAAGCCCATCAATTCAGGTCCCCGCCGGGTGCTTTATGACAGACTGTAACACAGAGGGAGACCCCAGAAGCCCCAACCCATCACAGACACTTTCACTGAGCCTGCTAGAGAGCACATCAATATGGTCCTACCCATGAATGGGCTGTTAGTGAGTCTCTGCATCTGAAAAACATAGAAAACGTGTCTGACATTCACAACACATGTTCTTCATTCACATGCCGTTTGAAGCCTACTGTAAAAGCTTCACCAGGAAACCACAAGAGGACAAGCCCGAATACATGTTTCCTTCTCTTTTTTTATTTTCTCCTCAAAGGCACATATAAGCACAACTCCGCTAACCCGCTCCTTCACAAAGCACATGAACGCAGCACGATGCACCTCAAACAACATCTGGCTCCGGTCTTGTGCCAATCTGACAAGCAGCATGCTACGGCAAAACCCCCTGGCAACGGCAGTCACATAACATCGTAGGTTTGTTTTGCAGGGAGGGAGGTTAACGAAGACACTGGTAGTATTTTCAAAGCAAGTGCACCCATATAACCTCTGAAATGAGGAGTGCGAGAGGGGCGAGTGAGTGAAGGAGTGTGTGAGAGTTTCGGTGGCTGCAGCCCGCCAAGGATCTATTTTTGTTCTGTTAATGTGGCTGCAGTTGCAGGGTGAAGTTATCGCCGCTTTATGAGAAGCGTTTTTTGTCCAGAGAGTGAATGGAGACAAAGTAAAGGAGGGGCTGGATTGATTAATGAACAGCACACATTTCAAAGCCAACTAATCCAGGCCTGTCCGACCTAATCTTTCCCTACATTGTGAACAGGCTCCTTACCACAGCGTATTTGTTAGGTCTGCGTTACAAAATTAAACAATAGTAACATGTCCTGATCACACATTGCCCCGTGTTAGCCCGATGATTAATGAGCCTCTCTTCCCTCACGGTCCAGTAATGTGCTCAAACGGCTCCCTGCAGGCGCATGCCTTTCCTTAAATGAACTACAAATGTTCTGTTATGGATTGACAGCCAGTGAGGCTAGTTTCCACCACAACAGAATTTGCTGATGGTGCCACTGGATTCATAGAAAGCACGCTGCTGTCTTTTCCTAAATGGTGGAAGCTGGCTTCATCACACTTCCTCGAGGGGTGAGTGTTTGTATGATTGCTGGTTCGTAGTCCACATAATTTCCCCTCGTCTTTCTGGCACCTTGTTAGAGTTACGAAGGTCAGGAACATAATTTTAATAGACCGACACGGTGGCCATTTTCCTCTACAATCAAAATCAGGGTGGGAGGCTGAAATGTTGCACTAGTGAAAATGTAATATAGAGACAAAACAACATATTTAATTACCCATCAGCTATGGTCAGCACTCAACCAGCTCCCAGCTAACATTACTGCTTGATTACACCCAGTTCTATTCAAATAAATTCACTCAGTTTCTGTCATATTGTGTAACAATATCAAACATTAATGTTAGCTAGGAAGTGTTTGAATGCTACAGTTAGCTGTTCACCACTTCCGGATTGAGCAGCAACTAATAAGATAATGGATAGTGAAAATCTGGAGGGATTTCAAGGTATAACAATATTTCATAAGCCTTAGCTTCCGTTAGACAACAGCTAACATTAGCATTCAACCACTTTTTAGCTAATATTAAGGTGTAATTAGTTCCACTGTGTTTCCTTTCCATGCTTGATGAAATTTCTAAAGTTAACAAAGACAGCGATTTTCATTTGCCATTGTCATTAGCTGTTAATCATTTTGCCTCTGTTATTCAACAGTTAACGTTAGCACTCAAACATTCCTCGCTAACATCACTGTTTGATTATGTTAAATGATAAGATAGAAACTTTATTTCAATATATACTATATATCAACACACCTCTTGGACACATTTATTCAAGTCTGGAAATGGAACAGATTGGATGTAATCAAACAGTAAAGTTAGCTAGGAAGTGGTTGAATGCTAATATTAGTTGTTGGCTAACGGAAGCTAACGGGTTACCAACTGTGTTGTTCTGTCTGCCCATTAGCATTCATTCATTTGTAAATTAATTCTACAATATCATTTATTTAAGCCTGAAAGTGAAACGTGCGGGATGTAATCAAATGCTAATGTTAGCAAGGAAGTGGTTGAACCCAACATTAGCTACGGAGGTTTTATATGTTCATTCTGCTGTGTGAATATGATCTATGCCTCTCTCTCTCCCAACTCGTTAATCCAGTTGACAGTGACTCTGGCATTTGCTCTTTCAGTTAAACCAACCAGAATTTGCGAACATTTAAATAAGCCAAATCATGTCGCTGTCAAACTTTAAATCTGTTCCACTCTCTTTGTATGTCAGCTGTGGTTTTTTAGAACAAAAAAGTTGTGCCCCTCCTTCACACCATTTTCCTCCAGCTCATCATATCCAGATCTTTCATTCATTCATTTTCGTCCCATCAACACCAACAGTGTCTCCATCAGTGGGGTGTTCTACTACTTCTCAAAATATAATGGACATCCCGACAGGGCCTACTGAGACCAAAGACTCATATTTCTTATCTGATTGTGCACATGGCAATACAAACATTATTTATTCACTCAGAATGAAGTCCATGCTTCTGACGCCAGTTCATGATCAGAGCCGAGCCAGTGATTCCTTGGATCCTCCACGCGTCACCTTCTAGCCTAATCCTGTTTACACACAACCAGCCAGCGTTGACTGGAAGTGAGGAAGAGCGTTCAGAGACAGGCGGAGTTAACAGCCTCAATTGTTGCCGCTGTTGTTATGAAAATGAATGGAAAAGACATTAATAGGTGAGGATTTGTTTTTCCTGGAGAACATCCAGACTCTCTTTCTGTCTCCAAAGCTCAAGACTCGGGGGCAAAGAACTTGAACAAAGTTGTGTGTGTGCTTGCTCTTGTGGCAGCATGATAAGCTCAATTATTTTTTTTATTTTTCACTCATTTAGCAGTCCTATAACACCGTCAGACTCGTGGTGGACATACAGAGTTACAGACGTTAGGTTCCAGATTTTTTCAGTTTCAGACTTGTAGTCTTGAATCCCAAAATTTGAGGCATTCTATCAGACAAAAGGCTTTATTCAACTCTTTTTTCACTAACGCATCAATGCCTCCTAAGACCTGTTAACTGACTTTGATGTGTAAAATTGATGGCATTCCCTTCTGACAAATGTGGACACACATACACACACACACACACACAAAATTGTGTATGCGCATACTCTCAAGTTACAGATCATGAACCAACCGTCAACCACCGTAGCAGAGGACAACAGCCAAACAACTGGTTGCAGAAGTGAGCTCAACTTTTCTGCTTTCACCTGCAACTCTGCGGCTACCTGCTGTCAGGGAGGATACGTGCCAACCTGCAGTTCGCTGACTTTGTTGGATAAGGCTTAGTCACCATGAAGCAGCGTCCAAAACACAGTCAGAAATAATAATGTGATGTGATGTGTTTGTCCCAAAGCAGATTACCATCAGGGGATTAGAACAGATCACGACAACTTTACACAAGCGATCGAGTAATGTGCGTTTTCCTCAGGGCCAATGTGGACTTATAACAGACCTACATATACAGCAAAAAGTAAAATACTCAGTGTCAAATTAAAAAAAAATCAACATTAATCATCTCAGAACCCCTCAGGTAATCTTGGGACCCTTTGGAGGGGGTCGGTGTTTGGAACTATGTCTACAGTAGCTACTGTATATCAGAAGTAGTTAAGACTAGCTTCACCTCCGCCAGCTACATCAGTAAAATGCCGCAATCCTAATGGCGATCTAATAGCGGCATATAAATAATATATCAGTGACAGCAGCCATTTAGCTGCAGAATAAGTGCTTCAATCCGAGATGGCACATTTTGCCGATTATACCTGAATGAAGGACTTTCACTTGTTATTGGGACTTTTCCTCAAGTTAAGGATCTGAGTTTTTTCTCCACCACAGCCTCATTCTGTAGCCTGGAGAAAGAAAAAGAGGGCAGATCGATGCCGAGATAAAAACTACCTCATGACATACTTCTACAGGCAAACACATGGAAACACTTCAGCCCGTGTGTGTGTATGTGCTCGAGCATGTTCTTCATATGAAAGCAGGTTCTTAAAATACTGTGTGTGTCCTCATGAAGCTGTCCACATGTGTCGGATCTGTTTGGCCACGCGTCACTGCAGTACAATGAATTATACACAGACTTCTTCTCAGCAGCAGCAGCAGCCCTTTACTTGAGTGTCTTCAAATTCCCTCAGTACAGTGGAGAATCTATTTCCCTATGCAGTGGCACTTCAGGCCCGGCTCTGATTGATTGTCTGTTAAACTGCAAGTGTCTGAGAGACAGTCTGCCAGGAAGCCTTACAGTGGGACTCCACAGCACACTGAGAGGGAATGAGCTCCCTCACTACACAGGATAAATCAAGCTAATTAGAAGGGATGTGTAATTTGAAAGTAAGTGCTTGGCACAAAACTGGCCAAATCTCGCCCCCGCATTCACCCTGAGTACAGTACATGCCTCTATTTGGGAAAAGTGGGACCTGGCAGGCTGGATGGTGGAGGCATCTCCAGACACACAAGGCTCACCATCACACACACACACACACACACACACACACACACACACACACACACACACACACACACACACACACACACACACACACACACACACACACACACACACACACACACACACACACACTGAGAGTCATCAGCTGAAGGAGAAATGAAATGAAGATTCAGAAGTAAATATGCACTACTGCACACCTCCGCAGCTCGTCTGCAAATAGCAGGAAATTATCGTGGAGGTGGGAGGAGGGAGGAGGGAGGAGGGAGGGCGATGTGACCGGTGCAAATATCTACAGATAATTTAATCAAGATGATGAGAAAGTGAGGCTCCGAGGATTAGTCACTTAATCGATGGGCTGATGGAAAGATATGTCGAACAGTTTGATGGTTTCAAGTTATCAGATGGGAGATTTTCTTTCATTGTAATGAACAGAAGATTTGGAGAGTCTGGAATCCAAACAATACATTTATTGATGTCGCCTTGTACTCTTTGTAAAATAATCAACTGGCCATTTTTTACCCAAACTAGAAAACACTGGGTTATTCTGACCCAGTGTTAGACGAAACAAGCTAAACCTGACACATACAGTTTGTACTGTTAGGCCATCTAACTATGAAGCAAGGAATCTCTGGCTGTCTGTCAGTATGTGATTTGCATACCTCAAGAACTGTTCATCTGATCTACTTCACACTTGGCAAGTGTGTTGCTGAGGACACAAGGAAGCACAGTATCGAATTTGGTGCAATTTTGACACATGATCTCCCTCATTTGATCCCATGGGGAGGCAGACGTAAACAACGCCCTGCTGGAAAAAACAGCATAGACCAGCACCCAAACACAACATATACTGGTCTTGCGAGACCAGATACTCTTACAGGAGGTAAGATTTTACGGTTCTGTCAAAATTACTTTGCTAGCTTACATAAGCCTCGAGGACTAGAAAACAAAATGGAGATTAGCGGGGCTGCAGCAACTTGCTGCTGTACGATAAAAAAAACAAAAGCAGATAGTTAAACATGTCTGGATTAGTGTGGAGAAGCAGGTTTTCTATTCTTTTGCAAGAAGGTGTGTTTTCAGGTTTCTGTCGACAGTAGTGTGCTAGCTAACGTTAGCCTCAAGGGCTGCATTGTTTACCGTTGCTTGGCAACACCCTCAGCTGCTCCAGGATGCCTCTCTCATTGGATGTTGTGACAATACAGATCTATTAATCCACATTTTAAATCATATATATCTAACCTGTTTGACATGAGTTTTGAATGGGCACTGCTGTGATAATATATTGAAAATAATTGCTGTTTTACTGTTTAATGGAAAGAATCATTTGTTGCAGCCCTGATGAAAACACCTCCCAGCTTACTGGATCCATTGTGTCCTCTTGTGTTTTGACAAACTTGCTACCACAACCTCTTGTCAAACAGTCCCCACCTAGGAAGTCTTGTGTACACTGAGGTGTTATGCAAAGAGGAAGGAACTGGTGTGTCACCAGTAAAAGTGAAATTCTGTAAATAATACCAGCGATTCACTGGTCCAAACAGCTTACAAGCCTCTGATGAATGACTTGTAGCGCAGACCACACAGCGAGGAAAGACATCCAAACAGCTTGGTGGCACACAGCCGGTGCCATCCTGTTGGAGCTGCCCGCAGAGGCCACATATCTGAGAAAAGCTCCAGGAGGTTTGCCAGGAACCAGTTGTACCACACTGAGAAGTCATATCAACCAGCCATTATGTGGTCTAGCTGTCAGCACCCCCTGCTTTCACGTGTCTGTCGCCTGAGGATGAGAGTGAACTCACAGGTGTAACCTACAGCAGGTGATGTGATCCCTGAAATCATCTCATGTAAAGTTTATTTATTTATTTATTTAAATTGGGTTGGGTTGGGATGGAAACCTGCTTTCAACCCCCCCACAGCAGCATGATTGGACAGAATTGGGGCACTGTGCTGGCTGGGCTGTCCAATCAATACCTCATTTTGCCTATGAAATGACGATTGACGGCGTCCTGCCACTAAGCAGCTCTGTCACCGTCGCAGAGTCAGGTGCAGGCGATATGAATCCGTGCGTAACGCGCGCCCCCCCAACACCACCACACACACACACACACACAGACACAGAGAGAGAGAGAGAGAGTCCGAGAGGACATGTGAACGCACGGTGTCTGGATCAGATGTGACGAGATGAACAAAAAAAGACACGGGTGTGTTTTTTCTGTCAGAAAATCAGAGCTGGTTTTCTGGCTGCAATCTTCTTTTTTTTTTATTTTTGGGTACAAAATGTTTTGGGGGGCATCCCTCCGCTCCTCATCACCGCGCGCGCACGCACACGGCGAATCCTGGCTAAACCACAAATCCACAAGGTGAAAGACACGCATCACAAACTCATTGCGGGGGCTTATGTGAAGTGCCACTCATATGCGGGGAGGCTGCAGTGTTCTGTGGGATAGTCTATCCGTTCCGATCGCCCTCCTGTCCCAGACAATCCAAAAATGTTGGACCTACCTGGTAATCTCGAAGCTGCAACCTTTCCGAAGGAGCAGCGCTCTCTTCCGCATGATGCCTTTGTCTCTGCCGAGGTACACATTTTTATCTGAATTCATGGGTGCTGGGCGTTCAGGGAATCAGCTTCCTTTCCAAGGGTGGTTAAAAAAAAAGAAAGAAAGAAAGAAAGAAAGAAAAGTAAAAAAAACAAGAGCAGCGGACTGCGAGAGGCGGAAGGGGAGAGAGAACCAGGAGCAGAGGTGGAGGAGGAGGGAAAGAAAAAAAAATCCTTTTAGACGCTCGGTCCACCTCAGCGGGGCAATCAAAGTGAGCTGTGAGTGAGACTTTTCTCCCACCGGCTCAGGCTACACGAAAAACGGCGGTGTGTGGAGGCTGTCAGACGTGCATGATGTCCGGGGTCGGTGGTGTCTCCATGCGGGCTGTAGTAGCGGGAGCTGCTGCAGATGTACAACCTGAGCGGACTGAGTGCTGAGGAGTCTGCCCGGCTCCGGAGATCCTGAACTGTGGAGCCCACAGCGCTCCTTCAGCTTCTGCCCGGCACTGAGTGGCTGAGAGGCAGTGACTACATGAACCTGATGGAGAGAGAGAGAGACACACACACACACCGAGAGAGAGACACACACAGAGGGGGAGGGAGGAAGAGAGAAACGTTGGTGGTGACACTATCAGTAAGTGTGAGTGTGTGTGTGTGTGTGTGTGTGTGTGTGTGTGTTTACAGCCAGTAAAAGGAGGACTGACAGAATGAGAGTTGACTTTAATGTCTGTGTTTCAAGCCTACAGTATAAAACAGAACTGGTACTGATATTTTTTAAATTCTAGGGCATTTATCAGACCCTTTTGTCCTAAGCAACTTATGGTAATTCATATATGCTGATGGCGGTGACTGCCATGCAAGGTGCCGATCAGCACAGCAGTGTGGGGTTCAGTATCTTGCCCAAGGACACTTCGATATCCACAACAGGGGAATCGAACCGACGACCTTCTGATAGCTAGTTGCTGGCTCTACCCCTGAGCTACAGCCGTCATATTATCGAAGCTAGAATTAAAAAGAACGTTGTTGTTTGTTCTCCTTCACTTCTAGCTTTGATGATATCTTCCTTCATGTCCGTCATATAATATAATGTAATATACGGATTCAGCGGAAGAAAACACTTCAACGGTATTTCAGTCTGGAGGTTTTGGGTGAGCTCGGTGCTGAACCCTGTGGAGGATTAGAGGTTAGACATTATCTTCTCACCCTCGTGCTGATGGAGGTGTGGTTGAGGTTTTTGCAGTCCACAGAACATTTGTGCTTCACACAGAAAACGGCACTCTCAACAACTGAAGTAGATAACACAACACCCATACAGCTCGTCCAGCGTAAGTCTGGAAGCACCAAGATTCAAAATAGATTCGAAAAGACGTTGTTTACTCACTTTTTGAAGCCGTTGGAGGTGTAAATAACGTCTTTTAAAATCAATTTCGGATCCCAGGGATTACGGACTATGACTACAAAAGTAAGTCCACCTTTCCATCTGCATTGGGTGAGTAAATAATGGCAGTATTTACATTTTTCGGAGAACTTGTCCTTTAATGATCTGTCCAGAATGGAAAACAGCCATCAATAACGTCTTATATTTCCATGGTGACTGATGGCAGAAGGCCATTGTTATCGGACCGTCACTACAGTTTTAAAAATTATGAGTGGCTAACCAACAAGTCTTTTAAAATACATTTAAATAAAGAGAGAACAACACAACATTTACAGCCTGAAGTGCACTGATCTTACAGTAAATACTCCAACACTCTAAATATGTGGCTGGAGACCCACGGAGAGTGCTAGAGACAGCTCAGTCAGGTCAAGTGCGATTAATATTTCAACAGGGCATCGCAGCTCTGAGTGTGCTCCACCAAAGCAAAGTTTACTCTGCTAAAATAACACTCAGCTGCAAGCGCACCCTGCTGTGGGTGTTATGGATTAGTTGATTAGGTCTAAAAATATAACGGTGTGGGTTGGTGGTGCATCCTGTGCTTCATTAGGGTGGGATGTCGAGGGGGTGATTCATGGTGCGCACAGAGAGCGGCTGGGAAAGTATGGGCCGGTTCACGCGAGGTCTAACAGGCTGCACAGAGAGAAATCCCGCCAGATTTCCTCCCTAACTGTCTCAGGTTGTCTCATTATAATAGAACAGGGTTGAATATCTTGACAACAGATCAGTGTAAAATATAAGCATGAAGCAGTTGTGAAGGAAAACCGGACTGAAAACATAATGAATACAGTACATAATGTGTGTTCAGTTGTCCGTGTCGCTCCTGCTTGTTTGAATGTCTTTAAACTGATCCCAGTTGTCTTGAGTAACACATAAGCCAAGCTTGTGCCATTAGCAAAGAGTTTATTGTTGGGGCACTGTCCCAATTTTAACATGTAGCCTGGAGGTTGTTGCTGTTGTTTTATGTCGCAATGGGGATTTTGAAATCAGTGCATGCAGAGAGCGGAGTGAAGCTTGGGAATAGGCGCCCGATGACAGGCTTTATATACAACAGTGTACATTGGGTAAGTCAGATATTATGTAGCCTCTTCAAAGGAATGTTTGGAAAAACCCTGTCGTCTTGCTTCAGCCTACATTTGCTGAGCAGCAGCCACTGTGGCTAAACATGGCATTGACACATTGAATTAATATCATAATTATTGATATTTATATATTATCCTTAAGATTTTTTGACACTATTTACTGTATGATTAGCATTTCTTTCAACACGAGCTCCCTCTAGAGGTATGCAGAGGAATCCCAGATATTTTTTAAAGTGTTTGGACAAGCGAATTTTAAAAAATACAGTTAACACTTTCAGAGTACTGCAGACTTTTGAATAAGAATACTTAAAGTGGAATCTAATTTAAAGTTACAGTGATTTTTGTTTCGGCTTGCTGAGTCGCGTTCATGCAAGTCGAGGAAGCATGCGTCATCCATGATTGGTCACGAGCTGAACTCAAACTGGGATGGCTAGATGATGTTGATGTTAAACGGGAAGCCAATGCCACGACCAAACCCAAAAGATAAACAAAGTACAACCAAAAAAGCAAAGTACCAATCAAAAAACAATGTAAAAATCAAAAGGCAAAGTACAAACCAGGAATAATGTGAGGAATCAGGAACAAATAGCCAGAAACACACAACTGAGGAGAAGACCAGGGTAAAATAGACAGTGGGTGATTACTAACAGAACACAGGGGAGGAGCAAAAAAGGCGGGAAAACAGACAAAGGGAGGAAATGAAGCGCATGGGTGCACGACTTCAAAATATAATAGCCAAAAGCTGGTCAAATAGTGAAATTCGAGGGGCATTTATTGTGGAGCAGTCACAGGAAGCGCAATGCAAAATGCACCTACAAAACAAGATATGTTCCATTTCCGACCTCAGTGCACAGCTCCTGAAATGCATTTTCAGCCACCATCACTCACGGACTGTGGACAGGAGAGAAGATGAGGATCCGCACTCGGATTCAATAATAACTCATGAGGAAAATATATAGATCATCTCTGTAGTTCCCTAGTGTGATCGATAAATACTCCTGTGGTTTTTGTCTGTAGGCTGTTGGTTGATGTTTCACCTTCTTCCATCCAGTAGAGGTAAAAGAAGGCTGATTACTCCCACATATGTTCAATACGCACACACACACACACACACACACACACACACACACACACACACACACACACACACACACACACACACACACACACACACTGTCTATGTCTGCCCACTGTTTAGATGAGGAATTCTCTCAACATGACTCACAGCTGCATTCAAAAGAAGGACCCGGCCATGTTTGTGTGATTGGACAGACTTCAGTTCTGTTGCTCAAACCTTCTGACTCACTGTGATTCAACAGTGCTGCTTCTTCTTACCATCTTACCACATCTCGCTCTGGTTAGAGACGCCTTGAAATAGCCTCTTCAAACGCATCTTCAGCAATCTCAACGTGTAGCAGCAGCACGTTCGCCACACTGGTGGAAGTTTTACTTTCGACTAGAGCCTTTGAGAGACAGTGTTTGCTCTAACTGAGACTTTCAGAGGTTCCCTGCCTGCCACGAACAAGTACAATTATTGTGTTTACCACTGACATAAAAAAAT
Source organism: Diplodus puntazzo (assembly GCA_963678695.2). Classification (NCBI taxonomy): domain Eukaryota; kingdom Metazoa; phylum Chordata; class Actinopteri; order Spariformes; family Sparidae; genus Diplodus; species Diplodus puntazzo. Next base: position 19,808,233 of record OZ023173.1, on the reverse strand, counting down.
GACGTGTTTTCCAAATGAATACCGTAAGTCTTGGAGTCAAATAAGCTGCTGTGGGGCATGTGAGCCAGTGATGTTATGCAATGTGTGCACAGCTCTTTCTTGTATTTACAGAACGAGAGTGGAGGACACTGAAGGTCTGTGACCTCCAGCACCACTCAGGGAAAATGATTATGTATACACTGCCCCTTTGAAAATTCAGGGGAAAAAAAGCGATGATAAATAATTTTACAACAGGTTTTAGGTTGTAGGTTTGAAGTGTGCTTGGATTGTTTTATTATGTATAAAATTGTAGTCTTTTGTCTGGAGAACTGTTAAATGTACGTCTAAAATGTCATGTGGTTGTTGAGAGAAGATTTAATGAAATGGGACAATTTATGTGTTAATGTATGATATCACTCTCTTGATACACGTTTAACTAAGTGAGTTTTTAGTGATACTTAAGCTAATATTATGCAACACAGCAGCTCAGCCGAAAGTCATCAGGACCTTTATGAACACAGTGCTGACCAGATGCCATTTCAAACATGCATGTGTCATGGGAAGTGTTGCGTATGAGCTGTTGCCAGCTTCCTGCTCTGATGATGGCTCAGCCTCAATAACCAGACTGACCGATGACCTCCAGATGTGCCTTCTAAGGTCATTTCATCCCGACGGAAGCGGAGTGTAATTCACTTTGAAGCTTCCGCTAGTCAGGAGGTGGCAGTTAGGGTCAATGATGGGAAGAGGACAGGACCAGAAGCAACACACTCATACTTAAGACAGAAGCAACCCATGTGATTTCAGTGAGGTTATACACCAACTCTAAGCTTAGAAGCTGAATGTAGAAAGCATTTGTTCACCTTTGGCTGGCACAGGCTCTAAAGGATGCAAAAAGGAAGAGAAAAAAAAGAGCTTATATTAAATAATAGTCCTCAACAGCCCCAGCGTGCTATGACTAGGTCTGTTGCTGCAGGACGCTTCTGTATTTCTGAAAAAGGGTCCCATTTTGTCTGAAGTGTTTGGCTGAACAAAGGGGTTCTGTTGCACTGTCAGCACGCCATGAACTAAGTTTGTGAAGTCCAAAGAAATAATTGCACATAACCAATCCCCTCCAACCTGCTGCAGATTGGAGATAGTGTTTGTGATAGGGAGAAAAAAGTACAACCTGGCAACATGAATACGGCGCCTCCTCTATATCTCCTCGCTTCCTGGCGTCTCCGTTGCCCGTGAAAGGACTGATTCATCGGTGTCTTGCTGACCTGAGCAATAAAGAAAGATCAAAGAGGAGAGCAGGGCCACTCGATGTTGCCAAACCACAGCCGAGGTGAGTCTATCAATGACACCGGGTCCGATGCCAGCAGACAACAGCAACCCAAATCTCATATACAGCATGGTGACATTAGGCAAAATGATGCCAACATTGGCACATCTCTCCGGATCATAGGGTTTTCGGGGGGGGGGTGTTGGTGGCTGGCGTTGAGGGCAGTGTCAGCAACCTGTCATCCCCTGAGGAGGCCCGATGGGGAACAGTGTACAGAGATGGAGTGCCAAATGCCACTGCAGAAACCATGATTTCAATATTTACACAGAGAAAGAAGCTATTATTTTGCTCTGAGTCATACTGAAATGGTTTCAACACTTTCTGAAACCTGAACTGAAAGATGTGATTGCGAATTAGAGCAGTGGTTCCAAACCATTTTTGACTTGTGACCCATTAAATGGAGGGTTAGGGTTAGGGTTAGACACAGTGATACATTTGGAGGGATCTTAAGATTAAGAGATCAGATGTAACGTGCAAGAATTGAAATAACGACTAGGCCTTTGTTACATTTTTATTGAGTTGTGTACTGACATTATCCCAAATGTCTCCAACAATGTTCAAACCCAGAGAAGAGAAGTTTACTCAACTTAACACTGTGTTTTATTTGGTAGCCCGTCACTATAAGTTCCAGGATAGAGGAATGAAGTCTGCGAGTGTGACCAAACATAACAAATAAAAGTGAAACCTTAGCATGTCTGTGAGCATTTGTCTCTGAGTCACGTAAGGTAGATCTTCATAGGCAGTAGTGGTTGTAGTTTGACCACTGGATCAGTTGTGTTTATTCGTGTTACTCAGAGGAGTGTTTATTCACCCCAAACAGCTAGATGAGTACTCTACAATAGCTATAAGCTAGCAAGCATTGACACACCCTCTGTGTGTCAATGCTTGCTAGCTTATAGCTATTGAAGTGTGTGCATCTGTGTGTTTGTCAGCGGTCAACATTACAGCAGCCTACATAAACACCAACAACGGAAGTAGCCACTGTGGAATCCTGTTGCAGTCAGGTTGATAAACGGGAGTGAAGATGAATAATATTTAAATCCCAAAAATGTAAAAGTAAGAGCTCTCCTGTCGGTAAAGATCAGAGCCAAATCTGATGTGACTCTGGGTGTTTATTCCTCCAGAAGGCAGAACATTCAGTGAATGTTTTAGCTCCAGAGCCCTAGCTGCAGAAATGTCAAATTGTGCATTTAAGTCTTTTGCGATCTCTAAGATTTATCTGGTAGTAATGCAAGTTTTCCATTGCATTTAGTCTATTTTACTGTTTTTTGGGGTTTTGGCAAGAGTTAGATGCAAAAATTGTGTCTGTACAACACATACAGCATGTATCAACATGGAGCACTTTGCTATCAGAGCTTAGCAAATAAAGTTAGCTCCACCTCCCTTCCGCTATAATGGTTGAAAATGTAATTAAACTTTACTGATGCACTATAGTACCTTCTAATATGATAATTCCTCACTTCTGGTCCTTATAATTATTCAAATCCATTCAAAGGAGGCTCTCAGCTAAAGATCAAATGTTTGTGTGTGTGTGTGTGTGCGCGCGCGCGTATGTGTCAGTCTGTATGTAGCCGTGTATGAACAGGTGCAGGGGTTTCATTGGGGTTGACGGCGTTCATTCAGACTGAGGAGAAAGACTTCAAGGTCGACAAAGGCGAACCTTTTGTTTACTTCCTCTTCTCTCTGCTGCCCGCTGCTTAGATATGCACTCATTCACCTCCACAATGTTACAGCTAAAGATCACACACATGAATGATCAGACGCTGAACAACAAGTCACTTCACAGTCTGCCGCATGATCATATGGAAATCTGCAGAGGACGAGTCATTACGTGTTAGAGTTTTCCCACACACATGCTTCTGTTCAAAGAAATCCTCTCCAGCTTCTGGAAATGAACACCAGCTATGCGAAGTCGAATGCATTTACTCACAAAAACCTCCAGTGCGTTTCGACTCTTTTGCAACAAGTGATTGCAGCAAAAAGCACATTATATAGATGTGAAATCGGAGCAATCATCCCGGCAGGCTTGATGAAACATCTGACGTCCTGCAGTGAATTGTCCTCAAATCACTGCTGAAAACAATCACGGCGTACCTCCGTGGAGCTGTTGACAGACTTGTTTGGGCACTTTAAAACCATTATCGGCTGAGGGAAGACAAGTGTGACCATGAAAAAATGTCAGAATCTCACTTTAACCATCTACTGAGAATGGAAAATACTCTGTGCTGAGTAATTTTGACCTCTCGGGACATGTTCAAAACACAGTCGAGATGTTTACTCTCCATCGATCGTCCAGCTGTCTTGAGGGTGTGTTTAACAGCTGCAAGACAAAAACAATTACACAACCGCTGTCAGTGGCAGAAAATGGCGATAAGAGATCCCATAACAGGATTCAGAATAATCCTGTCATATTTATGGACTGCTTCATATTGTGTAGATGAATCTAAGGGCTGTGCCTCGCCTGTTCTTGTCCATCTGCTTAATGTCAGTTGTCCCACGGGAGCACATAACCATCTCTGTTCCCTTTCATAAATGCAATTATGAGCAATCACTGGTTTCCAATCAGCTCCTCAACATCGTTTATCTATTGCCCTCACACATGCCTCAGCCTAACTGAAGCTAACCAGCGGCTGCATGAAGATAGAAAAAAAAATACAACACAAAAATTACTGAGGAGTTAGCAAGTTAAACTGCTAGCTCTCAACCAAATCATTTTTACCACCAAAGCTTCTCATTGTTAAGACTATTGTTTAGGATTAAGCTGCGCAGGTGGTCGTGACATTAGGTCCGCCCCTTGAATCTATTCGAGTGTCAGTTAAAGCCTGAACCTTCATCGGCAGCAGGATGGGGGATTGGACACAGCAATTATGGAGTGGTGGTCTGTGATCGCAGATGTCGATTTACTGTGTGTGTGTGTGTGTGTGTGTGTGTGTGTGTGTGTGTGTGTGTGTGTGTGTGTGTGTGTGCGCGTGCCTTGCTATCATGGATCTATTTTGCATCTGTGTGGATTCGTCCACTGAAACTGGTTTAACCACTAAAGCAGAGGAGAGAGATTCAATAGAGCTTACACGTTATTTTCACCAGAGTTGTTTATGTCGTTTAAAGCAACACTTTACAACATGTTTAGCTGAGAATAACAGCTTCAGACCTGATGGCTTGTAATATGGAGAATGGTGCCGCAGTCATTCCCACGCCGTGTTGGTAAAACTGGATTGTACTTTATGAAGAAAATGTCTTCTGGTTTTCCCTCTGATGTCCTCCAGCTGTTCTCCTCAAGTCTAGATTATTTACTAGATGGACAGACAGCTGTATTTGTGGAACGACTCCAAGAAACAGAAGTCTTTGTAACTATGTTGGAGTTTATCCTAAAGAACGAGGAGGATCTTGAGTAAACTCTGTCTGCAGGTCTGTATGTACCTTAGCACTTTCCTCCTTCTACCTATTACAGGATGACTCATAGCTTATCATAGCAAATGCACACACACACACACACACACACACACACACACACACACACACACACACACACACACACACACACACACACACACACACACACACACACACACACACCTCATCCTCACCAGGCTGCCAGTGACACTTTGTTCCACACTCAGTTCATCAGAGTTGGGGTCGGCAAGAGTGGCAGTGTTGAACGGGCAGATGGTGCCACTCTATCGCTTCCCCTCCCGGAGCTTTGATAAGCGAGAGCCCTATATCGAGGCGATCACCTGGATTTGTGCCTGTCGTCTCCCAGTGCTCACATCTAAAATATACCAACATAGCTGAAGGATAAGTGAATATATGCCGACTGGAAATCTTACATAGAGGCAGAAACGTAAGAAGTAACAGTTTCATCATGGAAATAAAAGGATATTCTAAATCCTGTGAAAAGACTAAAAAACAGAAATGTTAGTCCATCTCTCAATAATTTCTAACTTCCCAAATCCACCCATGTCTGAATCTCAACAACTACGAGATAGATTACGAAAATATTTTAAACAGACGTTCATGGTCCTCAGCAGATGAATCGTAATGACATTGTTGGCTCATTCCCTTTAGTGTCTCCAATGAGGTTGACATTTGTAGTTCTAAATGAAATGTCATCAGTCTCATCAACAGTGAGATGGATTGCATTACAATTCAGTAGAGGCATTCATGGTCCCCAGATGTGGAATTGTGTTAACTTCTGTGATCCTTCAAGTAACACCATCAGTGACCACTAAGTTGGTCCAAGACCATACACATGCAAAACCACTGACAATCCCATCGGTTTCAGTTGATATTTGTGCTAAACTATATTTTTGAACATGGTAAAATTGCAAAAACATACAAAACAACATACTAAACTAACAGTAAATATTAGCATTTAGTTCAAAGCACTTCTGCAAGTACAGCCTCACGGAAGTGTTAATGCGGGTGTAGACTGGACTAGTCTGGTGTAAAAATGCTTAATAATTAAGCATCTAAAACACATGGGAGTTGTTTTAGTTTAAATGTTAATCAAGTAGAAGTAAATAGTGCATCTATTCTCAGGCTTGGCTATATACACATTTGGTGCAAGTATTTACAGCAGTTTAACGACGTATGAGAAGACATATGGTACAGAACGTTACAAACAGTATAACAATGAGGCTCACTGATGTGTTTTAACAGGGCAATAATGAAGACGTTGTAGGGCGTTGATATTTGGTTGAGTATAGTTTGTGATGTTGACCAAAATTCAGTGTCAGGACGACGTTTAATGCCAACGTCAAGCTGATGCGGAATACTGACAGCGGCCGACGTTGGGATTTTGTTGGTTTTAAGTTGTGGTGTAACGTGACAAAAGTTAAACGTCTTTGCGGGGTATGTGGTGACCAAACGCAGCGTCTGCTTAACATTATAATGTTAACCGTCCTAGCAACATGATATCATAACATCATTAGAAGTTGATAATTGTGTTTTTAAGTGGTGGTGTTAAGTAACCCAAAATCAATGCCCCCCCAAACGTTTAAGGTTGATGTCAGGAAAACATAGAAAAAGTCAAGCAGCAAGCACGAAAATAGTGAAATTGAAAAGCAGAGGTGGAGTCCTCTACTATAACATACACACATGTCAAATGAGATGCTGTGTGTCTGCACAGGAAATCCCTCAGATGGAGACGCCGGCGACTAAGTGAATGAATAAATGCACACAGGTATCATGTGTCTTCCCGCTTTCCCTTCACTTACATTAAACTGTCAATATCTTCTTGGCTCGCTATCCGTCTCTCCAGTGAGCTTATGACCCTGCACACATATAATGGACAATTATAAAAGATGATTCAACATAATTAGTCTCATCTGTAGAACAAGTCGTATAAGCGGCCACTATGCAAATCACTTTCTTTTTCTTTCCGGGCCTCTCTGGCTGCTGATGGCTTCCTGGTGCTGTAGGAGGATCAGAGGAGCAGATGTCAGTTATTCATGAATCCTCCGTGTCACTGTGGCTCTCAGAGATAGGATTAAGATTGTCCAATGCATCCATGTAAAAACCCAGTTTTTCCTCCTAAATGTCACCCGGACCGTTTGGACACTCCGGGATGGAAAAACATCCATGTTTTTGGGTGATTAGGTGTCTCAGATTTAGCAGGTGTGAACACTTTGCACATGCGCACATCTCTTCTCTTCTCTTCACATCTCTTGTGTAGTGTGTACCCTCACATGCATATGCACATAAGAGACTATAGTGTAGCTGTTTCCCTGGGAACACGATGTGAACAGGTGCAGTCTCTTCGGGCAGAGTCACCCAATCACAACAGCTGTCAATCACCTGAGTGAGGCTTAGCTGGAGGGCCTCCCTTGTTTCCAGACAGTGGACAGATGTAAAATTTAAAAGGAGCCTTAAAAAACCTGATACCATTCCCTGAAACTGATGTGAAATGATCTTACTTCTTTATTTTCACTACATCTATGAAATAGTCCTAATCAAGTGCTTGGGTGCAAAAACTATTTAAAGAAAAAAATGCATAAAATGACATAAACATGCATGATATCCTAACTTAGGGCTGTAAAACCCATTTAATTATATATTCACAGATTTTAAATTGCATTGGCTACATGGTGCATCAATCATCTGGAGGCTGGCAACTAAGTAGCTTGGGAGGGAGTTGAGGGAAGTGGGTCTATGAAATCATATCTTGGCTGTTGCAAGACACAGGGCGGGCATACATGCTCCTAACTCGTCAAATGAGGTGTCAATCAAGAGTTTTTTAATGGATAAAAGCATGAAAACATATTGATAGCAGATTTCCTCGACATTTATTCTTGAAATACTGTGTTTTGGACTAAAAAAACGTACTAAAATTGATCTACTGGATATTTTTGCAATGAGAGAAGAAGTTTCTGTCAGAATTTGATACACCCAGATGCTCCATTGGTGAGTTGCCAAAACTTCGTACACTTATTTGTCAGCCTATTGGTTTGTTTGTTTGTTGATTGAACCTGCCTGACGCGACTTTATCTTGTAACAGTGAGCATGGACCAAATCACAGGTCTTCATGTGAATGGCAACAAGTTAACATGCTATATTATATTCAATTTCAGGTTCATGCTTTTATTTCTGGTATAATTATAAAATGTTTACATGGTTTAATATTCAAAAAATGTATTGGTTTTCTCATACTGTCCATCACAACGGCACGTCTGTTCAACCCTCGGTCTGAATGCTCTGTTGTAGTGCCTGTGTCTTTAAGACCCCTGTCAGAAAAGCCCAGTCTGCTCTGATTGGCGAGCTCTAACAGGCATGAGCAGGCACCAACCACCATGTCTCCACATCAGGCTCGTTTAAAGGAACAGCTTCTAAAACGGGTAGTGTGAAATGTTTAGATAGTTTCACAGTCTTCAAACAGCACCTAGACCTGCTTTATGATAAAGAAAAAAGACAGGAAACTTCACTTTCTACAAGACGTTTTAGAAAGTCATAGAAGTATTATTCTTTTGTTGTTTGAAATTGTTTCCTCACCCCAACAAAGAAAACACTGATTGTTCTTCCTCTTCTTTGTCCCTTGTCACTTCTATTCTCAGCCTCTTATCCCTCCCACTTGCCGCCAGTGTCTGACATTTTAAAAACGCTGCTCTTCATGAACGGAAAATTAACTTAAATGTATGTTAATGAGGACGTGAGGTGACTCAAGAGGGGCACTTAAACTCAATGTATTCCACTTTAAACACTGAATAAATTGATGTTATTTTCTGTAATGTTGGAGTCATGTATTGCATAATATCTTGTTGATCAAACGATAGCACCGACTTACAGAGGAAGAGAAAACCCTCATCACTGTCGGTGTGTTGAACAGAAAACACTGTTGCAGCTATTGTCTGTAGACAATCGGAAGCTGCATCAATGGGTTTGCTATCTTGTTAGCATGAATTAGAATTAATTAGCATTCATGAGAATGCTTAGATATTCCCCAACTTCTTGTGCGTCAGTTGTCATAGTGTGGTGTTACCATGTGCTCCCATGAGTTTGCACCTGAATGAATGTTCTTAAAATAGCCTGTTTTTTTAATTCCTGGCTTCTGTTGGTGTTGCTACACGATCAAAACGAGGCCACGGACAACGGGGTGTGTCTGTCAATCACCGGGCACCAGCCGAGGCGGCAGGTTTGTCCTCTCACGCAACAATCAACGCGTGACAATCAAATCCGTCCTCCATGTCGACGTCCCTGTGTGATGTGCTGCTCCTGATTATTCTGAGACTCATTACCATCACTGAAGACGCAACTTTGCCCTTGAACACAGGGGTGTGTGTTCCCTCTGCCACTTTCAGGCACACATCACGCACACAAAACAAGACACACCAGCAGAAATGTTCATTTATCCGGCCTCTGAAGAACAGAATCATAACAATAGTTTATAAAATAAGGGGGGCTCCGTAAAATAAGGTCACTGTTGGGTTTTTTTTAATGGAACGACAAGAAAGACACAATGTTTTGCTCATTACTTGCCTTACTTTATGCGGTTACTCATTCATCTTTCACTTGCTTTTTTTCTCTCGCACGGACCACGCTTAAACCCTTGCCAAGCGCACACACAAACACATCGCTGTCCCTTCCTTCCCGAATTCAAATAATACGAGATGAGGAGGAGGACGAGCAAACAGTCCCTTGTGTCGCATTTTTCCTCCGACAGTGAGAGATGTGAAGGTATCCGCAGAGCTGTAGAGAGACCAACAACAGGGTTTTCATCTATTATCCTTTCATCACAGGCTGCTCCTCCTGCTGTCAAAGAAATTGCCCTCTTGTCTGTCTTCTTCTGTGTGTGTGGGGGTGTGTGTGTTTTTATGAGAGGGGTTCAGCGTGTCACTGGTTTATCTTTTTTCCATTTATCTACATGTTTCTTTCAAGATAACAATGTCCTTTTATCATTCATTCCACTAATGTCAGTTTTCTATTTTTGCAGCGCCTCTAGAAACATGCGATGCGGAGGTGTCGAGCATCTGTTATTTACACAATGACCAAGAACTCGGTGGTGTGTTTTAATTATCTGAAGGCTGCATGCATTTAAGTAGCTTGATAACAAATAAATAACTTAGATTATGCTCCTGCTTCAACAGGATCGCACCCACAGGTGTTCCGTTTTGTGTGTATTCTCCATTTGTTAACATTATTTTTAATAAGCCTGACATTGTGGCAGGACACTCCAGTTGGCTGATGAAGCGTGGAGACACTGACTCACTCGGAGGTGACTGTCTCATTTGTGCCAGTGATTGTCTGTTTCTGCCTTCTAAGTCGATGACATCAGCGTTCATTAATTAATCACAATAATTTGTACTGTCAGTGTGATATTTTCTGTTCAGTCCATCGCTTTCCCTCGGACGGAAATATCTCAACAACTGCTGGATGGACTGACAAAACATTTTGTTCAGGCAGAATGACTTATAATGACTTTTTTAATGCCTTGACATTTCACCAACCACCATCATAAAGTCAATTATTTAATACTTCTGCATTCCCACAAGTCATTACACCAGCTGAATATCAGCATGTGGCATTTGGCTCAAAACATCAATGAACCTAAAGTACAGCCTCGCAGAGTTGTCAGCATCGACCCTTAGCCTTGTTGAAGGGTAACTCTGGTATTTTTCTGCCTGGACTGCCATGTTTTTGTGTTTAAGTGACTAATGGGGGAAAAAAACAACCACTCTAAGTGGATACACTTTGATGGTACGCAATCGCCCACAGGGATTACTTCGCAGCCCTTTTCATGGCTGCCGACTGTGACAGTCTCACTCAATACTGGGCTAGTTTATGAAAGGTATGTCCTCATTTAGGCACTGTGGTACACAACATCTCATCCACTTAAACTATAATCCATAATATGGTTCAATCAACTATAGAACTTAGAGACAAATTATCTGAGAGTCTGGCTAAAGGTTTTTTGAAGGTGTACAGCATGATTCGAAATGTGAAAACTTTTTGCCTTTTCACATGAGAATTGAATATTTTCACATGTAAACTAACATTTTGACCCTAAAATAAAGTAATGTCATGTATGAACATGACATTTTCAGGATTTTTATGTAAACTATTTAAAATTTAAGATTTTAGTTTCCACATATGAATTACATACACTCACATGCAACTGCTGTTTTTTAACACGTTGGAACAAAACATAGCACAGGAAATCACATGAAGTTTGCCTCTATGAAAATGTCACATAAGAAGTTTGCCAAAGCATTGCCACAAAAATATTAACTGTATCCAGACAAGATCAACGGGCTCAGACAGTAATTTGGGTAATGCCTGCTGCCTTTTACTTCAAACATGACATAGTTTTGACAAGACAAAGCACTTTTTAGCCAAAAATGAAAAGAAACTTTGAAAGAGGCACCAGAGTAACAAGGTGTTCTTTTCGTGCGTTACTTAATTCTCAACTCTTGTCAAAATTTGGCACATTATGTTTTCAAATGTAGAAGTAGAAAGTCATTTTTTTCCCCTGCCGTCTGTCAACCACCTGAGAGGTTTATTTGAACCTTTCTCCAAACCGTTCTGCAGCTGAATCCACATCAAACGTCTCAGATGAGAAATTAAAAGATGTGTATTTGTGGCTGTGTGTGCACTCCTGGCAGCTGCACCACTGAGCGAAACGGCTCTGTGAGTTGATTAGAGTAAACAGATTAAGCCTTCGTGTTCTGCCTTTCAGGTTGCATCTGCCTCCGTCAATTAAAGCGCAAATCTAACGAAGAAATCCCAGGTGAGGGCATGCAAACAGGTGTGTGAGAGTAACATTTGAGGCGTGCAGAGGGGAGAGAAAAGAGTCGATTATGGAGGAAAATTAGACTAAAGTGATGCTGGATAGGAGACGCTGAAGGTGAAGGATCAAAGAGGAAAGATCTTTAGAGAGAGGAGGAGGACAGAAATTAAATGATGCTGCTATAAAGGAGGAAGGAGACAACATTAATTAGAACAGGAGAACAGTAGCAGGAGGATAAACTGAGACATAATGAGATATATATATATATATATATTTTTTTTATAAATGAGATCCAGTCAAAATGACTCTCCAAGGTCACAGACAGGCCACAGTGATCTATTTGCGTGAGCCTATTGGGCTGATGATACCGCAGGGCAGGAAAGAACACAGCTGCAGTAACAGCTCTGAGGCTTTGACACTTTAAGACAACAACATGAGAGCATTACCTGCCGATGTGGGATTTGATGTGGTGAGGATGAATGCGGCTTCATGTGGCTGCCGTGGCCGACAGAGATGCTCCAATGATAGCGTCACCTCCTCCTATAAAAAAAAAAGAGAGGACAAATTAAAAGACATAAATCAGTCTTGTGGAGATAGATAAATCAATGCTCCTTGGGTCTGTGTTCATTTCATGTGTGTGTGTGTGTGTGTCCGTGTGTGTCCGTGCTTACCTTTGTGACAAGTATGAGATTGAGTGCTGCAAAGGAGACGGGATGTTTTCCCGCTATGTGTCCCTCCAGAGAGCGATGCTCTTGCTGCTTCAGCATCACTCCAATCAATTTGTCACTTACACTCAGAATAATCGGATTCATCTCCATAAGGGAGGAATTAATTTTGAAAGTGTGACCGCAGGGAGTCGTGTGGCTTTGAAAGGCTTTATATATCCTCCAGAAGAGCCTCAAAAAGGTCTTGCTTTTCAGTGGAAGAGCTGAGTCAGATATTACAAAGGTATAGGAGGTGAGAAAGTAGGTGTGATTTATAATAATGGCAAATGGGAATAAGAATGATAAGGAATGTAAATTACACACTCAAATCAAAATTAACATTCATTCAGTTTAGTCACTGAAACAAAATTGTTCAGTTCACAAAAAAGTTAACCTCATCCAGTAACAGAGTACCAAATATTTCTTATTATTTTTATATCATTTTACCTGCTGTTTAAAGGACCAGTAAGGCATTTAGTGGTGGGACTGCATATTGCAACCAACTAAATACACCTCATCTCATCAGACATATAGAAGAAACGATGGTGGCCACTAAAAACGCAGAATGCCCTCTCTAGAGGTAATGTTTAACCCGTTCTCTCTGTCAACATAAAGCTTATGTTATTCGGTCAGTGGCGACAGTGCCCAAATGAAACGTAATTATGAATACTGCATTTAATTATGGCAATATTACCCATCCATCCATCCATTCATCCTTCCATCTTATTCTGCTTATCTGGGGCCGGGTCGCGGGGGCAGCTGTCTGAGCAGGGTCACCCAGACTTCCCTCTCCCCGGACACTTCCTCTAGCTCTTCCGGGAGGATCCCAAGGCATTCCCAGGCCAGCTGAGTGACATAGTCACTCCAGCGTGTCCTGGGTCTTCCACAGGGTCTCCTCCCGGCGGGGCATGCCAGGAACACCTCCCGAGGAAGGCGTCCAGGGGGCATCCGATACAGATGCCCGAGCCACCTCGGCTGGCTCCTCTCGATGTGGAGGAGCAGCGGCTCTACACCGAGCTCCTCCTGGGTTACAGAGCTCCTCACCCTATCTCTAAGGGAGCGCCCTGCCACCCTACGGAGGAAACCCTTTTCGGCCGCTTGTATCCGGGATCTTATTCTTTCAGTCATGACCCAATAAGACCCCAAGATACTTAAACTCCTCCACTTGAGGCAGGAGCTCTCCCCCAACCCGGAGGGAGCAAGCCACCTTTTCCCGTTTGAGAACCATGGCCTCGGACTTGGAGGTGCAGATTCTCATCCCAGCTGCTTCACACTCGGCTGCACTGCCGGCAATATTACCCCCAAATTCTAAATACTGGACCTTTAAAGACACTGTCATATATTTCATCGCTCTGCCCTCCACTCAGTCTCGCCCTCCCCACACAACCCTCAGCAAATTATTTTAATTTATTTGAGACTCGTAGTGGCAGAAATAACATATTGTTTATGACCCAATTGTTTTCTACACTTGTGTAGGTATCAGGAATCCTTTGTGTATTGCTTGTTGAGGTGATGAGGTTTTTTCTTAATTATCACAAGGGATAAGTTGAACATGAATTAATAATCTTGTTCATGATTTGTTCATTTTATTCATTAATGGAACTGCACAGTTTTCAGGTTTAATGTGTGGCCAGAGGCTGCAGCTGATTAAAAGATAACACCCAAGGACAATCAGAAGACTTACAAGTCTTCAATAAAATGTAGAAAACTTAAATTGGAGTAAAATTCCAGAGACTGCAGGAGCTTCGGTTGTATTTTTGTCTTGTTGTAATTCTTTTCCAAAGATGCCCCGCGTGCTGCAGTCAAATCCGTCCTCTCCTCGGGATGCGATGAAATAAATTGAGTGTGAAACGTAACAGATTTGGAGAGAGCTGAAGCAGCACAGCTGAATGATCTTATACTGACTGACTCACCGCTCTGTGTCACTGATATTATTACTGTCAGGCGCATGCACGCACACACACACACACACACACACATACACTAAATAAAAACACGACACATGGGATCTGATAAGAGGTGACAGGTATCTCATTTAATGAACGGGGAGGCAGAGGGACGGGGGGAAAGGGCCTAAAACTGCTGACTCATGCTTTTAGAATAATGAAGATGGTGTAAACTTGGAGCCCTTTAACACTATTGTTCAGCAGTTACAGCCTTGTCGTGTTGTTCGTTGTTGGGCAGGTGTTTAAGATGCAAAGATGGTTACTGACCCAATCGGCAGAAGAAATGGTGACAATGTAAGTTTGTGCAAATTAGGGATATTGAAACGGTTCCATTTCTTTGTGTTCACTTCCCTATTCTATATTGTGGCCACACTATAGGTTACACTTAGGTTGAGCACAAAAAGATCTTGTTCTGGCTTAAAATTGGGTTTGTTGCCAGATGCATTGGGCAGAAATAGTCCAAAGGTCATTTTTAAAAATATCTGTGGTCACTGGCTTGAAAACCCTTTCGCCTGTAACTCCACCACCATGCCCTCCACGTCTAGTCAAGTCATAAACAAACATGATGTAACATGTCAGTAGAAAAGTACGTAGCCTCTGACATGTACGAATATGAATATATCCATGGTTTGAAGAAAGGGTGATGGCAGACATTTTAAATTTAACATTTTCAGAATGTTTTCTCAATACAACTATCGAAAATGTCTTAACCTTAATCTAACTTCTTAAGTTATATTTTAAGTTCCAAAAGTATCAGTTATTCCAGTCCTTCTTTGACATCTTTGAAAGTGTTTTTTTATGTTATTTGTGTGTATTTCTGGAGTCCAGGGGGATGACCAAATGCATTAGTGGCATCTCATGGGGATCTTGTAAATGCAGCACACTTGGATGGATAATCCAGGCTTTTTGACTGCATGAACAAATTTAACCATCACCAGGGTCTGCAAAGTTGAAAAAAACTCGCACACACACACAGCTCCTCGACTATATATGAACAGGTATGTTTCTTTAAGACCTCTCTGGGGTCCCCTGGAAGTCTGCTTTTGCTATCAATGTAACTCCTGGCCAAAAGTTTCTACATTAACTCTACATTAAAAACACAGGGTTGAGGTTATCCAGCACTGCATTGTCCAGCATTGCCCATCACAGACTGTAACACGTAATCTGTGTCCCACCAACATTATATATGAATGGAAAATAGTATTTTACTGGCTCAGCTGTTGAAGGACGGGAAGCTGCTGATCACAAGTGAATAAACATTCAATTTACAGCACAACATAGTGAGCAATTCTCTCCCACAATCCATTTGTATGAAGGCTGGGCTCAGCATTTTGTCCAGATGACAGATTAGGAGCAAGGTCACACACACACACACACACACACATGCACGCACGCACGCACGCATGCACACACACACACACACACACACACACACACACACACACACACACACACACACAGAGATTGACACAAAGGATCTTAATGAAATTATTGTTCGCTGCTGAAAAATCAATGAGGGGGATGCTCCTCTAGTATTTCTGAAAGTATTACTGCATTTTTGAGTGTGAGAAAAAGTCTGAATGAAACCATGAAAAAATCATGGCACACTCAGTTGAGCCGAGGCAGGGAGACTGGAGATGGGGCAGCTAAGGGAAGCTGATGGCCTGTCGGGGTTGTAATGGGATGTACGAGAAATGAACGACTTGGACGAGGAAATGTCAACCTTCATTTATAGTTTTAAACAGTTTGAATTGATTTAAAACAAAAGACAATATCAAATTTTATAACATCATGTGATGGGTTAAGTATTAACTGAACTGACAACATACATCAGTCATGGCAGATACGAGACAGGGCACTTTTAACTTTCAATAAATCGATTTATCCTGGCCTCTTGGGAGTGTTTGAAATAGGAAACAACACTGACATATTATCAGGCTTTTAAGGTTCATCCTTCAAATACAGATCAACATTAGAGATACAAATCCTGCTCTGGAGTACAGTCTGATATTCACTCTTGTTTTAGCTCTGTTTTTGGTCTCCACCAGCTATTATCTGTCTTATTACTGACTAAATGTTGTGACAACACTGCGCTTATGGTTTGCATCGGTTTAGGCACAAAGCAAACACTTGGTTGGAGTACGGAAAACACTATTTGTTGGCTTAAAATACCTGGTTTTGTTCCCACAAATGTTGGAACGCATCCTCGAATTGAGGTCGTCTTGCTTGTAACTCCACCGCCATCCCGTCCACCTCCAGATAAGACAGTCAGGTCATAAACACGTAATGTGATTTATCGTTTGGCGCTGAGCAGGTAGCACACGGTTGAGTTTTACAGCTTTTTCACCAAAAATAACTGCCGGCGATTTGGCAGTAAATGACTTGAAGCTGAGTGAAGCTACATCAACCAAAAGGGTAAAGTTGTGGGTCAATAGTTAAACAACGAGCCACCAGATATGAAGCTGAGTAGGGCTGCAAGAGTTGGCTTTGGATTCATAACATTAGCCGTCATGTGATCTATTGTTGATGGAAAACATGTCGTAATGGACGGGTGGATGAAGTGTGTTGCAAGATCAGATAAGCATAATAAAGATAGAGATGTAAACCCTGAACTCTGAGGACATGGTCACTGCAAAGAAGAAGTGAAACTGTGCTGAAACTGCATTCACCCCGGACAGAAATGGGGTGGAGGCTCATTTTAGGTCCATGGGTGTGGATGATAGATACAGTACACTCAGGAACAGTGACTATGTGGAAAGACGCTACAAGTTACACAATCTACTGTCTTTACATTGTGTCAGTGTAACACAGTAAGAAGAGGAGATGTCTTGTCAGCAATGTGTGTTACCTCTATTTAGTAATTTGTGACCTACACCAATTAAATATTTGAAAAAATGTGAAAAAAAGACATTTTAATGCACATAAAGCATTCAAAATACTGAGTTAAAAATAACGTTCACACAAGAAGACATATGAACACACAGACTCTGTCACAAACTGCATGTTGTTTGACACAGAGGCTAAATAGGTTTGCTGGTAGTAGTCGTTTGTTGGATTTGGACGAGAATGGATGAGGAGCAAAATTAAAAAAGGGGAGTCTTAGATGCCTAAAATATACCCTGTAAAGCTAACCAAAAACACATTCACACAGACAACGACCAACACATTCAACACACAGCGTACACCAAATATCTACATTTTGACCGAGTGGAACCAAATACAACTGCATGCACCAAATACAATTGCATGCACAACTTAAACTTTCTCATTTGTAAAATCTGACCAATTTGACCAATTAATTTGAGAAAAAAACCCAAAATGAACGAGTCAACAAAAATAGACCTGATGATGTTAAGGAACAGAGCCTCATGAAAACTAAAGACAGCCTCCATTTCACAGACTGATTGTGTTCTAGTCAATACATGTGTTGTGGAATAATACAGAGAACAGCAAAGGACCCAAAAATGAGCCAGGGGGGATGCCACAATTAATTAACTCCACTGTGCGGACTGTGAAAATATAGACTGAACCAACATGTGCTGCAGAGATGAAGGGGTCGGTATTGTTAGTATAGTGAGTAGAGTTTTCTAAAATGTAATGTAAAGAAAGATGCATTAATTGATTTGAAGCAATGTTTGTGACTATGATGTAAAATGATGTATCTCTTGCATCTTTAATACCTGAATACTGTTTTTTGTACGCATGCACTAAAAACACCACACCGCCTCCCGACCCATCCTCACTCGCACCGTGGTGAATCATATCATTTCAGATCAGTGTTAATATTGCACTCTCTGCTACAGGGGAAACTGGAATATATAAACAGGGATGATTGAATGGGTCTTCTATTTCTTTATTGTTGAGAAGATTCAATTACACCGGGTGGTGAGAGCACGGCTGCAGAGACGAGAGCCGGTCGGGTGCAAAAACAGCATCGAATGAAATTAATTTGCGAATCAACGCGAGGATACCTCCTGTGTAGAGCTCGGGGGGAGAGCCTGTGGAAGAACATCAGGTCTGTGATGTTAAGCCTGCACTGCTGGTTTCAAACAGTTCCAAGTTAAATAAGTCAAATCTATAACTAAAATAAACGCGAGGACATTGTGTGAGAGGCTGTCATAGGCTGAACAAATAATTGAGAGAATTTTCTAATAAAGACTTTGTTATGCTTGGACCGTCTGACTACAGCACTTCAATATGTTCCTCAGAGCAAAGAAAGCAGACGGACCAAAGGGAAACAGGTAAGATTCTCACAAAAATTACACTCAGCCCTCCCACACACTCAGACAGACAATGCCGAGGGAGAGATGAGATCTTACTTGCATCGCCCTAATTGGCCTTATGTAACAAAGATTTCTGAAATGGGCAGGGTGGTCGCCTTTTTTGGCTTTTGTGATTATTTCAATACTGATAATAAGGCCTGTGGGTATAAAGAGCTGCAGAACAAGAGTGTTGGCTAGCGCTCAAAGGGACAAGTGAGAGTTATTTAAGACTCTGCTCAGTACACAGCTAACAAGCCATGAAGAGCAGATTTATGAGTACGACTAAATGTTTATTGGTTCAGTGGTTCCAAAAACTCCCGAACTTGTGCTTCACAGTTTACCTGATGGTAATTTTCCTCCAATTAAAGTTGCTCCACAACCATCATTGCATTGTTTTAGTGGTTGAATGAAGTGAGGAGGTGGTTTAAGTCACATTTCTCATCTCCTGACATGACCGAAAAATATCGGTCTCTATATCTCATGTGAGCTCTTTTCAGTCAACCAGGTTTAGACCCTGATGATGAACTGTGATTCATGAACAGCTGTCACCCTAACCCTTTACAAAAAAGGTGATTGGTCCGGTGCAACAATGGTCCTCTAATGATGATGTTGTAGAGAACAGTGAAAAGCTGTCATCTGTTTGCAATTTTACTCAATAAAGTCATCACAAATGAGGAGATGAGATGAGATGATGTTGTGAATTATGACGTGAATAGACAGTCATCAGTAAAATAAACAACCAAGAATCTTTTCTATATTCTCTACGTTGAGTGAAGCCTGTGTGTTTTTAAATTGTTGAATGCGCTGAGTAACAGGCAGGGAGGACTGTGCCAAACATAATACTTATCAAGGGACAAAGTCAAGGATATTTGTGAGGGCGATAAACTCTGTAAGCTGGTGGTGTTACCACACAAGGACTGTTTAATGAGAATTATGAACGTTTGGTGGCAGAGTGTCATTTATTGCCTCTTTTTCTTAAATCGTTGCTGTGCGCGAGTCTTCTTTTCTCCATTGTTTTTTGCAGTGAGAGGATTAATTAAAGTCCTTAAGTTTCCATCTCTGGTAATCATTTTGTGCCATGGTGAAGGTCGAAAAGGTCGTGAAAACACTGACTGAAAAAAATAATAATCAGAGCTGAACAAACTCCCTCAGACTTACAGTACACCAGTGACATTAAATCTCCCCGGGTAGCTCAAATCAAGGCTAACACCACATTACTATTCTGCACCACACCACATCCATGCTCACAAAGACCAAAGGGGTGCCAAACCTCCAGCACCATGTTAACTCCGCCAGAACATGCACCCCCCCACTGCTCCTCCCTCTCTCCTCTGATCATCTTTGCAGTGAGATGCTGCCCATCGCCTTCAGCAGACGGGAGGAAACCGCAGGGCTCTTCAGTCAGAGCAGCCAGAGATAATATTTTTCTATAATTCCATATTCTTTGCTTTCTACGCACAACCATCAATTATCATATTGCTGAGACTCCCCCCGGATATTTTGCTCCCAACATAAAATGATGTCCACATTGTTATTCACACACTTGAAGTCTAAAAATCCTCTGCCGTTTTTTTTTCATCCGCACATTTTATTTGTCCCCGTGAACCATCAAGACTTCCCCTCCTCTGAAGTGCTGCGTTTTATTACCATTTCTTCCACTCTACATGTGCAGTGTTGTGCGGGGGTGTTAACCGCTGTTGCTGAAGATATCCAGTCTTTATTATTATGATTTGTTTGTTTAAATCTGTAAAGGAAAAAAAAAGAATAAAAAAAAAACTGCATGCTGTCGTTTGGCAGGGGCTTGTGTGCTGGACTACTACTTGTCCTGGTGCATTCACCTCCTGGAGTCTTTGCGCTAAGTTCAGCAAACCATCTCCTGGCTGTGGCCTCATATTTGGACTATTGGAGTGTTTTCCAAAATGTCAAACTTATACTATCAAAATATACAATAAGTACACTTGCAGTTACATTAGGTTTAGGGAAGAAAACTGCCAGGAAAACATGTTTTGGCTTAAAAATAGCTAGATTAGATAGATTTAATGTCACAACTACGTTAGCAAGTTAAAATAACTCACTGTTGATGTTTGCTTTCTCCCTGGAAATGACGAGCCATCTTCTGGATGAAACTCCTGTACTTACTTGACCCAACCGTCCATCCCAAACCTCCTTCTTATGCCGTCTTTTTTCTCTCTTTTCACTATTTACTTCACCACACTTCCTCCTTTGCTGCATTAACTATTACTACAGCCACTAGAGGTCGCCACCCAACAAGAAACAAACATTTTGGTCGCGTAAAGCTGCTTTCACATTCGACATATATGGTCATTCTTATACGTGTGGGTAGTGAAAGAGTAATACTGGTTATCTGCATCTGTTTGGACACGGAACTGTATTTTAGCTTTTCTTATTTTAACACCAGCAGACAATGAACAAATATCCCAAATATTATAATATAAACAAATACTGACCTTACACCAGATTCAGCTGAAAATAAAGAATTTTTTGAGCATATCATGAATTGTTCCTTACCTTCACAACATAAACAAACATCCAAACATTAAAGGCTTTGTACAAACTGTGACAATAAAAAAAAGGTATGCTTTTCCCATGGCTTCCTGTCTTTGCGCTGAGCCAAACTAACGGGCTGCTGGTTGTAACTTCATTTATCTGACGGACATGAGAGCTTTATAGATCTTCTCATCCAACTTTCTTCAAGCAAGTAAATATTTTGTGAAATGTCAAACTATTCCTTCTGGATTCAATGACCAGACTGGATTGCTGCTGTGTCACAGGTGTAATTTACATCAACGTACTGAAACTGGAATCTTTGGGAGCGAACAGGAAACTCCCACACTACAAACCGCCTCCTAAACTTTCTCTCTTGGCCTCAACTTCAACTCCTCAGAAGCCAGGCAGGGTGCGAGCCAAGCAGCAGCTCTGAAGTAACATCTCCTGCAGGGCTCTTAACTGAACACACTGAGCTAGTGTTTCTTTCTTTGGACAATTCCCTTTAGCTTAAAAAAAAAAAATGAAAAAGCAAACATCACTTTTCAGTCTTGTCATCACAAACTATATTTAGCTTTATTTTTAAAAAGGTCGGCTGGTATTAGAACTCAAAGTGCAAACAAGAGCTCCTTGGCTTTCAGACTGTGGCTGACCCTTTCCGGCAGGTTGTAAAAGTTGTGTGTGGATACTCTAAAGTATTACTTCTCCTCCACTTGACCGCAGAAGAAAACATTTTTGTTGAAATGAAATGGTTTGAACCTGGGGGGGGTATTGCGTCTCCTCCAGGGCCCTGCTCCAGACTCCGCTCACCTCAAGCCCTCGCTCCGAGGTGCTTCACAGGCCCTTCAGGACTCTTTCAACAAGGCCCCTTTATGCCCGTCTATCCTGGTATTGAGTTTGCAACAAGCTAATAAAAAGAAACGGCAAACAGAGAAGAGACAAACTGTTTATTTGTGTGTGCAACGACAATGCGCAGTGGCATTATCAAGTGTAAGATGAGGAGACGATAAATCATCAAATCCAAACGGATTAGCATCACCGAGATCTAAATGTCTCACTGAAGACACGCTGTTCATTCTTTGAGGCTTTTAAAAGACAAATGGCAGAGCAGCTGCATGTCTCCATAGTCCCACCTCTGTTTCCTCCTATTCCCAGCTTCATCTGTCTGCCTGACACCAGTGTTTACATATCTGAGGTGACTGTCTTCCTAATAAAGCTATGACATAGCGAGAAAGGACTCTAGCTGGGTACAGCTGGAAAGAGATGTCTGAAGCATATGTGTTTGGTTTAAAGGATAAGTTCACCCAGAAATTTGAATCAAAATCTACTCACCAACAAACCAACAGAAAGTTGTGTGAGGTTCTGTCATACAGAGAAAATGTCTGGAGCGCCACAGCAAAACAGTGTTCAGCTGTCTACAGCTGAAGTAGATGGGGACTGAATTTATTTGAAAAGACATCAACACGCATTCGAGCTTGTACATTCACTTCACACGGGGTCAAATGTCAAAGCAGCCAGATTAACTGCATCCGACAACAGCAAGGAGATGAAGAGGGAGAGAAATTCCCCAGACTCCCTTACAAAAATCGCTCAATTTTGCAAGTATTTGTCCCTTCTTGTAAATTCTGCATGTGTGATACATGTGTAAGCAAGCAACCAAGGCTTTTTTTTGTAAATGTACATGAGTCAAACCTTTGTGTAAAAGCATAATTTAAGATTTATTTTCGTTTTCGGGTCAAACTCATTTTAAATGGGAGTTATAGGGGGAAATTAATGATAGCATCAAAATCACTATTTTTGAAACACTAAGAAGGCTCAACACAACATGAAACTTTGCTCGTGGTATCACTAGGGTCTCTACACATGAACACGAGCATTGAGAACATTGTTTGTGTACACAGAGTTTACTAAAAAGAGAATTTTTGGACAACTCACGTTAGCAGATGTTTCCTCCACTCGCTGCCGTCCTGCCAGTGAGAAGTGTCGATTTCCGAATGCGACATAACATGGAGAAAAAGGTTTTTCATTTGACTCAAAATTGAGAATTTCATACAAACAAAATTATTCACAGAGGATTCCATATTCACTGCCCTCCACTCAGTCTTCACAAACCTTGCAATCTCAGTTTGCAATGGATTTTGGAGTTCCTCACAAGCAGACCCTCCAGACAGTGCGGACTGGCAGTCACATCTCTGACTGATGCAGCCACGCCTTTAGGCTCTTATCAAACACTATGATGAAAAACTGTTGCCAGCTAATTTTCTTGGTTTACGGCAGAATAACAGATACAGTTTGTTAATTGATAATCACAGTCCTGCAATGATTTGGCATCACATGGGCGACGCCCTGACCTTGATGGTATCATCTCTTCTTTTTACTTGCTGCCCCTGCTTCTGAAAGATCCCTTTATGACAACCAGACAATCAATTAGGTTTAATTATGAGTTAGCCTGCTGTGGGGATGATTTCTCCCCATCCAAACATGTGTTATCGGTTGTTTAATGTTTTTTTTTTCTTATTTTAAAATCCTGCAAAAATGTCAACTGTAAAAAAAAGGGGTGCTCAAGCATTTTTTAATGATTTTGAAAAGCAACGTCTAATCTGCTGTTTTATCTTCATCACCACTGGCAGCTGTTAAATGCATACAATAAACCCTGTGTCTGTGATCATCAGCACAAAGCTTTGATCGCTGACTGTGACTCGCTCCTGTCGATGGGCAGACTTTTCAGCAGCATTAATAGGCACATAAAGGACCGTGGCCGGAGGCGATGTCAAGCTGCTTCAGAGGCACGTCGGATTGATCGCGGATCAGATGCAGTCTGGTATTGAACGGGCTCAGGTGGAAGCCCCCCTCTCTGGAGAGCAAGAACAAGAGAAGAGGGAGTCGCTCCTGCTTTCCTGAGCCGCGCAGACATACTGGATTATTGATTGGCCAGTTGGGGAATTCCGAGTTGAAAGAGGGCGCGAGGGCACACAGGAAGAAATCCTGTGCCAGAAATAAAACACAACACACGCTTCATCAGTTCTCTTGTTCAGCTTGTACCAGAGGTGGTGTTTGTTCTCCGGAGATCAGAGAGGTTCAGGAGAAATAACAGCTCCAACACCTGAACGCTGAAGGACTTCCTATTTGCCTCCATTCTCATTACTGCAACCCTCTGATGCCCTGAACACATTAAGCCTGTCAGCTGCTCCTGCCTTTCGAAGCGACGGTGTACGCTGCAGAGGCGAGCTTTGTAGGCCTCGGGGGCAACAGAGGAAACAGCTCACCTTAAAGAAGGCACCTCGGGAGCAAAAACCACTCCGAGAAAGTGACCGAGTGTGTCAACGAGCCTCCAAAATGATACGCATGCGGGAAAAAGTTTGACAGACATGGACTTTTAATGCCAAATGTGAATGTAAGGAGACATAATAAGCGCAGAGTAAAAGGGCAGAGCGTGTTCCCTTTTCAAACTGAAGTGATGGAGCGAGCAGTGGCCCTGCGGTTGCATTGTTACTCAGCGGTTTAAACGCAGCTGTGAGCTGCTTGTTACCATTTTCCACTGCTTCACCTGTTTGAATACTTCATGTGAATGCCACTTAAAGTGCATCCACGTCAGTCAGTGGGTGAAATTATGTGTACAGAGCTGTAGCTGAGGGAAATTACATAGAAGGCGTATATCAACAAAGAAGCATGCAGTGACCGGCTCATTTAAGCAGTAAAGTGAACCACAACTCCTTTCGAATGACTACATACACAAATCATTTTCGTGTTCAGTCGCCCATAATCGAGAGACTGGTCGTTTTCTGCATGTAATACAAACACACTCCGGATGAGAAAATGTAGAAAAAGAAGACGCAGGTAAGCGTTGACGTTCTTCAGCTATTCTTCTTTATTTTTTTCTTCCACATGTTATTGCTGTCATACCTCGCCTGCCACGCCTGATGCTGAGAAAAGCCTCGTCTCTGGGCGTTAAAAGCTCTGCAGTGGGCATTTTACACCTGCACCTTCTCACCACCCCTCTCCTCACACCTCAGCTGCTTTTCCTCTCGCTTCCATTTACTGTTACTTCTACCCGTCAGCAGTAACACCGGTAACCTTTATTATTAAACCAGTTATGATATTAAATCATTATAGTGATATGACAGACTGCAAGTGTCTTTTCCTGGTTTTAAAGGCTGCGTTACGTCACATTTCTGAACTTACCAGAATCTTCTACTTGTTTCAATACTTCCCTTTACCCACTAAGTCATTATATCTACATTACTGATGATTATTGATCAAAAATATAATTGGGTTAATATTCTGTGAAAGCACTAATAATCATCTGTACAATATTATTGCAATCAAGGTATTTGGTCAAAAAGCTGCTTTTGAGGAGATTTCAAAATGTCAAGAGTCTAAACATATTGCTATATTATTCTAAAGCCCAGCTCTACAACACAGTAATGTATTGCTTTATTTAATATCTTATCTCGAAAGCTCCATATTCAGTTCTAGGGCAGCAACAAAAGATCATTTTCAACATTGATTGAACCATTTTCTCCACTGACTTACATAATTACACAACATTGCTTTAAAATCTTACCAATGAATATACAGCAAATATTCACATCTGAGAAGCTGGAACCAGCACATTTTAAAAAAACTAACCAGAAACTGATTATCGTAATTATTATAGATGAATTATCTGATGATTGATCAAGTCGTCATTGTAACTCGACTATATGAAGCTAAAACATTGCTCTCAATGTTTAAAATAAGCTACACATATAAAGACAATGTATAAACAATGTCATTCTGTCCTGAGAGCTCGAAATGAAACCAATTTGCTGGTTATTCAAGATTTCAGACAGAAATGCCAAGCGTTCCAAATTCCCCAATTATCTTTCCATCGAGTTCATTTTATAACGGAACGCAATCCAAAGCGTTCACTGCCATCTGCTCATTGTGTCGACATTGCTCTCTTCCATTACCTTTTCTCAAAACTAACATATTTCAGGTCAACGTGGTAATCCCTTTATTTTCAGGGATTACAGCCGTGCTATCAAACAGAATCGAATGCAATTTTCCAGCGCTGCTTTAAGACCTACAAGTCTGAAAAAACCCCGAATCCAAGCGGCACAAAACGTTCTAAAACCCACTTGACAGACGCAAATGGATGTGCATACACCAAAACTACATCTGCTCGTTTTTATTCTCCCCCTTTTCCGTAATCTGACTTTCTTGTTCTTTTCTCTCCACTCATCATCCTCTCAGGTGCTTTACAGACTGCGAGGCTCTTCCCAACATCACCAACATTTGCATGATCATCGTGAATAAAACCTGCAGAAAGTCATATATCCCACAGTAGTTTCTGCGCCACAGTGAAGCATCATACAAAAACAATGTGTAATGTCGACTACTAGCAAAAATAAAGATGTGTCCCTCGTTGGCTTTGAGTTCTACGGTAAATTACGTGTGACTTTAACAGTGCGAGAACTGCTACATGTATTCTGCTTAACATTCTAGTCACTACAAAGTAAATTAGATCATTAATTTCATTACAAAAATACTAAATCTGGCTAATAATTTATTACGATAGATTATTCTTCAGTAACTACTCTATATCTGTATTGTGTCACAAGTGGACGAGATAATTACAGGTCCTGAAATGGAGCCCAGTGCAAACATAGGAGGGTCTGACAGGAAGTATTGCATTAAAAAGCTGATTGAAGGACACGGTGAAAGGTCTCCAGGGGCCCGTCAGCTCATCCCCCTAACTCCGCTGTGGGACGTTAGGGTCCTCCTGGCTGCTCTCCAGCAGCTCGTCCTCAGAGAAACTGATATGAAGGCAGGTATCATTCATGGGAGAGGAGAAGGGCAGTGGGTGCTCGAAGGTGTCCGAATGTGAGACGAGGGCGAGGGGCTCAGTGGGATACAACTTGGAGGGAGAGAGAATCGCCTCGCACCTCTCCTCCAGGGGGCTGTCACAGCCGCTGGAGGCCGTTAGAAACGTCCCGCGGTCCCCGAAGAGGTCGTCGTCATCGCGCAGCGGCGACAGCAGGGACTTGGTCTCGGAGCGCACGCCAGAGTCCTCGCTGGCCGAGCAGGAGCTGCTCTCGCCGTTGCTGAGCGAGTGGAAGTCAGCCGACGACAAGGAGCTGGGGGTGATGTCTGGGAACGAGAGGCTGCTGCTGCGGCTGGGTGCCACGTCGTTAGAGCTGGTGGCCTCTGACACGGCTGGGAAGTCTGACCCCGGAGACAAGGTCCTGCTGGCCCGCTTGCGGTTCATAGAGGGCGGAGGGGGATCGAGTTTGGGGATCGTCTGTTTATACCTGCCAGGGAGAGAACAGAGGCACTGGTTAGCAACAGAAATTAACCCCTTCACCAGCCTTTATTGATAGAAAAGATGTGCTGTACATCCATGAGGACATTCTCATTGTCATTTCATTTTGCTGATTCAGATTCAGCACGATCATCTCTCTGTACCCAGCAGGTGTATGAGAATAAGCCTCAAGCCAGTTTTCCTCTCCATCAGTCACATTATACCCCATTAACCTAAGAGTATGATGCTAGCTGTTACTAGATGAGACAGTAACTCCCTCTCTCTCTGTGGCTTCCTGGGGTCTGGGGACTTATCTACATCCCACAGCTACCCTGCTGAGAAAATACGGAGACAGGGAAAGAAAAGAAAGCTGAAGAAAAAAGAGTGGGGGGTAAAGAAGCGAGGAGAGAGCTGCAGGCTCCCCCCCCCCCCCGTACACACACCAGAAATAGCTCCACTGCAGTGTCTCTGATTGTACCACAGAAATGCACCAGAGTGCACAGCCACACACAGTCATTCTCTGAAAATGAATCCTGACACACACACGCTAACGAGCCTCGCTTCCTCCCCGACTCCTCCCACCTACACTGTACTGGTGGCTGCTAACTTCGTTCTCCTGTGAAATCCGGTCTGTGGTTGGATCTGGTCTCCGTAATGAACTTGCTGATGTATTTACTGTCTCTGCTTTCATACTAGGTCGGTGTTTGCTGCTACAGTAATGACAGACTTCTGGTAATGGTGCAGGGAAACCATCTCCAGACTTAATTACCCACTGTTTCCCTTAATAAACAAATGGAGAAGGAAATACAGCACTGCAATATAAACTCAAATGATACCAATGTCACAAGGCGTATCATCAGGTTTTATTACTGTAGTGGGATGGTCACTGAAATATCTCAACAACTATTGAAGGGATTGCCTTGGTTTTTTTATAAAGACGATCATGGTTACCACTGTATGAAGCAACTGACTTTGCTGTTAACCTGACTTTACCTTAAACAAGACCATAAGTCGGATGCTTTGATTTTTATTGGATTGGTATTTATGCCGGATTCCAGACAGCTTGCAAAATTTTTCGACCTCCTACTTGGAAAAAAAATAAAATGGATGTCAGAATTGCTACTTGTAAACTTGGGGCGGGTCCATCTTCCTAGACAAAATTAAATGTATAATGGCGTCTGTTAGATCATGAGTCCTTGGTTATTAAGTTAACTAATGCAGGGAGGCTGCACTGCTCAACTGTGTGTACACAAGAGACTTAATTTTTTGCCTTGCAGCTGGAGCACTTGGAGTTTGGAAGTGGGAAATTCCAACTGGAAGGTGACTGGAATGCAACTTCAAAGTTTCCCCTAATATTCCCTCTAGTGCCACCAGCAGGTCAAACTTAATCTGGTCCAGAAATGGTTATGTTAATGGTAAATTTCAAATCTAAATACAGATTACACTACACTTCAGTGGGACAAGATGGTGGACTCTGTGTTTATGGCATTCATGCTTCGAGCTCACACATAGTCAAACTGGACATACAGTGTTTTCCAGATAAGCGCGAAGATGTTGCATCACCACCTTGTTGCTACAACATGTACCCTGACACAGATGCACTACGTTTTTGTGTATATGTATATAAATATATGTATGTATGTATAACGACAAATAAATCACCTTTTCACGCAATTAATTACTTCTAAATGAACAAATAACAAACACCTTTGCTTGGGATCATTTCTTTTTCTTTCTTTTGTTTGATCTCTGTTTGTAAAAGTTTTTTTATCATCGGTTGCCATGAATTCAGTTTTGGTTGACTTGGCTGCCACACAATACATTAAAGAGATGTATATTTGCTGATTTGATCTTTCTTTGTCATTTTACAGCATATCGAAATGGGAAGAATATTTATTTACGGCAGATGCCGATATTTTTATTTAAAGCCTCTACTGGTGGATACCAATGAGGTGCCAATATTATCGTGCATCCCCATTAAATATCTTCTAAAACTGCAGTTTGGCTTTATCTCTTAGTTCAGTCACAAGTTGCTATACTGTAAGTCTGTGTGTATCTATACTTCTAGTGTGGTCCCTGCTCCCATTTACACTCTTGCAAACAACAAATCTTTGTGTGGGAAGAAGGTTTTGTTTAATTTGAGGAAATTACATCGGTAATGTGACAAAGTGACAGTGTGGCCCACATGGTGCTAAAATTAAACCCTTGGCTACTTGAAAACATTTTTGTTTCGAGTTGGATTCAGCTCTGGTGTCTTGTGCTGTTAGTTTTCAATGTGAATGTTTGTGCTGCCAAGTTTTGAAGATGAATCTGCAGCTGGATCAAGGAGCTGTCTGCCTCCCTGGACTCGTTATCATTCTGTTGACTCAGCGCCCCTCTTTTCTGTCCCCGTCTCCCTGCGCTGTGTCTTTTCTCTCCATTTTTCTATCTCTTTGCTTTATTATTTCACCTGTGTCTGACCATTTATCACTCAAGACTCATTCAGCAAACCTGCCATGTGTCTCAGCTGCTGTTGTCAATGACAAACCTTTGTGCCAGATTTTAACCTTTGAAGAACAAAATATTCTTTGTCATCCTCAGACCTGTATAACAGAAATTAAGTGACTCATGGTGACCAGAGAAGGCTGATTTTATGTGCCTACAGCCAACATGTATTCCTTGAATCTGATTTATTCTACATTAAATTTTAAGATATTATGTTATATGGACCACACCACTCAAATGTTTTGATGGAATAAAAAAGTGGAATAAAAATCAAGGACTGAGTTATAAGAGCACACCTTCTAAAAAGCATTTCCAAAATGCCATCTTATATAAAAGAGGTCAGCCACAGAACAAATATCACAATCAATCCTACGTTATTTTATAGATATATGTTCCCAAAATTAAGCTAAGCAACGACCCTGTTTTATTTATTTCAAGACCAATTTTGTTAAATTAGCCAAAAATAATATTTCTTTATTTTAGAGCCCAACTGATGAATCAGTTGGTTGATAATATCAGCTGATAACAGCCCCTCACAGATATATTGTTATCTGTGTATATGTTGCCTGATATGCACCAACATAGACCTTTTTAATCTAGTCATTAAAGAGCACATTAAGATGCTTGGGATAATTTCTAATTAGTAAATTCTGAACGAAGTTTACTGTTCAAGTGAGATTTTATACAATAATGTTTATTGTTAAACTGTAAAATATTCTGACCCCAGTAGCATTTTGTTACTACAATTAAGTGATCATTGCAAAAAATGTAGCGGCCAATATTTTGATATTGTAATTTTGGCCCCAAACAGTATAGTATGCGAGCCCTCTGCTGCTGTGTGCCTGAGCTTTTTAACATTCTCCACCTGGAGGACAGTGAATTGGTGACATGCACGTGACAAAATCCTACACACACTCACACAAACATAAATATAAACTTCAGTGTAACACAGTGAGTATAAGACAGGTACATCAAGATGTACTTTTCTTTTGCCTCTGCTCTGACAGCTTTACCATTCAGGTGGAACCTGCACTGACAAGATAATACCAGATCTTGACAAGAACATTTGGTCTATTTTGGAAGAAAATACCCTGGACAAAACAAGTCCAGCAAAGGGTGGAAAAGAAAAATACAGACAGCGCTACCATGCATAACACATGTGTGACTACTGATGAGCTTGATGCTAATGTAGTTATGAATTTGCAGGACCACATCCCCATGTAAATGGAGGTTATTATGCAGCCATTAGCAGCGAAATCACTGGTGAGACCGACACACGAGCCACCCACACCGTTCACCCACAACATGCCTCGTGCCATGCTTGTGCCACAGACACTGGTGCTGCATGCTGGTAGTTATGAATAATACTCACATAAAGGGAGGAGAAGGGGCAGAGAGGAGAAGAAGAGGAGGAGGAAGAGGAGAGGAAGGGGGCAGTGGCAGAGAGCACCCCAGACTCCCAGGGAGAGGCAGGCTGGTGCAGCAAACGATGAGAGGGACGGGGATGAGGGACGGGACGATGGAACGCATGAGCTTGTTGGGTATAATCTGAGGTTCAGTTTGTTTGTTTGAGCAGACTGACTGGAAAAATGAGGGATGTTATAGGAGGAAGAGGAAGAGCAGGAGAGGGTCCTCACACCTGTACCAAAGAGAGGCAACAGTTAGACTACAGCCGATCAATTCCAACTTTGGAGCAGCCAGTTGTAAGACAGCAATGTAACTGTGAGAGGAGCTGCTGGTTTCAGGAATGTTTTACCCAATTTAAAATTGTTCTTTTGCTGATAACCTCAATGTTACCAAGATGGAAACAAGAAAGTCTTTGGAGTCTACGTTACAGTCTTTTATCCTATGGAGGCTGATGCCGACATTGATATTGGGGAAAGAAGGTAAATAGTTTAGAATTCGATATATAGGGCAACATTTATTTTATGAATATATATATATATATACATTATTTTGGCTGTGATGAGGAAACAGTGAAGGCTGTCTTCACTGAGATGTGTTTTGTTGAAAAGTAAGACTGGTAACAGCACCTGAAATAACTAGCACTGAACACAGCGTGCAGCACTGCCTATGATACAGGTCAGCAAGTAGTTGGTTAGTGTGTCACATTTTCCACACTCGGAGATTGCAAAAAAAGAACAAAAAAACCCTGTTGTGGGTTAGCATGAAAAGCAGTTTCTACTGAATCATCCAAACAGCAAAGCACATGTTCAAAGCTAAAGGGCAGGATAGAAATGTTTTATTTTTCTAAAAGTAACTGGACGTTATATCAAAAATGGCGAAAGTGTCTCACACTGTAGCACAGAAAATATTTAAACCACAGTTGGTTTGTTGGGATCTGGTCACTCTAATATTCTACCACCCTCCAGGTTGGTCCTGCCTACATTAGCTAACCCTTTAATGGTTGTATTTGACATGCTTTTGATGAGAACTGATCATTTTTATTTGATGAAAAGCATCTCCTGCAATCATTTGACTGGTCGCTTCTCTGGGTGTATCTGAAGATGACTAAAATGCAGTGAATGCCCTTATGACACAACTGTTAATCTTTTGTCCCGATGATTCAGTTGGGGGGAGTTTGATACCTATCAAGGCCACTAAACTGTGACTGAGCAAACATTTACTGACAGAATTCAATTGACTTTTACATATGGAATCAGAGGTAGCTGAATGTGATGGGTTAAGAAAATTAGCAAGTTACTCTTATTTCGATCTAAAATGAAGGCTAAACAATGGGCAGTCAGAACAATCACTGTGATGGTTTTAAGTTTTCACTTTCTGTTTCTACTTGGCAAAATTAAAAGGTCAGATGAAAATCAATGTAGAGACCAAAACAGCAAAGGTGTTTCAGAAGTTGAAACGAACCCTCGCTGCGTCGGTAATACAGATGACTCATAAGCACAGCATGGTTTTTTTTTGCATCACCATTCAACAAACAGGACCAAAGCACATTTTAGCAACACTTTCTGATTACAAAAACACCCAGTAGGAGCTCTGCAGATCAACAGGTGGAGACAAAAGGAAAACATCTCCAACTTTAGTCAGGTCTCTGAAAGGAATGGTTCCCAGTGAAATCCATTACACCGTAGGAGGTTTCAACTCAAAGAAGGGATTCTGTGCCTTTTTAAAAGCAAGAAATTAACACCCAACACCAATCTGAGAGCGTGTGGGATGATTGTGTGGGATGTTTAAGCATGTAGGTGGCAGAACATGAGAGTCTTCAAGAGTGTGACGGGAACCGCTAAGTGTCTGCAAAACTTCAAAATTCAAGCAATTGGGTTCTAAACAGCACCTGTCAGATATTACTCAGTGACTGACAGGCTGACTTCCTGATATTCTGATATCACATTCAGCCTCACGTGAGAACACAAATTAATCTTTCTATCTCCGAACAACAGTGTGGAAATCCACCTGACAGGATCGGCTCCAGCCAAACGCCTGCAAACATCGTCCATTGCAGTCTGATCACATCTCTGAGATGAAATTATTGGCCAGTGAGGCTGCTGGTGCAGTGTAGAGGATGATGCTAATGATGAAGAGGGAACGCAGAAAAATGATGGAGGTGGAGGGAAGATCTCGAGGTCAGGTCAGGAGATGTGATTATACAACATATACGGCCAGAGTGTGAAAGAGTGGAGTCCATACCATGCCAGAGGAAAGCATGACTCATTTGTGATTTATGTATAGTTGAGCGTTCGTATAAGCTCACCGCCATGTGTGTCTGTTTGCGCTCTGTGTGGGCAAGATGCATGGCTTGAGGGATCTCAATGTTCGTCCGGAGATATCTCAAAAACAAGGAGAGTGACTGTTTTGAAGAGAGATAGTTATGAAACTATGTACAGATATTTATGTTTCCCACCTGACATGTCCTGATGACTTCTGTGATTTTCAGATTTTTCCTGTAATGCCACCATGAGGTTGACAATTGCAGTTTTGAATGAAATTTCTGTTCATTCTGTTGAATTGACTGTCCTCGAATTTGGTTTGCACATTTATGTCCCCCTCAGGATTAATTCTAGTAATGTCGGTAATCCTTCAAGGAACTCAATTTAAAGCAATTTACATGTATCACTTACTTTTTTATTGACCATATGGGGAGCGGATTGTAACATGACGTGGCTGTTGACTCTTGTTTCCGTGTTTTTCAAATAAAGAGGTGGATGACTCAAAAAGTTGCAAATAACAGGGTGCAATGTTTTGCCCACAAAGTGTATTTTAAGAATACTATTACATCCTGTTTTTATCCTACTTCCACTTCTCTCTTTGTTGTGTAAAGTGTGACTCACTATGTGCTCGTATATAATGTTGATACGGTGTGCCAACATACCATATGCAGTGATCATACAGTGCTCGAGTCAGTGGGCCAGCTGGAGAGCACGCATGGATATGATCCATGTTGGGAGATAATGCCTGTGTGATTTAAAGCTAAATTGCTGTTATAATGTACAGTAAAGTGAACAGATTCCTTTGCTCTGCATGACCAGGCCTAGACCCAGGGGGAGGTTGGCTTGAGGCAGGACGAAGAAAAAGAGGAGGAGGAGAGACGGTAAGAGAGAGGGTGGCGGAGGAGTATCCTTCTGCAAGTTTGCAGGACATGAAATAAAGCCACTCAGGCTGTAAACATTGATTCGCCGTGGAAATCCTGAAAACAAAAGCAAATGGAGGCTGTAAAATTTGCCGTGCGATGGGGGGAGGGCTGGTATAGGAGTCCGACTGCGCCAAAGGTAATGCAAAGGAGTTTGGCGCGGAAAAACAATAACACAGAGGGGCTGAAGTTTCCATCTCTTTTTTTCTTTATTTTTCCTATGCTTCAGTACTCGTTTGCATAGTCACTGCCCATTTTTCTGTTGCAGTAATAACCCTACTTTTCATTATTTTATATGCCATTTGAGTATAAACCCCAGCATAAAATTTTATGATATCTATTTACATAAAGATGATGTCACTCAGGAGAAGAGCCTTACAAAACGGCAATAAAAGAGGGGGAGGATGACAGAAAGGGGAAAGTCACTTTCAAGAAGAAGAACACAATGTGTCTGGGGTGGTATATTTCAACATCTTTTCTCAAACCTTTAAGACAGACAATAGAAAAGCCCACGAGGAAGAGAGGCAGACAGAAAAGAGATGCCGCTTGTTATATAATTATAAATACAAAGAAGAGGGGGGGGGTTCAGTCTGGCATACAACACACTGCCAGATGAATCTAACGTTCAGATGGAAACATACAGTAACAGATGCCTCTCTTTGCAAGAGATCTGAAGTTTTGTGTTTCCCTAATTTTTTCCCCCACATGTTCATGCTAGAGAGGGGGAAAAAATGGCATATGTTGTGGGTAGAGTTTCAGATTGTAAAGGGATGGGAGCTGGGATTGGCTGGGAGTCTGTGCTGCAGGAAACCACAGGATGTGAGTCTGGCTGGAGGGAGCTCAGATGAACACACACAAAACAAAGCAGACGTTCGAAACAACAGCATGCACGAGCACGCCAAATACACACTTCCAACTCTGACTACTTTTTTTTCTCCTTGTCTGTTGCGAAAACAACTTTAACACTCCTCTGGGCATTTCACCACGGATCACTTTCAGGGAGAGAAACAGCGGGAGAGAGGACAATTCAAGTGAGAGGATGAGAGAGTGAAGGAAGGGGATGAAAGGAAAACGACTAAAGAGTTTGTCCTGCTCAAGAGCTCTGCTTGATCTTATGTCTTATGTGTTTTATTTATTTTTTTACTATACCCGGTCTTTGTGATGGCTTTCAGGAGATTAAAAGCTCATTAAAAAGCTCATTAAAAAGTAATTACATGCCGTGGCTCCATGTATGCATTCAAGGTAAGAGCTGCTTGCGTATCACTGAGCTGCATGAAGAGCATTCAGACTCTAAGTCAGGAGTGCAAATGGCAAACGCACTCCATGAGATAAAATGTGCGAGACGGCGAAAAATACAAGCTCAAATATCCCTGGAAAGCAAAACACATTCATCATAAATTATTCTAAAAGAAAATGATTCCGTTTAGTGTCTTTACGCTCTCGCTTCTCCAGATGAGTTATTTCATGGAACAGAAACACTGACTGAGTTAAAGCTGATGTGTTTTTTTCTTTAAATCTCATTCTCTCTCACAGGCGTCTCTGATTCCCTCTTTCAACCTCCGACCTGATCCCTTCTTTGTTTGTCTAACTCGAACCCTTTTCTCCCTGTGTTCTGTAATCCCCTGATTACAGTCACACTTTCA
Organism: Diplodus puntazzo; assembly: GCA_963678695.2. Taxonomy (NCBI): domain Eukaryota; kingdom Metazoa; phylum Chordata; class Actinopteri; order Spariformes; family Sparidae; genus Diplodus; species Diplodus puntazzo. The sequence goes on along the minus strand of OZ023173.1, from coordinate 19,772,302 downwards.
TTAGCTGGAGGCTGTTTCTGCTGAGTTGAGCTGTTCTCCGCTAATAACACTAAAAGCTAAAAGGCTGTGTTTGTCACTGTGCAGCCCTGTTACTTCAAACACAAACTGACTTTGTACAACATCAGGAATGTGTATGTGCATTAAAGGAATGGTTGGAATCGTGGGAAATATTTGCTTTCTGGCAGAGAGTTAGATGAGAAGACATCACACTTGTGTGTGCCCATTAGGTATGAAGCTGTAGCAAGCTTAGGTTAGCATTGGAATCAGGGGAAAGAGCCAGAACAGCTCTGTATTAAGTTTTCAAAAAAGTCTTACTAATCAACAAGCTTTATCTTGTTTGTTTTGTCTGTACAAAAGCAGATAAAGTGACAATTCGCTATTTTACGGGCTGTGATGTGCAAAACAATTTCTCGGCTTGGACCATTAACTTCCTCGTCGCCGCTGGCTGTCTGTCTACTGCTGCTCAGAGGCAGAAAATAGTCTTGCAGAATAACGATATAGGATGCTGATTTGCCTTTTTGTTTTGTTTTGTTTTTTTAGTTTTGATTCAGAATAAACAAACAAGATATCTTATTTTATTTTTTTACCTTTAAACAGAGCCATGCTAGTTGTTTTCCACCCGTTTCCAGAGGGATTCAAACTGTGAGGCGTGACAACATAGTCGGGTGTAGGACAGTTAGAGGTGCTATGTTTGGCCTGGTGATTAGTCATGCTTACCAACATGTTTCTTAATATTTATTTCAAGATCAGTGTAATAGAGTAACAGTTGTCTGAACATTCATGGGTGCAACACGAACAGGAACTGCTGATAACTAATTAGGCATATTTTGAATGGTGCGAATCTGAAAAATAAAACATATAAAGGCTAAAACCATGAGACCCACAGTTCACTAATTGACTCAATGGCAACATTTTACTTCCTGGTCTGTAAATCTGTCAATATAGAGACCAAATGCTGAGGCATGAGAGTGGCAACTCTCAGTCAGAATGCAAGTGAGTGTATTGCAAGTGAGTGTATAGTGTATTCATTTCATTTCTGTGGACGGTCGTCTTACTTTTCATCCATGCTGGCAGAGTTCCTCTGGGACGGGACAATATCACTGCACGAGTTCTCCTTGTGGTGCACCATTCCATTGGCCCTGATGAAGGGGTCCAGGTCTCCGTTCAGTGATGCGTCTGGTTTGGTGCTGTTCTCCAGGTTGAGCAGGTTCAGGTAGGACTCGGCGCAATCCACTTGGGAGGGGGAGAGGGGTGAGGTTTGGGCTGGCCATGCAGGTGTGGAGGTGATGAGCTGGTCCAGGGTCTGGTTGAGCTGATTCTTCAGATTCAGAGACAGTGACTTTGCTGATAGAGAAACTGACGACTCAGAGCCACCTGGAATTGAAACACAAAAATCAGTCAAGAAGATTTAAACACAACTTGTTGGCTTTCTTTGTGTCCTTTTTCTAAATCTCTCCGAGTGTTGATTCTCATTACAGAAAGGAGGAGCTGGCACTGTGCCAGAGCAGCACTTAGGTCCACCATGTATCAGATTAGCAAGATTAGCATTTTCAATCAGAGGGTCTAACATGATTAATACAAGCATGAACCATGATGTGTCATTTACAAAAACTACAAATAAACTACATCACAACACAACACAACTCAAAACAGCTGTCCACTCTGTGTGTGTGTGTGTGTGTGTGTGTGTGTGTGTGTGTGTGTGTGTGTGTGTGTGTGTGTGTGTCTTTGTGAGGTTATTCATTATTATTTTGGCAAGACTGACCGTTCTAAATACAAAATACCCTCATCCAAAAATCCTCTATTGGGACGAAGTGTGTGTGTATGAGAGAGAGGGAGAGAGAGAGACAGTACCAGAAAAAAGGTTGTAAACACTGTAAAATGCTCACAGAGTCTGTGAATATGAGATAATGCTGACAGAACGCCTTCAAATCCACTCTGATTACATAATCTGTTATTTATTATGAAGATGCTATTGTGTAAAATCTGTTGTTTACACACATTGTGCTACACAGAGTGAACGTGCTGTTGATGTAGGGCCCTCTGTTTATGTAAAAGTGTTAAATTAATTGGGAGTAATCCCATTCTGAAATAATTTCGGTAATCGACACAACCGCAGCTGCAAAATTCATTTTGATGTACACTCAAGGGCCATTTTATCAGTTACACCTGTAAAATCTAATGCAGCCCACGGCAACAGCTCATCGATTCTACCTTTACAAAGGTAATAGGGATCAGTTTTCATTGACAATCTCAGCGACGTCTTAATTTAAATATATATTAATAATTTGACTATAAATATTAATTTAACTATATCTTTAATATTTTCCTTCTAAGTAACTGGTGCTCCTTTTAATGTAGCTCTGAACATGTTGATGTAAATATTGTTGTGCACTGCATCACACAAGAAACAACATAATGGTGCCCCATGTGAGGCAGTGCACAACAATGTGTTTTAATGTGTCCTGACTTGAGTGTGATGTTGTGGTTTTTAATGTGCATTTATTGCACATAACATGTACAAGAAAGAAAATAAAGTATTTTCTATTTATATTTTTGTATGGGTCATGTTAGCTGTGTGGATTTATGGATTTGGATTTATGGAAATTTTGTGCAGACATTCATGGTACCAAGAGGATGAATCCTACAGACTTTGGTAATATCTGACTTTTCCTCTGATGTCAGGTCAGAAGTCGGTGTCACGACCCGCAGGCCATGATCAGAACCTCCTGCCCAGTGTGTGTATGTTTGTGACGTTTTGTCTTCCGTTGTGTGTTTGGTGTGTTTAGTTGGTGTATGTCTCTGTGTTTTGCTCTTCCTCTCTCTCCCTCTGGAAGCCGCTGGTGGGCGTGGCCACTGGAGCTCCGGTCAGCACACCTGCAGCTCATCACCTAATCAGCGCACCTATGTATACCCAGACCAACCTTCCAGACCCCGCCGGATCGTTGTATCAGTAACTGTGAGAGACGCCAGCCGCACCTGAACTAGTTCTTGTGTTTTTTCGAATCCTCTTCTTACCTTTTCTCTGCTTCATCACAGACCACCAGAACCGAGCCTGAGTCTGAGTCACACCATCACTCCCGGCGCCACGAAGGATACCAGCCAAGTCATCACTATTGTTGTGCATTAAATAAACTACACGTGTTACCAACTAAACTCTAGTCTGCGTTTGAGTCCCTGGCCCCAGAGATCCTGACAGTCGGAAACTTTTGCAAGGAAATTCTGGTCTCTAACTCTGACTGGAAAGTATTATTTGGTCTTAGTACAATAATATACATTAACTGAATTCATATCGCTCATGCATAAACATGAACGTGGACATTAACATCCAGACAATAACATCTGAAAGTAGCTACATGAACTGAAAATTTGTTTATGCTTTTGTAAAATTAAAAGTAAAATTCTATCCTCTTTCCTTTTCATCCTCACTCATTAAAATTGACAGGGATTTTGCAAAGTTCTAATAGGCTGTGGCTAATCCTTTGATGCTGTGTTCTGGACATCTTCAACATATAAACAACCCGAAATGATCACCTACAAATAAACCTTAAATTAGTTTGACACCTGGAGAGTGGAGTAAGTTCTCTCCTCAGCATAGATAAAAGCAAAAAGCTCAATTACAGGACACCCAGGTGGCAAACAGGGAAAACTTGTGTTCACCTGTGGATGGGGTTCATTCGCCTGCAGCTGTGTCTCTGCCCTATCAAACACACCTGACCATGTTTCCAGGCAGGAAGCCAGTGAGGGATCATGGCTTGTGTCATGAACGACTGGAACATCTCCTTGCCAACAGGGGAGTGAGTGGTGACAAGGACTGCAGTGTAAGGGGAACATGACCTGACATGAGACCGTCCGAGGGATTACACTGTTCCCACCAGTCACTTACTGTGGCCGTTAGCTTGAGGCTCCTGGTGTGGTTGCTCTGCTAGTGCTGCTTTTGGGGAGCGAGCCTCCAGCTCTTTCAGCTGCTGTACAAGCAGTGCCAGGTGCTGCAGCAAGTCCCTGTTCTGCAGCAGCAGCTGGTGGACACGGGCCTGAGCCTCCATACGAGCAGCAGTCTCTGCTGCCATCTGATCCTTCAGCAGCTGCACCTGGAGAAGAAACAAAGAGCAAGGTTTGTTTGATTGTGTGTCAACATTTCTGATTCAATTCATATGCAAAACCTAGATAAATTAAAGTGCCTCGTTGAATGGTTATTTTTTTTGTCTTATGCCTCAGGTGATGATGGGATGACTATTCAGGTAGATTATTAACTTGCAGGACTACTAAATGGATCAGACATGAAATACTTAAGCAAAATACGCATTCATGTTGCACAGATGCCATAAACACAAGGCTTGATCATCCTCTTGAGATGCTTTGTTGCAAATGCATTATTGTCTCAGCACCACTTGTGTTTGATAATGCTGCTCTGAAAGTCCTTCCATTACTATGCTGATGCTGTCCCCTAGTGGTAGAGCAGCAGTAAAAGACATACAGAGATAACATTGTTGGTCCCATGAGGTTAATAACACAGATTACTGGGACTTTACTGTGAATGACAGACTGACACTTGAATCAGCGAGCTATGAAGTGATTGAAAAAATGAAGTTCACCTCCAAAGGCCTCTATTCTACAGATGCCCTGAGAGGCAATTGAGAAAATCTAAATTGTTGTTATTCACGATGTAATAAAAGGTGAAAAAAAGGTTTTGTCAGGTTAATCCAAGTCCCTTTTTTTTCAAAACAGAAAGAAAGACATTTTGCTCAGAAAATTACTTTCATCAAATTGGCCACAAGTGGATGAAATGCCCTAGACCATGTTCTAAATAGAGTTTGGGTGTTTTTTTTGTTTTTTTAACACAAAATAATTTCTCACATGCAAAAACGTTTCCCCATTTCTTTTCACAGATGAAAAAAAAACCTGTCAAAATCTTTTTCCTACCAGTTTTAAGAGGTGAAAAAAGTAATTTTGAAAAAAAAAATCTGTCAAAATATCCTGACAAGACTGCAGGAAATATTTTACATTTGTTTTTAGTAAGTAAAAGCCTCAAAATAAAATGACTCCATGTGCATTTTTAGCCCAGGTCTCCACTAGCTGACTGAAATAGATATGAAGCTTCGTAACAGACTGAATAAGCCAAATAATAGTTAATAATTCATGCCATGCTGGATGAGCTAAATCCACAAAGTGAGTCAGGATCTGGCAGGCTGAGACTACTGAGACTGAAGTCAATGGTACATGCAACTTGCTTTTACAGACAACAAAAGCAAAGACTCTGAGAAATAAATGTTTGTATATTTATAGTATAACCAAAACTACTGGAGCCAAAATAATTATTTAGTCAAATTTGTAAATATGTAGTAAATATAGTAAGTAAATGACACAAATTGTCAGTTTTGAAGTTCTGACATGACAAGATTCGCTTCTTTTCTTTGCCAGTGTTCCCACGCCTTCTTAAAATCAAGTTCAAGGACCCAACACAGCACAGTTTGAGATGCGGATCAAAGTGAATTACTGTTACAACACTGAGAATTTGTATAATGAGACTAGCGGGCTTTACAGAAGCTCAAAGACAACCATAACAAAGGCAGAGAGGCTTGAATGTTTGATATACTATCTATCTATCTTCATGGAGTCGTGGGAACTCTGGAAACAATACAAACATAAAACCTTAAATCTGAGCTCATATTGTAAATTAACACAGTAGAGATATCAACTTAAGTCATAAAGTGTTTTCAGTCCAACCTGCACGCTGTGTATGATCACCTGTGTCTGTCTTACCTGTGCGACGGCCACCTGTGTGTGCTGCTGCTGCTGCTGTAGCTGCTGCTGGAGGAGCTGCAGGTAGTGCTGTGATGCCAGGGGAGTGAGAGAGCAGGGGCTGCTGGGAGAAACACCTTGGGATGTCACAGTGAAGAGGGACCTCCGATCCAAGTCCTGACAAACACACAGAAAATCAACATTATATCCACTGAAGGAAAAGAGTAGTAAAAACAACATACTTTAAGCTTGTACCCGCAAGAACCATCACAACACAATGGAATTCAATGTTGGCCCACAGGACCGGTACTGCTGCAGGCTTTTCATCTTTTCTACATAATCGGAGCTATTTTTAGACCTCAGACACCAGATGAATGCAATTAACGGACCAGTAGGATAGAAACCACCCAGTCCTCCACGTCGATGAGACCAGGACGGTGACCGACTGATCTGGAACACCCGAAGCCCCGACTGTAGCTCCTCGCTAGAGCTGAAATCATCTCCAAGCTCATTATCACACCATACCACTCTCTTCCCCACAGTCTCTATCTCTCAGTGGATCTTTAGATTAATTTCCAGAGAAATGTTTCCAGGAGAAGTAGAAACAGCTTTTCAGTTCAGCCCTTTCTCTCATATCGGAGGGACTGACCAATACAGACGCATTTTGGGTGATTAAGTCATACATAAACATAAAAAAATCACGTTTGTGTAACTGCACTTCCACTGTCTTGTAAAATGACTTGGCACAGTGGTACATAGTATATTGTAACTCCGACATTACCCCGCTAGAGGGCGAAGTAGCACACTGTAAAGTTCAGCACATTCTGCCAAGGTAACACTTTTGAAATAAGGGTGTAAAGACAGTAAAATTTAATTTGGCACTCTTAATTTCTACTTTGGATATTTATCAACAATTGCTGCACGTTAAAAAAAAATTTTAATCAGAATGTGATGACAGCTGGTGGCATGTTGGTCGTGTTTGTTCACTGTAATTCAGTATTATTAAATCTCAACTTATTTTACTCAGGTGGTGAATATCCAACGTTACAGAGAACAAAATCTGAGATGTCAAACCAAGTTTCAGAGGCTTCAATAACAATAAAAGATACTGGTAAATAAATATATGTTTGACCAACGAAATCCTTTGTTTCAGCTGATGTCCAGGTCAAAATGGGAGAAAACCTTATCAAGTCAGTCTCACAGCATCCAATACTGTATGACAACGACTACCTCAACAGCCAAGTCAAGGACAATATATGACTTTTTTCCCAGCAGATGGCTTACAGTGAAAGCTATTCACCGGATTACATTATATGTGGGTCACTGAAAGGGACTTTTGGGGTCCAGGAGGAATTTATTAGGTATATTCATGAAACAGAAATGACCAGATCTGATCGCAAAGTATACTTATTATTACATTTTTTTGCAAATGGGGGACGGGGACGAAAATGGAATATGGCACTGCGGATCATTTCCATCGGACCCCGTTTCAATAGAAAAATTGCGTGCAGATTTTCCATATTGCTGCAACACATTTTCGGTTTGCGCTGGTTGAAACTAAATGTTGCTTTTACAAAAGCCATTGAATTATGCTTTGCACCCCTTTTACGGACAAAACAAACAGAGCAATGAGCAGCTTACAGGCCTATGAAAACTTCAACATCAAAAGAAAAAAGCACAAACAGTCGTCCTCGTTATGATTTGTGTATCACGCAAAAACTCAGATAAACAGCTTAATTAGGACTGTGTGTGTGTGTGTGGGGGGGGGGGGGGGGTTTAATCAGATTGAATTGACAGGAGCCGGAAAACATAAACAAACAAGCCACCAACTGTCACCAGACCTCGACTTGAATGTTGAATCTTGAGGAAACTATCTGACATCACCTTTTTCAAACAGAACCCTACCCCGCTGAGAGGAGCTGAGACAGAAAACAAACACAAATGTGAAACAACTAAAACTGTTCTAACCGTTGTGCTAAAATGTTGTGCTCACAGGATCCAATTGTTAATATAGTCAAGAGCAGAGCGAGGAATAGGGTTTTAAGGTCCTTTAATGGGTTTGAATTGGAATGTGGAATAAAAAAACAAGTCGATTCAACACCTCAGATGTGTCTCTGTTATTTTGTCCACTCTTCTTATAGAGTATATATCTTTTGGCCATCCCACCCCCATCCTGAACACTCTTTGTTCCGACCTCCATCTCTCTCTCTTCCCTCCCGCGCTCCTTGCTTATCTCCATGGAGCAGATGTTGGTGAACCCCTCGACAGGATTATGGTGGCGTTTCTCAGAAATCAAAGGGAACAGACTGGGTTTTGGGATTAGGTGTCCCCCTTTTCAGAGCCAGCAGGAATATTCAGGTTTTCCCCACTCTCTTCCTCTTTCCCACCCTCTTTTAGCAGCATGAGAACAGTTGTATGTACACACACTCTCTCTGGTGACAAATTCAAAGGAACACATCGTGACACACCAAAGCCTGCATGTTTGCATCTATTCATCCTGCCACAACACATTAAAGATGATCTTCAGTTCCTAACTTCATGAGGAATGAAAGTGTGCCAAATCTCAAACACAGAGAAACAAAAATGTAGTCTTTTTACCTCATGCAAGAGTGACCGGGCTATTTTATCCCTGTAGTCTCCGCTGCCAACTCAGAGCTGCAGATCAATGATCTGGTCAGGTACTGCAGTAGATGACAGAGCACTATACTCTACTTCCTTAGTTCAATGAGCCATTTGGCAGCACTATGCCTAGATAATAGCATCAAACACCGCTAAAGCAAAAAGCAATGAATCAAGGCGGAGGCTAAGTCCTGCAGCTATGGAGTAAAGACCGGAGTCCAGAGTAAAGAAAGCTGTAATCATTCAAATCCGGTGTCAGTCATAAAGAGGTGAATTCACTCCAACTGTGACGGAAGAGACCTGTCGTGTGAACGTGGTGTTCATGATTTGAGTCTGTGAATGTGAGGCTGCCCGTGACATGACCAAAAATACAGCCCTTAAAAGAGTGCTTACTGAATACCAAGACTCTTGGCTGAAGCCTTAGTGTGCGCTGATTTGGTCAAAGCGAAGTTTACAAAGTACAGCAAAACGTGGGCCGTGAACTTCTGGTATTGTACAGTGTTTCTGTGGGGGTGAGCTACTTTGTAATATCACATGAATCTCAACTGCTCATGTTGCCAACTTGGCAATTTTACCACAGTTTTTATGACTCTTTTTTTAAAATGTCCCTAGCAACAAATCTCGCAACATTTTTGGCGGACCTTACCTCCTCTCCGTTTAAAGACGGTCCCTATGATTTCTCAATAAATGTGCACTCCTGCTTGCTCATAAATTCCCTGTAAGAAGCAGCGTGTTCAGACAACTAATCATCAGTCAGACACAAATGACTTGTGAATGGGTGTCACTAATGACCCTTAAGAAATCTCCATCGTTTGTCCAGGGGGACTCCGCTGAGCTGGTTTAAAATAATTTAGTTGACTATTCAATATGGTTTGGTTAAGAATGTACGCCACTGTCTAGGTCCTTCTGAAAATATAGGATTTAAATATATCATGATCAGATGATAAAACACATGATATGATGAGGCCAGTCAGTCAATCAATTAGATTTTAGACGGACTTCATATTGTTCCTTTTTTTTCTAGCTACCATTTATTTAAAAATGTGGCTACGACTGCGGCGGGAAATACGTCAGAATTTTTGTGCATTCTGTGGGGTCTTACGTTTAGATCAAGGTTTAGGGTAAAGGGATTGTCGTAAAGGAACAATCAGCTTCAGTCTTAAAGGTAAATAACTAATTCTTGTTGAAAAAAAGAAGAAAATTCACTGTATCAACAAACATAAGCTATGGGGCTAAAGTCCATGACAGCAGTACATGTGCGTATCTCCTAGCAATGCTAGCTTTGTGATGTCAGACAACCACAACCAACAAGAAACACAAATCCACAAAAACTATATGTCCCAAAAAATGTTGACCTCTAAATGCACAAGAGGAGAGGAGGTGAGCAGAATTAATGTTTGCAGTTAGACTTTTTAACATCTCCATTACTTAACCTTTGAAATACTACAGGGAACAACTGTAGACAGTTATCATATATCAACCACCATGCAATGTACTCGCAATCTTCCGTGTGTGTGAGTGTGAGTGTGTATATCCTGCAGTCTCTTACTATAATGGTCTGTCCGGGCTTCACCACGTTCAGCTCAGCCAGACTCTGCAGAATTTCACTGACTGCCTTTTCACACAGCGAGGTGCCAGTTGAAGGATCTTCTCCTCCTCGTCTTCCTCCTTGATTTCCGTCCTCCTCTTCCTCCCCTTCCTCTGCTCCTGTCAGTTTACGGCCTGTGAGAAAACACAAAGATAAGATCCGAAACGTTTCCATTAACTCATTCATTAATTTTAAAATGTTCCTGTAAATATACGTTTGTGGAACTTATCATTTTTGAAAAAATCCTTCTGTTATTATATGTCAAGCACAAGGCGTGAAAACATGGCTGCCTTCATTTTGACAACTAAACCCTAAATTATTGCTATTTAAAGCACATGCACTGTATTTTTCCTTGTGTCTGTCACACAACTGTAGCTCAGTGCCACAAAACTATTCATTAATGTGCAAATTACACTCATTACTGGTAGCACTGACATCACCCTCCTGCGTTGTCCGATGATGTGACAGTTGTAATCACAGGGATGTTTGCCCTCCGTCCCACATGAAACAATGGCAGCATGAGGCCTCAGAGAACCCACACATCCAGATTATCTTTGTGTTGTCCCTTCAATCTGTTCACTTGTCAGTGTAACCAGACATCTGTGTTGCCGCTGTTTGATCACTGTGATTCATTAATGAGCTCATAAACATCGTGTTTTTCTACAATAACATTGTTCAGGCTAGATGTGTGTGTTGGTACCATTATTATTTTGTAAAAGGCCAAAATGCAACTTTATATGACATCTAGAATGGGAAACACCCCACATTACCCACAAAGCTGTTGGTGTTTGTGTGCCTTTGTTTCCACAATTATTAGGTTGGTTAAACATTTTCATCGATTGTGTTATCATTCAGAGGTACCAACTTGATTAGAGTTAGGAATCTGATGAAAAAACCCATCTCTTTATCCAGATCTGCACCAAAAGTTAAGACCCTCCTTCCAAGTTTTGTAGAAATCCATTAAGTAGTTTTTGTGTAATAAAAATTGCTACGTATGACCAACTGAAGTGAAAAACAAATCGAGAAAATACCTCTTAAAAGTCTAGCAAGAAAAAGTTAGCAAAGAAGTTTAATTTTGTGTTGTGTTTCTTCTGTTTGGCTGATGAAGAGTTGTTGGCTCTCTAACAGTTGGAAGACTCAGACCGGCAGCAGGTGTTGGCTAAACAGAAACTTAACTGTACAAACAGACTTTGGCTCACAAAGTTTCCTGAAAATCAGCCAAATACTCTGTTCACGCAGACTTTTCAGGAGTTTGTTCCTAACGTTTAAATACCTTTTTTAAAATGTATGTAGTATTCTTTTTACTTTATTTTGCATTATCATGCATAGCTGATAACAGTAAATCCCGTCAGGTAGGCCTCACCTTGGCTGCTCGGCTCCTCTGTGGACTTGTCACTCTCTCCATCCGCCTGTCCGTCTGCATCCTGCTCAGCATGCTGCAGACTGAGCTTATGGCACACCTCGAAGGCCTGACCCACTGTCCGCACAATACGCATGGCCTGCGTCTGAGAGGGAGAGAGAGCAGGGAGTGGAGAGTTTGAGATAAAAGGCCAGTGTTTAGAAGACGAGTGAGGAGGTGTACTTAACAGTTAAGTTCTCTTCAAGATTTTCACTCGATCAATAACCACCGCGTGTAATTTCACTGATCACTTCCTCCTGTCTGCTTTAAGACAATGAAATCCTGTCCTAGTCTTTGAATAGACTGAAAATACTCACACTCTCAATCATCCTTTACATGCAGATGAATACTTCTCTTTCAGAGAGTAATAATAAGACTTCTGCAGAACAATTCCCATCAAGGCCGACTGATAATAACAGACCTCCGAGCCAAGACAGCAGAACGACACAACAGCTTAGACTGAGGAAAGGTGCGGAGGTGCTTGTCTCAAAAATGCAGTTGTGGAGCTTGTCCTTGAGTGCATCTATTCTGTATTCACTGCAGGTTATGAATCTGCAGTGGTTAGCCACAGGATATGAAATAAGCTGCCCACTGGAAATTTAATTTAAGATAAAATTTAAAAACAAATGTATCGACCGAGTTGACATTATCAGGATATTAATTCCTACATAAAAAAGAAAATAAGAAAAACACAGAATACAAAAAAGCTTGCAGTCATAGCTGGCTGGACACAGTAAAATGAAACAAGTCACATTCAAGTCTGCAGTACTGCAGGTCCCACAACGTACAAAGCACTTGCTGCATACAGCTGGAAGTTTTACATGAAGGAGCAATGACATCAGCAAACTGAGGAGTCAGAGGAACAAATGCACGGGTTATTCTAAATACCAGAAAATGAGAAACACATCTCATCACTGCATTAGAGTTAAGTTGATACTGCTGTATCTTATCTTCCTCTCTGATTGGTTTGTCCCTGTATCATTGCTGACTGACGGGTCGATTTCCAGTTCTTTAAACTAGAGCTCTCATAGGTGATGATTGACAAAGCAGCACTGAAGCTGTGCCATGAAGCCTCTTCCCCATAAATGTGCTATTTAATGATAAAATCCCTTATTCCCAAGGGAATAATTCAACATTTTGGGAAATATGCTTATGAATTTTCTCCCCAAGAAAGAGATGAGAAAAGATTGATGCCGCTCTCAAGTTCCGTCTACTAAATACGAAGCCACAGCAGAGAGATGCTTTGCTTAACTTAGCAGAAAGACTGGAAGCAGGACAATACAGCTAGCCTGGTTCTGAACAGAGCCTGGTAGCTGTTAGCCCCTGTTTCCAGTCTTTATGCTAAGCTAAGTTAATAATGCGCTTCTTCATATGTGATGAACAGAAATAAATGGTATTGATCTTCTCTGAAGCTCAGCAAGAAAGTGAATATGTGTATTTTCCAGCATGTCAGCTATTGCTTCAGTTGTCACAGTGTAGATCTGTAACCAGCTGTGCATGTCTACTGTCAGGAGGTTGTATGTGTTTGTGTGGATTTTTGTTTTACCTTCTTCTTTGACTTGAAGACATTACATCTGAAGGAATTACTGGTACCATCTCTTGCGATGTAGCTGAAGATCTTTAAGTCTTGGGAGTCATGAGACACGTAGAAAATCCTAGAAAACATGACACAAATTATGCGAAATTACAAAAACAGCCCAAATGCAAAACAAGTTAATTCATTTTTTATCATTTTATCCACCCACTTTGTTACTGTCATTGTCCTCAAATTATACCAAAACACAATATAAAAATCATGTAGAGAAGACCGACCTGGTGCAGATGTAAATCAAATGGTAATATACAGTGTAGCACTTAATACATGGCCCTACGACACTGTATATGCCTTGTGTCTTATACTGTACAAGAATGCCATCCTGTCTGCTTCTGCTCTTGCCAACAACACTCTGCAGTAAACTAGCAGAGCCAATGGTCTGCCCTGCATCTCAATCTGGAGCGCCACTGCTATATAACATTGCAACTGGAAGGACGGCAAAAAGATTATGGCCATCTACTACTGAAAGCCACATGATACGGAGTGGACTACATACTCCCTCTGCATCAAGACATCGACACACGGAAACACACACAAGGAGAATTATATTTAACACACAGGTCCCCGATGAGGCGTGACTTTGCTAAATGAGACCCTAAAACAGAAATATGCATAATTCATACACACACACACACACACACACACACACACATACACAGAAAAACACACACACCAAGTTGGTTAGATGTTGAATGTTAAGACACTTTTAAGTGGCCGCCCACTCCTTTCCATCTCTGAGAGTTCCATTTCCATGCAGATGTTGCCTCACAAGCTATAATTGCTTATTTTAGCCAGCCGGGGGGGAAAAAACAACAAGAAAAAAGAAATCACATTCAATCATTCCTCGGTCCTCCAAATCAAAAAAACGTGTTCATGTTCAGCAGTGACTGACAGCTTCACTGGCCCGTTGATGATTGGTTGACAGGCTGCATCATCAGGTAAACATTTAGGGTGGGGGTGGGATGAATGACTGCATTTCCTTTGGGCACATATTTTCTTAAACAAACTGAAACTTTGTTGGCCAAATGGTTTTAATACTAGATTGCTGTGAAAATAATCTGAGAGTTCCTCCCTTGAAAAAAATGACATCCCTTGAAAGTATACAAACATATGCTCTACCAACTACACGCTCAAGCTATAGATTATTCATTAAGCTGCCTTATGAATGTAGCTGCATTTGGCACATATATTCAAGCACATTAGTCCTGCATGGTATAGTACATTGGATGGCCTTTAAAGAGGCAATCCTCAGCGCTTCATCCTCAGAGGCCGAGTGGAAGGATCTAATTCCACTGAGAGAGACATACAGTATGTGTTATCTGCAGTATGCTCACAGTAATTACTCCTGTTGAAGCTAACAAGAACATGCCGAGTGTAAAGAACAGACTGGATCTTATATCAGACAGTTTAATCCCCTAGTTGTATAAAAGCGAGTGGCAAAGATAGCAAGACTCTCCATTTGTTCACATACATTATTACGCTGGTGTTACCAATTACGGCGGACATTTCACGGGAAAATCTGCTCACTATCTATAGAGCGCTGTACAGTTACTGCTAATGCAAACTGAACATTTTCTACTGCTGCCACTTCACATTAGCATCATTTAATTGGTGAACCACAAGTTGACTTTTACTATGAAGTGACCTTAACCTTTGCCGCTATAGTTCAACAAAAATGGTCGACAAAACAAGACACATTTGTTGAGAGCAGCTCAGTTAGAAATTTCAGGGAGCATATGCCATAGCCTACACTGTAGCCTGATGTGCACCTCCCCACAAATGTAACTGCACACTGCAGTGATGTAGGCTGTCACCGACCTGTATATGGGATCTTGCATGATCATCATCTTGCTCTCGTCCCATGTCCATTCTTTTCTCTGCGTAAGAGACAAATGGTTGTGATTACACACTGTTAAAGCATCTTATAACAAAGAAGTTACACCTGTATCATTACTTATATGCTAAAACTGAAAACTAAACTCTCTTTTGAATGTAACTTTAAGCTGACATTCATTTCTGGTGTTTCACTTTCTAAATCAAGTGGAAAGTGATATATTCATATGTAGTTATGTATATTTTTCCTTTGACGGTTTGTCTGTAGTGTCCTACCTTCTGTTTCTTCCTCAGCATCACCTTGACTCCATCCACAGACACCACAATGCTGACCTTCTTCTTCTTGATGTTCTTGGCCTTGAATTCATACTAAGGAAAACAGAAAATAAACAGCAGATGAGAACAGGAGTATTACATATTTATAGCACATCATCCTTCCTGTATGAAATAATAACATCTGTAAAACATTTAGATGACTTGGTAGCAGCTGATTACACACAACTGAACAGAAACGATCAATCATAATCTAACAAGAGCTTGAAAACCATTTATTTCATCACAGCATTGATTTGACAAAACACCAGGGCTGCAACTGATGATCATTCTCACCATCGATTAATCTGCTAAACACTCATCATCACACAAGACGAATAGAAGCAAGACATCCAAACACTGGAGAGACTTCAACCAGGAAAATATTGACATTTTGCCTTTAGAAAATTAACATTAAACACCATCCTGCTGCACATTTGGCTTGCTTACAGAATTAAGGGCATACGCAGGAACAATCTGTCAGCATTAAAAAATGATCTGCAGGGCACTTTAATCCATCAGCATCTTTAATAGCTTGGCAGCTCACAATAGGAGCACTGATAAAGTCTGATGAATATTTGTAGCTGAGCCAACTATGAAGACCTCCTCCGTAGCTCTTCGGATGCCAGCGAAATGGGAGAGGACACTCAAAAAGCTTGATGAACAACAAAGTTTACCTTGAATGTAATGAGAAAGCAACTTCCCATAGGTCAAAATATCAAGTTCAGATGTATTCTGACCAATTATATGCAGCTACTAGCATTGAAAGTTGCCCGTTTTATCTCATTAGTCCTCCTGGCTGATAATTATGTTATGAATGCACAGCTGATGCATGTTTAAACCACACCAGCTAAATTAAACAACAAGATTCAAGTTAAAAGACCCAGGATGTAGGCTCGACTCCACTCTGTTTGCTGAGTGGTACACAACAGCTGTGTCTGCACTGAGCGACTAACATGTTTCCATCTCGTCAGCTGGCCGGCCTCTCTGCTCAGGAACTTAGCAAGTCTGGCCTGTCGACTCACATCAGTGTCACTTTTAAACATGATGCAGAGTTCAACCATTGTTAGCTACCAGCTATCAAGGCTGGAGTAGGACTGCGGGGCCGGAGCCGTTTATCGGGTTCCAATCGTGGCTCCAAACTGTAGCCTATACAATGTCAAATGAGAAGCGACATGAAAAAACAGCTTTCTGGCTTATCTGTTTAACACACATTCAAAATAATAGTTGCAAAACAATGAGTTGAAACTCACTATAAAGCTCTGTGAAACTAAGCAGATGATCATCGTAACAATGTTTTCATTGCATTGACTGTCTTTTAAACATTGTTTGTATTACAATATACATTTTATTTAATTTTTATTTTTTTTCAAGTTCCTATTTTGCATTAAATATATCCTAAAAAACTTGATCAGGTCAGCGGCCCAAGTCCAAAATAACTTTTGCCATATTCAAAAAAAAGTTTGAAAATTTTTTTCTTGCCTTGCTCGGGAAAACAACAAATATTCAGTCTGCAAGAATGACTGGGTAAAGGTAAGAGAAAATACATTTTTTAACAGCAAATGTTAAAGTGAATGTCACTATGGAGACAAGGTGAGTACAAAGACACACAGTAAGAGGGGGTGAACAGATAGGAGGAGACAGAAGGAGAGGAGGTGAGGAGACAGCTGTTGTTATGTAAGGACCTCCTGCAAACTGTGACCTTTTCATGCGAGTGCACAATGCTGCCATGGAACAATTAGCTGGGCATTGTGAACAAGTCAAGGCCAACCACACGTGATTATGAGATATTTAGGCTTTTATTTGTCTTGTGTGAACGTAGGATGTGTCCTAACGGTCTCTGAATGTGCAGCACAGACTGCCAGCCTTGACTTAAATGATGCAATTGTTGTCACATCGGTTTCCATACCATCTCTGCAGCTAATTTTCCGCTTGTGTCTATTTGAAATGCCCTGCTCTCCCTGCCCTGGATCCATGGTGATTAAAGTTTCAGTCTCTAATTATACAGAACTGAGTCCCGGGAGAGCTGATTAAATGGAGAATAGGTTTAGAGAGGGAGGGGAGGAAACACACCACAGAGACGGAGGGAGACGCGAGCCAGGGTTTAGAGAGCAGGAATGAAGAACAGCTCTTGCAGCAAAAGGGAAAAGTGGTACGGTGGGGAGATGAAAGCAATGTCTTCAAGTGTGAAACCCAAAACCAGGCGATGAACGTCATTTATCTCCACTGCTGTGTGCTTAAGAACAGAGTGCAAAATCCACTGATATTCAGGGTACAGTATTTGCTCTGAGGCAAAATGATGAGATGAGGCAATTCAAAGAAAGGTGACTGAGCAGAATGATGATTTTCAAACTGCCAAATATGGAAACCTGACACGGAGAAGAGGCAGTAAAAGGTTATCAGACGAGATTAAAAATATGACTGAATGATTTAACTCACCATATTTCCATTTGAATATTTAAAATAGTTATGTTTATTTTCTTTACCCTTCAATCAACTGGTACATAAAGAGAAGACGGAAGTGTTCTGCCTTTACCTCCAATAAGCTGGTGAGTAAATCAAAAAATGTCTCTTATTCTTCCATCACTTATCCATCCCTCACCAATTGCTATGAGAAATATTCCCCAGGGTTGGTGAGCTTTGGGTTCATCGGCATCATGTCTGAGACTTTCCATACATTGATAAAAACAGACAAACGATCAAACTGCTGCCTTCACAAAACACATCTTTGTTTGTTTTTGTCTCATTACAAAAATTTGAGTGCATTATTGTGACTGTGTAATTAATGAAGCCTACGTGAACACCCATTGTTTACTGTGGGATAATATGGGCTTTACTCAGTGTTCTAATTTGCTCTGTTGACTTTATCTAATTAGTGTTCCAAAACTGGAAAAATCCATCCAGAAAAAAAAATATATTTTCTTTTATTATATAAATAGTCGACCAACAATTTTCTTAAGCAAAATTGCTAAATATTCTATAGTTGCACCTTCTACGCTGTGAGGATTGTCTTGTTTTTAAAGGTTTCATAATTTTCTTAATGATGATTTTTGCTATAAACCGTAAAAATCTTTGGAAACGTGATCCCATTTTATTTTCATTCATATTTTCTGACATTTTATAACAAATTAAGAGGTGATTGACCAAGATAAAGGTTTTTAAAAGGCTTAAAAAGCAATAATAAAAATGTTTGTCAGTTATTAGCAGCCATGGCTTGTATGGGCTAATCAATAATGCAAGCTTAAGGTTAAATTAATCTTATTTAACCAGCAAACATTTATCACAAAACTGCACGAACAACTGCATGTGTAACTCATTCATATAAGCTACTATACTGCATATTGCTTAAGAACCATCAAATCAACTCTTGTAGCAAGAGCTATAAAAAAATTTAAATGGCAAGCTGGCGCTAACAAAGTGAGCTAGCTATGAGCCCAAAAGCTCACAAACTGACCCAAAGTGTTGGGGCTCCAAATCCAAAAACTTGCTGGCAACACCAATGACAGAGGGTATAAAGAAAATAACAACACAAAAACTTTCCATAAATAAATGAGCTACACACTAAGAAGTCCACAACACACAACCTTACTTAATACCTTTGCTAACACATCGGTGTCATAAAACACACAGCTCCTGTATAATTCAGTTCGTGCCAGGATTCTGGTGAAGCAAAATGGGATTTTGCAACTTCATGCAAAATATTAAATTTTAATATTTTCTTTGCTTAAGTGCTAAGTGTTTTGAAATATTCAGGCTTTTAATGCACTTGCATTGTTATGGTTTTCCTGTAACCGACAACAGAACAAAACAATTAAAAGCTCGTGACACACGTTCGCTGAAGCCTCAACATGACCAGTTAGAAAACTTACAGCACAGCATGGAAATATTTCCTGAGAAGAGCTTAGTTTAGTCTGCTGTTACGGATTCTGACACTTTCTGAATTATTATGTTGGAGAAATTTAAGGAGGGCACAGTTGAAGGAATAACACATGAGTTCTCGTGTATGACTCATATGTGGATTGAGCAGGCGTGCGGAGGATATGGGCTTTAAGTTCTAAGACGCACTCTTCAAAGATTTGTCTTAGCACCTTAAAACTGTGCCTCCGACTATGACTGTGGGTGTTGCAGGGCTACAGCAGCGTTCAAGCTTAAAGCAAACCCTAGTGAGAGCAGTTATACCAAATCTCTCTCCGTCTGGATGTGTGCATTTAAGCCTTCAGACTCATCAGTCTTCCCAGACAGCGGAACAAATTTCAGCCTGCGTTCTCCTCTGCAATCTATTATGAAAGTGTCAGACAGAATAGTGATGGCTGTTGCTGTGTGCAACAAAATGAAGGAAGCGAGAGCCGGCTCTCGGGAGAATTTTTGAACCCAGCTTAATAAGTTTTGCTGCTCTAAAACAGGCATGCAACATATTACAACATCAGACCAGAGGAGACAAGAGGCCATTCACTTTTTATTAGTAATATCAGAGGAATACAAGATAATAGAATCTGATGTGACAGTTTCTTTTAGTGGCATGAATAACTAACAAAGCTCGACCATAATGACTATTTAATATCTGAAAGTCACCAAGAGATAAGAACAACATCTTCAAAATCAGCTTTAAGCTTCTTTGAGACCTCAATTGATGATTATCAGAGTCATTGTGATGGCTGTATAATAAGAGTTGGCTTAATTCTGTTTCATCCCAACAACTAGTGGATAGAGTACCGTTCAATTCATGCATGGTCCCCACAGGATGAATCCTGCTAGATTTAATGATCCTCTGACTTTTCCTGTAGCGCCACCGTGAGGTTTAACATTTGTGGTTTCGAGTTAAATGTCTCAACAACTATGAGATGGATTGTAATATAATTTTGTACACACATTTATGTTCCCCTCAGGATCAATCGTAAGAATTTCCCTTAACTTTTCAAAGCACCATCATCTGGTCAAATCTGTAATTTGTTTAATCCTTTATTACCAAATATCAGCTAGGACTCATTCCTGTGGCACTGACAAAAAAAATCGTGATTCCAAGATACAAATTAAGACTTAACCCTGTCCACCTACCATGATGGATAGCGAGGCCTGAGTCTCAGAGCACACTGTAGAGGATGACCCTGTGGTTACTGAGGGAGTCTCCAGTGTTATAAGGCTGTCATCCTCCGTCCTGTAGAGACTGTAACTCTGAGAACGGAGCTCTGAGTCACTATATGGAAGCAGCCGTATTACAGATACTGTAAATAAACCTTCTGGGCTCTGACAGGTACCTGTCAACAAGCTCTTAATGAAAGTCCTTCAGTTTAAGTAATTTCCTTCATGCTTGAAAATCTGGCTTCAGAGAATCTTAAAGGGAAAGGTTAGAGAAGGTCACTTTTTTTTCCTCCTGTTCTTCATGGATATTTTTAGAGTGAATTAATGTGCAGGATTAGGTTTTGCAAACCAAATCATGGAATAAGAAATCATGGGCAACCCCCCACTCTTGTTGGCTGATCCTGAAAAGCAGAGGAATGTGGGGTGCATTGTGGGTCATTGATGCTCCCCTGTAGTACCATTGATTCCATACAGGAGTACACAATAGGCCCTATAGATCGCAACCTAGCAACCCCTTCATTACAATTCTCAGGATTTGGGGAGTTCCAAGGAATTTCACTTCTTTTTTCCCCAATTGGGTACACAAAGAGACGACTGTTGGGAGCAGAACTGAGCTGAGAAACACAACAGCTGTCTGGCCAGCCTGGCATTTAATGTGAAAAGACACTTCTCAGAAATCAAAGTAGCAGGAAACAATTTGAAATAAAATTAGCACATTTCTTTTCTGTTATACTCCAACTGTGAGTGCTAATTTTTCACTTGTTTTGGCAACCAGGCAGCTGCTTCTCACAATCTCCAATTAATTTAACAAAGAGTCTAAGCTTTAATCACGGCTGCTCAACCAGCCTCTCGCCCTGCGAGCGGTGTTTTCAGACAGGTCTCTCAGCCTTGCAGCCAAGCAGGGAGGACGGAGTGACTCCCATGACACTGGAGAGGTCCAAACCTCCGGAGTGAACTGGCACGTCTCGTCATTAGTCAGCAGCAGTGTGATAAGGGAGCAATTACCTCAGCAGTCGCCACGGACGACAACCTTGGCCTAGATCTGCAACGGACTGGAGATTGTGTTTGTGTACGCTGGTAGTGTTATGTGTAAAAAAAAAAAGAGAAAGAAAGAAAGAACGAAAGAAAGAAAGAACAAGATACGAGAGCCAGATAGGCAGACACATTTTTTGAGTGTGTCTTTCTTGAATTTAGATGCTTGCTGGTGCCTGTCTCTGCCCACACGAGCAGTTTCCGCCTGAGTGCAGATATTATCGATTGGACTCCAGGGCTCAAGTCTGTTGGCAGCCTCCAGTGAGCAGCAGCAGCAGTCTGGTCCTCAGGAGACAGGGTGCTAAGAGGAATCAGCCTGCTCACAGGGCTGCTTAACGAAGGCTTCTGCATGACAGCAGGGTTACACGCAAGACTGCAATTTACTGCAAGGGTATAGAACAACTGAGGCTTTTATGTGAAATTTATTTTTTGCGAGCATGGTTTCTAGTTCTGATTGAAGAGCTTTGATTTTGTTGTCATACTTTGTGATTTTTAGCTCTAGCTTGTTTATTCTCGATTTCAGTGATAAACTCCTGGAAGATAAATAAGTAACCACAGCTGGCACTGACACTGCACCAGCTCCATCTGGGAGCTACAGCTGTGACTCCTTATATAAATGACTTTCATTACTTTGCGCCGCAAGTGTGTTTATAGTGGCTGACAGACAATATTGATCGATCCTGGCTTGGTGTTAATACGTCTGGACAGAGGCATTGAAGGAATCAGAGCCCTCAATCTCTGGGCAGCCATTACACCAGGCCATGTGGTACACTTAATTGATCATCGTTAGGTCCTCCAGACTCGAATTAAAGCAGCAAGGTCAGACAGAGAAGCTGCCACGGATGAGAACTCGTGGGATGAGTCAACCCGCTCCTTTGGAGAAGAATCAACTCCACTTGAAGCGGGCTTGTCAAAGGGAAACAGCTAAGGCCCCAGAGCGGGCCCGGGCAGGCACTCCTTGAGTGTTGGCGCCCTTGCAGTGCGAATGGACCCACGCCTGAGTGACTCACTGACGGGCACAGTGAAAGGACAGCCAGTCCCAGAGCGCTGACGGCCGCTACTCAGGGTTAGTCACATGGGACATAGAGGAAATACAAAGGAACAACCTGAGCATGCCAAACACTCGCTCTCAAAGATGTACAGGAGGAAGGTGCTCAAGGATACACTTAAAGTATGAACATCCACATGTGCACTCAGAAAGAAACCACATTAATTATATATATATATATATATATATATATATATATATATATATATATATATATATATATATAATATATATATTATATATATATATATATTATTTCACAACTTGTGACAACAGTGACTTATAATCTCATCTGTGCTGTTGATATGTTTCAAACACAGAAGTGTACCTGCAGCCTGACTTGAGTCTGACACAGAAATTTCATTGTCATCCCTTTCCAAATGATTCCACTAAAAGACAGTGATGGTGTCTCCTTTAAGTAAATCTGAATCACAAGAAGCTCCGGTGAAATTAACAAGAATGAGCCACAAAATGTGAGTAGTTTTGCCAGGGAACAAGATTTTAAATCCTCGCAGAAAATATCACAGTTTCATTAAAAAACATACTACATAATTATTATGATTTTTATTATCATTAGTTAAAACAATCCTTAAAGGCAAGAATATGTTATTTTTGTTGAACAAATGCTTTGGTCTCAAGTAAGTCAAGTAAGTCCCAAGTTATTTGGTCCAAGTTTCAAGTCCCAAGTCATTTTTTCTGGGTTAAGTCAAGACAAGTGACAGGTTGTATCAAGTCAAGGTAAGCCAAGTCCCTTCACCTCCCAAGGATTCTGCAGTCTTACCTGCATTTTTCAATCTTTATAAAAGAGAAAAGAAGATAATAGTTCCTGTCTCATAATAATTTCATTGGTCGATGTATGTAACTTGTTCCATGACACAATGAATTGTGTTTGTAATATAATTGATAATCCCTGAAAATATTTTAAAACCCTTAAAACATGAAATGAACAAAGACAAGTAATTCAAGTCCTCATGTCTCAAGTCAAGTCTTTAACCTCCAAGTACAAATCGAGTCTCAAGTCATTTATTTTCTGTCAAGTCAAGTTAAAAGTCATCAAAACAGTGAGTCCAAGTCCACATCACAATGACTTTAGGGTCATCTTGGTCCACAGCAGTGATGCATGCCTCTGTTTTCTAAAGCTTGTAAATAGCTGCATATCATTTATAAAGTGCTTCACTGGCTCAACAAGCAGACGTTGTCTGGGAATCACTCAGTATTCATCCAGCCAAGAGTATAAAGTATAAAACAAAGTATTTTTGGCGCCGGTTCGTGTGTCTTGTACATTCTTTTTCACAGATCAATCAAAACAAACTGTTGTCTAAAAATGCAAACATGCTGGCGAGTAAATGATAAAAATCGTTCTGCAGCAAGAGGTTAACACAGGGACCGTGGTGATTAAGAGATGCTGAGCGTGCCTCTGTCCAATGCAGTCGTCTGGCAAAGCAGCAGTCAGAGTAATAGGATTACGGAGACGAACGCTGTCAGACCACAAACCTGAAAATCCCAGCATTCAGTGCAGGGGGGGCCACACATCACAATTCTACATGCAAATACTGTAAAAACACAGTTTATGTTACTTTATAGTCAACATGTTGAGAAGTAGATGGGAAGCAGCAGAGTCTAGACTTTGGTGGGGTTTTAATTGAGACATGTTTAACATCCAGCTAATAAATAAAGCCTTAAATCAGTCTAAAGATTATCATACATTTCAAATGTATTAAATCAGGTAAAATAACCTTTCAGTGCATAAAGCACAAGGAGATTAATAATAACCTAGACTAACTTAGATATATTAGCATACATATCTGTTGCCAACCTGTAGGTCTACATGTCCAGCATCACAAACACAAATGTGAATGGACAGGACACTGGGGAGCCTACAGCTGGTTTGAGGGATGAATATAAACCGAGGAAAACAAGAAAGTAGGTGACGACCATTTACTAAAACAATGTAAGGTTTTAAGGCCAAATACGACTGCCTGATTAACCGCATGTTAACCCTGTTTCAGGGGTTAAACGTGGGGTGCCATCTGTGCCTCACATGCAAACATGCCCCTTGCAGGAGGCTTTAAGAGTGTGTGAGAGCTTTCATAAAGCTCAGTCATGAGTAGCCCAAATCCTTGTCTGAGAGGACTGAGACAGCTCCTCATGCAGGCGACAACAGAAGGTGCTGCAAAGTGTGTCACTACGCTGCACTCGTTGATGACAGCCACCTCCTCTCTACTCAGTGCTGCCTGCAGTTTTTCCCACTCGCTAACTTCTTCCTTCCAGTCGTCAAGGTAAACATCTAATCACACCCAGGAGAAGTGAAAATCATGGCAAACCGAAAAAAATAACTGAAAAAAAGTAAAGTTAGCTTTTTTACATTTGTTGGCCTGTATCACTGAGGCTCTTTGATTCACAATGAGCAACGCACCGCAGCAGATTAGAGGTAATCATATAGATCAAAAGCACCAGATGCTTTTTATGCAGAATCAAAGGACTTAGTGGAGATGAGCACTTGTTCGTATGGAGTCTGAACCAAAATGATCAGTGTGCTATTTTCGTGATAATACCCAAAACCGAGATGTAAGGGTCTACAGTCATAACTGCTCTGTGGCGCTTTACTTGCTAACACAGCCATAACAACAATGTTAGCAGGTTAGCTTAGTTTTCAGATTCTGAAAAGAAAGATGAATTTGTAGAATAAAAAATGGGATATCTCTAAGTATTTTGATCAATTATGTTCAAACTGTCCACAATGAGTCCAACATTGTTATAAGAGTGCAAAGCTAGACCAGTGGACTGCTTTTCATATCTTGGAGCCTACATTATCCATAATGCAATTGAGCGACATCAGTAGAGGCAATTTATCAGATTACATGCAGTTTCCTCGGGGCTTTCATAGACTTTCAGGACTTTTTCCACATATGCAGTAGTGCTCCCCGAGACCATTGAAATTGATGGTTTCATTTAAGACTGTTGGCAAAATGATGTTTTGCTTGTAATAATACAGTCAAAAGTTACACAAGTTTGGTGACAGATCTTTGTTTTATGTCAACTGTAAGTGGGACCAAATGTTAAGAAGTGTAGTTCAGGAATACTTTTAGTTGGAACAATGGAGACACAACACAGTCTTGTACTAGTTTGATGAATCTCATGTAGTTGATGGCAAAGAGAGAAAGAAACAATCAGACAGACAGATACAACAGAGATCTGAGGAGCACAGGCTTTATCTTAACCCTCAAACACACAGAGAAAGTGAGAGAGCAGACACTGAGATCCAAGTGGGATCAAATTATTCAAACAAAGCCCAAGAAAAAAGTACAAAGTTTGGGAAATTGAGATTCTGTGTCGAAAATATGCTAATGCCTCCAGTGCATATGATTAGACAGCTTATGGGCTGTCTCCTCCCTCATTATCTATTCAGGTTTTCTGCCCTGATGGCTCGATGCAAGTGGAGATAACAATGATTGCAGAGAAACAGTTTCCCAAACTTTCACTGCAGAGCAGTGTGTTATATAAATAACACGGAAGTTAATCAAACGGCACACATTCCTCCTGTGTCTAACTTTAATCGATCTACTAAAAACCCATGCTGCCTCCGTAATGGATGGTAAGGACGAAGTTTTACAGGCAGGGACATGGTCCTCTGTGAGCCCGCAACATTGTTAATCTGAGTGACAGTCTCATTAGCCTTGTCATTTGGACAGCAGAGAATGTGTTGTCTTGTTAGAGTCTGAGAGGACGGCAGAGATCTGGGGATGAGCAGCAGCAGTTTGTTCACATAATTTATCCAATTAGAGTCTAATGGAGCAACCGTTGTGTCCCTAACGGACCAAAGCATAAAACGCAATCCTGCTGACACGTCTTGGATTCCTAAAAAACATCCATTCGTGGAACTTTATAGATAAAAATGAGTGTTTCAACACAGAGACAAAATGATAAATTGTAGATAATGGGTGTAGGGATCCATATCTTGAAACAGGCTATCTTCACTGACAGACTATTTGAACAGAGCTTTATGACATGGTGCAACTGTAATTACCTAAAGCTCAATATCAGCAAAAGGTTTTTTCCCCGAGTCCCCTCCAGGTGTTCCTAAGATACGGCATTTACAAGAATGGGAAAAGCACGAGGTCACAGTGACTGTTGACCGCACATCCTTGAGTTTAAGTGGACATTATTGCCAAATCCGAACAAATTCTCTGTTGGTGCTCCTGAAATACGGCGTACAGGAGAATGGGATGGAGCAGAAGTCAATGTGACCTTGACCGTTGACCACCAAAATGCATTCAGCTCATCCTTGAGTCCACGTAAACGTTTGCGCCAAATTTGAAAGAATTTAAGAATTTCCTCAGATATCACATTCACAAGTATGGGACTGATGGACAAAAGGACAACCTGAAAACATAGTGCATCGCAAAAAAAAAAAAGCTTGTTGCAACTCTCTAGAGCCCAAAGTGATGTCTTGGGATTGCTTCTTTTGTCAAACCAACTGTCCAAACACCAAAGACTCTTCATCTACTATCATAAAAGACAGAGAAAAGCGATAAATCCTTTTTAGGAGGCTGGAACCTGCTAATGTTGTGTTAATGCACATAGCAACCAGGATGGTAGCCTGCATGCAAGATTCCCATTCATGCAACAGGCGACCAACATCCACCTGAGGTCAGGAGAAGGTCAGGAGACTCAGCTGACATGATTTGAACCATTCATTCAGTCTGAACAGGATATAAGCCTGTCTCCACATGGAATACACAATATTGCTTCATTGAGGGTTTTAAAGTAATCCGAAATAGTCTGTAGAAAGACGCTACAGCTACAAACACGTTGTGCAGGTAGCTAAAAAGAGGTTTTGACAGCAGAAGTCAGTAGCGATTTAGCATCAACTTGATCTCAGAGCTTTTTAAACCCCAACAGCTTCCTGCGTGTTTAAACCAACACAGACTTGAGGAGCATGAGGAGTAAATGTAGCAACAATGATGAAGGCAGTGAAACAAAAGGAGAACCGAGAGTGTTGGGAGGAGGTTGAAGGGTAGGAGCAGGAGAATGAGACCTTGAGGCTTTCTGTGCAGCACGCTGGAACAAGATGAGAGAAGTGAGATGAATGCGCGCACACATATACACAACTGCATACACACAGACACACACACACACACACAGGACTCCAAATAACATTTAGAAGTAGGGCAGCCTATCTGCCAGCTCAAAAGCCTGCAGCGCTTTCCTCAATCATTATCCAACAAACGATACCATAATACAACAGGCCTAGTTTTTTGCCTACTCATGCTAAGAAAGAAGGCTTCTGGGCAGAGAAGCACAACTTGCAAACATGAAACTTGTTTATTTTAAGAGAGTTTCTGGTAAAGTGTTCACTTTAATTTGTGTGAATATGACTAAAAAACACTTCAGCCTGGTGTTTTTCAAAAGTGAATACCAACCAAACAGTGCAAACTCTACAGATAAGGCGACATATATGTGTTTCCCTGTGCAACTGTCGTCACATATATTCATGACAAATGAACAGAGTTGGTTCCTCCAAAGTTTGAGCCCATCCTTAACCTGAAGGTGAGATGAGAAAGACATGTTTTGGCGGCAGAGCTCGTTGCCAGGGAGACCTGAGGAGCGGCCTGACATTTGTGGTTAATTCAGATCTGCGGAATAATAGCGAGAGGGAGCGAGGGCTCAACAGTACCATTCATCAAAAGACGAATTGAGGCAAACCGTGCGATTGAAATTCTAATCTAATTCAAATCTAATCGTTCTGTTGGGACGAGCAGGATGACCGAGCCGAATTTGTACATTAACAGAGATCGGATCACAGAATTACTTTGACCGAATGTAGACACAGGGAGCGCCAAGAGGAAGAGAGAAAGTGAAAGAAGACAAATATTTGTGGTTGTTACAGTAGCATGTGAAGCACTGACCCGCAGAGCAGATGCAGACGATGATAAGGACTTTCACTTGCACTTCAAAAGATGCTTGAAAGCAAAAATACACTTCAACCACGATAAAAGTCCTCAGCCATAATAGCATCTCTGTCTGTCTGTCTGTCTGTCTCTCCATCTCAGTTTAGTGTGTTAGCATACAAACATTTCATCAGCACGTAAAACACTACAGCGAAGGCTCATGGCAATTTCATTTATTTCGCAAGTTACTGTCATTAAGTTCTCGGGAAAATAAAACGTTTGAGCTGATGAAGCAGTTCAGTTGTCAGGATAAGTCAGTTAATGTTTCCGCGAACCACTGCTATGATCTTTTACAATATGTGTCATGACATGTTCACGTTTCATGTTTGTTTCCTGACTTTCATATCACCTAAATTAACGACCAGGGAGAGAGGTACTGAAGTTAACACGTACAGAAATCATTGTGTAATTGGATAATTTTGGGGGTAAATTACAGTTAATTGATTTAGTTTTCTGAATTTACCTGACTGAGATTTCAAGAAAAACATTGCACATCCAAATATAGCCTCAAAATATTTGCAATATTATTTTAAGCCCATATTGCCGCACCATTAGTACAAGGGAAACTGATTTGGAGTGTATTGGAATAAATCAAATTGTAAATTTTTTTCCCACCCTTTGTGTATAGACATTTTGACCTATAAAACTATTATACAGTATTCTATGCAAATCCATGGGTATACATGCACCCTGATGCAAATGTGCTCACATGACTGCATGCAGGTGCAGGCACACACACCAACAACACACCCACATGTGGCCAGATTCTGGTCTGTTGACTTTAGGTGTGTTTGTCCTTCAGATTAACCACAGACAGATTTGCAGCAGGCAGCAGCAACAACAGTAGCGAGCAGGTTTTGTAACCATTCTGGAGATGAGCTCCACAGGGACCTTTACACTGTAATGAACTATAAGCGTGGACTTGCTGACATAATGCATTTCCCCCGAAATAGAGTCAAAATAATACTGCCTATACATAGCTGACCTGGTTAAAAAATGACAAGCTTGATAAGTTTGTGCAGCGTTTGTATTTTCAATTCCAATCTGTCTTTTTTGTTGTTGTTGTTGTTGAAACAACTGAGTCATAGAAATCTATTAAAAGAAAATAACGATTTTCAAGTCTTGAAATTTTACAGACAAGACACTCTACACTTATTTATCCAATATGTGCAGGAAACCAAAAAAACACGACTCCCACAACGTTGCATGCCGAAGCTGCAGAATGCCACAATCAGGAAAAGTATCTGCAGAAAATGTGCCTTCGGGCTCTTCAGCAGGATTGAGTTCATGGCTTTAGAAAACGTCTCTTCCTTTAGGTTTGGGCTTGGTTTGGGTGAGTGTGGGGAGATCAGAGTGCATAAGACTTGACTAATTGTAGTGCTGAAAGACATGGCAGCGCCTTAGGGCAGATGATGAAAGCCTGTGTGTTTGTCTATGCGTGCGACATGATGCTGGTTGTGGAGGCAGGGACCACTCACCACCTGTCTGTCCATCCATGTGAGCAAAGACCTGCTGTCCCTTCAGTGATCTTATCCACCACACACACACAGAAAAAAAAAGCAAAAAAAAAACTGATAAAAAAATGTTCCATTCAGAAAACCGTGCCAAGGCATTTTTTTTCTTCTTGTCATTGGGAAAACTGGCAATCGCAAATGTCAACAAAATGGAGTGAATGAAAATTCAAAATAAAATCCTCCATCCAAGAGCAAGAGCGAAGAGAGTTTCTCCTGCTGAACAGTCAAACTACCCTCTTAACCCCTTTGACGGATGCGAAATAAGACAGAAAATCTAACCTGTTCAGAAAGAAATTATAAAAACGGAAAGTTTTGGTATCAGTGCGTTAACATAATTGACACAAAATTGGGCAATTGGGCAAAATGTGGCAATTTTGGATAAAAACAAATCAGACTTGGTGTGAAAAGACCTGAACTGTTTGGACATTCCACTGTTTACAATCTCAAATTTTGTGGAAGAATCTGTTAATTTCAATGGAATCACTGCAATCAGTGCATTTCCTTGTGGGGTCAAAGTAAATTAAAGTAGAGCTTTTTTGTATCCATTTTGGTCAACTTCATTTAAAAATAGAAAGCTGTTTTGACAGCAGAGATGTTAAAAGATTACAAGATGAACGTGGAAGATACTGCATCCATGCAGTGCCGTGCATAATCAGGAGTTTGAAACCTACACAAAATTATAGCCTATATAGCCAAAATGAAGGAAGCCATGTTTCACAATTCACTTTTTTTTAGCTTTGAGACTGGACCGGCCAATCAAACTCCGGTATCTGGTTCCAATCCTGTACTGTTCTGTTGTGTTTACATCCCCATGGTGCTAAAACCGGTAGAGCTGCTGACCGAGGATGCCCAAGGCAAGTAAACACTGAGCTCGAGTGAGAGTAATGCCTCATGCAATCATCCGCCCAGGGAAGTGAAAAATAATGTTATCTGAAAATAAACTGCGTGCTGTGTCTCTGAAACTGAGCTGGTGTGATCAACAGGACTGATGAGAGAAATCTGACATAATTGAGATAGTGGAGATTAACAGCTGGTGGTGCTAATTTTCTAAGCGGGCGCATTAAAAACATTGCAGAAGAGGGCACGACAAGATAACGTGGACTAATTCAATGAGAGCCAGTCAAACCTCAAATGGTAAAACAATGTCGACAACACACAATGGAAATATGCCATTTGTGTTTACTTCTTGTAATAATTTGCAGAACTTTACAGTCTCCATAAGGCCGGAAACCACGTGGATGGAAATGGATCTTATGTGACCAAATCGCATCTTGCAGAGACTCCTGATGAATTTCACTGTGCCACTTTCTCGTATGACCGAGCCTTTACAGAGCACATCATGCAGAAGTGCACTTGTACACGCTGATCACAGATTGTGACTTGTTTTCAAGTGACTGTTAATCAAGAAGAATGAGACACCCGTTTCTTACTGGGTTTGGATAAACAAAGGGTGACTGCATCCTTTCAAAGCTGAAAGAAACATCTAATCTGGTTCACATGTAGGTCACCTACTATGCTCTTGTACATCTGCCATTAAGAAAGCATGAATACAAAGTGAAAACAATGCCCCCCCAATATGTGTCATGTCTCCCTAAATACAGCATATGCCTCAGTGCAGACGCAGAACAACACCCAACCGCCCCCTCTTTGCTATAGATCTGTAACCCCCCTGGAGTTAAGCTGTGCTCTCATTTCTCTTTTGGTTTTCTGGGACATGCAGGGTGCCTTATTGTTATGCAAAAATGTGATTAACTGATGATTAAGAATTGTTTATCAGGTCCCAACTCCCGGTTCAGTTTTCCTCGTGTTAATGTTGTTTAATTGTCCTGTGTTCAAATCTTACTTTGGTTCTACTGTAGATTCGGAGTGAAATCGCTCATTTGTGTATTTCACACTCATGCATAGTCATATGTGATGCTAACACTGTTCTGTCTGTGTTGTGTGTGTTCTGCAGCCTTCAGGCATGGGTAGGTAATTGTTATGGCTAGCTGCCAAATTCTGACAATACAGAATGAGGTGAAAGAGAGAGAGAGGAGCAGAGATAGCTAGAGGAAGTGAAATATGGAGATGTCTCTGTTACACTGTGGAAGTTATTTATTACAGCCGACAAATTAGTTGACTGCTGCCACAGCGTCAGATGGCCGACTGACAGCTGGTCACATGACCATAGAGAAGTTCCCGAGGAGACAAAATCGCTATTTAAGTGTTTTTATCACGTGTTTTGCTATATCTCAACTGTTCCCAAGAATCAGGTCCGGCAAAAACATAAAAGTCATTTTGTAGGTATTTTAGAGTTTGTGATTTCTTGGAAAATGATTAAATGTTGGGGCAGCATATACTTATCTTTTGTCCAATAAACACTATCTTAATCTTTATGATGCTGCTATAGGTGTTTAAAGGTGTGTTTCTGGGCAGCTGTTCTCATGAACTACTGTACAAAACCAAGTTTATAACTTTATTCACTGATTTGGGTCAAACTAGATAAGAGAAGGAGAAAGTACTTTCTGAAGTCCTACTTAAGTCATTTATGGAGTTTCCTGGTAGACAGATACCTGTAGCTTTGATGCTAAAGTAACAGGCATCTGCTGCTAAATGTAATTAGCTTGTAGCTGTGTAGCTAGCTAACAGTCCTATTTGCTGACTCAGCCCTGGGGTGACAAGCTAAATAAATAAAGTTAGGAAGTCCAGCATCATAACACTCCAATACCTTAAATGGTAAGCGACTTCAAGTACATACAACTTAACATCCATACAGGTGTAGTAGTATCCAACTGGTGCTCAGTATCAATACACAAAGTTCATTTATCAGAATCGTTCTGTTAACTTTTAAGTCTTAGCGTAGAGACAAAAAAGGGCACAAAGTGAAACTTAAGTAAAAGTGTACAGTGTAAAAGTTTCTGTTGCGATCTCTGACAGGTCTGGCGTGCCTGTTTTACTACAACATCCCTCTTGACTGTCAGAGTCATGACAGCTTAACATGCTCTTAGAAGTCTGACAGACTCAGCGGACCCTCACTGAAATGTAGAAGCCGAGTCGAAAAACACAAGGTTTGTTTCTTTCGTGCGCAGAGATTTTCTCATGAGATGTTTAAGACAGACAGAGGGACAAATGCAGAAAGAAGGGAGCCTTGTAATTTCCAGCGAGAACCTTGGCAGTCTGAGGAAGGAGGCTGCATCCTGACGGACATGTGAGGGAGGCTTAAAATCCCATTAGGGCCGATCAAAATTCAAAGGGATGCATGCATAGCCTGCCCTCGGACTAAAAATCTATTCCTGTCAGCACTGAGTAGATGGCAGAGATGGGCTAAATTGAGACGGTCTATTTTGGTAGGAAGAGAGTGAGGGGTTGAAAAGAAAACAGCAGTGGTGGGAGGGAAAGGAGGGGGTAACAGAGAGGGTGATGGCAGAGGAGAGAATAGCCTTAAATTTGTTTTCCTTTGCAGAGAGACAGTGGCCCCTTGCAAATTGTTTCCGCAAAAAAATTCCAGTATATACACACGTCCTTTTCTGAGGCAGTGAGCTGTAGACGGCTAGACCAAATCTCTCCATTTGGGAAGCGCCAACGCCAGCCTTTGTCATTCCTCGTTAATCAATTGCGGAGGTTGTGAGAATGCAAGGGGGCTATCTTTTATGGAGCACTGGGGCTCACACACACACACATTAATACATACAAAAACGCGTGTGAACGCATACCACTGGGCTGGTTTCTATGCCACTGGTCAAACTGAATGAAACAAATTCTTACAACCCAACACAGTGGGACCAGTCAGCCATAATGGGAGAAGGTTTAACAAAAAACAAAACCCTGAAAAGATCCACAGGGTACAAAACTGTGTCCTTTCGCTTTCTCGCGGTGGGAATGGCAGGTGTGTGTGTTTGTCAGACGGCTGAGGATGGTTCCTCTGCTCTGTCAGAATGCAGCCTCACTGTTTGTTAAGAGATGAGATCGGGCCGTGTTGCTCTCTCTTCTCATGTTTGCTCCTGTTTCCTCACATCGACTGAGACTAAAGAGATTAGCGGAGGGAGATGAAACGACTATGACTCTGCCAGCCACCAACCCCTCTTGCTTCCAGGACTTCCTCTCAAGTCTTTCTCCCACTGCCATCAGTTCATTCCTCACTCTCTTTAATCACACTCAACTCCGCCGAGCCTGTGAGCGGTCCCTCGGCTGAGGGGTTGCTCTTTTAAATTAAAGACAAGGCTTTCGGCTTTTGTGAGGAGAGATGAGGAGAAAGTCAGGAAAGGCCAGTCAATATTCATCTACACAAAGCTAATTACATTTGACTTGGCAACCGACCCTGAACGCACGCGCCCGCCCTCTAAAACGCTCATGTGTTTGCATTCACACAGTGTAGGCACAGTGTGAGCGGGTTCAACCCAAAAAAGAAGTTCTTGGCAGAAATATACAGTCTTTGCTTTCGTATGTGTTTGAAAACAAATGGAACGAACAGCATGTGCAAGAACACATCCAGAACATACTGTATCTTCAAAAGACCATGTAACTACTGAAAGAAGAGAAACACAAGGGAGTAAAATGCTTAAATAGTTTGGTATGACAAGTACTTTGTAACAGCTGATGTCAGTTTGCAAACTTCAGACTTTGCTATTGCTGTTGTGTAACTGATTTTACTGAGACAGTTCACTACAGATTAGCATTTCTCAGAATATACCTTTGTGTTGTCTGTTGATAATGTCGGTTCCTTTTCTCAGTGTTTTAAACAAACAAACTGCTCCTCTAATCCCCTGCATGACCAGAACTTGATATTGATGCCTTTAAAGGAACTGACTTGAGAAAATCTTGGAAAATAAAAGGGGAAAATGATTTTTCACACGCTCCACTGTGTCCACAGTGGCTGCCGCTCACTAAATGTTATCTGGTCTCGCTTTAAAGATTAAACTGCAGAGATGACAAGACAGAAAACTAGAGTCATCCACCGGTCAGTGTATTAACACAAGACTATAAATAGAGACTGTACTCACTGTCAGCAGTGATGACATTAAACACACATGACAGATGAATAAATAAGAGGTTGTTTTTTTATAGATAGGTCCTTCCTATCAGCCGGACTCTCTTGTTTACATCAGTCACGGGGGACTCTATAGAGCAGATATACTTTACAATAGGCTGAGAGTTTCAACTTTAATACACTTACTCATGTATTATTCACTCAAGGCTTTCTTCAGTCCTCAAGGGAACACAATATACAGAGACAAACAAAGCCAACATGCACTGTATGTATGCATCCACATGTGAGCACACACTCATAGCGCTAATGAAGCACTGTGTGTACTTTTAAATGGGAGCATGGTACAAATAGAAGCTGGTATTTGATGTGAAAACAACTAGGTCTTTTGCTTCGGAGAGATAATCTTTTTCTTGTAGTCATCAGAAGCATCTTCCCTTCCTGCCTGCCTGCCTGTGCTTGCTGTGTTACGCTCTGCCTCAGCCTGCTGTGCATCACCCCGATGATCATGTTTACTTTGAAGGCTTATTGATTTGTGAGTATGGGAATCTCGGGGAAGAACAGGCGCTATCTGCACGCTCAGCCCAATCACACACAGACTCAAAAAAACTGTCAGGATTTGTCTCTGTGCCATAGACCTACTTTTTTGCAGATTTGCCTGAAATATCTTTTATGAACAGCGGGGGTTCCTCTGATTTCACACACACACACACACACACAGTTTCACACTTAAAGCAACAGCTCGGCCACCTACAAACCCACTATTTTACACTACGGGAGAAAAAAAAAAAAAGCCTCGGATTCCCCCAAAAAAGTTTCAACGCCTGGCCTCATGATTCATGTATTTTTCAGAGGCTACACACACATTTATGCTTTTTTGTAGCTAAAAAAAATGAAATCACACGTTTCTTCTCTGCACATTCACTCGACTGGGCTTAAGAGCCTTGTCATGTCTGAGCCAAGCTCGTCCAGTGAGTCACGTTTAAATAACAGAACCACCCCGGCTGCCTGATACGGCTTCGGGAGGAAAATGCCAGCCTACCGGGACAATGAGAGGAAAAAATGATTACATGATCCCCACAGTAACAGCACTGATATAGCTTCATGGAAAAAGAAACCCCACTGAGCCTGACTGTGATATAATATGTGTGAAAAACAAGGATGAAACAGTGAATGCAGGTTGACAGAGAAAAATTAAGCTTGTGAACTCAAATAAAAAACTGTATCAAATCAGTTCAAGGACTTGAATCAAGAATGTAATAACACACACACATACACACACACACACACACACACACACACACACACACTGCCCTTCAGCCTCTCAAACACATCTAGGGCAGGCGATTCAGCAAAGAAAGCTGCACAATCGAGCCTTCTCTTATTGCTCTTTCTTTCAACAACACTCATCCCTGCCTCGCTTTCTCTCAGAAGGCGTGCTCTCCCATCCATCCACTGCATGACTCAATAAAAATGTCATCTGACAGCCACACATTCATTGTATTGTGTGTGTGATTGCTGTGCTATTCTTAAGTTTCAGTCCAGACCGCAGAGGAGCGTGTAAGCGTGTGTGATTCTGGTCTTGAAACACTTCATCACGCCATCTTACCCTGATTCTCCTCATGGCCGCCACTATCTCCATCCGACTGTTGGGCCTGGGCACGTCGAGACTCCCCACGTACTGTAGTAAACAATCAGAGTCAGATATGTTAATTTGCCGTGATCATACGTAACAAACTCAGTGTTAGCATGTGTTAAATCGCTTGCTATCATAACTAAAGTATTCACCTTCAGCAGCAGTGAGGTCCAGAGGTTTTTTTTCAGACTTTTATAATGACAAAACTGCCGACTTACTGTCTCCAACATGAACCTAAACTCTCAAAATAGTGGAAAAATGCTTCAAATATTTTCCATTGCGGAGAACCTGATAAAGCAAATATTTTGATTGAGCTTTGCCTTCTCATGAAATTCTTTGTGGCTTGCATTCAGGTGTGTTACTGTGTAATTAGGGGGCTCCAGAGAACATGTTGCTTCTGCGGTTGTTATTCTGAATCCTGTTAATGCTCTATGGACATAAATGAGAAACACTGACAATCCATCGTTTTATTTCATTGTTCAGTGATGTAATCATCATATGATATGAGACAAAGTATCTTCTTAGATTTCTGATATTGTTATTTGGTGATATGACATGAGTGTTGTCTTCTTCTGCTTTAAAGGCTGCATTACAGTAAAATGATGTACTGCTGTTGTTCTAATACTTGCATTAAAGCTGCAAAATGTAATTTTTTGTTTATATGTGGCGGACCCTGCCACTTTCTTGCTTCAAACATTGTTCTGTGGACTTTATTTTCCTTTGAGAACAACTTGTTTATTCAGAGCTTCTATCATTACCTCATTAGTGGTGTAAACATTCAAATTCTGAGTTTTAATTTCTTCTCTAACACTACACAGTGCCCCTTCAAACATAACATTTCAGAATATAATACATCCCGACAGACTTGAATCTTGTTGGAAACGTGAAATATATCATGTTTCAATAACTAACAAAATAGAATTCAACACCCTAGTTAAGTGAACTTATGGTACGATAACCGCCAATAATCATACTTTAAACCGGTATATCACTACAATGCAAACAGAATTGCAATATGATTTTAAGGGTTTATTTCAAGCCCTAAGTGGAATAACAGAATATTAAGAGAGGAAGACAAACTGAGGCGGGATTGCTGCCCTATAAAATACAAAATATAAGCAGCCATGTTGTTGAACTTTGGACAAGAAACTGTTTGTTTTAACCCTTTGTGCCACCGAGCACTAAAAGCTGTAACCTCTGAAGCTTCTGTAATTGAACGAGCTACACATAAAGTTGGTGTGAACACTGAATTCTGTCGAGCTGCCTTCCCTTAGAGCTTAATAATTCAATGACTTGTGGAGGGAAAAACCTGAAAAAACACTCAGTTCGGCTCACTTTTTGAGCTCCAACAGCAGGGACGTGAGCCACAATGAAGGCACGTTTGTGTGTGTGTGTGTTGCTCGCGTTCAAACTTCACGATGGATCCGGTGCACCTGCCGCCGCGCGCCAACACAACACACACCGCGCTGTAAATGTCGAAACACGCAGGAAGCACACATTCAACTTCACCTTGGCTTGGAAATGAATCCCATGCTGGTACGCCTCTTCGTTGTGGAGCGGCACCCTCGAGTCCGCCACATCGTCCACCAGGTTGTACCTGTTCCTCGCGGGCATCTCGCGGGCTCCAGCCGACGACCCCTCTCCCGCCTCCTCCTCCTCCTCCTCCACCGACACTGTTTCAACAACTAACCCGGTGTGAGACGCTACAATCCCGCGTGAGAGTACCGCACGGCTCCCGGAGTGACTTCCCGTTGGAAACGCAGTCCATTGTTGCTCTGAGCTAAAAAAAAAAAAAAAGGTCCCGTCCTCCTCCACAGCCACACAGGGACAGATTTAGGCGCCCCTTCCTCCCCCTCCTCCTCTCCCTTCTTTTATTTCTTTCCTGTGACAATACACACCGAGGGGACACTTCAGGATTTCCTTCCTGGAAACGTTTCTCGTGTTCGGATGTGTGTTTTCCAAAGCCACAGGGGAGGTGGAGGCGAGGGAGTCCAGCGTTTCCTCTGCGCAGGTGATGTTGCTCTCTGTGGGTAATTTTTTTTTGAATCCCGTCCTGTTGGTGGTGCACCCGTCTCCCTCCCCCTCCGCCTCCCTCCACAAAGCACAAAGCAAACCCTCATTGGAGCAAAGTTCCCAAGCATGATGCAAGCAGGAGCTGAGAGGAGAGTCCCTCCAACCCCCCTTCCACTTCTCCACCCCCCAGCCCCCCACTCAGGAGATGAAAATTTCATACACTTGTTCCAGGGAGACCAGAGTGGTTTGTCTGTGGGGGGAGAAACACTACAGAGAAATAAAGAAGGAATTATTCTCTATAGGAGCTTAAGGGTGCACTATGTAGGTTTTTTTGGAGGGATTTTTGTTTTGTTTTATTGGGGAAAGCAATTTTAATCAGAAGATAAAGATCTTCCTTGACTGACAGACCCTCTTTGTTTTTATGATTGAATAAACTTAATATAACTTCATTGACATTCAAAATATCTCTATAAAAGCAAGAAATCTCTGTCTCTCTGTGTGTGCATCAAATATCTCTGCAGATCAGGAGCACACTGACCTGAGATTTTCAAACCAGCTGCTGTGTGGTTTAAGGGTGAGCAACGTCGGAATTGTCTGCAATAAATTATTTCATAAATGATTTACGAATTTCGCTAGCATTGTCAACCATAGCCACCACAGCCACCAAAGCCACGTGCGCATCAGAGCCAATCACTGCAGAGCCCACCCCCACGCCGCACCTCCTGAGTCGACGGACGCGCCGGTGCGTCCAAATCACGTGACCAATTTAAGATGACGTAGCAGCAAGACGCAGCCTCCGTGAATCTCGGTCCCGACGTATGTGTTGGTGTGGCCTTCAAACTATATACCAGTTTTTAAATCGTGTTGATAGGCCAAGTAAAACCGGACTTATGGTAAATAATGTCCGCCACGCTTTTTCGCGAACATTGCCGTCACGTTTGCTGCGCGTTTGATGCAGGAAGAAATTGTCAAAACAGGCTTCTCTCACGAAAGTGTCTGCAGGCAAGAAGTGTTTGCAAGCGAAAAAAACCTCTGCTACTCCCTTTCCTATTGGTGGAAAAAGGCACCACACCAACCAATCACAAAATTTTATGGCAAACCACGTGATTTGGTTGCTGAGGAACAGGGGGAAGTTGTGGGAGGGACAGCGACGAAAAAGTGACAGCGACAGTGACGGTGATAGAGACAACGATAGTGATAGCGAGTTTTGAGAGTTGAGAGATTTGTGATATTTAGTGTATTTGGAGTGTATAGTTAGTGTGTTATGTAGTGTTTGGTGTTTAGTGTTTAGTCGAGTCGTTTTTTGTTTAATGAGTCAAAACAATGAGGAGACTGCTGAAAGTGGAGCAGGCAGGAAGCAGCTCTTCATTGAGCTGGAAGGAGCTGAGGGAGGCCTGTGCCCGAGGCATTGCCTGCATTTAAATATAAATAGTTAATATAACTTTGTAAATTTCAAACACTTATGCACAAATTTAGCAAACAACAATTTGTATTTGCATTATAAGTAATAGAAAATGGTTAGTTAAACATATTTGTGGTTTTCACAGTAAAAAAGATCTAACTATTTCCTACTCGGATTTTATGTTTTTTTTTGTGATTTTAGGTCCATTGTGTTAATGCAGTATGTCAAAATGAAAAAGTGACTGTACAGTCACACATGTGAGGTTGTGCTAAAATAATGACACCAAGCAAGGCAAGGTAAATAGTTTTTAAGGTGAAATATAATGGCAAAATCAAAAATAGTCAAAAACGGCCAATTATACCCTGGAATATTGAATTTCACAACAAACCTAAATATCCCTGACGTCCCACCTTCAAACACAGCCTAATTTGGCAATCAGTGAAAAAGCTACTTAATCTCCCACTTTTCTATAGGAATGCATACTTCCTACGGGCAATGCACTAGTAATTAAAAAACAAACAAACAGACAAATGTGATCAGTTTATGGGATTTATAGATTTAAAGACCCAAAACAGTGTTGTTGCAGCATTCTCCTAAACAACTGAGGCAGAAGGGGACTTGATTTAAAACATTTAACACAAGTAGAAAAAAAACAAAACATAAATAACCCCAAAATCCGGAAATTATTTGAAAAGACGTTATTTATTTTTTAAAGCTGACATTTTTCCTGTAGCTGTGAAGCTAAAAGCGTTACCTAGCAACTTGTCTGAAGCGGATGCATGAGCTAGACTAGTGTAAAGGGTGTAAATAACATCTTTTCAAATATTTTTGGGATCTCTGGTATTTCGACATACTTTGATTATGCCGGACAACCTGCAGAGAGCCGTTTTATCTTGTTTGTTTTCCTGCTCTTTTTAAAAATGGTTTAAAACCAGTCCCCATCTGCTTCAGTTGTTTGAGAGAATGCTGCAACAACGCTGTTCTGTTGTGAAGCTCCAGAAATGTTTTGTGGATGATTGGATGAACTTATCATTTAACTATACAGAAGATCATAAGATCAATGGTTATTAGATATGATGCATTGTTAAACACCCAAACGTAGGCTACATAAAGCAGTTAAGAAGAATTCACCTCGACCACCTACAATGTTTAAGCCCTGCTTACATGTTGAAGTATCAATAAGATTACAATAATACAATAATCTAGATATAGAGGCAAATCTGCAAAATACATTTGAAGCGGTACTTTTAGCAGTTATTGTTTATGTATAAACATCGGTATAACTGTTTTTATTTGTGTGCATGATCTTCTTCCACCACCATCTCCAAAAAAGTAAACAAAAGTAATATCATTTAGCATTCCTTAAATTAAACAACGTATTTTCACTTTCAGATCTCGACTGAATTTGTTTCCTGTTACCTCATTTTGCTACAGGCGGTGAGACTTGAGCTGTTTCACTCAATATAAATCTTTCACGTTGCATTATGCTGATCAAACGGCTG
Organism: Diplodus puntazzo; assembly: GCA_963678695.2. NCBI lineage: Eukaryota > Metazoa > Chordata > Actinopteri > Spariformes > Sparidae > Diplodus > Diplodus puntazzo. Next base: position 19,731,075 of record OZ023173.1, on the reverse strand, counting down.
AGACTCATCACAGAAGCCTCATTTGGTCCTTTTCATCATCCTTGGAGTTTCCTCACAGGAGCCCAAATGAGTCCATTAAGAGATAACAAGTAGTAGTTATGTAGTTGAAATGATGGACGATGATCTCCAGCCTTTATCAAGCTCCCACCTCTTACCAGGTTTCTGTTATATTATACTTCTGGTCTTAACAATAAACTTATAATGCATGTGCATGCAAATAATAACCCCCTGGTCTAAAGTGTGTAGTGAACCACCAGTAGAAGTACTGTCTTACATAATCAATGAAATACACGGTTAAATGATTAAGACTAAGACATAGCTGAAATAATGTAATGGCGCCCTCTGTTGATTGCTCACTATAAGTTACTGAAGATAAAATGCAATTTTGATCATGTTTCCAGATATATTTTTAGAATTATTAGTGCATATAAAAGAAAGATCTTCATCTATATCAGCTACTTTTACAATTAAGTGGCAGAAGATACACTCATATGGACTAATCCTTAAAAATAAAATGAATTACAGACTATTAATATAAGAAAAATGCAGTCAGGTACAGCTAAATCCCACAAATCTGCACTTTAAGGGCAAAATATCAACATTATAGGGAACAATAAGCTTAAGAAGTGAGAGAGGATGCATCACATGGGAAGGATAATGCTGACTAAATGGGTTTTTAATTAAATGCTGAACATTAAAGATGCATATTATGGTTTGGAGGTTCTGCTTGTCTTTTATTGTGTTATTAAGCATTTTTGTGCATGTAAGAGGTCTGCATGGTGAAAAACCAAAAGCCCATGTCAAACACAATTACTCTCTCTCTCTCTCTCTCTCTATATATATATATATATATATATATACATATATATATATATATTATAAAATATATACACACCAGTCAGTCAGCAGACATACAGTTTCTATTGCTGTAGTGGCATTATTTTAGATCACACTACCTTGCTTGGCATGACACACCCTACTCTGCCTCTGATTTGCTACATCCTGCCCGCTAAATAATGCGCATGTACAACTCTCACCAAAGATTGAACAGAGGTCTCACTCTGTACCTAAAATGGAGCGTTCAAGACACAGTGTGCAAAGGGACGCAGAAGCAATGCACCCTGTGAGAAAAAGGAATGTGTTATTTGAAAATTATAGCATGCAAACCTACGACCCCAGAATAAAAGTAGGAACTGGAAAATGTGCATTATATGACCTGTTTAACTTGATTCACTCATTAAACAGGCATGATAACCAGTGAAAAAAAAAGAAGAAGAAAGAAAACACCAAAAAATACTTTTAAACATCCTAGCAACATGTGAGGTAAGTCTAGATATTGGTTTAATATTGCTTGCTGTGATATAGATTATGCAGTCTGTTTGACCTGTGTGCAATGCAACAATACAACTGAACAAACCGCAGCAAACCACATAAAAGGATCCAAGCGAGAGGAGTGTAACACGCAGGCGTGGTTTATTTGTTAACCTGCCCACATGGAAAAGAGATCAAGAGAACTCAAACAACAAACCATATTCACACGCCACCCATTTTCATACTGCTGTGATCCAGGATACAAGTCCAATAGACGTAGGAAATCTGACAACGTGTTATCATTTCACTGCTTCCTCGTTGATCACACTAGAAAAAAAGACAATGGATAGTGAAAATACAAAGCGATCGGGTCATGTTTCAAGATAAAGAACATACAGTATTTGATAACCTATTAGCTTCTGTTAGACAACAGCTAATGTTAGCATTCAACCACTCCCCAGCTAACATCACCTTTTGATACGTACACGTTACATGCAACCTAGAACACAGCAGTGTGACGTTATCCCTACATTCAAGCTTACCACCCTGAGTAGTATGGCAAAGGAAAGTGGCCGCCAAGACAAATGCCTTATTCAGACACAGGATAAATGAGACTTAAATCATTGTTTACAACTTCAACATTTTTTTTCAGGCAGTAAACTGCTGCGACACTTTATTTCTGCCTAGCCCTTCAGTACAAAATCATCGCAAGAAATCTGTTTTTTTATTATTGATAAAGACTCTTCTTCGGGGGGCCAAAGGAGGGTCCGGAGTCAGATTTACGGGGGCACTGGCCCCTTTGGCCCTCCCCTAAGAACCGCCACTGTGTGTACAGTCGAAGGGTTAACTCCCCACTTCAACTTTGATTAATGATGCCCGACAGTTCCCCCATCTCTTCTCGGAAAATATGACAAATGATTAAAGACTGGCTGTCAGTCATTCATTAGCAATGCCTAGCAAGAGATTCCCACCTGGCAGCATCAGATCAGCAGCGTGTCTCATTCGCCTCTCATTCGGATTTCAGTCTCACCATCTGATTTTTACAGATATCACAGCAATTTCCCTTATGTATCATATATCATCCCATTTGTAAAATACACCAGTGACAGGGATGTTGAGCCTACAAAGGAAGTGACAGGCACAGAGCAACTTTTAACAGAATATGACCAGACCACATCAGAAATGGTGAGTTAAAAAAGATGTTCGCTAAAAGAATTAACCTCATTTTACTTGTAAACACTGTAAACAATCCATCACAAAACAAAAGGGGAGCATTGCAGTATATAAACAAACATGAAAAAAGATAAGCCCTTGGGTAACCTGGATTTTCTGTGATGAGACTGACGTGTTATGAAGAATTCTTCAGCACTCACGGCCTGAAATCCTCTTTCATATGTTGCTCTTTGATCATAAATAAAAGAAAAATGAGAGAAGAATTCTCGACACCCAGAAGTATAAACCTTTAAGAAGATTGTGAAGGTGCTTAGACTTCTCAAAGGTTACACTTACTTCACAGAAGTTGATATTTCTGTACGCTGTTCCAATAACGCTTACACAACCTTCTTCTATGTATCAAAGAGTTGATCCTCTGTAAACAAATAGGCAATTTTTCTACACTGAATATTTATCTGTACATGAGTTTAATTTCAAGTCTTTTCTTTTGTTGTCTCACTCCAAAATGCATCATTCCATAGCAGTTCAAATTTGATTAGTCTCAAATCCAAAACAAGAGACAAGACTATAGCGAAACAGGAGTGCTACTTGTATCCTCTGAACTGTAAATTAATTAAATGCTTTATTTGAATTTGCCCAACTAGCGATCCAGTTCCATTAATCACAGGTCTGGTTTCAAGAGCCATTCATGTCACAGTGTTTTATGAACAGGGGAGAGGGGACAGAATAATGAAAGCATCTCATTGAAAAGGAGCGCCTCTGAAGCAGCCTCATCACAATTACAAACACCGTGGGTCACATTAGGTGGAATACCAATTAGTGTTATTTATAAGGTGAAGCTGTTTTGTGAGTTTTCAAAGCAAACACAAGACAAGTATCCAAAGAGACGATCAGTGCACAAATCACAGGTGCAGGTGTTTAAAAAACACATAATTCAAAGTCCCGATCAACTCCACCTGCTTTGTGTAACTTGGATATTTGCAAAAAAAAAAATTGCTATTATTCATAGATTCTGGATATATTGTTCAGTGATAGAGAAGGAATAGGCTATCTAGATATCTTCAATACTTTAAACTAGTTAATAACCTAATTTACTTTGCAAAAAATCACGCCAGACAAGAAGTTTCTTTAGATATAAAAACATATAAGAGGATCTAAATTGTCATGGTAAACATCATAAAAGTTTCCATTAGAAATAATAGTTTCTCTTTCTAATATTATATCATAACATGGCATCAAATGTTTTTTTTAACATTTAATGCTCCCATTAATACACATACCTACAGTATTTGAATATCACACGCTGAGTCAGAGTGGTCACAAGAGACATAAGATTTAATGACTCCCAACTTAATCTGGGTGTGCATCTATATTTCATGTTATATGCTTGCTGTGCCCCTTGTTCCCCAGCTTAATATCTTCCTAATGTGATACATTATGGAGACATTTCAAGGGGTTTCATGTTGTCAGCAAATATTGCTTCCCTGGGATAATATGTTGAAATTACCCACCTACAGCTTACAGTCTGCTGATATTGTACTCCTTGAAACCTAAGCACTAAAAAAAAATGCTGGCAAGACAGTTTTTTATTTTTACATTTCTATTTAGAAACTGAACCGTTTCTAACCAGTTGAACAGAATTTGAAACTTCATGTCATTTCCATTTGTTTTGTTTTTGCTGCCATTTGCCATATTTAACATACATCTCCAACAATGTCTGCCTATATCAGCTGGACCCTGAAATTAACCTTTTGACTTTACTTGTGAGGCCAACACCTCCAGATTTCTATAAATACCCGAAACGGGACCATCTGTCTTACTCAACTGTTTCTTTACAGAATTTATAGAGAATTGGGAAAGATCCATTTATAGTTCAAAGTTGCCTAATGTTTTAATTAGCATTAAATAGGTGTTGAATGCTGTTTAGTCTCTCTGTGGACCATGAATGTCTGAATCAGATTTCACAGCAGTCCAGCCAAAAGTTACTGACATCAGAATGACACTCAGTAGAGCGCATACCTCCACCAACAAAAAAAATAAATACATTTTGCAACGTTAAAGAAAGTACAAAAAAAAAAATGTGTGGATCCATCCCTTTATCCAGATCCACACCAAAAGTTAATAGGGTTTATTCTGAGTCGAAACTCATCTTCTACCCAAGTGTTGTGGATTTCCATTTAGTAACATTTCTTTAATCTTACTGACAAGTAATCTCGGTGCAAGTGGAAGCCAAGGGATCATCAACGTAAGTAGTATTTATATTTAACTGAATGAGTGAAAATTGTGGCCTGCTGGTGGCCCGAGCACAGAAGTCTGACGATAATTAAGGTCGGAAGAATTTAAGGACCTAGAGGTTGGCCCAACAAAACATGAGAAGCCAACACCATGGTAGTAGTAGCAAGTTTGTTTAATTCACTTTATGATAACAGGATCAGGATTCACATCAAAACACACATTTTACACATATCCCTTACAGCAAAATATGCTCCAAACACCTGCAGACGTGAATTCATTCAAATCAAAACAAGTCTTGGATGCAAGTCACTGGGATAACATAAGGGTGGCTGTGAACGAGGAGAGAGGTGATTTTGTGTTTCTACGTCTTATGAAAACTGTCGTGTGAGAGTGTGTAGTGTCAGACTGTAGCATACTGCTGGTGTGTGTGTAGTGTTTTATCACTCGTAATTGCTGGCTGAGCACGTTTTCAATGTCTTACACATGCTAACTGTACGCGAGTTACAATAAATCTAGGATCTACGCATGAACTACTAACGCTTTGCATTGGTAAGTATGATACCTGAGAGCTGGTGGTAATGTGTCAATAATCCAGCAGCGAGTAATAGACTTAGGATAGAAACGGCTGTAAGAGGTACGTGTAAACAATTATTCTCAAAGCATCCTCGTTACACATGACACGACGGCGGCAAGGCAACAAAACAACACAAAAAGTACATTGCTGACCACTGCATACCTCATTTGAATGACGAAGGCAAACCACGGCTCTGATCATTGTGTGGGATACAGACCAATTAGTCCCTGAATCAAGACACTTCCCCTCATTAAATATATTTTATCAACATCAATAATTTAACGGGTTTTGGTAGAGTGTACTAATTACGACTAAGAATAAATACAACAGATATTCAGTAACGGATTTCAAAATAAAAATTTAAAAAAAGGTACATGTTTTTAAAAGGAGAACAAATAAGCGGACATTCTAGTTTTACATTACACAATCTGCAGCCACAACCTGGCTACTGGCTACTTGATCGTGACAAACCAAATGTAAACAAGCTGTCCAATGCACTGATTCTTTTAATTGAGTTCCCTATATACCAGAGGCTGTGCTACCAAAAGTTTAGTGCAGGAATGCCACAACTGAGCTTAAGACCAACTGAACAAAAATGAATATATGAAAGCATTAAACAAAAATAAAGAAACCATCTTTATCTTTGGGTATACCAGATACATTCCCCCAATGTTAAGATTATTCATAATGCCTTTCTATGTATGTTTAAAATGCATTCAGGCTGCAATTCAGAGTTGTGTGTAGCATTTTAAAACCATAATCACGCTTCTTTTTTTTTTGAGGGATGCTCAATACTTTTGGTTTGGTTGATTCAGATTAAATACTGTAGTTGAAGGCTAAACATGAAATCAAACTGCCACATTTTCTTCATTATGTACTTGCTTGAATCTAACCTAAAACTACTAAAATCATCAACACAAATCCTACTAGTAGTCTGCTGATATGCTGATACTTTAAAGTTGTCCAACAAAATACAACTAAGGGAAAAACTTAAGGAAACATTTGAGGTGATTTACAGATTTGTCATGCAACTGTCAAGTTGAATAATTTCATCTTCAGTTCAGGCAGTTTCTTTTAATACAACTGATAATCTAGTCCCGTCAACACAAATAAAATTATTGAATAATAAAACAAAACTTCTGTCACTAATTCCAAAGCTCAGTCTATAAGAAATTAATAAGATCCACTTATTTTGAATGGAAATGTAACTTCGCCCTTAGCCCTAGTTTTCACAGTTACTTTGACTTTTAACTCTCGTCACATACATTCAATGCCAAAGGTAAATTAGTTGAATTGAAAACCCAACTGCCTAAAACTGTGATGATAATGATCAGCTGCAAAAGAGCTGCAATATTTGGGTGTCAATGTCCTCATTTGAGCTTTATTGGCTCTCTAAATCAGAAAACTCTGAATCACAGCCTCAAAGTCGAACCGAATAACCAAAAGTCAATGATGTATATCTAGCACAATAATCATCACAATAATTTCTACTCGGATTTCCTGAAAGGCTCTTGGGCAACAAACAAAGCTGTACCTCGCATTTCTTTTTTTTTGTGCAAAAACAAGGTTTACAACTGACAACAGCAACAAAGGGAACAACAAAGGGAAAAAGACAATAAATATAACTCATGAGTAAAATCGTAAAAACTAAATTTATAATCTGAGGTATCGATTCACAATGAGAGACCCCCATCTACAGGCCAGGTACCAAATAATGGACTGAACCCAACACCAATCTGTTTGGACACTATCAGGTCAGGACAACAAGAATGCAGTAGTTCAAGAAAATTAATAAAACAAATACCATTGTTATGTAGTGACAGAGGTGGGAGAGAGGAGAGCATGGGGTGAAGAGGTACGATGGATGGAATACAGGGAGAAAAATTCATCAGTAAGAACTAAAGACGACAGAGTGGGAAGGCAAGCGCCTCACTCTGGAGCCCCGTTTGTCGTTCCCGTCATCCTCTCCTCATCGCCCTGTTTCTGATGCTGCAGTCTGGCATAAGTCACCGCGTCTCCCCTGAGAGAAAAAGAAAAGGAAGGAAGGATGCGAGAGAAGGAGGGTAATACAAAGTTGTGACGACGGTGAGGTGGATGGAAACAAAGGAAAAGCAGGTGTGACAAGAGAGGACGAAATTGTTAATTGCGAGGTTATTACACGGCACACCTTGTCACAAGTTAATTTACATGAATAAATAGGCTCATTAGGGTTGTTAGGAAGCATAAAATAAAATCGTATTAACTGATTAGAATGTGGAACGCCGCAGGGCTAGAACAGCGACAGCGGGTTTTGGCACTGGAAATAAAGTTTGGCACTGAAAACAAAACATCAACTGAAAAAGGAAACACTGGTATTAAACTTCTGTATTTGGAAGAATTGTAGTGGCACCGACACAAATATGTAGGAAGAACATTGTAAAAATACTGACGGTGTAGAAAAAACTTGTTACTGTAAAGTGAAAAACAAGAAGAAAAAACAAAAGATGCTGAAAATCATGTAAAAATACAAAAAATATAAAAATTAAATGAAATATTTCGTATTAAGTCTGTGTGCAACTAACTCAAATCACAATGTTGAAATGCAAACGTTTTTGTGTTTTTGTGTAATTTTTCAACTTTGTGTCAGTGGAACATTTTCCAGTGTTGAATATGTTTTTAGTGCCAATACAATTCTTTCAGATACAAATGTTTCAATGCCAAATACTTTCTTTTTCAGTTTAGATTTTGTTTTCAATGCCAAAATTCACTGCTGTTCTATTCCCATAGAATATTCTTTAATTTAAATATGGGAGCCTGTTTTAATGACATTTTAGAAGAGTGTTTTATGAGTGAGACATCAACAGAGATGAGTAATTACAAAATATCCATATTGTATAGCTTTTACTCAAAAAGACAGTCAAAATAATTTCATTTTATACAATAGCTGACATTTTCTCTGAATAATCTTAAAAGCTTTGATAAATTACTTCAAAATTACAACAAAAATCTTACTTTTTGCCTAATGACGCAAGGCCATACAGAACTCCTGTAGCAAAGGCAATGGCGTTTCCAAACAATGTTGTAAAGGAGAAACTCAGGAAAACGGGGAACAGAGCCATCCTGAAAATTAGCAACCAAAGCCACATCCAACAAGAGACAAGAAACAAAAGTCAGTAAATCATATTAAATACATACTGTAGATAAAAGCAACACATCTCCCAAAAGTATGTCCAACTGCTTATGCAATGTTAATAACTATCAGAAATTCACATTCCAAAAACTCAATTTTTTATACAGTGAAGTACAGTCTCCAATGACATATGGAGTACAATGCACAGTTGTTCTTACCCACAGTAGAAGAAGGCTTTCTGCCAAGGCTTGAATTTGTCTGCCCGAGCTGCTACTGCATTAGCAAACTCTATGAACTGGCAACAAAATGGGACTTCACATAGAAACAGCACGAAGGCATTCAACCTTGAGACAGCAGGAGAGGACACAAACACAGCAGTGAATCATCTTGTGCATTTCTATTTCAAATACTCTACAGCTGTGGCTTAAATGATGGAGGTCTGGAGCAATTTAAATACAGCAGCAGAGCAGCAACGAAGCATTACTGCGTCATTGTCATTATTCAGTGTACAATGTGGGTTGGAGCACTCGCATGTTTACTGACGTAGAAACATCAAGAAAGTTTCCACATTGAGATACCGGTTTAATGATTATTTATTATTAATTATTATTATATATTGTATTCAAATGCAATTTTTTGCCAGACAGTCTGAAACTCAAACATGTTCAGTTCACCATCACATCAGACAAATAAAAGCAGTAAATCCACAGACTGAGAGGCTGGAACAAATCAATAGTCGCATTTTTGCTAGAAAATTGACTAAAATGATGACTCAATCAATAAAATAGTTGTAGTAATAAACATTGTAGGTAAACAGTGAAAAATACCAATTGGCCATTCCCAGTTCCCATCTTTCAAGGAGAGTGTTTAAATTATTTGATCTTTCTGACCCAACAAAAAATATTAAGTTGATTATCACACATGACAAGACCAGCAGCAAATCCTTACATTTCAGAAACCTCAATGCAGTTTAAAGACTGTTACCTGAAAAATCACTGACAATTTATCAGAATAGTTGTTCATTTAATTTCTCCTGATCAAGGACACAAACGTCGTGATTGCAATTGTATTCATTCATATTTATTTCTAGCTGGCTAGATATTGATATCTTATTTTTAAAATATTTTTAGAAGAGAAAAACAAACCACAGCTGAGTATCCTTTATGTGCTTTAGTCTTCAAATTCTGAGCAAATCTTTGCAGTCTTTGGCACAACATGCTCATGATAGGAATAACTTTACATCTCTGTCATTTGAGCAGTAGGTGTGGCCCCATGGCTACATGAGACTGCTGCTCACTATCGACGTATGATACAAAAAGAGGAATGCAAATTAACAGGTAATATTGGTGAATAATGCAAAAGATACATGTCCTCGAAAAACTGTAAATCTGCACAGTAAAGCTCCAATAGATCATTCATGTTGATGATAGTATGTATGTGAACAGAACCAGCTGTCAGTAACCAGCGTTACTAATGCAATTAATTAAAGTATTGTCTTACTGAATATATTAAATGATCACCAGGCGGTTTTAAAACAATAATCTCTAGTATTCTGAAAGCTACAGTAAATGGACCTCACCTTAAATGGATAAAGTTGAGGAAACAGAGCACATTGTATAATAAATATATGTTTACGTATGTTTGTATATCTGTTCTTCTCCTGTATATCAACACAGCATATCAAAATAATTTGTCTTATGGAATGTGAATAAATCAAATTCATACATGCTACTTTAAAGTAAGCGTAACAGTGGCAAAGACTTACACCATCCATACCCCTGCAGCGATGTTTAAAGGGTTCACAGTGACACAGTTCCACACTCCTGAGACGGCGCAGGCTGCATGAATTGGACAAGACAAAAGTGGGGGCCGTTATCAAGATATGACACATGACAGATCACACCATTATACACAAAGTATTAGCTATTGGTAATTTATTTCAAGATTTTTTATCCCTGAAGGAAGATTAGATCTTAAAATGATGGATGTGGCTGTTAAGAGATGACAACTACATACAAGTTTTCATTTATATACTGCTTGGTTAGCACTGCCTATACACTATAGACTATACACACCACATGAAAATCAGCAATGCGGAACATATTGAGCACATACAGCATATGGAGGCAAAGGCATGAGAAGAAGAGAAATGTCCAGAGCAACAGCAGCACATTACTTCTAAATAATTTTGCTTTATATAGCCTTTATTTTAAATAAAGTAATTTGGAAACATCTGAAAAACACTGGATAAAATGTTGGATGCCAGCTCTACTATCTAGATGCAAGAGCTATAATGAAACATTGTAAGGCTGAAATCAATTACCAATATCAAATGTGACCTGCTAATTACCACTGTGTCAAAATGAAAGCAGGCTACATTTTTCATGTAATTTGTTTCAGACAGATTATTTTAATGATAATTCAGAGTATTTTCAATAAAGACCTTTTTCTGCCACGGTTGTGTTTTCTCCTAATTATTATTACTTTTCCACTGAGGCAAACTGACGCTGCCTGAATCCAATGTCTGTCTATGTTGTCTAAAATATGTGTGGACTGATAAATTGGATAAGGGGTATATTAACATCCATAAGTTAATTAGTAGATACACCACTGGCTGTGTGTTCACAGGTTGTGAGAAATCTGTGAAAAATAGATTTGTTCCACATACGGAAATCTTCAGTAGGCTCTTAAATAATGTGTGATATAGGGCAACATCAAGCCTTGCAGAATTGTGTCAGCTTAAGCAATTAACACAACAGCAGTAAATCACCTACTGGTGTCAGTTCTAGAAGTGGGGGAAAAAAGCTAATTATCAGTTTTATTCACAAGAACATAAAGCAATAAACGACAGAAGATGTGATGTGAGGTTTATCTGCTGTTGTGAATGTATCGCTTATAAACACAAAAAGGACATGTCAGCTTTTGGGGTCAACAATAATCAGATGTTCTGTGTAATCTGTCATTCTGGCAACATGAAGCCACAACCTGCCAAACCTGCAGCTATTGAAAATGCTTTTATCCTTTGCATTTTCTTGCTCATTTGTCTCAAATGCGAGCAAACTGCACTCCTGCTGTTTTCTTTGACATCTCAAACGGGTTGCAGTGTCTCTGCAGTTGCCATCTTTAATGAACTAACACTGCGAGCTAACTGGAGTGAATGAGAAAAGTGATGAGAAGGAGAGAAAGCAAGAAGGCAGTTTTGAGACACTTTCAAAATTAGAGTTTTCGAAAACATCGATATATACATTCTGAATATTTGAAACTGTTTCAAGACTCATTTTTCACAGTATTGGTACACTAGTACTGGCTGCATTGTTTTGCTCACCTCTTGAATATCCCTATTTCTCAAGGTATTGTATCAAAGTAAGAAATTCCAGTATAGTGACAATACCATTTGAATGATTCAGCATGGATATGTATGGATTAAAGGATAGTTTTGTCCATTCACACACTTTCAAAAAGCAAGATTCAGGCCGGAAGCCTGGGTAGAATAAAGGGTAAGTAAGTTTGGCCCAGACAAGCCCACGCTGTCACAAACAGTGGAATAACCGTGTAGCACATCCTGCCCCTTTAGACCATCCAGCCTCCTTAATAATACAGAGCCCCATTGAATATGCAGTGCTCCAGGTGGTTAATGTGATACAGGCGCTGTGACTCTGGTGTCACTGAGAAGGAGAGAAGGACAGAGGGCTGCAATGCTGCTAGAACACTGCAAAGCCAGCAGTAAAAAAAAAAATCACTTCTGTCTCACACTGAACTCCTGAGGGAAAGTGTCAACATACTTGTTGTGAGCTATGTGTGCTCACATCATACAGTTAATTTAGGAATAATAAGGTGTTATGGAATGAGCAAGCCTTGCAAACAGGCGCTGCCCAGCAGTGGCTGCTGCAGTGAGGGGACAATAGGCTGTGACAAAGCTTTTGTCTGGGCTAGCTCAGCAATTTAAGTATACATGTTTGTTGTTGTATTTTTCTTAACCAATATAGTGATCTGACGCCCTTTCTGTCGTATAATTCTAATATTAATACAAAGCTACAGAGTCCACATTATAAACAGTATCAAGACATTACATGTACTGCTGTAGTAAACAGTGAATAGCTGTAGCAAGCTGTGGGTTCATGTGGGCTCATCATTTATTAAGTTATCAAGCGACGAAAGAAACACACTTTGAGAACTACTTACATATTCCTCCCAAGACCCCAGCTATTTTGCAGATCCATCGGTACCACCATGTCATGCCATCATCCTCCGGAGTGGCTTTAGTGGACGGTGCAGTCTCCTCAGAGCTCATTGTTTTTTTGTCGCGACGTTAGCTAAAGCCAGTATTTACAGACGTCAGCCTGAGACAACCTAAACAAAAGCTAAGTTAACTTAGCTAACACAAACTAACCGCTCACTCGCTTTTTACACCGACACAGCGTCTCCTATCTAGTAAAACTAGATGTAACTTCAACTTTTATGTATTTAAAACATATATATTTTCGGTTCGTGTTTGGGCGAGCTGCCTGATGTTACCAGCGGCTTTTCTCGCAGCTTCGCCCCGTCAGTTACAACCAGCTAACCGGGCTAGCTGATGCTAAGTAGCACCGCCACCAGCTGCCGCTAGGAGTGGCTATCACCGCCGCATCCGCCCGAAACTCCCCCTGGAAGCCTAAAAATGTCTTAAAACAACCCCGGGCTCACTTTCTCCTGCCTTAAACCTGTCCACTGACGTTATATTCACGAGGTTTGTTTCGGTTGAAGTAGCCGCTCTGTCGTTCTTCTACCTGGCTGCCGCTCAGTCGATGTAAGCGGTGCATTGTGGGAGGACTCTGGTATGCGTCATGGTTTGTTTACATGCTGCTCAGATCATCAAGATCTTAGGAATGTGATGAATGTATTACTACACATTTGTGATTATCTATTCAGGAAAAAAATGCGATGGAAAAATGTACCGACAATTCCTACCTGAGTGAAGATAAAGGAACGATATGGGGGTAAAATATTTATTTGGTGGAAGTTTAAGTCACCCAAGAATAGTATTTGAATAACAGTCAAAAGTACAAGTTAGAAGAAAACTATACATGTATTCAAGGGTCTATATACTGTGGTGTAAACTATGGGTGACCAATCATCAACCTGGCCAATTATATGATGTGATATTCACTATTTCTCTGATTATCAGAATCAACAATATATATTGTTTTATCTGAGTACTGTGAAAATTAGAACATTTCCTTAAATATACTACATTTTTTGTTCCTAACCCCAGGAAGACTAGAGGCACAGTGCTTCTTTTTTCGCTATGACATATTTTTTATTGCTTTTGTGTCAGTTTCCAAGATGAGTCTGTTACAGCATTTAAGTTTTCTTTGAATCTGTGTGCTGACAATGAGGATCTTGAATCTATGAATCTCTCTCAATGAATCTAAATGTAAAGGGATTTATTAAATAACACTGACCTTAATGTGAAGTTTAACCCATTGCTGCTCAATTATGTAATAGAAAAACGTAGTTAACGTTCAACAGAAATGGCAAAAATATACCTAAACTGAAATTGTGTTTCCCCCCCCCCCCATCACCTACATTGAAAGTGACCTTTTAATGGCCATGAACAGGAAGAATGATTACAGCAAGCACAACTTGTGGATAGCTGACCATTGTTTCAAGGCAGCCTTGAAAATTTAGGAAACCCGATTTATGCCCATTCGTGAAAGCAAAACGAAAAAGATAATTTTCATAATTAAGTATCAGATTGACCTTTAATCACTCATTCACACATATATACAACACATTCTTCCCAAATCAATCTGTACATAACATTTCTTTCTCTCAGCAGCTTTCTCTTGAAGTGCGTACTGCACAAACGTGAATGGTGACCTCAAAGTTTTGACAAGGAAGACCAAAAAGGGACAAATTTGTAGAGAGGTGACTGTCTGTGTTTTAGGAGAGGTAGATTAAGCAATCATGACAAAGTCAACTCTAGGCAGAGTGAGCGTGTTTGACTGGTTCTGTTCAGCCTTGATGTCAGACCCTTTAGTTGAGGGGATGGCACTCAGCTTCTCTCACTCCAACAGCAGACTGGACTGTATTGGCTTGAGGGTCCTTCGGCTGGTCCTCCTCTCCTCCATTACTGGCTTTCTCTTCCCTGTGGGTGTGCGGCATAGCATGTCCTCGAGAGTCAGCATGGTAACCTGATTGGATTGCTCAAGCAAAGTCACTACCTGCTCTATTTTCATCATGTGCGGTCCGTCTTCAGTCTGCAAGCGCAGCAACTCCACCTGAAACAAGATGCAAGATATCACTGAGGAAACTGTCTCTCTGTAGCTTGTATTACATATTTTAAGGAAATAGTTCCAGTTCCAGTTAAGGATCAAAACCGTTTTATGTTTGTTAGGTTTTCCCTTTATTCTGTTAACATAATTAATTCAGAAAACAGTCAAATATTTTACAAAAATCTGTCTTCAGAACAAAAGCACTAATATTAAATGCAAGATTACGTTAAAAAGCACATCTTTAGCTAACTTGTGTCTTATGATGTTATTTTTTTTTTAAATACTAAATTGCATAAATGTCGTTGCTTTGACAGTCCAACGTCCAACTTACCACCTCTTGAGAAAATTCAGGCTTCTTTACAAAAGTAGGGCTTTTAGGCAACATGGCTGCAGACAGGATGGAAATGGCATCTGTCACTGCTCCTGACATCACTAGTATTAAAACCTAAATCACATTAAAGTAGAAACATTAATCACTGAATGACAACTTTAAGACAGTGTGTATACACACACACCTTACATGATGCAGCCTTACCTTCAAATTTTGGCATAATCTGCTGTCAGTAGTCATTATTTGTGAAAAAAATGACTGTGCCTGTTCAATGTCATTCTGGAACAAATACAAAACAGGTGATCCATGATGTTTTAATATTTTCCACATCTTTCTGCGTGAATGAAAGGAACAGAAGGAGAAGATATAACTCACTTGTCGAAGTGCTAATGCTACAGCAAAGCAGTAAGCATGTCTGGGGATGAAGTGCCCTTTTGACTGTCTGTCCTCTATCAGAGCGGTGCAGATCCTGTAGGACTCTGTAGTGTTCTGACAACAATAAAAACAAAACACTGACTGACTGTGAAGGGTTTTTAGATATTAAAACATAATCTTGCCATCAATGTAACTCTTGGGTGGTACTGAATAAGATTTGTGGGCGAGAGCATCTCTGCAGCACTACAGTACTTTATTATAATCTTTCTTTGTCTTGCTTGGGCATACTGCAGGTTCAATAATATTTAAATAATTTTGCAGCACTAAATAAAATAAACTTCAATTCATTTGAACATTACCAGTTTGTAGCACGTGCCGATCGCCAGTGTCATTGTGTCTTTATTAAATTGTACACCTTGGCTCCTCATGGTTCTTAGTACCTCAAGGGACCCTGTAATAGCCAAAGTTTGGAATATTGCATACATCAGATCATAATTTCAGGAATGGAAAAAAAAAAACACTGTTCGAAGATCGATCAGTCACTTACTTTCATAGGCGCCTTTTGTGAATAACATGTCAATGGCGATGTTGAAGGAGGTTGCGTCGTTGAAAAATCCTCTCATATTCTGTTCAGACAAATGACAGCAAATGTTAGAAAAGAATCAATCTTATCTTCTTCTTTTTAACCTCTTGTGGCACTTTGTCAATAGTCAGTGTTTTGGTTAACTTACTTGATCTGTAATAGTGGCAGCAGCCAAGTCCTCTAGACCCAGCTCATAGCACAGTCTCATGAAGAGAGGGCCAAATCTGAACTCTCCATGTGCCAAGTTCCCGTTCTCTGCGTGATACCTTGAGAAGTGCAAATAAAATAAGTATTTATATATAATTCAGAAACAGTTACAGAAATTGTCAATACAAGGATGTACTTCACCTATAAATGGCATCCCTGACTATCATCATGTCATCTGCAGACTGACACAAGTGAAGCAGAAGCTTCAGCTCATCTCTCAATATCAGCTCATTCTTTTCCAGCTTCTCACTGAAGAGCTCAATATAATTTCCTGTAAAATGAAGGGAAACAATGAGCTTCTATGCATCAACACACGTAACGGACAAAAAAAATCAGCTTGGAGACAGTGATGAGAGCTACAACACCTTTGTATCCAGTGACAAGGTGAGCCACAGCCAGCTTCCTCTGCTGGAAGTTCTGTAGCTTGATAACATCTTCTGACAACAGGTGCCTCTTAGCTGCAGAGATAACAGTTCCAGTGATGCACATTACTATAAACATGCAGTGGTGTTGTGGGGTGAAACTAATGATGGCACAGTTTCAAAGCTAGCAAACATTAAAAATCACCTATTTTGTTAAAGGTAACGTTAAGCGCCCAGTCCCTTGTATCATCATTTAGCATAGGTTGTTTATGATGCCATAATCCCTTAAAATTTCAAATACGATGGCTGCTGAATAAGACAATTAATACAAACTCAGCTAAGCTGACTTTAGTGGATCTTTGTAATCCGTTGGCACCTCTGTAGTTACACATATAGGTTATTTACATAGGGCTGCTATACGTTAGCTTCTTTGACTGTAAAGCAGCTTGTTTTTAATGGACACGTGTGTATCAGACAGGAAACACGCTGGCGAGTTTTATTCGTCTTACCTCCCACACAACCTTCATTCCAGCCTGGCCGTACAACACTACAAAATACACTTTTGGAGGACTCACGAACCAACGACCGACAACATTTACCGAGCCTGGCCAGCGCCATATTGCCGACTGACTGTACCATTACAACGAAAACAAGGGGGATGCTATCGGAGATGTTATGGCGTTTTAAACTGCAAAATGCTTCCTGAAATGGCCCGCTATTAATTTGACTGCACTGGTACCCACTCATTATTTCTATTCGGGTATGACATCGTTTGTAGCTATTTGTTTTAAATTGTTTTTAACTTTGTAATGCGCAATTAGCAGTTGGTATCATCCAATATGGCGGCGCCCTGTGATCCGGCCCAGCAGTACAGTACAGTGATGTTTAGCACCATGTAATTTATGTTACCGTCGTCTATTTCTTCTCTGTCGCACAAAGTTGCATTGGTTTTTTGAGGAACATGTTGTCTTCGCAATAAACGGGACAATCATGTTATTAACTGACCAATGCCAGCAGCTCAAAAGGTGTTCATATTCTAACCTCCAGGTGTTGCTGTTGCACTGCACTTACAACAAGTCTGCACATATCTGCAGTTTAGGGCTTTTAATAGTATATTTTGTCATAAAACCAGCTATACTACAGTGCATACTATTAATTTAGTGATTTAAATTAAATTAAGTCTCTCTATGTAGGCAGCAGTCACTCCTTTCACCTCTTTGCTCATGTATTTTAAAATAAATGAGTACTTTTAATTTTTCTATTTTTCCAATTCATATTACACTTAATAATCATTACTTAATAAATCAAATTGGAGATAGTTTCATTTGTATGCTCAAATGCTCAGCATGGTGAAACTGGTACTCTACATTTAACCCATCCCGAGGGGGGAGAGGGCATCTGATGTACAGTGCACTGCCCTGGGACCAACTCAGGATCGAAGCCAGTGCCTTGTTCAGGGGTGCTCACTTGAGAATTAATGCTAACTCCACATAGAAAGGCCCTACTCTAGTCAGTCTTGTTGTGAGGAAACAGTGCAAATTTTAATTAAAAAGGATTTTTAATTTCTCTTTTAAATGTGTATGATTACGGTTGCAAAAACCACAGCTGTGGTTTGTCAAATAATTATAATCAACCTGAATTTATACAATTTTGAGTAAAGGCTGTTGAAACTGTTCAGAATTTCTTGCACAATGATTATTTTTGGTCGAAATGTCATGTTAGAAAAATGAAAACCACAAGTAGTTCTGTCATTTCTGATCAACCTCTGCTCTACTTAAGTATAGGAGGCCTTGGTGAACACCAAGCCCTGTCTCTACTTAGTGTACCCATTGACCTCTACAGCATTACATAACCAGGGACTTCAATCTTTACAAACTTCTGCTGCAGAACTATGAATATCAAATGTACAGATTTCTTCATACAAAATCTAATGTTCGTCACCCAGAATTTAATGATGAGATGTGATTTTCCACTGCAGCCATTCAGTAGATTTCTTAGAGAAACATAATTGCTAAACTTGCTGTCATTTTCAGAAGTGAGCTGGAAGTAAGTTGTACAAAAAGAAGAAAAAAGAAAAATCATTATAATGATTAAGGTGCTTCTTAAATTAACTCTTAAGATAGACTATCTCACACAGAGAAAATAGGGCCGGGACAGGGAGGTTCCCCACTGTTGCCTTAGCAACAAGATCTCAGCCCATCCAGCTGAGATTGCTTGCTCAGCCAATCAGACACAGGGTCTTGGATAATTTATGGTATCCTGCAAGGTGGATAAGTCTCTGTGGGTTTCCCTCTCTCTCTCTTTCTGCATATGTATGTGTTTGCATGCATTTTAAAACAGGCTTTCCCGCATCCAGCCCATCTACAGCTACAGGTTGAGGGTTTAGTGCAGCGGCAGCTATTGTGAAGGTGTTCAAACGCTGCAAAATACAACAGGGAAATACAGCTCTGTTTGTAGTGCAGTCTATTTTAGTACACACACTTTGATTTCCCGACCAGCCAGGTTCCACTGACAGACAGCAGCTCTTACATCGTCTTTGATTTATCCCTGTGTGCACTTCCCTTTGGTTTTGGAAAGCGCCTGGGGTGTTCCATCATCATTAATAAATGTCCCCACTGAAAGAGTTTTGGCACAGAATAAAAAAAAAAAAAACAGCTGGTACTGATTAGTGTGTCAGGCTGAGTGCCATAGTTGTAAAGTCACTGTCCTTGAAAGACAATTAAATAGGTTAGCTTCCAGTGGTGGAAAGTAACTTAGCATATTTATTAAATTACTGTACCTGAGTACAACATTGAGTTACTTTACATGTGTCTATTTTATGTGACTTCATACATCTTCCTCTCCCAGGACATGCTTTTACTTGTGGAGTATTTTTAACAGTATATGAGTGTTTTATTGAAGTAAAGGATCTGAATATTTCCTCCTCTGTTAGCTTCCATCTATAGCAAGACTTATGATACACATTTACATGCATGGTGCATGTTCACTCAGTGGCTGAGTTTGTACTAAATCATAAATGCTTGTAGCTGCACGTTAGGTTTTGATAAATGGTAGGAAAGCTTTCTCATTTGCATAACTCCTGTATAATAATGTGATAGTACACGGACGTGCGTATAAAGCATTTCATTTACTGGAGTGCAGTATATTTGCTGGAAAAGCTCTGAGAGACATCAGACATGTGCATTCATGGTCCCCCCCACTGCTTAACAAAGGATGCTGAATTGTGGAGACATGTCCTCTTATCCTGGTCTGCTCTCTCAGTCAGTCAGTATCCCCGGGGCGTCCGATCTAAGAGGTCATTCAGTTCACCACAGGACGAGAGATATTCACTCTCTGATGTTACATTCTCATATATATATTTATATCTGTTAATTTATTATGCTTTAAAGCTTCATATAATTGATTTATTTTATGTTCCGATTGAAAACAGAATGGATCCAATGTTTTTACTGGAAAGTGGAGTAAACAATGTATTAAACCATGATTTAAGTGAGCTAACAGTTTAGGCAGACCTCTGGTTTTACAGTAAGGTTATTACCTAGGTGGAGGGCATAGAAACTAAAAGCTGCAAAATCTCTGTTGTGTCCATTTGTAGCCAAGCTAGCGTCCAAAACAAGAGTCAGAGATTCTGAGAAAAAAAGTCAGATCTCAATCAAATTTCTCGCAGTGGCCCTAATCCTCTTCCGTAGTCACCGGATGGCTTCAAAAATACAAAACGCCCCTTGTTTTCTTTTTCTACAGTGATCTCAAGTGAATCAGGTCAAGGCAACAGAGCATAGCTTAAAGAGGACACAACATTCCATGATGTTGAAGAATAGTCAGACTGAGCCTACTTGAAAACAACCTCAGTGTTCAGGGGTATTTAAATAAGATGAGGTGGCCAGTATAATTAATAAGCAGCTGTAAACTCTTGGTCTTGTTCTATGTGAGTAGAATAATAATTTAGAATGGCTTTATGATAAATTAATACATTAAAAAAAATACAAAAAGACAAATATATATTTTTCACAATAGATTTTTTATTGTGGTCGTTTTTGTGTTTGTTCTTTAGTAGTGGTTCCTCTACTTACATGAGATTCGCCATATGTTTAGAGGAAATATTGCACACAAACATCAGAAAGCACTAAGGAATACTTTCACTTGAAACTAATTGCTATAGGTTACATATGAGTCTGGGGAAAGGGGAGCAGAGAGGATGCAAGAGATCACAAGACAAATATACCACACGGCAGCAGACAAACATTATTAAAGTTCTCCCGGGAGAAAGATGAGGAGAAAAAGGCAGAGATAAATAGAAAGAGAGAGAAGTAGAGGGAGTGTAGAGAAAGAGGACAGAGAAAAGAGAAATGTCGGTTCAAGAGAAATGTCCGTTCAGAGTTTGTAGGCTTGTTGTTGGTTGTGGTTGTTGGTTTCGAGGTTCCCCCAATGCAGGAAAACTGGTCAGTAGTGATATCATGAACACCTGACATCGTTCAGAAAATATCTGGTGAGCTCGGTGAATCAAGTGAAGAAAAGCCCCAAGTACCAAAGCCTGTAATCATCTAGTTGTGTGTTGTTGAATGTTTCTCCAGAAGCTGGCCTGTCGGCGTTTAGACCTGTGGCCCTCTGTACTGTTCGTTTGGTTTGTGTCATGTTTGTGTTTAAAGTGTCGAGTTTTTTTTGTTTTACATACTTTCATCTAAAACACACAAGTCACTCACTCTCACCTCTGTGTGCTGCCTCTCTCAAGACTATGCCGCTACTGGAAGCTGTTTTTTTCTATTTCATCCTGGCTTCAGAGTAGAAACTCTTTCGTTGCACGAAAAGTTCAGCCTCCCAAAATGCTCAGATTAACCTGAAAAATCTAAACTGTGCTGCACCCATGATCAAGTCTCATATCGATACAGTGCCATTGCAAATCGCTGGAGTTACTGTAGTGTACAATGGCATGGCACAACTTGCAAATAAAACATAAAATGCTCCTTTATTTAGCCCTGTTGTTCTTGATGCAAGTCTGAGCAAAAATCCCCTTAAAAGAAAAAAAAAAGAAAAATTAAATGTATAATAACTCATGCACAGCTTCCAACCACTCCATCGGCCACAAAGTTATTTATAATTATAATACAATGCTTTAGAAAAACAAGACATTTTAAGGTTTATGAAAATATCCTGCCTCGCCAGCTTTACACTGGGAAAAGTCTAGCTTCCCCATAGCACAATGATTACATAAAAAACAGGTATAAGAAATAAGATCTGTTTTTTTCTCCTTTTGAAATAACTTAAGATCTGTAAATAAAACTAAAACCTCTAAAAAGCGTCAACATTGTTGGTGGGAAATGATTTCACAGAACATTCTGAGGCAACTTCCTGTTGCTTTATGTAAAAGGCTATGCGAACAATCAAGCAGAATAAATTAAATGTAACATAATAAATAAATATTCACACATCAGCAGCAACATAAAACCAGATTGAAAGTACCCAAAACATCCATTTAAAATCAAATAAAATCCAGGATCAGTTTCACAATGGCTGGGTCTCGCCCGTGATGAATATGAAGTCAGACATTATGTTAATGCTAATTAATGTTGAGCATCCTTTCAAGTTTATTTATATTTGCCATCATTCAACTCTTGTAACCATTTAACAGTCCTCCTTAGGACAGACCTTTCGATGTGTAAGGTTACCTGCCCACTCATCTGCTAGTTGCACCAGTTCTTTTACATTCATTTAGACTCCCTAAGGCAATAACAGAAAACATCTTGTTCTATCCTTTGGTGTGGATAACAACTGTTATTCATTAATATCATAT
This sequence comes from Diplodus puntazzo, assembly GCA_963678695.2. NCBI lineage: Eukaryota > Metazoa > Chordata > Actinopteri > Spariformes > Sparidae > Diplodus > Diplodus puntazzo. The sequence goes on along the minus strand of OZ023173.1, from coordinate 19,708,773 downwards.
GCAGGGAAGTTTTGTTCCTTGACAGTAGTTAAATTGATTCAAAGTTCTCATGCATTTTGATCTGGGGATGCAGAAGAAACTCAATATATCAACAACAACATTATTATTTGATCTGCACTAGAGTTAATTGGACAATAATTGCTTGGCTGTTTTTTGGTTTCTGATTTCCTCAGAGTTACAATCCACTTACACCCCAAATCAGAAAACACCTTGAGGGTGTCAAGGGTGTTTTACTTTAAATCTAGAACATTGTCCTTTGCCCCACAAAGCTAATTTGTAGTCCTCATTGGAGATTTTTTAAAGGTTTAGTACACAAGAATTATCATTTTAGCATATAAGTGTTTAAGTGTCTGCTTAGGTTTTATGCTACGTGAATTTGTGATCTTGCTCACATAATGATCCCTCCCATTATCAGTCATTAGGCCTCATGACGTCTTGCTGAACAGGCCTACATCTCAATCTTACAAGCTGGGAAGGACTCATCCTGCATAACAACAGTGCTGCTGCTGGCCAGAACCATGATGTTGAGCTCCTGCTGCTTGTCGTGGGTCTCCTGGTACCACTCCCTCATCACATCCGTGTCGTGGGTTGGAATCATAGTGACCTAACACCAGAGAGGAGGGAAGTTTTATTTACCAAAAATGATCTTGTCTTTTTATCTCTTCTTCCCTGTTCATGTTTGCATGTAGAACTGCAGTATTTTCGACACAGTGTCGACAGAAAAAATTTACTTTGGAAAGATGTGTATAGTATAGTGTAGCAATACACGTAGGGGTGGTGACGTAGAAGTCATGCAACCACAATGTAGTCAGTTTATTTTACTTCTTGCATTTACGCAACCAAATGAAACTGGTAAACTTGCATTACTAGCATTACTGTCTTGTAATTGTATGCCTAGGCGCACAAGTCAAGTTGCTGTTCCTGAGCTACTGCATTAAATAATGGGAAGAACATGTTTTCCAGAATATTATGATGTCACAGTGAAGCTGACTTTTGAGCTTTTGGATAAACATTTTCATTATCTCATAATTGTATCCTATTAGACATACAGTGTGCATGTATCCACCAAAATCGAATCAGTTTATCCTTGAGTCCCAGTGTATGCTTGTGTCAAATCTGAAGAATATTCCCTTAAAGCATTCTTAAGACGTCATGTTCACAAGAATGGGACAGGCAGATGGTCAGATGCATGGATGGATGAACAACAGACATAATGAGAGACATAATGCCTCCAGCCACAGTTATCGACAGCACAGGGGCAGAAAGATTGTGGAAACATTCAGGATAATGTAAGTAGACAACTCAACAAAATATATAACAAAGGACGAGTCATTTAAGACATCTCACTGTGGAAATGTTAAATTATGTCTTAAACACTTGAGATTTACCTGCATGTTGTTGCCCCACTGAGCCTTTCCTTCCAGCAGAGCATCAAGGACAGCCCGACTGGGCTCTTGAACTGTCATATCATTGCCACTGACCACGTAGTAGGAGGAGCGTACCCGCTTAAAGAACTCAGCATCTACATTCTTGGCATTGCAGTGATTTGGGATGTAAACCAAATCCATGTACATGGGAGGACAGCTAGGCAAAGATGCCCCGCCTGATACCTTTCCACTGCCAGTACCTGAAAGAGGCAAAAATATACCTTCCTCTTAGACCACCTTTTAAAAAGTATGTGTAGTGGTTGTGTAATTAAAAGGAAATACTACTCACCGGATGTGGCACTTTTTACACCCCTGGATGCAGAGGTATTGGTTGCATTTTTGGCATCTTTCCCTTCTCCGATAGTTTTCTTTGGAGAGGCAGTCTTTGAGTCCTTCAATTTCGATAGACCAGTCTTCCTGGCTGGTGAGGAAGACTTTTTCACAAGCTTTTTCTTCTTGGCCTTTTCTCCATCTGTATTGGCATTGTGGAGGTTTTCCTCAGCCTTGAGGGCCTCTGGGTCCACCATGCAGACATCATGGTGGCCTGAGGATGGAGCAGAGTCCCTGAGTGCAACCGGGGGAGGATCAGCATGCCTGTATGTCAGGGTTCTGTCAGTAGGGAGAGTCTCAGAGTCGTCTTCAGAGTCAATGTTGGCATCTGCTGTAATAGAGGGGCACTCCTCTGTGCCAGGTGGAACATCTGAGTCTGTCTGGGAGGGGGCAGATTCACTGATGGATGTGGGTGGGGTCTCCTCACATTGTTTGGCAGAAAGCTTACCTCCTGGGGGTGGGGGTCCTCCTCCTGACTTAACAAGAGGCTTCTCCTCATTCAAGGCAGTTTCTTCACTGATGAAGTACTCCAGAGGGCTAGGGTTGATGAAAGATGGGGATAGTTCTGTCTTGGGGTGACGGTACTCGCATGAGGTGACTAGGCAGAGGTCGACATCTGTCTTGGATGGAACAGAGGGGCTCCTCTTAGTGGAGTCCGGGTCCCTGGAGCCACAGGCAGAGTTGTAATTACACTGATCAGAGGAGAGAGGTAGATATGATGGAAAGGGAACTTTAGGGCTCACAGGGGATTTTGCCCCAAGTGTAGAATCCTCACATTTAAAGGGATTGGTCTCCTTTCCTGGGGAAAAGGTCTCTTCTTTTGGAAAGGTAAAAGATGATGATGGTGAAGCAGCCTTTGGAGGTGAGGGTGACTTGTCATATTTCTGCTGAGTGTCAGATTTATTAGAAATGCTGTCTGCAGATGGTGAATGTGGGCTGAGGCTGTCTTTAGCCGGGGGACTGTCTAGCACTGGGGATGGCTCATTGAAATGGGGCGAGTGGCTTAGAGATGATGCCTTGGGGGTAACTGGAGACTTTTCTGTCTGCTCAGCCCCGGCTTGTGGCAGTTCTGTCATTTGGCATGGGGTTGTAACAGAGGGAGTGGACTGGGATGCATCTGATGGGGTTGCAGATGCAGCAAGGACTGAATCACTCTCATCAAAAATAAAGGGCTTATCCGTTGTAGAGTTTTGTTCATCAGATCTTTTTCCATCTGAGGGGCTGTAGTCAACCTCAGTCGGGCCATTCTCTGTGGCACGTGAGCTGCTTCCCAGAGATGGGTGGTCTGGGGATTGCCTACTAAAGTCCAGGGCTAAGGAGTGGTCAGGGGACTCCTGGCCAAACTCTAGGGACATGGTGGAGTGCTCTGGGGATTTCGAGTCCTGCATCTGTGTTCGGCTTTTAGACTTTGGTGAAGTGTCTGGGGAGATAGACATGGGCCTTGGGCTGTCTTCCTTGGATGGAGATCCCTCTGCCTCATGGAAAGTGGTTGGGGTCTGAACTACAGAGACAGACAAAGAGTCATCGACTTCTGTTGAGTGAGGAGAGCCTACCTCAGCATGAAGTGAAGGAGAGTCAGTGGTCGGTTCTGGTAAGGAGCTGGTGGCCAGAGAAGCTGTGGATGCTGAAGCTAAATGTGAGAATGTATCTTCTGCTACCACTTCCTCAAGAGGGGTTCCTGACTTGTCTGATGTGGTACCCTCTGAAATGGACATTTTGCTTTCCTCTTTGAAAGCTGTGAAAGGGTTACTGTCTAATTCATGCTTGGTTGTTGGTGCTGAGAACAAGACTGGATGGTCATTTTCTTCAGTTTTCTTATGATCAATATCAAAGGGTGACTTTTCTGTCTTTGTCGGGGAATCAGTTAGAGGTGGACTTTTTGGAGAGGACATTTCCTTCTCCAAAAGGGAGGAACTTTCTGGTTCTGGCTCGTAAGGCTCTGGAGTAACTCTATTGGAGAAATCCTCTTTATCACTTGTGACCTCCACAATTATTGGACCCTGAGCTTTGTCTTCTGACACAGGTGGTAGAATTCCTGCTTTTTCATCCACTGGTGACTGATAATAAGGTGTGTGACCAGAGGACTGAGGTGAGGTACCTCCTTCTAATGTCTTGTCATCTGGGCTGATCGAGGGATCAGCTGTTGCTTTTGGGCACCCTGCCAGTGTTGTGGACAGTTCTATTGGAGCAGCAAACAATGATGGAGAGTCAAACTTGTCCTTGCGATCCACTGACGGAGAACGTATAAGTGGTGATGTTGTGGAGGTTGAACTGAGTCTGGTGGGGTCTGTGGCAAACCCTTCAGGTCTCTCTACAGAGGGAAACTCCTTCCCAACTTTATCCTCTTCTAGCGATGAAGGGGGAGATATTGTGGAAGCGGAGTGGTCGTAGTCGTGGCCTTCTGTTGCATGACTCTGAGAGTGATCTGACCCGAGCATATCCTGAAGTGGAGACAGCCTCTTCCTATCAAACTCTCCAGGTGCTGGTGTCTCAAACCTGCCAACATCCTGTGAAGGAGATTCATTCTCATCATTGGTGGCTTCGTCGCTCATAATGTCCCTTGGAGTCAACATCTCATCAATGGGTGTAGGCACACTGGAGATCTCCATGGTGGACTGAGTGTGGCCGGAGGTGACTGTGTAATCTTCAGGGGGTTCATCTCTATTCTCGTCATCCGAAGCTACTGATCCCTCAAAGCCAACTGGGAGCATTTCATCATGGATCGATGCAGCCGGAGAAACAGGTGAGGACACTTTGGGTGAGGCTGATACAAACAGATTACGTTTCTCTGTTTCTTTCTCGCTCACATGCTGACTTTCTATGTTTTTATTCGCCACATCATCGTCTTCGACAGTATCTCGTGGTTTGACTTCGTCATTTCTGTCTTGGTGTCCATCTTCACTGGGGGAAATCTTATCTTTATCTGGCTCTACTCTCTGTGGTTCATGAACTTCTTCTGTCTCTCCCTTTTCTTCGTATTCCCCTCCCTCAGATGTCTCCTCCATTACAGTGCCTTCATCTTCAAACTTCTCAATTACGCTGCCATTGAGTTTTCCCTTAAGAACTGGTTCTTCTGGAGTCTCTCCACTGTCTCCTTCAGCCTCTGTTGTGGTTATTCCCTCATCCACAGACTCTAGTGCTTCAGGTGACTCTTTGGTTTGTATTATTTCTTCATGGTGGATCATAACAGCTTCTTCTTCCTTATTTTGTTGCACAGTTGCATCATCCTCCATCAGCTCTTCAGCTTTGAGCTCCTCAAAGTCCTTTGTGAGGTCCTCTGGTGTGGACATCAGAGATCTTACTGCTTCTGGATCCTCCACAGCAGCAGCAACAGCAGCAGCAGCAGCAGCAACTGCAACACCAGCTGCAACTTTACCACTGCCCACCTTCGTCTCCTTCTTTGTCACTTTCGTCTTTCCTGTGTCTTTCAACTTTGACGGGATTCCTGCATCTTTTTTTGAGGCATTGTCTTTTTTCAGCGGCTTTGGCTTCGGTGACGGACTCTTTTCTTCGCCTGCAGCAGATGTCTTTTTTATGTCTTTAGTTGGCCTTTTGACATCTTTCTTTAGCTCTTTCTTTTCTTCCTTCTTCTCCTTCATAGGTGAGTCTCTTCTTATATCCTTTTTGATAACTTTCTTTGCCTCCTCTTTCTTCACTTTCTCATCCTTTTTAACGGCTGCGTCATCTTTCTTTGCAACTTCTTTTTTCACCTCCTTTTTCTTTTCCACAGACACTTTGCTCTCCTTTTTAACAATCTTTTCTTTTTCAGCTTTGGGCTTTACTTCAGACTTCTTTTTCTCTGGGGTATCATTTTGAGCTGTCTGCTCTGCCTTCGCTTTTGACTCTTTCTCAGATACCTTTGCCTTTTCCTTTTTCAGCGGAGCCTTTTCTTTTTTCTCCACCTTCTGAGTTTTTTCGTGAGTTGATTCTGCATCAGTCTTTGCCTTTTCTGGTGCTTCCTCCCTTGAGTCCTTGCTGAAGCTTTTGATCGGTGATGGCTTTGGGGTAGACTTCAGGCTCTCTTTGCTGTCGGTTCTGTGTTTCATCTTGGCTTGCTTTAGTGTTGGTGTTGACGGCATAGAAGCGGACATCGCTTTTTGAGTGACAACTGGCTGTTTCAGGAAGTCCAAGTGCTTTAGTTTTTCTAAACCTTCAAAGATGTGATTCTGGGTGGCATTTCCAGGAAACAGGACACGCACAACCTTATCTGAGGGATTTGCAGGGTGCCACACAATCAGGGAAGAGATAGAGGTCAAGTAAGAGACAGGGAATTCAGACTCTTTTCCATTTGGCAGCAGGATGGAAGCGGTGTCTTTTTCACTACCTGTCCACTGCTTCGTGAAGTGCTGCATCTCCTTGCTGTTCTTGGATGGATTTAGCACATACATCTCAAGCTTCCCAACGCCCATTTTCTGAAAAAGTGTGAGCGGCTCTATGGTGTTTCCAACAGGCTTATGCAAAGGCTCTATCCTCAAATTTAGCTTGGTGAGGAACTGCTGAGTGAACGCTGCCTCCTCAACAATCCTCCGCACTCTGTAATTAGGTTCAGGGTTATCCAGGTTTTCAGGAAGGTTCACAAATACAACACCAATATCTGGTGAAATCATGTTTTTCACCCAGTCACTGTTAGCTGTCGAACCCTGCGACTGTTCCTCCTCGAGCTCTGAAACCTTCCTCTGCAGCATGCTATTGATGCCTGGCAGGTTATCGTCACCAATGTGGGTCAGGAGGATGGAGTCCACCCTGTCCAGATGCCTCACCAGCTTCCAGAAGCAGGACTTCCTGTCCGAGCCACCGTTAATCAGCATGTTGAAGCCATTGACAGCAAAGAGAGCTGAGTCACCACAACCAGCAGGAAAGATGTAACAGCAGGGTTTGGAGAGCTTGAGGAATCCACCAGAGGTTGGTGGTTCTAACATGTCAAAAGGAGATGGGATCTCTACTGACTCAGATAAATACTCTGTGAACTCTGAGAGGCCCTCCATCTCAGGGAGAATAAGAGTGGAGTTCAGTTTCATGTTAATGAATTCCTGCAGGTTGTGTTTGTCCAAGTTAGAGTTTTTCCAGTCGCCCTGTTCAGGGCAGGACAGTGTAATGTTGGCTTTGTTTGCTGGGTGAATGGTGCTGAGCAATTCACCAATCTGTGCATGAGAAAGATGAAGTGACTTTAATTTTTAACATGCTGCAGTCTGTGTTGGAATGAATTGCGTTTTGCACAGTTTCAGTCTGTGTGCATGTACATGCTTGTACTGTGGGTGTCTTTAGACTACTAGGCAAATCAACATAGATACAGACAAGAATATATGCTTTTCCTATCCTGTACTCATTGACCATGGATTCCCTCCATTAATGTAAAATATTTATATTATAAACAATTTTATGGCCATGTTGGCTCACCTCCTGGTCGGTGAATATGTCAATGAAGTTGAAGAAAGAGAAAGATCCGGACTGAAGAATCAGCTCCCCAGTGTTCTCAGAGCATTGCCCTGAGAGAACCAGAAGCTTGTGTCTGGCCGTGTCTGAGATCATCAAACGAACCTGGAAATCAAAAGAAGATTTTCTATGACATCGTGCTGTTGACCTTTGTCGAACGTAAATGGACATTAAATCGAAGAAACATTGAGACAAGCATGTATGGCACGTGAAATAGAAGTATTTTATCTACAACCCAAGATGGGATGCTGTGTAAACCATAAATAAAAAAGAATATGACAATTTGCTCATCCTTCTTAACATAGACAATATGCCTATTGTTACATCCTTAAGTTTATTGATTGTTGAGACAGGGGCAACAAAAGATGGGGAAGGTTGTGAATTGCTTAAAAACACCTGTATGGATCATTCCACAGGTTCTTTGGTGACAGGTAACAGTATCATGATTGGGTATGAAAGGGGCATCCTCTAAAGGCTCAGTTGTTCATAAACAAGGATGGGATTTTCCTCCATGGACTCAGGAACATTTTGTTCAACCGTTGTCTGTACACAGTTGATTGCATTCCATTTTTTTTTTTATGTTTTATGCAGCAGTCCAACTTTTTTAGGATCGGGGTATTACTGCCTGTAAAGCCTTGCTGCTGCTGCAGCTATCAGCGTAATGATTTTGTGTATTTGAAATGCCACCAGCCTCACGTCACTCAAATCCATTAGCTAATTAGCTGACTTGCTTGCTTGCCATTCACTCTGCTAAGTTTCCTTTTCATCCCTCTATCTCGTGCCTCTCTCCCTTTCCATTGGCCTTTTTTTTCTACTTCAGCAACATCAGCTGTTACGGGCAGCTTGCCAGGTCAATCCTGCTGCGCTCTCAGATATTATTAACGCACAGTTTGACTGCAGACATGGCTAGGGGGTGGAGGCAGCGCTAAAACGGAGCAGTGAGACAAGAGAAAATCTTGTGGCATTATACGCTCCTGCATGTAATTCTTCCTTTCGAAATGCAAAAGGTAAAAGGCTGTACTTATTATTCTAGCAGTAAACAAGGCATTAGTCTTGTCCGTTGAGTTCCTAATTGCTCCTACATTTTTATTCCAACCAACAGCAAACAAATTAAATAAAGAGGGTGGATAATTGGCCAAACATGGAGGACAGTCAAGGCGGAATAATGATGCTTTTAAAACTGCAAACTGCTTCGTAAATGTATGTTTTTTTAAATGGATTTGTGAATCTGAGGATGAAATACTGGGCGACAGAAAGAAAGGGGCAGAAGTTATGTTAATGTAACAGACTGTCAAAGCTCATTTTACCTCAGTGCTGACTGCGTCATCTGAAGGGTTGATAAGCACCACCGTCTCCAGAACATTACTTTTATGGTGAAGAATCCTCTGCCCTGCAAAACAAAAGGGAAAATAGCTGCAAATTAAAAAATAATAATTTCACGGTCACGTAATTTCATCATACCTAGAAATTGGATTGTTTTTAATTTCATGCCTATATGTTGTTTTAGACACGGTGTTAACTATACTAATTCTACTCTCGCAACTCAAGTAGAAATAATGTGCATGTTTGTCAATATGCAGCACATTACGCAAACATAACGACTTCTTAACACAATTAAACTTTGTCACTCCTACGTGCCACACAAACGTAAAACATATATTTATTTGTGCTATGACATAAACACAGGAAATAATATCATCTGCCATACTAGTGATGAATGGAAATGATTTGATTAGACAATCAACACAAAAGGAATCTTCAACCATTTTGATTTAATTGTCTTATTTCCTATGAGGATTTGCACCTTTAATTTCTCTTATAGGATAGTAAGTTCAATATTTTCAGGTTGTTGGACATCTGTTAGACATCATCTTAGAGATCATGAAAGTATTGTATATAGCAACATCTTTATAGACCAAACATTTAGTTGATTAACTGAGAGAATAATTGGCCAATTAAGTGACAGTCAAAAATGATCTTGAGCTGCAGCCCCACTGTGCCTAACAAGCAAATTTGTCGAAATGATGTGTTGCCTGTGCCGTCAAATTGAAGGAACTGGACTTGTGAATTGATTTGGAATCTTGTCTGTCTCTTTCATTACACTAATAAGACATGATAATATTTCAACCAACCAACAAAAACCTCAAAATCACTAATACATTCACATCCTTTTTTTCATTTTTTAACGTTCTTATTATTTGTGCTCATTTCCATTTAAATTAGATTAAACAGGTCCTGATGAATCTCCACTGATCTGGTTCTTATATGGGGCAAGGCTCAGCACATTTATCAACTAATTCATCAAACCCGGTCAACCTGGCAGCTCTAATATGGCTGTGTAAATGTTAATGGTCTCTGCGGAGAAGAGCTCTTCATCTCTAAGATGGATGAAATCTCTGGAGATGCGAGCACAACACGCCCCTTACACCCTAAATCTCACTCCTCAGCATGAAGACCTGTTTCAACATGAAGTCACTCCCCCATCAGCCTTTGTTGTAAAGATATCATAGTTTGCACTGTTTTAGGCAATGATGATAATGCAGTACATATATTAAAGCATAATTAAACAGCATCATTATAGTCCTGTCATTACGTTATAATCAGTACACATGAAAACATTTTATTTTCACACCTGCAAAAATTGTATTTTTTTGTTTTTGTTTCTTGCCACATTAATTTGTAAACACTGCACTGCAATATTACTTCATAAAATTAATCTAGTTATTTATATTTTTTCTGGCCATCCTTGTTAAAATAAAAATATCCATTAATGCAGCTTTTCAGTGGTTTTTATAACATTTTATAACAGAATATTTAACATTTAACATTTTGGTCAAAGTAGAAAATGAAGTTTCCCAGATCTAAAAATGCCATCTTCAAATGTCTTGTTATTCCCAACCAGCAGTCCAAACCTAAAGATATTCAGTTTTTGTCATAGAAGAAGAAAACCAGCAAATATTTCCATTCAGCTTTAAAGAAGTGTTTTTTGTGATGAAATGATGGATCAGTTTTTTTATCTGATGATTGTCTAATAAGTTAATCCCCTGATCAGTTTAGCTGTACTTGACTTCTCTAGTTGGACAAAGCCAAACAATACAAACAAGAGCCAACCATTTTTGGTCTCTCTGTATAATAATTTGGAATAAATATGGATGAATCCATCACACCTTGCCATAAGTAACATTTTCCTCCCATAATTCAGAGCTGTCACATAGAAGATGGACAGTGGGGTGTGACAGGCTCATAATCAATCATCCTAGGTTATGGATGATTGATTATGATAATGACCTTGATCCCGCTGTGTGTGTGTGTGTGTGTATTACGGGGTTATCCTCTGGTCCAGCTGACATGGACAGGTAATCATTATTCACCCCAACACACCAGGTTCTGCTCACTCAACCCTTCTCTTTGTTTCCTCTCCTCGTTATCCAATTTCTTTTTTTAATACATGAAGCAAACTGGGAAAAGACTGTTTTAATTTTGATCATTTAGATTTGATTTAACTGGTGTAAAAACCCAAGTAAATGCTGCCACTAACATTCTGAGAATAAGACAAACAAGAACATGTTCCCTGTCAGGTTCAGAGTGCACTGAGGTGTTGCTTGGATATAAGCACCATATTCAGAATCCTAAGAGTGCAGTGTGTGCCTCGTCTCCAGAGACACGATGCTGCAGCAGCTATCAGCCTGCTGGGCCGATTCCTCCATACATATTTCATATGGTAGATTCTCGTTATGGAGCACACAGCCATTAACCCTGCCACATGCTCCCCGAGGGCTGTCAGTCCCTCCATATGGAAGAACTCTTTCATTCATTGCTGTTAATAGTAAAGTGGCTTCCATACAGTGCATGACTCTTCGCCTCTAATATTCTGGGGAATTCGATTAAGGTAGAGATAATGACTGAATTTTTAACTCATACCACTCATTTTCAAGTTCCCCCTTGCCCCCGAGAACACAATTGTGAAAGGCAGTGGTTAGAATCCCCCCTTAAGAAATGGGACAACACTTTAAAGCACAATTTGTTGTCAATGCCGTGCCGTGATTTCTCGTGTTACCGTGACAATCCTCATATTATCACAATGCCATTTATCTTGTGGGGAGAAAAACATGGATTCTCGCAATTCGTTCAAAACTTCACGCTACCAATTAAGTAATAAAATTTAAAAAAAACATTCATTACCTGGCTACTTGTGGTGCTTTACAGGCTAACATTAGCAACTCGTGCTCCCATTTTAACAGTCTGTAGTAACATTAGAGGAGCGGTATCAAGTGCAGCGACTTCACTGCTCAACCTTAGTTAAAATTCTGACATAATTTGCCATCAAAGTAGGTATGCGACATTGAAATATGTCAAAATGCAGGACTGTCATGCACAAATCGGTATTAGCGCTGTCAAGTTCTCAAATCCCTCAGTTTGAAGTATGTATCATGGTTCCCAGAGGATGAATCATAATGACTTCCCTGACTTTCCCTGAAGAGGCCATCAAGTTGAAATCATTTGTCTTAAGTTACATATATCCAGATCTATTGCTATGAAATTTTGTTCAGACATTCATGATCCCCATATGATGAATCCTTATATACTGTATTAAAAACTTTTTTCTAGCACCACCATGGCATTGACATTTGTACTTTTGAGTGAATGCATTACCATGATATTTGATACAGTTTGGACTTCTATGATCCCCAGAGGATGAAGCCTAAGAGGGCTTCATCCTCTGGGGATCATAGAAGTCGCTCGATTTTTCTTCAAGGTCAAAATACGAGCTGTCCTAAACTCTGGTTTATGACCACATTCATGAAAAACTAATGCTATTTCTATTAGCATTAGCTAAACAGGTCTGGCTATCTTTGCCCCTCACTCAGAGCCCCTCTGTCTGGCACATAGCATACAAGAAGCTGTCTAAGAAGCTGACGTGATGTTGAAGCTCATTGAGTCAACAGAGCACTGGGCTTAAAGGAAAGCTCCTCTTATATTTCATGCATTAAGCGTTTTTTGTCCACTTAATAATTAGATTGGTCATCACTTCATGGGTGTCAGCTTATCGAAAGCAAAACTAACCAAAACTGACATCCCTAGTTCTAGCTGATGTGTAAAAATGTTGAATACATTATGAAAAAATTATCATGACGCCGCATGAGCTTTTTATTAGCAATTTTGCAGCAGAGATTTTTGTCAGTCTAATACTACCATCATTAGAATCCCAGTTGACTGTGGGAGGAACCTGCTCCACTCAGCTTTGTTCTGGAGAGGCAGCAGTCTTAAACTGATGACCAGAGCTCAGAGACATGTTTTTCACTGGTCTGTGAAATGAGAGAAGAATCAATCACAGAGGTCTATCTCTCATCCTGTTCGTGATACTGTACACCAGCCATGTCTGTAATCGCTAATGTAATAGAAAGGCATTTTGTTGTCTCTCTGTGGGCAACGCCCTGTTTACAGCCTTTCATGCTATGAAACTGAAAATACAGCAGTCTGTATTAGTACTAGAAAAGCTCGAGGCAGCCACGCTTACTCATCAAAATATGACAGATTGTGCACTGGAGCCTTATTGACCCTGACAATTACCTTGATCGATATAAACATCCTTAGTGCCCACTGTGTCTATGTCTCAGCAGGAGTCGGGATAATGTGACATGCATCATTGAGCATTCTCCTTCTGGCTGAATAGAAAGTGTAAGACTGGTGTGGCCTGTCTGCCACAGACTGAACCAGACAGGGGAACGTCAATGTGGATGGCACCACACCAAAAATAGATCAGTGGAACAACTAAATTTGGTGCCTCCTTCATTTTGCATCACACAAAGGACCTCGCACAGTAGGATTATGATACTACAGCCTCAGGTGGATGCCCTGTATGTGTCAGCACCTTTCCCTCTGCTGTCATTTCTTTTTCCAAGGCGACAGAATAATTGACCACGGTGACATTCAGCGGCAAAAATGGGTGCCCCCTGAGAACAGTTTTCAATGTCACTTCACCCGTGTCCCTGCACAAATGGATTAAAAAGGAAACCTGTATGTCTGGGCATGGAGCTAATGGCACCATCGCTGCTGTTAAACCGGCTGAACCGCAAAGCATTCAATCACCCGTGTTGTAGTATTGATGCCCCTAAAGAACATTCAGTTTTAAGCTCCTTTGCTTCCATCATCTTTAGGAATTAACATGTCAAACAAGTGACAACATGGCAGGTGAAACACCATGATTACAAAATCATTATGTCTTCCAGCAACCTGTTTCTTCCCCAATTCCTCCAGCTATGAAGATGAAGGATAATGCGGCTTGATAGGTGCATGACTGATCAATCAATCTGCTGATTTACAGCTACAGAACGGATCAGTCAGGGTCAGTTGTTTTAGATACTGACAGAAAACAGGATCCTATTTGCAGGACATATCAGGAGGATCTTTATATCGGACAAATTCATTTGTGAAAGTCGACACGATTCTTTATTACAATCGATCGGTGAATGGATTTGTGGTTTAGAGACGGCCATTTACCTCTCCAGTTGCTGCAAAGGCTTCAGTGCTGTCTGCAGGCGAATCTATACGTAACCTGAAGTATCACATATGCAGCAGGGAGACACCGAGGCTCTCCTGTCTCGCCCCTTTGTTTTCTCTTCCCTGTGGGGTCCAGGCTTACTGTGCACTAACGCAGTGTGATGGACGACATTTCATCTATCAAGCAGACAGATAATTGCACTGGTCCTCCTGCGCCCAACACCACCTGCTGGTTTGCGTTTCCCTGTAATTACCGAGCTTTAACCAATGAACCGATACAGTACAAGCTAAAGGTAAACATAAACAACTCATATAAAGATAAATAATTGATCTAGTTTGACAACGAATGAGGAACGAATGAGGGCGGCTGTGGCTCAGGGGGTAGAGCCAAGCGTCTTGTTCTCTGAGGGGTCGCTGATTCGATTCCCCTGGTCGAAGTGTCCTTGGGCAAGATACTGAACCCCAAACTGCTCTTATTGTGCTGGTCAGCACCTTGCATGGCAGCCATCATTTAATGCATGTAAGTGTGAATGAATTACTGTTAGTTGCTTTAGACAAAAGCGTCTGCTAAATGCCCTAAAATGTAGATTAAATCATACCTGACATAAAAGCTGTAGCTTACCCTCCAAATGAACCACCCTGATCCTGAAAAAAGCACTTGTTTGATGTTTTGAGGGAAATTCTTAAAAGTATAGCTAAAAATTTGGGGATTTAATGTATTGGCTTTGTTGTCGAGAGTAAAATGATAAGATTGATACCCTACTCGGATATCTTTCCAATAAATATAAGGCTACAGCCAGCAGCTAGTTGGCTTAGCTTAGCATCAAAAGTAGAAACAGTTGTCCTGGGTCTGTAAAAAAAGTCACAAAATCTTCCTACCTGTCCAGCAGGAGCAGTAAAATATCTGGCAAGGGAATAAACTGTTGTAACTGTTTTTTCCTTTTTTGAAATTTTTTATAGATCAGAACAAATTAAAGGCATTATTTTAAATGGTAATCAGAAATACTTTATTGATCCCAGAAAGGGGGAATTGGGCACATTAGAGTGGTTAAAAAAAGTTAATAAGAAGAAATAAGAGTACATAGGAATAGAATATATTTAAAAATATATCAAATAACTGCAAAACCTATATGATGAAATAGATAAATGTGTCTCATACTTCACCATGTGTAGATAATATTGTGTTTTATGTGTGTATATTGTAATTTACAGTATAAATATATGCTACAAACAACTGTAGAACTTACTTTAGCCTTGAAGATGCTGATGGATTTTGTTGCTTTTGGACAGAGACAGACTTGCTGATTCTAGTCGTTATGCTAAGCTAAGCTAACCAGCTGCCGGCTGTTGCTTTATATTCATTGGAAAGATTTCTAAGTAGGGTATCAATGTTCTCATCTAACCCATGACAACAAAGCCAAGAAGTTTAATCCCAAAATGTTGGACTTTTTCTTTAAGAATTACCACAAAACATCAATCCGCATGCGTGTTTTTCATGATAAAGATTATTCAGTATTTTGTGTGTTATCAAATGGTACATGATAATCACAAGTTTTTATTTCAAGTAAGCCTCTACAGAAGAAAACTTTACAAAACACAACTCCATGCAGGGGAGCTGTTCTAATAAACATAAAAGCCTTTTCAATGTCAAGTGAAATATTGTAGTTTCTAGAAAGCGCTTCATAAATCAGTTGGTGTATTTCAAGTTCAAAGACAGTGAAAATCCCCCCCTTGAAGAAGAGACTTGGCAAAAAGCCTGAGGCGCAGAATAAAAGGAAACAGCATTATTCCAGTTTTAGCGCTTACACAGTATTAAATCTCCAAGTCTTGGCTTCATTAATTCTCTGATCAGAGCTGCATTTCTATCTGTGTCGCAGCTTTTTAACCACTCGCATCTATCTCTGTTTTCCTCTCTAACGCCTCGATCCCCTCCCTCCTCTGCTCCCTTGTTTGCTCTCCTCTCTCTTTCCCCCTCACCCTTTGTATTCCCCTCACCCTTTCTGTTCCCCCAGTCCTCTCTGTTCTCCTCCCTTTCTTTATTTTCATGGACAGACACTTGCCACCGGGGATTCCACGCTGCTAATTACTCCCAAATCAACTGTGCATCCAGCGCTGGGTTGCAAGGCAACAGCACACATGGAGGAAGAAACGAGGATGAGAATGGAGGATGGGAAAATGGTAAAAAAAACAATGATGAAGGATGAAAGGGAGAGGGGATTTGAAGTCTCTTTGAATGCAATCACAGATAAATCACCATGTTTCACCTCCCTCTCGATGTATTGCGTCCCCCCCACCATAAACCCTTTAAGAGATTTAACACAGGAATATTAAAGTAAATCACTTGGGTGAGTCTGCAGCAGCAGTATGAAGAATGAAGCCCAGCCGACCCCAATATGGAGTATAGCCAAGCAGAGGCTTTAACTGCTGCGGACCGTCAAGGCCATACTGCCTACTGACAGACCACATGTCCTGCCACAATGGATCTGTTCCATCTTTATGGAGCCTGTCCCTCACCTTGCACACCACGCACCTATCACGGGACAACGCAACAAAATGCTGAAAGGGCATATCCGGCTGTAGGTAATAAAACCTCCACACTTAGGGTACTGTTAGTGTACGCTGCTGAAAAGTGCAGTGTATGAATGTACACATACTCATGTGCAGTTTAGACATACTCGTACTTTACTGACAAGTAACACATGTTTCAAGCTATACATTATTTATCAGACTTTGATCCTTTGTCTGCCTGCCCATCCCTACGTCAGACAGCCTTCACCTTCGCAATAAACCTGAGATTCAGTGCTCTGGTGGCCCGCTATGAAACAATAATACCCTCTTCCATTTTATGATGCCAATACATACTTCTGCAGCTGTTTTGGTGACAGTAACACAAAAATTAATCCGAAACTCTTTATTCTACACAGACAGAAGTGCTATAATGTATCGAGTAATGTGTCACACATTACACTTTGGAAGTAATTTGCCCAACGGTGTCTCTAGAACCTTCATTAAATATTTTCAACAAAAACAGGTTGAAATAAGGTTCTTAGGGTTTATTTTTAGAGAGATATGTTTTGATAAGTTTAACAGTTTTTTTTTTACTGATTAAACTGCCGGTCATTTAAAGAAGTATTTACAGTCATCTCTCCCAACCAGAACAAAAATGCTGATGCTTCATGTAAATAATAAGTATATAAAACATATTCTCTTTTATGAGTGACTTTATTTCAGTACTGTATGTACTTTCACTAAAATAAATCCAGGAGTTTTTTTACATTTTTTTTAGGTGCACTTTGTAGTCAGAGCCTAAACAAACTAAATGAGCAAACTGTCTATGTTTTTCATGGCTGAGTAAACTACATTTCATACTGTTATACTTTGTTTATATATGGCGGACCCTGCCACCTTTCCAGCTTCAAACTATCTTCTTAAAACCTTATTTTCCTCTGAGAACAGCTTTTTTATTCAGTTTTGGAAAAAAAAAATCTCAGTGTGTAATATTGCCTCACTTATATTGTAAATATAAAAATTCTGAGTTTGAATTTTCTCCCTAAAACTACGTAGTGCCCCTTTAAGTAAATGATTTTCATTCTTCCACCACTCACAACATGTGTTTCTCAGGTTCTATTAAAGATGCAATGGAAGCAGCTAGGTGTTAATCAGACTGCTGGTGTGAAATTGTTAGCGCAAAAAGTACTTTATTTCCAGTTTACCTCTGACGTCGGAGGAGAAACGAGCTGAGTGTCTGGAGACAAACAGCTTCAGCTCCTGGTCCAGGTTGCAGTCGATGAGGTTTGTGTCCCACGAGCGGATCCCTGCGAGAAGAAAAACAAAGATGGCAAGAAAACATAATCAACACAAAAACAATTGAGAGCAAGGACACGGAGAAACACGAGGAGGAAAAACATATGTTAGCTTTGCTGTCTGAAAAATGAATCAATGCACATGGCAGACATCACGTCGCCAACACACGCTTGGCAACAGGTCCAACAAATGTGCAAAGTCTCACCCTCACACACCCACACACACACACACACACGCACGCACACACACACACATTTATATCAGTGATCATTTTGCCTCCAGTTCATTGGAAAATCTTCGAGGGAACATGTAAGGACTTGTTACCGGTTTGGCAGGAGAAAATAAATCTATGATGGGAAATATCTATAGCACTGTTTCTGTTTGGCCACGGGCCAGACGCAGTGGCTGCCTCCACTCAGCTGAGTCATGGTGCTATCATCCTCTCATCATGATTATGCAGAGTAAAGGCCTTCTGGAGGCCTCATGAAGTTAGGTGATGGCATGAAGTGAGACTAGTCATTAAAGCAAGGAGAATTTCGCACAAGTGTTTGTTTAAAGATTACTGCAACAGAACAGTAGGCCTGAACAGAAAAACAGTGGGTGTGTCAAGGCTATTATCCTGTCCGACGTAACTGCAATGTTGGATGTTATCCCAATAATCATCAAAATAGTCATAAAAATGTAAAACAAAAATTGAAAATTGCACTACAAACATACTGGAATCACTTCAACCTTACACATTGTTGGGATACAAATATTTTGATTTAATCTCTTGAATCTTTTTTTAAGTGCAAAACAATCAATTAAACTATCGCAATCCACAATAAATGATTTTATTGTCTCATCCCTAGGTGTGGTAATAACAGGAGAGCGTTAATTGTTCATCAGTGACAGGGATCAAGGGGGTAAAATGTTGTTGTTCCCAGTCCAATCAATAAGATACGGAAGCAGCACGATAAATGTTTTGGTAGATGTTAATCGCAGTAGATCTGAAGAATAAAAATTGGATGGATGAAACAAAAGCTTTTAAAGTGCTCAGAAGAATCAACAAAATCCACAAAAACTAATCCATCTGATGAAGAAGACAAGCAAAAGCTGCAGAACAGCTACTAAAGGGTCTTGTTTTGTTTTGATTTTTCACCAAGGTCACCATGGCAAAGATTCAGGCGCAACATCTGACATATATAGTTACGGCCAAAATAATAATCTGTTAATTTATAATTACAGGCTCCTTAAATCAGACGAGTTATTTAACCACATCTGAGCTTGTGTCTGTCTGTGAACCAAAGTACAGGAAGCATATAAATAACAGTCTTCATCTCTTCTTTTCCTTCTGCACTTCAAAAAAAAAAAAAAGCCTCTCTGGATTTAACAGCCACACAGTAACTGCGCCATAGTCTCCTCTCTCACGCTCAGGCCAGGGGAGGCAGCCCACCACCGCAGCTGGAGCGCTTCTAAAAAAAAAAAAAGGTTTTAAAAAAAACGCCCTGCTCGATTTGAAAATCGTTCCTCGTGGCTTTCCGTAGGGACCGCAGTGCGGACCGAGCCACGCCCACCGGCCGGTGAGGCGATGAGAGAGCTGGATGCGGGGTGATGATGCTGATGCTGATGCTGAGAGAGATGTTCCCACAGGATGGACGGGGAGTGAATCTATTCTGTGGCAGTCTCAAAACGCATTTCACTCATCTCTGTCGAAGCTTTTCTCTGCAACGAGACATAAAACTGCCGCTGCTGCTGCTGCTGTTTTTTTTCTTTTCCTGAGTGTAAACTGATGCGTGGGACCCTGAGACAAAAGCCTGACGCACCTGAATTAAATCCTGGCACGGTGCCGTGAGCGCATAAAAGAAACGCAAAACGAGATTTGTTGCATTATTGACGCATAGTCCGGATCGAACGCTGAATCACCGGTGTCAGCTTCATTACAGGACCTGGTCCCACGTGCTGAGGGATGACAACAACTGGGCCTGCTGACATTAATAGACGATGACAAGACGGCGAAAAAACAACAATAAGAATGTAGGGAGGGAGTCAGTAAATAAGATGTGAGGAGCGTTTTTGGCGACATCTTACGTTGAGGTTACAGGGAGGGGCTGCTCGGTATCATGATCCCCTTCAAGTTCAAACAGACACCCAGATGATAAACGACTTATCACTAATGACCCGGTAATAATGCGTAATTGGCTCAGACGCGCGTAAAAAAAAACCCGGCCGCTGCAAACAACATCGACATCCTCGACAACATGAGACGGGACTCCTGTAAGACAAACATCTCTGTGTAAGTTGTCATGTAGTCCGGACTCCGAGTGGCCTACACCCGCCCACCCACCCACCTACCTCTCTCTATGTCCGCAATGGCACACTTCAGGTGATCCTCCGTGACGATCTCCCCGATGACCACCAGCAGGTAGAATTTGCTGTCGTTAAAGTGCTGCGAGGGACCGGAGGAGGTCGGGGACGCCCCGGTGTTGCTTTGACCGCCTAAAGTCTCCATTTCTGCGGATTCTACCAGGGTGGCCATCCTGTCCTCTGTCTCTCTCGCTCTCTCGCTCCCTCTGTCTGTGTCTCGTATCTCCCGTACACACCAGCAGGATCCAGCAGCAGCAGCAGCAGCAGCCTCCTCCCTCTTAGTGGTCTCCAGACATACAAGTGGAGCGCTGATAGGAGTGGCCCTGGCTTTTTATACCAGCAGACATTGTGTCATATTCGGTAGCCGGGGAGAGAAGAGGGCGCCGAGGCTTCTTTTTTTTTTTTTCGCACACTCACTCCGCAGCTGATGTCATCCGCAACGAATCAAACGCCTCCGGAAGTCACCGAGGTCTGAGGCTTTGTGTTGGACACGTCCATCACTGCTCGACTCCTTCGTCGCAGCCACAAGTGTTGCTGGGCTGTAGGGTTATTTATTGCACTTGTTTAAAAACAATCACAGCCCTGACAAATACTTATGTTTCTCAAATAATGAAAAAAGAAATACGAACAAGGCTTTTCTGTATCGATTTTACATGCAACACATCACTTCCACTAAGCATAATGTCGTCTTTATAAGAGTCATCCTAATAAAAAGCCTGCATTAAGAACAACTGATAAGATATATCAATTTCCCATATGTCATTGCAGTACAATGCTTATTTGCTGGATGATCCCTATCCCTTATACAAAAAAGGGGGTTAAAGGGGCGCTATGTCGTTTTGGAGAAGGAATTAAAACTCTGAATTTTTATATTTACAGTATTAATGAGGTAAAAAAAAAATACAAACTCAGATATTAGATTTTTCCATAACTGAATAAACAGGCTGGTCTCAGAGGAAGATAAGGTCACCAGAGCACCGTTTGAAGCTAGAAAGGTGGCAGGGTCCGCCACATATCAACAAAGTAGAGCAGAAAGCAGCGTGGAATTGTGTGTTCGTTTGTTTCTTTGATGTTTTCAGTCTTAGTTTGTTTATTTGGTTTGTTTAGGCAGAAAAAAAACTAGTCGAAGAAGATCTGATCTGCCCCCCAAAAACTACATAGTGCACCTTTAAGTTTGGTTGGTCTTTTTTGTTGTTGTTGTTGTTGTTTTTCTGTTTTTTGTGTTTTATCAGAAGTGATGCTCCTCTAAATAAAATCCCACAGGTTTATTCTCTGCGTACAACTGAATGTTTTGTTTTTAATAAGGTGACCACGTAAGGATCAGGAATAACAGATGTATTCTAATTCTGGGTGATAATTTATTGTTTGTTTTTTTATTGAAATGAAATGAAAATTCTCTGGAACACAATATAGAGCAAAGTCATAGAGTCTGATGTGGGTTAGAAAATACCATAATATACACATTAAAAATGACATTATTGTCATAATTACAAATCAGCTTCCCAAAGGGAAGCTGCTTTTAACTGATACCTCTCAAATGTGGCGCTTAGACTTGAGACATTGTGAACTATTTTCTAATACAAGCAAAAGATCTGTTCACCTTTTGTTTTAATTCATTTTCTTTTATTCTATCTAGTTCTCTGAGTCTTTTTACTCAGTTATTTACTTTTGCTTTATGTTGCGTGTATTTCTGTGATTGCCTTTGATTTGCTTTGTTTGTTATCTTTTCAAGTAATTTCTTTTTTTATTCATTCACTGGCATAATCTGTGAAGCACTTTGGGTTCGAATCAGGTATAAAATGTTCTACGTGAATTAATTTCACCGTGTCTCGCGTAAAAGAGTCAGCTGATGGAGCCCTCTTCACATCTTCTGGAACGACATTTCATGATTTTACTGCAAAAAAGTCCCTCTTTTAGAACAACATTTCAATGAGAATACATTATAGAATCATCACCATTTTAAGTTATACATATTATTCCAAAGGCTCAGCAGTGAAGTCATATATATAACACCTCTCTCCTCTCTTCTGTATATAAGAGTATATTCTCAGCCTCTCCTCACATGTCGTCTCTTTCAGACCTGGAGTGAGTTCAGTGGCTCTTCTCTCAACTATCTCAATTATTCTATACATTTTATTTAATAAGGACACCAGACCGAGCTTTACTCTGCTTAAAGCCACAGTTTTATACAAACAATGCAGTGCCATATGATTCAAAAAAAGTACAGAGATACCGTCATTTTCAATATCTTTAGACACCAGTAGATTAATCTTTATTTAATCTAATTTGATTTAACCTAATTGTAGTTTCATATAATGATTATTCAGAGGAATTCACAGTCAGGAGACAGGGTTATTGTCAAAAACATCATGGCTCGCTGATTTTAAGGTTCAAGCAGACATGTCTCTAAATATTAATTCATTAATTATTCATATTACAATATAATATTATTATACTGTCTCTCTCTCTCTATCTATCTATCTATCTATCTATCTATCTATATATCTATATATCTATCTATCTATATATATATATATACATATAAAATATCTGCTATTTTCTATTAGTATCCATCTCTGATCTCAGTGTGGTTGGTCTCTCACCATCTAAAGTTGGAGTTTTGAGAAATTCACTTAAAAAACCCCAAAACCTTCTTTGATTGTGGGACGCTTTCATTCAATAAAAAAAGCTTTTTACATGAAAGGAATATGAGCGCAGTTAAAGATGAACAAACTACAAATGGAGAGTAAATAAAAAGAAGAGAGATCAGAGGATTCCAGTCTGTCATAGTTTATTAGAAAAGGGGAAACAGTGTTTGAGTGTGTGCAGAAGTAAAAATTCAGCTGGCAGCGAATAATAAACCATTCTGCCTTATGATGTAAACATGAAGGACATGAACAGTTCTCCCAGGAGGATAATCTAAAGCAGCAGCTGAAACTCTGCCCTTTGTGAGAGCAGACAGACTTCAGAACTGCAGCCGACGGTTGCGAGAACAAACGTCACATATTCGAAAGAGACGGCGCAGGATGCAAAGATACGAACACAAAAGGGCACACACACACACACATGCGAACCCTGACTTTCACGCTGGATTTCCCCCCGGCGAGCCTCATTGATGTGATTCGGTCTCGTGGATGGGGTCACTGCAGGTGCATTATTGACTTTTAAAGAAAAGGGCTATCGGGAGTCCACTCAGCAGCTCCTGATGTGAATATTTCAGGGCCTGCTTGGCCCGATGGGCTGGGCATGGTCATGTTCTCCTCAGGCCACAAGAGGTCCAATCAAACATTCATTATACAGCTGGGAAAGAAGGGAGGCATTAAAAATACAATAGGCTGGCACCAAAGGTCTCCCTGACAGACAACGATGACCGTGTGTGTGTGTGTGTGTGTGTGTGTGTGTGTGTGTGTGTGTGTGTGTGTGTGTGTGTGTGTGTGTGTGTGTGTGTGTTGTTTTTGGGGGGGAGGATTGCTGAATAGGATGGCTGTAGGATTTGTTTGCCCTCGTGCACTTTGTGTTCGTGAGCAGACAGGCGGCTCAAAAAGTGAACATGGAGGGATTTTAATAATTTAAGAACAGTAAACCCTTCTGGGTCTTACAGAACATCAAATCCTGTGATGCCTCGGGTCACTTATAAAAAAACACCAAAGAGGTGAGACACGGCGTTAGGCAAAGCAGAGAGATGTAGTCAGCACAGAAACAAAACACAGCAACAAAAGAGCGACAAGTAAATATACACATAAAGACCAGCTATGTGTTTAATATGTCTTTCACATTGTTGTTAATTTGTGTTAAACTAAACTAAATGTGCAGTGTGGATGATGGTTTGACAATTTCCCTTCTGTGGTGTCCCCCAGGGGTCAATTTAAAGTCCTCTTGTATTCTTATTCTTTTGGATAACTCGAACTGAAATGTGACAGCTTGGACGAGCGACAGACTAAACATACTACTGCAAACAGTAAAAGTGGGGCTCAATTAACAGTTGACTCATTGTTGCACACAAACAATCATACGTTGACATTTATACACGTCGTAGGCAAGGTACTTTTCACAACTTTTCTATAATACAAGTTAAAAATAACAATTGTATTGCATCAAAATACCGCCCAGGTCAGGCGGATGACTCACATCACTTAAATATAACATTCTTAACATTAGCTTTCCGTTAAGTTCAAGATTAATTTCAAATTTCTCTGCATGGTCTGGCATTTGTGTACAGTATATTTCTGAGCTGCTCCATCCTTACAGCAACATAAGGTCACTTGGTTTATTGGTTGTCCCCGCAGTCAACTTAAAATAAGAGCGACTGTATCTTTATTTTGCATGTTTTTATCTGATCTGTTCTTGCCTATGTTTGATTTATTTGTTGCTGTTTTTATGGTCTGGTGTTGTGATCCTCTTACTCTTTTAAGGACTTTGTGACCTAGCTGTGTTAAATTTTCTCCATTAAATAAACTTCTACCTGCCTTAACTGAGGAACAAGCTAAATTGAATTGTTTTAATAATAAATACCGACAAGGCGACATCACAACATCTAATGCGACAGGGTTTATAGTCATGATTTGTTGGCATGGAGACAGCCATCTGGCCTGACTTGGCGCGGGGCCACAATTAAGACCTCATTGCCGCGGTGCTGCTGGAGAGAGGAACAGCGCACTGGCTGCATCTCACCGGCTCCTCCTGTGCAGAGTTGGCACAAAGTGTTCATGATGGCACAAATTAACATTTATATTAATTGCAATATTGAATATGCTAATTTCACTCATACACTTTAATTGCTATGAATCAGCACAGGCCTTGAACATAGCAGGTGTGATTAAACACATTTAACGTCGCTCATGTGTGTGCCAACATGCAGAATACCAACATCCAGCAGAGACGCAGCCAACAGGCGCCGCGTGCCCGACAAGTACAACTGTTCACCTTGAGAAAGGTTGATATGCAATTTGATATTCATCTTTATATTACATATATCACCTTAGTATTTGAATGAATGTTAATTATTTGTTATTTGATAATATTGCCGAGGAAAATATTACCTTTGAACTACATTTTTTATAGCTGCCATAATTAGTTGTCAGTTTTGGATTTCACCCACCAAACATGTAATCAGTTCAAATGGAACAAAGCATAAATCACATTTTATTGATTAACCTACAATTTTTTATTTTAGTAAAGGATCTGAACACTTTTATGCTGGCACCTCCATCATGTCCATATTCGTCTCTTTAATAGTTACACCAGCTGTCATTTTGTTCAAATTATAATATACAACACAGAGCAGTGTAGAAGCATATTTGTATGTATTGAAGGGCAACAAAGAGCATCTGCACATCATGAATTGCGTGTGAAATCAGAAAACAGACACTGGAACTGCACAGGGAAAAAATCAACATATAAATGTGTTTTATCAAGAGAATCAGCATGAAAACTGTTTTTCTACAGTAGATACTGTCTTAAATATAGAAACTAGGTCTTGAAGCAAACACAAGGACAAAAAAGCCCTGTGAAGGAAAGCACAGGCAGGTGCAGAGACGACACTCCATCACTGAGGAGTCCCTCGCTCTGCTCGCCTGCATCTCTGTGGTGTTTCTCTGGGCCAGCCGACACCCTGCTGAGCTGACAACACCAATGTGTCAGCCCATCGTGTGTGTGTGTGTGTGTGTGTGTGTGTGTTTGTGTGAGAGAGAGAGAGAGACAGCGAGAGAGTCGATGTGTGTGAGTGTGTGGGCGTCTGAACATGCAATTGACCGAGAGAGACAGAAACGGAGAGGCAGAGGGGAAGAGAGGCAGAGTTCAATCAATCATACGAGCAAAGCGTTTTACACGCTCAGCCGTGTCACTTTACAGTTTGTATACAGTATTCGGTATTTCAGTGGCAGATCTTATCCTGTGTCCAGGCAAATGACTCCATTTGAGATCACCGGGCAGAAAATAGTAGTGCCTGACCTGTTTTTGTGGACGCAACTCACAAAGACAAGTTACCTCTGTGCACAGCAGTGGCATGTGTGTGTGTCTGTGTGTGTGTGTGTGACTGTATCTAAACCAGTTGAACCCTGCTGTGTATGTTTTGGACGATTGCTGAGCATTGCTAGCTAGATTTCAGCTAACCAGCCGGCTCACTGAAGAGTGTTGTGCTAGTTGTGTGGCTGTAGTGATGGCAAAGTGTGTCTGTCCATCACCAGCAACCCAGTCGCCACAATAAATGTCTCCATCTGCAAACTAATGTTATGTTGAAACTTTACATTCCTTAATGTCACAACCTTATGTTTATTTAGGCTAAATTTTGAATCTTGTGACAACCCTGTGCTAATGCTCTGGTTAGGCCCCGGCGCAAAAACCACTTGGTTAGTGTTACGCAAAGATCATGATCGCGCCAAGCTAACGACATTCCCATTGGCATATTAGCATGCTGATGCACTAAATTAAGATAGTAGACATGGTAAAGGTTATACCTGCTGAAACCAGCATGTCAATTTTGGCATTATGACGTTAGCATTTAGCTCAAGGCGCTGCTGTAGAGCCACCAGTGTGGAGAAAATGTCCAGGCTAGGGAAGCTGACTTTGAAGCGTTTCGGTAAATATATATGAAAAGAACAGAGTGTTCTCACCTTAGCTCACGTTTCTGTCTATCAGTATATTGCCATTTTGTTGATAGATGCGTTTTTAGTTTGAGATAAGGAATCTGATATTTTTTAGGCGGGCATTTACAAGGTAGAATAAACAGAGTCACTGCAAAGTCAATAGCCTCCCACCATGACCCTCTAGTCTGCACTTAACTAAGTGATCTCCAGCCGAGACCGAGAAGGAAAGGGTATTATTGGCTATACGGAGCGGCGAAATGGCTTTTTGGTAACAATCCCAGGAGGCATTAGCTCTGATTAAATGAGCAGAGCAATATCGAGACGCCACAGAGGTTTCAATACTCCAAAACAGTGGAGTGCAGAGTGGAGCATAATGGCTGTGAAATTCTGAGATGACACGGCAGAAATATCAGGAGTCACGTTTCATCTTGTCATCTGTTTTTAGTCTATTGGAGATTTTTTTTTTTTTGTTTAGACCACATGGGCAGCTGTTCAGTACCCTGCAGATGAGCGTGCAGAAGGGACATCGCCGTAGTCAGACTGACAGCTCCCTCTTGTGCCGACGACAAAGGATGACACGCTGACCAGAATGCAGCTGCCTCCAAGAATTTGTGCTGAGCAAGATTAAAGATTATTTAACTATTTGGACACAGACTTTAATATTAATACTAATATTTTTATTGCACTTTTCTAGAAATGATGTTGCTGGCTCTTTGGTCCCACAGTATGTAATACCTTTACCACGGTAGAATGAATTGAAATAGTCTTATAACATGCATTTTTAGGATTTTAATGCCCATTCTTGTCGTTGATTAAAAACTGCTTATTTTATAATAAAAAATGTAAATACTTCCTCCACCTCTGCCTAAGTTAAAGACAATACCACACTACAAAAATACCCCATTAAAGGTAAAAGTCCTGCAAGGTAAAAACAATAAACTATTTAAGTATTATCAGCAAAATGGTCTCAGAGTATAAAAAGTCAACACAGTCATTATGATGAAAGAACATTCTACAATATTTTCTACAGTTAGATTATTCAAGATTCAAGTAACTTTATCGTCTATCACATAGCGACGGGAAAAAACATTTGGTTTACAGTGAAAAGCACGTGTGCAAAGCTATGTACATTAAAAGAGTAGTGTCTATTATTTCCTTGTTTAAAATGCATATTTCAGTGGGAATAAGAGAGTTCTTGTAATTTCTCTTTTTGGCCTGAGGTTCTCTGAAACAGCTGACTGAAGGGCGAATTTAATATACAGTGAGTGGGGGAAATAATGGCTATTTAAAATTGATTTAACCTCATTTGTTATTTGACATTTCTTGGTGAGAGGTGTTCTGAGCACATTTTTAATGATTGATGCTTTAAAAAATCATAAGGACAAAATTGGTCATTTTTTAAAAAGTGTCTGCAGCTTTTATCATTTAATATATAATATAAATATATATACAGACAATATATGTCATATTTTATCATATAACATTTTATAATAATATATCAAAATCTTTTACATTTTCAAAATAAATTGAATTATAGCTTTCAAATGAAGGAACTGGAGAGAGAAGTATAGAGGAGCAGCTGATATACATGGTGGCATGAAACTGAAATACTAATAAGGTAAAAAAGACTTTTTGTCTTTTTCTGTTTTGCTGTAAATAAATAAATGTATACACAGTTTGTTTCATTAAACTTGTAGTGAAACCTTTTTGGCTAAAGAATGAAAACACTGTTTCGTAATTATTTAACTGCAGGTTTATGAAAGAAATGTAGTTTAAATTATATAGTTTCAAGCTAGTGAGTAAAAAGGAGACAGCGATGCAGTGTTGTTTTTAATTATATGACATTTACACACTTAATCTGACAGTGTTTTGATTGATTACTCTCTAGCTGTTGAAATGTAAAAAACATTCCGTTGAGCTGACTCTTGAAAAACGATCCCAACATGAACAACTTTGTCCTGAAGTGACACTTGAATGAATTACACACTGAACTGAGGATGTAATTACCACTACAACCTCTATATAATTGCCAGGTATTGTTGATCTTCCATTTCTGATGACTGAACTTAGTGGGAGTGAGCTGTAAACGTTGTGAAATAAATGTCTTTTGGCCTGCTGCTGCCTTCTTTTTACTCCTTTCAGCTCACTATCTCTGTTCTTTATCTCTCCGGGTCAATATTACATCACAGGCTTCGCCCTGATTCAGCCTCCATCATTACAACATGCACTTCCTCTGTGATTCTCAACTTGTCATTACCTGAAAGTCAAACACACAGTGAGAGAGAGAGAGAAGAGGTTTTGGCAGTGACCTCTACATAAATTACAGAACGCACAGAGACGTACAGTCTGTGAGGTCTTTGTTTCTTTCACCACGCTCAATTTTTATTATCACTCAGCTCTTTTGCCACAGGAGCAATTTTTATGGCGGCGACCTGCATAGTCAGCATGCTTATTATCTGAATTTCCGAGCCTTTATTGGGGATTAAAACACAACCAGAGAGTGGAGCTGTGGTGCCATCAGATGGAGAAATAACACCTGCTGAAGGAAAGGAAACTAATACATCCTGTGAGGCTGTGTGTGTTTCTGTGCATCAGGAACGCTGAGAATCAATTTGACATTTTGACACTTCTGACAGTTTAGGAAAGCAATATTTTCAGATTTTAGTTCATGGTGAAGGTTATTCAAGCTGAAAAAGAAAGTTTTGAGATATGTTTGGGAAATGCATTGATTCACTTTCTTGCCAACATTCAGAGGAGAGCACAAAAACCATTGTCATGTCTGTACTGCCGGTTGGTTTGCTTAGCTTAGCATAGAGAGTGGAAACGGGAAAACAGCCACCTCCCAGCACCTCTAAAGTTCACGATTTAGTACATTATGTTACGTAAAGTTTGTGCGGTAAAAACTATGGTAGGTTATGTGCAGCAAGACTCCAAGTTGTTGTTGTCCCTGTTTTGTATATTACTTTCTGTGTGTTGAATACCTACAAAGACACCTTTGTAAGAACATAGACTTTTAGGTGTGGTTTTAGCTAGGACTGTTTGTTTGCCAGGCTTGACGTGAAGTCTTGTCACATATAACTAAAAAAAACAAAAAACAGCACAAATCATGCTAATAATTGAGCTATAAATGTGCTAATAGGCAGAGTTTCTTTTTTTTCAGGCTAGCTGTTTCGTTGTTTCCAGTTGGCTAAACTAAGCTAGTCTGACTTACTGAGTGTAGACTGGTGGTGTGAAGTATGTCGTGGGGTGCCTGTTCCACCTTACTGCTTCTATCTGTGTCCTGTTTTTGAAACCCCCCATTAATGTGTAAAACAACAACAACAAATCCAAGCTAACGACCTACATGCTGAAACTGGCAAGTTACTCTAACGCTAACCTGTTACCGAACGGCACAAATTCACTTTCTCACTTTCAAGCTAGCAGCTGTTACTTTGTCTTTAGCAGGGCATTTCAGCTACCTTAGTGTTGGGTTAAAAGCTCCCCAGACGACTGTGAAACAAGCCAGAGCATTTTTTGCCAGCAGACTAGAATGAGAATTGGTGCAGCCAGACTTTCTCCGTTGCCAACACAGTGCTGTGGAGATAAATTTGGCCATGCAAGATTAAATCTAAAAATACCAGCTGTCGGCTGAAGCTTCATTTTTAGCAAACAGACATGACTGTGTTATTCGCCGCCTTATCTAACTCCAGTAAGTGTTGGGGCCTCACTACATGGGCCTATCAATAGAGGGGCCTGCATGTAAACCAAAGCCTGACATGCAGCCTCTACGCACTGACAAAGCCTGTAAACAAACGGAAAAGTGCACCAAACACAATGTCCAGTAAGTGACACCCAGGGGCGGTTCCTCATATGGGCAATATGGGCAGCCATCCAGTGGAGGGGCGGCATGAGAGCCCGCTAATAGGGTTCCGCTCTAGACCTCAACTCTCCCTACTGCAGCGGGGGAGCAGTGAAGCAGGGGATTTATGTAATAGTGGATGGATAGATAGATAGATAGATGAATAGATAGATAGATAGATAGATAGATAGATAGATAGATAGATAGATAGATAGATAGATAGATAGATAGATAGATAGATAGATAGATAACCAGTTCTACCTCAAAGAGTTTGGAGAAAGAAAGACCGTCCCGACCACAGTGACACCTGCTGGCCAGAGGCCACAATTGACAATAGAAAAAGGCTTTTGCTCTGTGGTTTCTGTGTGCAAATCTTATTTAAATACCAAATTAAAATCGCTTCAATCATTTTCCCCATTTCAATTTCTTAGCTGTAGAAGGCTCACTGAGCCGAGCAGCTCAAAGCGATGCCTCTATCTCCCTCTCTCTCTCCTCTCTCTCTCTCTCTCTCTCTCTCTCTCTCTCTCTCTCTCTCTCTCTCTCTCTCAAAACACACAGCTGCCACACCGACAACCCGGGCTGGACTGTCTCTGACGTCCAACATTCAGTTTACTGAACTTTATATTGATATAAACAGATGGGAAGATTTCACAACAAACCTCCACCACCATCCAGGACTCCTCCTGTCTGAAGATCTGACAGGTGTGAGACACGAGGACAGACAGACACTTCTGGATAATCCAGAGAGGGTCAAGTGCCATATCGTTTTCTCCTCAGCTCTCAGAGCTTTGACTCAGGAACCCACAGCTGGGATGTCGAGGTCGGAGAAAGTCCAGCCTGGGTTGTCTGTGCGGCAGCAGAGTCTGTTGAGAGAAAGGGAGATATAGGCTTACAGTCTAGATTATGGGGAATAAAGCTCTATCAAGGGGAATGCATAACGTGCACTCTACCCGGTCCATACACTGTCATTCTCTGCTCCTGATAACACACACACATCTTCACACACACTTTCTCTGAGGAAGTTGTTTCCAGTCATCAGCACAGGAAACACGTGCTTAAAGTCCCACCGAAGAGATCAGCAGTTAATGTCTCTGCAATGGTGAAACAAGTAGGTTAAAAGAGCTTCAAAGCAAGACAGTGTTGCAGCATTCAACGAGAAAACTGAACAGATAATAACATAAATGGCTCCCTACAGCTTGTCCAGCATAATCCACAACCTTTTTCAAGCCAAAATCCTCACTGTAGCCGCTAAGCTAAAAACGTTGGGTCTGAAGTGAGCACACAAACTCCACAAGGTCTTTTCAAATCAATATGGGGTCTCTGGGCTTTGGGAGGCTTAGATTACACCAGACGTGCAGTACAGAGCCATTATATGTTTTTACTTTGCTGTATGGGAAATTTACTTTTTCTTTATTGCCATTGGAGTTACTTTCGACACCCTTTAACAAGTACCACAAACTTATCTTCCTTACATCACAGAATTATATGGAGACGTTGAACAACCCAGCAGCCGAGGTGGAGGAAAACCTGGAGAGACATCTGAGAGGTGGTCTGCTGTTCATTACCTCAACAACCAACAAACACACCGGCTTTAGGTACACAAACGTATTCACGGAGAAAAAAACCATGGTGAGGTTCGACCAGGGCGTCATGCAAGCTGGGACCGCCGCCGGTGACACCCAGCTGCTGCGTTTCCCGAGATTTGAAACAAACCCCTCTCTTAGCACGGATGTTTGAGCTCGGCCTCAGGAGGCAGGGACTCCATGTACTTCTGTGCATGTACATCAGCTCACACGTGCACTCTGCTCCGCGTGCCAGCTGTTTCCATTTCAGCGAGGGCACTAAGGCAACAGTGGTTAGCATTTAATCCACTGACACCAGTGGAAGTGCTTGGCACCCGCAGCATACGGCAGGACCCTTCCCGACAACTCACAGTGTGTTGGAGCCAACTCATCTTAGTGATGTGCTATATGTAAACCAAAGGAAAAACAGAGACTTCATGTCACTGAGATTTCTCAACCGAGGCAACAGCAACAGAAAATATACCGACCGGTGTTCTTTGCTGGAAACCACTATAATAACCCATTAATGTAACTTGTTTGCCATCTATCAATGTAAATGGTGGAATTTATCACTGAGCTCTTGTCAAGTCATTCAAAATATAATTGAAGTACATTTGGATATGCTTTCATGGGTCTAACAAGGTAGTATAAAATACAGCTACTTTATAAACACCAAAGATCAACCTTATATATTCCATTAAAGGAAAATGTAGGACTTTGCTCTCCACCTTCTTATTTTCTAATCAGGCCGGACCTGCATGTGCTCAGAACAAAATGTTTGTGCCGAGGAAACTCTTAACAAACTCTCCATACTGTGCTGTTCCCTGCTGTGTGGCTGTTTGTTCTGGTTCCTGTCCGTTTAAAAGGGCCAATCATGTCTTATCTGCTGTAGGTATCAGCGGGTTGACTGATGTTCATCCAAAGCTCATACCCACATTGCATACACACGCACGCACACATACACACACACACACACACACACACACACCTACTCTTTTGGCTGACTTTATTTTGATCTGTCTTATGAAACCGTTCAGATAGGTATCAGTGGGGCTGCTGGGCTATTTAGTTTTAATGACCATTAGTTGTTACCATGGAAACAGAAGTGCGATGTCATTAAAAACATCTGCATACTATTTCGAGCTACTCTGCTCTAAACTTTTTGATTGCAACACACAGTTGTCTGATGCAAAGATTATTGTAATCTCGAAAAAAACTTTGTGAGCAGCAAAACGCCTTCAGCTACAGCTTTCAAACACAGCTTTGTTTGCATGTACGCAGTTTGGCTGACGGCTGAGAGTAACAACGACTTACTATTGATAAAAAGTTATGAGTAATTGCAATACTTTTTAAAAGAGAAGTAAATAAGGAGTAACAGATTACACTTCACAAGTGTTGATCTTTGCTCGCTATACTCGGCTGCAGCTAGCCACCATTAGCTTATTAGCTCTCGAGTTTGTCCAGGCCGGGACCTCGGAGTTGACGGCCTGAGAGGGAACATGGCTGGACAGAAGATGGAGTACGGAGGTGCAATGGCCTTAACTGGAAATGTTGCCCTTGAAAGGTTCATGGAGAGACTCGGACAGCTAAATGACTGCACAGCCACACATTTCACACCAACAGGATTTACAGTATTTACAGCAACATGATCACGTGTATACAAAGTCGTGAATCAGTAAGAAGAAACACAGAGACTCAGGCAGTTAGCAGATGTTTAAAACTGTCCTCACATCCAATTTTATTAACTCTTCGCGTGAGGAATTCTAGCTGATGATAAATACACAAATATAAACAGTGTTTTCAACTACATTTTAGTGCGTTATAAACCATGTATTGCTTCTTTATATACAGCGTATGACTGCTAAATGAGGGGTTGAACTGAGTGGTTCCCTGAGTGATATCCTCAACCAAAGACAATTTCAGCCAAAATTAAAAACGCCAATATCAAAAAACCAGTCGGGCAGTAAGTAGCTGAGTTACCTTTGTTATTTGAGCCTGTGAGATTTATGTCCCCAACACGTTCATCTGTGGGTAGCCAGGCTGGTTTCATGTCTCTCCGCATTTTCAGTTCTTGATTCCCAGAAGAACAATTGAAGGAAGAAGCAAGCCAAGCAAAACTAGGTAATGACACAAAACAAGGCTAAATTAAAACGTGGCTGTTTGAACTTGTGACTCTGTCCAAAGTTCACAGTTATTTTTCATTGATGTGATGTCAACAGGAACGAATAGCTTTCTCAGCAGGTCCAGAGTTTAGAACTGAGGTGGTGATTCCTGCAGCCTTTTGACCTCCCAGAGACTAAACATTTTATAATAACGTCTATTAATCTTCATCTAATAATAACCCAAGATTGTTCTCCACTTTAAATGGATGTAATTACACTAACTGTTGTAGCTTTTAGCCTTTTTTGTTCACTCATGGAAGTCCATTCACTCCCATCAGAACTCTCCAATGTGTTTATGAAAGTGTGTTTGTTTTGTGTTGTGTTTGTTAGCATAAAAACAAATTAGCTAACTGATGTTGTGAGCGAAGTGAAAAGTCTGATGGTATATCTAGCTAACATCGGTAGCATGTTAGCTGTGTAACTAAATAAGTAAGTAAAGCGCGATCATAGTGATTCATACACCCTTTTCTTACTAAATATTCCACAAAACATGCTGCATAGGCTTCTCACTTTTATGTTGCCTTGCATTATTGCCCCTTGTTTTTGTCTTGATAATACTCCGAATGTAAATATAAACAGAGAAAATGAAAAATCTGTAAAGAAATGCTTTTCCCTGTTTAAATCTGTACACAAGGACACAAACACGAAACACAAGTGTGCGCTCTCATTACCTTGCCATGAATGCAATGAGCGTCACCTCTCATTTCCAATACACCTACATCTTTGCCAGGCTGTGTATTGGATGGTATTGTTTTGCTACAATACTCTTTCTAAAATATTCTGTCCCCAAGACAGGCCTGTAAGAAATGAGAGAACCTGATAAAGACAAACAAGGTTCGCGATTCATCCTCATCAAATTCGACTGTTGCAACTAAATTTGTTTAAAATGCTGAACAGAGATTTCTGACATTGTTTGCAAAAGGAAAAAGAAGCCTGTCCACTGGGTCTGGAACTGATCAGGGAGAGGAAACAGCGATAAGACCTCCTGTCCTCGTTGCCTCGTGAATCGAACCTCACCGTTTTCCCAAATTACTGAAACGTCGCCGCACGCTCCTCTCCAAATCCCCGAGTCTTTCTCTGTATAGACACGATGATTTTAATGTGTCGCTCAATTTATGTACATTTGTCTTGTGTTTTCATTTGCCCTTTCGCTTGTCTCAACACAACCTTACCCAGACTTTGTGCGCTCTGGTCTGTGTGGTAAATCCTGGCCAATGTTATTGTGTTCTGCCAACAGGGGAGCTGCCAGCTTGTTACTGTAGGGATCTTCCCTCAGACTTTTGTTTTTTTTTTGTCAGAGTGTTTCCAAGTAACCAAGTAAGGCCAGCTTTTAAAAAGGCCGAGAGACAGACATCCTTGGGAATGTTTTTCAAATTCGTCGGGGCAAAAATCGAGCACGCACTTCACAGTCACATGGGAGCGAGTGGCTGCTCAGAACAATTTGCCTGGTTGATCCCAAAAAGAGCCACCCGATCGCTTAATCTCACTGCTCATCTGATCTGCCTGTGTCAGTCGAGCCACGGAGAATTGCCTGTAATCTCTCGAGTTATTGAAATAAACAACAGTTTATCTCGAAGAAAAGTGTTGTTGGTGAGAAATGATGCCATGCAGATCCCTGGATAGCACAGGTTTTGAAGCACCGCTGCCTGGAAGAGTGTGTTTGTGCACCTCCCAACTGTTTTAAACTAATTAGTTTGAGGCTTTAAGGAAATAAAACATTCAGATATGATATAGTTGAGAGAAAACATAAAGAAAAATACTACTTGGCATTGTTTTTTTGTTTTCTATCTACTGACTTAGCGTATGGTGTCCGCTGAAGAGTTGTTTTTTTTAGAGAAGTGCCTGTGCGACAGTCCAGTTGTCTCCTGATCCGTCATTCCAGAGGCATTACGCATGGCAGCGGGCCTCTCGCAGCTCTTGACAACATCAGAGATGGAACTAAATGCTCACTCGACAATCTCAAGAAGCAGCCCTAACACAGATAATCCACCCGCCGTGACAATGAAGGGCAGTGAAAAGACAAATGGGGACACAGAAGAGGTCCGTTAAGCGCAAAACATGCTCACCCCAGCGGAATCGAAGAAGCTTCAAATGCTCCCACTTTCTCATGGAAATCATTTATCTCCGAAAGATCACACAGTTAATTATTTGGCTTGGAGTTCAAGGTCAAGCGGGGACAACAGAGCTTGCATCCTGATCACAGGACGCGGTCCAGCCGGGTCATTCAAAGTGCTCCATGCAGCTCTGACTCCTTTCCCACGGAAACAAGGAACAGTAGCTCAGGAGAGGGCAGACGCAATCTGCAGCGGGGCTTGGCGATTATGATTCTTTCCATGTCATATCGGTTTGTCTTTTTAATGTGCTGCTGGTAACACTTTATTAAGATCAGGACATTTAACTGTTGAGTATGTGTAAAATCTCACAATGTATCTACAGAGGTCCCCGTTAATGTGTTGATGGGTTGAGTTTGACAGAAAAAAGCTTCTTTCCTATTGTCATATTTGCTCCAAAACCCCAGATCAGAGGCAAATCCATTCCCGCTGATTTTTGTGCTATGATTGCCATGTGTGAACTGTTCAGAGGCCTGATCCAGCAGCCTGCCGACAGCACCACAACGCCAAAAATCTAAAAGTCTGGCTGAGTCACCGACGCACTACTGCCAACGAGAGCAAACCCTCCTCCGCCTCTTCCTCTCCTCTGCTGTCATCTTGTCATGCACCTATTTGGTCTGAGTCGGCAGAATAACAGTTTGCAGGATTTGTAACTTGCTATACTACAGTGCAGTTATTAGTTACACAGCCGGTGCATCCAGATCCATTCTCTCACCCATGTTATTTTCTTTAATGTCCTTGTTTATTTCGCTGATCAAACCGCGCCATTTCCCGTATCAGGACTTGCATGTGTGATCTTGTAATGTGTGACTCCCGATTTTCAAGACAGAAAGTAAGTGCGAACAGTACAGTGATCCGACAGCTGGGAAGTCACGTCGTGTGGCCAAGGAATTTAGAAGGGGTAGCTTAGCTTAGCATAACTAGACCAGAAATAGTGGGGGGGGAAGGGCTAGCCTGGCTCTGCGCAAAAAGTCGGAAAAGCTGCCTAAAGCTCACTATAAGCATGTTACTTGTAGTTTGTTGAGGCCAAACTCAAAAGTGTGAAGCAAAAGTTTTATGTGCAACAAAGACCCCAGAAAGACGCTGCTTACAGGCAAGAAATGTTCCTGCATATAACCCGACATGTGCTTTATTACATTTCTGCTGAGAGCTACATGAAAAGAATCGCTTTAGTTTAATCCATAACAAAACATATCTGACAAGCTCTCTGCACGTCTTCTGTGCAAAAGCCTTAAATTGAAAAGTAACTTGTGAATAAAGACGTCAGATAATTGATGTTAATTAAAAAAGATTGAGAGAAAAAAAAACTTAATGTAAACGTGAAGTGGAAAGTGGCATGAGAAAATCCAAAAAAGGAACCTCAACTTTACATACCGATCAACCTGTGAGTCATTTTACACAGAATCTGCATCTTAAATCAACAGGATTATGACAGATGAATAGATAATGGCTCTTAACATCACAAGGATGCGGTTCATATAAATATTTTTTTTTAAAAAAGGGATGAAGTGTTTAAACACGCAAACATTAGTCGGAGTTTTCTCCTCCCTTTTGTCCTGAGAAGCGTTTCCATCTGTTCAGCCTTGCAGCACATTTCATAATATAGATCGTCTCCAGAACATAACTTTCCGCCTACACATCATCGCCATGTCGCATACATTCCCTTCCATGTCTCGACCGGTTGCCTGGGCAAAAAAAAATGCATTCAACGATTTGTGGCGAGGGCTGTATATAGAAGAGGATCAGTTTCATGAAGAAAAAAAATACTGGTTAAAAACAAAACACACCTTTAAACAAAAAGGCTGTTGTGGGAGTGATTTGCTGCCAAGCCCTGTCATGTTACTCAGGAAAGAAAAATCAGGCTAGTGATCCATTCATCCACCCTGTACTCGTACATATCTTCATATCCATCTCTACCTCTTCCTGAACTCAAACTGTCTCTTTCCCTGTAGTTTCATCATGCTTGTTAATACAAGTTGCAGCTGCTAAAAAGATTTTTTTTTTTTAAATCAGCCATTGTGACATTTCAACGCTTCAGCGGTTCCAAATGCTACAGCTCAAGTGTAAAAAGGGTTCTGAGTGATTGGATCGATTCCAGTCATTCCCGCTTGTGTTTTGAAAAAAACTGAACTGATATTCAGCAGATGTGACTGTTGGGACTTGTAATCAAAAATAACAGAGATAAACCCGACTAACGCCTGAAGAACAGCATGCAAGTAGTGATTTGTGAAACCTGTCTTTGATGAGGAAATGGTCTTGTGATTTTATCTTATCTTAAAAATGATGTTACTTTTTCCCGCGTCAGGGTATTGCAGTTTGTGAATTTTGCATGAGCTTTATGAACCGTGGCATCAACACGCCGCCACGCTGCATCTTTGTCTTTGGTCGTCAACCCGGTTTTGTCTATTCCTGACCGAACTCTCATCTGTGCTGGCCATATATGAGGGGAAATCACAGGGCAGGTGTCGTCAACTCAAGATGAGATTCAAAGATCACATCAGGTGTTAAAGCTACAAAGGGTCTTGTGTGTCTTTCATGAATCGAACAGAAGCACACTGTCTGTAATGATCCTGAGATGAACTTCAAGTATAAACATTTTTACGGATGAGGTCCCAGGTCTTGGTCCAAAAATTCAGTCTTTACTTACTATGAAGAGGATTTGGTGGATGGGTAAGCAGCCAGAGAGGGCAAACGATGCCAGTGTGGGAACTGAAAAGAAAAATCTAAAAACCAGCAGACAACAAGCAGACTAATAATTTTAAGTTGATAAAACTTTTGAGCTCGCACAACTTAAAATGTACTTTACTTGGTAATTCGGAAGTAGATGGTTTCCTGACACGTTTCAGTAAAGATGGCCTTTAAAATGAATGATGTATGAAAAGGCTGAGACACTTGACACAAAGGTACTGAGACAACCAAATACTCCAGTGAGGGGGAGTGTTAACGTAACACAGGTGAGCCCAATCAGGAAACACACACACACACACACACACACACACACACACACACACACACACACACACACACACACAGGGGCAGGAAGTGAAGTAGCCTGAAACTAGAGGAGGGGTTTTTACCAAATAAAAACAGAGAACATGAATGAATGAATGTATGAATGAACTGCAAACCAAATACCTCTGTAGTTAAAATTTGGTTATGTTTTTCTTAACCTTTATTTTCTTATCAAATTTTCCATAAATGTCTTATTAGATCATCGCCTTTACAATATTTTAGCCACTTTGGCTCGAGACTGAAATATCTGAACAAACATTGGATGGAGAGCCGCAGACTGCAGTACAGACTCCAAAAAGGATTATTCCTACTGACTCCATTGATCCCCAGTGCCACCATGAGGTTGACATTATGTGGTCTCAACCACTACGATGTTGAATCCCTATAAAAATCTTTCATCTAACGAGAGCTGATATTATGTAAAAACTTTATTTACTTTTAACGGTTTACAATCAAATACCTAAACTAATTAAGTTCCCACCATCCTCAGCAGTGGCTTGAGCTGAGTGGTAATTTGCAACGTCAGCATGCTGGCACACTTAACAAGGATGGTAAACACTGACGCCATTACACCTGCTAAACATTGTTGTCTGCTGGTCTTTTTTGATTATCAGATTGGAGTTAAAAGTGATATTTCATTCACATCACATCTCCTTCGAGAATGAAACCTTTTGGTTGTATGAAGTTTCTATATATATCCCTACTGCTGTTTGATTTATGTTGGTTGTTATGCAGGTTTCAACAGTGGAAACAACATAAGAGAAGTACTGAAATAAGTGGCATCTTCACACAGTTAATATTAAAAAAAAAAAATCTCTAAGCTAGCTGCTACTAGATGTAGCAGCTAACTTAACAGGAGCATGTACATGTAGGAATGTATATTCACACGTAATCTGTACGGTGTGATATAGTCAAAACGATTTCCAATAGATCAATGAATGCAACTTAAAATGCCACACCGTGAGGACTTTGAAGCACTGGGTGCCTCAGGCATGAGACAAATAATATGCAAACAAACCATTATATAAGAATGTTTGTAGTCTTAAGAAAGTCGGGCTTATCAATTAATCCGTATAAAGCCCTACTGGGGAGCAATTCTTTCCGTTCCACTCTTACTAATAAACATTCACATCCCTTGAAACGATTCACTCCGAGGGACAGTGGTGGGTGGTCATACGTCTGCGTGTTTACTGACGGCAGGATCGGACTAGCCATCAGGAGACACCCAGGAAAGTTCTCTGTAATTGGGTCAAAAGTGGCGTCAACAATAAGTCATGCCATGAAAGATATGATTTTCATTCACCGCCTTCATATTTATCATGAATTTTAGATAACATGACAATCTACAAGTCATGACTTATAAGGTCTAGACTTTGGTTCCTGTGGGCAGCAGTGGGGGTCACACGATTGTGTTGTCTGGGATTTGAAAATCTCTTGAGATTGCACAGAGGTACAGAGGTCGAGAATCTCAAGAATTAGGAAAAGAATTTGCTGTCACATACACAAAGGATTATCAGCATGTCGGGGTTTTGGCTTTGCACGGATTCAGTGACGTACATAAATGTCTTGATAGGGACAACTTGGCTTGTAGTTGTGCATAACCCTGCATACGAATAACGTCATTATACAATTAATCATCAAAAAGATATCCGGTTAAAACCTATTCCCAAGCCACGCAGATATGGCCAAAGTGCCCTGGAAAGTACCACATCTCGAAATCCAGGCCAGGTCAGGAGTCTCTCTGGCAGGATTTACTGGTGGTGAATAAAGTCGGGCATGGGAACATTTGCAAGGTGGCAATAATTTACAAGAATAAACACACACAAGAGCATCATTGCCAGTAAAAGAGCCTTTTACCTGAAACGTAATGCGTCCAGCAATGTGGAAAAAGTGTCCCAGCATGAATCTGTCAATGTGCAGTCTGAGGTCAGTAAGAGTCTACACATGCAGACAAACTTTGCCAGACCAGCTGATTTGTGGTCACGTCGTCAATGTGTACTGGAGCCCAAAAGTGACAAAGAAAATAGAAATGAAATCGATTAAAAAAAATAACACGACACACTAAAAGACAATTATACAAATACAAAAATTTGCCAGCAATGACTAAATCACAAAATGTCTATATTTTTTTTCATATGTATTTATTCTTTTCATCAATTATGGTCACATTATTAATGCCTTTTAAAAAATTACATGTATTTCCACATCTCCCGAAGGATGGAGGATATGTGGAAATAAGTAAAAAAAAAAAAAAAAAAAAAAAAAAAAAGAATAGATGTGACATAAACTATTTATTTCCAATGTCACTTCTGGGCCCCCACATCTGTGATCATTAACCATACAGAGATAGCAATCACTGAATATGTCTAAGTCTAAAAATGTTGCTCGGGTCTGTGTGCATGTGCAACAGTTTGAACCTGTCTGAGGAGCTTTCACAATCTCTAGTGATCCCTGTTTACAAAGGCTTAACAGTTTCAGATAAACTACTTCCATATCTCAGAAATATTTTTCCTCAGAGCTCCAATTCCAGGTTAGCAGGTCACATGACGTATTGACACTTTGAGATTCTTTTACACTGTTGATTTAACCTTTAACACCCTGAAAGCCCGACAGACACTAAAGACACAAGGGTGTGCACGAACAGCCATGTGGAAAGCGGAAGGTAAATTATGAACTGGCGATATCCTTGTGCAGATTAAACACAAGCTGAGCTCAACACAAGCAAACCATCATGGAACAAGACAACACCTATGATGACAATGATAGCGGAGCAAGTAACAGCAAAAATATTTGCCATAGTAACCGTCATACTACAAAGGAACAATTGATGGACCTGATGGAAGTAGCTTGGCAAAATGCAGAAATATTGAATCATACAGGATTTGATTGAGTGTTGTGATTTCCTTTTAAACCTCTTGCACAGGCTTGTCTTATATTTTTTCCCTCTTCAGACATTTTGACATACATGCTATAAATTACCCAAAAAGATTATTTTTTTTTTTATATTATCACAATTCAAACATGAATAATAATAATAATAATAATGCATTTTATTTGAAGGCGCCTTTCAAAGCACTCAAGGACACCGCACATAACAACAAGAGTACAACAAAAATACAGTACAAGTACAGGACAATTTAGTGCAAATAAAATCAGTAAGAGGATGCAGTTACACGGTGCCCTCTCGGCACAGAGTTCAGACTCTGCAGTCCTCATCATACAGGAAGTCGACCGGGCCGGTTTAGGCAGGGCTGAGCTTCCAGGGTGAGAGTAGTGCAATAATGCTGATGATGTTGTCGAGCGCTCCACAGGTGCATTTGTCTGACAAACACAAAGGGAGTTTCCAAAAAGGACAACCAAGCTAGACAAACAAAATAATCTCCAATCAAGCACGTAGTTCTCATGCTGGTGATTTTTCAAGGGGAATCGTTGGGGCTACATATTTGAAAAGGCGTTAGACATGATGTCATGTCTCACCACTGGATTCCACCCACAGATGAACTTTTAATCACAAAAGTTTGCAATGCCAGCTCCCCTAAATTTCTCACCATTTTGGGAAACCACCAAATCCACATATGGGAGGTTACAGCATTTTTAACCTTAGCCTTTGTTCAAACAGACAGGAATGAACAAATAACAAGAAAAGTTTGAAAATAGCTAAAAAATGACCAAAAGAATGAACAAAAACACATTTTGTCTGTATTCATTCATTGAAATAAAATCATGCACATAGTTTTTTCAGTGTTTTTCGCGAGTGTGTGTGTTGTTAAAGGAACATTTTGGGTTTAAATATTAGAAAAAAAGACGAAAATCCATTAATCACACTCGAAACTGGGGTGCGCAACCTTGCTAAGTATCTCACAACCAATTCTGCCCACATAGGATTTTTAAAAATCTTCCATAGACACATCTGCCCACAACCTTAAAATTCCATGTTGTGAATTTATGACCTTTTCTTAAGCTTTTATGCCCTTTAACATTCTCGTAGTGTTTGAAATGTGCTGCTAATTGAGCAGATACGACTTAGAACAGTGAGATGAGTAGACGTCAACCAAGTGATACAGTTTTGTTTTGTTTTCTTGGTCTTTAAGGTCAGACATGGTAAG
This sequence comes from Diplodus puntazzo, assembly GCA_963678695.2. Classification (NCBI taxonomy): domain Eukaryota; kingdom Metazoa; phylum Chordata; class Actinopteri; order Spariformes; family Sparidae; genus Diplodus; species Diplodus puntazzo. The sequence continues at coordinate 19,665,557 of OZ023173.1, read as the reverse complement.
CCACATGAAGTGCACGCACAGCTGTGGCACAAAATGACAAGCTCTTTTACAATGCTGCAATCATATCCAAGAAAGGAAGAGTCATGTTCTCAAACAGCTTCAGAGGAACTTGATGGAGCGTGAAGGTGAACTGCTCAGCGGCCACGGACACACATGGATGCCCGTCACACGTTGCGACTTCCCTGAGGCAGAACCAGACACTCCTTGTGCTTTCATGAATCCATTGCTTGTTTTTGTAACAATGCATCACAGCCGGGTGATGAAAATGGATGACTCTCTGCGTGCCTGGTCTTTCTCTCTTTCTCGTGTTCCTGTCGGTTTTTTAGCTCAACCTAGCCGAGCTGGTCCCACTCTCAGGAAGCCGCCTGCGCAAGCTGCCCGGCTCGAAACAGGAAGTGCTTTGTGTCTCTCTGCAAATATTTCATCACTTTGCCTGCAGGCTCCAACGGCCCCCTGCTATTCTGTACATAAAAATGCACACACATATCTGCCTCATTTGATGGAGCGGTACATTTTTCACACTGTGTGGGTGTGAGCCACTCCTTTTTCACTCATTTTGTTTTGGTAACACCAACTTCATCCTGGGACCACCATGTACACCTGTAAAACTGCTCAAACTCTGACAAACTTTTCTGTCTGAATGCATGTCCAAAAAGCGCAGCAACATTAAAGATTCAAAATCAGGTCATGAAGTCGCAGCTGACCGCATTTGAAGCCTTGGGGGGGTGAAAAAAAAATTCCATTCAATGAAGAACATGACCGTCCTGTATTGAGCAACTAGATTTACACAGCTGACAAAATGGTTTTCAGGCAGATATTTCGAACCAAAAAGCGCAGCATCCACTTCAGAACATCAGCTTTAGTCCAAATATGTGTCAGGTGGAGTTAACATGGAGGAGCATTTCGCTGCTAAAGGGCCTAATACTTCCCATGGGAGGTGGTGGAGACCAAAAATAACTTATGACAGAAATTCTAATGATGCTCCTTGTCTCCTGAACTTAGGCAATGGAGTCAACATATCAGCTTTAAAGCCTGTTTTGTTATTCCGAAATGGGCCAAAACTGAGACTTAACGTTGAACCACAGGCCAAAAGGAAAAAACCTCTTGCGCTGTTTTTTGTTTATAAAGGTGCAAAATGGCGCCAGGATCCCAAGTTCTCATAAATTGACTGGCTTTCTGTCAACTGTCTCTGTCACTCCGTCCACAAAAAGAATAATTACACATCACAGCCAACTTTGGCCTGCTGACCCTACTTTGTACAGCTCAGCACTGCACCCATATGAAGCACCGGAGTGGGAAAAAGACCACTGGCCATTTAAGAGTCATGACTTCATTTTTTCTAGTGTGTTGTTCATCAAAACAGAGTGCTGCTTGAGCAATGTTTCTCCTCTGGCGCAGGGTAAATTATTTTGCTGCCGTTTCCCGCAAAGCTCCGTTAAATTCAGACAAATGTAAGCAGAGAGTGATTTGTCTTTTCTCTTCCCGCATTTTTGCTCCGACTTCTCGATCTCATCTCCTCCTCCCTGGCTCTTTTTCCTCGTACTTTTCACAGATAAAAGCCACAGCTTTGAAGGACTGTGCAATAAAACTGAATAACGCAACGTGGATTAATCTGTTAAGCTGCACGGCCTTGTCATATTTCATCCGCAAAAAGGCTGCGAAAGCTGTTCTCAGCACGCAAATCACTGAATGAGTCAGTGACAATATCTGGATCTACCGATTTCCCAACTGCTGGTATCAGTTTCCAATAAGCAATTGATGGCGTAGGGTCCACATAACGTACTGTACTCCAGACATTTTGATCTATATCCTTTTCGTTTTGTTTAATGGGGTGTCAGAGACAAACATCTGTCCAGAGGAACACAGTTTTTTAACAGATGAACAGGAATCATACTGGCATGTCAGGATGTGAGGTCTGATGGTCGTAGAAAGTGGCTCACCTTTCGTCCTTGTTCCAATAAACACAGCTGTCTATGACCAGGCAGGGCAAAACTCACATCACAGACGTATCCTGTCCTCACAAACACACACACACACGCTAGCATTGACATTAAATAAGGAATGTTTTGTAAAGGAAGACGTTGACAAAACATGATGTTTTTACGATCATTAGTGTACATCATGGCTGTTTTCTGGCTTTTGTATCAGAGTTACCATGTTTTAACTTCTGTGAATTGATGGACTTGACTTCAGTGTTTTTGTTGAATAGGAGCTGAAGGAATTTAGTGTCCTCCAGTGACTCCAAGCAAGAAAATGACCTGAACTGCACCTGTAATAAGTATAGTTCAATAATAGATTGCTTACTTTGACATTTTATTACTTTATTACAGAGAAAAATAATTTGGATAAATTAACAGAGCAAAATTTAATATTTAGATTAATAACTGAAAAAAATTACCACAATCAATGGTTCTGCTCATTGTAATGGACGCACAGAGAATTCTCACCAACTCTGAACACTTCCTATCTTTGTTTTAGCCTCTTTTAGCTCATTGTTTTGGTTTTCGAAAGATTTTCTGCCTCAGAACGCTGTTCCCTCCTGACTGTTGATCAGGTTCCCAAATGTCCCACCACTAGGAAAAAATAAATTTTAAAAAAAGATCTGCATCACCATTAAGATCTAGCAAATGCAGTGAACAAAATATAATAACATACAATACAATAAAAGTCCGCCAAGAGTCAAACCAATTTTTTTTTTAAAGTTTGAAAACGTTCCCTTTATCAGCAGTTTGGTTTATAAAAACAAGTGTATTCTGAAAACTAATAGCCAGATTTCCGTGAAGTATGCTGTGTAATGCACCCTGAACTTATTATCTAGGGTCACCATCAGCTCACAATCTATATCTGTCTGCGTGCAGTATATCTTTGTTTGTCATTCAGCATGATATTAGTATCATGCCACTACTGCTGAAGACATCACAACTGCAACCTGAGCAAACAGAGAAACCAAACACTGTGGATGCAAGTTCATTTGCCTGCTATGCATCTATAACTTTGGCTATCATTGTATGTTTTTGCAAATGGATATTTTGAACAACTATGAATTTGTTTTGTGAAGATAGTAATTCAACAGCAACATGGTAATCATAAGGCGTCCATGAGAAGTTTAAACATATGTACAACCTGTGGGCTTCAGTGAAGAAAATGTAGTTTGTGGACTCAAGCACTCGAGCAATATGACTGATCATTTCTTGAGCAGCCATGGCTCATCAATACTTTGCTTATTTGCATAGCATGTCTGCTTACCGGAGGTGGTAACCACAGTCCACGCTCACTTCACAGAAACTACAAAAATCCCCCAGAGTGAAACCGACAGATCAGATGGTCTGTATGGATGTTCTTACTTTTACGCAGCTGGTTTGCCTATAAAAAAAGCCTCTTTTGTTGGTTGATGGATGTGTGAAAAGACAAGTGCCTGAGGGAACCCTGGAGAAAGAATCAGAAATTAAAGTGATTATTTACCAAGACGTAGCTGGCATGCAAATTAATGTGAGCGCCAGTTTATTTAGACAAAGGTTCCTTGTACGTAGCAGCGGCTATAATATTATGTTTTGAACCTGCAGGACGCCGGAGGCATAAAATGATGGAAAGCGGCAATAAAAAAAACAAAAAAACAATTCATCATAGTTTGAGGGCGCTTGAGTGAGAGTAAGTCAGAAATTCCCAACAACATGAAACAAACAAGTGTGCAGACTTGACAAAACACACTTGAACATTTCTAAACAGTCTAAGTGTCATGGTGAGCAGGGTTTTGTAGTTCCCGTTATCATCAGAGCGTATTCATTGTCAAGGAATGCAGAAGAGGACAGGTGTGGCACTGTGGTATCACAGCAGATGCCAGCACCCAGTGTTAAAGATGAATGATTGTCTCATTTAATTCTGATATGAAAATAAGACCTTCAAATTTAGAAACAACATTTGTTGCCAAAATATAGACGGGGGAGGGGGGTTCAACCTCAAATATAATTAGCTATCTGCTGTACTAATGTTTTCGACTTATTTCAACAAGAAAAACATTCAGTAAGTTGAAATGAGGCATCATGACTTGAAGTGATAGTCAGGAGATACTATGGATCTGATTAATTCACTGTAAATTAGTAACGGTGGTGGAGTGGTGGTGGAGAATAGACTGCTTTTTTTTTGATGATACTGAATATAAGGCTTCTAGATGTAAAATGTCATCATTCTTTAGTAACCTGGGTGATCATGTTGGTCTTGTTTGGGTAGCTGCAGCAACTAATCCCCACCACCATCACCAGATACACACATGATCATCACCACAGTCTACACCTGTACTACAAAAATAACATTTAAAGGCTATTTTAAGGTTCAACGCTCAAAGCAATAAGCTTCATCGTTCATAATGTTCGCAGTGCAAAATGATGCCAACACCTCAGCAGTGTGAACAGCCCGGGTCAGACAAGGTCACCTGCTCGTGTTTGCTTAGGCCTGTCTGAATGTGGGTCAACCCAGGTGAAGTACAGAGGTGTGACCTGTAGCTGTATAGGATGAAAGGTGCATGAAAGGTTTTGGCATGCATTTTAATTTGCTAATTATATAATGCATCTCCCCGTCTCCGTTTCTCACTCAGTCGCACGTACACAAATACTGTGAAAGCTGTGAGACGTGAAGAACTTGATGTTTGCTCCCTGAAGCTGCCAGAGGGAAATATTTTGCAACTGTCGAGACTTGTTCCTCTAAAGCTTATGTTAAAACCGCACCTGAGTGTCGAGCTGATGAGCATAATTATAGCCATAAGTGTCTGAGGTTCTTTATGAATGTACTGATTGAGAGGAAAAACCTTTGGGGGAGATTAAAAACAATGTCTAAAAGCAAACAGAAGTAGAAAAATACATACACAGAGAAAGATGCCAGGGGAAAAGCTCAGTGCTTGTCGCTTATTTCTCTTTCATCCAGGAAGTCAGGAAGGACTCTCACTCCCCCCCCCCCCCAAAAAAAACAAAAAAAACAAGTGACGGGTCAGATGTGTGACAGTTCGGCTTGCGTCCTGTGGGACTGCTGGGTCTCGTCTTTTAACACTCTCTCTCTCTCTCACACACACACACACACACACACACACACACAGCTTGACCAAAATGCAGCAGGCAAAGATAAAACTGTGTGATCTCTTAAAGCATGAGTTGTCAGGATAGAGAACATACGGTATGTTCCATAGAGTCAGTGCTGGTGGGGCGGTGAGTCATGCCTCAGAAACGTTACATCTGCTCGGGGGTGGGATCAACTAATTGCATTTATACATGTTTCTCTAGTTGAGCAGCTTTATAGTCAATGCGTATAAGCCTATAAGCAAGTAGGAAAAGCTGGTAGACTTAATTTGACCTTTTTATTTTAGACCAAAACTAGAGATTTTGTCGACTCTCTGTGAGCAATGGAGGATACAATAAAAACCAACAGCCATTAGCCAATGAAGAAAAAGTCATCTGGATCTACTTTGCACTCTCACACATTTTTAACTTCCCAAAACAAAAGAAAACAATACTAACCAATAAATTATCCTTAACACGTTTTATCCCTGTTGTTTGATCAAAGTTACACAACTCCTTGGATAAACTATTAAAAACAATAACAGGCTTTGGGAGGACAGTTAAACATTAATGTCACAGTTTGTTCATGGTGGTTCTTTTGGACACACAGCCAGTGCGAGTTGTAAATTGATAACCAAGCTGTGGGTTTCGATTTGTTATCAGGTTGCTTTTGGTCAACCATTAACCCCTTGATTTTACAAAACATATTCGCTCATGTAAAGGAAGGTCAGCAGTCATGGGAAGCTGACTTCATCTCACGTCTGTTCCTTAAATGTGTCAAGGTCATAACAAGATCCCGCTGAGATGGACTCAAAACAGTCTTGCATGTCATGCATTGGTTCTGAATTTCTGTTTTCTTAGATATGTAGTTTATGCATAGTTTAGTTAACTTAATCAGCAGGCCAGATAGATGATCCAGCGTACGTATTAAACAATATATTGCTTTATGTAACCTCTCTTCTCTTTATGGATCTACAATGATTTTTCATCACTGTGTCTCATTTCCATGACGATATTGATATGTTGCTGAAGAGCGTACATCAGCGTATGCAGATGACACAGTTGTGTGTGCAATTTCCTCACGTATCAGCGACTCATTTGTGTTGACACCAATAGTGTGGTCAAGTTTTGCTCTGACCACCTCCGGATATAACTTTAGTAATCTGATCTGATATTATCATCACTACCACATGTTTTTTGTGGACTAACATCTGAAAGTCTGCATGTAAACAGTGCAACTGTGATACTCATAAGAATTGTAGAGGTTGATTGGTCACATCCTGTGACTCACAGGATGTTAAAATTGGGTTATGATTTTCTAACTGATATATTTTCAATATTTTGCTAATTCTCCTCACATTTGAGATGCGAATTCATGTTTTTTTTTAAAAAAAGAAAAAAACATTATATGCAATTTTTAAAACAAAATGCTTATGTATAGAAAATAAAAGCTAATTGTTAAATGTTAAATCTTAATGTTAAATCCATTGGTTAGATATAATTATTGAATGTTAAATCTAAATGTTTGATGTATATGTTAAATATTATACCTAAGTTTTAAATGTTAAATGCATATGTTACATATTAAATCTAAATGTTGAATCCAAATATTAAATGTATATGTTAAATATTATATTTACTGTTAAATGTTATCATCATCACCATCACCATCATCTGTTCATACACCAGCCTCCAGGTGTGAGTGCCCACAAGAGACGTTATCACTAGGTACGGCAGTACCTCAGTCGGTAGAGACTTGGCTTGGGGACCGGAGGGTGGCCGGTTCAAGTCCAGCTACAGATCACAATATGGAAGTGAACTGGTAGCTGAAGGATGCCAGTTTACTTCCTTGGCTAAGGCACCAAACCCCCATATGCTCCCTGGGTGCTGTGTGTGTGTATATATATGCTAGGATGGGTTAAATGCAGAGAACTTCGGGTGTGTTTGCATGTAATATATATCTGATAAAATAATTTCCCCCTGGGGATTAATAAAGTATCTTAAAAAAAAAGAAAGATATATATATATATTCTTATAGTGATATATACCTGCTTATCAATGCTACATAGGTGAGGTTGTTACCATGTGTAGATACTGCATAATTAATTGTTTTAGAGATCTCATCAAACATAATCAGAGTTCACTGTGAGTTTTCTGCTGCCAGCTGAGCGGCTTCTTGATCTTCGTCTCGGTTTTATAGATTCTCTTTTAATGACTTTCACAGCGACGGATCCCGCCACTGATGTATTGTTTTGAAATGTTTATTGGGGTGAAATCCAGTATGTTAAATCCTCGTCCAACGAGTTCCACCTTTAATCTCAGCTGTTCTGCAGGACTGGGGGAGTAATTCGACTCTCCCTGGGGGGGTTCACTCCTTTCGAAAGACATGGGAAGCTTGTGTGGGATGTGCGATTAGCTGGACATTCTCTAGAAACAGACACACAAATATGGACCATCCTTCTCTGTCTTTACTGGCAAATTCAGAATTGTGCAGCCCCTTTTTCAGAGTTTGATTGAAGGAATGCAAGGATTGACAGATGAGTACAGACAAATCAGGACTTGCCTTTCAGTGATCTGTTCCCTTATTTAGAACAAAGAGCATCTTTAAGCTTTTATACGCCTCTCAAAGATTTGGCACTCAACACCGTGTGACAGCAAAACATTCATAGTCGTAAACCTCATCAGTAAAATAAACAATAAAATACAGATCTGTACTTGTAGGAGAGAAGGGCAGAATGTGATAGTAAGCCGGCACACTCAAATAAAAAAAAACAGACTATTAGGATGGTTATTCATTTTCTACTTAATCTATTACTGTACTAAAGTGTTCTTTCACAGGGTTGAGGGGCAAGTGCAATTCAGCAGCCGATAAATTTCCTTGTGGTGTTTTCATTAGTTCTCTGGGGAAGACCAGAGAGTCTGAGGCTTGGTCACATGGCCCAACTCACATATGACCCAAACCCCACAAAGTGGACCTGAGTCGAGATGTGGAGGGGGATTGAGGTGGGCTGGGGGTGGTAGTCTTGTTAAATAAAGCTCTTGGGGCAATTAAAAAACTCTTTCTCAGGCTGGGACAGGACCTCTTTTCATTTTTCCACGTGTAGAATCCAAACACGCTTCAAGTGTTGGAAATGTAAACATTAAAAATAAATGTTCTTCAGATCACCACATCATTTTATTGAAATTTGGTGTGGCTCTGCGTGTGTTCAATGTTTCTGACTAAAAGACCATTACAACACCATTCAAGAGTTATTTCTATTGAATCATAGTTCTCAACAGATGGAGATCTTTTGGGTCTCCACTTCTGGGAAGGGAGAAAAAAAGAAAAAAAACACGAAAAAGGAATGCGGCAGCATTTTTTTTTTTTTTTTTTTACTGAGAACGATGATGTCCAGTTACTGGAAGTGGACCAAGTGGAGTCACCCTATTTTTATATGTTTCATTGTTGTGTTTGCAAAAGGTAGGAAAAGCACACACTGATTTTTTTCAGTGGTTAACTGGTTCTCTGAATGTTGTCAGGATTCTGCACTCCATCGCCATAAAAATCAAGGTTGTCAATGTACATTTCTGTAACATTTATTGAAATTTTCCATTTCCTATATTGAAACTTACGTTTTTCTAGGGCCAGCTTTCAATTTTATGTTGTGACAATGCTGTACCTATGTTATGATCAGGTTTTGGCACAAAAAACCACTTGGCAAGGATTCGAAAAAGATAACATTTTGGCTTAAAATACCTGTTTTGGTCACCACAAACACAGCTGGAAATTGTCCCGAGGTCTCCTTAAAAATATACAATGATGTAAGACTTTTAAATGCTGATACATGTCAAAAATATCCAGTGGTGGAAACAGCCATTCTCGGCTGGTCACAACAGCCTTTTTAAAACTTTGTTGATCCAGTCTGGAATTGTCAGTTAACAGAAAATCATCCACAAGAGTTATCCCCCTGTTTTGAACCTGGCTCAGCAGCAGTCTCACCTAGCTTAAATCCAACAGCATCCCCTCCACCTTTATGACATCCCCTCACATATCATAAACATGTGATGCGAACGTGATACAGAACATATTGTGGAAATGTCAGATGTGAAAGTAACAGTGTTTCGCAGAAATGTTAACCACCAACAATTTATTTTGGTGACTGCGCTGTATTCAGAGGCTGCAGATGCAGTTTGTACAAACCAGTATGTTTTGTTTTCGTTGATCAGAGCGTGTGGTTTCCTTCCTCTCACACTGTGGTACATCGAGACCTTTCCACCTGTCTGAGCTAACCTTTTGTTCTTTTTGTCAGCTGCAGAGAGTACTAGTTATTGGTATATAGCTGAATCCACTCACAAGATGCACTGAAACCCTCCACAGCATATTGTTAACGCTGACCAAACTCTGGCAAGCCGTTTTCTTGCTTTTCATGAATTCCAGTCATCCATAAGTTACCGGCCGACAGCATGTACAGATTTTACCCCACCCAAAATATTTAACTAATTTGTGAAAGAGCCACAGCAGACATGTCCCTGAGCTTACCGCATTGTTCTTGCTTTGCATGCTCAATGTTTTGCACCCTTGGGTGTTTACGGTTTTTGTCTCTGCTCCCAGTCATCGTGCCCCAACAGTTAAACGTTGTGTTGCCACTCTATCATTGTGCCAAAGCCACATCAAGTGTAAACCAGACGCCACTATCTGGTTGGCTATCGTGTATGGGAGTAAAATAGCTGCTGCCTTGAGGGCAAAAAACAACCTGAGAAACTGTTATTATCGAGCCAAGGTGAAACTCTTTTAAAAATAACTCAGTGTGTTGTGAAAAACATGATAAAAAAAATATGGTATAAATAGTTCCTTCATTGAAAAAAGGCTTGATTACCGCTCAGTTTGTTTTTTAAAAGATCTCAGGACTTACATGAGTCTCAATCAGGCAAATGAGATTGTGAATAAATGTACGATAAAGGGACTTAAAGGGAAAGTTCATATTTTTTCAAGTCTATCTTAAAACGATACTTACAAGTATGTGTGTCAAGGGATTTTGTGCCATTACTTACACTGAAATCACATCAGAAAGTGGATATCGAGGAGCAGTTACATAGATGATATAGCTGACATTTAAGTACTAGAGTACTGGTAGGTCAGACCCTGGGAAAGTGTAAACCTATCCACTCTCTTTCAAAATAAAAGGGTTAGTGGGGGCGGCATAGTCACAGCGCAACTGATCAGAGTCAGGTGCAAAGCCAGACTTCTGACGGAATAAACACCCAAAGTCACATTGGATTCTGCTCCGATCTGGGGTTTACTAATGGGAGGAGAGCTCAGAGATTACTTCTGAAGCACTGGGATTAAAAAATGGATTCATCTTCACTCCTGTTGATCAACCCGACTGCAGCAGCTATCTGTGGAAGTGAGCTTGATTGTCTGGTGCTTATGTAATGTGATGTTGACTGCTGACTGCCGCTGGAGGGAAAAAGTCCGACACGACTCAGCATAGAGAATCATGACATGTTTAGTCTTATTCTGTGACTTCCTTCCTCGCTCTGACTTCCTCATGAAAGCTATAGCAACAGGGGACCGAATGAAACGCACCGTTACCTTGAGAAACATTTGGGGTAATTTAAGCACACAACCCAATTAAACATGTGACAACATATTGTTGTTTCTAGACATTTTAATGCAGAATTCTTACTTATTATATCTGACGACAAGAAATGATCAGAGGAATGACAAAACCACAGTTTGTTAGTTATAACAGAGTAAAACTGGGTGTTAAGAAAGAGCATTTATACCCTATATCACACCAGAAGGTGTTCAACCTACAGTGCCCATGCTAAACAGAGTTCTCGCCCATCACCACCAAATACATCTGGAGTGTGCTGTGACTTTTTGGCATTTTAACTGGTAAAGAGCTACTTTTGGTTGGTTGGTGGGAGCAGGCGGTCCTGAGGAAAGGTGATGAAAAAGGATATTTAGAATGGAGCTGCGTGAACAACTGTAGCAGGTGCTACCACATGCGCTCCTGCAACCCTGCTGGTAGCAATAACATTAGGATTGTGTAATCTTGAAAGCAGCACAAAAACATCCAGTGTGTGGTGTTTACATCAGCAGATTCACTTTTGATGTGCTTGCCTGTTGATGGATTTATAACTTAGTCAAATGTGGAGTCATAACACACAAACTAGGGGGGTTGTATTACTTTAAAGAGATCTATCAAAACCATCAATGAAACCTCTAATAAATGAAAGACATGGTCTTGTGAACTATAATTTGACACAGAAATTGTAATTACTACCTGATTTGAACTTCTTTATGCTCTAACTGTAGCTTTCTTTAGGTTCAATCTTTTATTTTATTTATGATTTTGTATTGGATCTTGTGACAACGCTGTGTTTATGCTCCGGTGAGGTTTAGGCACAAAAAGCACTTGGTCTGGCAAAAGAAAACATCACGTTTTGGCATAAGGAGAGCAGATAGCAGGTACCTATACTGGCAAGAGGCGGAACAGGGAAAGATACCAATTCAAGAGCTCCCCGTGACAGCTTCTACCCCCAGACAGGGCAAGTGATGAAAATGCTTGAAGAAAAGAAAGACAACCCTTCCTCTTTTTTTTAGTGAGAGAAACCGCACCCTGAGGTCAGAGGAAGTGGTATCTCTGTCAAGGTTGCGTTAGTGTTTGGTGGAGTACATGACAAGTTTGCGCTGTGGATCACGCCACCGCTTTGTAACAGCGTACACACACTAACATCCTGCTCTAAAAACATTTTGTTTACGCACCATCAATAGCAGTATCGACTCATTAGTCACTCTCTGTTTGATTCACTGAGCGCACTATCAACTTCCTGACCGGCATCTTAACAAACATATATATTTATCTGCCGCAGCTGTTGTTGGTGGACACAATCCGACGGCCTCCAAGTAAAACACGATGCTGACAAATAAAAACATCTCCTGGCCCCGGTGAAAAACAGCATTGGAAAATAACGTTTGACGTGTACTCAAGATGCTGCAGTGGTCGTGTCTTAAAGTTTTTCTTGTACACAACTTTAAACTAAAAACTTGATTTCCTTTTTGGTTTTTAGGTTGATTTAAAACCTACTTTTCTGGTTTTAAATCAACGGATTTTTTTCAGGAAATGTTTATGTAAAAAAAAAAAAAAGTTTGGTTCTCACTGTCTTCAAATGCATTGGGGTTTTGCTCAGACGCTTAAGTCTTGAACTGACTCAGTGGAGCGTTCTTGATGGAAAACAGCGGTTAAGTCGCTCCATTACCACAAGCCAAAAGTACATTCAGATGACGCAGATATGTTTTCACGTGCTTCTCACCTTTGTGAGTCCAAACAACATTAGCCAATAAAGTCACTTGTTTTGTTGTCAGTTGGCTCAAGATGTACATCTGCAGCTTCATATAATTATCTTTCAAATATCTCATCTTTCATCATCAAAGCCAGTCTGACTCATCCAGATTTCTTGTGATGTCCAGCTTTAGTCTTTGTTTAATTTTCCGTTGAATAACCTGCAGTGGTAGAATCCTCTTTATTGGCTTCTTTATGTCTTAAAGCATTTTTAGAACACTAAGAAGGCTCGACACAACATGAAACTTTGCTCGTAGCATCACCAGGGTCTCTACTCATGAACACGAGCATTGAGAACATTGTTTGTGTACACAAAGTTTATGAAAAAGAAGGTTTTTGAACTACTCAGGTTAGCTGCTGCATCTCCGGCACGTCGCCGTCGTGTTCTAAAAATAGCGATTTTGATGCCATTGTATCTCTGCCCCTAGCACTCCCGTTCAAAATCAACGTGCCCGAAAACCCAACTACGGTAAATCTTAAAAGTGCGTCTTTCGTCGTAATCATGCTTTTACACAAAGGTTTGACTCATATTCAATCACAAATAAAGCCTCGGTTGCTTTTTGGCAAGAGTTTCACTTTAAGGTCAGACTGTTTATTCAGTAATAAAAACTGAGAAAGTTTGTTTATTCAGTTTGTTATGGCATAAAAATCAATCAATGGAGATCTTCAAGTCACAATCTTCCCCAAAAATACAGAGTGCCTCTTTAAAATGACTACTTTTCATTTTCAGACCACTTCAGATTTTAGAGTTCCTCTAACTTGAAGTCTTTGGACTTGAACTGGTGATTTGGATGGAGTCCAGTCGTCTCGTTAAAATGTGTTTTCCAAAGAAACATGAGCAGCATGTGAGCAGACTTCCCAGCAATCATTATCTGACAGTCAAAACTCTGATGAGCATAGAAGAAAAACACATGGAATGGAAAACGTGCTGTGTGTCTTCACAATAAGTCAGGGTTGTATGTGCTCTCAATTATGAAATCATTGCTAACCATGAAGTTAGTGGTGAATTCAGTCATTAGTCGCTTAATATTGGCAATGTATGTATCTGCAAACCATGGGTATGTAGAGGATTCTCATTTCATTATGTTGCAAACGTAGGATTACTGAGGATTAAATGTGATTGTTATGATGTGACAATGTCTGTTTATGGTCCGGTTGGGTTCAGGCACTCAAACCACTTTGGTAGGGTTAGGAAAAGATCATGATTTTGCTTGCCACAAACACCGCTGGAGGTGTCCAGAGAGTTCACCATCACTGTCAGGTCATAAAGGTGTGACGTGAACATGATGACACATTTTGTAGAAATGTCAACTGGCCACATTTTATCCCTGTGACTCTCCTGTCATTCTTTATTGATGCCCCAGGTGGAAAAGTTAGGAGTTACAGCAGCGCAAAGACAGAAAAAGGTACAAACAAATCAAAACTCAACAAATAAATAAATAATTTAAAAGTATAACTTACAGTGGCGGTTGGGCAGCAGCAGTACATATTACCAACGACTGGTGTTTCACTAATAGTGAACTAATAGCTTAATATCATCTCAAGCGAGAACAAATCAAACAAGTTTTTCTGCACCAACATGTTCACAGTTTTTCAGCCTGTTTGTGATTCAAATGAACCTGTTGAACTACACGAACAGTATCTTTATAGTATCAAGAAAGACAAAACTTCAATAAACAAATGGAAGAGGCACTTTTACACAGCAAAAACTAAGGATTTGTCTCAATTTCTAGGAAAAATAAGATATTTCATGGATCTTAATACAAGAAGGTCAGATTAATAGGATTTGTTTTTCACTTGCTCCATTGGCTGATTTGTTTTACTTTTAACGAGCAAGAAACAACCTACTCATTCTGTTCTTTTGTTTGTTTGTTTTTTAACTCATTTCACTCTTTTTCCAGTGTAAATCATGCTTTGAGAAACTAAGGACCCCGAAACTAAACTGACTTGATGACAGGGAGATTCTTGTAGGAAAGGAGTGATTATTTGTCATGTATTAAAGCAGACCTATTATGCTTTTTCATTTTAAATACCTTTCCTTCAGTGTGTTATACGTTCTTGTGCATGTAAAAGTTATTGAAAGTTAAAAAGGTCAAAGCCCACACCAACAGAAGCTCCCCCTTCCCACAGAAAACACTTTTCCTGGAATGCATCGCCGATAGTCCCGCCTTTAATGCTTTGTGACATCACGCTACCTGTGTCTTTTACACCAAGTCTTCATTTATGCCTGGTGGCTAGTTCGGAACATAAGAATTGATTCAGCCCAGCTGCTCTGTTGTTGCTCTTGGTCCTGGGTCAGGCATGTGTGAGCTGACCAATCAGGGGAGACTGCAAGACTTAAAGACACAGGAGCTCAAACAGACAGAAGGGGGAAACAGTGCTGCAGCACTGATTTCTTTGAACTGTTTTTTGAGCACTAAAGCATGTTATCCTATTCTAGTAGGAGCCCAAAATGCAATTATGAACCTGAAATAGTTTAATATGTCTCCTTTAAAGACACTATACAGTTGTTGAACCATGGAGTAAAAAGGACAATATTCCACTCTGAGCTGTAAAAGAACTAGCTTCAAACATTCTAGTAACGTTTAAATATCTCTAAATTGTACAAGTTGAGTAAATGTGTCTCACACATTTAACAGTTTTACTTGTTTTTTATGCAAACTATGCCATCAGTAAATCAGTTGATATTTTTTTAAACCAATCACAGTTTTGACTTTGCTGATGCAACGAAATGATGAGGGCGGTGAGAGGTCACTTTGTGTGGGGGGACACCACCTACGATGAAGTCATGAAGAACTGAAACCAGCTTCAACCTCGTGCACACATCATGTCTTTCTGACGGCCGCCCTCCCGCTCCGCTGCTCTGCGTCTCACACAGCTCACTGGTGGTTGAATGAAGTGCAGAGGAGGAGCTGTCCTCAGTGCGCCAAGAGCGAGAAACTTCCCTGTCAGTTGTGAGTGTGACAACAAGGTGAAGCGCAGCTCGCAGAGAGTAAACATCTTCATCCTGTGGATTGCTCCGTGTTTTCGTCGGAAACTCTGTTGGATTATGGAGTGACTTGATGGGATGAAGTCTGTGCGTAAAAGGGACGCTTGGAAACAATGGATTGGCCTCTCGTCGGAGCACCTGGAGAATGCGCATTATTGGAAAGTAACACAACTCTTGAAGTGAGAGTGGAGCATTTGTCTATTGTGAAACAGTGAGAGAAATCCGTGCAGGTATGAACTCCACGGAAGAACCGCACACCTTCCGGCCGCCCACCATCCCGGCGATTATGTTCATTTTCGGGGTGGTGGGGAATGTCATCGCCATCGTGGTTCTGCGAATATCGCGGAAGGAGCAGAAGGAGACGACTTTCTACACACTTGTGTGTGGCCTGGCGGTCACGGACCTCCTGGGCACCCTGTTGGCCAGCCCTGTCACCATCGCCACCTACATGAAGGGCTCGTGGCCGGGCGGCGATCCGCTGTGTCAGTACTCCGGCTTCATCCTGATCTTCTTCTTCTTGGTCCAACTCAGCATTGTGTTCGCAATGTCGGTGGAGAGGTACATGGCGATAAACCACGCGTATTTCTACAACCGATACGTCAACCAGAAACTCGCCGCGCTCACTCTCTTAGTCATCTACATCTCTAGCACCGTTTTTTGCGCGCTGCCCAGCATGGGGCTCGGCCAGGTGACGCTCCAGAACTCCAAGACCTGGTGCTTCATCGACTGGCAGAACAACCACACAACAGTGGCGACATTTAACCTGATGTACGCGGGTGCGAATGCTGTGATCGTGCTGGCCACTGTCATCTGTAACGTGATGGTGTGCGGGGCGCTGATCCTGATGCACAAGCGCTTCATCCGCCGCACGTCTTTGGGCACGGACCAGCGGCGCATCGCGGAGCTCCGGCGCAGACGGAGTTTCGGACGTTTAGCCGGGGCAGAGATCCAGATGGTGATCCTGCTCATAGCAACCTCCCTTGTGGTTCTCATCTGCTCCATACCTTTAGTGGTGAGTACTAGGAATAATTACAACAACTCACTTTTTGTACCGGGTGTGTGCGTAAAAGCTTGGGCGTAAGGAATGTCCGATTATTCCCAAATGAAGTGAGAAAGCAGGATACAAGTAACATTGATCAGACATGATAAAATTGAATGAAACACGATTCTTGTGCACCCTGAAACATTTTAATTTTATCAACTGAATGATTAAAACAAGCAGACCATGGTTCACACGAACTTTGGGTTGCAGTTATGGATCCTTGCGGTTAAATGACGCATTTCTCTGATGCAGAAGTGTGATTGTTCACACACCCATATGCGATCACATCAGCTGTTTATACAAAGAACATTTAGTTTCAGTTCTACCAGCAGGAACATTTATGGTTGAGAACTGATCGCCGTCCAACCTCATGCGGTGTTTGCAAACAGTCTTTTTCATCGTCTGACATTTCCAGCTTTCCAGAGTTTCTCAGCGGGCACCGTGAGATTTCTCCGTGTGTCATGCGGTGTTGACTGACAGGCAGACATTCCTGCGTGTGCAGGCAGAAGTTAGTGATCGAATTAAAGGAGCAGTTCACAGGTTTAAAACATCATGTAAAGATGCATTGAAGCGGGGGTTTTTTTCTGTGAGACGACAGCTGTAGCCTGACAGTATCTTCAAATAAACGTAGGAATATGCTTTAGCACAGAGCTAGCGCTACACTTCGTGTTCCCCATCTCTTCCTCTGAAAACATGTCGGATGTGTTATTGGCCATTATGAGCAGGAGGAATGATCACAGCAAGCAAATCATACATAGCTCTTAGGGTCAAAAACACAACAACATTTTTTAATTGTTGTCCTGTTTTGTTAAATTGTTTTGTTTTTGTTTTGTTTTTTTTTGTTATACATGTGTGGAGGGGATCTTTAAAACAACACCCACAATAATGCAGGTTTTTATGGAGGACATGAGGGGCAGGCCCAAGTCTTTTGTGCAGGCCCAAGTCTTTTGGGGGCCCTAAGCAGAATTTGATTAGGGACCCCCCTTTATTTAATATGTTAAAAAAAAAAAAAAATCGAATTTTTCTCAATTTGTGGCTGGGGGGCCAAAGCAGCCGCTTAGCTCGCTTGTGCCTCGGGCCGGCCCTGGGGCCAAATCATAACAACATCAACAAACAACATTTGGTAACACTGTATAATAACCATTATCAATCAATGGTACATTTCTGTTTAATTTAACTTTATTTAGTATTTAGTTATTTTACTAGTTATTTTTAAAATGTTTATTAATCATCAATAAAGAAATTGTAAAGGTTTAAAAACATCAATTAGAATTTTTATAATCAACATCAGAAAAACATCTATAGATATATTTATAGATGTATTATAAGTATTATAGACATCAGCTGCAACATTGCGATAATCGATTGCTTGTTATGTATTCTTTAACTATTTGATTATTTAATTGTTAATCTTGAAATAAGTATTAACTCAAATGTATAAATGATAGTAATTACAATGTTTTACCAAATGTTGTTGTGTTTTGACCCTCATGGCCACCGTAAAAACCTGATTTAATGTGGGTTCTATTTAAAAAATCCCCTCCACATGTTTTCTATAATAATATACATGGTGTCCACACAAAAAATAAAATTACCAAATCGAAATCCTTAAAATGCTAAATGTTCCTTTTTCCTCATTAAAAATCCCAGAGTACGTGAATACACAAAGATTTATCAGTATGCAAGTTTAACTGCTGAGCACAAGATGTCTCCTACTTCACTGCCGAGGCTTCACATTTCCACATCACAGTCCTGTATGCTGAATACTGGACTAGAACCGGCTTTTGAAACTTATTTGTGATGTCATAAATCACCCACCTCTTAGAATCAGATTTCAAAAACCACGGAGAGAAGATTTGAGCTTCATCTCTGTAGAATCATGCACATGCATAGTTTGACACCAGGAGGCTGTTTTGATGTTCATCTGATGAAAGTGTAAAAGTTCAACTGTACGAACGGGAATAAAAACAAGTCTCTGACCGGAGGGAGAGTTTAAGAAAAACTGTTCTCCTTTAACAACAGCACTTATATAATTTGGTTAAATGTCAAACATCAAGGCTTTTGTGACCTTGTCTTTATAATTGTACTTGATGGCACTCTGGGGAAGCCCAATGGCCAAAGGCTCTCTTGTGATGAATTATGGTGAGACATGTAACTCTGTTTTTGTTGGCCTCTTGCCTTCTCAACACTGCTGTTGGTGCGCTGGAGTTACATTCAGACAAGTGCCTTTTTATATTGGACCGTTCCATTCCAAACATGCAATATGTAAAATAAACAATCGTCTAACTCTTATAAATGTCTCATAGACAAGTTTGGGCTTGATAAAAGACAAGCTCGGATGGTCCCTGCATTTGAAATGTTGTTAAAAGTACCTTTATATAACAGCCAAACAACTTGTGGATGCTTGTTAACCTCTTAAATGTATTTGCTAAGTTTGTTTTTCTCTCTGTGCCTTCAGTGGAGGATCTTTGCGAATCAGCTGCACATAAACCAGAGTGAAAAGCGAATAGAAGACCTGTTGGCCATCCGCATGGCCTCAGTCAACCCCATCTTGGACCCTTGGATCTACATCCTGCTCAGAAAGACTGTGGTGCTCAAACTAATGGAGAAGATCAAGTGTCTGTTCTGCAAAATGGGCGGGCAGGGACGCAGGAACGGCGGGCAGTTCCGCTGCGCCGACGGCCACCTCAACTCCTCCATCGTCTCCCGGGATTCTCCCTCATTGGTGTCACGGGAGCTCCGGGAATTGGTGAGCACCTCGCAGACCTTCCTGTACCCGTCTGAGGGAAACCCCAGGAGGTCGTTTCAAGCGGGGGCGCAGTACGGCTCCAGTCCGCCATCTGCACAGACGTTACAAGGTCCCCAGGCGGGCGAGGGGCCTCAGAGGGAGCTTTCACAGAGTGATTTAGAGGACGACGCACCTGGCAGGCCACTGAATGAGCTCCCAGTGTGCCCCAAGGACTCTCTACATGTGACTTTCACTGACGAGACTGCAAACATACAAGAGAAATGCATATGAGGTGAGAGCGCGATAACGGAAAAGACTGAACTATCGCCCATCAATCTGTAGATATCTAGTGGACTTCTACTACAAGGACGCATTACTGATCTAAATACCTATTATCAATGTATTACTCCTCAGTCATAACTCAACACAAACACCGTATCACTAAATACACTTCAGTACAATCAGTTATATCAAGAAAAACCATAGAGACCAACATGGTGTTGCGGAGGAGCTCTTTTATTGCACTTTTTGAATTGTGAAACCACTGTGAGGCTGTTGGCAATGATTGTTTTCTAGCATTTTTTGACAACCAACACCATGACTGTAAAGAGCTGATGATAAAATGTGAAACAGTGGTCCACGATGATGTTAATTTATTATATAAGTATGTTGTTGTCCAACCCAGTCGCCAGAATACATGTTGTCAATGTACAGTTCTGCAAACCACATATATGTTGCAATGTTTTGTTGTGTTTACATTTTCAGGTTTTAAGTTTAGGAAAAGATCATTTATTGGCCAAGAATGCCTGTTTTGGTTTCCAGAATGTGGCTGTGGATGTCCTGAAAAATCTTCAAAAACATCCAGTAGGGTCATCCTTACAAATGCTTAAAACGCAGTGTTGGCAGCCTTCTCGCCTTTAACTCCACCACCATTCCCTCCCCTTCCTGATTTAAAAGTCAGGTCGTAAACATGTAAGCGTGACATGACACGTATTGTCGAAACGTCAACATGATAAGTAGCCTATTACACATTTAAAATGTGAGCGTATCAGTGGTTTGCAGGAATGTTAAGTGCCAACATTTGATTCTGCATTGCAACCGGGCTGTATTTCTCTTCTCTGTGAGAAGGTTCAGATAGTTTGGAGCCATTTTAAATCGGTACAAGATGAATATGTTCATAGTTTGTTTTTTTTTTGTTTTTTTTTTCTCTTTTTTTTGGTACATAAGAACATTTGCAAACAATTTGGTTTGGATGACAGAGCAGCTCTAACATCAAAGCTAGATGCATACCATCCCCTGCATTTCATAATAAAAGGCAGCTATACTGGGGCTTTTCCACAGTGCAGACGCTGTAGGATGTTAGGAGTCTTCTTACAGTAATGTCTTCATAAAACATTTTTTTTAAAAGCTAACTGACTCTTTTCAGGCCATTACTTTTAAAGGATTAATCCAACTTCATCTTATTTCACCTTAATGCAATGTGCAATGCCTCTTATTTCATCTGACTTAAGAAGGGGAACATAAATTGAAGACATTAGTCTCCTCCCCGATAAGTTTAAAAGGTTTTTTCCAATTCATTTCGTGAAGTTACTGTGAGGATTTACATTTAATTTCTGCTATAAAGATTGAAATGAATATCATCATATGATATATATTCAATGTTAAAGTTTTTGTTGTGGAAAACAACCCGGTGTGAAATGTACCACTAAAGGTTGGCTCTCTTGTCAAAATACTTATATTGTACCAAATTAATGAATAAAAGTTGATAAATATTCATATAACTAAAGTATTGTGTCACTCTTTTGCAAACAGAAACAGTTAAACCTGAGGTTTATTTTGACAGCGACACGTGTGCAATCTCTGTGGTAGTTTCACGTGCAAGCCTACAGTGGCCTCACTTAGCGGTTTGTGAAAAACCGATTTTGAAGCCTCAAGTTTGGTCTATGTTTTTTTAAGTGACCATATTGGTACAATGGCATAAAACACGTGAGGACATCTTGATTGAATCTGAGCGGCAGCCCAGGGACATTTTGTGGTAACAACCACATGCAACACCTTGAAGCATACCCTGTTTTATTGTATATTTTACTTTAAATGGAACCATAATTTACAAAATGAACATCGTGTTGTGTTGAAGAAGACTTGACACAAGTGATTGAGACCATAAACCCATTTGAAAACTGTTTACTGAGGTAATTAATCAAGTGAGAAGGAGGATCATTTTCTCATAGGCTTACATACAATCTGACTTCTTTTTGAAACCAGTTAAGTTGCACCGACCTCTGCATTGGCTTCACTTTTAGGGCGCTGACACTCCATCTATCTATTATACAGCTGACAGTTAGTATATTATATGTAGCTAAAATAATGCTAAATATGCTGTAAACTAGAAGAAGTGTATGCAATTAGTCAGCTATTGCGATATTTTATTAACTGTCTGAGTGATTTCTTAACTAGTTTTCTGCCCCTTAAATTTGAGGATTTGTTGCCTTTATATCTGGAAAATGTATTTATTATATTTTTTACCCTTATATTAGTCTGATTTATTATAACTTAACCTTATTGGGTTTTGACTGTTGTTCAGAAGAAAATCAACACCCTGAGCTATAGGAAATGGTATAGGAAATCTTCTGTAATTTTAGATCAAATCAAACTACACTTCGGTTCTGAAAAAGCTATTTAACGTGAACAAGGCCTCCACTAGCAACTGCCTCTCAGACTTCGTTAGAATGACTTTGATCATGGAAATTGAATTCAACAGTGATCAGTCGTGGTTAATCTTCATCGATCAAAACAACTGCGCCTGCTTGGGAGTCATGAGTATAAAGAAATACCCTCGTTTGCTGCATGACTCATTTCTGCATTAAAACAGATGTAGATCCAGAGATAGCTCAAACAAATCCCCACAAAAAATTCAAACTTGTCTTCAAATAAATGCCCTGCGGTAAATCATATTTTAGCCAGGAGGTCAGTGTCATATTGCTTTCATCCTTCTACACCAGCTCTGATGGCTCAAACACATTTCTAACTCGCAGCCAGTTGAGATGGCATGGCACCTCCAACCTGCAGACAGATTGTTCCTTCACCGCAGAACGTTTCCAGGTCCAGTGTGGCCATTTTCCAGAGGCTTTCAAGCGCAGCCAAGCCCCTCCTTCTGAGAACAATATCCCATTAAAGAGAGCCGTGACCTCAGACTGAGAAATCTGTTAAAGTGGTCAAGTCACTCAGGAGGCAGGAAAGCGTGATTGACAAAACAGTTGTGACAGGATTTTAAACAGAGGACGAAAGGAAAAACGATTCTTCTCGGAAACCTCATCTTTCCCCATCAGCTGACACCAGCAGCACACGGCAGCATGCGTATGTGACAGGCTGTTTTATACATTTGAACGCCTTCGACTAAGGAGCCTGTGAAAACAATCAGCAACGAGGAGATGCCACTCACAACGCAGCGAGCGTTCATGATGTGGCCTTTTAGCATTGGGACGGAGTTTTCCAGGAAATGATGGATGCAAAGATGAGTGTTTGTACTCGGGGATAAGGTTCATTTCAGGGCTGAGGTGCATTCAAAATGAGGTCAGATCGATACTTTGAAATGGACAATATGTTAATTTCTGCTGCTAGGGGTCTCTATAAAAAAAAAAAAACAATCTGACCAATGTGTTGGGAGGAGAGAGTCAGACCTTCTGGAGGAATAAACACCCCAAGTCACATCAGATTCTGCTCCCATCCAGAGTTGAATACCAACGAGAGGAGAGCTATCAACCTGACTGCATCCGTGATCTGTGGAGCTGACCGCCATTGCCGGCGGTTTACTTATACAAAGTTGTCGTTTTTAGGCAGAATTCTTACATATTATATCTTTAAGGGCGAACATTATGCACTAAAAAGTTGTATGTTCTCATGCCAGAAAGCTGTAGAGTGTCCATAAACCATAAATCAATGAAATGTTTGTCCTTGATTGCCGAACTGGCACACCCTGATTAAACACAAGCGACCTTTATTTATCACATTATGTAAATTCTTAAAGCAGCTGCTTCAACAGCAACGACGGGTGTGTCCCAGGCATGAGTGCAACGACTTGGTGCTATTTAAAAAAAAAAATGTTTTTGGATCAATAGAGATTTGTTCTCCCTGTTTCTGTCATATAGACCTAATATTACAAATTAATGCTTGAACTTTGTATTGTAATTAGTATGTAGCGACCCAATCAGCTGAGGCTCATCTGACAAGAATATTCTTCACTACGTTGCATTTAAAAAAGGACGTGGTCTTGATATTTACTGAACAGAAACCGTAATCATTGTTGCGTGTTTACATGACCTACCCGTGGTGCTAACTTACTTAAGAAACAGTGTGTGTTCAGATCCAGGTTAAAGAGTTGTTCACACGCAATTATCTTGGGACTTTCGGTGGCCCTTTTATAGAAACTCAATTATTTCTATATTTACGCTGTCCTACAAAGCCGAGGAGCAACAACTGTTTCTGAGAAGCGACATTTTTTAATCTTCGTCTCCACTGGAATGAGTGTTGTGTTAGTGACGTCTGGCTATTAAAGCACACAGAAACCCTGGGTGCTACAGCAGTATGCCTTGGATCGATTACTAATCTATGTTTTGTTATACATTGATGAAATATACAAAAAGATACAACACAGAAATGAACACAATCCATGTCTTTATATCCCCTGCAGGTCAATCCTGTTAGTTTTCAATCATCCTTTTAGTTGCTCTACACTCCAGTAAGGTTTCGGTTTAACCCATCAAATTCCTTCTGATAAACTAATAGTGTAATAGCTGCTGCAGCTGCTCAGAGCCGGTCAGAGTCGGGTGCAGAGCCAGACCTTGAGGAGGAATAAACAACTGCAGTGACAACTGTGATCCTGAGCCATTAACCAACAGTAGCAGGGGGTGACCTCCATTGTTGGGTGTTCATGTACTGTAATGTTTGAGCTGGAGGGGAATTGTACTACACATGAGCCTGGAGAAGGAGAGAGGGAACTGGAGGCTCTGTTGAGTGCTGAATGAATATGGTGACAGGCTGACCTGAGTTCAGACACCCTCAGTGCGTGCCACTGCTTGCTATCTTAAGGCTAATGTATTGTGTCAATCAACAGCCACCATTAAACAACAAACATTGTTGATCCATCTGACCTGACTCAGGCTCAAATGTTCACAGACGAAGTAATGTTTCATTCATGTTAAGTTTAGTCTTGTTCGCAGACTTCACTATCCCAGACGTAAAATGGGCAACTGAGGGAAATGCCACCTTGAGTTAACGTGTGGATTCCTCCGGATGTGAACACTGGAAAAATTTGGGATACTTTTAGTACACAACTCAGCAAAGTATTTAACAAAAGTCTAAGCATTTTTAGACATTTCAATGCATGAGTTTTTAATATTCTCATTCTCTAAACGGAAATAGAGACTTGCTACTAGGCTGTGAGAACCAGACCACAGATCGCTTCTCTTTCACTGTACTGTTTTCTTTGCCACTGCAATTAGATATTGTGGTTTGTCTCTGTAGCACTTTGTGTAGAGGTGTGATCAGTTGTGTCCTCCTAAGCAGCAAAGTGTGAAATGGTTCCTGTGACTCATATCATGAAGACAAACAAATACAAGACAACAGCTCGACTCAAAAAGTCTTTAGTTTTTTGTGTTTATTCACTCATCGGCAATTTGCTGAGCATGCATCGTCCTTTTCAGCAGCAGCCTGTTCGAAAAACACCAACACATGGAAACCTCACAGATCATTAACTGTGACTATCAGACATGATGTGCCTTGCTTGATAAAAGGCCTTCATCATTACAATGTTCCCTATTTTCTAGCTAAAACGGGGAATTCTGTAATTCTGTTAAATTTCTACCACCTAGAACTTTAGTCCTGGAGAATACTAAACTCTGATTAATTTAATCTACTTCCCAGTCAAACAGCTTTAACTCGAAAATGTGATTGTCTTCATCAGTGTGTTTGCCGATTTTCGCAGCTTCATCTATGAGATCATTTGAGTGTGATTGGAGCTTTTGTTCTCCTTCTTTATCTGTACATTTAAGTCAATTCAAGGGGGTCGATTTCCAAGCATCTTTTACAATTCTGTTTTCATTAACGCCTACAGACTCCATCAAGTTTTAGAGAGTCCATTAGCTATAAACTCAAAGTGTTATTGTGCCATTCAGAGGAAACACTGAAACAGAAATAAGAATGTGAAAGCTAACATCTTCAACATCTTGGGTATCTGGAACCAAATGAGTTACAGTAAAGAGCCAGAACAGATTACTAAAAAATGGATTGTCTTTACATGCACATTTAGCACAATTAACATTAAAGGGATGGAAAATGTAAAACGACAAAACTAACTTTTATTCTGTTGCACACAAACCTTCACTCCCAGTGGTTTCAGAAATTATACTATTCATTCTTAAAAAATGTGGGCAGGACAATCAGTTCAAAGTCCTCTTGCTTTGACAAACTGTTCCTTTGATGGTGTGGCTGTGTCCTCTGATCCCCCATCACCAGTCACCACATTTTTTATATTTCCCTCTGCGTCTATGACCACAGCGGTCCTCTTCATCTCCTCGTAGCGCGTCTGTCGCTCAGCGACGGCCTCGCAGGCGGCCAGCACCTCATCAGACTCAAAATCATAGTCCTGCTTGAGCTCGGGGGCATTAAGGATCTGTTTTTGGGCCTCCTCCTCTTGCCGTGTTCTCTCCTCAGTTCCTATGTGCTGCTTCTTTAACCTGCATGCCCATGCCAGGTCTTCCTGCCACAGGGTGCGCTCTGATGGGCACAGGTGGACGGCAACCTGGAAGGACCTCACAGCCTGCGAAAGAGATTGAGATTAGGATTGAAACGTTTTCAGGGGTGTTTATAGCCTCCAACAGACTGAATGTTGAATTATTTCAGGCCTAGTTGTGTCTTCGCTGTAATTCTCACAAATGAATGGTGTGACACTGGCATCTGTGCAGCTGAATCAGCTGGGAGTGCATCATGAACACGAGCAGGACCCTAACATTCTCCCTGGTGTATAGCAGGCAGATTTATGCTTTCATTAAGAAGACATCAATATCTCTGAGCTGACTGTGCAGCTGTAGTCGATCAAAGTGAAAGTTATTGTCCTATTGAGCAGAAATACAAGCTGCCTCCAGTCGTTTACGGGACCTGATCACCGCCTTTATCTGTGACGATTTGCTGCCTGTGAAATGGTGAATTGAATCCATCTGAGTGCTGTTTGAGGTGACTAATGAGCTCATAAACTGATTCTAACAGATGTCTGCAATCTCTAAAGCACATTGTAAAGGTGTAAAAGGTGTTAATCTGATACTGAAGCCAGTTATGGCCATCTTTGGCCTGTTAAATTCAGAATTAAAGTTTATTTTTGACAGCTGGCCAGCAGGGTTTATCAGTTGTTTTTACGTGCTTGCGAGAAACAGAGCTTAAAGAAGTCTGTACTAAGTTAGAACTCGGAATCTCTCACACAGGTGCACCCAAATACGTTTGCACGATCGCACAATCTGCCTGCACTGTAAAGCTGTAGAAACAACTGCTACACAAACAGGCAGAGGTGGACAAAACACAGTAGAGAACAATAAAGAAGGGATCATGCAACACTACAACACTGGAGTTGCACCTGCTCCCAGTGATACAGTGACCAAAGCTCTTATGAAAATCCAATCCAATGTCAGCCCCCAGAACAAAAGCCTCAAGCCGACTTACGCTAAAAAGTCAGGCCAAGGAAGTGCCCTCGGTGGATCAGACATCAAGTATTTGATGACGAGAGCCAAAGAAAACATTTTTTTTTTTTCCAATGGCCTTTCTTGGAGCTAAACAATGTCTTTAAAGGAAAAGTGCACCAAAAATGAAAGATTTTTTACTTGATCTAATAATCATCTTTTCCGGGTTGTTTTTATTGTTAAAAAAGTCCCCAACTTCTACAGTTCAGGAGAATGCTGCAATGCCGTTTTGCTGTTAAGATCCAGAAATGTTTTGCAGCCAAAAGAGAACGTCCTGATAATAATGATGCATGGGGACAAAGCTGTCATGCTGCCGCGTTGTCCATGTCAGCTTCCAATATTTTCAAAACACTAAGTGAAGGAAATCAAAGACTGTACGTTTGTTTTGTTTGGGTACTCGCCATTTTCCTCAAGTGAGATAGAGAGGAGTGGAAATTAAAGAAGTGAAGGAAAAGAACAGACTCACGAAAGAGAAAAAGTGGAATCACTGCACTTACATTTGCACAAACAGGCACAACGCAAACATGTTGATTCATATAAAGCACTAAAACACGACTGAACAAGCCTCACTAAAAATAGATGTCTGTTTTTTTTTGTTTCCCCTTCCTTCCCAATAGTTTCATTATACAAGGAGGTGTGTCTGTATTTGGTTTAGTTTTAGCTCAGCTAACTTTCAACACTTCCCATTGTTGTTTATGCTGCCGTAGGACAGGTCTCTCGCTCTAGGAGTGACGCGCAGTGCCATTACCTGGAGGCTTTCTGAGTTCAGCCCTGTTTGCTTGGCTCTAAATGGGGCAAACAGTGTAACTGTGATCAGCAGGTTTCATACACCCACAGGTCCCAGCGTGTTCTGGGGCAATTTAAGCAATCGTCAAAGCCTCGGGCACCTGGGCGTGCTTTGAAAGAGGGACTCCAACTCAGTGGCAAGGAGTCTGCAAAAAGTAGTAAACAGAAGTAACTGACGCATCTTAACAGCTCTTCAAAATTAAGAGCATGACTGATTTATAGTTGGTTACAAAACAGGTCAACAGCAAAATCAAACATTGGAATAGGGATATTCCATTGAAAATCAATAGTGACTAAGCTGGCAGCCTTCACTGCTTATGTAACATTAGTGTGTGTGCTGGTAACGCCTATATGTCCCAGTATGAATTTCGGTGTGCTTGCACCTGCTAAGTGATGCCTTTTTGACCACAACCAAGAAATGCATTTGGTTTTAAGAACTGCAGTGAGCACAGTCTCAGCCACCCCTAATCCAAGTTACTGTTATCTGCAATTAGATTTTTTTCCCGAAAGTTTCCTTGTTCCTGTCTCCTTCTGCTATGACTCATAGAACTCCTCCATCTAATTTGTTTTCCGCCCTGAATATAGCTGTTCGACGGCTTTTGTGCATATGCGATGCTCTAATTTGTTTTCATCTGGAGTGTATGCCCAGCCACACTCACCAGGTCCACCTCTCCCATGTTGAGCTGGGCACGGCCCAGAGTCTGCCAGCCCTCCCACCAAAGGGGACGGTACTTCACCGCCATCTCCGCTGCGTTCACGGCGGGGTACACTTCCTGCAGAATGGTCAGCACCTGTGGAGAAACACGATGTAGTTCAAGACTCTAAATCTCAGAAGTGGGCAATGTTAGAAAAAATAACATTCCAAATTTTATAGCATACTCATGTATCCATGATTAATAGTCAATATTTTCCAGTTTTGTAAATTCTCTGTTTATACAGAATAACTTGTGCAGTTGATTAACAGAAAATGAACCATCAACATTTTTTTTAACAATGTTTTTTGCTAATCATTGAAATTATTTTTACAGAAAATATGCATCCTCTATTTTCATGTCCAAATAATTTCAATTTTTGGCATTTTTTTCTGTATTTTATATCACTGTGAATTCATTATCTTTTCTTTTAGACTGTTGGGATGAGACATCTGACGACATCACCTTGTAACTTGTAATGGCCATTTCTTGCAATTTTGTGACAAAATAGATCTGAAATTAATTGGTGGATGACACTGGTTGACACTAAACCCAAGATGAAATATGTACCATGTGGAGGTGAGCCCTGGCATGTTTAAGTTTGTGCCGTTAGCGATGGGGTAAGTGTTCGGGTATTTGCCATTTTCAAGAGGGACTTCTGCCTGAAATAGACACTCGGTGGCTGGCTCATACCGACAGGCTACATCCGGTGAGTCAGACTAAATGTAATGATAATGCATTAGTTGCATCACTGACGAGACTCATTTTGCCATTCAAACATACTGTAAAGTGCAGAACAATAGCACAGTCATGGTCACAAGATTACACTCTGTAATGTACTTACGGATGCTCACATTTAACAGCGTTTGCACTGAACTCATTAACCTTTTCAACCTCTTCCAGATACAGCAGAGGCTCATGAGTCAGCTTCTATTCAGACACTAAGTAGATGAATGCATGCAGTTTTATAGTTCTGTATTTTGCCTTCCTGTCATGTTGGAAACAACCTGTCTTCTAGTTTACACCACTGTGCATTTATTTGCATAACATCCATCAATTATCTCTATAAAGAAAAAACGTTATTCAAGGGGGAGGCTGTGACTGCGACATATGTGTCTAAAAAAAGCTGTCAGATGATTATATATGCAGTAAAGGTTTAAGTCGGTGTAAAGGAAGTGTGAACACAGCTGTTGGCTTCAGTCTCACTGTGGTACATTTAGTTATTTTAAACATTAACAACATATTCTGACACACAAGTGCACATCTAACCATTTTAAGGAAACATGGCAACATAGCATAACAAGTGACGCTGATTGGAAACGCACATTCATACTGTAGTTTCAATGGTCACACCTCATTATCAGCAGGAAGATATGATGTTTGTATGCTGTGACAGATATACAGGGGGAAGTATTAGGCACAATACTAATTGAATTAAACAAGAGGAAAGTGATGAGGGGAAGTAAGTGACCAGCATCAGTGTAACCATCTTCGTCATCTGGGTCCAATAATGGGAATATGATGAGCTCCAGGTTTCAGCCTAATGAGTGTGAGTAACATCAACGCTGATAACGGAGGCTAATAGATTAGATGTGCTGAGCATGTGTGGTCAAACACGCTGAATCGAAGCTAAAACGCAAGTCTTTGCTTATGTCAGGGTGCAAAATCCATTAAAAAATCAATTTTGTGGTGTTTTCCAGGTCTAGTCCTCCTCCTAATGATTTCCTTCTCAAATATCCTATAATGGGCAATATTATGTTAGGCTTACAATAGTTCAAGTGATGTGAGTGGTTATGATTATAAGAAGAGATTTGATTGTGTTAGTTGGAGTAAATGAAAAAGAAATAACGGAAAGAGCTCTGACTGTCCGACTGTCTGTCTACCTCCTCCGACTGTTCTACTTTTCCAAAGAAGAAAGATCCAATATGTGAGAATTGTAGTTTAAAAAACACGACAAAATATCTACCACAGTGGGGCGATTGGCATGTGATGAATTATTATAAAAACATGTCTTTCTGTGATCCTTTCGTTTACATTAAATCGTACTTTATACTTCATGGCTGTGTTAGAAAAAATAAGAGAACAGCCGCTGATGGCAGAAAAAGACTGATAGACACAAAGGTATCCACCCAGAAGAGGGGAGAAGTGAAAGGAACAAGAGAAAGGAACAAGGAAACGGAGCTAAAGAGCCAAAACATAAGAACCGTTGGAGACATAATGCAGACTTTCAGTGGTGTCATCAACATGCTGATATCATGTATCCAGCTTAAAAGCATACCAGAGTGGCAGCTGACAGACGGTCATGCTGGTGCTCAGCAGCAGTCCCAAACTAAAAAAAAAATTGAATGCTGTTCAGTTATCCTGATATTTAAAGCTGCAAAACAGGATGCAGCACGTGGGCTGACTTGCTGTATGTTGGCTATGAACACAAATATCCGAGATATCGTCCCAGCCAGAAAAACTAAACCTCCAAACTTTTGAGGAAGCTGTGGAAATGCATCACATTTTAGACACACTTGTGCCTTAAGCAACTGTATCAGGAAACATTCTATTGTATCAGACGTGTGGTTAAAAACAATCTTTGTAACCACATTAACCCAAAGACGGGATCCTTCTTAACACAATGCTCACATTGCCTGGTATCAGACTGAATTATCAATCTAACCCATTTTCCTTGAGGAGGTGGTTAAATCTTCCATAACTAATCACTAAAGACTAACAAATCCATCTGAATATAGTGTCATTTTATGTCAACACTGATGCGCAGCCATGCCAACATACTGGTTGCAAAGGTTTTAAGTCACATTAAGGTGCACTACAAACAAAGTGCAATGTCAGGCAATATTCAGAAGATGTCATTTAAGTAAGAGCAACGTCTATCTTATCTATAGCCGCCGCCCTTGTTGATATTACTACTCCTCCTCTAGCTCTTTTAAGACAGACTTGAAACATATAAACCAACTATGTTCCCCCAAAAATAAAAAATTGGAGTAGTAGATATGATAATGGTAGTACAGGGAGAGAAAAACTGAAATATAGGTTCGGAAAATTACCTGAGACTTCATCTCATACAGGTCTGGGTTGTCTGGAGTCAGTTGAATGGCCTCGTCCCACTTCTTTATGGCCTCCTTGTGCCTAAAGAAAACGCACATTGTGGTTCAAACACACATGGAAGAACTGAAGGATTAAACACTCTAAAAGAGTTTGTTAATGGCATCATAAACCACAAGATGCCAGGTAAACTTGGCAGTGTAATAGACTACCGAAAAGCCAAGTGTCTGAATCTGAATGATTTATAATGCATCAATGTTTATTTACTTCAAGCTAAACATGGCTGTAGATTGATTTTGGCTGATATTCAATAATTTGCTGTGAAGCATGACAGATCCAAATAGACAATTACATTAAGCCGTGCAAGTGGACATTCAGTTTTATTGTCTCCGCCCTGATATTATGTAACCTAACATGGGGCCATATGTTTGTTTGGTGGATTTCATGAAGTTGGTCTCCATGGTAAATTCTTATTATAGAGAAGCCACTTATGTTGTTGGAAAGCTGCCTCGATTCAGTCTTCCCCTTCTCCTGTACGATTCCTCAGAAGCAGAGATGAACAAACTATTTTTGTCCCACTTCAACTCATACTCTTTAAATTAACCCAAATCACATGATCTCCTCTTGGAACTGACCCCCAGAACAAAACGCTGGGCTTGTGGAGGCTCTAAAGCTGTAAGCCAACTTCATTACACATGTGCACCTGTCTGACAGAATGGCATTACAGAGTATACAAGGGCGATAAGAAGCTAAACAAACCCACACAGGTCCACTGAGGCAGATAATTGTGTCACAAATCAAACTCATCCCAGGGAAATCTATGCTATGGCTTCTTCTCTGAGCCAGCAAAAGGCACTGTGATTTGCTGCTAATTCCAGATGTCACATTAAGCGTTTTTAGTCTACGGATCTGTTTTGGATAGACCTGATTACAAGGTTTCACAGGGTTTTTGACAAGCAAGCAGACTTTTGGACTTTTTTCAACATGCTGAATGGATCTGTAAATGTGTTTATGCACACTTTAATCACCCTCTCCTCCTCAGGTCAATATTGACTCGAGAATCATTTCAATGGCCTGATCAAGACAAAGGCTTGGAAAGATTATGAGGTGAAATCCTGGGTTTGACAACACAATGCGTCTGTCCGCTTGTCTACATCTTTTATAGCATTATGGAGAAGGATATCCTGAAAGTTAAAAAGCAATCAAAAGCACACAATGAGACCGTTACCGATGAGCAGTTATAAAACCTGGATTCCAGCCTGTGAAAACATATACGACAGTTAATCAACAGTCAGTAGAGAGGAGTGAGGAAATGGAACTAAAGCAGAGTGAGGAAATCTGACCAACATATGAGGCAAAGGACACTGCAAACTCATGTGGGGGAAATTAAGCAATAAGTAAAACACACGAAGCCAGAGAGCTAAAAATGACACTTTTACTGTTATTATAACTCTGTAGATCAGTCGCGGCGAGAACAGAGGGAGAGACAAATAATAGAAGTAAGATAACCCTGCAATCTTTGGAATGATGGTAGTGCACTCTCATATTTAAATTTTGAAGGAGTGAATAAATATGAAACAGACTGAGATATATGTAGATAGTTCCTGTACTGGAAAAAGTAGATGATTGCTACATTATGACTGTTACACACACTTCTGTCCAAAAGAAGGAAACATCCCCGACACATGGTTATGATGACAAGAATAACCCATAACTGACATATCTAAAAAAAAAAAAAGAACCCAAAAGACATGCCTTTAGAGGATGTACATTTCCCAAAGCCTCTGAGAGCTAAATTCCATCTTGCGAGCTGAGTCTCAGTCCGCAAAAATTGACTCAGCACGGCAGCTGGAAGTCAGACAAATCAGCAAACTATGCAGAGTATTTGGATGATGATGTGACTTGCTGCCTCAAAAACTCCCACAGCTCCCCAACAACTGTTTAAAGTAGCTGTTAAAGATTTCTCATAATTGAGCAACTGCATGATTTATTTTTCACCACAGTGCTGCTTAGAAATTCGACGAATCTTCAAAAACTATTACCATGTTGTTTCTCATTCAGGACAGCTTTAAGCTGATGTGTGGGTGAAGTCGGAAGACTGTCAGTCATCTTTTGTGCAACCTATTTGCTTTAACCATCTCGAGCGAATGCCTGTTACTAGAGTCTTTGTGTGGCTCTTACTAATGTTTAGAAGCCAAAAGACTCTGGATGAGCTCTCGTCAACTCTTGATTCAACGGCGGGCAATAAGTAGCAGGGTTCAAAGTTAAGCTGATTGATTAACTGCCATGTTTAATCTTTATTTAAGAAAAAGGACATAGTGTTCCATGGATTCAGAGCAACAAACAATCTTGCACATCAACAATAAAGGCCCATAATACTCTATTTTACGGGTCAGTGCCAAAACCAATATTACGTAGTAAAAATTGATAGATTGGCCAAATACATAAATTTCTTGTAATGATTTAACAGTTTCATAATACACTTAATTTTCTAAATTCTAGACTGTTTCAGTGCACAGGTTGTTTTTTTTTGCATTATGATATATATACTATAAAGTACAAAGTTTTCTTATCTGCCAATATTGGACAACATATACACTAATACCAATATATCTGTGATAAACCAATACGGGCAGATATCAGTCGGGTTACATCAAAAATGTTCCATCCCCAGGGCAATCAAAATATTCAGCTCAATAAACATCTTTACCCGCCTCAATCTTCTTGCAAGGGCCCAATCAGTATTGCACACTTGCAACTCTAGAGATAAAAGAAACTGAGATGGCTCGATTAACTAGCCCAACATGACATTTTATTTGACTTGGTCAATCGGGCAGACCTCATCATTTGAGGCCTGATAGAAGCCCAGAATAAAACTATATATACAAATGCATATGCAGTCTGCAATATATAATATTTTTTGGACTGCTTTTATTTTTTTCAAGCATTCAATTTTTTTTCAAGCATTCATTTTTCATTCAAACAGATAGTAGGTATTTCTTATTTTCCTTTTTATCTGTGCAGCTCATGGATAAAATTGTCAATCAGCTCATTCATGCATATTCAACAATGACCGGACAGTCAGTCATCCTTATTAAGATTCTGTTCTGCACGGCAGCTGATATCACAGAAAAGATTTTTGTTCCTGTATGATGATCACACTGTCTGCAGTGAGCTCAATATTCTTCTGTTCTGTTCAAGTGGCAAAATGTCACATACAGTTAAAAATGATCATTGTTTAATCTAGCTTAATACTGACTGTGTCTTGGAAATCATGAAAAGTACATAAAAATGGTGCAAACTGTTTCACATGACCCTAGAAAATTGCCATAAAAA
The DNA here is from genome assembly GCA_963678695.2 of Diplodus puntazzo. NCBI lineage: Eukaryota > Metazoa > Chordata > Actinopteri > Spariformes > Sparidae > Diplodus > Diplodus puntazzo. The sequence goes on along the minus strand of OZ023173.1, from coordinate 19,630,833 downwards.
ATATGTGTTGGCCTTTAAAATATGTAAACCAAGCCAAAAGCTACATAATAGGCTCAGCCCTGCACATAATTTGACTCAAGAGGAGACTCAGATCACAAATAGGCACAAAAGGAGCTACTTCAATTGCATCAGGAGCATCTGAACCTTGGTAATGACAGTCTGACATCAGAGGTCAATGTCGTTAAACTAACAGCCGATATCCTCGACCAGACACCATCGCAAACCTCTGAGCAGCCATTACGGAGCACCATGAAAGACATCATTTCCCCTCGCAAAATCCACTTTCTCCTCGCAAATACAATTACAAGCAGGCACTACGGGCAACATCATTACGTCTACTGGACTAAGAGGGGGTGGTCAAAAAGTGATTGTTATTTGCTAAAAGGCACAATCATCATGGCAGATGCATCAGAAAGCTCCTGAAGGTCTATTTTGTCACACAAAGGCAGCCAAGTGATTTTTAAAAGTAGAGTTGGATATTTTTTTTTTTTTTTCAAATTCACAGGCAGCAAAATATCACTTAATATTTGCTATCATTCTTCGACATAACATAAACGTTTCATAGGAGTATACAGGGGCTGCTAGAGCAGATTGTAGGAGCAATTTAAACATTTCCTTTTTTATCACTTGTTTGAATAAAGCTTTCATTTCAAATTGTTGAATACCAGCTTCTCACACTGCCAAAATATACATTACTGTTGTTTATCCATTTACTGGTCTTTAAAAGCTGAGCAGAATACAGCTTTTTGTGTGGAAGAACATATGATTGCAGACACCAAAACGCATATTTTACTTTCATAGAAAAGACATTCAATAAATTACAGGGAAGACCTGACTGTACCTTTGAAATACAGCATTAAGTGACTGTTGATCTATAATAGCAAGGCAGTAGCAGGCTATTAGTTGTGTTGGATGGGTCTGTGTGCTCTGTGCAATGGTGCCCTCCCTTGGACACCAGCTAATATCACATGCCAATCGTTATTGGTAAATTTGAGCTCCTATCCTTGAGTTATCCTGTTGTAACGCTGCCTAATGTTCAACTGAAAGTCACACTCCCTCCTTTCTATAGGTGAACTTCCTGATTTCTTTCTTACTTTAGAGAAATGGGCAGCCAGTGGATCAACTGTAATAAATCTGAGTATCCAATAAAGGAGTAATTAAGCCCCAGCTATCCAATCCAGTAGACCACATAAAGAATACAGCCGCAAACAGACAGGAAGTCCTCGGCATGAAAGAAAATAATAAGATTCGAGTGGTAATCCTGCTTGTAATAAAACTGGCAGAGATTACGGAAAATGTCTTTCAAGGGAAATAATAATGTACACTAAATAAAGCTTGTTTGCTCAGCACCGGTTGTTTTTAACAAAGCGACAGGTGAGCAAATATTCAAGGCCTGGGATTTAACAGTACACTGCATTTTTCTCAAAATCCTAACTAATCCTGCCACCCACAAAGCAGCTAAAGGTTCTATATAGAATGAATTTGTTCCTCTGTGTGCAAGCAATCTGAGAAAGATGTTACACAACTGACCAAACAATGGATGTTTGAATGTGTGCGAGTTATTTTTAAAGCTGTCCCAGGCATGATGTGCTCACAGCAAGCAGAGAAACCTGACATCCCTCACCTGCCTTGCTCAGCCAGCTGTGCACCTTCATCCTTCAGCCTCTTGCTCTTGGACGCACAGTCATCCAGCAGGACCTCCCGCCGTCGTTTGGAGGCATGCAGCCAGTCCACCTCCTCATCCTGAAGACTCGGTACAACAGCTTTAGCTTTCTCTGCCTCAGCCTCAAACTGTTGCACCACTGACTTTGAGACCTTCTCACCAACTTTCCTCTTCCAGCCAAATGAAGCCATCCTGCAGGGAAAAGGGGCAATCACACGCTGCATGATCAGAAATCCTAATTCATCTAAAATCATAGTAGTGAGTACAGCAAAGTACTAGTACATAGTAGTTAGTACAGCAAAATCCATAGGGTTAGACTTTTATTTTGAAATATCAGAAATCCAGCTAACAGAACAATAGCTAATGTAATTGCATTCTACAACGTAAATTACCAACTACTCACGTAAGGTTTACAGTTAGGCGTATCTTTTATTTAAGTGCAGTGCATAAAGCTTGTTATATAGCGTTACCAATTACACTCTACAAGACTAGTTATCTTATAAACATAAACTACCGTTTCACAGTAACGCTAGCTTACGTAAGCTAGGGTAGCACAGCTAACACTTGTACAAACACCTTTGACGCACACGAAATTAATTTTGAGAGCACATAATATATTTCATATTGTTATTTAAAGCTAGTCAAATTTGCTCAGGAGGGAACGTTTACGTACGAAATAACAGCTTTCCTGGAGCTAAACTGGACAAGCTAACGGTAACGGAAGTTAATAGTTCGCCATATTTAGTGACCCTTCACATTAAAGACCCGGAAGTTATGGAAATGTTTACAACGGCTCTTAAAGAAACACGAACCTTAGTTTTGAAGCCGATATACTGGCATTTTAAGTACACTCTTTTTTTTTATCAATATTTTACTCCATTAAATATACTTAAATTCTCAAGGAAACGTCCATAATTAATAATAATAATAAAACGTCTGGGGCTAACACTCCGTTTTCCCCACAAGATGGCACCAATCAAACAGCATAACTGCCCTGATACTACTCACATTGGCACTGTTTCTAGCACAACTATGATATTAAGGTACTGTATTTCACGTTAATGCAACTTCCTCCTCAAAGCTGTCCAAAGACCAGAAATATAAAAAAAAAACTTCAGCAGAATTGTGTGCAATTTAGCAGTTTATTAGGCAGTTGTGTATACAAACGATTTCAACACTGTCCATTCAGATTTACACTGGTCCATCTGGTAGGGTCCCTTTACACATCAAACAAAAATAGAACAATATTTCTTTGAAGCAGTTCAAATAGACAGAATATATCTGGTAACAGTCCACTAGGACACTACTCCATCTGCTGTCAAAAAAGGTCACGGCCTCACACATTCATCTCTCCTGCAAAACCCATCATGAAACCCATGAGAAGTTTTGTAATCAGAACTTGCAACTGCCCTTTAAACTAAAAATGCTTTAGTTTCACAATATCTTTCCAAGACCATAGTGCGTGTTTCCTTACCATGATCACTATATTTTATAAACTCTAGTTTAAAACTGAGACATAACTGTCAAATATCAACTAAATATTTCAGTCCAAACCTGCCCCGCAAGACAGCAAAAGAAACAAGATGATCATAATTATTGTCACTTGGCAATTTTTGTCGAACAACACCTCTGAAATGTAAACTCTTTTTTACAAATGAGATACTTTGTATATAATTTTAAAGCTGTGGGCTTAACACTGGAAAACAAAGACTTCAGCAACTGCTAATACCTCTTATAACTAAAGTAACTAAGTGTTTGATATTATACTGAGAACATGCACGTCTTTTAAACCTGGTTTAAATGTATGAGGACAAAAATGAAGATGATGCAATTAGAAACCAGTTTACATTTTATGTTAGATTTAGTTTTTCCTTTACCAAAATTAAAATGTGGTAGCAATTACTGAGGTCTACAACAGTTTGGCAACAACATAATCAGATGTTTATTTTAAGTTTTGCATTTAAGAGTTTTCTTTTTCTTTTCTTTTGTAAAGCCAACAAATAGAATAATCTTTTAATTTGAAACAAAGACACTGACAAAATATTTTGTGGACTGTAACCTTTAAAACTGCAAAATGTGCCAATAATTCTGACCAATCTTTTACTGAAATAAAAACTGATTCAACAGTACTGATAATGATAAGGCAGCCAAACAACAGACACCACTCAAAACTTTAAGACTGTGGACAGGAAATGAAGGGAGACGCATCACACTTGTGATTAAAGACAAATCAACCAGCTTTGTGAGCTTGCAAGTATCAGGTTCCGCCTTATATTTTTTTAAAATCAAATATAAACCAGCCACACAGTTGCGAACTCAATGCGTGTGCAAAGTTTTTATTTCTTATATCAGAAATGCGATCTAACCGGCCGGACTGCAAGCTCACAAGTATGATTCCGGTTCGAACATATGTAAATCTTCCTTTGCGGTCAAGCTTCATGGGAATGCGTGGGGCAATCAAAACAAACATTTCCAAAAAATAGCAAAGTTCTGGGTGTATTCACTTGCCGTTACATATTGTCAATGCACTGCATGTAATTGCTACTACTCATTTTGGAATTGAGCCATGAGGCCTATACGCTTGTGATGGATTGGCATTTACAAGTTGAATGTAGGCAAAAGGCATTTAACTCAGTAATCATCCTAATTCTTAATCTAAAAAAAAAGAAAGAGAAAGAGAAAATACAACAAATAAAAAGTCAAAATCAAGTTGTCATTTTAATATGTGACATGTGAAAATGATATATTTCTAGATTTTGACTGTCATGGCAAAATACCTCTTAAATGGTAAAAGCAGGCTATATTTATGTGGAAAGACGATCAAGTATCAGAATAATCATGATTGAAGGAAACAAAACTGTGATATCGATTTAAAAACCAGACAGTAAAAAAGGAATATATATGCCATCCAGCAATAGATCTTAATGCAATAAACAAAAAAAAAATCCATTTTCAATAGAGCCAACACTGCGTCCACTTAACGCACTGATAAATATATTCACGTCTTTATATATAAAAATGTAGGGGACAAACACATTCGAACAAATTTTTACAACAAGGACAAAACCATGACAATTTAGTCTGACAACTCAGATTCTCCCAAAAAAAAAAAAAAGAAACCCAAACATAATTCTGATGAAGCATTCTTTTGTCCCTGACACATGACAGGAATACAAGGGTCATTGCACTTCTTCAAAGTCCAATGAGTGTGATGGGTACGACAACCCTAGTTATAGCCAGTGCAGCGCCCGATACATCTGCACCACTCCTCTGATCCCCACTGAGAGAAATACAAGAGCAGCAGGAAATAAAAGATACTTGTGCAAAAGTGCTTCCTGCATCCTATACGGCTGCCACCCAAATACCAAACCCTCAAAGCGTGGCTTCCTTCTCTGCAGGTACAAACTTGATCTTTTCCTCTGTACTGGAAAGCAGTGCTCGCTGGCTACAGCACAGAAAATTCAGTGTAATCACTTGCGCGTATATGTATAGGTGGGATGTGGACATTTTGCTATTAAATTGATCAGAAAATTGTAAAACCCCCTCCTAAATGTTGTTCAGTCTTAAGCTTTTAAGTAGCTTGTCACTTCTCGTTCCCAGTAACCCCTTCCATTCCCTGCCAGCTCAATATACATCTCTTCCTCTTAGGGAACACTGACTCGCGTCAGTGCCATGGAACAATCACTTCATCCTCAGCCGGGATGAGTTGAGCCATGAATCGGTTGCATGCTTATTGCTATAAAGACACTCGGAGAAGAAAAAAGGCTAGCGATTGTTTTGCAAGCTATCGTGCAAGTAGTTTAATAAGATTTGCACACATCTCAAAGAACTCAATGGTGTGGCTTCCTGGTCGAGGGATAGATGCATTGTCTCCGCCTCCCGTTGAGTCGATGGAGGAGGTCAACGACGACGCTAAAGAGCCTTCCGCGGCCTTGGTGGATTGCACAAGGCTTGACGTAGCTGGAGCATCCGCCCCATCAACATCGTTCTTAATAGTGGTGCGATAGTTTCCCACAGACCCAGAGCGGAGAGGGGTAGCAGTTCCAGATTTTGTCTCCAACATATCATCTGAATAACACAAGGCACAAAAGGTTGTTTTTTTTTATACAATACTCATTATTTTAGTTCAACGTCTACAAACAGGATTTCTGCAGGTCTTGAAAAGTCTTAAAAAGCACTGATCAGGGTTATGAGTAGTATTTTAGCCAATACCAACCCATTATAATATGCCAGATAGGGAAAGATAACAATCCTTGGGATCAGCTCGGGACAAATTACTGTGTATACTGCTGGCAAAAATAAAGAAATTCATGTACTTGATGAATAAATGTAGGCCTTACTTTCTGTATTGACATAAAAATGGTATAAAATGTTGTCAAAATGTCTTGTAGAAAGTCTAACCTACCAATTTTGAATATTCTGAATTTCTGCACTACCTGTTTTTCATTTTAAGGTCAAATTCATCCAGCCTTCCCTTTCCCTTAAAGCTATCAGTTACAACTGCTGCTGAACATTACAACTGTGGCTGACTTTGCTGTAGCCTGAAGTCAAATGTTTGTCTCGTACCCTTCACACAGCATGCCTGTGCTTCATAAATGGCCTATACACTTACCCAACACTCTTATCTCATATCCTCCTTTGACATGCCGCTGCTCACCTACAGACTGTGTAAAGCTCAAGCCCTCAACCCTGAGTAAATCATTTACAAGGTCGGCACTGATACAGAGTACTCCTGGACAGAATCCATGTAAACACTACCCAAATACAGGGAGCTGAATCCAGGGCTTACTTTCGAGTATCGTGTCAATGTTAAGAGGTCATTAACTTAACAACACTGGAAGTAAGTTTAGTTTAAATGATACAACTAACATTAGAGAACACATCAAGTTTCTGTCTCTATTTATTATTTTTTATATTTCAGGTTTACTGAACAATGAACTTAATTGATGACCCACTTCTTACGATTCGCTTATTTTTGTAAATGGGTAACATAAGCAGTGTTTTTTCAACACATCTTGGTTAATGTAATTGATCAAGTGTAATCACAACTTACCATCTATGCTACGGAAGTCAAGGAGGTAGGTTCTACTGTCCACCTGGTAGAGTTGAAGGCTCATCTTGGTTTGCATCCCCGTGATCGGATTCTTCCTTCTCACACGTAGATAATATGGATTCACGACCTGCAGGATTGAGGGGTGAACAAACAATGACTTCATACAGTTACCTCCTTAAGATCATGTTATTTTCATCATATAATCTCTAACTTAATTACCATTTGAATATGTGACTATTTTCTCCTACATGCCCAGTTTCTTCCTTACCTTCCACTCATAATCCAGCTGTTTCATGGCACGACACACTTCTGACATGATATCATTGGGTCTACTCTGACTGCGGATACCCAGGTGCCACTTGGCCCTTCTAACCCCCTGGTGCTTGGACTTCTGGGGGTTTAATTCATCTAGCGTGTGGCGAGGCCTGGGGAGCGTCTCTGCCACAAGGAAGGGTACGCGCTCAGGGTGGGGCTTGACGGTCACAGCTGAGCCAGATGAGGTCAGGTGCTGGTCGTCTAGAAAAGAGTCGGGAGGGCTGGACGCCAGGTAGAAATCCTTGGCTTCATTCATGATGCGACGATTGTCAATGATGAGGTGGTAGGCGACGGCCAGTGGATCCTGATGGTTGCGACTGTATATGCAGGCGAGGACCTCCTCCTCTGTGCACTCAAACTTCTCACATACCTCCTTCAGGGCCTCGTCGTCAATCATGTTGTTGCTGTAGGAGGGGTCCTCAGGGAACAAGTACTTGGGTAGGTCCTGTTTGAACCAATCATCCTCTCTGTGATGGGAGAAAATGTTTTTGTAGTAAAACAAACTTCAGAGCATGAATACAACCGGATCAATAAGACTAGTTACAAAAAGATTATCTGCTCTAAAATCTAGACCTAAAAGAAAGACTTCACATCATGCTCACCGGATCTCTTTGATGGTGGCTCTTTTCATGGGGTCCACCTGCAGCATGTGTTTGAGGAGGCTTATTACTGAAGGGTTCAGATACTGCGGGGTGAAAAAGATCCCATCGCAGATCTTCTTAAAGAGTGTTGGCACGTGGTCGTCGTCAAAGGGAAGCGTCCCACACAACAAGGCATAGAGAATGACTCCACTGCTCCAGATATCTACCTCTGGACCAGCGTATAACCTGAGGATGAGGGAAAATAAAGCCTGTAATCTTAAAGTGACATTTTACAAAGTTTTGCCTAACCCGCAACATAATTGGAGCACGCTTAAAATTCTGTGTCAGCATTACCTTCCTGAGATGACCTCAGGAGCAGCATAGTTTGGAGAACCACAGCTTGTTCGCAGGAACTCTCCGTCTGACATCATGTTTGATAAACCTGCACAGAATTGTACACCGTTGTATAGCATACACGTGTATTTCAAATATTCATGGATCTGAACAAAGTTCTGTACAAATGCATCCATATTTTTCATAATAAAATTGTGCAAGTTAAGATTCCTGACTGAGACACACTTACCAAAATCTGCAATCTTGGCATTCATGTGTGCATCAAGCAGCACATTTTCAGGCTTGAGGTCTCGGTGCACCACCATGTGTCTGTGGCAGTAGTCTACAGCTGAAATGATCTGCTGGAACAGCCGACGACTCTCCTTCTCATCCAACTGTCAGAGCAGAAAATTATCCACGAGGTGAGATCTTCACTGAGTCAGTTAGCACATCACAGCTGACTAAGCAGCGCTTCGTGTCATGTTTTGATATCTTTTGCAGGCGATGTTGGCTTTTTGGTTCGCAGGCAATTGTATCTGCACCAAAAGGCTGCCAAAAACACCAAGCGCATAATGCACTCCTGTGTTCTGGTTCCCCTCACTGATCATAAAATATACAACAAGGTGGAAACAAAACTTGAGACATCATTATACAAGACTATAAGGCATTTTCCAGTATCTACCTTTCCGTTTTTGCAGATGTAGTCAAAGAGCTCGCCTCCTGAGACATACTCCATCACCATGAAGATATCTGTTGGGGTGCTAATAACCTGATACCTGCAGACATTAACACAAAGTGGAAATCAACATTCAGATATTACACTGCTCATATAGACAGTTAGGATTTCTTATTTCATCATTCGTATAAAGAAAAATAGGCATGTGTGGTATTTAATCTCCCGGATTTGGTGACTGTTAAATATTTAAAACATCAGAAGTGGCAAGAGGAAATGTTTCTGTTGTTTTGTGTGTCACCAAAACAAGCACAAAACCTACAGCATACTGTAGGTGTGTGGCTCCATTCCCAGTGGAAGATTAGCACAGCAACAATATAACTAAAACTAATGAACAATAATAGACTAATAAACCATTTGACCACGTGACAGACTTTACAAACCTGTGTTTCATTGCACCCTGTCATGCATGCCCTCTTCCCTGCCCTCAGTTCTTGAGCAGTAGTGAATAACTGCTCGTAAATTATGTTTGTGGCAGTGTCCAACCCACTTTCAACCCTAGCCAGGAGGAGGGTCACAAAACCAACAAGGCTTTAGTGTGTAAGTCTGAAGGAAGGCAACCGTTATATTTTTTTCTTCTTTTCAAAGCAGCAGAAACGCAGCAACAAAAGAAAAGCAGTTTGCACAGGTGAGATTGAGAAACCTCTAGAGGTTTACAGATGGCATCTCACCTCAACACGCATTGCAAGTAAATGCAATAGTCACCTAATCCAGAAAGATAAGCACAACGAACCGTAGGATCAAAAAGCAAACATAAGATAGGCTGTGAAAAAACAGCAAAAACATAAAATAAATACAATAATCTAATGATGGTGCATGTTCATAGAGCTTTGGGCATTTTAAAAACAATCAATGCCATAACAACCATTTAAATTGATCCCAGAGATTTCCTCCTTATCCATATCCATCAATGCCGCCAAGCAACAAACAGCATCAATACTCAAAAGTGCAGGTACCTAATATCACTGCAGCATTAGTTATACATCACTGATTGGGTGACCTAAGAATGTGTTACGTGTTACTGCCTATGCTTTCAGTCCTTGCCTTAGTGGGAAATTCTTGCACCACAGAATCCACACAGGCACCTCCATCTATTTACACTACACTGGCTGTGTGGCTCCGCTTGCACATAAGCCACATTCTCCTCGGTGATTGTCACATTCTACATCAAGCAACAGAATAAGCAAACAGGACACCTGGAATATGTCAGCAGTACAGAAACCACATTATAAACCCTGCAGCCCAGCAAATATACATTTTAAAATACAAAAAGATGCAAAGCAAGGACAATATGGAAGAGTTAAGATATTGTAATAAAATGCTTTCGTCCTTATCTTAAACACACCAGCTTTAGCCAATTCATTGTGAAACTGCCGTGTCTGTCTGAGGCTTAATGCAGTAATGATTGTGGTAAGCCTACGAAAACAAATGCACCTTCAAGTTAATGACCAAAGTTTGAAAAGATATTGACGGAACTGCTCATCTCATCTGTTGTTACAACATCCTGTAAACCAAGTGAAGCAGTACTGTGTAATGTTGCTCCATTTGCCTTGACTAAACATTATTCAGACGAGGCAGGCAATGCTCTGCACTCTGCCCCAGTGTTTGTGCTCCCAATCAGAGATGGGATCTCGCTGTCTCTCTCTCACACACACTCACAAAACAGAGTTTACATTCTTGTGCATGCATGACATGGAGCTGGTATTTCTGGTAATCAGCCACACCTTCTGGTCAGTTTAATGACCTCTCAAATGTGGCATCTGGCCCTCACTGCAGGCCGAGGACATTCACATACCAGACAGGAAGTACCTTCGTATTTCACTGACGATATTTTTAGATCAGTGGCTCTATCAACAACAGTTTATGTCCCGCATTTTTGTGTTGCTGAATGGAATGTTTACTTCAGGCTGGTAGTGGTTACCGTCACTGCTGGTTGCACCTGCGCATTGAAGCCAAAACAGCGACCTTAGTCGGCCTCTGATCAGTGTCACAGTCAGTTCAGACTGGAAGTTAAACAAAGACTTATTCAAAACAACGCAGTCAAATATGTCTCTGCATCATTGTATGCAGATGTAGAGCTGCAAGGATTAGTCAATCATTCTAATCAAACAGAATTTATTGCCAACTATTTTGATCATAGTTTTGATCAAACTGGCTAAATTAGGCAATTATCATTATTAAAGATATTCAGCAGATTAATTGATAAAGAGCTGCAGATCTAGTTGCAAGTGACAATTCTCTCCTGTTCTAGTACAGCTGCACTATACGGAATAATGAGTTCAATAAATACTGTGTTCTATGAATACTGCATTTAAGAGGAAGAGGTCAATCAGAGAAAACAGTGATGAAGCACTTTTTTCATTAAAATTAAAGGTCAACAGAGGGGATCACCAAAACAGATAAAGCCGAGGAGTGAAGGGAGAGGAGATGGGTCAGACAGATATTGTCCTAGATGGATGTATTCTAAAACACACCATTAAAGTCTGGAAATAGCTCCGTGGGTGGCATTGATGTGGCGGCAGGGGGATTATGGAGCAGCGAGCAGGGTGTAATCTAGGACTTACAGTTTAATTATGTGAGGATGCCTGAAAAGCTTGAGGTTCTGGATCTCCCTGCGGATCTTTCCCACAACGTCCAAACTGCGGATCTTCTGCCTGTTCAAGATCTTCACTGCCACTTGGTGCTTGGTCAGCTCATGTTGGCCAACTGCAGGATAAAACAAAATGAGCAAATGAGTAATACCAATTACAAAGCAAAATACAACCCAACAATACAAGATATCCTCTGCCATAAAAGAGAAGACTGCACTATGCCCTACACTGTATATTTTTAGATGTTTCCCAGTAAACTGCAAACTTAACAGTACATTTAAGAAGATGGTTACATTTTGTTTACTAGAAGGTGAACATAAAAACGCTCTGTCATGGAAAATCTGTAAATAGGCCATGCAAGCAAAGTTGGGTTGATGGATTGGTGCAATGTCTGACTAGGGAGGAACTTACATATATAGTCAAGGACAAATACAGCACAAAGATCTGAGGTTCATTCCTCCAGGGGGGAGTAGAGTTCGCTAGGGCCTTGCAGCAGTTTCTTTATATTTTCTTTGTTACTTTTGATGGATTTTGTTAATATAAAGTGTTGTTTTATTTATTTTTGTCCACCAAGTTTTGATTCTAGTACTCTGTCAAGGGCACACAGCAGCAGAACATGCCTTACTTCCATTGTATTCAGCGTGCATTTTTGTGACTGGGCTGTACTTCATGGTAAAATATATATATGTATATTTTCATTGAAAACAACTGTAAAAATCATCAAGGTTTTTGATTGGTATCTGCACCCATCAAACATGTCTCGTGATGTCTGGAGAACTAGATTTGTAGACCAGATTATTTCGGCAGCACTACACTAATTCATTTTAATGCTGTTTTGTCACATAATTTACAGTCAAAGGAGAACTGCACCTTTTTGCAATGTCGATGACATTTCTGTTAATTGCACAGCCCCAAATACTGTATAACACAATTTAAGCAGAACAATGGAAGGGAAGACAGAGCACTTGTGAGTTAGTAAAATTTGCTATTGATTTACCAGGTGTACTCCTAGTAAACTATTAACTAACCCTCTAGTAATCATCCACAGTCACAGAGCAAAAACTCCAGTTTACTGTGGTCCGCTCCCAAAAAATGAGTGCAGAGAGATGACTCACTAGGAATTAAGCGACTGTAAACAAAGCTTGTGCTTGTGACTGTCTCTTTTTCCTGAGATGGCCTGGTTTGGTCACTTCATTTGGGTATATTGTGGCTTTATCATTTGTTCCCAGGAGACAAAAGGCACTACCTGGTGAAAGGAAATCTGCCTACAGGAAAAAAAGACTTTAGCCTATAACCATCACGCGAGACAACACTATGGAGAAACCTGTGAAGAAAATGTAAGCAAACGCAAAAACACGTTATCTGAAATCCAGTAGGTGATTTAGACCAATACCTGTTGGTACAAGTCAAAGCTGTATATTGACATAAAAATCGTGCCGCCCTCTGGACTGACAACACTGGATGGAGATTTCACACACATTTACAAGCATGACTTTTCAACAAAATGGCAAATAATACTCATGTAGGGATGGCAGTGTTGAGACTAAATGTACGGCCAAGCTGCCGTCGTTATCTTTAATACGAAAGACACATCCGACGGTCCTCATTAATATGTACCCAGCTAGCGCTAACACCAAGACGGTTTACTTCCCGGTATCTATCTTGACAAGCGACTTGTGGCTCTCTGGCTAGCTCACAACGCAACCGACGCTAACTGAAACATAAGTGGCTAAATAGAAGCTAATGTCATAAAACTTTCATTGAGAGGCTGTCGTCGGAAGCTGTCGCTAAGCCCCCCCAAAGACGTCACGTTTGTCATAAACAAGTTGAGCCAACTAGCAGGACAACAAGTGTGATACCTTCCTGGTGTTGCGACAAGTTAGCTTTCATAGCAGGCTACATTAGCAGCTAAGCTAACACCCCCCATTGCCACCATCTTTCAGTTGGCAGGATGCACAAGCGTCAAGACATCCAGACATACCTTTAACTTTCCCGAACGTCCCCACTCCGAGTGTGTCTCCGAGAATGTAATGTCCTATTTTAACTCTTCCTTCATGTTTCGTTTTTTCCGTCGCCATCTTCCCGCAGTGGCCTTGCTGCGGGGTTAGCTAGCTGCGGGCAGAGATGGTCTGGGCTCCGCTGTGTGCGTCTCTCTACTCCAGCGGCTCTGTTCCGTACGGCGGGTGGGAGGCGCCCCGGCTCCTGCGCGATTCGTCAGAGGCGTAGGCGACGTAGTATGTTGCATTCAAATGCTCCCCGTAAATTCCTAAACCGCGGTGTGATTATCAACTTTTCATAGATTAAAGTTGTTTTTGCATGAAAATTGTAAAGTATATGATGATTTTAAACGCAGGGTCATATAGTAGAATAGAAATAACATTTGCGTTAAAAGATATGCGATGCTTAATGAATAGCATGTAACTAAGAAATGAATGGAACGGAATTCAACGTGAGCGAATTCAACAAAATGCATCATAAATTATTTACAGGGAAAGCTAAACAGCACTATGGAAAGTGTGGATCACCTCAGCATTATAGTGCCAGGTATGGGTGGACCTTATGGCCTCTGTCTTAGACACCAGATACAAAAATTAGACTACAACTGGTAAAATGCTTGAGTTTCAACAGAATAACAATCCTGTGGTCAAACAATGTGGCTTAATTTTAAATATGTGCCACGCCCAGGCATGAACAAAAACCACAAGTCTTGTTTGCAAAGCTTCCTAAAATAAATCCATTCTGGGTTGGTCCCCAAATGTGTTCTCAAATGTATGAAATGTACTGCTGGTGATCACAGGATAACCACAGTGTTGATCTCATGATTTCCCCACAAAACAATACTTTATTCAAACACAATCACGAAACTTTTGTTTTAAAAACTAAGATATAAAATGTGCATCATTCTATAGAGTAACAATAATGCAATTTTGTTTTAAGGCAATATTGCCCAGTCCACGTTGTTCCACAATGTTCAGTCTCCTATTTATTTATTTATTTGTTTTTTCAATATATAGATTTGCTGTAGGGTTTGGTCACAAATCTATTCAAAGGTGTTATTGTTGTGTTCATTCTGAACTAGAAAGGGTTTTTGTTTACATATATCGGAGATGTCCAAAATGAAACAGGGAACCTGTGTTGGGGATTGCTTAACTGCATTTGTATGTTGCACAAACGCCATGCAAATGGCTGAAAGGAATGCCAAAAATGATTCTTGATCTTGATCAGTAAATCTCTTTTCATCGTGTTATTGTGTTGTGTTCACTGTGTTATGTAATTCCTTCCCCCCATACCACTCGATTCTGCAGCCTGGTGGTTATGAAATGCCTTTTTAAGCTCTTATTCATGAGCTGGACATATATTTTGCCCTGTCATGCTATTCTATTTTTAAGGTAACTATTCAGGAGCTGGAAAGGCAAAACATCAGGTAGGATTAAGAGAAGTAAGGAGACTCATCTACCTCTAGAGACAGAGATTTGCACCACTTTGATATTCATGAGAAACAGGATATTAAGGAAATTCTGGTTAATAAAGTTATCACTTGGAAATAAAAGACAGAAACAAAGAAACTATCATAGAATATGTGATTGCTGATTTTACTATTAAAGCTGTTTCTCAGTCTACTGTCTCATTTTTTAAGTGGATGTCTTGCTGAGATAAAACCCGAGAATCCAGATCTTCACTGACGATTGTGAACACGTTGAAGTCCTCGTGCTTTCCATTGCAGATGTTACAGATGTGATTGCTTCTCAATGATGTGTCTTGACTTTTGAACAGAGCCACTGCTACTGTATCTCACAACCTGCAGAGTGCGAATCATCATAGACACGTTGTGAATAACAATCAGCTACACAGGATTTGAAGCTCCTCAGTGACAGTGATGGAGAACCAAACACTCGCTGAGCATCTCAAATCATTTCCAGAGCACAATGAGGGGCAACTTCACAGGCCTCAAGAGGCCTCTTAAATAACTGTAAAAAATCGTTTTCTTTCTGTCAAACCCAAAGTATAACTCAGAGTACAGGCTGAACAAAAAGTGGTTTCACTCTGTCATTGAGCGATTAGTAAAGAAAGAGTAGCTGGTGAACAGTTACCATGACTCCCCAGAGAAGTCTGGGGGGAATTAACAGTTAGGAAAGACCTGGTGACACTCTGTGTACATTTGTGTGTGTGTGTGTGTGTGTGTGTGTGTGTGTGTGTGTGTGTGTGTGTGTGTGTGTGTGTGTGTGTTTGTGTGTGTGTGTGTGTGTGCTGTGCTGTGCTCTTTGAGGTCCAATATATCAAACATGACATATTAAATGTATTGTTTCATACATAGTTTCCTTATGTGAGGGCACAAGAGGTCCTTGGGAAGTTTATATCAAGTGCTAAAAGTCATGTTTGCTTATTTATCTTTATGTTCTCAGTTTTCATGTGGACAAAGGCAAATATGCAAATATAAGTAAATATCTGTCCATAAATTTGTTCCTAACCCAGGTCTTATCAGAAATCTACCTACATGTGATCCGCTCACCCAGAGTCGTCTCAGTGTCGACATCTTGTGGTTGCTTTTCAATGTTGCCGTCATGCTGTAACTTGAATATTAGGTTTCTTATCAGTCCATTTGCCTATATGGATAAAAAAACTCACAAAAAAATGACAAACATTTTCTGTAAATAAATCTAAAACCCATGTGTTCAGATTCAATGTATGAATTCATTCACAAAATGTATATGTAGAATAGTTTATTTGCCAGTATTCCAGAATACACAGGATTCAGAAAATGCTCTATGTTTTTTTAGGTTAGTTAGTTGGATATTCAAATGCAGGTATTGGGATACCAAATGTATTAGTAAGCAAGAGTTCAGTGAAGGTAAGCTTTTTTTTTAATCATCATTACAAGAACAAGGTACAAACATTTAAGTACGTGTCTAAGGACTGTAACAAACACCCAACAAATATGAAAAATAGAACAAAATAATGGAAATAAAAAAGAATATTATAAAAATATATATCATGGAAACAACATTATGCAAGTTTGGGCCCATTTTTCAAAAGAAATATACTTTATACTTTATCATTCCATATCAAATGTTTGTGAACCTGAAAATCCTCTGTCACAACTTCCGCTTCAGGCTTATTCTACGGAAGTGGCTTTTGCGCATGCGCGATCCGTATTCCAGAGACTTCGCACTAAGGGTTCTTAAAACACAGGAGAAATATCGAGTCTACGGCTATCGTACGTGTCAGCGGTGGTAATTCGTGATCTACAGAGGTGAGAAATATTTCTCAGTTAAAGCCCCGTCGCTTTGAAAATAATGTTTTGCCCGCGGTTATCTATAATTCTTCACAGACTACCTGTTATGTTCACCGCCGAGTGAAGGCAGGGAGCTAGCAGTCAGTTAACTAGCAGTCAGTTAGCTAGCAGTTCGTGTGATGACGCTGTGATCATAGTGTTTGTCGATAAGTAACAAGACGAGTTAACAGCACACCGAAGTGCCAGAAAGGGTCCCCAGCAGGGCACCGATTAATGCAACCAAGGAGAGCTGAACATACAGTCTCTCTTTTGCTACTTCTTCTAAGATATTTAAACTAACATTAGCGGATTAAAACTAATTGACAGATCGCAGGTGACAGACATCACTGCCCTGTGAACTGGTGGAGGAGGCAGACATGTGCTTAATAAAGTGAGATGGAGAATAGACTTTATCAGACACATTTCGCATATTGAGACCTGAATATAACTTGTTTTTACTTCTGCTGTGCTGTCGCCCCCCTGTGACGCTGTGTCTACACTACAGTCAGCCGTTCTGAATCCAGTCATCACTAATGAATGACCATTTGGACAGTTGACACTACACCAATCTCCTTTAGTATTCATCATCCCCCTGTGGTGGTCTAAATGCATGTTCTTTAACTTGTGGATGGCAAATTGGCTCTGTTGCTTTTGCCCTGAAGTTATCCATGGCACGAAAGCAGAAATCACAACAATGTGAGGAGGTGAAGTTAGCTATTAGATTGGATATTGGACAGACATTCACTCTGGAGATACTCAGCGTCTCGTACTCAGCTTCACACAGTGATGGCAGCAGGAGGTCGGT
Organism: Diplodus puntazzo; assembly: GCA_963678695.2. Lineage (NCBI taxonomy): Eukaryota > Metazoa > Chordata > Actinopteri > Spariformes > Sparidae > Diplodus > Diplodus puntazzo. Next base: position 19,613,487 of record OZ023173.1, on the reverse strand, counting down.
TAGCTTGCCTAACAAAAAAGAATACTAAAGTGATTTCATGTAGCACATTTATTATTTATTTTGCTAAACTTTTTTTTTTTTTAAACAATCGCTTTTTTATTCAATAGCTTCCATGTCATGTGACCCAGTGACTCCAAACCAGTGCCAAATTATTCCACAGGTCAAATAACACACACCTCATAGCCAAACTTTTCAAATTAGAAAAACATCTACCTTAAAGCTCACAAGGATGCCTTTATGTACGTGCTGGAAAAGCTTTACTCCCCTGTGGTCACTGAGATAAAGACAATATTTTTGACAACTTCGTTCTCTTCTTCAGCTTCATCACTCTTGACGTGCTGTCCAAGCCGCAGTCATGGTGTGCATTCCTTGCATTGTGATTCCTGTCCTGTTGTGGGTCTACAAGAGGTTCCTGGAGCCTTACCTCTACCCGTTCATTTCACCCATCATCAATATATTCTGGACCAAAAAGGCAGTCCAGGAAACTGGTGACCAAAAAGCTAGTGAAAAGAGTAATGGCACTTGCAAGGTAAGTTAATGGTTAAGGGATCATGATTTTGTCATGACAGTTAATAAAAGCCTTTTTTTTATTCGATTGTGTATGGCTTGGTGATAATTTAAATCTATAGATATTATGGATGTTTTGTTCTCATATTTGACATAATATTCAGCTTTGTTGAAGTTGAGTTTCACTAGACCCTGCTCATATCGAATACTGGTGAGAGTTTTGAGCCCCTACATGATTGTTTGTTGTTAATAACGGGATGTTTTTATTTCTTCTCTGTTTCAGGCTGAGAGCAACGGGGAAGTCACAGCCAATGGATCCGCTATAGCAGCAGATAAGAAGACAGATTGACGGCTCCAAATGTTTATAATAATGCATCTAAAACCGTGTATATATTCCATTGATATAATATAGAGAAACTATCGAGTCCTCTTTAAATTGGATGGTTTTTATAACCTTCCATATAATGTGTACCTTGTTTTTTTTTGTTTTTTTATTTACAAAAACTTTAGAAAATTGTTAATTGTTGAAACATTTTTCTTGTTAATCATGAATTATTACATGCATTTACTGTGTAGAATATTCAGTCACAATGGGAAAGTTTTTTAAGTCAAATGTGCAACTTAATCAATGAATAAAAGAAAAGCTCATTTATTGCTCCATGCCTCATTTGGGTTGATTGATAATGTTTTTGTTTTGTGATATTTCAAACAACATGGATATGAAAGAAATATCATTCCTGTGTTGATTCAGGTCAGAAAAATCACAAGAAATGCTGCTTTCTAAGGAGTTTGTCAGGGTGGAAAAAGGAGGACAAAAGATCAGCAGCCCCTCCTCTCTCATCCTTGCTTTTATATCCTCAGCCGTGAAGTTTCTCCTGTCTCCAAGTCTATATTTGGTTCACTAATTAGAACATCATGAGCCAAATTCAAAGCCCATCTTGTTTGCGTCTCACGTCACAATTCGTCGTCTCTTAGGTACAACACATTAAAAAGAGTTTCCAGGCCTTAACATAAGGGTTCAGTTTTGCCTCTGTTGTTGTCACTGAAATTGAGAGCAGAGTTCAGTCAGATGCATGTGACCACAGCTTGCTGTGCAGGTAGACAAGTTTCCTGTGGGTTTTCTCCTAGTAGCATTAGGCAGTTGTTTGAAACCTGCACGCATCGGTCTGTATTTAAGGTAATTTTTAATTTGAATTGAACCATTGCAAACTTAGGTGAGGTAAGTTCATCAGTTTGTGTCGCTGCCATGATTAAAGATGGACATTGCAACAATATACTTTATGTGATGGACAACTTGAATGCAGCGCTTCTGATATGATTCATCTTGTGATTCTTTTGGGAAAAGAAGAGCAGTTGGAAGTGAAAGGGCAGCACTCCCTCCTTTACTGTGTTTATGCACATATTGAGGGAGTAAATTAAAGGATTACTTCAGTTTTACAGATTAAAGTGTGTTTACAGGTCTTGAGAAGTATTAATGTGTGAAAAAAGTAGTATATAGCCTTCTGTGGCTCCAGAGGAAGCTGCATGTAATCTAATAGACTGCGTTCTCTGATGTCACCCAGTGGCTAAGTAGCATTGTAGGTAATGTAGGCACCAGGTTTGGAAAAGGAAGAAGATTGCATGGAACAAAAAAGGCAATGTCTCTGGTTCTGCTGTGTTGACTTCAGTCATTTGTTTTAAAAATGTCCACAATAAGTCCAACAGTGTTGTAGAAGTGCAGTGCGTGACCAGTGGACTGCTTTTAAAACCAGGTGCCTGCATTACCCACAATGCAACTATTAGATTGCACACAGCTTCCTCTGGAGCCACATACGGTGTGTGTGTGTGTTTATTTCGTATGCTGACTTTCATTTAAAAGTGATTATATGATCATTTTGATGATATTTAGATAGTATAAATGTTGTAGCAGGGCCTCAAATGAGTACATCCCAAGAAGGTTACAAAATGCTCCATGATTTAAAGGTGTAGTATGTAGTTTTGGGAAAAACACTTTAATCAGAAAAGATAAATATCTTTATGGACTGATTAGTTTTATAAATCAGTTTTACACAATTTTAGACTGTTTTACTTTGTTTAGATTTGGCAGACCCTCAAACAGTGTTTGGGGGACATTATAATCCTCTGAGAACAGCTTGTTTATTCAGTAATGGAATTTATTTTATTTTTATTATCTCACCAGTTTGGTAAATATTAAAATTCTCCGTTTGAATTTGTTCTCCAACACTACACAGTGCCCCCCTTTAAAGAGCTCCTGAGAATTTAAAGCTTAGATCAGGTACTTGTTGATCTATTGACCCTATTTCTATCTGCAACGTCACCAACGTACTCAACGCCCCTCCGTCGTCATCACGCAAGGGGTGGCGACGTGGAAAACATGGTGGACAGGAGTATGTAGAGTGATCTGAATTGTCTCGAATTCCACAGAATTTCACGTTTTCGCCTTCGTAATTAACACTTGACGAACAAAGTGGACCCAGCTCCTGTTGTGTGTGAAAAACAGTCGCCGTTTAAAGGTCCTGGGAGCCGAGACAGCCGCGGAAACTGCGAGAAGCATTTATGACAGGTAAGCCGAGCGGTCAGCTGATATCAAACAAGCAGTGGACGTTAGCTGCTTTTCTGGAGAGTCAGTTATGAACCACACGTTCAAACGGACACGGTCACGAGTCTGTAACTTATCTATCCAAGGCTTCGTGCTAATTTGGGACTGCCTGTGTACCGTGTTGACACTGAAACGTGCCGAGGCTCAGGGCATTTCCTGCACGTACACTAGGATGAGCTAGCAAGTTGGTCAACTGAAACAGCAGATGTATCATGAGCTACAGATGCAGGACACAGTGAATCTGGGCACTAAAATGCTGTAATGGAAAGTTCACCAATAATCAGTCTTTTCACCAGTGATGTGAATAACGTGGTATGTTTTTGGTGGCATGTAAATCCTCGTCTTAACTCATGTGTGTGCCTGTCATGTATTAACGTGAGGCACAAACTGTCCTCCGCCAGTTCACCTGGGCAAGTGTTGACTGGCAGGCTGCACCTGTGTGTCAAAGGTGTGTCTTTTCAAGAAAACAGAACACGTCCTGGTTCCTGATCTGACATCCTGTAGTGAACTTGACCGTTCTCATCATATGTCTATACGGCTCTCATGAATGCATGTATTGGAACCGGTGAGGATGAATCTGTTTCGCTTACATGTAATTGCTGAAATTTGGAGTTTAAATAGAAATATATGGAAAGGTAACAATAGAGATGGGTTATCGATCAACATCATCATTACTGTGATATTAATAAAATGAAATATTGTTATTGTGTTTATGAAACGCGTGATAAATGTCTATTGATGACTTGAACTGTCATGTACTGTGGAATGTTGCTAGCCTTGAATATGTTCGGTTACAGTCTTATTGATGTTTATGCTATTAACTATTCATGGTGCTGAGCTATGCTCTTATTTTGCACTGCCCTGAGATGTGTCTATCCTCTTTATTATTGTCCTACTTGTTTGTCCTATATGTTTGGTGTCACTCCGTTTCCCCACTGGGTAATTAATCAAGTATTTTGTGACATTTCCTATCGTCCCATCTTGAAAATAATATCTGAATAATCCAGCTTCCATCCAAGATGTCCGGCCTTGTGCATCTCTTGTTTATGTGTTGCCATTTCATTAGCGATTGAGTAGTTGATAGTAATACAATTAATGCATTAGACTTGTATAGTGCTTCGCTAGATGCTTTATAAAGGAAACAACTAAACATGAAAGAACAATAATCGAAAAATTTCTATAGACATTGCGATAATATCGTTCTCATGAGTTTGTTTAGCCACGTTAATCAAGTTGTGAAAATCTGATATCGTGACAGCCCTAGTTGTCACAGTACTGGAACTTCTAACCGCAATACAATACCTTGAAAAATATCAATATTCAACACCATCTTCGATACCACTGGAAAATTTGATTCAACATTAAGTGCTTGAAATTTTAGATTTTCATGAAAACAAGATACAGCAGAAACATTTAAAAAATTTTATCTTTGGATTAGTCCTCTAAAAATAGTCTGTGTCAACTTGCTGTCAAAGAGAAACTAGATGGTGTATCGATACTGCAGAAAATGAGTATTGAAATCGTTTTGAATATTCAGAATAGATATGTATCTATAACCATTTTTGATGAGTAGAGGTCCACACATTCTTAGTCCCAGTTGCAGCTTGCCTTCCTTTATTGGTTTACGACTCCTTACACACGCCTGAGAGCTCTGCTGCTACTGATTGATCTTTGGTCATTGATTAGTGAATTTAATTAAAAGGTAATGTTTAATCTGAACTGAGAGAGGTCAAACTCTGAGTTCCTGATGAATAAAAAATAATGTTGCTGATTAGCCCTTTGTCTTGAAGAACAATAACTGTCAGAAGTGCTGTGTGTTGATTATTAATCTTTGTGATGTCATTCCCTGTGTTTAAGGATTTGGCATGTGCCTGGTGAAAAAACAGTGAAGAGTGGTGAGTCTGGCTGAGTGGAGCCAGTAGAGATGGGTGCCAACACCAGCCAGGTCAGCGACCTGTCCGATAACCCCAGCCTCAAGGCTCTTGTGGGCACGGAGTCCATATCAGAGAATGACCCTTTCTGGAACCAGCTCATCTCATTCACATTCATCAGTCCCACCAGCAGGTATACAAACACACACAAAGGTTAATTTATTACAGATTATGGTGATATGTGCCAGTATGTTGCAGGTTAGCACTTTGAAAACAATCACTGATAACAAAAATACTTGGTAGTTGCAGCGCTAGATTTAATCCTTATTTGTCCAACAGAAAGAAAACAAGACGCCAGACAGGAATGGAAAGAAATTGGAGATAAAATGACTGTAGCAAAAATCTCCTGAAATATGGACTTGAGGGGGCTTGGAGGAAAATATATCTTGTATAAGATACGTTGTATAAGTTGTCTTTAAAAATGTAGGTAACAGCAAACTATGACTGACGCTAGTCTTAACTTTTTAAATATTCATTAGTGTTTGACAAGTTCCTCCAAGTGTATATACACCAACAGACGTTTGGCACAACCTTCCTTTAAGAAAGTCCTTCAAGAGTCCTTGCCAGGATCCAACATTAACCTGTATACAGGATGTTTGCAGAGCTCCTGTCAGCAGCAATCCCACATTATTACCCTTCCGCTTGGATGGGAATAGATTAACTAGTTAACACTTAGCCCCTTTGTAAATAGTGCTGGGAAGACACCACATTCCTTACTGTAGCTGGTCTGTGACCGATGTTAAATATTATATAAACAGCCCTATTAAAGTGGTTTAAGTAAGGACTGCAACCAGCTATTTATTTTGTATGATCGATTAAGCTTTCAGTTATTTTCTTGGGTGGGTATGGTGTGTAAAATATCAGAAAATATTATAAATACTTGGACAGGGCTGAAAAGGGGTTATGCCTAATTAGTATTTGAGAAGTGAATGGTAAGAAAAAATAAGAAAACATTTGTAAAGGAATAGTTTGACATTTTGGGAAATAAGTTTATTTGCTATCATATCAAAAGATAGATGCCAAGATTGAAACCCCTGTCATGTCTTCATGATAAATGTGCAGCTGGAGCCAGCAGCCAGTTACTGCAGCTTAGTTTGGCATTGTGATTGGAAGCAGGGGGAATCAGCTAGCCAAAGACAACAAAATCTGCCCACAAGAGCCTCTAATTTACAGCTCACTAATCAACACACTCTCACTCTTTGTTTTTTGTTTTTTTGTTCAAGTCAGTGAACTAGCTGCTGTACATCTTTACCATAGTGACTTAAGAGTAGAATTAATGTTCTCACCTAAGAAAAAGCGCAAAAGTGTTTTTCCCAAAATGTTGGAACTATCCCTTTAACATCTTAATGTGACCCAGCTGGTCCTGCCAGTTCTGGACAGTTTAGGCCTGATCAGAAATAGTTTTTGGCTTCACAATACTGTCCAAAGGGCAGTGAATGATAGATGTTTTACTGTTAAAAATTAACGTCGGTCACCTGAAACAAAATGCAGAGCACAAGCATCTCATGACAGCACATTTATATACCTTTACATTTCTGGTTTGTGTCACTGCAGGTGCTAGCTATATGAATGTTATTAGTGTTTGATTATAATAACAATCAGCTCCTCTGCCCCATTTTCTCTTGCATGTACTTTTCTCTCTAACTTTCTTCTTCTCTGTTTTTACTTTAAAACAGTGGAGACTCCAAATTACTAGAAGAGGCTGTCATCCCCCTGGCAAAGATCCTCAGTAAGTTGCTTATCATGTTAATTTGCTTCATTTGTGTCTTTTACTGGTCAATACCTTGGTCACTCAATGTATTTCATCATAGATTTAACAAAAAAATAAACATTTATTTTCATGTTCCTTCTTTTCATGCCAGTCTGATGATTCCATCATGCAGTGCCACTGATACATTCTCTCCCCCTTTTTTTCCCCTCCAAGTTGAAAATAATCCCAGATCGGGGAATTTTGGCGCCCTTGTGAGAATTTTCTTGGGAAGAACCAAAGAGCTGAAAATCTCTACAGAATGCCAAGAGTGAGTATGGGAACCTCAGAGGAGAGCATGAACTCTGATGTCAGTAATGATAGACCGCGTGCATGTCAGTGTTCACTGTGCGGGAGTGCAGGCCAGTTATTGTTCGATCGCAGGCAGTCAGGGGATCCTTGTGCTTTTTACACAGGAGAAACACTTAAGTGGTTGTAGTTTCCCATGAGAAAGCTGCTGAGGTATAACCATCAACACATGTGGCTTTTTTCTGCACTTGCTGCCAAGCTCCATTTCCACAGAGATTGACCCTGCCCAAGTCACCAAATGCTTCGGGCGGGAACTCTTCATTCTCTATTAAACATCATTATAGGTTGGCGCTATCTCTCCCCATCCACTCCCATCTATTTTTCTCACATTTCGAAACATATCCCGTCACATAAACAAAACATTTTCTGGGTCTGACATAATTGGTATGTCCAAATAGGCAATTTGTGGGACTGATTAGACACCTCCGTGTTAGTGTTTAGTGGTTGTGAAACACTGTGGCTTGCACTGGATGGTTCCAATCATTTCTTGTTTCCCCTTCATTTGTTTCTCACCAGTCTTTTCCCAATCTGTTCTCTGCCATATGTGAATGAATAGCAACATTCAGTATCATTATATTCTCTCGTCAGGGCCACAATATTCAATATTTGTGTTCTTGGTTGTCAAAGTGAAGGTTGCAGTCATGAGAACTGACTTGTAAATTTCAATTACCCAAAACAAAAATACCACAAAAGTTATTAACTTTAAACTTTCTGCATAATCACTCAAAGGATTGAACTTCACATGCATGGAACAAGAGCTGTATGATTCATGCCAACACAATATAATATAATAAAAAGACTACATTTAAGGCCAAATGTCATTACTTTAAAGCACTCAATATTGCATTAAATGCAACACATTACAAAAAAAACATTTGCAGTCAGCCAAGCTTTCTTTGGTAAATCTAGGACATAGACCAACAGCACGTAGCGAGCCCCCTCATAACATTAATTTCCATCACAGTTTTCTGTTTGACCTTGAACGCGATGTCCTGTTTTTGTTGTTTCTCTTCCGCAGTCAGCTGTTTATCTGGCAGGCCCACAACGCACTGTTCATGATTCGCTGCCTGCTCAAGGTGTTTATCAGGGAGATGAGTGAAGAGGAGCTGCACTTACAGTTCTCCTACCAGGAGAGGGCACCAGGCTCCTGTGGAGGTGAGCTCCATCACAGATTCATTTGGAAAAGGGAGGTGTGCCAAAGGGAGATTAAAGTGGGGCCACAAATTACCAAAAGAAGTTGGCTTCACAGGATACAGTGGAACTGATTTTGTGGTACTTGCAGCTGTGATGTTTGAGGCAAAATGAAAGTGCTTTTAGTCACTTTAGAGCCTTTTTACACTCAACACAAAACTCCACATCATCTGCTGAGAAATGTTATGAACAACATCCTTGAAAGTGTGTGGCTCCCTGTACACTCATACTGTGTAAGTTATTACAATCTAGTCACAAGGGTCAAGTGTGTAATACTTCCCCTCATACCTAAAGAGAGATAAGAAACCAGCTTTTTAATTCAGCTCAAATACCCCTGGCTACTGACCTGGATCAGCTGTCTCTGAGAGACTCCATTAAAAAAAAAATTCTGAATCTGCATCCACTGACTGCACATCTGTTTTTGACCTCAAACATGAGCCCTGTTTGAGTCCTAAATAGATACTTAACAAATCCGTCTTGATGGCCTTGATGCATCTAATTAATATACAGTAACACCTTTTTTTTACCTCATAGGGACAATAATAGGAAAGCAAGACATTTTCAGCTCCCAACAGGCCGTAGGTTAACTGCTGTGTTAGAAGGTTGTTGTTCAAATATCTTCAAAATGACACTGTGCTAATTACAGATTGTTTAAAGTTGTAAAGAGAAGATGATCCAGGGTTTGTGCAGGTCTTGCAAAGTCTTAAAAAGCATTGAGTACAGTGTCCGCAAACGATACCATACTTTAAAATAAAATAATCTTTTGTAGGTGCATGTTTTGTTGTTTGGTGTCCCCATTTTTTTAAGGTAAAAGTATTTGCTGCTGATGGTACCCAAAGTCTAAGATTTGCAACTGTTGCTGTCAGACGATGCTCATGATGCCTTTGTTAATTTTAGCAAAAACTTAAATGAACTTATATTAATGAATCAGTTTAATTTAGTTAATCACGGGCTTAGCGATGTGGCATTTTAATAAAATTGTGATACTTTAAAGCTGTATCACAATACACAGCATATATCTTTATTGATATATGCAGCCTTTAAAACCAGGAAAAGACAGCACTTGTATGACAATGTCTAAAATCTAAGACAATACATAATGTCACATCCCTATATCTATATATGTAATGTCAATATACTGTAGATTAATCTATTCATCCATTTTCTGCTGCTAATACAGGCATAGGTTGTGTTATTTAAACCAATTATATCATCAGGAGTGCTGAAAAAGAGCCTTAAAAAAGTTAAACTCGGTGAACCCTGCAGAAACCCTGTAATCCCAGTTAGCTAATTTCCCTCAATGGTGTTCCTCTGTACAGTGAGCATGAAATATGGATTAAGGGAAGGATAGAAAGAGGGATGTTGGAGTGGGAGTTGGAAGGAAAGGAGCAAAGAGAGACTGACAGTAATCTACAGGGAGCTGCCATGTGTGTCTTGTATATTGACTCCCTTAATCCCTTGTGTAGAAACAGGCAGCCAGGACCTCCTTGAGGAGCTGTTGTCCAACCTCGTGCACCTGATCGTCGAAGTGCCCCTGCTGTAAGTATCTCCCTTGTCTGTGTATGTATGAGTGTGTCTGTCTATTCATACATTCACATACACTTTAAAGGTCAGACATGAGCGATAGTGATACATTTTTTTTTTTTTTTTTTACACAACTATGTCGTTCATGCTGCCCTGACTGTCCCCACAGAGCGGTTTGTCGATGTCACAGTGCTGATTGTTCAAGATCACATGTTTGACATTATGTTATCAACATGGTGTTCACATAAAAACATCAAGTACGGGCCACTTTTGTGCAGTTTTCTCAGCCCAGCCCAATCGTTTGGTTAGAATTCCTTGTTTTTCTTCATGTTTGTTGGTTGTTACAGGATGTTAGTCATTGAGCAGTTAATGAAAAGCAGTTTGTGCGTCTGACTCCCTCTTTGCGTGCGCCACTTGCTCATCCACTCCCTGATTCACCAACCAGGAGAGGCTGAAATCCATTATGGAACAAGGTTGGGCTCAGATGTCCACATGTTTCACGTCCTCCGCTGGACTGAACAAAGGGACAACATTTTAAAAAAAAGAAGAAGAAAGACAGGGGATATGACTAATGGAAATAAAGAAAGAGAGAAAGTGTCGGTTGTTTTGGAGGAAGAGAAAACGCTTGAAACGAAAAGTTGGATTAGGAGCGGTGCCAACGAGTGGGAGAGAAGGGAACATAATGATTGAAAAAAGTGCTGTCAGCCTTTACTCCCCGTGGGCGGTGTGCACGCTAACACTCAGCTTTAATGAGTGAATATTTCAGTGTATTTACTTATCAATGGTGGAATTATCCCCCTTGCCTGACACTCAGTCTGTCACAGAGAGACAAAGATGCAGTGTGGACGTCTCTGCCGACAAAATCTCCTCGGCGGTGTCAAAACAAGTTCGCAGAAACATGACTGACAATCGCTCTTTCATTAACGCAGGATCTTCCACTTTTCCTCTCTTTTCCCTCGTCTGTGTTGATTCATTCTTGACGTCCTCCTCTCTCCCCTGTCTACTTTCTTTCTCCTTCTCCCTCTCTCCCACTCCCCCTTTCTGTTGTCTCCGGACATCAAACCCTGGCTCTTGTGTAAACGATTGAGCTTTCCAATATTATGCATTGTTTCGTGCTCCAAGACTCTACCTGTTTTTCTTCCCTTCACCACTTTGTGGAACGTCGGCCTGTTTCCTCTGTACGTGTTCCTGCTTTGGATGGGAATATTACCATTCTTTTGGTATAGCTCCCCGAATCCCAAACAGGCTTCTGTACGTCAATTGTAAGCTTAGAAGAAATCTTTTGTGGCTTAATTTTACAAGAAAGATAGATGTCAGTTGTATTATTTTTCTAGGCAGGCACTTGATTCGGATTAATACCGAAATCACAGTGCATTGCAATGTTTCCACACTCACTGTTTCTATTCTTAGCCATTTAGAGTCTAAATGATTATGATTATGCACCACAGATTTAGACCAGGCAATATGACTGAAGCCACAGTGTGTTTTTACAAAAGGTTTCAATTTCAGTTCGAGCTTCAACGAATAGTTGATTTATTGATAAGTCAAACTAAATATAAGTAATTGCCAACTATTTTGATAATATTGTCAGTCGTTTTTCAAGCAAAATCTCAAACAATTGCCGGTTCCACTTTCTTAAATGAAGGGATCTGATGAGCATTTTCCCCGATACCTGACATTTTATAGACTAAATAAATTATAGATATGAAAATAAACCATCAGATTATTTGTGGCTCTATAATCAAAATCTGTTAACATCCTCTTCTTATACATATATTTATACCTGTGAAATTGTGGAACAAGAAACTGTAGTTTATCCACTTTAACTCTACATGCACCTGTCTTTTCCTGTAGTGACATCACCTATAGCATCCTGTTTGAAGCTGTGACCACGCTGCTAGTGTTCTTCTCCTATCAGCTCTTCCACAAAGACATTCTCAGAGACGGAATAATATATCAGCACATCATGAAGGGACGATGGTGAGAACACACACATATACACCCACACACACAAGTTTAGTCTCCACTTAAGACTGCCATTAACTTCATGCAACAAAGAGTATTTAAATTCCATAACATTTTTTGAAATTTTAAGATAAACTCATAAAGAGATAATTTGATACAATTTCAACTACAATTTGAGTTAGTCCCTCTTGCCTCTGAAACTGGGTCGTCCACAGTCTGTTGACGACTTTTTTTGAGTGCAGGCCCGGATCATTTTGGATCTTCTCCAATCCAAAATGACACCGTCTGATCCAGCCTACTGTTCTTTTATCCAGGCTCTGATACAGCTAGCCTGTCTCTGTGCTTCCAGTCAGTCTCATCATGTTCCAAACAAGGTCTTCATGTGTTATTCAATTGATGCCAAAGAGAGAAAAAAAAAAAGCAAATCTAGTCAGCCAAGGAGTTTGTCTGTGCCGTGACCTTGTGATTCTGAGGGACACTGAACCATCGAGTGTGTTTCTCTATGATAATAATAAACAAACTTAAATAAGATAAGATTAGAAAATTAAAATCAAAGCAACATTTAATCTTCTGATGTTGACTTTTACTTTGAGATGGTACTTTGAATTGGTTTGAACCCAATTTTCTATGGTTCATTTTAATCTGGAATATTATGAATACATGCAGACGAATGCTGTAACACTGTGTTTCGAAGCCTAGTAGTCAGTTCAGAGGGGCGAACAGAGAATGGAAGTAATTTACTTTTAGGGCTCTCACAGCATAAGAGCCAAATGAGAGCACTTTGTATTAATTGCCATGGAGCTGAAGAAAGGCTTCCAAGTAGCTGATGTTGGCAAAACAAATTAGAAGGCAATTTAAAATGGTGTTACCATTGGTCTGTTGAGAAACCAAGGCTGTGAGTAACTAGAAAACAGTGATATTGGATATTATGCATTGCCAATTATATGTTTGTCACTTATTGGGAGAGCAGTGATATGAAGGAGGAGTATAGTCTCAATTTAACACCTGATATGGACAGGTGAGAAGGAGTGCTGTGTCTTTATTCTGATAATGTTTTATTCCTAATTCAATCTCATATAGTCAGATAGACATGCTGTTTCTGTTGAAAAAAACCTTTAAATATTAAAATCAGAGGAAAGATACAAGACTGGATAACCTCGGTGCTTTTATTTTGAAAACATTTGCTGCTGTACTGAACTGAATCAGAAAAAGGGTTTATTACCAAGTAGGTGTCCACGTGCAAGGACCTCGTCTCACAATAAACATGGGAAAGAAAGAAAACAAATATGCACTGCAGAAGAAATGTAATATAATATTATATTATATTTCTATAGTAAAATATATCAGATTTAAGATATTTTTTTAATGCAAAAAGGGTTCACAGAGCAAAACGTTTGTACTCGTGTGGATTGACAGATGCATAGGAGAAAACAGAACAACATGAGCCATTTATTTTATATTTGAAATATAACCAAATGAAGGTGTGTGTACTGAAACATTTTTAGACATTTTTTCCTAAATGCAAGTGAAGAGAACAGTGTGTGGGAGTTGTTTGTCCTTAAAAAAAAGAGGATGAAATCTGGAAAATATTCTCTAAAGAATCTGCATTGGTTATGAATTGGATGGTGCAAAAATAATAACCCAGGATTTACAAAACTAGGGCATTCATGTAACACTAAGAGTTCGATCCTGTGTTGCAGCCATGTTGTGTCTTCTGTATACACAGGCTTGATTATAGAAATGTTGCAGACCTCACAAATTATACCTTTTCCAAAAAAGCATGTTTTAAGGAAACCAGTTATTATTGTTACTCTGAGCTAAAAAAAAATTCTAAAGGTTTTCATCAGTTGATTTGTTAGTTTGCACACAAGTAAAATTGTGGTTCAGAAGATGCAGTTGTATCATTGAATCATATAACATTAAAGCATTCAGATGAAGCTGAAACAACAGGTAGTAACATTCTTGTTGATGTTTCTGTCTTTTGCAATCTTTTTCCATCTTCTTGAACGTGTCTCTCTTCTCCCCAGTTTATCTTTGACCAGTCGACTGGTGAAGACACTGCTCTATAACTTCATCAGGCAGGAGAAATGTCCACCTCCAGCGACCCACATTTTTGAGCCAAAAGACGAGGGAGGCCTGCTTTACGGCCTTGCGTCTGGGGTAGCAAGTAAGTGAACTCCCATCCACACACCAACAAAACAAATGTAAAGCAGAGAGAAAATCTAGACGGCTGTGTGTTTGCAACCTAAATCACATTTTTGTAAAAAAAATAATAATAATTTGTGTTCTGGGTACAAGCAGACAGATCCCCAGTCTTTAGTTGTAGTTTTTTTTGTGTGTGTGTTTGAATGACTTTAAACGTATTGCTTTCCTCTTTTTGTACTTTGTTGTACTGATGTCACTGCATTGCCCACATCAAAACAAAGCTGGTTGGTAGAAATGTTAAATTCTAAGAATGATGGTCAAAGAGCCAGACAGTAACCAGAAAAGAGACTTGAGAGTTCCTTCCTTTCTTCCTTGAAAGCACTGAGTGAGAAATATGATTCATTTAAGAAAGTGCGAGCCGTGCTGACAACCATGGCAGCTTGGATGAAAGTGATGAGTCAAAAATGGATGTGTATTAGTTTGGTAATGTGCTGTGTGTGTGTGTGTGCGCGCGTTCGTGTTTGTTTTAGTGTGAGAATAGGGCTGGGTTTCCCCCCGCAGATAAATGCTCTTTGTCGGTTGTTGGTAGCAGATTCCTATCAGTGAGCCATCAGTATTCACCCCAGCCTGTCTGTCTGTGGCCAGTGATCGGACCGATGAGTTATGGTGCCCTGTCCTGTTCTGTAATCCCCTAGAGCCTGTCTGTCTGCAGCCGCCTCCCTTATACACACACGCACAGACCAACAAAGACACAAGCTCTCTTATACTCCGGGCTCAGAAATAACACTTGTTTTCTTTCTCCGTCTCTCTGTCTCGTATCTACACAGTCGTCGAGGATTGACAGAATACACAACTACATTTCAATTTGAGTGTTCAAAGTGGGTGTAGGCACGGGTCAAATCATTTGAATGTCTGTACCTGAACTGAACAAATATTTGACTATTTAAAGGAGAACTCCACCAGTTGTATTGTATGATGTCCTTTGTGGCTCTGGAGGAGCTTTGTTAAGTCTGAGAAATTAACCCTGGTGTTATAAAACCGAGCATTTACCAGGTAACATGAGAGATATACGAAATCTAGGTCCAGCCATTTTGGAGCTCAACCCATACAAAGGACCGAAGATTTTTCAGCCACCTGCTTTGCCTCTGGCCATTTTTCTTGAAATACATCTCTTGTGAGTTTGTTAACTTTGAGTTGCATGCTGCAGTGCACACAAAGTCATTGGACAGCTCCTTTTTAAAGGAGCATACTAGGGGTTTTTGAATATTTTAGGCTATTTGGTTGCTGGGATAAACATAACCGGCAGACTGGCCGTTTTTTCACACACTCCAAATTTATTTTAGATGGCAGCAGCATACGATACGATACGATACGATACGATACGATACGATACGATACGATACGATACGATACGATACGATAAACTTTATTGTCCCTATAGTTTGTCCTAGAAAATTTGTCTTGGACTCAAATGTTGTTTAAGTGCAGCAGCCTTTACACCCTGCCCTTTAACCCCAAAATGACACAGTTATCATTGTTACACCACAAGAATAAGAGGCGGGTCAACTGTTACGACAGTATGACTGGGCTAAGCAAAGTGGTAGTATTTTCAGTTTGTAGTTAAAGCTACTACAAGAAACTTTGGTATGAAGATATAGAGGGTGAAAACCAAGGCAAACTTTTTTTTTTCTTACTGTATCACCAGACTAACAGAGCAGCTTCTTTCCTCAGCCCGAGAGACTCCTCAATTCATCTTCAGCGTCAAGAGTTTAAATTGAATGACTTATTTGACCTGAATAAGTCAGAATCCGACCCTGTGACAGGCATTAAGAATAACTGTAATAATTGTACAGAAATAGCCAATCTTCTCGCTGATGATCTGTTTACTTATGTAGGTCATAAAGAAGCATCCCTATCAAATTGAGACTGTTTCATACCCAGTTAAAAGTTCCTTGTAGTGTCCTAGAATCTAGAAGGACCTAGAATCTTTACAAAAACATACTATAAAGACTGTAAATCCATCCACGCTGCCACAACTTCCACTACATTACCTTTCCTTTTTGTGGAAATCAAAATTCCTCATTTAAGTAGCATGTAAAATAAGTCATGCCAACGCACACACATTCATAGACGGGCTGGATTTTCCACTGAACCAAACACAGGTCATTGGCAAAGCAACGCAGTGCTTGATTTCTGTCGGCATTTAAATGTCTGGGGTGGGGGGGTTTGGATGTCTCTTCTTCTTTTTATTTCACACACTGCTGTCTGAGTGTCTGCAGGGGGGATTATCACTCCTCTCCTCTCCTCTCCTCTCCTCTCCTCTCCTCTCCTCTCCTCTCCTCTCCTCTCCTCTCCCCTCCTCTCCTCTCCTCTCCTCTCCTCTCCTTTCCTCTCCTCTCTCCTCTCCTGTCCTCTGGTATTTTACCTTGTGAGCACTGCAGAGATGCTGTTGAGCAATACATTTAATTGGCTGGTGCGGGATGCCTTACTGTGTGGCAGCCCCATCTCCTCTTCTTCTCTTTTTTTCTTCTTCTTCTTCTTCTTCTTCTTCTTCTACTCCTACTTCTTCTTCTTCTTCCATTCTGCTCACAGCTTTCCTCTCACGTGTAGCAATTTTTAACTAACCTTCACACGCACATCCACACAAACACACACGCGCGCGAACACACACACACACACACACACACACACACACACACTCACTCATAGTCGACTCACCCATCTGCTAACAAGCAGACTCACACATGATATACTGTATATAATAATTCCTGTTCAATCCTCATCTTTTATGTCATAGAGAAGCTAACAGTAACCGTCAACTGGTGCTAGCCCCACAAACACAACAGACAGGCTTGTTATGTCTACATGTATGTGTGTTGGGTCCTCATTAGTGTAGCACACATAGGATGCAGTATTAAATGAGGCATTTAATGATTTAGCTCTCAATTTCTAATATGAAAATGCATTACAAAATCCCTCTGCATCTGTGGAATGTTCTCATGTTTTGTTGTTTGGATTGAGTTCGGTACAAGTGCTTTGAGCATATATTTTGATTTGTGTGAGATTATCAGAATAGTGTGTTTGTTTATTGGCTTTGTCTGTACAGCTTGTTTCCCCATGTGCGTTTTTGGATAATCATCACGAGTTTGGCATACTTTTGTGTGTGTGTGTGTGTGTGTGTGTGTGTGTGTGTGTGTGTGTGTGTGTGTGTGTGTGTGTGTGTGTGTGTGTGTGTGTGTGTGTGTGTGTGTGTGTGTGTGCGCGCGCTTGTGTGTTTGTATCGCGTTCTTGGCCAAGGCATTGCCCTGAAGCCCTGATGTCATATTTCATTTACTGTTATGCAAGTAAATAAGTAAGTAGCACATTCTGTCTGTCTCTGTTCACCGGGCGTTCACATCTCTGTCTGCACTGAAGCGCAAGTTCTCAGCTGGAACTATGAGAAAATATTTCCCACCTCAGCTCCCTTCTCTGGTGCCTCCACAGGCAACTTGCATGTTCACAATGGTGTTCAAGTTACGTTGTGGCACAAGTGAAGTGAAAGAGCAGATGTTTAACCTATTTTACAGCGATTTAGTCTGTTCTATCTGATGTCTGATGTATTTAAACTGGGCATGTGTGTATTTTTAGCCTTGCTAGTTGAATGGTTCATTGGTGGTTGTTTGATAGCCCACACTGTTTGAAATATCTCAACAACTGTTGAACACACTGTTGAACTGCCATGAAAGTTTTTACAGACATTAATGTTGCTCAGAGGATAAATCCAAGCTGGTGATCGACTGTCCTTTGCCTTAGCACCGGTACTAGAAATATCTTCTATAGATTGGTACAAACATTTGAGTAGACATTAATGATTCCCAGACGATGTATCTGAATGACTTTGGTGATCGTGACTGTACATCAAGTGCCATCATCAGATCACAATTTCAATTTATTCAATACTTCGAACTTTGACCCGCAAACCTTTGGCTTTCACATCAGACTCAGGCTTGTTTGGTGCCAGTAAGCAAAATAAGATAGTGAATATGGTAAATATTACCTGATTAGTTGCATGAGCTCACGTCACCTTTGTTGAAAAGCTGCACTCGAGCACACTGCAAAGACTTCGGCCGACAGCCAACTAGCTTGTATCTTGTAACTGTAACTTTTTACACTACCAGGTGGTGATCAATCAATCAATCAATTAATCTTTATTTGTATGGCGCTTTTCATGCAGAGGAGTAGCTCAAAGTGCCTTACAGAAATTAAAAACAACAACATAAAATGTGATGGTCTACTGTATCGAAGGCGGTGGTTAGATCCAGTAGTACAAAGACTGTGAGTTTATGGTTATCTAAGTTGCACCTGATGTCATTTAAAATCTTTAAAAGGGCTGTCTCGGTACTGTGGTTCGTCCTAAAACCAGACTGATACTTCTCTAAAATGCTGTTTGCGATTAAAAAATCATTTACTTGATTAAAAACAAGTTTTTCTAAAATTTTACTTACTAAAACGGTAAGTTGGATATTCGTCTGGTATTGGTCTGTATTCGTCATTTAAGAAGGGAAACCCAAAACCATTCATATGAAACAATGCCCACGGAAAACTTGTGCTACAGATGCACGCAGACGATCGCGACAAGACATTGACCAGAGAAAGGGCAGCGATTACTTATTAGAGAATTTAGCTGTATTACTCATCCCCAAATGTTTTACAGAGAAACAAGTAATTGAATTCAAGATCCTGGTGCGTTTCGCTATAACGTCCAGACTGTGCTTTTAAGTCCACAGAAAAATGTGTGAACATTCCTCAAATATTAGCAGGATGCATAACTTCCTTCAGACTGAAATTAAGAAGTACTCAAGCTCTGTTCAAGGGACGTAAACTAATAAGACTCCCCTGATCAACAGTCTAATAACAGCAGCATCATTAAGTGCCTCACAGGAGCATATGTGTTTGTGTTTGTGTTTGATGATTACAAAGATATGAATGTTGATTTGGTGCGGGGTCAGGATCGGGTGAATCAGATATCAGGGGGTCGATGTGGTTTGAGAAGAGATGGATAGAGATTTCAAAAGACTCTGGAGATACTTGATTGTGTGATGATATTTCATTTTGAATACAGTAATTGACTGTAAGCCAGCAGTCATGTCTGATGGCGGTGGTTATTATATAAGACTTCACAGCCTTCTGTTCCAAAAAGCAAGGCTTAGTTGAGCATTTGAAGCTCAATTTCTGGTGCAGAAACTGTTTTTGAACCTGTATTTAATAGATTATGTTAAGCACTCACAGTGTGTAAATACCGAGAGGACTTTTTGGCCATGAAGAGATTTCAGAGGTTGTTGTGGATATAGACTCAAGGAAAGTTCGACATTGTGGGTGCATTTGGGTTGCGTGCCTCACAGTGCGATGCCTTCGCTGCCCCCGAGTCCTGAAGCCCAGATTTCATCGTGCCAGCCTCCGTGTCCGTGTGTGACCTTCTCTTTTCCTCACTTTCCCCTTCCCTTTCCTCCTCTTCATGTCCTCCTCCCTCTCTTTTTCCACTGGGCGGCTGGCCAGAGTTGGAGCAGCCTAAGAAGTGTAGCATTATTGGGTTTATGTGGTGGGCAGGCAGACAGGCAGAGGGAACCGAGCCAGACGGATAACAAACAGCACCCACTAAGGTAAAATACAGCTCTGTGAGTGTGTGTGAGAGTGCAGGAAACATGGCTGCCAGACTGGGCTCTCTGACACTGTCGGGGCCAGTCACTGTGGTGCCAGTGATGAGATGAACACGGCTCCGTCACAACTTGGCTCTCTCTCTCTAGATCTTGTTTTTCTCTCACACTCGCACTCACTTCTCTCTCCGAGCAGTAGAAGGACAGAAGAGTATCATGTTTGGAGAAAGGGAGAGAGAGAGACGCACTGAACCATGCAAAATTTGTCGTCTCTTTTTGCTCATATGTAAACAGATTCATTCCCCTCCTTGCTGGAATTTGCATACACGAAGTGAGTGTTGGGAGTTGCTCTTTACTAGCAAGCTTAGAGGCAAACCACTATATAAACCATGAATGTTACTAAGATTTTAAACAGTCACAAGATGTTTAAAAGAAACATTTAGAGAGAAAGTACACAGAAAGCCTTTTCTTCATATTCTTTATTTATATCCTGATAAGTTTTTTAGTTGCTCTGTCTCCTCCCTTTCAAAATGGTACAAGGAAAATAAACTGGGACGTGACCTCCCTCTTTCTTCTTGAGTTTTTTAATGTAGTAGAATGTCAGTGTACATGCATCATTTACCCTCTGTGATGTTTTGAGTAATGTCTCCTTTTTCACTTGAACAGACAAGCAAACCGAGGATGTGAGTGTGCCGTTGCTGAATGGAGCAGGGTGACTTATTGACATTTCGAACAGGAGAGACTTAAAACGAGTGAGCGAGTATTTACTGACATGTATGTGAAAAGTAGTTGCCAGTTAGACCGCATCATGACGGCATTGTATTTCGAGGGGGTAATGAAGCCATCCGCAGTATTGAATACTTGATGGAGTCTGGACACTGGCGGTGAGTGGATGAAGAGAATGGCTGCGATCTTAGTGGATAAAAAAGAGGAGTGGGCTCCTGGCTTGCCGTAGTAGTCGGTGTTCCCGCTGTTACACAGTGTAACAGTTAAGTAATTACTAACTAAAGTGAAATAACCATAGATTTACCATTTATAAATGACGGTAGTCGGAAAGTGTTACCAAAATGACAGCTCACAGCAGCAGAGAGGAAAATGGATGTAACGTTTGGCAGCAGAAGTATGATTGGTATAAGAAGATCTCACCGTAATCTGGTGGGTTAAACTGAGTCAGCTAACTGTGACGGAGGAGTGAGAGAGAGAAATGTGAGTGATGAGCAGCATAATGATAGTCTTCCTTATTGAACTTGCGCTAAGCCTCATTACTCTTACATCAAGGAGAGTGCGTCCGAACTCATATAATTGAGCTGCTCTTCTGTCCTTTGCCACTAGATGGCAACAAATCTACTTGGCTTCTCCTCAAATTCAGCAGCTTGATCGGTGTGGACCTGCAGCACGGTGGCACTGCCTCTCACCAGTGCTTGTCTCATGCTCTCTGGGTGGCTGAGTTTGCAGGAGCCAGAGACTGTCATCTGTGTACCTCGGTGCTCATGCTTCTCGTGCTTCTCGTCTGAAAGCACTTCAGTGGCTCTGTAGGAGATTGGGCTCCCTCTCATCCCCCAAACAGGAAAAACCAACTCACACTCCAGCTGGCCAGCAGTGCCAGGTCCTCTTTGTTCAGTGGCGCCGTCTATGTTGTTTCAAATTTCAGGTGCTGCAAACCATCGTGCGTGACCATTGTGCCCGTTTTGGCCTTGATTACATCAGTCTGACTGCACAGACTCTTTTGCATTCATTTTCCTATGAAGCGCGAATCAGATATTGTGCGGAAATGCTGCAAGTTGTGAGAATACTTCAGTGCTTTCTATAAAGAGGCTGACATGCACAACCTGACTGCTCTTCATTAGTGTGTTCTGCACAGATTATCCATCTGTCAAACCGCTGTAGTTCTGAGACTAGGCCTTAAACACAATGTGTGAAACGTAGAGATCACCAGGAGAAGTGTGTTCGAGAAGATATGCATTAAATATTTTCCTGCAGTTAAACCGGATATAATCAATATTTCTCATGATGAGCTTGTATCACATGTGAAAACACTGTGACAGTGTGAAAGGGCTCAGTCATGGTGGTGAACCAGCAGAGAATTATTTCCAGAATTGGCTTAATGGAGCTTCAAAGTGAGTTTCAGTTAGTTGTTTAGCTGTTTGGCTGCAATATCATTGTTTTGGCTCTCTCCCATCGCTCTCATAATGCTGTTTATGGCAGCTGCAGGCAGACATTTTTAGTGAAAAAAACCCTGAATACCCACTTAACGCTACCTGTTCAGCACCAAACAGCAGACGGACGCAGTTAATGACTAGCTGGTGAACATATTGGACACATTCAAGTAACATTATGTAGCTTTTTTACCCAATAATTACCGCTTCAACATCATTTTGATGGTACAGTGGCTTGTAAAAGGGTGAATGGTGTGTCTGTCTCAGCCACTCTGGCCCTCTTTCACTTGTTTGTGCACTATGTAAATTAAGTGACAGGGCATATAATACTTATATGTGTGTGTGTCTCCAGGTGGGCTGTGGAGCGTCTTCACATTGGGTGGAGCTGGAAGTAAAGCCGGTATAGACCAGGAACACAATCCCTTACCTTTGTCCAATCAGAGCCTCCTGTTACTGCTGGTCCTAGCCAATCTGACAGATGGACCTGACTGGCCCAACCCCTACCGCCAGGCTATTACCTGTTTCAGAAACACACAAGGTAATATTTTTGTTGATTTTAAGCCATTTAGTCACATTTATTTGAAGGTTGTTCATGTATTAAAATAATAATCCTGATAATCTGCCATTCTAGACACGTCATCGCTGTCCACGGAGCAACCTCACACTTTCCAGATCAATTTCAACAGTCTGTACACAGCGCTGTGTGAGCAGCAGCGCTCCGACCAGGCAACGCTACTACTGTACACCCTCCTTCATCAGAACACCAACATGAGGACATACATGCTGTCCAGAACTGACATGGACAATCTGGTGGGTAGGACAGCATTCATGAAGCTGTGGTACACAAATGTATGCACATTCGTTATTTCTGTCTCAATCTGACATTTTACGTGTAGTTTATTGACAAGGCGAAGGCCTGTGTTGAGAGTGAATCAAAGTGTGATTGGATAATCATCAACAAAACACATTATACATTCCCTTCCTCGAACACGTGGGTATGGCCATGAAATCCTTTCATCTAGGACCAATGCTATGGCTCAGTAAACAGCGAGGATGTATGCAGTGGCAGCTGGTGCTATTCTGTCCGTGTGGGACTGTGCCAATTATTCTTTATAGCAGAGTGAATGTACGGAGGCATTAAGTGAATGAAAATCAGTCAGATGGTATCACATATGAATATGGTAGACAGTCACATGTGAAGCTCTTTCACACAGTGCAACACTAAATAATTTGGGCTTATTGAATAGGAGTGGGATTCGGTGTTAAAGTGTTGTATATCTGCACCAGGTTTAAAAGGGGACTTGTGTTAACAGCGTCTGGGCTAATTAGCACATGAATCTGTAACAATAGCAAAACATGTGCAGGAAATGATCATATTTTGAAACTCCAGGTGGATTTAATTCCTTTGTTCTCACAACAGCACGACATTTCTGTGTTCTTACCTATTTATAGCTGCTATCATAAAATATCACCATTAGCAGATCTAGATTGGGCTTATTATGTAGGGGGGCTACTAATGAGTCTAGCCACTTTCTATGCTGAGCAATAAAACACTGCCGCACGACAGTGTAATGAGCTAACACAGCAACTGTGTGTGTTCATCGCTCACCATGCTAGCTACTAACTGCTTCTGCTCCGACAGTATGATTCTGAGAATTACATCTTTTTCACACTCTTGTCATTAGCCATCTGTCCTGCATACTTCTGAATATAACATCTGCCTACTCCTATAATTTAGCAGCCATGATTGTGTGAAATGTTGTCTATTCAACTGCCGCACTGCTATTCTCGTTTTATTGTCTGTTTTTGCCCGATGGTCAGTGTCCACCACAGATGGGAACACTACTATAGTAACAGGGCTTTATGCAGCACAAGTAATGATGTGTTAAGCCCATGGGCAAGACACTAAGAGCTGAATTATCCTGGATAGAATAGAACAAAACATACATTTCTGAATGTGCATACCTTATGTTATGTGGTTATTCAGCTCTTCAGTGACATCTGTTACAAGATCAATGTTTTCATTTTAGTCAACTGTTGTTTCTGAAGTTTAATTGTGTCATCCACAAATTGTGGTAGAGAGTCAAAGACTGTTGAAAGAAGTCAGCAAACTTGACTAAACGTAACACGATGAAAACACATTAAATCGTCTATGAGCATTTCTGCCATCCGAGTCACACAGACAGCGGTTTTCAACAACTCACATGATCCCACATTGCTAACGTCTTTTACATCTTTTGTTTTGTTTTGTTTGAGAAACCTCTAATGGCAGACATTACATACTGTACGTCAGTGTTGTAAAACTAAAGATATTGTGCGAAAGGAGTGGAGTGATGAAGTAGTATGAAATGGAAATACTCAAGTAAACTACAATTACCCAAAATTGTACTTAAAAAATATACTTTGTCACACTTAATCACTGCTGTGGGTTTAATTACTGATAAGTAGAAGCTAAGACTAAATAGTAAGGAATCTAACTGATCTACACTCCCTTTTAGTTTTGCTCCTGAAACAAAAGCAACACCCCAACAGTCAATAAGTGCGTGCACATGTCGCGCATTGGACATGGCTAATTTTATCTCTTGACAAATGCACTTTCTCCAGTGGTGGATCCACTCAGAGTCTGAAATCTCGTAACAAGAATTTAATGAATGTCACCTCTGTGACAACACCTACGCACATGCTCAGCCTCTTCCTCCTGCTCTCCCTCTCTTCTTCTCAGGTGATGCCCATCCTTGAGATCCTTTACCACGTGGAGGACAGAAACTCTCATCATGTGTACATGGCACTTATTATTCTGCTCATCCTCACTGAGGACGATGCCTTCAATCGCTCCATCCACGAGGTGGTAGGTAGACACTAATACACATAGTTGACATTTCAGGGAATTGCCACTGCAACCGTCCATTACTTGCACTGGCTGGGATAATCATTGCTGATGATTTTATGCCTCATTTCCGTCTCTCTCCCTTTCGCAGGTATTGAAGAACATCTCATGGTACACGGAGAGGTCGTTGACAGAGATCTCACTCGGCAGTTTGCTCATCCTTGTCGTCATCCGCACCATCCAATTCAACATGACCCGGACAAGGGTACGTTCGTGCAGAAGTCCATCAGTTGTAGACACTTTTATTCTCCCATAGATGAAGATTGATGATTGATTCATGTTAATTTGCCTGTGCACCCTCTTCAGGATAAGTACCTCCACACCAACTGTTTGGCTGCACTTGCCAACATGTCGGCCCAGTTTCGTTGTCTCCACCAGTACGCTGCCCAGCGCATCATCAGGTGAGGACATCCATCCGATTAATTCTTTTGAGTCCAAATTCTCAGATATTACTTTCTCAAATGCGAATACTGTTTTTTTTTCCTCCTCGGTTAAAGTAAACTGAATATCTTTGCGTTAAGGTCAAAACAAGATGTTTGTGGATATCAAGGAAAAACTGATCAACATCATCCACAACTTTCTGACGTTTTGTAGACTAAACAACTGATCGATTCATCGAAAATCTGAAACCCTTCGATTATTCAAGATGAGAATAGTTGTTAGTTGTGGTCATATTTTTCCATACAACCTTTTCCAGTGCTCGTCTTATTTTATTAGATGTGTCCTTTGGAAGAATATTAAAAATGGTTTGAGGTAAAAAGTCAAGTTGTCACACACTGGGTCAGAACAACCACGTCTGTTTTGCCTGTTTGACATTAAGTATTTTATCTTAGTGGCTTGAATTAGAATCTGGCATCTGACATTAATACTTGACAATTTTCTCTGCCCTCCAACTAGAGATGGATAATATGGAAAAAATCTTTAGTATATATGATTAAATATCACAATATGGATGCATAATTCTTTAGAATAAATAGCGGAATTGTTAACGGATAAAATAACCAGACATGAATGCTAGTCATATCCCTCTGACAAAATAAATACTTTATCACGATAATGTTGATGTTGCATGGATAGTACAGACGAATCTCGTCCCCGATATCATCGTATCCATCCAACTGTGTACTGAGATGAGTGTGCTTCATATCTGGCTGACAATTTGAGTGAAAAGAGCAGAACCTGTGCATTCAAGAGAAAGAAAGCAGGTGCTAAAAGATATGGAGTGTGAAATACATTCCGCCCAAAATAGAGCGATGAGGTGAAGTCCATTTTAGTGCAGCGTAGTTTCATATGCTGAAATCGACAGTATAAGTAGTGTATAACAAACTAATCTTGTGTGTATTTCAACTCCCATCGAATGACAATCCTCTACACAGCCTTCATCTGAGTGAGTCAAGCAAAGAAGCCAAAATAGAGACAAGGGTGGAAATTCTAATTCACAAACAAGTACACTCATTCATTTTAATGATTCATATTGAATGAGCACAAAATATTTATCGTTATAGTAACTTGGCCGCAGCAGAAGACACTAATAAATTGAATAATGAGTGAGTGGTGTGCCTGTGTGGAGAAGCACGTTATGTAACATGAGGGAAAAGAGGGAAAGGGTTTTTTTGGCTACTGAGCAGACGGAAGACTTGAGAGGACAAGGTCCAAACCGCACTCACACACACAAACACCGAGTCATTCATGTCTGTTTGTGAACTGCAGCAGCATGGGAAGGACTGTTTCCTTCCTTCCCTGAGGACGTGCACACGTTCACGCACACTCAAGGATCCTCTTATCTGCCTGGCTCTGTCTCCTCTCTGCGTATCTGTGGCTCTCTGGTGTTTTGAGTCAGAGCGGAACACTGTCTATGAATGTGAGTCTGTCTTATAAGTGATGTAGAGAATTGACTTCATGTCTGATGATAATGATAATGGTGATGACTATGATGGCCAGGGCTGGGCCAAACTGGCTGGCAGGCTAGATAAATAAAGGGAATTTCCTGCCAGGAATTTCCAAGTGTCTGCAGCCAGGCGGTGCTGAACTCTGCCCCTAATTGACTCGCATAGAGAATCACAGCTGGTGCTGTTTATTTACAGGCTGCAGTGGGTTTGAACTGCCTCCACCACCAACACCACATTTTCTTATTATTTCCTATGAAACAAATAACAATGTTTGTTTACAATAACTTCCTACTTCAAAGTGTATGCATCTCATTCATATTGTTAGGCCCTATTTAAACAATCCATGAGGCCACAACTAAGAAAAATACCACACAAGTTTGATGTTGGTGTGATGTGGCTGTAGGGTGGATCTGGTTTATCAAGCACAGCAACACGGTACATAAAATAAACATAGCAGAAACGTGACTGTTATTGTTAGCATGACATCACAGTGGTTAATTTTCTATCTCCACCGCTTCTGTTCTCCGCATCCAAAGTCTCCACTCACTGATCAGTCTAATGTGTGCAGATTCAACAGATTCAGTTTAGCTCACAATAGGGCTTCAACTAAAAATTGACCTTCATCATTGTTAAATCCATAAGTTACTATCTCAATTGATTGGTTAATTGTTTGATGGACTAAAATGTCAGCAAATAGCACACATTATCGAAGCTGGAACCAAAATTACAAGAATGAATATTCAACATAGTGCAAGGAACTTTTAAAGGTGCATTATATAAGAATTGGTCATCTGTTGAATTCGTACTCAAAACCACTAGCAGGCAACATATCACCACAGTTGCTGCAACCCCGCTGATTACCGTGGCTGCTATTAGCTATTTAGCTCAGTTAGCCGTGCAGCTAGCAGCTGCAGCTTTGGAATGGGACTGGCTGGGCCTAGCTCGTTAGGCTGCTAACTCCAGTAGTCGGACGTCATAATGTCAACACTGTGTGTAAATGTTTTGTATGTCATTAGTTGTTTTGGTCAAAAGTGTAAAATGTCAATGCAAAAGAAGATAAAGACAAGTAGAAACAGATTTTCTGGTGATGGCTTTTATGTCTTCTACTGTCGTGGCTGACAAAGTACACATGGAAACTAATGTGGTTGATTTTAAGAACATTTGTTCCATGAAAAGCCATTATGTAATCTTAATCCTTTCTTAAAACGTCAGCAGCATTAGCAAAAACATTTTTGAACAGTCCCTTATTCAAGCCCTAGAATGAATGTGCAAAATAAAAGTTATCACAAACATGCAAATGTCCAATACACATTTCAAAGAAAGGAACAAAGACGTGCACTGTGTGTGTGTGTGTCCAGATAAAGAAAGAGTCCTTTGAGCAGGTCGACACCGAGCAATTTAACATCTTCAATGTGTCAGGGTGGACCTCGTCTGTCATTACTTCAGCCTTATAACTGATTTTGGGATCAGACCAGCAATGTGGAAATCCTTCTGTGTCACTGTTTCCTGGGCCTCATCCGTCACTGCCTTGACATAAATGAGGGATGTGACAGGACATTTACAGACAGTGCTTTCTTGTGAGCGAACGTCCCAGGTGGAACGCCGTCGGTGGTCTCTCGTTTGAAGTAAGAAAAAACTGACAAGATAGCACAACAGGTCCTATCGAGTAGTCGTGGCGAACAGGACCTTTGACATCAAGTCTGTAGATAACAAGTAGACCCCCTCAAAGCTGCTCAGATATCTCCATGCAGCTATCATTTGGCCAATTAGCCCGGATAACGAATGCTGAGAGATTCTGTGTGTGTGTGGTTCGCAGTGCTGACAGATGGACAGGTGTAGCTCTGAGGAGCTTAGCTGAACTCTGTTCGTGCCTCTGACTTTCCCTCGCTCTTTGCTGTCATTGAGTTTAATTTATTCCACAATTTTCTGTTCCTTGATTGACAAACAAATTAAACATTCATCACCCCTGGGTGCCCACAAAGACTATTAAAAAGTTGTAATTATAACAGAAGGTCAGGAATAATTAGAATATTTAACACTGCAATGAATAAGAAATCACTCTGTAATAGATTCAATAGGTGTAATGAAGAGCTCAACAAGATTACATTTTTACAACAACCAAAATGCAGTACTACTTTATTACTCTAGTACTAGTATATTTAGTTATGGATTTTAATAAGGATAATGTGTTTTTGCCGACATATGATATGCCATGATATGCCCATATTTACGGACTCATTTTGGTAGATTGCTGATATTGATGTATGCACTTATTTCTCAGTCTCTCCTCAAGTAATGAAATTGTCATATTATCATGCCTTCTCCTATGTTGATGGCTCACTGGCAGGTGCAGACATAAGGGCTTTTTCCACCAGGATATTTGACCGTGCAGAATCTAACCGAGCTGTGCCAATTTGCATTCACAAATCCAAGTTTTAAAATGAAATGAAAAACTTGAGGGGGATATGCCGAGTCTAATTGAATCAAGTCGAGCCAGCCTGTGTTTGGACAAGCCCCATTTCATTGCTTTTCAAAATGTACATATTCACTGGGCAAAACAAGAAAACTACTTATTCAACTGTTCACATCCCGTGTGCTTAATTAAAGTGTCATCTTATCAGCATATTGGCAGAAATTTCTTGGTATGCTGATATTTCATTTTAAGGCTGTTAACGACAGATAGCAATAACAATGTGCTGATATTATCATGCATACCAGGTTTTTTTTTAGTTTTTTTTTTTATCTAAAGCAACTCTAAATCACAGTGAAGTCTTTCAACAGACATCACTCAAAGCTCAACTTGGCAAATCTTGTTAAAAAAGAGCTTTTTCCCCAGTCTCTTGTTGAGTACATCCGC
The DNA here is from genome assembly GCA_963678695.2 of Diplodus puntazzo. Taxonomy (NCBI): domain Eukaryota; kingdom Metazoa; phylum Chordata; class Actinopteri; order Spariformes; family Sparidae; genus Diplodus; species Diplodus puntazzo. Next base: position 19,584,147 of record OZ023173.1, on the reverse strand, counting down.
TGTACTATAGTGTCTACAATGTGCCTTTGATGGTGTGTGTGTGTGTGTGTGTGTACGCGTGCATCGTATGTGTGCACGCGTGTGCTTGATGACCCACCCTATTCCAGCCCAAGGTCACCCAAGCATCAAGGACTCTTGATGTATGTCTGTGTCAATCCATCACATGCAGTCATGCCATCACATCCAGACAACCGTACACACACAAACACAAACAATGGGGGTTAAGCAAGTCAGTTAACCAGCGGGTCAAACAGTAGACTGTCACCGACAGCGGCTGCAAACGCACAAACCTACAAACACTGGAGCTTTACGAAGACTAGCTGAGACTGTGACCCGTTTGAGGCAAATAAAGGCCAGGTCTGAAAAAGACGTCATCGCTGTAAATTAAAGGTAAATTAAGCGTAATGTTTAGTATTTTGACACATCATTTCTAAAACCGTCTCCTGCCAATTTCATGACTATTTTGTTATTCCAAGACTAATTATTATTAATTATTCTAACAGCCTCATTTAGAAAGAAACACAGACTGGGCTTCAATAATAATCTGTCTTACATAAAGGCTTCTCTCTGCAGTTAAACCGGGTAAAGGCCACTATTTGAGTGTGTACAGCATATTAATTACTGGTCAGCATGACGATATGTATTTGGGTTCTCTGGTTTTCATAGAAGTGTATCATTCATCGGTCATTTCCCCTCTCTGTGTCTCTCTTGCAGTTTGTTTGCTTTGCTTTCCAAAAAGCACAACAAGGTTTTGGAGCAGGCAACACAGTCTCTGAGAGGCAGACAGGGAGACAGCACAGCCCTGCCCGACTATGTGAGTAACACTCTCTCTCTCTCAGTCTTTCTCTCTCTGTCTGCACACAGTTTAGTTTAGATTAGTAGTTGCTAAATTATGTCTGCTTGGATAAGATACAAAAGTTGACATCAGAGTTTGTTTCAGTTTTTTTGACTGTGAGGTTACATTTGTTACTTGAAGTATCAAGAATTTTGATTTTTGCGACTAGACTTGTCAAATATTCTGTTCATTTTTCCTTCAGTTAGTTATGAATCAGTTGTGACGATAACCCAACATTTTTTCTTAAAGAAATAATTATGGTTTTGGAGGAATTCTTTCTGAGTTGGATTATCAAAGATGGACATGTCATCTGCTTATTAAACAGAAGCTACAACCAGTTAGCTTAGCATACAGAGTGTTGGACTAGTTCTTGAATGTGTGCAAAGGCTTCCTGGCCAAGAAACAGTCCCACTAATGATACCCATAAAACTACAAATTGTTATTTTTCTCTTTTTACAGTTAAACAAGATAAAACATTTTCAGTAAGTTAAGTTCGAGGTACTGATGGTGGATTTTGTTACCTTTGGACAGAGTGTGGCTAGCTGTTTCCCTCTGTTTCCAGTTACTATGCTAAGCTATGCTAAGCAGCTGCTGGCCAAGGCTTCGTGTTTAGCATACAGACATGATAGTTGTATTGATCTTCTCGCCTAAAGTAACCTTAAAAAGACTGTGTGGAAATTCTCACCAGAATGCTTCAGAAAGAAATCCACAGTCCAGCAGCTTGAGACAACTTCAGCAAATCCCCCATAGGCTTTTGTGGGAGAGAGACGTAACGGTCTAATTTTAGTTATTAATACATGTGAATTGCTGTAAATTATTACATAGAGCCCCTTGAACTATTTTATAATGGCTTGAAAAACAAGCTTACATCACAGCATTTAGGTTCAAAGCTTTTACTGTGAAAATATTTGCAGTTTTATCACAAATCACTTAAATGTATAATTCATCATCTAAATTATAATCAATACATTCTCAGTTCATCAGCCAATACAGCTATCAGCTGCTATGTCAGAATTATTTGATTTACCACAGTTATATGCAGATATACTTGGTTTGGTCTTCCGTGGAGCATCTCCTCCTCCATGGATTTTGAAATGTTTTTTGATGTCTCACTGTAATTGTCGCTCTTGGCACCAATTACGTCGGCCAGTTAAGGTACCTAACTAGGATTCGTTCTGAGGATGTGGCGCACAGTTTGATGCTGTTTTTCTACATTTTCATCCCCTGGAAAGCATCACGCTGCTCTGTCTACTCAGGTCCTTTGTCTTCTTCTCATTACTCCTGCAGCCCACGTCTCGCACATTTAATTTGTACTGAAATGGAGTCTCGACTTGTAGAATAATATTTGATGAAAGTATCGAGCGTTTTCTAAAATTTATTATAAACGATGGCGCCAAAGTCATTTAGAAATTTCTCAAACATCGGCGTTAATCTGAAATTGAAATCTTAACGGCGCCTCGGCTTTCACTAACTCGCAGAGCTTAAACCAATAAATTAATCAGGACGTCATCCAAATGCAATCAAGTATCTGCGGGTCCTTACTCTAGCCATACCTGACCAATGGCTGTGATTATTGACGTGCATGATTGTCTGTATTTGTGTTCAGGGACCTCTGCCCTCAGGTTTGTCTGCACACGTCTCAGTCTGGCTGTCTCATTAGATTTGCATGGTCCCTAGATAAGTGTGTGTGTGTGTGTGTGTGTGTGTGTGCGTAAACATATTTGTGTGTGCGTGTGTGTGTGCGTGTTTAGGGGTTGGAGATGTATCTGGAGGTCCTCGCAGATGCCCTTAGGTGAAACGTGACAGTATTTGAGTGCTCCTTCAACCGTGTGGCGACTGTCTGATGAGGCCACTTACAAACACACACGAGCAGAAACGCACTCGTAAAAATGTATATAAAATGCAATTATCCATCTTTGTTTTGATCCTGCCTTCCTTCTGGGCTTATTTTAATGCGTCGTTTTATTTACAAACATGCATAAATGGCCACTACATACATGACTGAAACAGGAGAAAAAAAACACAAAGACGGATTAAATTGTCATGATTAAATATTCTGTTAAAAATAGGAGAGCACTCAGAGTAAATATGATTATATTAAAAACAGTAATAAGATAAGTACACGCGCACACACTTAGAGGTCAAAGTTTAAGGTGTACTCAGCAACAGCGCTCCCGCTTTTGGTAGAGTTTCAGTGTGTTGCTCAAGGGCAGGAGGCAGATTTCCAGTGTGATTATTTCATGGGAATTATACAACGAGGCCTTTTTCCTAGAATAGTGTCTGACATCCCGTCTGGGTCAGAGACGTTTAAGACAGAGCTGGTCAACTTTTGTGATACCGCTGTTATCATTGAGTGCAGACTATACTAACTCAAAGTGACATTGGTTCCCATGTCTACAAAGGTTCCTGTGGCCGTCATTCACAGCTGGAAGTCAACTTTTCGCTTTATTGACAACTCTGGATTAAAAGGAACATGTTGGATTGTTTAGCCTTTGAGCATGAGCACATGTACACCCACTCAGAGATATAAATTCTGTCTTTACGAGAGCAGCTGAGGTTGATGTGAGCTCGCACAAAAGTGTACATTCTGTTTCTCCACATATTTCTGGCTGTTAATCTTGTGTTGTCTTTTGTTAATCACAGTAATTGTCCTCACCTTGTTAGCCTATGTGAAAATATCCTCAGATCTTCCTCTGTTTGTTTTTTTTTTGTTTGTTTTTTTATTTTATTAGCCAGGCTAGTGGTGTGGTTTGTGGAGGGAAGTGTTGGTCGGTTGGTCGATCCACCAACATCAAGAGGATGAATCTTTATGACTTCCTCTAATGTCACCATGAGGTTGACATATGTGGTCAAGACCAAAATGTCTCGACAAGCTCACATAGCAGAGAGTGCAGTGTCAAGTGAGGCAGTGAGACATTTGATAATATGTGTTTTGACATAGTAAAGGTGTGTCGGGCAAGTGGCTAAGCTAAAAACAAGGCTTGTTTCTCCAAATATCTGGCTCATATGTTAATATTTAGAGATCAGAGATGCAAATATAAACAGCTAGTTGTTCATTTAACACAACTGTGAATACGAAAGACGGGTATTGAACTGTAGTTATAGCAAAACGGTATCTGCAAGTGAAACATCAGCAGACCAGCCATTAATTTGTATCCTCTGGCATCAGTATGAATCTTGAACTGAAATTTACATAAAACCTCATGCACAGCTTTTCTTATCTGCCTACTTATGATGAACTTTGGAAAAAGGCTGCCGTCTCATCGCGTCAACGCCTTTGTTTCCTCCTCTCCTCCTTCATTAGGAGTGTTATAACTGAAAACAGCCTGCTCTGGTGTTATTCACAACAATCCTTCCACTTAACTTGGGACAGGAGGAGGTTTAGGGAACTGTAGGGAGAGATAAAGAGGAACAATAGAAAGAGGAGAAACAAGCAGGAGGAGGATAGGAGAGGAGATGAGGGAGGGAGGGAGGGAGGGAGGGAGGGAGAGGTTTGGAGAGAGAGGGTGGGTTTTGTGATGGGCATCTGGAAACAATGTAATTTGGCTGAGTCTGGCTCTGGAGAGAGAACTAATGTTTGTTTAATGTGGGATTGTCCTGGACATGTAATTGCTCTCTTTACGAGGGAGAGACTGAGAGGAGGATATGAAGGAAAAAAAAAAGGGCGCTCTAAGCTGTGGGTTAAACCTGGGTGCATACTGCTTATGTGTTAACATCTCTGTCTTTTTCTCTGTCCCTCTTGATGTCTGCTTCACACAGAACACCCCCACCATCCTCCAATCCTTGTATGTGTTTGTGCTGCTGTGTCTGGTTAGTGTCAGGGAAGAAAGAGTGAAGGGCTAGGGCCTCTGGAGCCCTCAGGGGACAGCTAGAGGCTCCCAGTCCAAGCAGGGCAGCTCTCAAGGGGCGCCCCGGCGGTCGTCTCCGCAGCCTCTGCACCTCTGATTGCAGATGTTTTTTTCTTACCCTTTGAGATATGTGCAGTGACATGCATGCAGTATGTGCTCGTGCACACACAAACAAACATTAGAAAGAGGAGGAAGTGCGTGCTGTGTTGCAGCGGATTGCGTTGTGCGTCGCTGTTTATGCTGCGAGCCAGCGGTAGTGGTAATGTTACTTAGTCTGTTTACTGTTGCACATTTCTGGGAAGAGACTACAAGCGCGCACACACAGAGACGCAGACGCAGAGCCAGAAGCATGTTGGACCACCCTGTCTATGTGTTTATGTGCACTGGTTGAGTCACAATCTGTGATCTCTTTTTAATAGCCGGCGTAGACACATGCATTGGCTTTGTAGCACCATTTCTCTTGTTTAGGGAAACAGCAGAGCCCCAGGATACATCAACAGACAAACATTATGCCTTCTGTTTATTATCAGGCCTTCCAGGAATTTGCCACTTTCTTATTAGGCTACCAAAGAGTTTTTGCAAAATTCTCAGTTTTCAATTAATGCTACAATAGCTCATAGGTTATTACTGCACGGTCTCTGAAGTGTACGTACGTGATCAGATCATTTCAAGCAGCAGCACTTGTTTGGATTTTTTGTATTTCAAGTGGTGCTCGTGTTTGTGATGAACATGATTATTTATTTCATTTGAATTGGCCCATATCAAATTATGTTTTACTTGAGTCGGTTACAATTTTTCATTGCCTTGGGAGTGTTTGACATTGCCAGTTGATGACTCAAACATACCCTGCTAACAAATGAATGCAGCTTTTGAAGATCCCATGTAGAACGGATGCAAATTTGAAGCTATTTCTTCAATTCATAGTCGGCTAGTTTAATGATCGATTCCTGGTTGATCATTAATAATATACGGAACATGTTGGAAGTTAATGCATTTAGGTTGTAGCAAGATACTTTGATGAAATATTGGCCTCAAAACTCCAGTGTTGGTCAGGCTATGGTCACTTGTACTTGAAAGTACTCCTATTCAGCATTTAAAAGCAGTATAATAACATTTAATAAACGGTTTATCAAACACTGTAAATAAATCGTAAAAAAAAATACGATAGAAGGACATTTGTTAGGGTTTATTAATATATACAGTAATAGCAAACATTTTAAATAAACCCTTTAAAAACATTATCTGTTTATCCACCAGCCTCCACTAAGGGTCCCCGCAGGAGGAGTTATAGTCAATAATAAATACAATCGTAACACTTTGCTTTAAACTATTTTTATATGTTCATATACTGCATATAAATGCTTGGGGGAGTGAATGAGGAATGAATTGTGTCCCTTACTTGAAATGTATTTATCTCAAATAAACTCTCACTTTCACTTTTTCCTATACTTTTCCATTTCTCTCCTGATCTTTCTCACCTACACATATTTTACATGAAATGACTATGTTCAGTGTAGCCTGCACGTGGCTCAATCACAAATTGGAATTTCATGTAGTTTCAACTCAAACTTTTCCGTCTCCGAGGTTGTAAAATATGGCGGTTTCTTCGCCTGGCCTTCTGCTGACTTTCCTGTCATGTTCATTTCATCTAATTCCATGGTTCTGATGGAGACAGTGTCTGTCTTCCTACATGGTTTACCTGAAAGTAGGAACTGATTGATTGAAATGTGAATAACATTATCCTGTCGCATTTCTTGTAGTCTTTTGATGTAGAACCAATCACCCCACAAGACTGATGTATATTATCACACCGCTTTTCCCTAAAATCAGAGGTTACAGAGCACACACGACACAGAGCTTTTCATGTCATTTCATGGGAAAATACCCAGAGGGGGAAGATGGGGAAATGAGGAGCATAAAAAGCACCTTTACATTTTACTTTTCTCGGTTTCGTACCATGTCAAACCTTCAACTTTTTTGCCTTGAAGATTTTGGCTCGTGTTCTGGAGGTAGTTTGTGAAGTGATGTAGTGAGAAGCAGCCCGCCAAACTAGCGTTGTACGCACTCGTTTATATCAGCACATCAAAATCACATATCCAGTATATTTTATTTTATTTCAACATTTTAAGCATCCACAGCTGCACCAACTACTGATGTACAGCTTCAGTTTTCATCAAAGCTATTCTTCTTTTTCTGAAGGAAATAATGTTCTATTTACTTGTCGCTGTTTCTCAGGCTTTCATCAGATATACCTTGCTGTTTCTAAGGCTGTGATCACGCAGACATTTGTGCTGTGTTAAAAAAATGCAGGCCCCTATCCACATACAAACTGCCGTGCTTGGTTTTTCCCACCAGGCACCGGTTCTTACTGACTTCACCCAAAACTGGTGCACCACATAGGGCTGAGAGCTTCCCTGGACATGGAAATTGCCATAAATTGCATGAATGATAGCAGAGTTTAAATGTACAAAAGCTGCAAGAGTAGACAACAAGGTGAGGGACGTCTATGATGCTTTATCGATGTTGGATTAGTGACTCGTACTCAAGGCTGATGTCCTTTTTTGTTGTTCCGCAACGTGCTCGGTGTGTGACAAACCAGGACATGTCCTGACTGAAAAGACCTGATCAGGAAGCAGACGTGGGTGACATTGTTTTTTCCGAAACACTCTAAGTCTTTGTAAGTTCACACTGAATAAAATCTTCTATAATGATGTGAAGCTTTACAAAGTAACCTCGTAGACCAGTGCCACTCTTTATGTAGTTCATCATGTCGAGTCTGTCTCCTTGTGTTCCTCTCATTAAGTCAGTATCCTGCTGGGAACTGACTTACTCACTGACCCCCCTTCCGTCTCTTCTGTCCTCACCTGTGCAGTGAAGATGACGCACAGCCTGGTTGTTACTTGTTAGCCCGTCTCTCTGTATATCTGTCAGCCTCTCATCCTCTCTCTGTGTTTATGCTCGGGCAGTGGGAGTGCCACCCCTGCAGGCAGCAGGTGCTCTAGGGTCCTAATGATTGTCTGCTTCCAAATGGTAATTAGGGCAGCCCCGCTGTGCCCGGGTCCTCTCCTGATCGAGGCGCAGCACAACAAAGCACAGCTAGCAGCGGATCAATTAGCTCTGCCCACCTATCTGCCAGAGTGCAGTTGCAGCTGTTGGCGTCATAGTTTTTATCATCATTGCTCGCATCATCGGCGACATCACTGCTGTTCATTTCCCCCCCAAGCCCCCCTGCTGTTAGTGCTTAAGTAGCCTCCAAGAGGTAGTGCGCTTGTTATACTCATAATAAGGTATCTGTCTGCAAATATGCCGGACTTCCCCTGCACACAGACAGTGATGCAGTCTTTCCTAAACAGATCCAGACTATATTGTTGGTGTCGGTGCTGTAGTTCTGGGGGCAAACACTGTCTTTCGCCTCATTCTGTGTGTGACTGTGTGCTCAACAAAGGATGTTTTGTGAGGCTATGGGGTAATAAGAGGCTGACCTGGGCACAATGCTCTACAAAATGGTGTGATTATGACATGGCCGTGGTACCATAATGCAGGTCAGACAATGACCCATTTAAAAAACTCCCAAAAGACATGGCAGGCTGCTGCTGCTCAGCCAGTCCGACCCTCTTTGGCTGTCCACGTGGTGTGTTCTTCTTCTCTTATTTCTTATTTAAACCTTCCCTCTTTTCCCCCTTTGTTGCTAGGGCTCAAAATGCTAATAATCCTTCTATTTTCATTGCATATTTTTCGTACTCTGACATTGAAAAACCAGATCAAGCTGTCTCTGAGGCGTGGATTTTGCCTCTTTTTTTTTTCTGTGTATCCCTCTGTTTATCTCCATGCCCTTGCCTTTGTCAGTGCTCTTTCTTAGTATGTCTGGTTTGTCTGCCCTGCAACAGCCAGCAGTGAGCGGAGGGGGCCAGCCAGGGAATCACTAAGCTATTGGTTTAATGATGCCAGCTCTTACTTTACAGGGATTTACATGTCTGTGGCTCTAAACACCCTGTCCACACGCACAAACACTGCATAAAAACATGCACGATAGGCCGGCTAGACGCGCAAACACATACAGAAGCGGCACTGTCCTTCCCAGTCACTGATTGCATCTGTAAACTATAATTTTCCTCGTCAGACAGATAGCAAAGGTCAAACATACCTGCAGACATAACACATTTGTGCCCAGCGTGTTGAAGTATTAGCAGCTTACAAGCGAGCACACACACACATACCCAGGCTTCCTGTAAAGGTTTGTGTAAATGGCGAAACAAGTAAAATGGGGGTCGGATCGTTGAGACTAATGATATAGCTTATGTCTGAGGCCTGTGTTTTCCTGGGCGGAGAGAAGACATTAAATAGTGGCGTGAATGGCTGTGACTAAATGACAATGCAGGAGGTTGGAAAATAGCACAAAAGAATAGGGGAGGGAAGGAAAAAATGAGGAAGGGGAGCGAGAGAGAAAAAGAAAAGGCTGTCATGGTTTCATGCCATCGCATGTCAGGTGTTTAGTGGTGGTCTAGCAGATACATTTTGGGGGGAAAAACAAGTGCAAAAGAGGTGGGAGGCTGCAGAGGAGGAGCCAATATTTTTAAATCCTGTCTGGGTTTCAAGTAGACCATGGACCTCTTAATCTCATCCACTTGACAAACATACACACAGGGCCAGGCAGACGTCTAGCTAGCCTATTTTCATGTGACCTGAATTCCCTAGTGTGGCATTTTTTCCCTGCCAGGCTAATCTCATTAAGCTGGGTGCAGAGCTAGAGAACAAACACACCAGTAGGCATCCCTCACTCCTACTCTGCCTTCCTCTCCTCCTTTTTTCGTCGCATTCACTTTCTCCATCAATAATCCCCCTCCTCTTCTCTCCTTCTTCCATTTTTTCGCCGCTGTCTTCTTTCTTCTGCCTCCTACTCAGCTGTCGCCCATATCTGTCCCTGCTTTCCGTCTAATTATGGCCTGCCACAGAAGAGCAGAGTCGAGCAGGTCTAGCCAGGCAGTGGAGTCGAGCCCCGAGAGCCACCTCGGCTTCCAGACGCACAATCAATCCTCATTATAGCCGGCTCGCCTGCCTTCTACTTCCTGCTCCAGATCTGCCTGTTAAAGCTCCACACCGGCGCACACCTTCAACCGCTAAATCAATGTAATGCATTACTGCATCTGATTCATGGTCAGCCAGCACCACAAAGCAGTTATTCGCAATCATCCTAATCCATCTGCCCACTTTCAGGCTGTGTGTTCATGTGCTTATGTGTGGCTCTGCAAAAAAAAAAAAAAAAAAAGGCCACACAGCAAGCAAAGTTATTTATAAGATAAGGACTTGTTCCCGAAGCAGGGCAGCGAAGATGGAATATGAAATGCTACCACATGCAGTTCTCTTACAGATGGTTAGCCCAGATTGGAAGAGGAATCTCGGCTTCCAATCAGCTTGCCGTAGCAGCCTCGCTGAGCTGCTGTTTTGAGTCTGGTCTTAGCTGGTATTAGGAAATTCTTGGTCAAAACAGGTCATCATCAGAACAATGATGTTCGTCATCAAAATTAACCCTCCCCCGATAAGGAATGTTCGTTATTACACGTTCTACTGCAGAGGAACCCTGCGTTTTTATAATAAAGCCCCACTGATTTATACATCCATACATTAAAGATTAAACGGGCTTGCTCAGCACCTTATTCTAATGTATTTTACAGGAATTTCAATACTTTCAGGGGAATACACTTTTCTCATTTCAAGCCTGAAACGAGTCAGGATGTAACCCCCAGAGGAAGTTGCTGATGAGCACTGTCTAAGGCGAGGCTTCCTGTAAAGAAAAGATGGGGATTGAAGCTTTTCGGACCAACTAGCTGAACTGCTCAATTCAGCTTTTTAAAGATTTATCTCTCACACAATCCGACAGCTGTTCCGATGATGCAGCCGTGCAGTTTTTCTTATTTTTCCAGAGTTGGAAAGTGTCCCAGTGTTATCTTTTTAATGTCCCAGTCCATGATTGGTATTCCCTCCCTCCCCTAAGCTGCTGTCACAACACGATCGATAGTACACAGTCTGTCACACTGTCATGGCTTACTGGAACACTGGATAGAACAGAGCCTTCATTAATATTATTAGTAACACCTGTGCTACACCAAGTAGAAATGTATGCTGATGTGATATGTTATGCTTGCCGATGACGTTCATTCTGATGAGATGTTTTTTCATTACTTATTTCTTAATTGGTTATAGCAACAAAATGTAAATTGCTTGAGTCGATTGTGTAGTCTCATACTCAGGTCGACATATACTGATGTTTTGGGTTGGCGTCCAACCTGAGCTGCCACCGAAAAGCATCAGTATTTGATGATCTTGGGATAAGACGAAAGAATCAACTATCTTTCTCTAGGAAGTTACATTTTATTGTTTTAAGTGACTTGCATTGGAAGTGCTTGTGCAGAGTTTTTAGATGTATCAGCCAGTGTGTTGTGTTGGCTGATTATAGAATTGGGTATTCAGCATTTTTCAGATCATTTGAATCAGTGGCTATCTCGTCAAGTTGAATATCTTGTCTGATTGGCAGTAAGGTTATTTAAAAATGCACTGCATTTGTTGTCTATCATAATCTGATTGGTTACACTTCAAGAGAAAGAGTCAATGAACACTGAATAATCTAAACCTGCAAAGTAACTAGTAAGTGTCAAATAAATGGAATGGAGGCAGAAAATGGAAATACTGATGTACAGGGACCTCAAAATTGTACTTAAGGTGCATTCCTTTTGAACTGGGAGGTCAGAAATCTCAACTACCTCGTGTGGGATATCAACAGGAAGTCTGATTTGTGAGCCTGACCTCAAAATCCAAGATTGGATTGGATTGGCTGCTCTGCTTATTAACAGCTTTTTTAATTAGTCTTGCACACAGTACTGTCCGACTTGTATCTGTGGACAAGTTGCTTCAATTTTTTTATGCTCCAAATATAATGCTCTAATCAACTGGTATTGCTAACAATGGCGAACCTGGCTAGACCTGGCATCCCGACTTGTTGTATTGGAAAGCAGACAACTGAGATGTAGGATGTCATTCCCAGCGCTGACTCCGATGTCAATGGAGCACACCATCTCTCGTTTCCATCATCAGTTATTCTATATTTTGATACGAAAAAAAAACAAAAACATACTGCTCAATCCCATATTGATTTAAGGTTTGTGGTAATATAAACACAATGGAGCCATTACAAATGTTTTCTTCAACGCTAGAATGTCCTAGAACAAGTAAAAAAAAGTCAAACGTTTCCGTAAAATCAAAATGGATTTCAGTCTATATATATCGGTATCACTTTTACCGACAGGCAATCATTTTTTCACTGTGACTCGGCCATTCTATTTCTGCTAACCACACACCCACAGGATCAGCGCTGAAACAGGTTAGAGAGTTTTCCCGTGTATGTTTACAGTGTGGTCATTCTACCACTGGACTTATTTCATTAGTACACTATCGCATTAAGCTAAGCGGCTTTGAATGTTCTTGACTCCTGCGTTCTCTTAGTCTGCATTCTTGTCTCAGCTTCTCCTTAGCGGTTGTCGGTCTTTTCGCTTTGTTCTGCCCAACTTACAGTAGATACAGCGTTTTCACAGCACACACATTTTTTCTCAAGGGAAAATGAGCGTCTAAGCAGCTAATGTTACGATTTTTCAGGTACCCTTATGTGAGACGAAATTGTAAGCCAGTCAGTTTTTGTTTGGCAAATGAAAAACATTACACGGTGCGACCATGTTGTTTGTTATCAGTGAGGTGAAGCGTGCTCTATTCATTTTTTTAGTATTTTTAGATTGTTTTGGAAACTGACTTCATCATCGAGGGATCTTATCTATAATACCATCAGTGCATGATAGATTTTTGCAGAGCTCTGCTTCACACTTGTCACACCACGGGAAATCATATATCTTCTCTTGTACTGCATTCGCCAATTCATTGCTGCCTGTTTCTTTTTTTTTTTTTATCTGTTTAAAGATTATTCATGTTCCCACAGTCTCTGTGCCATTTCCTTTCTGTGCCACCATGGAGCATGCCATACGGGACGTTATCTCGTTGCGTTGGCGTCTGTCTGTCTGTCTGTTTGTCTGTCTGTCCGTGTCTGCAGACACATTGTTGTCAGCACAGTAAATGAAGAGAAATGTGTGATAGAATCTCTGTTCTCCCAATAGCATAGATGGTCCGATTTGATTTTGATTTGAGTGATGTTCTCGGAACTACCAAGTCACCTAAAAGGAAAAATACAGAGGCTGTAGGTCACCTATTTCTCGATGGACTTGGCAGTACAAAGGTTGATGGTGCGTCCTTCTGTTTAGAGGGCTCTTGGTACCCAATATTGAGGACCCAAGACATACTGGGTCCTAAGATAAATTTAATCTAATCTGATCGATCGGTGTTGGTGTTGTTCCTCTATTTGCAGGGTTTCCGCGGGGTCTTAAAAAGTCTCAAAAGGTAAAAAATTTGACAATCTCAATTTTAGACCTTAAAAAGTCTTAAATACGTCCATATTTTGTATATAGGTCATAAATTACATTAGTAAGGTCTTAAATATGTACGTTCATTTACTGTCTCCGTCATCACCCTTTTTTTTATTTGGTTTTTTGTTGTGGGGAAATGTGTTGGTGAGATTCACAGTTAACTCTGTGTGTTGTTCTTCTTTCTGAAGTATCCAGGAACATAAATGGCATTTTGCCAACCACCCAGTCGGAATTTATCGCTGTACACTTCACCAGTTCCGGAAAGACTTCGACAGCGGAATCTGCTACAACTATGGGAAAGTGTAAATTTAACAAGTGTTGGCTTGAACAACCAGAATTCAGTAGATTAAAAGTTGAAAAACACCAGCTAGCTTCTAAAAGTATCCAATAAAGTCACACAATCACGCGCATTTTTGAATGCCTTTGTCACCAGTTCCCGGTCCAAGTTCATCCAGGTTCTGCTCGACCCCAAACTCTGCGCCGCCTCTGCCATCTCGCAGTCAAGCGACATTCAAACCATCTTCGGCTCAACTCCGACATTAATAAGCAGAGGTGCTTCGGATTGCCGTTGCTAAACATTTTGGCAGCAGATTTGGATGTAAAAAGTTGTACCCCTCTCTCCTCTAGTTTGACCTGAGGGGAGGACAGCCCCTCATGTCCTTTCCATTCCTGCAGCCTCTCGTCTGCCACTGTTGAATAAACTGAGTGGAACTTCACGCACGCACGCACGCACGCACGCACGCGCGCACTCACACACACCAGGGTTATTATAGTTAACTTATTTAAATTAAATTCCCAGATAAAAACTAAACTAAAACTACTTAATCACGTGTTAAACTAATTAAAACTAAACGGAAAAAAACAAACGGAAAAACTAAATTAAAATAAAAACTAATGAAATTTAAAAAGTATGATAACCCTGACACACACTCACTCACTCCATTCTTCATTGTTTGAGTTGCTCTGTGAATGGCAATACATTTAGTTATTTTTGAAGGTAATTCTGGGACCCTATTTTTCCTTACTTTTTCGTACTTGGTGTAGATCTTAACTTTATTTCAAAATGGTCCTAAAAAGGTCTTAAAAAGTCTTAAATTTGACAGTTCAAACCTGCAGAAACCCTGTATTTGGGTCGACAAATTTGATCGAGTCTTTTTGTCCTCTGGTCCATTTGACCCCTTTCAGAACAGGTGTCTCTTATTTTTGCACTTCAGATTCTAGAAGGTTTTCCACAGGCCTTTAAAGACCTCTACACTGGCCTATAAAACTACACCGAACTAATTCACAGTGTTGGAGTGTATAGACTTGTTTACATAATTTCTAAACTGCTGAAGAATAACAGGAAGTGTTGTTGAAAGGAGTGATTTGCTAAAACTACAACAAGTTTTAATGCTGGAGAACATATTTGGGAGCACACAAAATCCCAAAGACATCAAACCCTTCTAGGTGTCCACGAAGTTCCAGAATTTACATGATTTACTTGTGATCTCGGGAAAACAAAGTTCGCGCATCTGAAGACCTCAACAACATTTTTCTTGTGATCTTGGGAAACAGCAGTTGTTATCTCATGATAATCTTGTTATCTCCAAGAAAACAAATGAAAGTTCACTAGTTATCACGGGAAAACGGAGGAAATAATGTTTGGTGCATGGCCATTTAGGGCTTCCGCACTGAAAGAGTCTTTTCAAGGACAATTATATATAACATGTCTTTTTCTGCAATATAATCTTAAAAGCAAAAACGAGTTTTCAACATAGTCCCATACAGGGTCCACCATATACACCGATACTGATATATCTGTGATAGGCCAATATCGGCCAACCAGTATATCTGTGGGGCTCTGATACGGACGTGCCATTGTGGTATCAATGTACTCATTTAACTCTTTGCCAGAAAGCAGATATTTGCATTTCCTAAAACTATTCCCTTATTGTGCCTTTAGAGATTTGAGCTTGTGCTCAAGTTCCTGCTTTTGACAGCTTTGTCTTCCCCTCCCTCGTTCACACAACCCTGTCCTCTCCCGTACCGTCACCTGTCACTCGCGACAGTTGTCTTTGCCCCGGGAGGAAACGCACTGTGACGTGACCTGATCTGTGGCTTACAAGGTCGCCGATCTGACCCCTCACTAAGACGTTGCCTGACAACTTAGTCACATCTTTCATTCCTCCTTCCTTCCTTTCTTTCTTCCTCCTCTTTTTTTTCTTCCACCTCTCTGTTCCCCCCTGCTGATCAATCTATCAGGAACCAATCATTTAAATACACCATTATAAGTGAAACCAGTGTAGTGGGAAGCCAATTAACCTTTGCATCCTCCCTCTCCCCCAGGCCCAGGACCTGAATGTGATTGAGGAGGTGATCCGCATGATGCTGGAAATCATCAACTCCTGCTTGAGCAACTCGCTCCACCACAACCCCAACCTGGTGTACGCGCTGCTCTACAAGAGGGAGCTCTTTGAGCAGTTCAGGACGCACCCGTCCTTCCAGGACATCATGCAGAACCTGGACACGGTTAGTCTGCCTTTTTTTCCACCCAAATACCAGAAGGTTAATAAAGAGAAACTTGAATGTTGGAGCCATTTCCCCACACAACAGATTTTCCCCCCCGAACCGCATCGTTAACATAGCATGCAGTCGGACTGTCGTGACGCATGTTGAGAGCTCTGTCAGCTTAAGTAGTATTGATGAATTAATCAGTCCCCTTGTGTCAAGAGGCTCTGTGTCAAATATTCATTGAGAGTGTTTTGGTGTATGGGTGAGGAAGGAACACAGTGAGAGAGGGCTGTCATTCATCGCTGTTTTAGTCGTGCAGAGGAGGAAGGGAAGCCTTGGTGTGCACGGGTGTGTACGTGCAGTGGATGGGGGTTGCTGCATACATTGCCATGGGCTTTGCTGTTATCCATAAGTATGAGGGAAGCATGCTATCTAGAATCCCTCGGTTAAGTCAGTCTCCCTGAGGCTATCCTCCGAAGCCTTCCCTGTGCTCGCAAATCCATGTGTGTGTGAGCATGAGATTCAGGATGAGGGGCTGCTTTGCTCCTCTAAATTAACCCCATATGGGAGGCCTTCAGAGTTAATGAAGAGATTAGTATTAGATAGATGCAGACACACACACACACACACACACACACACACACATACACATGCACGCACTAACACAGTGCTCGTGTAGGCAGTGGCGTGTTTGAATTCTCAAAGCGCAGGACGTGAGCAGAGAAAACATTGCCCGCAGACGCATTTTTCACTGTTAGTTTGACAAAAAGAGAGCATTAAAAAGACTCAGTAATACCTAGAGTTTTTTAATTATCAAATATCAAACATTTCTCCGGGGAAGAACCTAAGCGCAGCAGTGGAAACGCAGCTTTCCTTGATCTCTTGTTTGGGCTTAAACCCAGAAGGCATCAGATAATTTGAGCTCCAGTGAAGTGCTTCTTTTAAGTGGGACGAAACACGCTCGAACCCGATGGTGAATTTGTAATTGAAACACTGTATGTATGTACTTTCTGAGTGTGCAGCCTACAGGCACGAGAGCCGAGCCCATGTTGGTAGCATATTGAATTGGTGCACTCTCTCGAAGCAAAATTCACGGTTTTATAGCCTTTTTATCAACTTTTTATCCACAAAATTTGCATAATCTTAAACAGTTGCTTCGTGTTATATGAGTTGTATATGAATTATCATGTATTTAACTCTGCGTCCCTGCTTTGAAAAGACGTCTTTTCGGAGGAATTCGCAGATCACATGAGTACGAGTTGGTGGCTGTTGATGTGAAACGCAGATTAAAAACAAAACAGTCTTGCTTTCTGTCGACGACCTGTCACCTTGTTAACAGGTTGTAAAATTTACCAGTGTTATTGTTTACAGAACGGAGCCTTCTATATGCAGCGTGTTGCCACTTTGCTCAAACTTTGATCTCCACATTGCACCCAGTGTCATCATATAGGGTGTGGCTGCTGCAATATCAATGTGACGGCTCCAAACAGCGGGATTAGAAGAGTCAAAGAGCTTCATGACAGAACTGAGAGTCGGTATCAAACCTCAGTGAGATCAAGGCGACATGAGATCCTGTGTGTTTAGAAAGAGGAACAGGATTTAATGGTAAAAGATTAAGAATAGAGCTCCAACCGATCCTGGATTCTTTTTTTTTTTTTTTTTTAGCTCTGTACTGATATTCACAAGAGGATGGCAGCGATATAACAATACACCACATCATGTATATCTGCCAGTTTTCTTTATTTTCCTACAGAAACACAGAACATAACCAACAGTTTTTTACATGTTTGAGCTTTATTTTAAAAAAGCGGTATGATATGATGCTAGATATGATGCCAAACTGTTCATTGAAATGTAACTGACAAACAATAACATACAAAACACATTTAAATTTGACTTGATAAAGAAAAATTTTAAGGAGAAATTCACTCAAAAATTAAAATTCAGTCATTTACTGCATGCGAGCCAACAAACAGGCTAATAATAGACTATAATACTATTCAGGATAACCTAGTATTTGTAAATAACTGCTGGGAGGCTGGTTTTGGCACCTTTGGACTTGAGTGAAAATGTATTGCCAACTACCTGATAATAAATTAAATCTATACATAATTTTTCTAGTGAAAATGTGAAACATTTGCTGGTTCCAGCTTCTTGAATATAAAGATTTGCTGTCTTTGGGTTTTGGACGGTTGGTCGGCCAAAAGAAGCAGTTTGAAGATGTCCCTTCTGACCCTGTCAATTAATCAATAATACAATTAATGGTTAGTTGCGGCCCTGCTTTGAAGAGAATCATGCTTGATGTTTCTCCGTGTCTTTATGCTAGGCTAAGCTAACTGTCTCCCGACCAATACGAGATCAATCTTCTCATCTAACCATGTTAGCATATTTCCATAGATTTTGAATTTGTCTAAAACCACAAACTAACCAACGTTTGCAATTCAAATCATCTCAGACCAGATGTATTTTTGGCAAATCTGGGTTCTGTATTGTGATTGGCTGTTTCCGCTCCTGTGACTTTTAGGTGATCGGCTTCTTCAGTCAGCGTCTGGAGCAGGCTGGAAGTGACCTGTCAGTTGAGAGGGTTCAGGAGGTCATCATGAAAGGAGCCCAGGCGCTGCCCACAGACAGACTGAAGGTAAATCTGTCTCCGTCTCTCTCTCTCTCTCTCTCTCTCACACACACACCCACACACACACACACACAGAAACAGTAAGGGGACAGATGGAGAGTACAGAGATGAGGAATAATGAAATATGAGACTGGCTGAAAATGAAAGAACTGGTACATATTGGACAGCAAGGCGCTCGTGCTGAGGGTACAGTGTGTTTTTCAAAGGCTGCGAGGTTTGGTGGATTGGTCCCGGGAAGGTGAAGCACAGAGAATGAGTTTGTCTGGGCAGGTGAGAGTGGGAGAGGTATGGGATAAGGATGTGGACTGGGGCGAGGGAAAGATGGAAAGAGCCATTGGGACATGAGACAAAAGGCTAAAGCCCAATTCTCATTAGCATTAATGCCCATCTTCATTCCATATCTGCTGGCCTGCTACATGCGAACATGTAATGACATTTCAAGGAGATGGGATGGGGGACTAGGGGGCACTTTGTCATGGGCACATAAGATCGGTGTTGGCGGGGGTGGGGGGGACATAAATCTGCCACCACTCCTCGTTACCCAACACTCCCAACACTCCTGGCGGGTTCGCTAACCCCCGCCCTTCCCAGTGCTCCTCCATTAATCAGTGAGGAAATATGTAACCAGCGGTCTCCCCACTCTGCTCCTCACCAGCGCAGAAGCTCTTAATTGCATGTTTCATCATGTGTTTCATGTTCTATACTTGGCGGCTGGCTGCGAGGCATTTGTCTCGCTTGCCGATGTGGAAGAGGGATGGCACGCGGTCACGGGTCCATGTGCTCTTTCTGTCTCGGCACCTCCGAGCGTTAATGTAGCCATCGACCGTAGAGATGTAGAATTACACATGGAGCCGTGTGCGTAACCCTGCCATGTCCTTCAGCGAGGCCGCTGCACCTGTAGCACACGCTCATGCAGGAAAATGTGCGAATGTGGCGTTTGAGTGTCTGTGTGTGTTTGCAGATGACCGTTTGTGTGAATTAATAGGCAACTATTGTGATAATTGATTGTGTGCGCCATTTGTCAAGCAAAAATTTTAAAACATTTGCCTGTTCCAGCTATTTAGATGTAAGTATGTACTGCTTTTCTTTATCATGTATAAAAGCAAATGAAGAGTATTTTTTTTGGTTTGGACTGTTAGTTGAAGCAATTTAAAGATGGTCAGTTAGGGCGCAAATACATTGTGAGTTTTTGACATTTCATAGACTGAATGTTTACTTGTGAAAATAATCCGCAGAACAATCAATCATGAAAATAATCCCGAGTCAATGAGTGTGCGCCCATGTGTGCCAGGCTTTGTTTTCCATATAAAAGTGCCGTTGAGTCCCACATCGACCCTCCAACATCTGAGTGCTTTCCAGCTCTACTGTGTGACATGAAGCAAAGAGAGTGTCTGGGCAATGTCTCCTCGGGGAGAAGTCCCCGCCGCCTCGTTGGTACCATCGCTCAAACAAACAGCTGTCTCTCCACCTCGCACTTCCCCTCATCTTATGAGCCCATTCTGCCATTCAGCTCCCAACGCTGAAAAATCCATAGGTTGGATTAATGTTGTGTGGAACCATCGATAAGTTGGTAATTACTCAGTAAGGGCTCTTCGAAGGAGTAGTGGTGCCTCAGTCGGTTGTGGGTGCACGCAGAGGGCTGACAAGAAAGAGCTGTAGGGATTTTTTTTTATCCTCCTTCAAAACAAACACAAGAGAGTCTGAGCATGTTGTTCAGCTTGGTTTACAGTCATTCTGGCCTGTGGTAATTCTCAAAGTACATAGTAGTATAGTACATGTCGGTGAATGCTGTAAAGCCAATAAATGGTCAATTTTAGAAGTGCTATGTTGAAATTTTAATTCATGAAGCCTTTTCAACTGTAAGATGGCTAAATTGGTTAAACATTCTACTTCCCTTTTGTTTCCCTCTCTGATTTGGCCTTACGTCCCTCACAGCCAAAGCAAGAGGTACTTTAAGGCCCGAATTTAAAAGATGCCGCCGCGTTGCATCGTAGAACAGACACTTATTGGTACGTATGTAAATAAGCCTAATTTCTAAATCTTAAATTGCTTTTTCCAGGTCGGGAAATTTTCGCCCACAGTGAAACATGTGAGACAACAACAGCTCAGTCTCTTCTTCTCGTCCTCTTGTCAGTTGAAAAAGGACAAATCAGCATCACAAACAACATCTGAGCCGACCAAATCGTTATTTTATGGTCCCGGCAACAGCTGATGAGATCACATAAATCCGGGTTAAAGGCTAATTCCACCAATTTTACACTTCGTAGTGTGTACGAGTCTTTGAAGTTCTACTGCATATGTTTGAAAGAAACTATTATGAAATCTTTTGTTGCTCCACAGGAAGCTGTATGCAGTCTGATAAACTGCCTGCAGTGATGTCAGTCACTGGCTTGGATCGTTCCATAATGAGTCCAACAGTGTTAAAGGAGTGCAGTGCTTTTCAAACTCGCTGCCTACATTACCCACAATGCAACTTAACCACTGAAAGACATCACTGAATAATATTTTTCAGATTACATTCATCTTCCTCTGACAGCAGCTGTCAATAAAGGCAGAGACGACCGAACTTCCTGCCACACAGCCGACCGCGACTGGACACCCTGCCGCTCACAACAACAATGTAGCTGTTGTCGTTTACATTTTTCTTCTGTTTCTCTTGTCAGACAATGTAAGTGATATAGCCGCTGCTTGTAAACACTACCTGTTTACCAGCAATCAATCCCAAACTGCTGCGCTGCCATGATGAAGTCACACAGGTTAATGACAACAGCTGTGCTTCGTGTTCGGCTGTATTAACATTTAAAATGATCGATCACAAAGGAAGTTAGAGGTGACACTAAGTCCCTCTAAACTTAACTGCCACACAGACTTCACTCGGCAGCTGATGTCATCATTGGACAAAAGCTCCGTCTCCCTTGTAGGATCACCAAGTCAGCATTTTAAGACTTATACACTCCGATGACAGTTTCGAGTGAGAAACAGCATTTTAAACCTGGACAGAGAGGCTGAAATAAAGAGAAAAGGATGTGTTTATTGGTTTGAGTAGCTTCGTGTGAATGTACTCTTAAACCTTTGTTTCCTCACTAAATGATGGCTTTAATGGACATCTGTCAATACAGTGATAAGAAAGACGACATTTAGCAATTTTCCTGCCAGGATTTCAGCATGGACACAAAGTGTGGCCCCAAGTCATTCTCAACTGTCGACTGCATTGACGTAGTGTCATATTGTCTTAGTGTGGACACACCGCCGTAAAATCGGTTAGTCGGTTAGAGTTGACCGTTGCAAAATAAATAATTTTATGTAGATTTTACTGACCAAACAGTTTTTCCGGGGTGGGGGGACGTTGTCGATAGACGTCTGCAAAAAGCCTGTTTACTTAAAGGACTTAAAAAGCATGTAGACAAAGACGTGGACATGCAAATGAGGCACCAACTGAAAGAAAGGGTTAAAAGAAGGTGGTAAATACCCCAGGGGTGATCGTCGGTGCCTCGTCACTCAACCGTCTCTTTCTCATTCTTTGTGTGTGTGTGTTGTTTCAGGGTGTGTGAGGCTGAGTGGCTCTCATGGGCAGTGCCTGTGGAATGTGTTGTTTCGCCTGACCAGCTGAAATCTGCCTTATTGAGCAGTGATAGCCTACAGACTTACTGGCTCCTCAGGACCGGACGGAGGGGGTGGGTGGGTGTGGGACTTAGCAGCTGTTACTCAGTACCTGGGCCTTTTGAGGTCTGATGGCAGGTCAGCACTACTTTCCCACACACTGACAACACAGGGTGGATGCTTTTTTTCTCACTCTGAAGCCTCTACGGACCAATGGAATCCTGGGGTTAACTAAATTTGACACAATTAAGATACTTATATAAGTATTTAAAGATTACAACAAAGTTACCGGCATCTTGTACTTCTTTTCTGACCAGTTGTTAAAGTGGCACTATGTAGTTTTGGAGAAGTTCAAACTCAGAATTTTAATTTAGACAGTATTAATGAGGTAATAACACAAACTCAAAACTAATTATTTTTTCCATAACTTAAAAAAAGACGTCTCACAGGAAAATAAGGTCCCCTGAACACTGTTTCTTCATATTTGACGGACCCTGCCACCTTTCTAGCTTCAATGTAAAACAGCATGAAATTGTGTTGTCCTTAAATTCATTGTTTATATAGTGTGTTCAGACATAAAAAAATCAGTCAGGGAGGATCGTTCTCTCCTTCTTTTTGTTATTATTAGGCTTGGTTTTCTGTATCACCATTGTGTGAAGCATGGCCTGATAATCACAAGTGGTTGTTACAAGCAGATGACCATTACGTACGTTTTGTTTACAGTGATTCGGTGTTTTGGATTACAGAATATGTTCAGAATTTGATCAAATGCAACCTCTCGGCGCTCGTGTATGTGCGGGACTGTGTGCAGTCAGCTCGTACTTGCTCCCTAGCCGCATTCTTCTCTGTCTGGCCGAGCTCTGACAGCACAGCGGCGTGCAGAGGAGGGAAAGGAACACAGAGTCCTGAGCGAAGATATGAGGCCAGCCAGTCAGTCTGTGTTCAGGGGCGAGGGCTTGACCCGCCAGGACCCATAACTAACTGATATGAGCCCGGGCCAAGTGGGTCCAGACAGCTGCCAGACCGAGAACAAAAACAGAGGAGAGGGAGGAGGGAAAGCAGAAAGCCGGAGGAGATATGTACATAGAGGAAGCCACAGTATAGACAGCGTAAGGGATGGAGATAATATTAGGGAGGGGATGTGGCGGGCCGGAGATGCTCTGATTTTTCCCAGAAAGCACTTAAGCGCAGAAAGGAAATTTTCGCTGTGAGGCATGTCGTGATATCCAAGACTTCCCGCAGCACCAAATCCCTTGGTGGTTCTTTCTAATATAGAAGAAGGAGGAGAAATGTTGGCCATTGTGATTCAAGGATCATTTATCTTTTTTTCTCATTTCGTGCTCAGTATCTAGTGAAAGCGGTCAGACATGCTCCAGGGAGTGTCGTTTAGGTTCATAATTCTCTTCTCCAGTAGGCACTTGTCGAACTCTCCGCTGGATACAAGATGTTTGTTTAGTGGCTCTCGCTGCATTGTTTTCTTTTACTTTTTAGTCTCTTGACAGTCTGTGAGATGATGTGCTGCCGGCTTTAATGATGTGACACCACACTAACGGCTCATTTATCATTAAGGAATAGTAAGGGAAATACATTTATTCACTCTTTTGCTTAGGTTGAATCAAACCACGCATATATATAGACACTGACGGAAACGGTTAGCATAGCTTAACATAAAGCCTGATAATGTAGGATATAGAATTTAAAAAGAAAAGCTTTTAAGCATTTTTGTTTTTTAGTTAAAAAGTTAAAAGGTCAAAGTCTGCACCAACAGAAGTTCCTCTCTCCCACAGACCTTTAACTCTGTGACTTTGTGACATCACGCTACGTCAACATGTTTCACATTTGCATAATTTATACCTGGCAGCTAGTTTGACATGTAATAATTGATTTAGCACAGCTGCTCTGTTGTTGTCAGCTGTCCTGGGTCAGGCGCCTGCGAGCCGCCCAATCAGAGGAGACTGGCTATTCAGCCGGCAGGGGCCTTTAAGGCACTTAAGCATGTAAATCTATTCTGGTTGGAACCCAAAATAAAATTATGAAACTTAAAATTTGCATAATATGTCTCCTTTAAAGTGTTTAAATGGCCATTTGTGGTTTTATGAGGGTTTATGTGCTCGACTGTGAGCTGGGGGGTTCATCATGTTAATTTATGACATTATGGGGGGGTTGGCAGATTTTGTCACCTTTGGACTGAGCTTAGCTCGCTGTTTTTCCCCTATCTGTAGTCTATTTACCAAGCTAAGCTAATTGGCTGCTGGCTATGTCTTCATATTCAACAGACATGAGAGTGGTATCATTCTCCTCAGCTGTCTGTTGGCAAGAAGGCAAATACTGACATTTTCTATTAATTAAATAGGGGCTTCTTTGCATCAGTGATCCTGTATTATTGGGAAGTAAACGTTTGTATAAAGTGCCTATATTTTCAGAAGACATAACGACACTGGTGTTTCATAGTGTCAGTCTCAGCATCAGTTTTGATTGTTTTTTAGTCGTTGGAACAAATTTGTTTCTTGGTTTTACAACATGAACCTTTCCATGACCCAATAAACCAGCGAAGCCTGGGAAAACATGCATACATGCATGTTTTTAAAGGAAAATGAAATGCTCTGTCTTTATTGCCGATAGTGGCTGAGGAAAGACCATCTTGTGTGCTTATAGTCGGGCTCTGAATTGTTTCAATTCCTCCTGTAAACCGCGAGCGCTGCAGTGGGGGGTCATGATGAAGTGCTCCTCCTATTGAGTTGCCATCTAGTCGCTGTTTGACGGAGAAACATAAACTGAAAATATTGTTCTTTTTAGTGCGCTGCCTCTATGGATACCTGTAATGTGCGGCATTATATGGCCACAGTGGCTTATGTCTGTCTATAGATGCGTTCTTATGAAAACAATAACTTGAAAACATTACATGACACTCGCTGCTCACACCACATGTTCCCCATGTCGGGGATCTGATTAGTTTCTGGAGCACTTGTCCATATATTTGCACATTAATGAGGGGAAACTTTTAATTCCTTAATCATAATGCCACATATGTTGACATAGCAGTATTTGCTCGCTGATTAATGCTTTAATTATCTCAATGACATAATTAGCATAACAGAGTATGTTGCGTTAATCATGATGATTGTGGCAGGACATATAAATCAGCTCCACCGCCTCCTGTTTTTGGTTTGTTTGCACTCCTAAATAAAAAAAAACTACATCACCTTGTCTTCAAAAATTACAAAATAAGAAAAAATTTAAAAAAATACACTACATCATCGTTTCTGGTGAGTAAGAGTGAGCCTGGGGTGAGTAACTGTCGCTATCAGTGTCATATGCACATTTGATGAGTTGGTCAGCTTGTCTACGAGACAGTCACCTACACACAAATACCAGGCAGATAATACAGCTCCTGCATTGTGTCTAGCCATCACAATGGCGCTGGTGTGTGTGGTCTAGCCTCAGTAGCCTGGCATATGGCCTGTGACCCCCGTAGCCCCTCTGTCTGTGTCATTATGATACCGATAGTGTGGTTGTGAATAGAGCCAGCCGGGACTCAATAGACCGGACTGGGACCGTCGCATAAAGGCCCTCAGCGTCTGTCTTTCAGCGCAGACTGATTACTGGCTGCGTGTGTGCATATACTTGCATGTGTAGACAGGAGGATATAATGAGGCATGCTTGTATTATTGATGCTCTTCTGCTGCTACCTACCTGCTGTTAGGTGGGCTTGTGTTTGCTCCAAGCGGGTCTGGAAAAAAAAAAGATTCATGCAGACACTTCAGAGAGGAGCTCAGTATCTTGTACAGAGAGCTTAAATGATTAGTCGACTTGATGCTACGTTTTATATCAGGATGAACTGAATATCTTTGGGCTTTGGACTTGTTGTCAAACGGAACAAGATACTGGAGAAGTGCTATTAGCATGATGGCAAAATTTTATTAAAAAATCCAGGTTATAGCCGATATTGGTATATTGTGACATCCCAAATGGATGTTATAATGACTATTTTTCGCTACATCCTGGCATTTAATAGACAAAAAAGCTGCAACAATCAAGCGATTAGTAGTCAGCTATAAGATCAATTACCAATTATTTTCTGAAAAAGTGCACAATTCTCTGATTCCAGCTTCCTTACCTGAAAATATTTTTTTGTATCTTCATTGCTTTTATAAAAGGCAACCAACAGTCTTTGAGTTCTCTGACATTTTAAAGACAATACAACTAATCATTAATCAAGAAAATAATCTAAAATTTAATCGACAACAGAATTAATTGTTAGCTGCAGCCTTAGTATATATAATAAAGATATTTCATATCATAAAGGACATAGAAAACACTTTAATCATCTTAATTTGAGAGGCTGAAACTTGTGCATTTTTGTATTTTTGCTTTAAAAAACTGATTATATTGATTAAATTGATTCTAGTAATATTCATGTTATTATAGTTGGTTTATTTGTAAACATTTTCTGGTTTCTTTCCTCCTTTATGATACTAAACTGAGCATCTTTTGGTTTTGGACGAAAACAAAACATTTGTAAAAGTCATTTTAGGCGCTGGGAAACACTGATCAACAATTTTTCACCAGTTTCTGACATTTTATAGACCAAACAACTAATCGATCGATCAAAAAACATAATCAACAGATTAATCGACATTAAATAATAATTAGTTACAGCTCATAACCAAAATA
The DNA here is from genome assembly GCA_963678695.2 of Diplodus puntazzo. Taxonomy (NCBI): domain Eukaryota; kingdom Metazoa; phylum Chordata; class Actinopteri; order Spariformes; family Sparidae; genus Diplodus; species Diplodus puntazzo. The sequence continues at coordinate 19,557,606 of OZ023173.1, read as the reverse complement.
TATCTAACTTAATATTATAGACAAGATTAAAGACACTTAAATCCTCCCAATTTAAGAAGCTGGAACCTTTTCAAATTTTTCCTAAAACAATTCAAACAATTAATTGATTATAATTTTAGTTTTAATAGTTGCTCATACAGTTTTCTGTCAATCAAACACCATTGACAAACCGACTAATCGTTCAGCTCTTGAATTCGTATATGTAATATAGTAAGTATACATAAGTTGGTCCAGTCCACAGCCACGTGTGTGTGTGATGCCTCTTTATTGCCTGTGGATAAGCTCCAGACATCATCAACACTGAGGCCCCACAGTATAAACTTGATAACCTCTCTCGGTCCAGCTCAGTGAGTGTTTTGTCCATTAACAAGCCATGTCATGACAAGCTGAAGCTTGAGGGTCTAGCGGCTATTACCAAGTAATCAGGTTACTCAGCACTCACTCAGGGTTTCAACAATAACGTCACAATGGCTGACAGGCTTCTCTGTAAAGTTACACGCTCATGTTTGGCTCACGTTAATTGCTTTTGTTCTTAATGGCTTGACTTGTTGTGTACCGAGATCAGGCAAACGAAGTCCGGGGAACTGTTTTCTCATTTATCTCTGGCTAGTTTCTAGTGACAGTCTGCTTTATTTGCCAAACAGAAGCTGTCAATATCCAGTCTCCTGCTGGGGTCAGGGAGTGACACAAGCACATTAGCCGGCCCTTTAAGAGGTCAGTCGTCTGACCACAGAGTGATACCTGTCCTGCCGGCAGCTGTAAGCAATTTTACCTCACAGACAGATGGAATTACATCTCTCAGCGAGCTACTGTACCTGATGAAAAGTGATTACTGAGAGGCCTGAACAAGTTAACCTAGCACCTCCGTCCATCTGAGAGAGAGAGAGATGTCCCTCCACTGGCCGCAGCTCTTCATGAATATCTGATGCGGTTGGAGGCAACGTCTTGGCAGTGTTGATGTCTTTGACCGTGTTCGGACCAACAGTCCCTGTGTGTATAACTGCAGCCGACTCGATCGTTTCGATGAAGCGCTGCAGACATCGTTCAGCACAAAAAGTCAAAACCCTTCACAGCTTCTGAAGCAAAGCACTGCACCATCATCAGGCAACCTACTTTGGCCTCCAATAAGATCTTAAATTGTTTGTCTATTGTGTCATAGTGTGCATTTTTATTACATATTATAGAAAAGAAGGGATTCATCCTTTAAAGGGACTCTGTGTTACAATTTGTAGTTATTTACATATTCATCACGTTTTCAATTGGCCGTATGTCAGCGCATCGTAACGTAACGGGAAAAATGAGCGCTTCCCCGTCTCTCTTGGTTTTCTATACGAGCCTCTGGACGATTTGTTTAAGTCGTTTAATGCTGCTGGACTGTCAATTTCTGTTTGAAGGTCTCGGGATGGATTTTCCCCAGCAGTCCATAAGATGTGACTTTATGCACTTTATGCACATTTATCCAGCTCAACACATTTCGTTCTCTTCCTTTTGTCCTCTGCACATCCTGACAATATCCCTCTTTCTCTATTTCATGTGAACAGAAGTTCCCGGAGCTCAAGTTCAAGTATGTGGAGGAGGACCAGCCGGAGGATTTCTTCATCCCCTACGTGTGGTCGCTGGTCTTCAACTCTGGCGTCGGCCTCCACTGGAGCCCGCACGGCATCGAGCTGTTCAGCATGGACTCTGGCTGAAACACCTGCTGCAGACGGCGCGCGTCTTCATCTCCGTTCAGTATAGAGAATGAAAAAGAAAAAAAAAGACTGTGTGTATGTGTGTGTGTCTGTGTTTGGGCGGGTGTGTGCGCATTGCCCTTTATAGTATGTGCACGCTGCTTTGAAAGTGCCTCAACCTTGTACAGAATGGTGTTTCTTCCGTTTTTTTTTTTCGTTTTATGCAGCGCAACCTCTTATTTCTCCTCATATCACAATAACTTCTCTGCTTCTACACTGTGAAGCTTTCATGTGTAACAGTTCCCACAGTAGCACCCCCTCGTGTACAGTCAGCCCTGTCGGGAATAACCTATTTAACATTTGAGCAGCTTCACCTGGTTCCGAGTTACACCTCTCATGTAAAGCGTTTTTGCGAGGAGCTCAGGACACTGGCGACTAAAAATCCTACGGTTTTTCTTGCTTTTAAAGAAAAGGTCAATTAAAAACACGCGCACCTTTTTAGTGTTTTACATGCTCCGGTAAACGTTCATTTACAGCTGCATTTACTGAATGCAAAGAAATAATTTTCAAGCCAGGCCACGTGTTTTCATTTCATGATTAACTTATATAATATGGAGTTTTAGGTCTAATTAATCTCATAAATAAGCTTTTTATTTCCACCTGCGTTGTTCTCTGAGTGCGCCGGGTTTGTATAATAGATTTGTGTTCCTGATAGAGCTTTAAAAAAAAAAAAGAAAAGAAAAACAGGTCAGAGAAAGAGAACCAACAGGAAAGACGTCTGTTTCGTGGTAACACACGCGGGTCCACCAGCGTTGCTCGGTGGCTTCCTCCAATAACCCACATTGAATTACAGTTTAATTAAGGCTTAATTTCAGTCCCTGGATAATATCAGCAGTCCACATCGCTTTGATTCATGTGATTTCATTGTTGCTTCCAGCCCATTTATTTGACTCTCCCCTGTCTTTGTCGTTTCCCTTTTTTTCTTGATGGTAACCCACGGCAAGTACTTAAACTAGGACAAGTCATTAAACTTCCTGTCCTACTGTGGTTAATTACAGTTGTCTCTTTGATTTGTCACTTTATTTGCATGTTTAACTAGGCTTTGTATTAAATTATTTATTTTCATTTATATTGTTTTTTTTTATATCCAGCCCCACTAAATGTAAATGGTAGTAGTACTGAAATGGCTACTGCTAATGACAGAAAAAAACGGTGGTACTATACTTACGATTCTTCCCAGGTGGGAAAACTGGCTTTATATTATGACATATTATATGACAACAGCTGTCATTTTTGTGGCGAATATTACTTTGAAAATAGGAGTTTAAATAAAAACATGAAATCAAAGCCACTAAAGTGTCTCATGGTTATTAAGCAAAGTGAAATACTGTACTGTTCATGGAAGAACATGGACATAATAAAGGGGGAATTATGTTGGAAAGACAACGCTGTGCTTTCATATCATGGCCATGAAGCTTGGTGGCCATTACTGGGTTTTTTTTCTTCTCTTTTTTTATTCTATACATCCTCCGACAATTCACAAATGATGACTTCACCATACTGTCCAGTTATGTGTCTCTATTAACAGTAAACCGACACCAAACTGTAAGTAAAATGGACATTTCGGGACGTATTTCCCGTTGATCAGAGTTAGATGAGAAAGAATATATTATCTGTCTCTTAAATATAAAACAAAAGTCGGGAGACCATAATCTCAGTTTAATATAGCACCTTAACGATCAACTCTTTTGTTTAATCAATTTAAACGAATAATCTTGTGTTATTATTTTATAATCTTGAAATAGCTAGGCTTGCTGTTTCCTTTTTTTCCCCATTCTTCTTCATGCTAAGCTAAATTACCAGGCTGTTGGCGGTAGCCTTTTAAATAGCATAGAGACATGCAGTTGATATAGAGATGAAATAATCTAGGATTTTAGTTTATCACAATAAAAACACTCAGCATAAATTGATTGTGGTGAATTTCCACTATTGGAAACATCCTCACGAGTGACTTGGAAAAAACATGTCTTGCAATGTTTGATAATGTACAGACCATGTTAAGCCATGTTAAAAGTTTAAAGCATATTTTGATGATTATCATGATAATATCGTAGATTGCAATTATTTTGGCCAGGACAATCGTGGCATGAAATTTTAATTTCATCCAATGCGTGTTATCCATCTTCTCATCTAAGTGTTTTTTCCCTGAAATGATGCATTGCAACATCTTTTTGTCACTTGTTGCAAGCAATTTCACCAGAGTCGAAAAAGTCGTGAAAAAAGCCCTATTTTGCAATTCTTTTTTCCAGATTCATACCAAAATTTAGTGAGGTCTATTCTGGACTGAGACCCATCTTCTATCGCAGTTTGGTGGAAAACTGTTGGGAAATTTTTGTAATTTTGTAATCCTGCTGACAAACCAACCAACAACTGTCGGACGTGAGTGAACACCTCCTTGCCTGAGATAAAGTAAAAAACTAAAATAGAAAAAAGAAATTACAGAAGAGTCATTGTTTGTAGCAGTTTTTTCTTTCTTTCTTTCATTCTTTCTTCCTTTTTATCATCTCAAACCTCCCAGATGCATCGTGTCACACCTCCCTGGTCAGAAACCACCACTGTAGACAGCATCTAACTATATGTTTAATGTTTATCTGTAAGTTAGTGACACTGATTTTTTTTTGCAGGTCGAGGTAACTCCACTAGAGTTTATAAATATAAAGCTATTTTGTTTCCTTCTTGGGCTTCATCAGTGCTTCCTTTCAGCTACAGTTTTCTTACTCTCCACGGCAAACGACACAAAATCAGCCTAAAAAACCCAACTGTCACATGCTGTTTATATCTGCTTTAAAAGAATATGAATAAACATTAGCACTGTATGTGTCTGTCATGTCTTATTGTTGCCTGTTGTGGTCATCGCTGCAGAGACAGCAGAAACAGAGGCATGAAACCACTTCGGTGGGGGGGGAGTTTATGGCACAATGGCACCCACTGTGTCGATGGCGCTCCCACTTCCCAAGAGAATTTCATGCTTTTTCGTCTCTATTGTATTGATTTTCATGCCTGAGATTCTCTCATTCTCAAGGACAATATAATGGATGCAATTTGATGTAAAGAATGGCCCATTTTCAGCACGGGGTCGGCAGTAGGTTACAGTGGGACGGCGTGCCCGAGGACAAACCGTCCAAACGGACGCTCTCTTTCTCCCTCACCTGCTTCCAGCTCTATTATCGCGGTGCCAGATGGTTGAGGAGAGGTGACATGGCCCTCCTTGTTCCTTCACGGTGTGGGGGTCACCTTACAATGGGTTCCTGTTTCAGGTGACAGCCGGAAGATGGATGGAGCGGGGGATTCTGGTATGGGTAGTTTATTAGAGACTGACGCATTTTACTTCAAGGTCTAGGTGAGATTGCGTCTCAGTCTACCAGCACAGCGTGGCTCCAGACACAGAGGTTATACCCGTATCGGCATCAACTGAGTGATGTAAAAAAAAAAAAAAGTAGGGCGGCGGAGACCAGTTTGCTGAAGTGGCTCTGTACTCGTTGCCCCTCGTGACATGGAGCTCATTAACGGGAACGACAATGAAAGGTCGTTAGGCTCAACAGTTTGAGGTTTAGGTCACAGCATGGGGGAAGCTCGCTTCACAGCATGAGAACAGCACAGAGAGTCACAGATAAACACAAACAGATAATGCTCAGTTTCACCCGCCGCCATTCCTTCCTGTAAATCTTCACTGGAGTGAAAACAGCGTTTCAATAAGCTGGACCATCAATGAAAAAAAAAAAACCTAAATTGACAGACATGAGGAGGAGACCGACAGACTGAATAATACATGTGATGTCTGCCAGATACCAGAGAACATACTTACATACTTCAGGTGACACGTACCTCCAATGTAGCTTATCTCAGGTTTACATTTTAAGCTGGAGCTGTTTGCTATTTTTGAGTTATCAAACTGCTCTGCTCCAATTCTTTGTAGGTCATCTGTCATTGACTTGCACTAATCTTGTTCAACACATCGCAGGAGGAACGTGACAGAAAGAAGCCGTGCAAAGAGAAAATGAAACGGATCATTCTTTTTAGCAGCATTAGTGATTTGAATTGCCATGAAATCTTTTATGCAATTCCTGGTCCCCAGATGTTGAATCCTTTGGAGACTTTCGCACCATCAGCTCCATATCTCAACATTTACATTATGGATTGACCCAAGATTTTGTACAGGCAGTTGTTGTTCCTAGATGACGCTAATACTTTTGCTTCCCCGCTATCAATAAGTTGAAATTTGTGGTTTTGAGTGCAGCAAGAATGAGTCCTAAAAACCAGGACATTAGTTAGTATTATGGATTTCCGGTTCCATTGTCTTGAAGTCAATGGTTAACGCAAGCTTGAGATTTTCATGTTTTAAAACATTGTCAGTATCTACGCCACGTTTTAATTTTTTTAAAAAGCGTTAACATGTCTCAAAAGAAGGTGGTTGCTAACAAGTGCATAAATGAGACTGCAGAGGCTGTCAGGAACAGAAAACAGAGACTCATCTACTCACTACTCTGTCTTAACAGGCGGACTTTAGTTGCCAATTTTTGTGTTTTACGGAAATCGGCAACTAAAAAACACTGTACATTAATACAATACAGTGAAGTAAGATGCTAGCTTAGCCTAATGTTTGGTCTTTTTAATTCTGTTGACTTCATTTATGCTTCAAAACTCGAGGGTGTTCATTTTAGACGGTTTATTTTGCTGAACAAAACTTATATAAGTATCTTAAACTTGTGTTTGCCAAAGATTATTTAAAATCCCATAGAAAAACCCCACAGAGGTGACGCTAACTTCCAGGATAGCCTTCAAAAATACGTCATCACTGCAGCACCCTGTGGGATCAGTTGCTTCAGTTGCCCTTTGTTTTTAGTGCTAATGTTAGGTTGAAAAACTAAGATGGTCAACATGCTAAACATTCTGCCTGCTATGAATATTGGGAGCACGTTAGTATTAGCATTTAGATCATAGTTTAAACCCCTGGACGTTGCATAATGAAAATGAGAAAAGCCCCACAAGCGTTTCCATAACAACACAACACACTGGCATTTCTTTTCTTGCAAATCTTGAGCAGAAAAAAGAGTGATGATATGTATATTTCGCAAAGTTGATGTTTTTTTGCCTGTGGGTGATGTAAAACAGGAACACTTGTAAAAGAGTGTTGAAAATGCAAATGGTTCATCCTCTGGGGGCACGAATGTTCTCATTAGGTTTCTTGGCAATCTGCCTGGTACATTTTAATGTTTCAAGTAGTGACGTGTTCGAGCAGATATTTTTGGCATGATAATGAAGCCGGGGGAATGTTTAGTTAAACCAAAAAATACTGATATCATTCTCTCAGGCTTCCGTGAACGTCCGGAACCACATTTAAAAGCTATCACGTAATTACATCATAAGCGTCGGCTGAAATGAAGAGACTGTCTGATATTCCCATCACCATTCAGCCTCGGCTCTCTTGTATGTAGACCAATTACACGTATGCAGATTTTCAAAATTGTTTCACACTAATGGCCTATAAAGAGAACTGGGTCACTGAGGCCTGCAGCTACTGTGATAAAATGTCACAAATTGAGTCCCCAAACAAAACCAGACTAAAGGATTGTGAATATAGAATAATCTATAGACTACTGTGTCCTCTGTTAAGTAAAGACAGTCACACTGTAGCTTATGGAGACGAATCCCACACTGATGTTTTGATAAGAAACACCTCACGCACAAAACGTGATGTCCAGGTAAAGACATCACGTGAATTACAAGCTTCTTCTGTTCTGATGTGAGGTTTTGGTACAATGTATTTATTCCCTCTATCAGCCAGCCACCACAAAGTCATTTTCTTGTGACGGCTGGATACTTATACATATTTAACAAGTACGTAAATGTATGATGGGAGTTTGAAGGGGTGTAAAAAAACACTTATGCTCCACAATGCATCAGTCTGACTTTGATCCATTTGAGAAGTTTGGATCGATTAAAAGTGATTAATATTGTATTAAGGTGTTTCTTTTTATTGATTCATTTCAGTCTGCTGGCTGCGATGTGCTTCCATCTCTCTAATAACAGAACTCTGTACTGGCTTTTGAACCAGTCACTGTGAGATTGTGCCACATATGTGTTTTATTTTGCTGCCTCAATCAGTTTTGCAGTTTTTTTTTTCAAATTCATATCTGTAGTCTCTAATTGTCTGTAACAACTTCACAGGATTAACCTGTCTCATCTCTAGTGTGTTATGTTGCATACATACACACCTTTTTGTTTTGCTTTTATGATAAAAAATAATGGTAATGTTTACGTGTGACACAATAAAAAACACAATGCATGCATTCCTATATCTAATTCGATACCGTACACTTAAATTAGAGCATGCTCTGTCTATATGAATTACCGAAGGGGTCATTTGTTGCATGGGCTGATGTTTAACTGATAACAATGTTAGCCAGTAAGGCTAATGCCATATTTACGCAGAAGTTTCACCCCTCTAATCTCCACCGTTAACCTAAATCAACTCAAACAAATTAGCTGAATATGTCTGCTTTGCTAGCATTTAATTAGCTAAAATGCTAATTGTCTCCACACATCAAGAGCGCCTAGTACCTTCTAAGCTAACTCTAAAATAAAAATGTGCGAACAACTAGCCTACCGCTTTGATTCATATCCAAGCATCTGTGTCTAATCACTCCTTCAGTCCGCAGTTGCTACTTTTAGATAGGCTACTATTTCAACTGTTCCACACCCGGTGTAACGGTAGCAAAAAGTAGAGACGAGTCATCAAAGTCACTCAGAAATGGCTTTTGCTACAGCAGAACCCCTGTTCAGTGTCTACTGAACTGAACAATGGTGTATTTTATTACTTGTGAATTCAACTTCTCTTTTGCAGAAGGAAGAATGTGTTTTACATCTTTCAAACATGGCAGTTTAGCTTTCCAGCTAAGTGATGCCTCCTAATGAGCTTGAATATTTGCACTTGTGAAAGTAAAGACACAATTCTCATTAAAGATTATTCTCCCTTTTACATTATTAATCATCTCACACCCCCTCATATATATCTTGCAACCTCTTGGGTGTGTCCCAACCTCCAGGTCGAGAACCACAGCCTCAGGGCACAAACATTAACATTCCTTTATAAGATTTTTGTGTATGTGTAATGCTAATTTGCCTTATGTTCCCAGTCATAGTTAAAGATAAAGCCACATCTTCACTCTGATGTGTATATACTGTATCCACAGAAGAGTTGTTGCAACATGTTTTTTTTTTTTTTTTATCATTTTGTGCTCTCAGTACTTAGAGATATAATACGTATATATTTTATACTTCATGGATTGGAAAGTTTGTGAACGAGACAAAATATAATGTGATTAAAACTTTAAAACATTACCTTGACGGTGAACATTTGTGCCTTAGTAACATCAGATTCATTTTCATCTGCAGTCGTGGTTGTTTGGTATAAATATTCACCCAAAACAGACAGATTTCTTTGAATTAGCCATCAGGTCAACTCTCACTCAGTTCAGCACTCACCAGACCAGAAACTCTGGTTCTCTCCCGTATTTTTACCCCTTCTCCTCTCTGTTTCTCACGTTATGGTCATGAGGCACAACTAAAGTCGGCCGTCAACATTACAGAACGTAACCACCCAACAGTGAACGCCACCTCTGCGGATTGCTGCTGCAGTCAGGTTGATAAACGAGAGTGAATAATCCCAAAAGTACAAAAGTAATTTTTCCTACCGTCAGAAACAGCTCCAGATCAGAGCAGAGTCCGATGTGACTCTGGGTGTTTATTCTTCTAGACGGTCCAGCTCTGCACCCGACTTTCACCCTGAAAATACATGTATATTGCACATAAATAACACCTTTTAGCAGGAGGAGCTATATGATGATTGTAAAGAACGAATTTGCATTCAGCACTTTCTGTGTGCTTATCTAGCTGAATAAAATCTTCAAAAAACTTTAATTTACCTTTAAGGAAGTTTGTGTATAAAACTTTCGTGCACGGAAATCATTGTAAGATCCTACAGTTACATTGTGTGTTCTTCTTCTTTTCAATATAAACGTGTCCTTTATGGCCCCAGTTTGATTGCTCAAGTCATTTTTGTCCTATGTGAATATCTTTGGGTTGAACAAAGAAGTAATTTGATGGCGTCCCCCTAAGGCTCCTGCAATTGGAATGTATTGCTATTTTCTGACATTTAATAGACCGAACGATTAATCGATAATGAAAGTATTCATTAGCGCTACTGCTTTTCTTTAAAGAGCCTCCCTGCTGTTGAGGCAATTTCTGTGATTTGTAGCGGTGGTATCCGTCTCTCCCTGCACCCCGAGGTGTAATATCACGGCCCAATATTTTCTGGAAATTTTCCGTTCACTTGACACGGTAATGTTTCATTATGTGAACTCCTGAGATGAGCTGTTACAGACCTTCGTCGGCTACATCTCCAGCTGTCAGCAGCGGCTCATTATACTTAGTTTTACTTTGGGGGGGAAATAAGAGGAATTGTGACTACACCTTCTGACTCAGAGATAAAACACATTTGCTCTATTTTAGACGGAGAGAAGAGAGAAAAGTGACATTTGACCTCACTGAAAGGCCAGTTAAGAAAAAAAAAAGTGTGCGACAGGTCTGAAACTATTATTGTAATTCTGGACGGGTCACTGATTTGTTCACCACCACATTCACCTCCTCTCTCGCTCTGTTTCATTATGGCGGTGCCGCGACTGGAGACATTGACAAATGGTAGATTTCCTTTTTTTTCTCACCACAATAAAATTAAAACAGAAGCGCATCCAGCTTCTCGCTTTTCTCCCCGGGATTTTTTTTAATTTTCAATTATGCAGTGACATTTACCACTGTGGCTGTTTTTCTGCTCTTCCCTGACAAGATATCAGATGTGCAAGTGGTGAAAAAATAAGTCATCTCTATCTTTTTAATTAAAGTTGTCTTATTTTTTTTTTTATTGTTCTTATCTTAGCAATGACGAGCTCCCCGCGTGCCGTCTTCACCCTATTCTGGGCACTGGGGTTCAGACAGAGTAAGCCTCTTTAATTGCATATGCATGACCCCTTGTCTGGAAGCAGTCACTGTGTCAATAAATTATAGTAAAGGCCAGGACTGCTATCGGGAATATTAATCATCCTTCTTCCTCGATCACACTGTTTAACTCCTTTGCAAACCTTCTTTTGAGTCAACTCTGTGTGGCCACATGCTAAACTGTAGCAGGCAGGGGATATTAAACACTTTATTTTCATCAAATTTCCAACTTATCATATCTTGCTTGATTATTTCTTTTGTGGGAATGAGTCCCCGCTACACACCCTATAGATTAAAACAGGCAGATACGCATATAAGGGAGGGCCAGGTTTGAAATGTTTGAAATTAAATTTAAAAAAATAAATAAATAAATAGGTGTGTTAGGAGGAGGTAATGTGGGGGAAACAAAGAAACTGGAGCAAACTGATTGATTTGCTTTAATCGTGCAAACAGACCCAAGTTTCAACACAACTGTGTCTTCAGATTCAAAACAGACCAAACCAGAACCTGGTATCAACTGGTATCAACATCCCTCCTGAGTGATCTGATCACCAGCTGACAGCTTTAAGTCCATCAGTTCACACCTGGCATTATCATGCGGCTTGACGTGCATCAAATGTAAATAAACACATACATCAATGAAATAAGCAGATACAATGTTTTTTTAACACAAAGAAAAAAGTATCTCCATATATACCATTTGCAGAATTAACAAGAAAGCCCAAACAGTTAAGAATTTGCCATAGACGGCATTCCAAAAGGTTTTAAAAGTGTCTCCTAATGCAACACCTCTCAAAATGGAGTGATTTGTCGGGAGATCAGGGACTTTCTCCATGGGGAACAAAAGAAGTAGATTATATTGGTTACTGTTTACTGCATATTTGTAAAAGTTGACATGTTAACCGTCATTACAACGTTATCTTCCTTTGTAAGTTTGCCGTTAATAGTGAAGTCAATTGACACAAAAAGAGGAAACATTTTATGTATTGTACTTTGCGACAAATTTACAAGAAGGCATGAATAATTTAGAATTTGTCATAGCAAAGTTTTGCAAAGCTTGTTAGATTACTCCTCACTCAACAAACTTTACAATCACACGTTTTGTGAAGGGAGTCTGGGGATATTGCACAACCTAATTCAATGTTGAGTTCAAACATCTGCTGCGATCATTGGCAGGTTAAGAGCCCAAAAACAGCAAAGCAACTTGTAATCTGTTCTGCCTTTTGTTGTGGCTTCTTCTTCTTCTTCTTCTTCTTCTTGTTTAGTGGAGGACATCAGTTGAGTAGGTGGTCCTTCGATGTGGCCGAGGACACGTGTGTGTACGCACTGATAAAAGAATGTGGCCACCACTTCCAAATGTGGTCTGAGCGATCGGATCTCAGATGCGTCCTCGATGCATCTTCCTCACGCCTGTGCTCGGAGCTGTCCACCTGTGATTGGATCACATGTTGATGCCAGGTCAGAACAGGGACATACTGTCGACCTAGAACATGTGTTCGCGGAGGATGTCAGTTGAGTGGGCGGTCCTTCAATGTGGCCCAGAACACATGCGCGGCGTGTGAATCCAACACGCCAAGTTGAAGAAGATTGTCTCTGGACTGAGCGTGGAGCGCTCTGCAGTGCTAAAAGAACATTGCTAAAAGAACGCGGTCACATGTGGCCCTGACCACTTCTGGATGTGGTCCTAGTGGTCGGATCTCAGATGCTCATCTCAGGTCGCCTTCTTTACTTCAAGTTGTCCACCTGTAAGGACACATCTTGATACCAGGTCTTAACAGGGCCGAAGACTCACTGTACCAACCTAGAACATGTGCACAATAGTCACTGAATAATTAGTTGGCGGATTTCAAATGTATTTAATAATGGATCATATCAGAAACATGAGAAAATAGATACTGTATACATGAGGTTGAAAAGACAGCAGTACAAAAAGTACAGGTGCTGCATCCATCGAGTGCAGCTGGGAGGAAACATGGCGGCGTGTGAATCCAACACGCCGAGTTGAAGAAGATTGTCTCTGGACTGAGCGTGGAGCGCTCTGCAGTGTCACAGATCAGGACATGTTCCTTTTTTTAATCTTGCACATTGAATACCTGACCAGTCAAGGTGCTTCATCACACTGATGCAGAATCATATAAAGTAGCAATTAAGCTGATAAGCCCCAGAGCTGTGCTGCTCATCGCAGTGCAGCATACCCAACAATGTCCCATTACAACCAGAGATATTAACGGGAGAGATACACTGATATGAATGCTGCGATAAAATCTACAACCATCGACTAATTCATATCATCTTACAGGACACGTCGCACTGTCATCTAGCCCCCGAGGGACTGTGTGGAAATCATTAACAGCTAATGGGGGGTCAGAAAAGGAGGGAAGGTGTTATCAGTTACAAGGATAGTTGGGTGTTTTTTTTTGGGGGGGGGGGGGGGGGGGGCTATTTAATTTTTCCTCATTGTGACTTTTTTCATTTTGCGATATTACTAAGACGACTTTAACTTGTGCCATTCAAACATATGCAGGGGACAACATTTCTGTCCTTGGTGCACATACATGTTTCAGTTTAACACTTTTCTATTACTTTGACATGTAGTTTTGTGGATGGTTGGATGATAGTCGTTAAAAACCATGGAGGATGATCTTACGGTTTTTTATGATGTGAAACAAGATTTTCCGCCACCGGAGTTGCCAAGTCTGCTTATTAGAAGCAGTGTTGGGCTGGTTTTTCCGTAAAGTCACTGACAAATATTTGTAGTTGCGGGCTGCAGTTTTGGCGATTGAAACTGGTGTTGCAGTTTTTTGGCTTGAAGTTCGTCCTGTCGCCGGATCCATCTACAGCTCTGTTCCCTCCACCCTTCTCCTTTCCAACCATACACCAAACAAACACGGGTGATATTTCAAATCAAAACTGTGCGACGTGTGCATCTTTTTTTAGCTGTACTCACTGTACTGAGAGACGAACTTCATGATGATCTTCTTCAACATGTTTTTCGCTTAGACAATTTTACCAGGTGAAATTGCATTATCTTGATTAACATAGTACGTTTTAATAAGATTATCAAAATCCCACCAGTATTGGGTTATATTACTCTACAAAAATGGTAGCTTCTTGGTCGGAGGTCAATTTCTTTGCTGTCATTTTCATTCAGTCATTCATTCCTCCTTTTTTTGTCGAACAGTTGGTCTTGTTCACGTTGTGCAGCGTTACGAGGAAGAACATAAAAATCACAAGCTCCAGTATTTTTGAAATGTTTTCGAATGAAATGCAAAATAAAGTCACATAAACTCTGAATATTCAGTGTAAACTGATCGAGAGGCCTCTTGCCAGCCTTGAGATCTCAAAAACAGAAACCAAAACATTTGAGATTCAAGAAGTGTGTTTGCTGCATTCTGGTGACATTTAAAGGATGAAAACTAGTAAACTAGTTACTTTTAGTTTTCTGAAACAACACAAAGTAACTCACCCTGTAGCGGAAACTCACGTAAAAGAAAATTCATCCCTTTCCGCTCGTTCATTTTTTGCCCCTGTCCCTTACAGAGTCTGTGCGCACCACTCGATGGGGATTTACGGTAGATTGACAGAAAAAAGCTGTCATGGAAGCTTTTAGACCCTTTTCCTTCCACTGTAACTGAAATGTGTTCATATATACAGCACAGCTGACTACACGCTGCACGCTCATGATAACTAGAAGCGGATAAAGTGTGAAAATGTGTCATAAATACAGGAGAATCATGACCCCCGGGAGGTTTCTCAACTACGCCTCTCTCAGTCACACATTAGGTAAAGTGCTTTAATTTTTTTTTTTTTCTGTTGCAGGATCTGGCAACACCTCTAGCCATCCCCAATAATTTTCATACAGTCCCTAATATGTACAGGGTCGAGATAAATACCCTGATGATGCACAAAATGTTCAGTTAAAAACCTCCTCCTGCACCTTTATGGAGGCCAGACATGAAATGGAAAACGGTTAGATAAAATTGGCTACTTCCTGGAGTCTGGAGAATAGTCACACACAGAGACGGAAGGGCAGGGAGATGTAGGGAGGGAGAGAGAGAGAGAGAGAGAGAGAGAGAGAGAGAAGGGAGGGGGGAGGATGGGGGAGGAGAGGGGAGGGGACAATGTGCGTCTGACAGACCTTTTCCCCTGACTGATTGCTTCCAGACTACCTTAAAAAGCGGCGCAGCCCTCTGAACCGTTTGGGCTCCTGCGTCGGGGCTCTTGCGTGGCGCCAGTGGGGGATCCTGGGACAATGTGGGGATGAGCTATTGACTACCCCCATCACACACGCACACATCACACACACACACACACACACACACACACACACACACACACACACACACACACACACACCCCTCCCCTACATCTCTCCCATCATCATTATCAGGCAGCCCCCCCTCGCCCTGCAGCGACACTGGCTCACTGGCACATTAACATACTGCTGCCTGCACCTCCTCCTCCTCCTCCTGGACTACTGTCTGTCTAGGGAGCACAATTACGGTTTCAGAGGAGACACACGCATACATATTAGAACATTTAAAAGAATAAATCTCATGTGTGACCGAGGGACGCTGGAAATGTCTGAGGTCCCGTGGAAAAGGCTGCAGCAGCCACCCACAGATGAATATTAGATTATCTCCACAGAGTTGTGGTGTGTTTAGAGGTTGAACAGCTCTGGTTCTGTGGTTTTTTACATATAATTCAATATCGCTAATAAGTTAATACGTTTACATTCATATGAGGACAGTAACTTTTTTATTATTATTATTATTATAGTTGTATTTCTGATGATAATAAAGAAAACAAAACAAGAAAAGCTGTTCCAGTTTGATAGCCTGCGTCCCTTAAACTGCGCGTAACGGCCTGACAGATCAATCAGATCACAATAATTATGGATTAAAACTTTAAAAGGCAAGTAAATACAGTGGGCAGATCCTCCGGGCCGACAGGAAATTGATCCTCCGCACGATGGGCCGTTTGACTGGGTAAATAAAAGAAGGCTGGAAGCTGCCCTGCTGATATTAAAGACAAACTCAAGGGGACACTCTTTGTGTGTGTGTGTGTGTGTGTGTGTGTGTGTATTTTGTCCCACCTGAAAGCGAAACGCCCAGAGGGAGGCAGCAGCGCGCTCCCATCTCTGTGTCGGACATGATGGCACCTTCCTCTGCGCCCTGAGTTTAGTCTCACAGGCACACATCCTCTCTCTCTCCCCTGCCTCGCATTCTGGCAGAAGACCCCACATACTGTTCCTTCTTCTTCTTTATTAATATTAATATCATTATTATCATTGTTTAAATGTGCAGGAACAAACAAGGTGTCGCCACTCCACGGGGAAAGACAGTTGGTATATTCAGAAAACAATTCAAAACAATTATAGTAAGAAAAGAAAGCTAACACAACAAACAGACTAAAAAAACAAATACAGTTATTTTTTTTATTTTTTTAAAAAGAGCCTAAATAAGGTTTAAATAAAACCTGAACAGACTATTTTTTTTAGGTTGTTCGTGGTTCATGGTGGCGTATGTTGCCTGACAGGCTCAAATCGGGGTGAAATCGCTCAAAGTGGAACCAGGGGGAAACTATCCTGATAGATCAATGTTACAAAAAGGAAATGTTTTATTAGAGCGGTCTCACACCACACATGATGTCGTGATACGTGATGTCTAGCTCCTTCAGTATAGACTTTCAGCACACGTGCCTTCTTTCCTATGAACAGACTGCAGATAAAACACTGATTAAACGCAGAGACCTTTTAGAACACTAAAATGGACAAAAGTGCGATTTTAAAAATAATTCGGAGCTTTCTCTCCCCCTAATTTCCACTCCATTTGATCTCGTTGAATCAAGCAAGAAAAGAGGCGCAGAAAGACGCATCTTTTAATTTCATCTGATATTTTAATCTCACATTCATAAAGTTAAACAGAAAATACTTTGGAGTTTTCTCTCTTTCTGGCCACAACCTCGCCCTTCTCTCCCGCCCTCAACTTCTCGTGAAAAACGTCAACGTTACTTTCCCGTTATTTATTTATTTATTCTTTTTTTGTTTTTACTACTTTTCGTGTGTGCGCGCGAGCGTGCGTGCGCGAGAGAGAGCGCGAGCGAGCGAGCGTGCGCTGTGGGCTCCGCTTCATCTGTTGTTTGCGCAACACAATCACATTTCTTTTAAGCGACAGGGTGTCTAGACACACACGTGACCGGGCGCGTCAATGCGCACTGGAGACTGGAGACGGAGAGCAAGGGCACCCAAACCATCCGCCTCATTTACAGACAGAGAGCCGCTCGCTCAACTCACCCAGCCACCCACCCACCGACCAACCAAACCTCCACCTCCCCCCCCCCTCCTCCTCCTCCTCCACCACCCTCCACCCTCCCACCTCGAGATCACTCGTCGGCTCGCTTTCCTTCTCGCCACACTCAGACACGGAAACTTCGTGCGAGAGATACGAGGTTGGATTATTTTATCCGAGAGGGGATTCGCCTGCTGAAATAGGTTACGAGGAGGGCTCGGTTTTGCGTGGACGTACAACCCGAGGGTCTCTCTCTCTCTCTCTCTCTCTCGCTCTCTCCCTCCTCTCAACTCAACGAACGAGAGATTTCGCTCCTGGATTTTTTTTTTTTTTGCTCCCTGGCTTCTTTCGGACACAGCCAGCAAGAACCACATCCTCTGCGTATTTTAGACGATAACGGATAAAAAAAAATACACAGATACATTTTTTTTAAAAAGAAAAAGCCTCCGCACGCCTGGTGGAGAGAGCAGAGCTCCTGTGCGCAGTCGGATCGAGGATTTTGTTGGATTAATGCTCTTGAAGACGCGGCGGCCAAAGCTTCGGGTTTTTTTTTTTTTCACGGGATAATTGTGACAGTGTTGAGGCGTAATTAGGCCCCGGCTTGTCTGCCTTTTTTTTCTCCTTTTCTTTTTTTTTGTGTTGCCTCCGCAGCTTATGCGCACAGACAGAAACATGTTTTGACTGTGTTTGTGTGCGCTGAGAGAAAGAAGAAGAAGAAGAAAAAAAAAAACCCGTCCTCCGAGCGCGCTCGAGAAAAAAAAAAAAAGAAAAAAAAGGGGGTCAGCTCACGGCGCTCGGCTGCACATCACCAAGTGAATAATTGTGCCACATTGAGGCTACATGCTGCTGCGCTGTGGTCGCTGTTAGACGCGTAGAATAAGCCGTGCGATTCTTTTATCACAGGCTGGTCTTAGACACCCCCTCCCCTTTCACTGGAGGTGATGGTTGTCTACCCCCGGAGGACAAGCTGACTGTCCCGCGAACCGCGACTGCTTTCCGTAGATCAGGCGTGCAGGAGACGGCAGCAGAGACTGGCGCATGCTACAGATTTCCTCTGCTCATCCAGCACCCGGTTTCTCCACCGTCTCTTCTCAGGCTGCTTGTCATTGCCTGGACTCGGATCCCGGAATCTTCATGATTTGCGGACACCATGCTCGTTTTTTAGCCGGGGAACCCTCTTTTCGTCCCGCATGTTTAGGACCAAACGATCGGGGCTCGTCCGGCGACTCTGGAGGAGCCGTGCGCCCGTGGAGGGCGACGGGGAGGCGGATAGAGGGACGCATGGCTCCGGGGGCTGCTGCATGGGCAAAACGACAAAGGTGGCCAAGTCCAACGCCGGGTCGGAGGCCGAACTGAAGGCGCTGACCCACTCGATCCTGAAAAAGATCAAAGAGAAACAATTAGAGGTGCTTTTGCAGGCGGTGGAGTCCAAGGGGGGAGCCCGAAGCCCCTGCCTGCTCCTGCCCAGCAAAGTGGACGCCAAAGTGGGTCAACAGTCTTACTCTCTCCCCATGCTGCTCTACAAAGTGTTCAGGTGGCCGGACCTCAGGCATTCCTCGGAGCTCAAGAGGCTGTCTTGCTGTGAATCCTACGGGAAAATCAACCCAGAGCTCGTTTGCTGCAACCCGCACCACATGAGCAGGCTTTGTGAACTCGGTGAGCTGGATCTCTCTTTTCCCCCCCCCTTTCTTTCTGTCTAATAACCTCATCCTCCAGACACACACACACACACACACACACACACACACACACACACACACACACACTCACACTCATTCAAAAAGTTCTGAAATTGCGTTGAATTCTCTGGTGGTGGGGCCTCATTCTTCTTCTTCTTCTGTCTTTCTTTCTTTAATTCAAGAACAGATTCAGACACCGTGTCATTGTGTCAAAGCATTACCAGACTCTTAAAGGGGTTAATTAGCCTAATTCAAATGACATCACCTCTCTTGGCACGGCCCGGCTTGTGTTTCCATAAGGTCAAACTTGACCGATGTTGAACGCGTGCCAAGAGAGGAAGAAGAAGAAAACATCGCATCTGAACACGGCACACCTCAGATATCGTTTTACATGTGTTCGCACAGCGGTGTGTGTCCTCTTAAAACGCCTAAATGTGTCAGTTTTTGTGAGGGTTTATTTATCGTATACGGGACCGATTGTGGACCAGGATTCGGGACAGAACTGCCCCATCTGGTGTTTCAGCATTTCACAATTGGCATTTCCAAAGTGCAAAGCGACTCATCCCGGGCTTTACAGTCTTTCCACGGTGTAGTTTCCAGGACCTCTCTCTCTCTCTCCCTCTCTCTCTTTCTCTTTCAGTGTGTGTGTGTGTGTGTGTGTGTGTGTGTGTGTGTGTGCTTGCTTGGCGTCCCGGGCCAAAAGAGGCCCGTATCTCAGTTTGTCCTAGACGCTGATAGTGGCCCTCCTGGCGCCAGGCGGCCCCCTGTTTATCTGCCTGCCAATGAAAGGCAATAGCCGCCCGGCCGGACTCACTGCCTGCCTGCCTCTCTCTCTCTTTCTCTCTCTCTCTCTTTCTCTCTCCCTCTGTCTCCCTCTGTGTGTCTCTCTCTCTCCAGGCTGACAGACAAAACCTTTCCCCAGAAGAATGACAACTCTTATCATAAAGTTTAGATCTCTCTCTCTCTCTCTGTCGCTCTTGTTGTTTTTTTTTTTATTTTCTTCCTCTCACGCTCTGCTTTTTTTTTCTCCCTCCTCTCCATGCAGAGTCCCCTCCTCCTCCATATTCACGCTATCCCATGGACTATCTTAAACCACCAGGTGAGCTCCATGTTTACACGAACACACACCTTATTTTTTACTGTCCTGTTTGTTTTGCAAAACATGCACATCTGGAAAAGAGAAGGGAAAAAAAGGGGGAAAAAGGCCATCCCGGCAGTCGTGAATGTTCATGCGCCTGACGGTGCAGTGCTCGTTACCCCTGCAGTGTGTGTGTGTGTGTGTGTGTGTGTGTGTGTGTGTGTAGGAAACAGCTCCATGTTATGTTGTGATTTATGATAGCAGTGGAGTGGCACGCCTGGCTGGCTGGGCAGCTCCAGCATGGCTGGCAGCCAGGGCAAAGCAGCACAAAGTTGAGATACCAGCTATAGACTGACTGGCATGTCACCAGGGGCTGTGTGTGTGTGTGTGTGTGTGTGTGTGTGTGTGTGTGTGTGTGTGTGTGTGTGTGTGGGAAGAGGGGGGAGGTGTTTGTTTGTGTGTCCATCCATCTATTGTGAATCGCGGCACAGACAGCAGCGTCTCTGGAGCCGGCCGGTCTCTTTATCAGCTGAATTAATCAACAGATTAAGGTTGAGGACTCGTGTGTTTATGTGTGTGTGTTTATGGGGAGAGAGATAGTGTGTGTGTGTGTGTGTGTGTGTGTGTGTACGTGCGTGCGTGGGAGTGTGTTACCGTCCCACATCTCTGTTTGGTTGTGTTTGTTTTAGACACCAGGAGAGAGTATTTATTAATGCGTGCTCCTGTTTCATTTCTTCTTTGTTTTTTCTGCGTGCTTGTCATCCTGTTTCCCCCCCGCCGGTGCCAGAAAAGTGGCACCAGGTTATGTCATCGCCTATTAAGTCGGTTTCTGAAGTGTGTTAGATTTCAAGCTGTAGCCGGAATGGTGCGAGACCGGGGGAGCTCCGCTTGAGTCACAGAGATGGTGACAGAGATATAAATGCGTAGTCTGGGTGCAGGACTTTTAAGACCCGGCGGTTTTTAATTTCCTCCACCTCTCCCCCTCGCTCCTTTGCTCATTTCAGTGCAGAATAAGAGCTCCGAGTTGAACAATGAGCGGTCGGCCGAGCAGCCGGCCGGTGAGCCAGGAGAAGGAGAAAGTGGCTTTCAGTGAGTGGAAACAATAGGAAGTCATTGCAGCTGCAGCTGTGGTTCTTCAAAGCCCTCCCGGCTCTCTCTCTCTCTCTATGGTCTTTATTTACCCAGGCCTTACCTGGAGAGCCGAATTAAAGGACCAGTTCACCCAAAAACTAAAATTCAGTTGTTATCTCTTACGGGGAAAGTCCAAATGAATTGCTGTAGTCCACAAAACGTTTCTGGGGCTTTGCAGCAAAATGGCGTGGAGACGTTCTCCTAAACAACTGGAGCAGATGGGGACTTGTTTTAAAGCAGCCAAAAGAAAAAACGCTAAATGGCTCCCCACAGCTCGTCCAGTGTAATACGAGTCTCAGGAAGCTCCGAGATGTCAAATGTTTTTTGAAAAGAAGTTATGTTCACCCCTTTTTATGAAGCCAAAATTTTCACTGTAAATGCTAAGCTAAAAGTCTTAGAGCGCACCATGTCTGAAGTGGGTGCACGAGCTTGACCATGTGTAGAAGGTACAGATGGCTTCTTTTTAAAGTCAGTTTCCGATCTCTGAGCTTCTGGAGACTCGGAATACGCCGGACGAGCTCTATGGAGCCATTTAAGTTGTTTTTTTTTTAACGTTTTAAAACAAGTCCCCATCTGTTAGCAACAGAAATGTTTTGCATATTACAAAACGACACCCGGCCTTCTATCGCAAAGGAGGTGAACAGATAATTACTCAATTTTCGTTTCATTCCACCTACTTAAACACCAGCAGTTACATCCTCTCCTCGTCAGCCTTCTCCCTGGCGCCTCAGGGTTTAGCGTCTCTGTACCAGTTCAGTTGGCAACATTCCAGCGTTGAGAGGAAACAAGAAGGTAAATAGGAAATGCAAAAGCTGGATGCAGACAAAAGAAATGGTTACACAAGTCGCGTAACCACCCTGCTTCCCCAACTCGGACCAAATTGGTTCGACTGTGTGGGAATTACATGTTGCCAAAGAGAACAGACCGAGCCATGGCGGGGGAAGTTGTAATACGCCTTTATTTAAAGTTGGATTTCTGCAGACTCTGCCTCACCTGTCACTGCATTTCCTCATTTCGTAGAATCCAGTCAGTGCTTAATCAAAGGCTACTGTCGGTCTGTGAGTCTGTATTGGTGAGGGAGGCTGAGAGACAACAGATATTAACAGGACAATGGAGCAGGCTGGAGGGCACACACACACACACACACACACACACACACACAGGACAGATGAGCTTATCATGCAGAAAGACAGGGGTTTTTCCTCAGGGGCCTCGGGGAGCTGTCAATCATCAACCTTCCCATTACTGGAGGCTATCACACTTTTCCATATTACTCTCTGTATTTGCTTTATATTAGGCCGTTTAAATCATCCCGACGTTCAGAAAATCTGCATAGTTAACTTTTAGAAGGCAATCAGACGCTGTAAAAAATCTGCATGAAGCGGAAGAGCGACGGCTTTTATGATGATGGTTTTATGATTCCAGCGAGCAGGAAGTGGGGTTATATGTGTCAGGCTGCCTGTCCGCTCCAGCAGCAGCGGTCAATATGAAAGCAGCCGAGACGTAAAACGCTACCTTGTTTCAGCTCTTGGGAATATAAATCACACACTGTTTGGCTCCCTCTCTCTCTGATGCCCCCCTCGGCCCTGTGGTCAGCTGTGAACTGTTGCCCGGGAGACCAGGGCAAGGCTGCTGGCAGCCAATGAAAGCGAGGCAGGCTGGGCTATGCCCGTGCATCTCATTACCGCGACCACAGCGGCACGGTCCACGTCCGGACGGGTGGCGGGCTGGGAGGAGGGGCTCTGGTCGCCGTTTCTTTATTGCTTCATAGCTACTGCAGCTCAAACAGGAGGTCAATGAGCCGGAGAGTGGAAGTATTCAGCAAAAATACCATCCACCTTCCCCTCAGCCTCGCCATGTGTGGATTAAAAGCATACTGACACCACTCGTCACTGCTTTCCTTCAGTTTGCATCTGCTTTAGGTGTGGCAATGAAACTCAGAGTCTTGAGAGTTTCAATATCACTCACGTCAACCAAAAACCTTTTTGATATTTGAAATGAAACAACCCTCTCGCCATATCTGTTTGTTGTCTCCTAGCGTTGATCAAAACATTCAACCAAATCTGAAGCTAGATTGGCGCTCAGTAGAGCGCATACCTCCGCCAAGGCCCGACATTCTCCTTTAATTCCATCAAGCCCAACTCAGTATCAAATGAAAGATGTATAAATCCGCTAGATTCCTTCATTCATTCTTTTTTTTACCAGCCACCTAAAAAGACCCTATTTTTCCCATCATGATCCGTTAGTTATTCCTTGAGAAAGTAACAAAAATGTTGAAAAACACCCTATATTAAGGAAAATTTCATCTCGTTATTCAGATCTGCGTCAAAAGTCAACAGGGTCTATTCTGGCCAGAGTCCCATCCTGCATCCAAGTTTTGTGGAAATCCACTCCATAGTTTTTGTGTAATCCTGGTAACAAACCAACAAAGTAACAATTGACACTGATTGCTGTGGGCATAAAGGAAATCTGTGAAATAATGTTTTCACCAGTGCCTTTATAACAATTCAGATGTTACGATAAAGGCGTCAAAAGTCTGGAAAGTTTTGATTTAGTAACCTTGAAAGTGCTTGAAAAAGAACTGAAAAAAGCTGTACAAACCCTGAACTTCACATCAGAACAGCTGCTTTTTTTAGCCGCAGTAATGTACAACCGTCAGAAAAAAACTACACTTCGAGTCAGAGTGGAGGTGACCACCGCCGCGCGCTATGCTTCAGTGGATAGTAGGTGTAGCGCGGCGTTGACGTGCAGCGAGAGGAATGTGTCATTAGTGAATACCGAGCTACCAGCAGCAGCAGCCGCTCTGCAGCAGCGCTAGCCTGCTCCCAGTGGTGTACTGCTCCGCTCGACACACACGGCGGTTTTGTTAAAGCTCCATTCAGGTGTCATGTTGAAACTAGTCCACATTACGAGCCTTAGCCGGAGTTCAGCATTCAAATGCAAAAGAGAGAGGGAGAGAATGAGTGGTTTTTCTGTCTCTTGTCTGCCTGTTAAGAAAATTTACTGCCTCGAAGGCCCCTCAGAGCACACAAACACACACATAACTTATTGTGTTGTCGCGTGAATGCTCAGATTTCAGAGACGGCTTGAACGTGTCGAATTTGCGCATAATTGTGCGAGAGAAAAGCAGGAACGGGAATCAAAGGGACAGTTTATCAGCCGAGCTTGGATCTCTCACAGTCGTCTAATGTCGAGTCTGGTATTGAGCTGCGATCAGACGTCTCCAGCCTGAGCCCGAGCCTCGGTCATTAGCCAGAACGAAGACATCTCTTTCCTGATCGGCAGCTTTTCTGAGCGGAGATGCGAGGCTAACGTTCCTCCTGAAGCAGTGGATTATGGGGGGATTATCGGGGGTGTAAGAAACTCTCCTCTGTAAGTCCTGTGTGTGTGCGCGTGCGAGGGTGTGAGCTTCGTCGTCAGCGTCTTCATTAGGCATTGATTTCACTGGAGTGATTGACGGTCTCGCAGCTGCTGCTTTGCTGTCTCTACACACACACATACACACACACAGTCAAACACACACAGGAACACACACAGTGCTAATTCAAAGTGTCTCTCTCTGTCTCTGTTTAGATTCTCCAGACTCTGGACCTTCATCCAGTGAGACTGGGGGAACGACATACTCGGCCCCTGTGGGGCTTTCAGGTAAATATTCCAACAAATACCATTCCCGTTTTCTTGTCTCTTTATTCCCCTCGTCCTGTTTTCTTAAGCTTCTCCTGCGCATTCCTCCCAACAACCATACTTGTGATGATGAGGCAGTGATTGTGGGGGCCCCTGCTTCCCCTCTGTAATAAAAAAAAAAAAAAAAGCCGGTGAAGTGAAGGAGGGTGGTGTATTTCTCCCACATCCACATAAATTCCTCCCTCCTGGCTCTTTGAACAACGCTCCTCTCTTCTCCTCTTCCTCTCCCCGCTCCCTCTCATCCCTTTTCCGCGTTGTGTTGTAATGGAAGACAAACACGTCGGAAACCGTTGTTTGGAGAAAGAATATGCTCCGTGTGTGCGGCGTTGTGGGGGAGGGAAGAAGAAAAAGAAAAAAAGGGAGAGAGAGAGAGAGAGAGAGAGAGAGGGAAGGCTTCCCGACTGACATGCGAGTGTTTGTTTGGGTGTGTTTGTGCGTACAGGGGACGTCTTTGTGGACTCTCCTCTGGGCTCGCCGTGTGTGGATAAGGGAGAGACACAGGCGCCTTTCTTTCTTCCATCTCTCATGCAGGACGTGTTTCAGGCTTCCTCGGCTTTTCTCCCGTAATCCCCTTTGGCAGCGTTGCCTTCCTTACCCGGCGCCCTGTCCGCAGGCTACAGAGTAAGATGGTGTTCACGAGAGGAGTTTTGCTCTCAGATTGCTCCGTGCTGCTCTCTGCTCTCCTCGGCCTCAGATGGTTCTCATTACCAGGCCTTTAAAGCCTGTTTTATGTCAGTTGGTGTTGGCTGCCCATTTTCCCCCCCCTCCTTTGTTTGATGGTAGGGGAGTGTGGGGGTTTAGCCTGCTTGCTTGCATGCATGCATGTGTGTGTGTGTGTGTGTGTGTGTGTCCTTAGATGGGGGAAGAGATTGCAGCAGTGCTTACAAGAACGGAGGAACTAAAAATCCATCTCCTCTTCCCCCCCTCCTCCTCTTCCTCCTCCTCCACACCTTCAGATGGACACTGAAGTCCTCCCTGTGTGCATTAACTAAAGACACATTTTAGACCCGGTTCAAACTGTGAAACCCAAGAACTGGAGTCTTTACAGGCTCCCCCACACTCCCTCCCGTACTCCTGCAAGGCGTACACACTACCCTCCTCCTCCTTCCCCTCCTCCTCCTCCCCTGTTTTCCTTCCTGGCGAGGATGACATGGCAGTGGCGGTGGCAGCGGCGGTGGCAGCGGCGGCAGCCAGCGCTCCAGTGAATGGGCCTCCTCAGTAAAAAAAAAAAAAAAAAGCAGTAGAGGTAGAAAGGCCCCGGGGCGGGAGAGGAGGGATGGCCGGAGCAGCGCTGCCTTCATGATTTCCCTGGCAAGGCCTAAAAAAAAAAAAAATAGAAAAAATAAGGCTGCTCCTTCCCCTCCTCCCCGCCTCACTCCTTGCTTCCCTCCTTTGCTCCCTCCCTCTGGGGCCCTGACAAAAGAAACATGGCTCTCCCAGAGGCCCGCCGCTGACCTTCTAATTCACTCACTCTGCCCTTTTTATGTTCTTCTCCAGACATATTTACAGAGAGGAGGAAGGAAGAAAGAGGAGGGTGGCTCAGAGGGAAAGGAGGGTGGCAAAGATTTGAAGTCAGCAAGAGTTGTACTGTTACTCCTTTTTTTTTTTTTTGCAATGCAGTAGAATAATTAAGGGCTTGTCGACTTTTAGAAAAAAAAAAAAGCTGGAGCAGTGCGTAATTGGTAAAGCAGATAAGAATCCTCATTCGTCCAGAAAACGCAGTTCTGACGGGGCCGGTGAGACGAGGTTAGAGACGACTTCCTCCTCCTCCTCCCATCTTTCCTTCTTTTTTATTCTCTCTGGAAAAATCCGAGACCTTCCAGGCTGGAAGGAGTTAAGCGAGCTGCGACAGCGACAAGCGCAAATGCAAACTAGGCTGCCTGCCAGGCTACCAGCTCCAAAGCTCTTCTCGCTGGCTCACGTCATCAGCTTGGAGCAGAGCAGGGAGAGCAGAGGAGAGGAGAAGGGGGAGGTCGATGGCTGAAGGCCTGGAGCTGGGTGTTGGGGTGCTGATCTTGGTTCGAGTCGGGGTTAGGGATTTAGCTCAGGGATTTTGCTTCACCCGGCAGAGAGAGAGAGAGAGAGATCAAGAGAGAGATCTGCACACAGGAGATCGGGTCAGGGTTAAGAGGGCGCTGGGTTGCTGGTTATGAATCTGTGGAGTGTTAAGTAATATTTAAACTTGTTAGAGACTGGATCGTTTACGAGCGGCTCAGCCACGTAGGCCGACGTCCATCTTGTCAGGTTCAAAGAGGTCAAGTCTTTTGGAGAGTTGTCTTGAGCTTGAAAAGGCAGCAGTTTCTACTGTGGGACAGAGTGTGGATGTGTGTGTGTGTGGGAGTGCTGGGTATCATTTTAAAATCTTTCTGTGCTGGCGCTGCTACAATACCTGAGTTTATTTTTTTTTTTCGAGCTGATGCCGAAACAATACCTTGAGAGATTTAAACAGGTTTTACCTTTTTCACTATTAACAAAAGAATCCAAATGTTCTCACGTGTCAAATGTGTCTAGAATTGCTTAATTTCTGAATGGAGTCTGGTACAGTCTGGTCATAGAGTATGGATGTCTGTTCATGCCTAAGGTCTTATTGGTATTTACATCGAAATGACACAGGTTTTTCCCTTTTCTCTTAATAAAACAATGTAAACGTTTGTATGCTAGTTGTGTCTAAAATTACCTAAATTTTGAATAGAGCCTGGTACAATCTCATCGACGGCTTATGACTCTGACCATACATTAAATGCCCGCTCTCTCTTCTTTTGTGATTATTGGTGATTACATTTACATTACATTTACATTCTGACCAGTCCCTGTCAAAGATCGATACCAATGCGCTCTTCTTTGCCGGCGAGTTATAGACGTCCGTTGGTGCCTAGCTCTTATTGGATGTGTAGCATCAGTTGTGCGTATGTCGGTGGCGTGCATGCTGGTGCCATTGGGGACTGACCCGGAGTGCTTGTGTGTAAGAGGATCCAGTCGGGCTGTGGTGACACGTACGCACACATGCACGCATTTCTCACACACATACACCGACACATACACAACGGGTAGGCAGATAGAATGACCTGGTGCGAGCCCTGGCGCACGGCCGACTGTCACACAGGCGCTTCCTCCCACTGCAGGTTAAATTTAGGCTGAGCTGTATTCTTATACCAGCAGCCAGTCACCTCGCTCGACAGACAGTCGGCCAGCCCTTCAGTCAGTCAATTAGTCATCCGGTGAATCGGCTGGAGGTATAACCTTCATCAGGGGGCTCTGACAGAGATTAAATTTAGTCTTGGCACCTCGGCTCATTAAATCAAACTAGTTCTGCTGTCATACGGAGGGCCCCGAAGAAACGGCCCATTTTTGGTGGAATCCCGGTGAGAGAAGAGGCCCGTCTGTTGTTTTTTTTGTGTGTGTGTGTGTGCAGGAAGCGAGGTTTAAATCACCTATCGCCGACATTTAAACACAATCTTCTGAATTTTTTTTTTTTTTTTTTTGGAAGCCGACTTCCAAGCTTGAGTCAGAAACAGAGCACCCTCAGTCTCCCTCGTCTTCCCTCTCCCTGCATTCCTGCCTTGTTTGGGTTAGCGGGGAAAGGAAAGGGCTGCGCAGGATATGACCTCATGTCTTTGAGGAAAAGGCAAGCGGACAGGGAGGCAGTCGAGGCCTCTTCGTGACAGAAAGCAAACACTGGAGTGCAACCGACCAGAAAGGAGGGAAAGAGTGAAACAAAGAATAAAAGAATGTAATCTTGAAATGTGTTTTTAATTCTACAAAGAGAGAAGAAAGATAGATTCTTCGTCCCGTAAAGCTGCTCTGGCTGAACGCTTTTTGCTTGAACAGTAAAGAGGAAGGAATGAAGAGGGAGAGAAGATGGCGGCTTTGGGTGGAGGGAGAGATGGCCGGCAGCTCTGCTCTGTTCTCTGTAATTTGGAGGCTGTGTGTTCAGCCAGCGAGTTGAGCAGAGCAGCGCCGGGCCGCTCCGTGCCGGGCCAGGATCTCTCATTACTCCCCACTTCCTCTCCTTGCGCGGCAGCCAAGCCGCCTCTTGGCAAGGGACTTAATTTTGGTTTTGGCCGTCCTCTGTTCCCCACCCTGTGTCATTATGCTGCACAAATCGAAAAAACAGCACACAGAGACGGCGGAGGATGGAGGAAAGAGAGAGGATAGAGGGAAAGTGTGCCTCAGCCCGAGCGTGTTTCGCCGGAGATTTGCTGCGTTTTTTTTACGGTTGAAAACATTAGCCTACCTTAGCGTAGCCAGTTGATTGAATGGAGGGTTATGCAGATTTGGCTCCGAGCCAGGGCTGGAGGGAAGCCCAGAACAAGATGAACATTGTTTTGGTTCGCAGTCACTCTGTGGAAGTGGATTTTGACATTACCTCAACGTATGAAGATACGAAAGAGGAGAGGGAGGGGAAGGGAGGGAGAACCACCAGCACCCCTCCCTCCTTTTTAGCAGGATAAAGACGGAAATGGAAATAAGTGGAGACACATTCCTGCAAACCTGTGTGTGTGTGTGTGTGTGTCAGATTTCTGGTGTGACACACAGTCCTGCTGTCTCCACCCTCCCGCCTCGCTCATTCATGTAGTCAGTTTGTCTGTTGTGTACTCATACCCGAGGGCTGAGCGTGTGTTTTTATCTCGGGGCCCCCGTCAGTGGCCACATCTCTGTCATCACCGACCACACTGCTGTTATAACCACAGACGCACACAGGTAGATAATTATTAATAACAGAGTAAGAGCACAAAGACCCGGGCCGGCACCACAACTGGCTCTGCTGGTTGTCTGCCTCTTTTGTATTATTTAGTTCCCACGGCGTTCGAGCGCCTCAACAATGCGGGCGATTGTTTTGCGGCTTGTCTGTCCATCTGTCCGTAGCGCCGCCGTGTGTGCGAGACACTGAGCCCGCGAGTGATCTCCTGACTCTTGTGTGTTTGCAAAAGTGAGCTGATGATGACATCAGTACAGCCTGTCTGGCACCGTGTGTCCAACTAGTCTGTGTTTATTTGTCCTGTCACCCTGGGAAATCTGGGCTGCAGGGGATCATTGTGTGTGTGTGTGTGTGTGTGTGTGTGTGTGTGTGTGTGTGTGTGTGTGTGTGTGTGTGTGTGTGTGTGTGTGTGTGTGTGTGTGTGTGTGTGTGTGTGTGTGTGTGTGTGTGTGTGTGTGTGTGTGTGTGTGTGTGTGTGTGTGTGTGTGTGTCAGCATGATGAAGTGTTGGAATAATAAGTCCGCAGGAGCAGGAAGGAGGAGTTAAGGAGGAATAAAACTGAGGAAAAAGTCCAGCGAAAAAGGGAAAAAAAAAAGAAGAAGTGACGAATCGTGCTGTCGTTTTGTGATAATGTGGAGCCAAATGGAAGATGCTGCCCAATTAATTATGAAACATTCCTCTATTTTATCTCAAGCTAAAGAAAAAAAATCTCTCTGCGCCTGCCTGAGCTACATTGAGACATGTGGCTCGTGTAATTATAGCAGAAAAAAAACTTCCACTCAGAGAAAATTACACTGTAGACAGAGGCATTAGGAAAAACATGCGCCATTTCATCTCCTTATCGCCCCCCCCGTTTTCGGGGCCGGATGGTTCATGTTAGAGATAGCGTGTCTGCAACTCATTCTCTCTATCTGTGTTGCTGTGCGGAGTCAGATCTTGCAGATAGCGAAACTGTGTGCCACTCCCCTGTGCGGTTTTCCTGCCATCAGGGCTTATTTAGGTTTCCTGAAGTAGGGGGAAGGACTTTACATCTTCTTACGTAACCTGCCACCCTAAAGAGGCACTTCCTCTGTTAGCGGCTGAATCCGCCGCCATCTGTCTGTCGGGCCATTTCTCTACCTACTGGGGCTGAACAGTCTGTCCTTTCTGCTTGACGTTTTTTGCACTTTTTAATGTAATTTCGATGCTTGATAAGCGATGCCATTGTTGTGACTAACCTTAAAGGGGAACTGATTTTCCTCATCAAAGATCTGTTCACATGAGTTGTATAAAGCCTTTTGTGGCTCCAGAGGGAGCAAAGTCGGTTAAATATTCTCAAGTTAAATGTTATAAAGAGACTACAAGATTGAAATTTAAGGAAAAATAAAACTGTGTGTGTGTGGAGTTAAGCTACCCGACCTCTGTAGCCTGCTCCTCAGCTGTCTGAGGCTAGCAGCTCGAGGCTACATAATCCGCTGCCAGCGTAACACCCCCGGGTCACTGACTGAACTGTCTGCGACTGAGTTGCATCATGGGTAATGTAGGGAGGAAGTCTTGGGGGTTTGGTGAGTTACAAAGCTTACCAGACTTCTGGAGCCTGCTTTTCAGCCTTGCGTGAGGCTAGCGCCTTGGGGCTACATTAGCGGCTTCTTGCATAACACGGCCAAATCGCCAACCCAATTATCAGCAGCCGAGTTGCATTGTGGGTAATGCAAGCAGTAGTTTTAGACGTGGAAGAAATATTTTCAGACAATGCAGTCCAGCTTATGAATCACATGATGAAGTCTCACTTAATGAGATTTTAGTTGCATATTTTGCATTCTCTTGCTTCACGATTAACCGATGACATTCGTTCTACGAGCGGACTAAGTCAGTTCAGCAGGAGAATAAACTCCAGACTGTGCACAGCTGATGGCTGACACATACAAAGCTGTGTTGTAACAATGCGAAACCAGGTCTCTCCTCTGCCTCCGCTGCGCAGAACGGCCGGCCCCTCTCTTTCTGAGGGGGTCGCCGGCCGCTGAATGTCTCGCCGCGGTAGACGTCGAAGTGAGCACAACCGGCGACAAGTCCGCTGTCGAGGACTCTAACTGACATTAACAGAAAATAATCAGTGGAACCAGATATTTTTAGTGAACGCAGCGAGAGAAATGCACAGGCTTTCATTACAGACGGGCTGAGCATGCACAGCACGGCAGGGAGAGAACAAAAGGAATGCCTCCAGGGTGACCCTTGACCTCTGGAATAGACTTTCCCCCGGCTTGAGAGAGGGTGTTGACTTAGAAAATAAGGCACGGTGAAGAGTCCTTCCTTTCCCCCTCGAGCTGTTTCCTTCATGCCTTCCCCATTCCTCTCCTCGAGCTGCCGTGTGTGTCTGATGATGACAGGGTCATTGTACGTCTGAGACACACACACACACACACACACACACACACACACACACACACACAGGCCTCTCAGGGATCGATATGAGACAGTTCTCATGAGCCTCCTTACTATTTACCAATGTTGATAGTGTTGTGTCCAGGAGTGAAGGTTGAAAACTGTGTGTGTGTGTGTGTGCGTATAAGGGTGTAGGCTTGTTACACTGTGACTGAGTTGACTCCTAGGTAAAGTAGCGACCTGTGTGTGTGTGTGTGTGTGTGTGTGTGTGTGTGTGTGTGGAGTCAGACAGAGGTAATGATTAACCTTTCCAGACTGGCCCTGAGAGAAGCACCCAGTCTGCCGCCCTCCCTCCTCTCAGCCGTCCCTCCTCCCTTTTCGACCGAGTCCAATTGTCTCAGCTAGCGTGGCGTCCACTCTTTAAGACCTCGGACCATTAAAATCCACAAGGGAGCCCGCAGTGTGTGTGTCTACTCGCCGAATCTGCCCTCCCCATGCCGTGGTTTTAAATATTCTGCATGGCACAGAGGGTTTTATTTTAATCACAGATATTTACTGTCCCCCCGGCCGCCACCAGCCCCCCCCCACCCCGCAGACCATAAGCTGATCATCCATTAAATACCTCGAAAACATGCGAGCACTATGCTGTTTTTGTTTGCGCAGCGCTGCTAATGGCTAACATCCACATGGGCTCTCAGCAGCTGCCTCTTGCACTTCCTTGCAAGCGCTTTTTTAACAAGGGTACCTGTTATCATTATTGTCATCCACGGCCACATGACGTCTGCTCCGGCAATGATCTGGCTCTCAAGAGTGTGTTTTGCTTCATATTGGACAAGCAGGGAAAGTCTTTTTTGTTGTTTGTTTCTGGGGTGCGGGGTGGGGGTGGGGGTTTCATGTGTTTGGCCCCCCCATGGGACCAGACCAGCAGCAGACTAACTGGCTGGAGCACAGCAGAAGAGGCCGGAGTGACAGATGGCCCAAGGCTGCCAGCAAGCCCGCTTATCTCCGGCGAGGAGAAGCACCGAGACACACAGGCTGAAAGGCTGCAGAGCAGACGGGCAGGTGGGGGCGGCAGACAGATAGACGGACTAATGCGTCGATAGGCAGACATCCAGGAAAGCAGACAGATGTACAGACGGGACCGTTCTGTGAATGTTCTGATGGGAAAACGCACCGCACTGTTCTGCTCTGCTCTGCTTTCCTTGGCTCTAAAGACAGACAGCACCCGGCGCAGACACTCTGACGACACCGTCTGACACACACCTATGTGACAGGCACCTGAAATAGTGTCGGAGTGTAACACGAGGAGCGTGTCCGGCGGACGCCTCGCTCGCAGACACGCGATGTGTTAAAGAATTAAAAATGCAGTTAAATGAGCCGTGCACTTGGAACAAGGTGTGTTGATACAGGGTTCACTCACATTAGCGTGCGTGGTTTTATATGTTTGTGTGTGCGCGCGTGTGTGTGTGTGGTTACGTGTTTCGGCAGCATTACTCATGAGGTGTAAGCTCATCTGCTGTCAGGACAAGCTGTGAACACAGACCTCACAAGGCTGAGCCCTGCAGACGGAGGAGTCTGCCTGTCTCTCTCTCTCTCTCTCCCTCTCTCCGCTGACACTGAACAGAAAAGAGTTTTTTTTTGTTTACCTGCAGGCCGGACAGAATGCTGTAACTATTTTTAGTCTCTCAAATTAGCTTTCAGTCGGCCTCTTATCTGACTGTCGCCGAGGAATGGGAGGAATTCAGGATGCTGCCGGACAAAAAAACAAAAAAAAAGCCCTAAAATCACTTGACCGCAGCGCTGGAAACTAACTAAGCACCCGTAATTAATCGATTTTCTCGGGACTTCATGCCAATTTTTTAAACTTGTCTGAGGGGGAAAAAAAACTTCCTGGTGATGTCATAGTGATGTCATGAAGTGTGGTAGATTACTTGAAATTATAACAAAAAAAGCGTGTGTTACAGGCCCCTGGGCATTGGAGTTTTGTTTATCGAGTTGCATTGTGGGAAGTGTAGGACACACTTTAGGAAACAGAATATATATCGCCCGATTATGGATTTTTCCTTTTTCATTCTCTCTCTGTGCCGAGACGGGACTTGAAATGTAGTATTTTTACATCGAATACTGCAACCTTTTTACGCAAGCAAAAAGCGTCTGAATCCTTCCTGCGTCAACCGCTTTGCTCGCTGATCCTTGTTTTCCTCTCTCTTTCCAACCCTTTCCTTTTATCCTTCCCTTCTTCTCTTCTTCTCTGCGGCTTCTCGCTCGCTGCCAGTCTGAGTCTCTGAGAGAAGAGAGAGAGAGAGAGAGAGGAGGAGAGGCGACGAGGGAGGGGAAGTGGGGCAGTTAGTGTAGTCCTGAATAGCAGGGTGTTTTCAGGCTGCAATGACAGGCTCAGACAGGCAGCCGCTCTAATGACCTCTGACGCCAGGCCCTGTCTCTCTCAGCAATAACAAACACACACACACACACACACACACACACACATACACACATACACAGGGCCCCACAGGTGAGCTCCACCAGCAGGCCCTCTGTCAGCTGTTAAGAAAAAAGTCCAACGCATCTTTACTCCTTATCAACCCTGGCTCTGTTCCTGTACGTACATGCAGAGCAGACCCCGAGAGCAAAAGCTTGGCCAGGATCGGAGGCTCCGCCTGACATTGGCCTGAGACACAAAAGACGCTTTCTGCCTCTTATCTCCAAGATAAATGCTTCTTTTCCCCCCATTTAGTCCAAGGTAGATAGCCGGGTACTTAGTTTCCCCCAGCACCCCATGAGGACGGATTTACGATTAAACTCCCCGAGGCTCGGCTCTGACCAACTTCAAAGAACACAGCCCCTCTTGTTTTATGGAAGGCATGCTTTCAGTTTTTCTCTCCCCCCCCCACTACCACCACCACTCCCTCCCGCCTCGCTCCCCTCCTCTCTGTTTCTGTCTCTCTTCTCCCAGTGTTGTCTTTTTCTTCCCCTCCCTCCCCTCCCTCCCTCCCCGTGTCTAATGAAGGCTAATGACAGGCCGCGGTGAGTCCGCTCGGGCCGGCAGAGATCCTGCCGCATTAACGTTGCAGTTTGTCTCAGACGGGACCTTCCAAATTACCGGTTACATTCACAGCTACCGCCAGATGAAACGAGGAAGGGAGGC
This sequence comes from Diplodus puntazzo, assembly GCA_963678695.2. NCBI lineage: Eukaryota > Metazoa > Chordata > Actinopteri > Spariformes > Sparidae > Diplodus > Diplodus puntazzo. The sequence goes on along the minus strand of OZ023173.1, from coordinate 19,522,815 downwards.
AATGGTGGGGGGGGGGAGTCTGGGGTCTGATGGGAACTGTAATGGCTCTGAGAGGGGCTCTGTTAATTTTTTTCCCTCATACATTTCGAGCTTTTTCTTAGCCCTTGAATGTGTCTTTCATCAAGGGGCTGGGTTTGCGCGAGAGGAGAGGAAGTTTAAACGATTGTCGAGCGGTTGATAGAAGCAATTAGGTGACGACCCCTGAAAACACGAGAGGAAGCAAAGTTGCAAAAGTTACCGTCAAAATATGTGAAAAGCATTCCTTCTCTTCCCCACCCCGCCCCCTCTTTCTTTCCTCTCGCGCTCTCTCTGTCTCCCTCTATTTCCCTTGCGCCTGACTGGCTCCGACTTTTCTAGCTGGGAGTAGCTGGGAGCCAGATTTCTGTGGAATAGAGATATGAAGGGGGAGAGGGACGGCGCAGGAGGCACACTAAAGGGAGACGGGAGGGAGGGAGGGAGGCGGGGGGGTTTGGAAACTGGAGCATGGCCAATGCTATACTTCTTTTTACGCTCAGGGGAAACTTTAGACAGGAGAGGCCTAGCTTGTCAACGATTCAGACACCAGAGCTGGAGAGTTAACGGGCCTGCCTCGCTCGCCAGCGAAACGCCATGTGCTTCGCCGCGGACGGGAGCGCTTTATGTGTTCACGTGGAAAAAAAAAGTCCCCTCGTATCTTTTGAGCGTCAATCCGAAGGACGGTTTCTGATTTCCTCCGGGCAGAGAGCTGCAGTCGGTTGACGTCACTACATTGTTGGCCACGCCGCTACAAAAATACAGCGAGCCAGACAGAAGATAAGCATTTAATGCCCAGACAAATATTGTACTGCGTGTGGACACTTGCCTGTCGGTGTCTCTGAGTTGCTTCTCTTGTCTGAGGTCCAGGAATTCCAACACAGTTTTCCTGTATGGCAGAAATTGAGGATGACGGTTTTGTTTTGGCTCTCGACTGAAGCCAATTCTCTATATTCCCCAACAGAAGTGAAGAAGATTCATGTTTTTGCCTCATCGTTTCCCCCCCTCCTCTCCTTTTCTTTACTTTTTGATATCTGATGCATTTTTACCACCTAATGCTCCAGTGCTATCATATATTCACATTGGTCTAACCATCTCCTTCCCTCTGTGTTTCCTCAGATTCCCTGGCGTTGCAGGAGTCTGGCGATCGGGCCCATTGGTGCGTGGTGGCATACTGGGAGGAGAAGACACGTGTCGGGCGCCTCTACTCAGTCCAGGAGCCCTCTCTGGACATCTTCTATGATCTACCTCAGGGGAACGGCTTCTGCCTGGGCCAGCTCTGCTCTGACAACAAGTCCCAGCTGGTGCAGATGGTGCGGGCCAAGATCGGCTATGGCATCCAGCTGACGCGTGAGCCAGACGGGGTGTGGGTCTATAACCGCAGCTGCTACCCCATCTTCATTAAGTCGGCCACACTGGACAACCCGGACTCGCGCACGCTGCTGGTGCACAAGGTGTTCCCCGGTTTTTCCATCAAAGCTTTTGACTATGACAAGGCCGGCAGCCTTCAGAGGCCCAACGACCACGAGTTCACGCAGCAGCCTCGCACGGGCTTCACGGTGCAGATAAGCTTTGTGAAAGGCTGGGGACAGTGCTACACCAGACAGTTCATCAGCAGCTGCCCGTGCTGGTTGGAAGTCATTTTCAACACACGATAGCAGCAGCAGCGGCCTCCTCGCCTCTCTTTTTTGCTCCCCCTCACAAAACAGACTTACGCCCACTTTCCTTTTTCTTTTTTTTTTTTTGTTTTTGTTCCAGAAGGTTCAAACAGAGAAGAAAAAGGTTTAAAAAGAAGAAGAAGAAGAAAGTATAAGATTCTGATGGACTTTGTTTAATAAAATGACTAAGATTTAATTAAAATAAGAAGCGAAAAATGTATTTTATGTTATATATAAATATATTATTAATTGTAAATATGAAGACGTTTTATATGCATCATTATTTATGTATTGTGCAATGTGTTGATGAGAAAAAGAAAATAAGATGCACTTTGCTTAATATAAATGCAAAACAAAGAAATGCCAAAATAAAAAAAAAAAATGCAAATAACATATCTTGTCTACTAGTCGATGTTTGATCCTTGGGTTTGTGTTGGTTTCATTCAGTTTTTTTTTCCTGATTGAATTACTTGAGTCGATCCACGTGTCAGTTCTCTAAAACCCTACCCATTTATTTTTGGCGATGGACATAGTGGCTTCATTATTACCAAAGTCAACATGGGTTATCTTTGTGCCACTGAAGGACTTTGATGTCATGCTGTGGATTGTAAAAGCATTTCCCTCTGAGACAAAGTGAGTCAGACTGTGACAGAGTCATAACTCACTGTCACTGTTCCTACTGGCTCATTACGCCTCTTAAAATTGTCTGTTTTTTCAGAGTTATTTCGGGATGAATGTCCCTCTTCCTCTCTGTCATTAGCCGGCTGATGACATCACGGCCAGGAAGCAGTAATGACAAATTTCAGGAACCAATAAAGTCAACAGAGGGTCCGGCTTCCTGGAGGAGCCTCTTTATTGTAATATCCGATTAAACAAAGGAATGTAACGCATCAAACAGTCAGACACAGAGAATTCGGCGCCACACCTGAGGAAATGAACACATACTGGAAGATTACAGCTTCAGTGCGGCACGTCAGATGTCACGGGGACCGCTTGAGTATGCGATTAGAGATGCTGACCTATTTATGACCTATTATATTTCCAAAAAAACAAAGACAAAACAAAATGGATTTCCTTCTTACAAAACCGTTCTGTCTGTCTGTGTGCGTGCGCGCATGTGTCTGTCTGGGCCTCGTCCTGTTGCTAGTCAGATGGGTGTCTGTGAAGAGGATTACTACTGTAAGCCTGCTTTACCCACACACACTGTCTCAAAGACCTACATTCACAAAACCCACTTTCCACGCCATCCAACCCCCACCCGCCGCTCTGTTTGACGGGGATTTGAAAAAAAGAAAACCTTGAATTTTTATTTAGGATACGAGAGACAAAACAACATATTTAGTTACAGTGACTCAGTGGCGGGGGCAGGACTGAAATGGAGCACGTATGTGGAGCCGGAAACCATTTTTTTCTAAAAGAGTTGAAAAGCAATTGAAGCAAACCGTTGGAAAAGTCTGCGTCTTGTTTTCCTAGAAATAGATACTGCCCAGCACAATTCTGTTTATTACATGCATATATCAGATAAAGATACTGGTGTATGTGTATCGTATGAACTGACACATAATTCGGACTAAGAATAATAAACATAAATCCATGCTGATAAACATGGCAACCAACATTTGTGCCGTTAAAAGTCTGCGCTTGACCAAGGACAAGTATTAATTCTTCCCTTTCTGTTTTATTAATGAACGAGGCTAGAATATTCAGTTATGTATACAGCTTTGTATTGTCCATAAAATCCAGAAAGAAAACTTTCACAACAAAGAACATGAATTACACCAAAGACGATTCGAAAACAGCCCACTAGGAGGGTAGGGCCACATGGTGGGACTCTGTTCCTTGACATCATGCACTTTAAACTGTCTGCATGCCCTCGTAACAATAATCCCTAACCCTGCTAATACAACTAAAGCGGCTAGAAGCTTTGTGTGTGTGTGTGTGTGTGTGTGTGTGTGTGTGTGTGTGTGTGAGAGAGAGAGAGAGAGAGAGAGAGGGAGAGGAATGACCCCATATCCATGACTTCCCTCAGACAGACTGACCCTGATTCTTCCCAGCGTTAATTCCATTAAAATTATTACGGATTTCAGCTGCATCTAGTCAGCGTGTGCATGTGTATCAGACATGAGCACTGTTTTTGTGAATTTCCTCAAAGAAGAACACTAACATCGTTCAAAAGGTCGTTATGCAATACAAGATTGCATAATCAAATTTATGTCTGTAATTCCCTGAGCTACATACTGTACATACAAAAAAAATAGATCTATTTATGGTGTTGAGTGTTGAGAATGAGTTCAGGGGTGTCACAGCCTGAGGAATGAAGCCTCTCCGTAATCCGGTAGTACAACAGCGAGTACTTCCGTATCTTTTGCTGGACTGAAAGCTGGTACTAGTATCATTGGATTAAAAAAAACACAAAAAAACACTACTTTTAAGATAAGAAATGCATAAAATCTCTTACATTTTTGTCTGTGTAAAGAAGACCTTGAGAGACTGTTCTAAAACTAATCCTAGGAAAGAATAATTCAACACATATATGACTAAATACTGGCTGCCCCTTAAATGCAGCTGTATTTTCTTTCAGGAAATGTTATTATTCCTTGTCTTTTAGACTAGCTATTGCTGTCATATATATTAAAAAAAAGCGATATAACACCTTACAGACACTTACAGTATTTCCTTATGGCGCCTGTCTGTTTTGAGTTCTTTAACTCGGGGAAACAGCGCCCCTCTGGGTTCTAGCGGCTAGTACGTGTTACTCATTCTGTGTGGTGGAAAAGGGTATTACACTTCTACAGTCGAGATAAAAGGTGAAAAGCAGCTAGGTTTAGTTGTCATAATTTGTTAAAAGAAATTAAAGATGTTAACTATCTAAAGAGACATAGATATGCAGGTACGCACACGTCAATATGTTCATCAAATATGAAACGGCGACATTAACTTTCAAAGAGGCCTCTCTTAAAACTGACTTCAGGCTTCAGCAACTTTTAACTGTAACAGTTAGCCGGCGAGCTAACTTGTTAGCGGCTAACCAACCGTTAGTCAACAATCAAACCACATCTATGACGCACGCCAAGTGCAGTGGGACATGACTATCACCTGGATGCTCATCACTTAACCCCCATGAAACGCAGCTTAATGGGCGCCGACGTCAAGGAACGTGAGTCAAATACACCCTGTGTGTCTGTCTTTGATTTCTGCTGTTCTCACTGGTGCTTAAAAGTTAAATGTGCGTAGCCTGTTTGATTATCTTTCATTCGGTTGTCTGTGTTACAGGGGTTGTTTGGTTGAATTTAATATCAGTATGTGGTTTGCAGTGTGTTGTAGCCAGTGCAGACAGTCTAGTCCATACTTCGGATTTACTTCAACCTTGTTTTGTCTTTAAGTGGTGTTGCATATTGCATAAGTAGCTTGAATAAGTAACTAGAACACGCACATGACTAGCTTATATATAACCACAGAGTAGACTCGTGTAATCAGAGCTCATTTAGTATGTTGATATGTTTAGCTTAATTCATTCAGTCTTGGTACAACATTCACATGACTGGGACTGCATTCAACAATCACGTGTTTGTTTTAACTTACAATTTCAAACTGTTAATCTTAATATGGTTGTTCGGTCTGTAAAAACGTCCAGACACTCCAATCCGAAGTCAAAGATGAAGGCTGACTTTTGCACTGCCTCACATCCCCTGCGTCCTGGTCAAAAAGCTGCACTTGAACACACCGTGAAGACTACAGCTAACTACCTTGTACAATACCACTCCATTCAAAGAGGTTGGGGTAGTAGTCTCTTGGTACATCCCAGTTCCCCTCATATGACATGTTCTCGCTCCTTGCTTGAACTGGAAGTTGCTCTGGTCCACCATCAATGAGAGTGACCCCATTTAGCCAAAAAGCCTTCAACAAGGGCCGACTACAGCAGCCTGCAGAGGCACCTCAACGACCCTAACATGTCTGGCATGTCACGGCCCTTACAGTGACCAATAACTCTATCATTGTACATACAGACATGTAGCTGTTGTCATGAAATAGACATGAATGTTTATGAACATGACGCTTTCTCCATATCATACTGACAAAAAAATACAGCATTTGTTCCTTCATCTTATTCCACAGTATAATGATGCACTTTGTGTCTGCATGCTGGACAGCCCTTTGTAAGAATCAAACCAGCATGTGGTTTGTCTGTGGTTTACACACCCGACCGATGCTGTCTATAGTGGTGTGTTTTAATGTATATTTATATATGTGTGTGTGTAGACCTGGGGGGTTGGGAGGAAGAACAGGGTTGTGCTCTGTAGGTGGGGCCTGTCTAGGTGGAGTTAGTGGGGGGTTGCTTTGGTCTGCTCTTTGTGTGTGAATGTGTCATGACCTTTTCACTTCAGGAATTATTTTTTCTAATTAGAATGTCATCTGACATTGAGTCTGATGTAAACATCCTGTTAGTTGTTTAAATAATGTGCTGTAGATTTGTCTGGAATGCGAGTCATCTTTAACTGCATTATTGTTTGAGACATCCTATATATGCAGTATATATAGATCAAAGGGTTCTGTATGCTTTGTCCTTGCATTTGTGTGCTGTGTGTCGTATATTATTCGCCGCGTGTGTGTTTCTGTGCGTGCTCCTATGTCCATGTATTCCTGCACACGTGCCTTCATGCATGCAAGTGAGGACGCACACACAAAGTCCTCGTCTGTGCCGGTAGACACAAAGCCAGACCCCCCATCCCCCTCTTCCTCTTCCCTGGGGGGGAGATAAGACAGTCTGTCTATCTGCCTGCTCCCAGCAGGAGGGGGGCTGGGGCCCCGGGATGGGAGGTTATAGAGGTGGCGGGGTGGGGACAGTCTAGCCGTGTTTACAGGCTGGATGTGCCGGTTGGGGGTTTAAAAGAAGGGGACAGTCACTTCTGGCATTCTTATGCTTATTTAGCCCCAGTATGGCCTGCAGTCATGTTTATACTAACCTCAATGAATCACAGAAAGAAATCACACTCACAGTACATGCAGTGGTTAAAACTGCGTGTACACACTCAAAGTATTTATGTCAGACTGTCTTTGATCCCAATTACAAATAACAGGCCCTCTTATTCTTTATTTAGATGCTGTATTAGCCCCTGTAATCAAAATGAGCAGAATGAGGCAAGAATACGGCTTGCTGTTTGTCATTACAACATGTTTAAAGTCGCTGCATTTTCGTTGTGTTAAATTTTGAGCCTGCATTGATCATGCACAAGACTGTTTGTCAGTGTGCCGTTTGAAGTTGTGAGTTAAGACACCGGCACTCATTCATCTCCATGTTAGCTGCTGTAGTGCCACCACATGTTTGCACACAGAGTGTAGAAAAACATGGATGCAGCATTTTTGATAAGTTCCTGAGGAAATGTTTTTAAGCATAAAGTTTGTTGTGCTTCACTCCACCATCCCTGCCAGTAATTGGAGCCAGAGTAACAAAATTTGGTCAACAAAAAGCAAGCCTCTTTCATTTGGTGGCTGCAGTCAAACAATGGAATCGGCGGAAATCACCTCATTATGATAGAGTGTGGCCAGGATGACATTTGTGAAGGCTTACCCCAAAGTTCGCATCGACCTGGTTCCCTTGACAAGAAGCCCATGGCATTTTTCCTTTGAATTATTGCAGAATCCGTGACCGCTCACTAGGGTTTACTACAGTATTGCATGATACCACACATGTCATTGATCTCTGCCTTCATTTTGTTCTCAGTTACACACCTGCAAAGTTTCATGGTTGCATCTTGAACAGCTTGTGATGCTGTTGTTTGCTGACAAAAGCTGTCCACAGACAAAAATATAAAAACCTGGCAGAGTACTCAAAATGGCAGGATGCGAGGCTTATCATTATGGTGGGTTTTAAACAAGCCCCCAGGAACAGCGCCAGGCTTTGAAAGCCAAGTTCGTAGTGGTCAAACTGTGTAATTACAATGTCACGTGTTGCACTGAGGCCCAGAATGACTTTTACATTGTGAAAGAAGCTGCTGTAAAACAATGGATACAATATTTTAACGTGTTAAAGCCCCTGCAAAATGACTCATTTCAGTATCATGATTTGAGTCATTTGGACAAGTGACATTTGGAAAGTCTTAAAGAGATAATGGATTAAATCATTTTGTCAACATTTAAGTTCGCCGGGAGCTAAACCGGAAGTTAATTGTGTTGCTTGTCTGATCTGCAAATTACATGATCAGCCACAGCAACATGATGTTGATTCTTCTTCAACTTTTTAATTGCAGCAGACTTCGGTTTCTTTTTTGGCAGCCCCTGCGGTCCTCACTGCTGAAGATTACACACCACCCTCACTCAGACGAATAGGATGATTGGTGTTTTTGACACAATGCCTGATCATCATCCTGGGCAGTATTAAATCCAGGATCCAGGATGCAGGGATGGTGTGTCTGCACAATACTGATGGGAGAAACTTTTTTGGCATGTGGAGATTAAAAATTGATAACATTTTGTAAAAGAAAAGGTTAGGTTCACTTGTCTGTTTCAGCGTGAAGGTTGCTACTTAGAGGTTATTGTTGCTTCCAGTGCAGTAAATGTGAGTTTGCATCTGACTACAGTCAGACTATGTAGATAATCACTGCCAGTTAGGATGTTTCTGCTGGGGGAAAACTGATGTTCTCTTCCTGTCTTCTCAAAGGTTAAATTTTCATCAAATGCGTCACCCCTAGGATGAAACCGACCTCATACAATATCAAAAATTCATTGTTAATTTAAGCGGCTGTAGTATCTTTCTGGCAGCCTTCAGCCTCGCGCAATATTGATTTTGACGTCTGTAGAGCTGCTAAAGTTATGTGTTTGCCAAAGCTCAAATAGGTAAACAACCCTATCCAGCTCAATAATTGATTTATTGTGATTTATTTAAGCAATCTTAGTTTTATCAGTGGCATGCTATTTCTTTTATGGATAAAAGAGAATTAATCTTGATTTTGATATTTTTTTAATAGATACTCTTACAAAAATCTGTCTTTTGATTCTCAATTACTTTACTTCTGTAGGTTTTACAGCCTCAAATCTGACTGGTGCTTTGTCTTTTGATTAAATGATGATTGTTTGGATGTCCATATTCTTCCTCAGACACCCCTGTTTTATATATTACGCCCTCAACAGCCCCTACACACACATCACATCACATTAAATCATCACATACAGCTCCCCCTCCGATGCCCCGTTTCTTTCTGTATATTTATACAAGCAGTATGTGCGTATTATTGCGATGATAAATCAAGAGAAATGTCAGTGAACACACAGAACATGCCCTATGAAATATGATTGATAGGTGCAATATCGGCATGAGACAAGCTTGAGACGGCTACAGTATCCTCTCCCTTTTCTTTTTCAATTACGTTACAGAAGAAGAGCCATTTCCTTGCCTTCCTCTTGATTATGAATTGTGCCGTCCTCTGTTCTATTGGGCCGTGCTCCCAGAGGCCAAAAGCCCCCACGGAGGAACAATGTTGATGTCAGACTTCACTGACAGAGAGCTGACTTTAATAAAGCAATGGGAAATTCATTTTCAACGGAAGGAAGCAGCGTGCGGAGACAAGACGACTCTTCAAGTACGAGGCTGACGGCACAGCGATGCGCACGAGGCAGGATGCACCAGAGATGGCCTGTTCACACACATGAGCGCACAGATATGTGTGTACGAACACTGATGTCATAAACTGGACTGTCTCTGTGAAAGTACAAAACGTCCTGTTGCAGTATCACGGGAGAACTTTGGAACATGGAGCCGTATGAGCAGCTGATTGGAAGCTGGCATGCCTTCTTTTCAGCAGGAGGGTAATGGACAAGGTCGAGGGCTAAACCACCACATTACCGCTGCTCCACTCGCAGTTTGGTGTGAGGTGACAAACGCCTCAATGTGGATTACAGCATTTCTGGCATTTTACAACCAGGTTAGCACTACAGCGGCAACACAGACCTCACTCGAAGGCCAATCTCTTGAAGTTGTGTTTCATTTTTGATTGGTAAAATGTCTGTGAAGGAAGGAAGGGTAAATTTGAATACGTGGTAACTTGAGATGAATGTTTGGAGTGGAGATCTGTCGGGTTTGTTGGTCCCTGTGTTTATGTGCGTGTCTGCGTGTAATGCAGACTTTGTAAGATTCCTGTGTGGGACCGGAGTAAATGAGGGCTGTGGAATGTGAGTGGAGGGTAATCATGGCAGACCTACAGGAGTAACCAGATACCGACTGCCAGACTTCAGAGGAGCGGGAATCCCTCCACGCCGACACACCACCTCCTGCAGGAGACACTTTGGCTGGGACCGAAAAACTTCCCCCCACTCCTTTAACCCTAACCTAGCCCTAAGTGTCCAGCCTCCCACTGTGACTCCAAACATCAAATTTTTTGTCAGCATGTCATTATTTGTGTCTTTACTGCCTCTGAAATGCACATGTGGTTGCATTGATACCACTCTGAATTTGAAACGGCTAGCCGATTAATGGATAAGCTGTTTGTAATTGAAACAGACTGCGGTTATTTTGAAAAATTATTACTTATCATGCTTAAAGTGCTAATTCCAGCCTGTACGTTCAGAGGATTTGCTGCTTTTAGTATACTGAATGTCTCAGGATTTCAGACTAAACAAGACCTATTAAAGACATCTCCTTGGATATTTAGGAAGTTGTGATGTATATTTCTTTTACAATTTTCTGATAAATTCATTGGATCTCAAAATAATCCCAAAAAATTAATTGCTGCCCTACACTTTAAGCTGAGAAATGGCGTTTAGTAGTGCTTGCTCATAACACTTCAGTTTTCTTCATTGCAAATTGCATCATGTGATTAAAACACAAACTGGATGGTAGACAGTACCACTTCATGTTATGACATTTATTTTAAATAGTGATCAACTGATTTGGTTTTGGGTCAACTCAGCCAAAATCCAGAACATTTTCCCAGTTCATGTCAGGGATGTTCTTGAAATCTTTAAACTTTTATTAAATCCAAGAGACCTTAAAAATCTAATAGCATTTGGTAAGGCTAAGATTGCACATATAAAATGTGTATTCTTAGCCTCACCAACTGCTTATTTTTCACTGGATTGGAAATTTGGAAACCCTAAGAATACTTGGCAACATGTGGTCATTGAAATAGTTGTTGCAGAATGGTTACAGTAATCAAGTAATTGCCAGTAAATCACATTTATCCGAAGGAAGAATCTTTCATTTTCAAAAATCCATCTCCGCTACTTTTCACTTCAGTATTTGTCTTAATCTACGTTTCACCAATCTTAAAAGGCTAGTCGGGAAATACAAACACAGAAACACACAGGAACACACACACATGTGATGCAAAGGAAATGGTTGATCTTTATCATACTTTGTGGATCAGACCGTGACCCTGCTGTCTTCCTCCTCAAAACATCCTGTCTGACCAGAGAGGGAGAGGGAGAGAGATACAAACAAGATGGAGCAGATGATGTTATTTACAATAGCTAAGAGAAACACAAAATCTGACGAACCACCAGAAATAGTATTGGCTCTAATTGCTGAAAAACATCCTGTCCTTGCCTTGCCTTGCAACTTTCCACTTAGCCATGCATGTAATTATTATTCATAAAAAGCATTGTAAATGTAACCAAAATTACTCAAAAGTCTCACAAATCCGGAGAACAGTTTATGCACAGTTATGAAAAAGTGCTTATTTTGGCAACAAAAGAATGTATATTAGTAGAAATACAGAATGACCACTTTCTCTTATTAATTCTGTGCCAATTTCATGGTTACTTTTCTACAGTTAACTTAAGGAAATGTCATGACATTCAATTTATCACCTCCTGCTGTGGCGATCTAGAAATGCTTAACTGGCACTTTCATACCAATTAACCAACTGCAGAAAGAAAGAAAAAAATCACTAATAGACTCCAATATCCTCTACTAATAAAGTAGAGTGAGTTGTTTAAGAGTAAAAAAAAAAAAAAAAAACTCGTGGAGAATTACTCCCAAAGGAAAATGTCTGACACAAGCAAGAAGACATTCAAGCACATACGTACAGAATGTATATTCATACACATATGAATGTGTGAATGTCTGGGTGTGTGAATGGACACATACACGCTGTAGTCTCTGTACGGTGTTGTACAATAGACCCTGGGGCCTTGTTATTTGAAAAGCAAGATCAAAGCAATAGTGCTGATCCAGGCAGTAGAATAAGGTGAATGACATAAAGAGAGATGACTATAACTTCTGCTTTTACTCTTTATTATCTTCTTGCTCAGTGCCAGAGGAACATAAGCTTAAGTCTTGACTGAGAGCTCAGTAAAGATCCAGTTTCTCTTGTGTTACTGACTCAGTCATCATCTGCTCAGACTATAACAACAATACCAACTCACCTTTGTGGTTTCCATGCTGGAAGACATATTTGTCTTTTCACTTTCAACCCACTACAATTGAGTTGAATAGATTTTCTTTGGTGCCGCTTACATTATTGAAACATTTCTAAAGCGACTTCTAAGGGGAAGTCAAGCCGCACTTGGCCCAGGTGACTTGTGGAAACTCTGACCCTGACTCAAGCGTGTCATGTCAATCAGCATTCACAAGAAAACATGCAAAACTAACCAAATTAGTAATATTTAACATTATAGTAAGGTTTGTATAGTGGTAGGCTATATTTATATTGTCATTTAATAAATTGAATTCAAATGGATTGAACAGTACTGTTGACAAGCTGGCCTGTTAGCCATCTTATGTGATTGGCCATTGCATCTTGGCACCAGGTTGTGTTTCTCCAAAAGTTGATTCTGTGTTTTCTTTTGGTTTGTGGTCTGCACCTTCTTAGTCTAAATGCACAACCCACACTCAGATTCCATATGATTTTCTTTTGTGTGTGTGTATGTGTTTTTTGTGTTTTTGTCCTTTTGGTTTGGTTTTGCTTGCACCTGAGGTGCAAGGTTATCACTATTATTTCACCATTGTTTAACTGTTACAGTCATTTTGTAGTGTCCTTATTGTCTTTAAATTGCCTTATAAAAAGATTCCATATGATTTGGTTTGAATTAGGCCTATCACTGGTTCCTACTGGCCTGTTGCACTATGGGTTGTTTGTAGTTGTTCTAGTTGTGAGGCTTGTGAGTTTATTCAACCTCATGTATACTGTGTTGTATACAGTTTTTTTGCATCAACAGAAGAAATTAATTCCTAGTGAATGAAGACACCGTGGGAAAAAAGAAGGTGTTTTGAAAAGGAAGGTTCACGTTCTGTAGTTAGTGTGAACAAAACCTTTTAGTAACCTACATCAACGCTTTGGGTTGTTGATAAAGACAGTTCGGAGCAATGAATCTGTTGAAGAGAGGCCCGAAGGAGCACTCAAAACAAAAATCTTTAAGATCTATGAGTGATCAGTGCTCTGCACTGTACATCACCTCTCAGTCTCTCTCTCTCTCTCCAACCTCTTTTATATATTATCTCTCCCACACAACTTCACCCTTCTCTCCTTCGCCTCCCCCTCTGTCTCCTCTCCTCCGTGAGTGGTCTCTTCCTGTTGCCTTTTGCTAAGCACGAGCCAACAACACTGACGTACTTCCATGTTGTACCGGGTGAGCTGTACTCTCCAAACAAACATGCTGAGGCTGAGAGAGACACACTGGCAGCAATAAGATCAAGATAGAGAGAAAAAAAAACGTTATCACCAGGGAGAGACTGTTAGTTAAAATGAGATACTGGAGAAAGAAAAAGTCCTGACAGTTTGATTCAGTTGTGCTGTATGCACTGTGCTGCCCAGACAGCAGATGGATATTTGGAAAGATATTACACTATATTATCATTTTTTCCCCTTGAGTTTCTTGTATGAAATGGTTGGAGAATTACCTAATCTTCTTTCTAGTATTCTTTTTGAGTGTTATACTTCTGTATAGCTGTACTGTTATTTTAAAGATCTAGTGTGTACAATTGAGTGGCAGAAATGTAAAATAATATGCATAATTATGTGACGTGAATAATCACTTGAATCACCTGCTTTCATTACCTTAATATGATCCTTTTATATCTACAGAAGAAGTAGGTCCTCTTTCACCGTGTCCGCCATGTTGCACCACCATGTTTGTACACGAGCCCAGAGCAGACAAACAAACAGGAGGGTGATTGCCACTAAATTCTACATGCTGAACCTTTAATTTCCACGTCAACAAGCGCTTTATTGAAAGTTTTCCCTTGATAAAGGAGCAGGACGAATCTTTTGCTAAATAGATTTAGCTGAAATTTGAAAGTCTTTGTCCTTTTTACACCATCCACGGATGTTATGTTTCCACCTGTGTCCGTTCATTAGTTGGTTGGTTGGGTAGCAGGTTCGCACAAAAACTACCAAACCGATTTTCCATTAAACTTGGATGGAGGACGGGTTGTGGTTTAGAATAGACCCCATTAGCTTTTGGTGCTGATTTGGATGAAGGGAAGGATCCAAAAAATCTTCTCGCTTTCTTTAACACAGCGTCTAATCTGTCTTAAAGTGTGGCTGAATTTGACGGTGCTTTCAAAAGTTCACGTGAAATGTTGTCTCACACTTAAGTGTTTAGTTATTTTTGGTCTCCTTTTGAACAGCATGTTGACAAACACCCCACTTTAGATTGCCTTGGTCACGGTTAATGGAGCAAATCATACGTGAGCAACTGGGTCCTCTTTCATCTTGAGCCATTTTTTCTCTCTATTACACATCACTTTGTGGTTTGTGCAGCGATGCCTGATATTGAATGGTACTGAATGAAAATGTAAGAGAGAGAGACAGAGAGAGAGAGAGACTTTAGTTGAAGTGACGCAGACGCTGGCTTTCATCCAGTACCTGCCATCATTCATCTGGGCAACAGGGGTTATTGAGAACAATCACAGGCGGAGAGAGAAGTGTGCTGACAAGCTTTATATGCGTGATGATGTGTAGGTCTCCCTCTGCAAAGAGCCTGAGAAAATGTTTTTCATTCCAGCTTTGTGCCACTGTTACTCACCGCAAGCTCTCACATTACAGGAAAGTAGACGTTTTTATTCGAAAAGCCAAATAAGACAAATACATAGGTCGGCTGAGAAAAGCAAAACATTGATGCATCAAATGGTGTCGGCAACAGAAGAACTGAAATATGTCTATCCTAGAGGAAGGCTGTGGAGAGGAATCAAGACTTTGCAGATGTTGTAAACTACCGGTTATAACGCTCCATTTAGAAATCGCTTTCATATCAATTTTCAGTCAAATAACTCTGTGTTTGATTTAAATCCCTTGCGTTGAGAACAAATGTTGGAAGGCATCTTCGACTGCCTCCCCTCTTTGAGCTATAGACTAAACATGTGTGTGCATAGAGATGAAATTGATATTGATCCTTATCCTCTAACTCCCAGTAAGACAACAAACAAGCAGTGGCCTGTCAGAGTATTTCAAGCAAATCAATAGCTTAATTTCTCACTTGACAAATAGGTGAAAATGGTGACATCAACTACAGATGTGATGTCGCTTGGGTCCACATAATCTCTTTTCAGAGGTCTAGGTCATTTCTTAACATTTTGTGCTTCCTTGTTGACCTGGTAATTATTTGTTGTAAGAGAGATGCAACACTGGTTGTTGACATTGTTGTGTGCTGCTCCATGTTTAGTCTGAGAGCAAAATACTGGAGGAGTTGATGGATGATGGCGACCAAGTAGTAACATAAACTGTGGCAAAGCACACAAGACACAGTTCCAACTATCACCCAGTGTTTGTTTTTTGACTTGTAATCATTGACGAACAGTTTTTATAGAAGTTCTGCTTTGTTATTTCTATGTTATTATTCTGTTAACTAAGTGGGATTTAGAAAGAAATAGATGTTTGAAGAGTTGGAGCAATTGCTCAGTTCTTTAGTGAAAAACAAAATACTCATAAATGATTTTCCAGCTTCTTAACCCAGCCTTACCCACGGTCACATAAACAAGATTTATTGGCTCCAGTTGGGGAGTAATTTTCAGCTGTTTCCACCATCCTGACACTCAATATCTTAACAACTGTCTGATGGATCGCTTGAAAGCTTTGTGTAGATATTGATGGTCCCCAGATCCTAATGTCTTTATATATCTCCTGACTTTCATCTAGTACCACCAGCAGGTCATAGTTTTCACTTGTTTTGAGAATTATCATTGTAACATCGAGTATTGGCGCATTTTGCACAGACATTTGTGGTTTTCAGATGACGTGTCCTACGAACTGGCTGCCATTCTTTCTGAACTTCACCCATATATTTATGGGTATTATTTATTTTATTCACATTCTAGATTTGTTTCCAGTGAGATATAATTGGGTTTAGAGTGATTTTTTTACCCCCGACTGTTCCTTTAGTTGCCATTAAATTTGGCGCAGAATTGTAATAACTTTGGGTGACTTCTAGTACTTTGATTCATGATCAAACACTTGCCAGACTAATGACATTCCTATCAGCCTCTGCTTAACTGCGTTAGTTAATAAACATTCTAACATGGTAATTGAAGCATAAGCATGGAAACATTGTGGGTATGTTAGCATTGTGATATCAACATTTGGCTCAAGGCACCGCTGTGCACAAGTACAGCCACGAAGAGCTGCCAAGTGTGGCTCTCAAATTAAATCATGGAGAATCTAGGGCTGGATATCGAACTCTGATACTTTTCTGGCAGCGACAGAATTGCCTCAATACTATTGAGTATCAAAAAATGTCTTGTCATTCAGTGCCAAAGTTTAATGCCTAAGGAGTTAATTTCACCGGCAGCAGTGAGCCAATAAGCATGCAGCATGCTTGTTGTGCCAAGATCTAATAGTGCTGGTGATTGGCTGTCTCGAGGCAAGCAGGAAAAACACCAGGCGATGCCAAGAAACAGGGCTCACCACGTGTATGTGTAATGTAATATTTGGGAAAACTGATTTTATAACATTGGTACTGTAAAAAAGTTGAGAATCAGCAAACCATATTACCATGTGAAGATTTTCCTTTGTGTTGTTTGATGTTCTTTTACATGTTTCTAGATTAGATTCGGCCTGTATAAAAACAATTTTCTTCCATTTCTCAGGGGAGTCAAAACACGTATGATTGGTTGTCTCAAGGTAGCATAAAGATGAGCCATTGTCCAGCTTCCCTACGTCGGCCGTAATCAGCATGTTTTTTTTCTTCATGGTCAGTTGACAATGAATAACATCATGTGGTGTCACTGTCCCTTTCTCAAAGGTCCAATAACATGATAGACACTCTTCCCACCATTTTCAATTATGAGCTCTGGGAAATGTCATGGTCCTGACACTGTCTGGAGACACATTCTCACCTACTATAAAATACTCTGTTTGGTTTAGGGTGTTGATGTCTTGAAAGAGAATGCAGGAGAATAAGCGGTACTCATTCACAATGATAATTGTTTTTGCTTTGATATCATATTCAGTGTATTTCAACAGGTAATGGGATAAAGTCCTCTCATCATAAACAAACAGTCTAAATAAGTGTGAGCTGCTTTCGGTATATAGAAAAGAGAGAGCAGGAGAAGATGTAGATAGAGAAGATAAATGTCTGTGCGGATGAAATCTCTTTGTAACAGAGTCAGAATCATTTGAGATAGTAAGAGCACAGTTTGTAGTATGACGCTGGTTGTAAACGAACCTTTGAAGCCGATGACGTCTCAAACACAGAGCATGAAACTTAAACAGCAGAGGCAGACATGGTGAGATTAGTGAGCAGTGTTGATGAGAATCCACTGGATTTACTGGACCACTCTTGGCTTGATTCCGTCTCTCACTCTAAGCAGTGTGTGTGCGCACACACACGCACACAGAAAATCCTGTTCATGTAATGAAATCCCCTTTTGTTAGCAGAGGAATTTGTCCACGGGTCCAGGGTCTATCTGGGCAATGTGAAGCCTTATCAAATATTTGGTAACCCACCAGGCAGAGCTTCTTTGATTGTGACCATGTGGAGAGCTGAGGGAAAGAAATAGCAGTCGTATGGATAGGGGGACGTGCGGGGACCTTCATACAGAGAAAAAAATGACTGACTGTTCTCAGCCGCCACCTACGTACAATAGTCTCTCATACACAAACACAACACCCTTTGGGACTGTGGTGTTCAGCAGAAGTTATTATAGTGATTAGAGAAGTGGACACAATAAGCACAGACACACAGTCTCTTTAAGCCTCACAGTCCCATCAGACATGAAATCAAAACAGACTTATGACTTCTGACTTTCATCAGAGCAGAAACACACTTATGTCAGCTAACTGTGCTCTTGTGTATGTTATAATATGGAAAGAAATATAAAGCAAAACACAGTGAACCACACCAAAATATTGATTCATTATCAGTCTGTACAATGAGTTGCCATCACACTTGACATTAATGCTGAACGATTAATTGTATTTTCATCATTGCTACGATAGGAACATGCACACGATGCAATGAATAAAAAATAAAGAAAACGTTATGTACACCCTGAAGCCCCTGTGAACCATCAGATCAATTTGTGTCACTGGTGGCAACTGGGGGTTAGCTAGCATAAAGGCTCAGGAAGAAGGGAAGAGCTAATATGAGCACGCCTGGACTGGCTATTAGAAAGAATTCCCACTGGCCTGGCAAGCTCAATGATCTGGAGTGTGAGGCCAGCATGCAAATGTTGAATAAAAAATTGGGCGTGCTAAAATCAGCACAATGTTCAGTCAGTGAATGGAGTGCGAGTGGCCAGTGTGGCAAAGTAATATACACCACACCGAAGACAGAGAGAAAGAGAAAAGGTAGAGCTGAGAGGGAGCAGATTAAAAGGAGAAAGGCCTCCAGGGGAAAAGTGCAGCTAAATGCTTTAATATTACAGACATCAAGGTGCATGGTCAGCAGGGGACATGGTTATTGTTAAAAAAAAAAACACATTACAGCAGGGTCGGCCTCAGCACGTCATATCACAATAGTCTACCATTCCAGAGTTTAACCTATATTTAAAAAAAACATTATCATGCTATGTACAAAAGCAAAAGATGCATATGCATAGAAATAACCTGGAAAATAAAGACCTGGATACCTGGATGCTGCAAAACCAACACTCCAAACATACACACAAATTATGATATATGATTTATTTATTATGATTTATTCCTGTTGATGGGATCGCAGTTGAACTAAACCACAAGAAAAAGATTTGATATTGGCATAAACGGTAGACATAAAAAAGGATTCAGCTAATAGCTTAGTAAACGTAGTCTGTTGTTAATGGAGTGAATATGGAGATTGACCTGAAGTTTCGTTAGATTCCCGGCCTTGATTTCAATCCCAGTCCGCTCATCACCGCTGCAATGACAACATGACTTTAATAAACAAAAAATAAAGTACCCATACTTTACTTTTTGTTTATCTAAGTCATGCTGTCATTGCAACATTGAACAATTTTGTCACAAATCACAGATTTTCCTCATTGTTTGCCGACCTGCTTGGAATGTTAGCGTGCAGAGAAGTCAAATGTTTCGAGTACACTTTAATAACTCAGTGTTTGTTTATAGCCTTCCTTTCTGTCTACAATTTAAAACTATTTAGTGTAAACATTCTCCAAGTGTAGCATAAACAAAACTTGACAAATCATAACTAGAAAATTGTTTAATTTGAAGTTGTTTATTTGCTAAATCTTGTCTAATGCTTCAAAAGTGCATTTACATAAACTAGAATTATGTCAGATGCTTAACTTGGGTGTAAGTCAAAGCTGGAATATGCAGAAACTAACCAGAATGGATATCGGAGAGGGGGATACAGCTCTGCTGTTGCTAAGCAACTGCATGCCTCAAAGTCCGTGGAATTTAAACAGTGGAAGAGATCCAATTTTCCTGGGGACTGATTTCACCGTAGCGCCTATCTTGGAGGTGCCCTGGATGTAAGAGTGGAAGCCCGCCTGAACACCGATGTGTGTGTGTGTGTGTGTGTGTGTGTGTGTGTGTGTGTGTTTGTGTGTGTGTGTGTGTGTGTGTGTGTGTGTGTGTGTTTGTGTGTGTGTGTGTGTGTGTGTGTGTGTGTGTGTGTGTGTGTGTGTGTGTGTGTGTGTGTGTGTGTGTGTGTGTGTGTGTGTGTGTGTGTGTGTGTGTGTGTGTGTTGTATACGAGGGGAAAGAAAATCCCACTGCAGCCCTGAAACGTGAGTGAGAGGAGGCCAAATGTAGCAAGGCCATGTGTGTGTGTCTGTGTGTATTGGTGTGTGTACTACTTTATGCGCTGTACAAAGCCTAGTGTCCTTGTTGCCACTAGAAAAACTCTCCAACTGGTGTGGAGGTGAATGAAAAACAGAAGACTTCATTAGAGCCTTCTATAGACAGACAGTGAATGTGCTGAGCTGACTCTCCTGCTGGTTCAGCTTTTTAACTGTCTGTTCATCTGGTAACTAATGGACGAACAGGGTTAGAGTTTGTTTTGCCTCCTCCTCAAGGGTGTTTACTTTCATGACTCAAGCTGAACTGAGTGTTGTGAATCATCTGCGTCACCGACTGATTCAGTTTTTTAATTGGAACTCTGAAAGCACCCTCTTGGCTAAGCTAACTTAACTTCCTCAGCAGCTATCGGAAAGAAACTCCTCTAATTCACAATCACAGATACGGTTTCGCTCTAGCACCGACAGGGAAGCAGAGCATTGCACTTCTAAACAGGATTGACTGCAAGACTTATTTTAGCCACCTAAAAGAAGGCATACTTACAAAAATAAAACCATACATATCCGTTTAAGTGTACGCAATGTTTTGAACAATTTTGGAGCTTTACATTGCCATCAGACAGCCACTGAAAGTCAGACCAAAACAGCTGATCTGCAGCATAATAGAGTGTTCAGCAGGCACAGCCGGTCTTGTCCGTGGGAATACGGACGTTGTACGATTGAGGGAATGTAGTCCTCAAGGAAAGGGCTTGTCTGATGCCAATGCAAAGCACCAAAAATGTTCAAAAGTACAATGTTTTGCTTCCCTGTCGGTGCTATGTGCTGCTTCTCCACACGGGGAGAGCTGATCGTCATCTACTGCAGGTGATATACTGACTAGGGATAAGTACCTGAAGTATCACTTTAAAAAGACAAAAAAAAAACTGCCGACAAGGGGCTGAGAAGTGCCAACAGTGACACACTACAAAAACTAGGGCCATAGATGCTCATCAATGGCCCTTAATTTGTCAGATGACCGCCTGTTGGCCTAAAACAAGGTAAAAAAAACTTTTACAAAAGAACTACATAGTCGGCGCAGACCAATATTTGTCTTGTCCAAAATAATGTTTTAAAAAAACCTATTGGCTTTGTCATATGACTTGTTCTTCACACTATCACACCTCCTTTCCCCTCCATCCAGGACTGTATAGCACACTCTTTCACCTTTTGGTAACACATGTCAGTAAAGTGAGCCCTCTTGTGAATTCACGATAATGGCGGTGATCCTGTGTCCTACCAGCTGAGCCACACACAAATCCCCCACCATTTTCTGTGGCATGCTGAACTCTTACTGAACCAGTGTACTGCCAGTGGAGCTGAAAAGCACATCCAGTTCACAACATTGATTTCACTCACCCAGTCAATTAGCCGGCCAGTCAGTCATCCAGCCCGCCATCCAGTCATCCAGGCAGCTGGTCTTCCTTTTTTGGAACATTTCAGATGGGTGTTTGGGTGTGAGCGAGCATTAGGGATGAGATTTGAAGAAGATTACCAAGGACCAGAAAGCTGCCTTGGGGCTTCATGTGCTTTTCAACAGAGCTGCCGCTATCCCTGCTGCATTAGCGTTGGGAAGATGTGGTGTGTGTCACTCTCGCTCCCTCTTTCTGTTTCCGTCTCTCTCTCTCTCATTCGTTAAGTGGTTCAGACATTGAAAAACATGACTGCAGGGGCTCGCAGTGATATCTAGGTCTTCTCCTCTCGTCTCGTTCTTTGATGATGTTCAACCATTTGTGGTTTGTGTGGCCACGACAACATCACATCTGCACCTCTCGTCGCTCTGCCTTTGACAGTCCTGTGCCTGCCTCTCATGAGGGCTCTCTCTGTGTGTGTCTGCATTGAACTCTGGGGAAGTAGCCGCGTATCGCTGGCCCAGAACAGGACATCTGGCCTAATTATTCATGCTGCTAATACTCTCATCTGGCCAGGGGACAGTACAGTAGATTACAGTGGCAAAGCTTTGTGCCTTGGGGAGAGGTTGAGTCTGGGGTGACAAGAGTGCTGTTTTTCGAAGGCGTCTGTTTCTTGTCTGTGGTTAGTTATGTGGTAGTTCGAGTTAATAAAGGTGTGGCATTAAGAAGCATGTCATCAGTGGATCTGTTGTGGTGATCATAGGCGTGTGTGTGTATGGGTGTGTATTGTGGCTGTAAGGAAAATAAGGCATCCAGCATGCTTTGCTCTTCTGTTTTTTGAGTGTCAATAATTTGGGATTGCACTTCCTCAATGCGCTTCATAGCGATGAACGTAGAGAGAATCATCACCTGAATCTGCAGCTCCTCTTCCACTTCACAGAGCTTTGTAGTTAGTTTAAGATCATTGTTTAGCTGCCTGGCCCTCAGATTTAGTGTTGTGGTTCACTGTCACTGATCTTGAAGCATTTTCAGCCACAGAAGGAGGCTATTTTGACTGAAAAAGCTGTAAAAAGCCAATGCACACTACCTGCTCAGCACCAAACAGCAGAGAGAAACAGTTAGCAACTAGCTAATGAACACAGTGGGAAATTAAGTAGCTAACGAGCCAGATATTTCCCTCAGTAGTCGGTAGAGACCAGAACTGGTAGAAGGAGAATGATTATTGGACTTGTGTTCATCGGGGGACTGGAAACATGGCTCCAAATGATTGTTAATGTCAATGTTTCTTTGTAACCGCTAGATGTTTAATTATGCATCTGTTTACTAACAGCTTCACCATATCAACATGGGCAATATTTCTTTAGTCCCATTGAAATCATTCTGATTAGAGATTCCAGCTTAACTGTTTTCATGGGCGCTAAATATCATGATCAGAGGAGATTTGTGTTGACATGGCTGAAAGCATTTAACCAGAATATAACTTTACAAAGATATTCCACCAGCTGTGAAGCGTTTAATCTGTTGCAAATGTAACAGGAGAAGAATAAAACGTTTTTTCCCCAACTTTGTTAAGAAAATTGCATTAATTCATTTAATAATTCAGCCTCAAAATAGTTTTAAAAATTGTGGAGGAAAAAAGGAAAGATATTTGCATTGCTGTATCAGTGGGTTTCGGTTTCAAGCTTTTCAACTTAAATCTTATAAGCTCCCCAACACAAATGTTGCCGCCATGTTTCTGTCCCTCCTGAAAGCAACACTATGCACAGAAAGAATATATTCATTCCAAAAGGAGAGAAACACTCAAATTCATTCAGAGCAGGATGGATCTGATCAGTCCAACATTTCTATTCTGATTGGGCTATTATTCTGATCATTTGTGGAATATTAGAGCCCATGTAAAAGCAGCAAATGTTGTGGTTCCTAAGTGGCCCAAAAAATTAAGTGCTTAAGATTGCTAGTAGTTACTGGGACAGACTCATTCTTAGCCTCAATGAGAATTTGTGTGTCCATAGAATATCGTATTTTGTGCTTGTGTAGCTCTGATCATTTCTAAAAACTATTAGCTGTGTCCAATTTTGTATAGACAAAAGCAGCAAGTTAGGCCTGGTTCTGATGTAACCAAGGCACCCACACAGGAAGTGGTGTATATAATTGGAGCAGCTCTTTGAAAATGTGCAGCACATCCTTCAAATTAACTGTTGTCAGTGGAGCACACTTACCTGTCCTGCTGCCTTCAGATAAGATGACTGCTGGGGATTTAATCAACTGGAAGTGATGGGTCTCACACCACATACAAACAGCTGTGGATGGCTGATACCCCTCTCCCCCAGAACCGACTCAGCCCTGCTGCCATTATGGCCTTAATCACACTCTGATGTGTGTGTAGTCGTGTCTAACTGTTGAAAAATGTATATCAAACTGACAAAGGGAAGCACTGATGTGATTTTGGAGAGCTGCATGTGGGAGCAGCTTTGCTAAGTAAAGCTGTTTTCACAGCTTTGGTTAGCATGTCTCGCTGTCTGTGACGAGACTGCATTTGAATAGTCGAAGGAGCAAAGGCTGTGTTTACGCCAAAAAGACACTGATTGGTACCTTTACTCGTCTGTAGTGTCCTCCGTGCTCATGTTGGCAAAAGAAATGCTGAGAGGAGTCATGAAATTACCCAAAAAAGGTGCAGATGGAGAATCATTACTGCTTAAATGGAGCAAGGTCTCTTCACTCTGTCAGTTTTTGTTTGTGAAAGGGACAAACATTGGCATCTATTGCAGTCTTATCTGTGCATGTGTATGGTTCAAGTGTATTGAAAAATGATTACGGTGTTTGCCTCTGCCATTATGTGAAACCTTGGCTGAATATTCTAACACAGATGAAAACAAACATAGAAATAAGTCGGATAGTCAACATGAAACCCAATATGTGCCGACGGTGCCAGCTAACCCACAACTGAACCCTGAGTGTGACAGAGTGTGAGAGACAAGAGAGCAGGAGGAGGAAGAGGAGGAAGAGGAGGAGGAGGAGGAGGTGTGGGAGCGACAGAAAAAGCCTGGTGAGAAATGAAGTGGTGTGTGTGAGTATGTGTGCACGGGTGTGTCTGTGTCACCTCCTCTCTCTCTGCACCACGATTTGTGAGGGCGACAGCCTGTGAGAGAACAGGAAGCAGAGGAGACCGGGGAGGTGTGAGTGTGTGAGTGTGAGTGTGTGAGGGTAAAAGATGAGTGAGCAGTCTTGCAGCTAGCTGAGCAGACCAGCATCCTGTCCTATTATTAGGATCAATACTTTGTGTCTCCAAATTCAGGAAATAAAAAACACATTAATGTATTTGAATTAGAAAACAAACAGTAATTACGTAGCTAGAGTGGCATTTTTAGAGGATTTTTTGCAATATCAAGAGTATAATGTTAACATAAATATGTTTTCTTTGCTTTAAACCTTGGCTGACATGCCAGTGTCGGGGTACTCAGATAACTTTTTTGTAGGCTACACACACATAGGCAATCCCAGTAATCTGTTATTAAGTTATGTTTTAACAGAAAAAAAAAAATAAACAACAGTATGTGAAGAAGAAAAGAAAATGTGTTTTTTGTGTTGCTCCTACTCCATGGCAGGCAGTATGCAGCCACCTTCAGATGTGCAAGTGTGGTTATGTCAAGTCTGTGCGCAGGTGTAACTCCACTGGCTAGGGATGGCCTGTCTCTGGTTAATGATGTACAGTAGGCTATACAACCCCGTTCTTGTTTTCACAGAGGCAGCTGCTAAAACTGTTTGTCTCGGCTAAGTTCGCTGTCCGAACGTTACAAAGCAGCCAAAAGGCTGCACAGCTGCTACCTGTCAGATATACTCGGTTTCTGTTTACTTGAATGTACTTCAAGTAATTCTCTTTTTTAATTGCAGTTTAAAGGGAGTTTTGCTTTTTTGTAACCTGAAAGTATTCTTAGTACTACTTTATCTTCTTTGTTACAAGTTACTTCAGAGGTAATGCCACAAAATACTGGATATGATTGACCAGATTGATAGAATGATCCATACACACTGTATTTTAAAATCCACTGGTGATTCCCTGAAGCACCTGGTTGTTCCCTATGGGACCAAATACAGAGAAACCAAGCTATACTTCCAGGTTAAATATTAAAACCTAACACGTGCCTTTAAAGGAAGAGATCCACTCAACCATTGTTGAGTCTCCACACGGTTGTTCCTACAAACAAAAAACAACTGTATTCTTTCAGGTAAAATTCTGGAGTAAATAATGAATTTAATTCAGCATCAAAGTTTGTTTGCAACAGAAAGAGTATTAGTGTGACCAAATCACTTTTGTTACAATACAAAAAAAAGAAACAATATGAAACTTTTATTCAAAAAGCATATTCAATCAAAAAGAAATCCTTATCAAAAGCAGCTTAAATATTTTATTTCTTTTACCTATAGCATAGCCTATGTGCACAGCATACGTGAATGCATTACAGGTTCAAGGGAATTTTTTAGTTTGGGTTTCTTTTTAGGTGCCACGAGTGCATTATTGATGCAGGGGCATTAACTGAAGCTGTGAGTCATATAATTGGAGATCCCCTCGCCAGCTGGTTCCTTGTTTAATAAAGATGAACAGCAGCAATCTGGACTTAGTTAGCTGGACATTTTTAAAGCTGAACCAAACAAAAAATAAGTTTTAATCACCCACACCACAGAAGAAGGCATCTCCTATGTGTTTTCTAATGCACGACTGTGCTCTCAGAGCTCCCTCCAGGCCTTCTGGGAGGACGCAGTGGAGCCTGTTCAAATAAAACACTGCCAAGATTATTGAATATAAGCTAATGCTGGTGTCTGCTGCTGATCTCATATCAGCTGGTGGTCTTTTTTTAACAGAAACATAACATAACACAAACCAGGGTTCCTGCAGGGTTCTGAGTGTAAAATGTATGTTGTTGTTTTTTTTTAAGATCATGTTTAGCTCACATAAAATGCATTTTATATCCGTTCTAAGATCAAACAGTCTAACGTATGAAGGAAAAACAGGAGAGGATCTGGCCGAGAATGATTTATTATATAACCTTTTTTTTCATTACTTTTACCCAGCAATATAAGACAATATTTTTCCATTACATGATTGATTAAATTAATGCAACCAGGAAATGGATTAGTGGCACAAAATGGATGGATTGATTAACCACTTAAAAATTATTTATTCATCTAGGTTCATTTGCTACTACGCTAACAGTATTTACAATGTTTGATGCGAGTCAGACGGTGCAAACGTCACCTAACTGATTGAACAGTTGAAAAAAATCCACTGTTGCAACTATCCCATAACATATAAGTAACTTTCCTAAATAGCTAATTGCCTTGTTTTAATCTGTTTGTTTATTTAAAGACTGAAATATTTTTAAAGCAGAACATTTTACAGTTGAAAATAGACATGTCATAGCTTCATGGTGGATGTAGTGACACTGTTTCAGTCCCTGAAATGTATCTGTCTTCAATTTTCATGCAACAATTCCTTACCTATTTCTTGCGCTGCATAAATAATCGAAATGTGAGTGAAATCGCAATACAACCATGTGTAGTTATTGATAAAAGTAAAATGTCTGATAAAGCAGCATTATAATGGAATACTGTAGTGCTCCATAGATGTCCTGACCTACAAATCTTCTCCAGACATAAAAAAAACAAAAACATTTGTTTGGTACAGCCCCGAAAAAATATTACGTTTTTGATTCACAATAACCTCGAATTATATCACAATCACAATCTGTTAAAACTAAAGAGGCAATCAGCAGAGTGCATACCTCCGTCAAGGCCCAACAGTCCCATTTAATCCATCCATCCATCCACTGTCTGTATCCTTTTCAGGGTCACGGGGGGGCTGGAGCCGATCCCAGCTGACAGTGGGTGAGTGGCGGGGTACACCTCACCGTTTCATCACAGGGCTGACATATTGGGACAAACAACCATTCACGCTCACATTCACACCTACAGAAAATTTAGAGTAACCGATTAACCTAACTTTTTTGCATGTCATTGGATTGTGGGAGGAAGCTGGAGTACGAATCCAAGCAGAAACGGGGAGAACATGCAAACACCCCAGCGCTAACCACTGCGCCGTGATGCTGCCCTTTAAATAAATCAATCCTAATCCAATTGGCAATGACAGCAATATGATTTTATATTAAATATCGTGCAGGCCAATATGTAATTTATCAGTGGATGTACACAAAGATGCATCTGCATTAAGCTAATATATCTGGTTGATTTAATTAGTATAGCGCTAATTAGCAACACCAGTAGCTTTCTCACGACACAAGAAATGGTTAAGAAATTACGTTCACGTTCATGTTAGGGCTGCACGATACGTTAAAAAGAAAAATATTATGATTGTGATGAATCACAATTATTGGGGATGATCATTTCTTAACAGGGGGGGAGAAAACATAAAAATTATGATAATATGATATTTGCTTTGGTCTGTGCCAAACAAACATGTTTATATTGCACTTGATTATAATGCTGTTCTGTCACACGCAATTTGGATAATGGACTTATCTGCCTGAGTTTGGCCTCTTTTCTCAAGAATGTAGAGGTGTGAAATATAAGTGGAATTAAAGGTAAAATTCACCATAACACAACGTGTGGCGCTCAGAGAGCTGCGATTCTGTATTCATGACCTGCCCCCAACCAGCAGACAGGATACTGAGCGCAGCTGGCAGCCAAGTGTTGATGTTGGTGTGTGTGCGTGTGCATGTGCGTGTGTGTGCACATGGTGGCTGCATCTAAAGTAGCCCCTGTTGTACACTCATGGCACCATGATTCAATTATATAGAGCCAGTGCTTTGCCTGAATATTAATCTGGGGGCCCAAACTTAATTTGTCTGGCGATGGGGGACACAAGCCCATCTGGCTGTATGGTAAGTGTGACACTGTGTGTGTGTGTGTGTGTGTGTGTCACTGTGTGTGTGTGTGTGTGTGTGTGTGAGGGGGTTGTCTGTCTATTGTGAGACACAGAGGGACCTGTCACCCTGCTCTGAGGAAGACAGATCAGTTTGTAGGAGGCAGACAATCACTGCAGTAAAAGAGAAACAAAAAATGCAGGTTGGATAAAAATGAAGTGTATGAACATGATTTCATGTCATACTCACCAACATGGTTGCGATTCACAATATTGTCTGGGTAATAATCAAAATATTCTTAAAACTCATAGAGTAGCACTAAAACATACATTAATCACTTTAACCATACAGTGCATTTTGTTAGGAAGAATATTTTTATTCCATCACGGACAGATTAGTTTAGTACCATACAGTGCAGGGAGAGGCAGAAAACCCAGTGGGCTTATTTGAAACCTCCACTTAAATAATGTTAAAATTTCACAATGTTATAAGGAAACACACATTTAACATGCAAAAAATCATATGACTACATCAAAGTGATAACAAGCTAATAGTAACAAATTATATATAGTAACAACAAAATGATAACATCAATATAAAAGTAGAGTGTGAATGTGTATTGTGTGTGTGTGTGTGTGTGTGTGTGTGTGTGTGTGTGTGTGTGTGTGTGTGTGTGTGTGTGTGTGTGTGTGTGTGTGTGTGTGTGTGTGTGTGTGTGTGTGTGTGTGTGTGTGTGTGTGTGTGCGCGTCCGTGAGGGGAATACTGATTTATACACCTAATTTATTAATTCCTTGAGCATGTGAGAATCAAAATAAAAGATGGAGACATGGACAATAATACATGAAAAAAAGCAATTTCAAAACTGGAGATATGGACAGCAATACATGAAAAAAAGCAATTACAAAACAACAGTTTAATTATCTTTCAAGTTTCTTTTGTAGCATGTTATAGAGGAACAGTATTTTGCCAGATGGGAAAAGCCATTCCATAATTTGGTACCCCTTGATCTTATTGAAAATTGACCTCTGCAAGTAAGAAATTTAGGAGGATAAAGATCTGAAGATTGACGAGTTGAGTAGGAATGAACCTGTGAATTTGCTTTAAAGTAAGTTTTGAAATGCTCAGGAATATTCCCTTCACTTGAATGTATCTTATAAATAAAAACACATTTGTGAGAAATATTGATGTCGTAAAAAGTAAGAATTTGTAGTTTTTGAAATAAAGGCGCAGATGAGATGTGTGACTCAGATCGAGTTGCAATTCTAACAAAGCATTTCTGGAGGACCAAGTTTTGGATATTAGAGACATTAGACAAATCATTAATATATTTAAGGAATAATAATGGTCCCAGAATGGATCCCTGCAGAACCCCACAGAGTAGTCTGGCTTTGTTGGAATAGCAACCCTTAACACAAACAAACTGTCTTCTGTTGGAAATACAATTTTTTAACCATTTGTACGTGGTGTCATGAAAACACAATTTATACATCTTTTCCAGTAAAATATGATGATTTACTGTATCAAAATCATACTAAATCATTAGATTTTCCTGCGCATATAATGGATAAACAAATGGTCTTAATATCATCACCCTGTTGAACAATGTGCAGTCCATGACTTTAGCCATTGTGGCAATTGCTTAGATAATTCAAAATAAATCAGGAAACCGATAATGGACTGTACATCTGCAGACTAGAGAGCTTTTTCAAGTCATTCATTTGAGGTTAATCACAATTATCTCAATTCCTGACTGTCCTGATAACGAAAATTCACTTTAATAAACTTAATGTGAGCATTTTTTTATCATGATCTCAAATAAATTATTTTATTGTCCCACCCTGATGTGTGTCTAAATTTTTATTTTTGCCTTAAACTGAACAAAAAATGCTTTCAAACACCTGAATGGTCTTGTATATCCACATTCAGCATACTGTCAGTATCAAACTTATGTGCGCTCAGCCATTGAAAGCATACAGCTGTATATGGTAGCTGAACATCCCCAACCCCCTCAGGTCAAGTCGGACCCCCCTCCACCTCGTCCTTGTCACATTGCCTCCAGTCCTCTGGGGACCGACGCAGCGCCCCGGGGCAGGAACACAACCTCTCCTTGACCTCCCTGTGTGCAAGTGACCTTCCTCAGACGTGTAAGGTTAGCTTTTATACTGGTGCTGAGGTCAAAGGCAGTGACTGAGAGGAAAGAGGCTGAATGGAGAGAGCGGAGGGGGGGAGGCGGATAAAGGGTTGTAATAGAGAGATGGGGGTGAGAGAGCTGGGACAAAGAGCAGGAGTGTGCGTCTGTGTGATTGTGTGTGTGAAATGGATGGGGGTGGGTTGAAGAAGTTAACAGCTCATCCAGCATGTCTCTCACATTCTGCTTCACAGTTATCTTTTTTTTTTCCTCCTTGCTTTGCTCGTCAACAGGAAGTCCGCAGGCCAGACGAGGGGTGATAATGCAAAGAGACAGACAAGAAACACACACACATACATACACACATTTTACAGATGCTTGGAGGCTCATATTGCAAGGAAGGCGTCCATGACTTCTTGTTGGGGCGGTGTTTTGGTTTTGTGTGAGGGTGATAGACAGAGTGTTTAGGCGTGAAGAGACGTCTCAGGTGCCCAAAGCGGCTGACTTAACTGACTGAGGATGTCTCTCACTGTCTCCTCTTTCTCCATCATGTCTGTCTCTGTCATTACAGGAAAAAGTTCTCCCTCATCTAAATCTAACGTTGCACACTTAATTCGATCTTCCCCCCTCTCACCCCCCTCCTCCGTCATCTGGTCTCCTCTTAACCTCATAACTACCTGAAACCTAACCTCCGAAAAGGCAGCATCTCTAAGCTCGTCGCCAACATTTTAAAAGATCCCCTCCCATTAGTCTGACTTTCTTTCTGCTGAATTCTTATCTGATTGGTAATGTCGAGCTCCATCTTTTGCTATCCATGATTACATTTGGGTGGATTTGACACAAGCTCCTACGCAAAGTTTAAAAGTATGAATTATTCTGAAAGCAAAGTCGAAGCTTTGAAAGGAACCTGTGGTATTGACCTATTGAATACGATTTATTCCATTAACTACAAATACATTTTTAGATTCATGTCTAAACTCTGTTCAGTTCACAGTGAAAATAAACTTGCAGTCATTTTAATCCTGCTTTAGGGCTGCTTGGTTTCCGATTACATTTATTAATACTAATTTCTTAGAAAACAGTTAAAAAACAATCACATATTAAAATGCAAGTGGAAGGTAATGTTTTCAAATTTTTGGTCCAAATCCCCCAAACGTTTAAGTTTACAGTTATATAAAACACGAGAAAACAGCTAATCCTCCAACTCATACGTGAACCACTGAAAGTTTGATTGTCATCGACTCCCAAAACACAAATCACCGTTCCCAAAACAACATGGCCACAGCGTAACATGTTGGAAATAAACATCATGGTTTGTGTTCCAATCACCAAGTTACTTCTGTTACGTGACGTATGTGACACTACATCACTACATTAGTTGCTCCATCCACCATCCCTGGCCTCCTCTATACAGATCAGTAGCTCCTCATAGCCCTTCTCCTTACTTCCTTCTCTACAGCTTTAGTAACTACCACAGCTGGCAACAAACGTAAACACAGGCCATAATGACCTGCTTGAATTTTGATTAATTAAGCTGCTGTTTAGAGTGTCCTTGAACACCATGACAGGGAAGATAACTTTTAACAAAAACCAAAGGATGTGTTCCTTTCCCTCTGATTTTATTTCAATGTGTAAATGTAAAAATCAGTTTATTCAGATGTAAGAAAATGGTCCAAAACCCCAAAGAGATGCTTTTTAAAAATGGTCTGCAGAGATGTAAAGTAAACACATTTTATAGTTAATGAGCTGAAACCACCACTATTTTTACAAAGAAAAGAAAATAGTAGCACTTGATTTACCTGCTTATGCATCTGGCACTCCAGTGTACGGCCTTTGATTTAAGGTCACCTCTCAGTCAGTATATTTAAAAGGTTTCTTAATGCACACTCAAAACACCTCAGCCTCTGTTCACTAGCCGGCGGTTTAAGATATGTGTGTTGACATGGATGTATCAGCCAAGCCTGTGGTTCAGAGGGCCGAACAGGTTTTTACACCTGTATGTTAATTCTGACACTTTGGTGTTTCCTTTGGCTCTGAGGTGAGTGTTAAGACAAACTAGAGTTTAATTACTGGCCAGGCAGTCACTCCCCACACACGTTAGACTGCACTGTAAATAAACGCAGGAGGGAACGGTAGATTCAAGTATCACATAGATGAAAATAAACAGATCTGTTTGGCATGTCTCTCTTTCTCTCACCAACTGATTATATATTTCATGCACAAAATTACAAATGCTTCTACATTTCTTTCTTATCTTTGTTTTTGTTGAAAATAACATTTAAAAGAAGTATTTCATTAAACTTTCGAAAGAGCACAAATTATTTTATACAAATTTATGAAAAAACATTTAATATAACCTTCTTTCACAATGAGAAAGCCTTACAAACCGATGGCAGAATCGCAAGCCGATAGCTCAAAGCAAAACCGAACAACAGACAAACATTGGACACTGGCACTGGTGAATGCTGTCTTATTTGCTGATAGGCCGATAGCAGTCAATAAATGAAATAACAAACACCAATGTTCAGCCCATGTATCGCTGCGTCACTACACAAAATATCACAGTAAATATTCCCATTTGTGTCTTCATTGGAAAGTGCTACGTCTAGGTAACAAAAATACATGGTAAGGTTGAGGGAATGTAAATTCTTGGTTAGGGTTAGGGAATTAAATATTTGGTTAGGTTGAGGGAACAGAAATACTGGGACAGGTTTAGGAAAAGATGGCTTGCGTTCAAATACACCCTTTCACAATGTTACACATGTGGTTGAAAGGATATAACTTCTCCCTCTCCCACTGTATTTTTCTGCCACAAAGTCGCAAAGCTATGGCATTATAAAAAATATGATTGGTCGTTTGTAATTATGGCCCTGGAGCAACATTATGTTTAATGTTCCGGGACCGACATGGTGAAGTCAAATTGTCTGTGCATGTAAAAGTAGTCACTGAGATCAGGAGTGAAATAATTCATGTCTGATCCGTCTGCCTGCTATTATGTTTTCCATTTCTTCACCCTGCATCCATAAATATCCCCTCATTCCTTGTCTCTCTGCCTCCCTTAACATCCCCCCCATCTCACCACATCCATAGATCTCTGCTTTAGATTGCACATATGTAAGGCGTGTGTATTATTAATAATTTAGATCAATAGCATCAGCCATTATAAGAAGACAAAACACATGCCAGAGCAGCCACAATGGTCGTGTTCTAAAGTGACCTATCAATAATCTAATCAATCCTGTTGGGAGAGGCACAAATTGATGATGGGCAATCATGTCCAATAACGTCTCACCTTAACTAGCGCAGCCTGACTGTATCAATAAGGAACAAATATGCTTTAAAAAATCAATCATGTCTATCTGATGGTCTAAAGAATTTGTCAGTAAAGCTGATTTTAGGTGAGATATTCCTCACGTGTGATATTTAGGTGCATTTTCCATAGCAGTTATAAACTAATTGGTTTGTGCTGTCTGCAACCCTTCTGCACCTTAATGTCAAGTGTCAATTTGCTATGTAAAAAGCTTATGCTTCATTAAGAGGAGAAAACAAACTATAAAGACTTTCTTAAGCATGTCAACCAAGGTTGTGACTGAAAGGTCAAACCATTTACTCCTCACCCGCGCACCATAAATAAATAAAAATGAGTGTTTGTGAGACTGTGCGGAGAGGTGAGAGCCGAGCTGATCACCTTGAGTGAGAAAGAAAATATGTCGTTACCAAGACAACATGCCTCAAAACACCTACTGCTCCTGGGAAGAGAAACGAGCTTCACCATCACGACTGCTGAACACTATCCGAATGCCAATGTCTTACTTTGTTTCTACGAGTTTGCATCACACACACACGTTCTACACCCATGCGTGTCTCTATGTGTGTGCGTTTTCAGCATTCGGAGCTGGAGGCACGAGTCGTTCTTCCGAGAAGCGTGGCGTAGTTGTGCTGACACCAAATAATGTCACTATTGTTGCACCCCGCTGCCGCCACTCTCGGCGTCAGCCCCAGTGTCTCCAAGAGAGGCTTCGCGATTGCCTGAATGGGACTATGAATGGTCCTTTGTCTGCGGGCCTCATGTCTGAAGAGCAGCCATGGAGGCTCTCACACACACTTGCTCACAAAGAAACACACACTGTTGTAACGTCCACTCATCCACGAGATGCTTTTGGTAGGGTAGAGGCCAGACTGAAACATTATGGCTGTGTTTCATACAGATTACATTAAGTGGAGCGTTTACCAGCAATACACACACATCTCTTAACACACACACATGTGTAGATGCACAGATACCCGCGGAGATGGATAATGAATGACTTAAAGGAGGCAAGAGATGGCCCAGCCCACACATTGTAATTATCATATATATTGTATTGGCATTTCACTCATGGCTCAAT
The DNA here is from genome assembly GCA_963678695.2 of Diplodus puntazzo. Taxonomy (NCBI): domain Eukaryota; kingdom Metazoa; phylum Chordata; class Actinopteri; order Spariformes; family Sparidae; genus Diplodus; species Diplodus puntazzo. The sequence continues at coordinate 19,488,257 of OZ023173.1, read as the reverse complement.
GTCAAAAAAAAGGTACATATTTAATGAAAAGCGAAGAGTACGATGTCATATAGAGTGTGCATCATATCTGATCTCATTAAGCATGTTATGATTGTCATAAAGGAGCGGTAATATACATCGTTACCTCAGCAAGTAATAAAGATGCTGTAATGGAAATTCAACGCTTCACTACAAATCTCATTTTTAACATTGGTGTAGCGGGTGGCCCTTTACCACGCAGAGAATGAAATTCAATTCTTGCTTGTGGAAGATATGCTGTTATTTTGTCCCTCTTAACACCATAAAAATTATTTCTTTTTTTTTGCTCTCGCCAAGTGCCCTTGATCTGAAAATATCCTGATAAAAAGAGACACAGTTGGACGGACTGTCTTGAGGCTTCACCTCAATACAGCGAGAGACAGAAAAAAGCTACATTTTGTTTCTCTCTGTCGGACAGAAGGGAAGGAATTCATGAACAGAGAGGAGACTGCTTTCTGAATTGTTTTTTAGGAACAATGGCACATTGACTGTAAGAAAGCAATGTTGCAAGATGGCTGTTGCCAAGCCTGCTGCCCCCTCGACTGTCTGCGGTTTGGGCAGCACGTGACTAACGTGAGGACCCACCGACCACCCGCTGACATCAGACAATGCCAGCTGAAGTGTGTGTCTGAGTTGCTGCTGTGACCCGTCCCAGTCGAGACCGTGTGACAGGTGAGCTTCTGTCCGACGGGCTCCAGGGACCGTGTGGGAGGACGTGAAACGGAGTCAGTCAGATTTTGGACGAGCTGTGCTGTCTGGGTTTCCCAAAAGGCCTTCGGGCAGTTTTTGCCATATAGGCCTACAGTGAGAGAGGATCAGCAATGTCAGCAGAAAAGCCTCTGGGAAACACAGATGATAGCAGACAAGTGTGTGGAAAATAACCACCTGCATGGTTTCATGTAGTGATGTAGTTTTTATGTCCGCACTGAATGTCACAGCAGTTATATTGTGGCTATCCCTCAAGGTTGAGGACGATGGTCTTCACTCTGTCGATCTATTTATGGACTCTCAGGAGGCTTTTAATGCCAAGGATGGAGTCCAATCTTTGCTTTGAGAGTTCTTCAGATTCAGAATAAGTAATCCCAGATGGCAGATCTGGCTTGGGGGTTTCCTGCCTCTCTTTTCATTTGCTTCTCTTTTTTTGTTATTCTGCGCATCTCTTTGCTCAAAAAGTTGCTGTATTTTAATGGATGACATTTCCTGTCCTTGGCATCAGTTTCCCAGTTGTAGATGTCAATGTTGCTTTTCTTCATGTTGATCTTTAATATGTTTGTTAATCCCTTCTCTTATCTGCCTTCCTTCCGACTGGAGTAGAGGATTGGTTTTGGCAGATATTCGTCCTTTATCCGGATGACATGACCGCTCTGTCTTATAGCCCAGACACACCAAAAAGGCAGGAATTGGTGGCAACAAAGGTCGACAGTTGTCACCTCTATTTCAGCCAAACAGCTGCACATGAACACCCTGCAAAGACTGCAGGAAGGCAGTGAGAAACAAATCTCTTCTATACCTCCAGTGATGGTAGTATGTATTCATAATTCAAAAAGTGACACGGAGGATCTTTTTGACACCACTCTCAATAATACAGCCACTTCTACATGCTCAATCAGCGAAATATTCACTGACAAGTGCTGACTAGTGCCAATGTTGTTGGACACACCACGACAACTAGGGCCCCAGATGCTCATGAACGGCGCTGACATTGGCCGACAGCTGGCTTTTGCTCAATGTGTCGGGGTCTTTAGTCGGTTCTTGATGATGGCTTCAATGTGTGTTATTCTGTGCTTCATTCAGCACACTGACACTGGTTCTCCTGTCTTCGCAGCTGATATTTAAGATGTTTAAGGACTCCTTGTCCAGCTGCTATCTGTCTTTTTCAAAAACTGAAATGTGTGACTAGAGGGAGGATAACCGAGCATCTCTGACAGCACTTGCTCTTAGAAGTTGAAATCTTTGGTCAGGTTAAAAAAGACTGATTTTGAAGGCTACAAAAAAGTACAGCTCCCATTAAATATTTACCAGGAGGTAGCGTGTGTGTTTTGGTAATATTAACTGGATTTCTTGGATATCCAAGATGTCCTCCAGCACACTCTTCTGCTGTCATTTAAGCTGTAATCTTTGCAGTCTAAAAACGTCGACACTGTTAAGCCCCGCTGTCCTGCTGTTATTACACACGTATCTAAAATAACCCCAGCCGGGACTCGTCCATGGATTTGCATCATTCTGTCAAGCTTGTGACGTCTTTAGGTTGCTAAAAACAGAAATATTAAAGTTGTAATCCACAAGATTTTAGTTGATTTGGTGTCACCCATAGTAACAGAAAGTGTGGTTTAACGGGACAGTGAACGCGCCGTGATCAGCAACAAACAGAGGAGCAACCGGCAGATCTGTTTACAGTGCAAGCAAATAAAGATAACAAATAACTGCAGCGGCAATCTGATTTCATGCAACACACAGCATGAGTTGTTTTCAACACAACAGCACGGCAATGAAGAGTTTGATAACTTGCAGGTTTACTTGAGAACTGCCTGCTTTGTTCCATTACTTTAAAATGATCTGGTGACGGAGAAATGCAGAAAATGATTGTTGTCTTGTTTTGTCAAAGCGCATTAAATGATTGATGTTGATTGGGCTTAACCATGAAGACAGACACGTTGTGTTTCCTGCGGCTGCCTCATAATAAAAGACAGAGTGTAGAGCAGAAACATCCAAAACACTTCTCGGAGGCTTGCTGGATCAAATCACAAACTGAGGGCACTCTCATATATCCAAGAAAAATGTATTCAAAAGAGCAACCTTTAAATTCTCCAGGATTTTTCTTGAGGTATGTTCCCAAACAAGTGCATTTTATTGATTAATTTACACAATACAAGCTAAGTTGTGCCAGTTTATACATCGCCCTGTCATTGTTCTGATGTTCCATAATGCCAAAACCCTCAAAGTCTGATAAATGTCGCATTGTACCAAAAGCCCGTTTGTCTGACAGCCCGTTATTCTGAAAATACACATTCTGATATAACCAATGTACAAATGCAACCTTGCAGACGTAACTGAAGTATTTTGTTTAGGTAGGTTTGGATTAAACCAACTGCAACCGTTTCACAACATTTGGCCATGTGTTTATTATTTACTACATGATGACTACGATCATATAACTATGATGATGAAGGTCACCTGACTTTGCTCTTTATGCACATCCAAGTAACCTTAGATAAAGTTCCAGTGAGTGTCTATTTTTTGGGAAACAGCCCTTGGAGCAGTGGACTCTCGGATTATGGCTTGTTGGACAGAAGGCCTCTCCTTCCAGTGGGACGTTATTCAGATTTTTGGGGTTTCAGGGAAGAGTTAACCTTGAGTAGCAGTAGTTGTTAACGAGACAAAAAAGTGACGGATAGCAATCATGTGTTGTTTTTCTGTGCTCATGCTTAAATGGGCAACATTGCAATTCGATGCCACGTCTCCCTACAATTCTTGAACATACAAACATGGAATGAGAATTCTTGATGATGGTATTTAAGAGTGCTGTTTGAGTTGGTTTGTAGAGATTGGGTTTTTTAGCTAGCCTCATGTCAGAAGAGAAGCTTGCGTCAAAAACAATTTTTAATATGATTTTGTGTTTTAAATGCAGAAATGTGTATTCTGGCTGAAGTCTGCAAGGCATTTCAAAATCACTCTTTAGATTGTGGACCGTTATTGCGATTGAATGCGTGACATTATTTTTTTGCCAGATCACCAACCCCTAGTGCTGTCGTACGTGTCTTTGCAAAAAATGTGTCCGTTGTATAACTGATTTTAAATCTATAGGTCATTACATTTCATTCACATCATTTTCATACTCTTCAAACCATCCTGTGACACACATATATTCGCGTCTGCATCTATTATGGTTCCCCTCTTATTTATTTCTGTAAGTCAGCCGTGTTTGTAAAAGGTTTGTCACACGAATGTCATAAATCATCCTTGTTTTGAAAGATTTGCATTTCCAGATGTATTTACACTAATGTGGTCACGGTCGCAGTCAGTCAGACAGTCGACGGCGGATAAAACGGCAGACAGCTGCTTTACTGCTCCACCGACTTCGGTTACTAGGAGACCAGAAGACTACACGTGCAAAGACGCCTACTGTACCTAATATTTGATATTTGTGTGCGCCTTGCGTGTTTGTGTGTTTTGTGTGTGCTCGGGCTCGTAGGTGCCAAGTGGGCATGTTATTGTTATGTACGAGTAAAAGAGAAGCAGGAATGGGAAGAAAGAGGAGAGAGAGGGGGTGGGGAGAAGATGAAGGGAAAAAAAACAAGAAGAGCTCTCTCAGTGTTGGATCTACTGTAAGATGAAAGACTTTGGAGCAGTTAACCTGCTGGAGTGGAAACAGACAGAAATAATGAAGACAGTCTGAATAATTCACACACTGGCCAATTGTCTTTGTGTTTATTAATTCACTTTTCACTGTTCTTTTGTTAGCAGACTTCAAAGCTCAGCCAGAAACAAGTAAACCAAAAAAGTGTTGTGAACCAATTCGCCTGCAACAGTCGACTTAATTAATTCGATGAATTAGCGGCGCTCCCTGCTCGGTGTAATTACGCAGGCCTATTCTTCTACTACTGGCCTTTAGACGGAGCACATTCATTAACGGGCTCAGTGTTGTTGGAGATTACTATCGTGTTTTACAAAGCCTCTGATGATGAAGTCTACACAGATGATGTTAAATAAAACCATCAAGTCTTGAAAGAGAGGAACACGGGGTGGAGAGGTCAGGCAGAGTTTCTTCAAACAGTCCAAACTTCCAAAAAGTAGCTGGCTCGACAGACGACTGGATTGGACCAGCCTACCCTCTTTCCAACCCGCCGCCAATCGTTTACCATGACCCTGAAATCTAAAAGCAGTTGGAGAGTCTGCTGCGGCGCCTGAGTTCGGAGACAGAGGACTGGAACCATGACTTCCTGACCGAGCAGAACATCGCCTTCAGCAAGGAGAAAGAGGCTTTTATCATGTCAAAACTCAAAGCAAAAAGTTCAACAGCGGTCCCTGACGGTTGTCCCTGAACGGTGAAGATGTGGCCCTGTTTCATAAAAGCTTTGTGGATATAAAGCAGGATAAGACGTGCAAATTTAAACAAGCAACGGTGCTGATGTAACTTGCTCACGGCCGAAGTTTATAGAAGCAGTAAAAGCAATAACAAGAACACTCCACGACCACCTGATGTTAAATAAACCCTGCATCCTAGAAGAAAGACGAGATGGAGAAGAAAAGAGAAGGAGAACAGGACAATGTGGGCGGCCATTGATCTGGTAAGACGGCAACAACCACAACCTCTCTTAGAGCAGACAGAAACATTTTTGTGATTTTAGCATGTCTCAATTAAATATTTCACCAATATTATAGATACAGTAAAACAAGAAATCTAACATCTCACTAGTACTTGAATATAATCTCTTTTTAGAATAATCATGTTAGATTGAGGCCAGCGGTGGTATAAGTTTAAAGTGAGCGCTCACAAACGCAAAAACGTCCTCGCCGATAGTGGATTGTGTAGTACAGCAGCATCGTTTCGACAGAGAGACTACAGTGATGCCTGGAACGTGTGGGCGTGTGACACTCACCAGTCAAAATCACCCTGACTCACACATCACAAGTATTCACACAGTGCCAATGCTAATACAGTCCGTACACTAACAGTTATATTTAGTGCCGTTGCGCCGTCATCCCGTAACCTTCTGAATCATCCTGGGACAATATTAGACATTTCAGGTTTTACCAACTTTTTTAACAACTGTTTTAGCTCCTGAAATGTCAGCAGCTATTTTAACACACGGCACTACTGAACACGGCTCTGGATGTGTCAGATTATATGTAAGATGATCAGTTCGGCACATTCACATTTCCTGAAGCCTCAGGAAGAGCCACAGAAGAGGGATCTCTCCCCCAGGACGGACAGATGACGCAACATATACGTAAAGAAAGTGGTTGGGTAGTTGAGGTGTGCATTTGGAATGTGTTTTGTGTGTCTTAGTGTGTGTAACCATCAGTGGCTTAGGCAGAGTCTACATGTCCACAGACAAAGCAACGTCTTGTACAAGAGTCCATGTGATCTACAGGCCGTGCACTTAGCTCTTTTATGTTTGTGTTTACACACACCGTGCACTGGGAACACGCCTCACACAGCATGCCACCCCACAAATCAAAGGACTGCTGGCACGCAGGGTTAGTGGGGCTGTAAAAGCAGGAGAAGGCAGATGGATGCGGCAGGCACACGCTCAGGTTGAAATGTCAGACCTCGCAGTGTGTGTTTGTGCTCCACAGTTTCTTTGATTCTCTGTCCACAGACCTCCATGTTCTTCTTACTGCTTTCATTCCTTTTTTCTCGCTGTTCATCAACGGCTGAATCCAGTTCTCTCATCTTCTCTTTCAGTTTCGCTCTCTCCGAACAACTTTCCGGCTGTCTGTCACAGAAGTTCAGGTTGCCTAGCAACAGGGTCGAGCTTGTCGCAGCGGGTTGCCACAATGACAGTCGCTAGGCGGGAGCCCGGCAACAAAGACATCAGGTGTTACTTCCCACTGCTCGTCTGCGGACACTTCGTCGACAGTGCAGTGCAGTGTGTGTGTTCGCTTCTGCTCCGGTGAGCAGCAGAGTCTCTGCTGATGTTACCCTCTCCCATCTCTAATTATGGTGTGTGTGTGCCTGTGTGTGTGTTTGTATGTTGATTTCTGCTTGACTGATCAGTCACACAGTGCAGCTCACAGCGGAAGCTTTGCTCACGCCGGCTTGTCAGCCACAAAAGAAGACACACTTCTGGGTGGCTGGTCTGGTCAGGCTCGGAAATGACTCGGGCAGACACACACACACACACACACACACACACACACACACACACACACACACACACATTCCTCATAAATTAAAGCACTTAGCTGAGATGAACCTTGTAAGAGAGAATGCAATTCCAGTCAGTTTGTTTTCTTTAAACTACCGGTTCCTCTCCGTGAACCGCTTCATTTTCTTCTTCTTCTCCCCTCCATCACCTTCACTCTCCTCTCCTCTCCCTGTATAATGATCTGTCTGTTGACGTTGGCAGTGTGCATGTTGCTGCTGGCAGGAACAAAGTGAGAGTAGACTTCTGCAGCACACTTCTCAGCCAGGCCACTGCAAGGGCACACATGCTCCTGAACAACAAAGACGTCATGTTTCCTCACTCAGAAAGCGAGCTGTTTTAAGACCTGTCACTGGCATACATGAGGGCGTGCAATTCAGAAGTAATGTTGAAAAGGCAAGTTTGCCAGACGTGATACTTTTTGTTCATTATATCACAGAAACTTTGACAAGAACACATCCTGGAGCCACGTTGTCCCTTTTTGTGTTTGAGTTCACGAGTGAAAGGCCATTAATAGATCGTGTTTTCCTTTTACAGTCCCAGAAACTGAGAGTTTGGTTAATCTATTGACTCAATAGGTTCTTCACTAAAACAGTTCATTCAGGAAGTGAGCAGGTCATGACATCATTTCCTCCACTGCCAGTCCAGGAAGCAGGAATACAGCTTCCCCCCCCCCCTGGATGAGATCACAATTTACTTTTCCTCGAAAAACTTCATCTTGATGTAAAAAGTGTGTGTGTGTGTGTGTGTGTGTGTAGCACTAATGCTTTTTGATCTACAATATTACGTTTATACCATTTCTTGATATTCAGGTGCTTTATTGCGCTGCAGCTGGCTGTTTTTCGTATCAGTAACTACATCACGTTATGCTCTGCTTCCTTTCAAATGCTTATTTTAGCTTGAAGCTGAGTCCTTCGAGGATGGTAGTAATAAACAACGCTCAGTTAACAGCAACAACAGCAGCAAATGGACATACTAGACAGAGCCAACCTGCCTTTCATAGTCTGTGGCACATTTTAGACATATTTTAGGGTGTGTCACACCTAACCTTTTTGGTTTGGTTTAAACCAACCCCTGTTGCGTTTTCCCACTTTGGGCCGGTGTGAAAGCTGTCAATCGAACCCTGATGCAGGCCAAAAACAGGATCCGAGACCACTCGATAAAGTCAATCTGATGGTCGTAAACTGTTCGAGTAGTAATGTTCTAATCGACCTGTAGCCAAGCTGTGTATTTATGTAAAATCATTTCGTGGGAACATGTATGCTCCTGGGTGCGGGTATTTTGCCTGATTAAGGGGACCAAAGCTGTTATAGCTGCTGTGTTCGCTGTGTTGGCAGCTATGAAAAATGGATATTGACATTTTACTGCTGTATGTTGCACAGAGAACCACAAAGAAAGTCAGAAGGACATGGGTTCAAAGACGAGAGGAGGTAGAAGAATCCATTGCTGCGTTACAAGAGACACATTTTATTCATTATTTTGTGTGAGTCAACATCAGTTCTCATGGTGATCATCAGAGAGGACAAAATGAACTGCGAGACCTCATCAGTGGCAAAGGTGTGTAAATTCAGATTGATGCAGATTGGCTGCTCTGTCATTCATTCGGTCCCTCTGAAAGTGATCCCAACAGCATTGTTCACCACTGTCGCTGTCGTTGTTGTACAATAATTTTAAAAAGATACATTCATAATTATCGTTCTTGGTCTGGACGGCCCTTCAGTCTTTTTATTTTCTCTTACTTTTAGTCACAACCACAGATAATGTCAAGCTCAGCTTTACACTAGTAAAGATAAGCAGAAGTCCAATAGCAAAATGTAAATGTAATGATATAGAGGTGGAAATCACAAAGATTTAAAATGGAAGTAACCTCTTAAAGATAAGGTGGTACTTAACTGACTATATAAATGTAGCCTAGAGATCCACATTATTCTCCAGAATCAGTACATGATGGCCAACTAAAATAACTGAATCCAAATATAGTTGTGATGGAATCTGTTTTTTGGGTAGTGGAATAAACTCCAGCGCGGTAGCTGCTGCTGAGATGGAAAGGTCAAGAGAGCGAGCTAAAACCACTTCGTAGCCCACAGATATTGATTTCTCCCACAGCAGAGTGTACTGTGGAAACATCTGGGGATGCTTCTGTGTGTTTTAACTCCACTTTGTTTTACACAATATCTGGCCTCTGCACCCCTCGGACCAAACTGAAGAGATTCTGCAGCACTCTCCTCTCCAGTTTGTTTGTGTGCTGATCAAACGCAGCGCAGACGGAAGGGCACGCACACACAAAAATTGAAGGTCTGAGAAACACACATTGTGTGAGCCATCAGACAGCTGACGGTACGAGACACATCCACGAGGAGATACTCAAACGCACGATCTGCTGGCGCTTGAGTTGTTTAAGTATGTGGGAGAGTGTGTTTGAGTGTGTAAGCAGTTATCCTAACGCGAGTGTCCTCCCTCCTCGGCTTTGGTTCGTCATCAAGGCCAGCTGAGATGCAGCCTGCTTTTGTCTGGCTCAAACAATGGATGATACTGGTGTGAGTCACCCTCCACTCACACACACAAATCCATTCATCCATTAATGCCAGCAGGAAGAGCCGGCCAAGCTCAAGTCATGATATGTCGCCACGAAGCACGCATGATTCAATTTACTCCTGCCGTCCGTAGTAGGAATACAACTAGTTTCATCATCAATTAATCCAGCAGTTATTTTCTTGTTGAAGCGAGTCATTGTGTGGTCTAGTGGATGGAGACTTGAGAAAAGCAATTGACAAAATCATCAAATGTTTTCAGAAGTCCCAAGATCTCAAACTGATTTGAAAAAGACGTCATTTAACCTCTCAAAGCGTTGTAATGCTTGAGCTCCCACTGTTAGCTTAGCAGCTAGCAGTCGAGATTGTGGCGAGTGTAAACATCGTCTTTTCAGATCAATTTGGGACCTTGGAGCTTCCAGAGACTTCGATTATGCCAGACGAGCATACATTTTAGAACAAGCCCCCCCCCCCCAACTACTTCAGTTGTTTAAATGCTGTCTACGAAACATTGTACGACTTTTCCATCAGCATGAGAGTCAGTAGATGCTGACTGAATTTACATTATCGGATGAACTCCCCCTTTTTCAATATATTGTTTAAAGAAGAACTGATATGGGTCTACTTTATTTACTGTTGTACATAATAAAGGATAAGGAACAAATTGTCCAAATAATTTTGATTTGAAAATTCAACATCGAGAACAGCCTCCTGGCTTTCATCCAACACTCTGTTCTCTCAGTCTCTTAATGTTTCCCTCATTGTGTCACTTTGCTCACAAGCGAATTACACCATCTTGTTGTAATGTGATCTGATTCTAAATCTGAGACAGAACTACTGTATCTTTACGTTTTTCGGTTCCTGCAGCACAGTCAGCCAGCGCGACATTATCCCTCAGGGCTAACAAGCCTGTTCAACTGTCTGTTTTCACTGCACAGACACAAATTAACCGTGATGCTAATTGTCAGCCAAGGCCGGCTCTGTCTTTCTTCCACCATTTGCATTTAGCCCTCAATAGGCTCCTATATACGGTCCCAAGATTCATACATTTCTATATATATACACATCTATACGTTTCCCCACTTCATCCCCTCTTGCACATTCATTGTGTCTGTCACCATTTCTTCTCCCTTTCTTCTTATACTACAGCAGCCTGAGCTGGTCTATTACTGTATAATCTCTCCCGTATTGTCCCCGGTTTGTGTTGTGTTCAAAAGAGGAGCTTACACATATTTTGATTCTAAATGAAACCATCATCATAAATCCATCTCCGTCAAAGACACAAGAGCTTGTCACGGTGTTGATGGCAAGTTCCAAAGTGTGTCTCACAATGTCAAACGCATTTAAATACTCTGACACACGGGATTATGTTGATTGATGTGGACGAGCGCTGAAGGACGTCCTGTAGGTTCTGGAGACGAGGCGAACCCCCGACACCGAGAGCTCCCGTTGGGACGACCGCAGTCGGGGAGCCCCAGGCATGTGTCAGGGCTCACCAAAGGCATGCTGCAGCAGACAAACGCACACACACTGTTGTTCCAATCCCGAAGCGTGGTCTTTTTAATGTGTGACGATGTAAAGGCGAAGACATGTAGATGAGGAGTTCCAGTGTGCACATGTATGAATTGTTAGTATAATGACCTACTGCGGTGCTCAGATTAGTTATGGCAGAGGAAACTGTGCGTTTCCTTTTGTGATGTCTTCATGATACTACACAGAAGAAAGAAAAAAAACACACTAGTTTGTTCCGTCACATCTTTTTTTTTTTTTATCCTGTTACTTTATTTTTCAGTTGCTTAGAAAAACAAACAAGAGCTCACAGATATTGCCAATCTACAGCTTGCCTGTGCGCCGACCCGGAGCTTCTTTTTTTTTTCCCCCCCAAAATTCATTAGAGTATGCAAATGAAGGTGCGTCTCATTCAATCGTCGAGTGAGTCATGTGACCCGAGCAGAGGGGTCTAAGGGCACGCAGGGTGGGGTGGGGGGGGAGGCTCCAGTGCCACAGACTAGGAGGGGGGAGGGATCTCCACCTGCCCCCATCTGCTGTGAGAGCGAGTCGCTCTTTGCATAATGGAAACTCACCGATGGGCTTTTTTTTTTTTTCTCTCATGAACTAAAACACGGTAATACCACACTTACACACTTGCCAGCAAGCTAGGTATCACAACAGTTTCAGATGTCTTGAAAACCCACCAGACGGGAAAATATATATAAATGAGCGAAGTATAATTTAAATAGAAACCTAGACATAAAATAAAGACAAAAAAAACAATAAATCACTTCTTCAGCAGACACAGTTACAGACGATTAGGCTGCGCCTCCACAAACATTTGTGAGCTTTAAAAATCACCCTTCTCATCTAACTAATCTTCTGGGTTTGTGTTTCTACCACACAGGATCTTTATTCTTGATGCAAGACAGAGAAAATAATATAAAAAAAACACTTAAAACTGCCCACAAATCCAATGGGAAACTAAGTATGTGTATTCATGTGTGCGATAACTCCCAAAAAACCAGCTAGTTCCTGATAAAAATGCATGGGAAGTCTGACCTCTAGCCGCACAGCCACAGTTTGTCCTGTGAGCACTCCCCCCCCGTTCCTATTCGAATGTGTTTAAATACTTGTAAATATACTGTATGCAGACTATATATAGAGCCCATTTACAAATGGTACATGATTGGCTTGGTACGTCAATATCATAGTTCACACGTTAGCTGGAATAAGGGTCACATATGACTAGCTAATGAGGTCATACAATAATCTTTTCATCATTGTCAAATACACAGGTTAATATTCGTATTTTTTTTTTTCTCCTCAAAAACAAAGCAAGATCAAATACAGTCAATATTAAACACTTGCAAAATGTCCACGGCAAAGAATGGCTTGAGTGGGAGAAGTTTAGTTTCTCTGTGTGCCATGCTTGTTTTTTTTGTTGTCACATCACTTTTTTTTTAAGAGTTTTTTTTTTTGCCTTCAGCAACAGAATGATGTGAATAAGTCCAACTGTTCAGTCCTTCTGCTGCCACAGGCCCCCCAAACAAGAGAGCTCCTATATAAAATGGATAATTGACAAGGCCACCAGTCCATTGAAACATCCTAAATATCCCTCGCTATGCTCAACTCACATCTCTCACTACTGAGATCTTTAATATTAATCCTCAAGCACTGTTTCAATTTCAAACTTTTGCTTTTTTTTTTTTCTCTCCTTTTGAATTCTAAAGCAAATCTCCTCCAAACAGTGCAAAACAAATCAAACCTGTGCAATAAGGCCTACTACTATCACCTCCGACATACAGTTTATCATAAAAACGAGACTTCAAAATGAAACGACAACAATAAAAACACTAAATGATTAAAAAAATAATAATATCATTGACGTGGTTAACAAAGCATGGACATGCACTGCTTAACAGAGGAGAAGAGACATTCCCCTGGAGGACGAAAACAAAAGAATTATCAGACAGCAGTTTTAATGCTTTTCTAATGCTGCCCCCCCACCACCCACCACCCACCACCACCACGTTATCCCTACTGCGTCTGTTGGCGACATCGGGCCGAGCTCAGGGTGCCAGGGGGGACGTGTTAGGAGTGTGTCGTCGTCTCACATGGGCTCAAGCAGCCATCTGCCACCCTACTCTAGCCAGCCTGATCCTTATCCTCAGTCCAGCCCGGCCCAGCAGGCCCGCTGTCTCATCCCCACAAAAAGGCTTCCTGCTGGGGGGTGTGGTGGTGGGGGAGCTGGGGGAAACAAAGGCAGGGAGGAGCTGTGGGAGCTGGGGAGCTCCACTGCTAAGGGCCCTTTGACCTGGTCCCTGGCCCGGCGGGGCAGACGGCCCAGACAGACAGCATCGTGTCTGCTCCCTGCCGCCTCCTCCTCCTCCTCTCTCTTTTATCAGCCACACAGACCCCAGGGGCTGACGGAGAGACAGAAGAGGGGGAGGATGGTGGGCAAATGAACACAATGAAGAGACTGACACGGACTACCCTGACCCCGCCTCCCTCCCTCCGTCCTCCATTCATCTTTGGGTACGGATCTCTCTATTCCCCAGGGGCAGGCTGCTGCCCTCTCCTCCTCTCCCCTGTGTGACCCCACTCTTTTCTGTTCCCTCCTTTATCCCTCCGCCAGGCGAGCCCCCCACACTCTGTGTGGCCAAGCACGCCCCTACTGGCCATATACACGTTAGTGTTTCTCAAATGTGTGTCAGATTCTCATTGTTTGAATGCCACATGTAGTGTCAGAGCCAACTGTTTCTGGTTTGTTTGTGGCAGTGGAGAAAATATCGAAATGTACAGTTAAATAACCATGTAAAGCATGTTTTCATGTAGAGAGAGGCATGATTATTAAAGGTTTTGGTAAAACTAGAGGAAAATATTCCTCTGTGTGTGGGGGCTTGTCTCCTCTCCTCTCCTCCTGCAGGGCAGCTGGCACCTAGGCAGTGGTGGTGAGCTTCTGGATGGTACGGTTGTAATATTGTGTGGTGAGAGCCTCCAGGGGGCTCCAGCGGTGAGCGTGCAGCTCGATGACCTCCATGAGGAGAGAGCGGGTCAGCTGGGACTCGGCCGGACAGAGCATCTTGTCCCTGACGGCTGCCAGGAGCTCCGTCATCATCTCTGGGAGCTGCTCTTCCAGGAGACGCCCCATGCTCTGCAACTAGAGGAGAGGAGAGGGAGGGAGGAGGTCAGAGAAGGGGTGTGTGTGAGCAAAACACAACGTCTGGCACCTTGTTACTGTGGATACTGTCAGACAGCAGAGGTTCACACACCCTCTGGCCATAGAGCCGTGTGTGTGTGTCTGTGTGTGTGTTTGTGTGTGTGTGTGCTGGTAAGTAATCAGGACAAGCAAAGGATGTGGTTGTGTTTGTGAGCATCTGGGAACTGTTTGCCAAGCAGAGCTCACCTGTCTCTGCTCCATCTCTCTTTTCTTTCTTTTTTTTTTTTTTCCGATACATATTATCTCTGGTGGGAGTGAGTGTTCTGCTCCTGCAAAATGAGCTGACCAGCTCGGTCTGATTTAATCCATAATTCTACTTAAATTCACCTGCACTGGTTTATTATTCATAACCCTCAGGAGGCTGCTTTGGAATATCAAAGATGTGTGTTACATTTTGTTATAAACAGTACATGCTGGAGAGTACTGTGTATTTGAATACAACATGGGCTCTGTGGGTTTCTGTTGTTGGAATTTGCTTCTTATGTGCATTTGTTCAGATGTTTTCCTAGATTTAATTTAGTCGACCTGCTCTTACACAGATTTAAAAAACTCAAGCATCACAGATATAGCTCTGAAAAGATTGGCCACAGCAGTAACCATTGCTCTTTGCCAACTATGACTGTAGCTAGCAACCCTGTCTGAAAACAGCCTCCAAGACTGACAGAGGTCAGTTTGACTCCAGGGGGATACAGTTCAGAGATGATTTACAGCAGCTCTGACCAAGACTATGATCAGGGACAACAAAACATGGCAGACAGGGATTGCTATGTTGTTAAGTCTTTTAAACTTGTCTATTTTAAGCGTATTGTTAATATTTACAGTTAGCTGTGCTGTAAATCCTGGTGTTTTATTTTGAAAAACAAATACAGAGCAGAGCACAGCAATGCTCCAAGGGAAGGTGCCATGGCGCAGGTGGAAGAGTATTGTCTTGAAACAGTTGCAGTCAGCTTTGGAGAACGTATCACGGCTGTACCGTGATTAAAACACGCCCAGTGGAATCTAGGGAATCTTTTCAGCCAAATCAGAGGCGATGTTGGAGAGAAAACCAAGACTGTTTTAATGAGTTTTATTTGGTTTATGTCGACTTTGAATTAAGTGTGTTTTACGGTGAGTTCATGCAAAGCTTGTACTTAGTTTGGTAAGAGAAACTGGAATTCCTCTATTTTTCTGTTTAGACACGAGGACAGAAGTAAGGGCATTTCATTTCTTCATATCTTGTTCATTTATTAGACTGACTGCTGGCATATTTTACAATTAGCTCTTTAAGTGTGTGTGTGTGGGGGGGGGGGTCATACCTCCATAGAGCAGCAGAGGACGGCGTCTTCCTTCACATCCGTGGACTCCAACAGCTAAAAGACACAAGAGCAGACACTGTGAATAAATTGCAATGCAAAAAGCTGCACAAAGTAAAATAAATCCTGAGAAAATTCAAATGTAGAAACAAAGAAGTCCAGCATAGCGAGGCTTTTATATATATACACATGGATTGGGAAGAAATTTAGCAAATGCAAGTGTTTGTGTGTGTTAATCAGTCCACTAGAGGAGGGAGGAGAAAAAAAAAGAAGGGAAAAAAAACCTAATCCTGATTGTAAATATTTTCTACATTAACATTTTAAATCTTGGAAGTCAACACGGCAGGCTTTCATCCTGGCAAGCTAGCTAACCATCACACATCAAGGCTTGCTGTATATCCCCATATACACACAGACGCACACACTGTACACACACAGCACGGCCAAAAACAAACCGTGGCGCTGGTAAACACGCTAGCTGGCTTTTCTCCCCGACGCTGGCCCCATGCACACATGGGCACACAACTGGTACTTTCAAACAAAGCAGGGCTGGCGACAAAGACAGTCAGACTGACACCATTTTAGACTATGAGCATGTGGTGTCAGATTTCAGCACAGAGGAATTTGGGTTGAATAGTCCCTTTTCCAGCTCGAAGGTTGTTTCCAAAGTGACGCAGGTGAAGGAAGTAACAGGGAGTGTTGTTGCTGGAGTTATGTCTAATTAAATCTGATGCACGATCAGCAAAATGAGGTATAAATACTGGGTACAGGCACACAGTTATGGTAAAGTTGGTGAGATCATGAGGAGAATACACAGGATTCTCAGTGTGTTTAGAAGCATAATCTGTGGCTGTCATGTGAATTGAACAGGCTAATATTTAAATTTCTACAATGTATTTAATGACGATGAGACCAAAAACAGAGCTAAAAGAGGGTTGCGGGACTCAAATACATTTAAGTGTCTCTTTTCACAATGTTAGTTTAAAGTTTATACAGCTCAATCATCCAAAATACACGTTTGATGCTCTCTTAATTATCACCTTTGAACTAATGTCAAGCTGAAGACCTGATTAACCTGTTTGGACACAAACTAAAGAAAATGACAGCTTGAGTTTAAACTTGCAATTATTCTGAGATGTCACTGTTTAGTCGACTTGATTTATCAAATAACTTAGAAGTTGTTTGTTTGTTGCTGATTGTTTTTTTTTTATTTTGTAGTCTGCACAGCGTTCAGTAAAATGCAACTAAGAGATCACATTTAGAAACTGTTACTAATAAAAACGTATTCTTTTTTTTAAGTCTACATTGAAACCATTAATTATTGGTCAAATCTCTTTTCATGTTACCCAAGACTGTGAAGAACTGTAAAGTCTAGAGCTATAGCTTTATTTATTAACGATGACTGAGATATTGTGCGATGATGGTTTCCAGGTACATATGCCGGCTCTATAAATAGCCACAGACGACATGTAAACAGGGTTGTTCTTGTGCTGTTGAAGATCCTCCTGATGGAACACAGTTGTTCAAACTGAATTGTGCTGCTCATTTTCTGTTCATCCTGTTCTAATGAGTGGTGGCGCAGACACAAGTATCAATATTCAGATGCATGTTTAAGGGAGTTTCTACATCCATTGATTCATTGATAATTGTCGAAGTGGAAATGAAACCGTCTTACAATGATTCTGAATTGTGTACGCACAGCTTTACGATTCTGACGAAAAGAATACAAATGCATCTTCTGTCTGTGTGCGTTCGCATAGATTTAGCTGTGAATCTACAAAGACTTTTACGCATCTGGCCCCAGAAACGTCAGACAGAGTGGACCACCGTGTGCAACTATAAATCTTTAAACCCAACACTTACAGCTGAGCATGTCTACAGAAATAAACAAGTTTGTCGATTTCACATATCTCTGCAGTTTTCCACTTAAGAGACAGTGATTAGGTCTATTGGACTTATCGGTTTGCTAGAAACACAACTCCAATTGAATGATTAATACCGCTTACATAACCAATGGATGTGTAAATAAGCACGTTTTTGCTAACAAGCTTGCCAGATCGACTTTAAAGGATATCAATTTTGTGTTCATGACTTGCTTCCACCGCATCCAATTAGCAAAAAACGGTTATTGCCCAATTAAAATCAAAAAAGATCAAACTAACCTGCTGCGTGCGTACAAGTCAAATAACTCAGTTCCATTTCAACACTTGTAACAGAACCCCACACAAACTAAATCATGTTTAAACACTTGCTTTAGGAAAGGGAAAAAAACAACTGAATCTTGATAACTGCAAGAGAAAAACCACCATCTGATGCTGCGGTCCACATTCAGTACCAGCTGGCCTGTTATTTCCACACAGTAAGCTTAATGGTATTCCACCTATCACTCAGGCCCAGCAGTTGCGCAGACGTCAGCTCCTCAGTATGCTCAGACGGGTGTGGTGGCAGTGTGGCTGTTTGATGTGGGAACTCAAGTCCCGTCATTTCCAGCGTTGGAGAGCGATGTGACAAGCAGGATTAGCTCATAATGAGTTCTCTGGGGAGCCGAGCGACGAGTTTCTTGCTCAGTGCATTTTAAACGATCTAATCTATAGTCATCTATAATCAGTTCTCCTATGCACTGGGAGCACTGTTTTTTTTTCCTCTCTGTTCTCCAATGAGACGACTCTCCTCTGCTGCTCCACAACCTTCAGGAGAAACAGTTTCTGTGAGACTACCAAATGCACACACAGTCTCTCTGCTGGAGCTGAAAACAGCCAGATCTCTGGTTAGTTACATCATCAACAGACAGAGCTGGCTGCACTGGGAAACCTTGATTTGCATTTACAGTGTTTTCATTCAAAAGACATTTGATCGGGAACATAAAACGCAACACAAACTGGGACAGCTGTGATCCGCGTGCAGCACTGAATGAGGGAACAACACCTCGAGTGACTCAATGAAGTCGACCAGAAAAACATCCTTTAAAAACAAACAACATCTATCCGGCTGTCACTTTGACTTGAACTCGTGTATATTTGTATATGTTGAGACTTGTCATCACACTGCTGGCTAAAAAAAGAGAAGACAGGGTGTATACGTGCAGAGAGAAAAACATGTTTCATAAGGATACTAATGACACAGAGTGCTCAAAGTTAAAATTATTTCTACTTCAACTTGAACTTGGTTTCTAATAGTTGCATAGCAACAGCGGGTCTGGCGTCAGGACAAGCACTTCCCATAGTTTCATACATGATATTACTCTATTTCTGTCGCCTCAGTGCTGTACTGTATCGAACGCTTAACATAAAAATAAACACAACTATAAATACAACTTAATGTAAAATATAACACACTTACTGAAAGGCTTGATGCTCAGAATATTTAAGGACAGATTTTTAAAGGATACTTATGTAACCATTGTCTGAATATACTGTGGGTTGATTGTCTCCGACTGTGAGGGCGACTGCTGATTTTAGATACCAAGGCACTGTTAGTGCAACTGACGAAGGCCTTTCTGGGCGTGCAGGTCATTCGTTTCAATAAGATCTGGTTTTATTCACTTTTTTCACTTAGAGGCCACAAAGCGTGGACACACGCACACATTTAGAAATGATGTCTGGATATAAGGCTGGCTTGGTCATGTCAACTGACACAGTGCTTTCAGTAAAAATCAGTGATAATAAGTGATTAAACCTACTGTCTGTGTTGGGGCTCTGTGTCCTGTCAATAGGATTTGTTATTTACTTGATTTAAATCAAACGCAACACAGAAGTCTTTTGAAAGAAACATTCATTCAGCTCAAATTAACCGCGTCAGGCTCGTTTACTACTCTTTCAGACATAAACATGAGCTCAGTTTAATAGAATTTTATTCCTACAGATTTGAAGAGCATTTTAACCTCCCAAAATATAAAATAGCATTTTATACAATTCCTTCCCCTCCAGGGGCCAGTGTATTACCTCACACTGGATTGCTGTTTTCATTTGATCCTGCCCTTTGTAAAGTTTGGTTTCAGTATGAGCTCTTTAGATTAGTCACTGATCATCCTTCTCACGCTTAATAATAATGACTGAGATATCACAGCAATGATGGTGAACAGGTAAATGTGGGTGCTGTAAATATCCTCAGCTGTGCGTAAGAGTCTGCTGGAGAACTTTGCTGATGAAAAAGTCAGTTGTACTTTTTCTTCTTTTCCGTTCTTCCCATTGACCAGTCTAATGAGGAGTGGAATGGACACACGTACCGCTATGCAAACAGATGTTTAAGGGCGTTTCTACATTCATTGATGGATAATTGTGGGAGTGGAAATCAAGTTTGTACTTGTGCTGTTTCTGCAATGGTTGATGTTTATAAAACAGAATCAGGCGTACACGCAGCTTTAGAAATCTGGTGAGAAGAATGTGTTTGCATATTTCTGTCTTTGTGCATACAACAGTTTTAGCTGTGTCAAATCAAACTTGTCCACCAGGTCTGATTTAACTGGACAATTTGAATGCCCTGGTATCTGCCTACTCATTTCCAACAATCATTAAGCTGCACAAAAGTGTTTTTCCTTACAAAATAAATATTTGTTCCCTCTGTCTTTTTTAATGTAAGGTGTTACAAAAATAATCTATTGTCGTCATCTTGCACACGCAGCTTAGTCCAGGATGTGATTTACATACGTTTTATACTCTAAATATAGAGTATATAGTAAATATTCATTTCAGATTTGCCAGATTTAAACTGCGTAATGCACATGTTCCTTGGCTCAATCACATTCGCCACAAAGTTTCTTAACAACCGACAGTGTGTAACCACAGTAACATGGTGAAACAGCAGCAAGACTAACGAACAAAAGGAAGCAGAAGGAAGCAAAAACCTTTGCTTCACTGATTTCATGCATTTCATAGACCAAACAAATGATCGATTCATCAAGAGAATATCCAACAGATTAATCAACCATGAAAATAATCAAGAGTTGCTGCCCTGAATACAATCAATATGTTTATAATAACATTGTTTACAAGATCTTCATAGATGTAGCCTCTTAATTCTGCACAAAATTGATTGATATCACTTTAAAATGTACAAAATGCTCTGTTGGGGGACCCAAACATCCTGTGGGAAACACTATCATACACATGATTTTGTTCCTACTTGCGTTGTGTTCATCAAGCACCACGAGGCTTCACGTGACACTGCTGATGCCGGAAAATGGATACGTGTTTGTTTATTTCTGCCTGGTTACACTGAACGTCCACACCCTGGGTCCTGCTGCTGGGCCTTCTGCTGAGATAGTGCCCCGGGCATACACTCAGACAGGGCGTGGATGGCATTAAGTTGAGTTGATTGTTGTGTTCCTGAATGCCAGACCGGCAGAGGTGCGGACGTGGGTGGCAAACTACCTTGCCGCAACCCTGCCATTATTTCTTTTCTACCTCTCAAACTACGCATTAAAAACAATTTTCACTCCCAGATTCTGTCATCTCCCCCTCCCTCCTCTGCCCTCCTCTACCTGTTCTGCCGCGAGTACACTTCCTCTGCACTAACTGTCAACCTGACCGCAGTCTCCTCTGCTTCCTCTCACCTCTTCTCTCTCCCCTCCCCTCGCTCGCTTCCCCTTTCAGTATCCCATCTGTCGTTAACCACTTCTGTTTCGTGGCTCGTCTGCTGTGGCTCCGCTGGAGTGTGTGTAACAGAGCATGACCAGCTGATGAGAACTGAACCTGGGGTCACATATTTTCCTGGAACTGACGGTGTCCTGACTGGTTGCACCACTAACCGAGGCCCGCTGTGGTGTCTGGAGTCTAGACTGGGTCTGGTCAAAAACAGGAAATTCTGGCCTGGTGCAACTGGACGCTTTTTTCTCTCCCTGGAACTCATGGATGGGATTGGATTGATTGGTTACTGATGGAGATGCACCTATGCAATATTCTTGGGCGATGTTGATTGAACATAATGTAAATTTTTACCATTAAAATGACAGATTCTAAATCATTTTGATGGTACAGTGTCTTGTAACAGGGTAAAAGGTGTCTCTGTCTCAGCCCATCTCAACATTGTTATGATGTAATGAGTTTTGTTTGACGTCAGCACCTACATAACATCTGACAAACTGTTACAGAGCTGGGATTTGTATTTACGACAGATGTGTTGCACGCAAAAAACCAGTTTTTAAACATTATTTCATCGATATTTCGATATATTTGACAACACTGCTGTAATGTGCTGCAATTGACACGTGAGCGGATGAAGAGGTTTGCTGTTTTGGTTCAGACTACAGATTGTTGTCGTCAAAGTAAATGCGCAAAAAGAAACAGGTGTAGATGTGGATACAGACCTCTCGTAGGCAGGTGTAGATGGGACACACCAGCACCCTGAAAGGCTCCCCGGAGCTGCTCCTCATGGTGCCGAACACCTCACACAAGAAGGTGATGAAACCTAACCACCCCTCCACGTCTGACTGCTGGAGCTCGTCTCGACGGGCGAAGTCCCTCTGCGGGGAGGAAAAAAGAAAAATAGACGCTGATAATCGAGGAAAACACACTAAAACACTGGAGTCCGTCCAGCTTAAATGTGTAATACAAGTTCTGAGTAGGCGGTAGGCGAGAGGATATTTAAGTGTTTCATAAATTCATCAGCAGTGGTGGTAATCGCCATTAACATCTCTGCTATCTCTATGATGGGAGTTTTTTTTTGTAGGTGGCACACGTATTAACCCCACAGCTTAGGGTACTTAAAGCCGAAAAGCAGTCGAAAAACACATTAAACAAATTCATGAATTTCTTTTATCTGCCTGGAGTGGAGGAGAATATGTTAATTTGGTATGAAAGTGAAGGGGTAGTGAACTGCGTCAGTGCTGTGAAAGTGTGGGGGTTAATATGGGTTAATGCTTCATGTGCACTTGTGAAGATGTTATACGGCGGGTTAAACTGAAACTTTATCAACAGTCAGGGTGCTTCACAGTTTTTCTGCCAGTTGCTGTGGACTGAAGTGCGATGGAAACACGAGCAGCTTATATTCTCGCCGGCTCGCACACTGAAGGCCTTCTTGTACGCAGACGTACACAGAATATACAACTGTCAAAAAACAAACACACCACACACGCTCGCAAACAACTACTCGCGGCTCCTCCACCTCCAAGGACATCTCCACGGTGTTTGACACTCAAACAGCGAGTCAGTGCGGCAAAACGGCAACATGAACACATATAGCAAAACACGGCAGGAGAAAAGATGAGCTTATTTAATAAAGAGGATGATGAGGAAGGTGCCGACAGCATTAGCGAGGCCACATGCAACAGTCTGGTTAATCAAAGCAACAACAAACCCCGACGCTTCTCTTTTAATAAGCAGCGTGGTCACAAACTAATTGCCCCCACATTGAGATCCAGGGGTCTGGAAGCAACAATCGGTAATGACAGCCTTCAGGAGCCCACTTATGACATTTTAAAATGTTTTAAAGCAAAAAGCCAAAATGTCAGACACAGGGAGGGGGTCTCGAGTTGGCAGGCTGGGAAATGAGAAAATAAAAAGAAGAGGAGGGACCACACAGTGGTGAAAAGGGGGGGGGGGATTAATAAAAAATGGAGAAAGGGGGTTAAAAGGATTAAGGCGGGATTCACTGCTGCTGAGTCCAGGATAAAGTTACAAACATGTCAAGGAAAAGGCGTTTGAATGGAAAAAAGGGAGGAGAAAAACGCGTAAAGTAAAGTTAAAGCTATGGAAAATTAAAAGAAGTGAACATGACCGGCAGGCAGCAGGTGGTTTAATATTTCAAGCCTTCTCATAGACTCTCAGGATGGCGCGAGGGGTGAACGGGAGGAGCATGGTTAGAAAAAGAGAGAGCGAGGAGGGAAAGTGTGCAGGGAGAGGTAGCGACGCACTGGCCCGTGTCGTTCAGGGTGAGGGGAGGCAATAAGACTGGGGGGAGCGCGGTAATAGAGAGCTCATGAGGGACAAGGAGGGAGAGGGAGCGAGGGGTAGTGAAATATACAACGGCTGAGAGGATGTTTTCATCATGTGTGCAAGACTGGAACTCAACAGTTAAGTGAAGGGATGGAGGGTGAAGGGAATGGGGGGGAGGAATGGGTCTCTCTCTCCCCTGGGTGTTTAGATTAGCCGCTCTGCTCGCTGACATTTATTGTACGAAATCACTACGACATCACACACAGAGTTGGCTTCCACCTGAAAGTGCTTTCTCGTAAAAAAAAACTAAGGTGGGAGTTAAAACTAGCACACAAACAAGCTTTAGAAGGTTGTTTGAGGGCATCATGTTCACAGTATTTCATGTATTTTCGGGCACATTTGGGTTGAAGTTAAACACGGAGGAATTAGAAAAAAAAGCAGTAGACTTTAGTGAAAGAAAAAGAAAGAAAATGTAAAAGAGTTTCATTTGAAAGATACAGAGAATTTCAGGGGACATTGTTGCCAGATTTCCTGTTTTTCTTGGTCATCTATGATGGTTTGGGAAAGGCTCGCTTACTAACAGTCTACATCCAATGATATTTAATTTTCAATATATAAAAGACAGAGAAAAGCAGCTGGAACAACAGTGCACTTGACCTTTTTGCATGAGTATTTGATTTTTGATTGACTGAACATTACAAGACCAAGGCCCAGATCACACAGACTAGGGGTGGGAATTGAGAACCGGCTTCGACTCTGAACCAGTTCCAACTGACCAATTCCATTGGAATGTACGCCTCCGCTGTTATCAATTCTTCTTAACAATTTTGTCATTTCCCTGCCTGCACAAGGTTTTTGCGCCGCGGTACATTTGCGTCACACTCTCTGCAACGACTCAGACCTTCAACTGTGAGGCAGCATCATGGAGAGGAGGAAGCGATCTAAAGCCTGGCTGCATTTTACCAAACAAGATGAGAATTCTGCCGTGCGTAATCAGTTCAATGCTACCCGTGCTACCAGTGCAATCAACCCGGATGCATCGACTCGCGGCGATGTTGGATGGTCGCTGCTCCGCCGTTGCTGACGGGGTCCCAGGCTTCATCGCTGGGATTGGATCTCTGGGGCTCCTGAGTCAACCCCGCTGTGTGCACGGGACCTCCAGACGCAACTGTGTTACGGACGGTGCTATTCCCTCCGTGCGGATTGACAGGTGCTCCATTTATTTTTATTTTATTTGTTTTGTTTCTTCCACTTTGTTAAGTGTCCTTGGGTACCCTGAAAGGCGCTATATAAATTAAATGTATTATTATTATTATTATGATTATTATGATTATTATTATTATTATTATTATTATTAATGCTGTAATATCGTGTACGGGTGCAAATACCAGCAACATGCTAAAACATTTGTCTAGCCAGCATGGAATTAAGTACCAAGCGTGTCATGTGTTCGACCGCCTGCGTACGAGTGCTAACGTTGCTGCTGGTCAAACAAGCTCCACTGGGACCTTCGTTGAAGACGGTAATGTTGACATTAAATATCCTGCATTAGCACACTGTCCCCTTGCAACTGCAAGCAGCATGCACAGTTTGAGTTGAATATGTTCATATTCACAATTTTGTGCAGACATAATTTTGGGAAAAAATAAAATGGTTGCTTTTGGTGCAGAAGACTGTGTAGAACTCCTTTTTTGCCACTCAATGAACAACTCAGGAATCGATATGAAAATTGATAAGAAACTGGATTGATAGGCAGAATCGACGATGGCACTGATATTGATAAAAACTTATCAATTCCCACCCCCAACACCCCTAACAGCGCACTTCCCAAAACACACTTTTTCACGTGCTAGAGGAGAGTGCACGCTAGGCGCGCTGCACTGGAACAGAGGTTTTGTTGGCGTCTCTGTATATTCAGCCCCTAACTGTGACTTAATTGTAAATCAATTGCTGCTGATAGATTACTTGCAGACTGGTCCGAGTGTTGTGAGATCAATATGTAAAGGAGCCAACACACACAAGAAAGCACTGGAATCTAATACAATATCTATGCGCGTAAAACTATTTACAGAAGACACTTTTTCCTCTACTTTAAAAATGAAGCTCACAAGATCCAATGAGATTCAGAATGACCATGGTGAAGCTGCTCTGCCAGCTCATTACCACAACAGCAGCCTGTTGCACAATCAGCAGCCAGTCTTCTACAGCAACAAAGCAGTTACTTCAGTACAAGCAGAAATATCACAATATACTTTCCAGTTAGTTTTGTTGCAAGAAAATGTACAACTTTATTATCCTTTTGGTGACCTCGGGTAAATCCCACATGCCATTTCTGGACTCAGGTCGGTACCAGGGTATTTGTAAACCAAACTGTAAATAGCTAAGAATTGGCCAATATGTCAAGGTTGGAGTCTAACTGCATCTAAACTGTGTCTTTGTAAGAGATAACTATATTAGCTTGGTACCTACAGTATCCGTCCATCAAATCCATTCAGTATGGAACAGAGTGTTGATATTAATCAAGTCTGAGTTATTTGAACACTGAAAGACGAAAACAGTGAAGATACCCTCCCCTCCTTTCACCTGCAGCATGTTGAGGAGCAGCGATCTGAACTTGGTCCCCTCCACCATGAACAGCGCCATCTTGTCACAGAGCTTGGCAGCCGTCGCGGCGAAGCTCCTGTCTGACACGGCCTTGGAGTAGATGGCGCTGACCACCTGGGACAGGGTCTCCTCCGACCGCGCTGATAGCTGAGCCTCCTCCATGAAAGACGCCAGCTGCTGTTCAACGCCGCTGCTGTTGCTCCTCATGCTGTTGAGGAGGTCCACCAGCCGGTCCATGCTCTGTGAGCCGGAGCCCGATGCCTCCACACGGGCCTCCTCCTGAGGTGGGGGATGGGATACCATGAATTGTGATAATACAGTATTCACTGTCGACAAAGGTCATTAAGGTGAGACAAGTCAATCAAACTGTATGTTTCATTGTTCGTAGTCCTGAAGGGAGGGGACAGGATTTTTTCAGTTAGATCATTTCAATATTTAGCTTGCTCTTGCTGGTTTCTGCAATCACATCAATCCCAGTTTGAGAACAGTTAATTATCTGAACACATGTATTGTTTTAGTTGTTTCAGTTTGTTTGAAGTGTCAGTGTTTAAGTAGGTCAAGTTTGCAGTTGTGCTACTGACAATTGAAGTAAAAGAAGACCCCGCCTTTCAATTACCCTTGGTTTGGAAACACTGTGCTAATGTCTACAGCAACATGACAAAGGGCACTTTGCACATGACAATGTTTCAATGTTTTTTTTACTTGTACCCAAGATGATGAGATCCAGTAAACTTTTAAGTAGCAAAATAAATATTTAACATATCATTAGCACAAGTTCAGTACACCCCAATAAAGCGAAAGCTGGCTCTTAGACTGGATCCATTGATTCACTGATGATATGTTTATTAATTCCTGCCTCACGGCCTGCTGGGGAGTCCCGTGCTGTCAAATCAAACCATCCCTGGTGGTAATGAGTTAGCTGCAGAAAGAGGAAGCTGAGAGCAGCAACACAGTTGGCTGACTCGCCAGTTTAGAGCACACAGTGGAAAACATCAAAAACTGTTAAGCTAATGCCGCTTTAGTTTCTCCGCCTCCTCAGTGAGAACATGTGCCCCCCCTCCCTGCTGGTCCCAGTGTGTCAGTCTGAATGCTAAAGAACTAAAGCGAGGCAGTGAAAGAAAAGTGTGTGTCTATATACCTTTACATTAATGACAGTGTATGTGTGTGTGTTGTAAGACTAAATGGTAGCGTGTGTACACATTAGTCCTGACTGCCTTAATACGGACTGACAGGCACTAAGCAGCTTTTCAGTACCTTGTCCTTTAGTCTTCTCCTCAGCCTCTCCTTAGAAGACTGCAGCAAGCTGATTTTGGGCTGGTCCGACTGGCCCTCACTCGCTTTCCCACTTCCTGGTGGGGTGAGAGCTTCCTTATGAACTGTCAGATCTGGGGAGGCATTTGTAGTGGGCGTCGTCTCATACAGGGGTAATTCATGGGGACTCTTCCTGCCGTAGTCTTGAGGTGTTCTGATCTGCTCGTCACCCGGTCTTACATTCTCAGTCTCTTTGTCTTTGGTTGATCTGGGGGCTACTCCTTTATCACCAGGAGCGTTTGTCTGTCCGTGCCCCTGACCTTTCTGATTGTGGTGCCAACGCCGGTTCTGGCTATATCCGAGGTGTGGCGGTCCTCCTTGGCGCTGCCCATGTCCCCCTTGATACTGGCGAGGCGGCCGACCAGCACTACTGTTTCTGTTATCTCCCAGTTCTGTTGAGTTTAGCTGCTGTTGGTTTGGAGTCTGTTGTTGGGTTTGATCCCTCTGGTGCTGCGGTGACTGTTGTTGTATCAGCTGAGGTTGGTTCTTCCCTCCTCCTCCACCACCACCGCCGCCACCTCCTCCTCCTCCTCCTCCTCCTCCCTGAGGCCGCTGCTGTCTCCTGGAATGAGAGCAGGTTTCACTTAGTGTCGTTGTGATGAGGCAGCAGCTGGCTTGTACCTTCGGCTCTGTATCACACTGGCACCATGATGGTCCACAGCCTCCTCCCTCAAAACTGAATTTAACTCATCGTTAGAGCTGTAAAAATACACAATTCCTGATTTATCTTTACCTCCTCATCTACAGTGAACCAATGCTCTTCTGTAAATATAACTATGACGATTCACAACCCGACACAAACGTTAACCTATCATCTACAAGAATTCAAAAGCCCAATGGCTGCTTACATGTGGATGCACAGTGTGTCTGTGTTTCCCTGTCCTGCATAGCTCTGTCCTGTTGCTGCACTGGCTCTGGGCTTCACAAGCCGCTGACATATGGTCCAGGGGATTAGTCAACCTGGCACCTAGGAGGCAACCTATTATCTGCCTGAGCCTGTGAACTCGTTAAAAACTCAACTAGCCACAGCTAGCACACCTTTGGTCAATTACAGATTGATAGTGAAGTTCACAAATTTTATCCGCTGCCTTTTACCTGACAGGGAGTGCAGATGGAAAGTAGCTAGTTGATAGATCTGCTAAAAAAGCATTTTCTTCTATTTGTGTGACTTGCTGTTTTTTAACATGGTCCCTGACAAATGTATTCAATAAAATCATTCACATTTGAACCAACACCAATCTCAACAGTATGTTCCCTCAGGACTGTACTCTCTCTGTAATAACAAAAGTGTCATATCAGTTATAGTGTGGTCAAAGAGAGAATCCGTCAGTCAGTACTTTTCCTTTAGACACGGTTTACTTGACTTGAAACAGGAAGTAATTCCATGAAGACATTAGTATGCAAAAAAACATTTTCCAGTCCCACACACTGTGCATCACTAAAAAAGAAAATAGAATAATCAGTGATGGAATGTAACTTAGTACAATTTATTCAAGTACTGATGAATTATGTGGTACTTTGCTTGGGTATTTCCATTTTCTGCTACTTCACACCTCCAATCCACTACGTTTATTTGAGAACTTTAGACACTCGTTACCTTGCAGATTGGTGTAACCAACTAGACAGTACTGTGGTCTGTTAATGCTAAACAGCTGAAGGCACAAGGCTGTTGAGCCAGAAAAATAAAAAATCTTTGTTCTGATGCACTCAGTGACAATGTAGTGGGGGTCTTTGTACATCAAAAACCGAACAAAATGCTCCCTGCAGTCAAGCCTTAGTCTCTCTTCCTTTTAAGGGACAATGGTTATTTAAACTAAAAAACGAACAACTTCTGCCTTCCTGACATTTTTAAATGGTATCATTGGTGGTAAAGCCAACGTGACCTTTTCAATTTTCCTGAGAAGCAGCTGCCAACAACACCAGACAAACTTGAGTTTCTTCATTCATTTAGTCTATAAAGGAGACGTGAACGCATATAGAAATGGTGCCAGGCTGCAAAGTAGCAAAGTGAAAGCGAGGTTTACAGAGAACCAGTCCAAACGCTGACAATGTCATTATTCAGAAGCCATTACATTGTGCTATCAACATTTACTTCAGTGATTATTGATAAGTTAAAGCAAAAACTTGTCCAGTACTAGTTTAGTAGCGATGGTTCAAAGAAAAATATATCTGTGACATCCATTGGGCCATGGTTTTGTTCAGGATGGATTGACAAGCAAAGCAAGTCAGTAGCTGTACAGACTGAGTTCATCAATGTCAAGACTGAAATGTGCGTTTCATCTTTCCTCACAAAAGCCTTTCCTTGCACATTTTGATCTACAAACCTTCAACAGGTTGAATTTCTTTCAACCTGAGGCTGCGTTACAAAAGCACGCAAGCTGTTCTACCTTGGGAAAGAGAATTGTGTGTCAGAAGTTTAGCTGCCAGCCTCGTTTGTAAAAACGTTAATTTCAACCCAATTAAATTAATATGAGAACAACCTTCGAAATGTTCAAGTTTCAACAAAATCTTACTTGCCGGTCAAATACAATTGAGTGGTACTGTTGTATTGGAATGCTTGACGGTATGAATGTCATTGTCGCCAATCTGACAAATATGGCCTTTTTTCATCTGTGGGGTCAACTTGGTCATGGCAAACCAATCCAAATAAGGGAGTGAGCTCTTCCAGGGTGACAACATGTTTCCATTGTTAGATCTCAACCACAGAGACCACCAATGGGAGATTTTTGGACCAGTGGCCTGCTCCAACAACTCTGAATTGCTGTTCAGATCTCAAGTAACATGTGGTTCTGTGCCCAATCACAGCTCTTTCTACTGGTTGGAGAAACAGTTGACCATAGTAGATCAGAGTGTAGTAGTCAATATGTGTCAGTCCATTTTATCGAAACTCTGAAAAACTTTACATTGAACATGTAAAAGTGCAACTGAATGGTCACCCGATTTGGAAACTTGGCCAACATCCAGCGACCAAATTAATCTGCAACTACTTTGATAATCTTAATCAATCAAGTCATTTCGCAAGCGAAAATGCCAAACATTGGCAGGGTCAAGGTTCATTAAACTGAGAATTTTATACTTTTCCTCTGAACATCTTTGGGTTTTGAACTGCAAAAGAAGCCATTTGAAGATGTTACATTGGGGTCTGATAATTTTTTCTACATTTTATAGACTTAATCGTTAATTGAGAAAATAATAATTCGATTAACGGGTAATAAAAATAATCAGTAGTTGAACCCCTAGTTGCTTTTTCTTTCAATATCATCTCCTTTGATATTTATGAATGTTTTCATGTTTGCATTAACTAGAAGAATCACACGGAAAGTGAATGTGTCCAAGTGTATTTATAGTCTTTGTGTGCGAGTTCGTTTGGTTTATGTGTCACTCGGCCTCTCTGCTTCGCTCTCTCTGGGAGGTTTAGAGACAGTTCATCTCCTGACACTCTGCTCTACCCAACAGCCTGCCTTCAACACAGTGCAAATATCCTCAGCATCTTACGAAGTTAGTTGTTGATACGCCCGACACAAGCCTTTTATCGCATGACTTGACTCGGGTCTTCCAAAGTTCACAATGATTCGGGGAACACCCACTCGTCAGGCAACTCCCATCAGCATCCTTCAAAGTCTGTTCATTTCTTTCATGCAGCCAAGGTTTCAATATTTTCACCAATGTTTAACCACAATCGTAATAAAAGTGTAATAGCTCAATGTCGACTGACAGAAATGGTCAGATCTCATTTAATCGCACTGCAGAGGGTGAGATTTGATAATCTTCTGCAAAGCCCCGGACTGCTCAGAGTGTCTCCTCTCTCTCTCTCTCTCTCTCTCTGTCTGTCTCTCTCTCAGACACACACACACACACACTCGCTCCTTCGATGATTAATTTGATCTCTACACTCGCTGTTAGTTTAGGCTCGGCTCTAATAAGCCCGTCTCCAGATCTGCCGGTGATGCGGAGAGGTGAAAGTGAGACAGTAATAAAATGTTAATCATATTTAATGACTGCGAGCTCTGCAGTGGCTCGAGTGTTGCTCAGATTGACTATCCAGGGAGATGTTTGCATTAAGGATAAATGATGGGGCTGCTGATGAAATTTCATGGTCTGTGGCACGATCAATCATGTAATCAAGTGATCACACTGCTATTTATTTTGGGGATTAATCAGATTTAAATTAGTGTTTGATGTTGCCTGGCAGGGTCCCCACTCTCTCTTTCTCCCTCTTTTTTTTTTTTTTTAAAGTCCCTCCATTTTCATCTACTTCTTGTTGTCAGCTATTTGAGTATTTAAAAGATAAGTTCACCCAAAAAATGAAAATTCAGTCATTATTGACTCACCTCTGTGCCGGGCTGCATGACAAAATAGTCTTGCGGCATTCTCTGAAACAACAGTAAACAAAAAAAGAAAAAAAACATAAAATGTCTCCATGCAGCTCGTCTGGCACAATCCAGGTCTCCCGAAAATACCTGAGATCCCAAACTGAAGCAAGTACGCTTTTAGCCTGGAAACTACTGAGACGTTTTCGGCATTAAAAAGGGTGTAAAAAACATCTCTTTAAGGACTATGTGGGATCTACGTGGGTTTCTGGAGTACTGGATTAAGCTGTACGAAGCCATTTTTTCATTTTTGGGGGGTTTATGGTTTTTTTTAAGTCTGTGTTCTTCAGTTGTTTGGAAGACTGCTGTGACGCTGATGTTTTGTGGACACCGGAACTTCATTGACCTTACATTGGCGTGAGAGTGAATAGATAATGATTGTATTAAAATATCTGGGTAAACCATTTCTTTCATGAAAAACTAAAAAAGTAGGGCACTTTATTATTTTATATATATTTATCAAATATCAGCTGACCGTTACGTTAGTGAGAACAATAACCAAACCACTGTGTCACATGTTGAAAATGTATTCAGGCACCATTTTTCGCCCAGGATGATCTGGCTTATGTTTTTCACTGACCTGGCTGAGACTTGTCGCTTTCCCCCAGGCCCAGCAGGCAGAAGTATGGTTAACTGGTCTCGGGAGAACTGATCATTCGCTCTACAAGCAGGAGAGGAGGGTATGCCACACAAATGCAGCAAGGTGATTGGAAAGGATGAAGAGACATGAAGGATGGATGAAAGCGGCAGGACAATTTGTAGAAAATGGCGGGTAATTGTTGAAGGAGGAGATTGTAGAGTATAAAGGAGGAAAAAAAAAGCAGCGAAGCAAAGAGGGAAACAAACAAAAACACTACAGGTTGATAACTATGTCATTCAAACAACATGCAGAGAACTACAGGAAGTGATGACTAAAAAGGTGAAATGAATTGGCAGCTTTGATCATGGGAGGAGGTAGGAGGGATTGATCACGGTTGTTCGCTGTGGATGTACTCGTGGAACCACTGGACTGTTGGTTGACCCAGACTACCAAATCAATCGGCCCGGGGGGGAAGAGAAGCCTGCTGGCTAGACAGTCAATAACACGGCCAGAGCTTCACACGGGCCACAACACACTGGTTTAATGGACTGTGGGGAGACAGGTTTTAAATGCCTGACTGCACAACTGCATCACTCTTCACACTGTTTTCTTTTTTTAAAACACGTTTTAAGATTCAAAAAGCCAGAAAACTCATACATAAACTGGTGATAACGTCAATAACTTTGACTCATGTGGCCAGAGGACACTAGCAGGAGGAGGTAAACAAGCAGGCTGGCTGTGTGCAGTGTACCTTTCCTTGAGTGCATCTGTACACACACGCACATACACAGCGGCAGCAGACGTCATCTTGATCATAAAGCAGATCAGAGTCGGTGCACCATGTGGTGACATTTAGTCCCACGCAAACTCTTTTAAGAACTTCTCTGCAGCTCAAATGATATGTAAGCACTTGTTTGTTCAACTTATCAGCTTATCACAACAATGTGTGGAAACTGGATGCTCAACCAGGCAGGCAGGCTTCGTGTGTTTGGCTTTGGAATAATGTTTATTCGATTTGCAAAGACAGACAGAATCAAGTCTAAACGTGCAAAAGCTCCTCGGTAATGAACAGATCATCTAAAAGGGAGCAAAAAGGGACGACCGAGGAGCATATTAGCACCTTCTTTGGCTCTTTTCTGTTTTGGAGTGCAGAGCGGTAAGCAGCACATTCCAGTAAATCACAACTAATTTCAGCCCTGCTTGACGTGCATACTAAAGTAGAAACACATGCACTGCCTCCCCCTTTCTTTTCCTTCCTGCCACAGCCAGCCTACACTTTTCCTTTACTCAATCTCTCACTCTGTTTCTCTTTCCTGTGCTTTATTTGATTCAACACATAAAGATCAAAATTTATCTACATATTGAAAGATTGGCTTCCAACCTGAATCGTTTTCCGCTCTTCGTCCAGCTGTGTTGACACATCACATACAATACAACACAAAATATGACAGAAATATCTGCACGGCGTCTCATGATAACGAATATTTATTGCCACAGGCTATTGGTTGTATTTTGTCAGGGAATTCAAGACGTGAGGGGATTAGAACGTTTGATAGACAAACATATGCAGTTAATGTATTTGACGTGCAAACATGCTAAGCTACATGAAGGACAGCTGTGGAGGCCATTTTCTGTGCCAACTGGCAGCCCTCAACTTTTATACACTGGAAGAGGGTCATTTGGTGAGGTTGGATAGTCGCAATGACCCTCACTTACATTTCCCCTGGTTCTTAATGAACGTGCATAAAAAATGTACCATGTCCTGTTTTTATTTATCTATTTTTTTTCAAGGTGGCAGCAATGTTTCTTTTATCCCGGACAGGTTTCTTTCAATTTCAATTGTGCCCTTAGCTTCCACAGTATAGCCTGCTGACATTGTTTCAAGCTTAAGAGAACGAATGCAGCTGAGTTGTGGACATCAGTGTGGAGATGAAGAGACATTTATGTCGGACGCTCGCCTGGCAGAGATGTGAGAGTTGAACTCACTCCCTTCACTGCTGGCGGGAGACGAGAGTTTTTCTCGGCTTGGTTCGACTATCGGACGTGGCTGTCAGAGTAAGTGATAGTAATGAGCATCTTCTGCCTTGAGGCAAATCTGAGGGACACGCTACCTGATACACAATAACATATAGTAAATCCACCCCCCAAAAAACCCTTGTCATTATCCATTTCACTGTGGACATAACCATATGCAGATACAGTGGCCTTTGCCCAAACATCGGACACAATGCCCCGTTAACAACAATAAAGTTGTTTTTTACTCTACTCTCTTCACGTCTGTTTGTAAAAGGAAAAAAAAAAATTCTGCAGAGATCCCGCATCTCTTTAATGAATGATTCATCCAGTTGTTGACATCTGTAGCTTTGAAAACAGACACAGCTTAAAGTGAAACTCTTGCCAAAAAGCAACCAAGGCTTTATTTGTGATTGAATATGAGTCAAACCTTCGTATTAAAGCATAATTACGACGAAAGAGGCACTTTTAAGATTTACCATAGTTTCATTTTAATTTTCAATGGAGTGCATGGGGCACTATTTTTTTAAACACTAAGAAGGCTCAACACAACATGAAACTTTGCTTGTAGTATCACCAGGGTCTCTACACGTGAGCACAAGCATTGAGAACATTGTTTGTGTCTATTTGAATATTTCCCTCACCCCATTCGGCTGTTGATGTTGAGTCAGAATCTCACTTCAGATGAACAGATACAAACAATAGTTCTTGGTACTGGCCTCAGACTTTGTGGCCACACTTTTATCTTGGTTCTACACACATACAAACGTGTACGTACACACACACACGCGCGCGCGCGCACACACGCATGTAAAACTTGCTCTCCAAAGTGTTCCTGCAATCTACAAGATGGTCTCTTTGTTAATATTTCCAGTTCACAAAACCTAAGCGAGCCGCTGTTGGTCCGAGTGGATATTTTTGTTCTTTTCCTTTTTGCCAGGCCTGTGCTGCACCCAATCTCACATAAACACAATAGCTCTGGACAGAACCATTTATTCTCTGTGCTTAAAAACAAGGCTGAAAGTGCTTTTGTCCGTTCCGTACAGCTAAATTTTCCTCTTTTCAACTACAAATACAACCCAAATATTTTCTCTGCGCCTGTCTCTTAGCAACTGAAGAGCAGTTTTCCAGTGACATCAGGGCAGGGAGCGAGAGAACCAAGGAGAGACGATTTTTTTTTCTTTCTCATAAGGACCTGGTTCCAATGAAGTCAGACTTGGGCGAAAATTAGATTTCAGAGTGTGCACAATTGGAGCAGATGTGCCAGTGTAACATTCAGTGCCAGGGTGGCAGAGTGGAGAGTTTTGGGACAGGACAATGGGTTAAATGTCGGGAGTACTGTCGGCAAACACTGCTGACTGAATAACGGACATAAATTATGTAGAGTGACCTATTATACATGAGAAAACCTTGAATGTCTCCGCTGTGTTTTTTCTTTTTCCTGTCTGCAGTCAAGTGTGGAGCCTGCATTCCTGTCTTGACATTGCTTTGGCTGCCGAGAGATGTTAAGGCTATAGGACTGGCTGTGCACTGACATCTGACATCGACAGAAAAACATTCCCTCTCACTGAGGTCGGTATGTGTCTAGTGTGTGTGTAGTGTGCGAGTGCAAGCTCCCATTCGTAATTACCGTCGGTCATTCCTCCTGCGTCGGAAGAGCTTTTTGGTGTGTGCGATCTCGGCCTCATTAGGAAGGGGCGGGAAGACCTGTTGGAGACAAATCATAGAGTTAAGAGACGGCCGCCGTCAAGACCAGAGATATTGATCACTCTGTGGAAAGAATCTCTAAAATTGTTAAACCCCTTAAGAGTAGACTGTAGAGTAGAGTAGACTTTCCAATAAAAACGGAGAATTGACAGCCTTTTTTCGCTGGGAAGCTGTTTATGGTGAGAATTATCTATGCCAGACAAAATTGTGTGCAGACAAACAAGCCACATATCAAGACGTGAAATCAGGTTTTCATGAATATTTTATGAATCCTTTCATGCCTCACTGTGCTGCTCCTGAACTGGCAGACTACGGTGGTGAGAACCTCCTTTTTTGAACGCGTGTTTGCATTACAGTCTACAGCTAGAAATGTCCTTAAAGCCCCTGCATGACAGACTGCATGAACACATCTTGATCTCTAACAGATGTCCTGTGTCTTGACAACACTATTACCATGGCCACTGAGAATTCTCGATTCTGATTGGCCTCAGTGGCAAAAGTGCTGGGTGCCGAAGTGCGATATAAATCCGAGGGTGTGGTGATTAATAAATGGACCCGCAGGCAGTCACGTCTCTGGTCTCACAGCTCTGAAACAGCTCCGCAAACCCCAGTGGAGCAAAACAAAATAATAACACAGAGCACCACAAATATGCAATGAAAGGCAGGTGATGGGATGTGCGTTATCTGTCTGTGTAGCCCAGTCTTTGTTAACAGGCGATGATAATGTAGGAATTTAGTTTTATTCAAATTTTTGACTTTTCTGCATCTAGACATGATCTTTCAAGAGAGTATTGCGATAGATCTAAGAATTGATTTTCTTCCAACCCCCACTGCCTTCAGCTGGATTTAGAGATGTAAAGAAGTGAAGGACAAGGTTTTTATATAGCTACTGTAAGAGAGAAATCCTGCTGCTTCAACCCCCATTTAATGTTACTTTGTGATGATGTACCTGCATCTGACCGCCTTAGCTTGCTGTTCGACTGCCTTGCTCAGATTTCTTCAGATTTGCTAGACTATTCACACAACTTTGTTGTTTGTATTCAAGTGTCAAGTTGCTGTCTTTGTGGTTTGCACACTGATGAGCAACAGGGGGTCGAGTAGCCAGATATTTAGCCTGCTAAATATCCAGCGGGCATTGGCAACGAGTTTGTGAGCTGCTGGTGAGCTCCTGGATCATGTCTCTTCACAGTTCACACATGGTAATCGTCGCAAACAAAACCCTGTCGTGAGAACTTAGCTTACATTATTGGACCGGTATTAAACTTTCGGTCAAGACAGGGACAAGAGGGCTTAGCTGAAGAGTCTCGAGCTTGGGTTATGACTGCCTACCAGAACTGCACAGAAAGAAAAGAGATTGAATGAATCTGCTAGTATGTGAGAGGGAAAGAGAGACAGAGACAGACTGCAGGGTTGCAACTAATGATTATTTTCATCATTGTTTAATCTGTAATATGTCATTTGAAATGCCAGAAACTAGTAAAATGTCCATTTCCATGAAGTAACAACCTCAAATGTCTTTTACATTTGAGAGGCTTGAACCAGCAGCTGTTGTTAGTTTTTCTTCTTACATGGTAGGCTCAGTATATTCAAGAGACTTTAAGCAATCAGGGAAAATCCTGTCTCTCCTGATTTAAACATTAATGTAAACTCCAGGCAGAGCTGTGTGGAACATAGTCTTCCTGTTTAACTAGATGTTGCCTAGCAACAGGAACCATTATAATGATATTAAAACTGGAAAAGTGAGATCAGAAGGAGTTATTCAGGCAAACAGACAACAGATATTTTACATTTGATTGAATATGGCAGTTTGCTGGCATGTGGCTATGGTATACGATGCTATCATGGAAGACAATGTGCCAGGTATTATCCCTTCACTTCCTGTCATAAGGAAATAAGCCCACCTGCCATCCATTAAACATCAGCCCTGTCAATCAAAAACAGCATCACTGCATCACTATGTGCTGTTGTTACCATAGTTATAGATTGGCAGGGACGGGTGCTGTTGTGTACACACACAGTATGCAATGATAAATGTTTATGACTATGTGTGTGTTTAACATAGGATGTCCAAAACATTCCCCATGCTGCAAGCAGATACTGTGCATGTTGTGCAGCTGCCCCGTCAACATGCAAAGTCAGTTAGTGTCCATGTCACCCAGTGAACAAATAGTTGCAGGCTGATTCAAAACAAAAAGCCCCAAATTTCCCCAAAATCTCAACCAAAGGCATTGAGCAAGAAGGTGACCACAGGAGAGGGAGGCGGGATTCAGTGCATCGTTCACTTCTTCCTTTTCGGTTTTCTTCGTAAAAGCATAACAAAAAACAGGGAACTAAAGAGTTTGATCTCTGTGCATCTCGTCTCATGGCGAGTAAAAAATTTATCTCCAGATGACATATTTATCAAAATCTCTTTTACTGGGAATCTAGACACAGTCATAACGCGTATATGTGACTGTGATCTTTTCTTATTTGTTCTTTAATTAGATGGTACTCTTGTTTTTTTGCTTGCGTTTTTGGTTTCCACTTGTAGAGAAGTAACAAGAGCTTGTGGTTGAATGTGTACAGTCACAAGAAAAAGTCGCGTTTTTTTTCACCGAGGCTCGTAGTTAAATATAGAAAAGACAGCGAAAGAAGAAAGCGTTAGCTGGAGAGAATTGTTGTAAACTTGTGTAGTGTAGTGTTGTTATGGCTTCTACAAAGCAGTTGTGTGTACATAAGGATCATACAGCGTACCTGCACAGCAGCGCCATGGTCATGCATGAACACAAACACACTGTAGTGAAAATTCTCTGTTCGCAAGTGTCTACAGATTTCTCTCTTCAGACTCCCAGAAACGCATACTGTAGATATTCAAATGAGAGAGAGAGCTTGATATTTGACACTGCTGCTCTAACCTACTTCTCTCCAAGAGAGGCTGCTGGGGGATCGTGGGCTCTGATTGAATCCAGATGTGAAAGGCAGAAAGTGTGTGGCACAGTAATATCGACCAAAAAAAAAAGGCAGACAACACATTTAAACTGTGTCTTTAAGCTTCAAGGGTTTAAAAAGACTCCACATATAAACCCAGAAGTATTAAAATCGATGAATTTCAGCTTTTTTTCTGGACTTCTTGCCGCTTGAACCGTCCGACAGGGAGAAAAAAGGAGGTGGAGAGAGAGATGGAGGAACTGTTGCATGTTTAGCTACTGTAGTTTTCCTCTAGGATATCATTAGCTGTAATTCTGCCTTCAAATGGTAACCAGATGACAGTGAACACACACACACACACACACACACACACACACACACACACACACACACACACACACACACACACACACACACACACACACACACACACACACACAGGGTCAAACGATGCACAAAACAAAACCCCTTAAGTTTTAGTATTTTTCCATCACTATTTCAGATTTTATTAAGTATCTCAGATTTTTCAATGGCATGTTTCAGATTGGCAGCGGTGCATCCAAGCAAAAGCTCAAGAATGACAACTGTTCGCAGTTTATAATGCATCCGACACAAGCGGAGAGGGAGGAAGCGAGAGATGTCTTTGCGGCTGAAAGGGAGAGCGCTGTGTGTGTGTGAATAATGCTATCTGCAGGTAGCAGCCAGCGCCGGGCAGATCAAAGACAGGCGTGTGCTGTCCTGGTCCCCAGCCAGAGGACCTCTCACCTCGCTGCAGGCAGCGCGAGCCCTATGGACATGACAGGGATGAGACTGGCGACGGGGGGGTTGGCTGGGATTAGACAGAAACAGACTCTTTTCATTTTGGTTTTGTTCATATTTCTGGTTTGCAAGACGAGTGCAAATAACATGAACATTTTCACACCAAAATGAGCTCGTTTATGAGAGTAAATACGCGATTCTTCCCTTTCTCCTTTCCCATTGCTAGCAGAAGAGCTTGTTTTTTTCCCCCCCCCCACAAGTGGATCATGTTCTACATCACGATAGTGATGGAACACAGGTAACAGTAGGAAGCTACATGGAGGCCAGTGACGCGGTTACAGTGGTAACTTTGTTATATCTTTTACTTCAGTGTCCCTTTCCAACCCAACAGCATCTTTTTCATCTGATTAAAATTACTTCCCCTAAACTACAATGTGTACCTTATAACAGGGTACGTTTGAGTTGCTAACAGAAAATGCCTCTTCACCCTTTAAGTGATTCCGAAAATGTGTGAATGTGTTGCTCCAGCTACACATAAGGATCTAAAATGTTATCCAGTTCGAGTGGCAGATCAGGCAGTAAATAATTACACAGACAGGATTTTTATAATAATGGAACATTTCCACAGCCACAATCACTTTATCTACCATCTTTACAATCACAAGCAAAACAACAGAATTACCCCATTAACAGTGTCAAGTAATCTACCATCAACGTGTGTTCGCACGTATTTGATTGGCCATCGCCAAAGCAGGTATCTGGAGGAGATCGGGAACAAAGACCACAGAGAAGATTAATGAGAAGATGAAAGTTGTGAGAGCAGAAAAAGGACGAATGTGGATATTTTCTTAATTAAAAAAAGACTGTTTAACAATGAGATTCATGTAAGGGTTTGAAGAACAGAATCTAAATGGAGGATGAAAATGACTGAAACTGTCAACACAGAAGGAGAAGCTCTCTCTGCATGAGACAAATGAAGAAAATGTCTTCATTCACGTTTTATATCCTTGAGATGGATGGGAATGATGTTACTTCAGATTAGTTTGTAGACTCTTGCTAATTTACTAAAGCATCCTTTTGAACCAAAGTTTGCAACTTTAGTTTGAGGGATCATTTTGACATCGACAACTTGTCCCTAATTTGCAGTCAAAGCTCAACCGACAAGCCAAAAGAAACAAAACTGATTTGTTGTCAGGTTGAAATTTCACAACGCTGATTGAGGTGTATGTGTGTGTGTGTGTGTGTGTGTGTGTGTGTTTGTGTGCATTGTATTATGTGCTTGGGTGTTGCAGTTCTGCCTTCAGAGGAAGTTGACATACCCCGTAGCATTCCAGAGAAAATCACAGGTCACTGGGAGAGGCTACCTGTGATGTTAACTCAGAGGATGTAGCCTTTTTACAACCACTCCAAGTCGCCACGTAGCTCCCAGGCAGCAACAACATTTCGTCTCTGATCACGATGCATGATTTAATTTTCAAACGTTTGACCCATACTGCGACTTTTTACGACATATCCTCGGTATCATCTAAAGAACGTTGTTATTTTTCCAATGGTTTTTGCCAGAGGGGTCATCACCTTGGGTCAGATACCATTGTTGACCCATTCATAACAATGATGTTGCTCCAGTGTTAAAGGGGTATGAGTAACAAGGAAGGGAAATAAGGAAATGAGGAAAAGCGAATGGGGATGGAAATGTGATGAATAGAAAACCGAGAATAACGATTATAGAACTTTCTCTGCAATAGCACAGCAAGTCAAGTGCACGTCTTCCTGTCCCTTCTAGTATATAACAATCCTGGTATGATGCTCATTCAGTCAGCCCATTGTTTCTCTCAGCTTATTTATGTTTCCAGGGCCTTCGGCCAAAAGCAATAAATTTAAAACTGCCCCAGGGGTGGCATTACAGGACAGGTTGTTGAGAGCAGAGGAGAGAGAGAGAGCAAGTATGACAGCAAGAGGGACTGTAAATACAAGATAGCAGGCACATAAAATACAAAGAGAGGGAAGAAGGAATGTGCGGGCTGAAATAATTTGGATAGTTTGCTCATTTACCAAGCCTGAATGAATGATGTGGCATTTATAAGGCAGATTTGTACTTGTGTTTTCTGTGTCCTTATAAAAATAGCTTCAGCTGTTCTGTTCGTTACTAGTGAGTTGGAGTTTTGCAATCGGATAAAATATGTTTAATTTCATGAAACTTTAACATTAAATAAAACTGTTTGAAAAGACAATCCAAGGCTGCACTAAGTTAAAATGTTAAACTCGATGTAGAATGGCAATAGACAAGGTATTTGCTTAAATGCACCATGATGGAAGCAAATTGCGCAACATAATGGCTGGAGAATAGTTTGCGTCTGAATCGTTTGCTACAAAATTTCACTTTCGCGATGCAATTTTTGCCTACCACCGGGCACGAAACCTCCCATGAAAGTTAGGCCTGGCAGCCACCTCAGTCAGGCTGGCAGCCTGGCACCATTCCTACCTGCTTTCACATCTCTATTAAACAATATGAATAAATAAACTCATGTTTTGTACCGTGTTACTGGAAGTTGCTACTCTGAGGAAAAAGGAAATGATCTATTTCTGTTTGCGTCAGCAGCACCAACAATAATACCACTTAGAAACACCAGTCGGGCAGAAGTTGACTGATTCTAATTGATGCTGCATCGATTATCTCGTCATTGTCTACATTTGTGAAAGGTATATCTGATAAATTGGCAACTCAGTGTATTACAAAATGTTTTTGGGGTCAAAACGGATTTTCAAATGTAACAGTGGTAGTATTTTTTTCATGTCCTTCTTGTCAAATGTTGCTTTATGAAAAAATAAGGAGTATCTACAACTAATTGACTGCCGCTGCTAAGATGTATTTACGTATCTGCTACGCAACCGCATTCACGCATTGCCCATGTTATGAGGCACATTTTCTGTTGTAAGTTGAATATTACTTAGACAAAAACATTGAAACTTGTAAACTTTTGTGTAGTGAGTTTCGATCATGTTTTGTGGTTTGTGAAAAAGAGGCACATATTTCAGTGACATTTAAAAAATGGTTATCAAAAAATGTCAGACAAAAATCATGCTCAATTCTGACTGACTTCTGAGTCTTCTCTTTTTTCTCTCTTTCTGACTAGTGAACTACCTTTAAATGTCAGGGAAGTAAGTCATTAGAAAAATCCTTCTGAGCTCACTGTGCTGAATTAAAGTCATTCAAAGTGACATATTATGATACATGATCACCATAGGGAGGCTGTAATAAGACCTGTTTTCCCTTAAGGATTAAGTGACAGGAAGCGCTACACCCTTCAATATTGACTCTGACATACTGCTGTTGTGATCCTGGATGCGTCGAGCTCTATCATGTCAGGTAACAAGTTAACATTAAGGATTTCTCTAAATAGTTTTTCTGTCAAATCCCTGCTCTGTACTTGCTCTGTATTACATGATCCCCTACATTAGGTCTTTCATGTGACTTGCTGTGCAGCCAAAAGAAGAGATTTAGAGCTGCCACAGTCAGGTATGGTGGGTGATCAGTGATAAGAGGCAAAGATGTGAGGTCCTGACATCCATGTCTCATTTAATAAGTGATCTGAGGCCGGGGCCACAGCAGAGCACCGACAGATAGACAGGTACATCAAAGAGCTCGGGGGGGTCTAGCTGCAGGAGGAGATGGAGCCATTGTGGGATCAAAGTGTCAGAGAAAAAGAGGGATAAAACCTGTAGTACCCTATAGAAATGTAATCATGCGACAACCACTGCTGCAGCAGCAGGTTCCACATGCCTACAGCTCTGTTTTCGCTATCTCGCCGAATGATGAAAAAAGACTTCAATCATATGTGCTCTCTGTGTTGCCTTGCATTGACAGTCACCTTATCTCCTCTGCAGGATCGAGTCTGCTGCTTTGTGTGTGCATGTGTGGTCTGGTTTGCATTATATTTGTGAAGGTCGGCTATTTAACGGACATTTCGCCTTCTTCCCTACAGTGAAACAAGCTGATTTACAACTGTTTTACTGCCATTAATTGAGAAGGGATGCACTATATATATATATATATATATATATATATATATATATATATATATATATATATATATATATATATATATATATTATTTTTTATTCAGTCAATACTGATATCCTTCTTCTCACGGTCAAAACCATTAAGATCACTGATAATTTCGCGTTTCTATAGATTCTACCTTGGAGTTTATGCACACCCGAGGGTGGGAAATGCTAAACAGAGTGATGAAAGATAGATGATTTAACAGTCGATATCTCTAATAAGATTTGTTGTGTTTAACTTTTTTCCCTCCTAATGGGACACTTGAGCAACAGGTTTAGCCAATTGTAATCTTGTCTTCCCCTAAAGCTGTGCAAAAATGTCCACACTGATGACGACATGTTTCACTCTCCTCTACGCTGCTCCTGTGCTAGCGCAGAGTCAGGAGAAGTTTCTTAGTCCACAGAACATTTCTGGAGCTTCACAGCAAAACAGTCAGACGAGGTGCGCACTTTTAGCTTAGCAGCTAATGTAAAGATTAGGGACTTAGAAATTGATGTGAATAATAACTTATCAATGTATTTAATGCTGTATGGAGGCATTTTTATGGATTTTTTTTCACGTCTTCATCTTCTTCATCTGTTTAGGAGAATGCTGCAGCGCTGTTTTGCTGTGAAGGTCCAGAAAATGTTTTGTGGACTAAGAACCTTCACTTGACTCTCCATCGGCATGAGGGCGAGTACATAATAACTAAATTTTCTTTTTATTGTGACCTTTTCCTTTAAGTCACAGAAAGCAATTTGGCTTCATATTATAAGCTCTCTTTATCGACTCTAATTTGATTATCGGTCAACAGTCAATAATATAAATTGCCATTTATATGGGGCGATCATTTTCATCCCTTCAACACTGGGGGCAGCAGTCAACCTAACATGAATATACTAAGGACAAAGAATGAGGCTGGACGTTACCTTGTTTCTTTAGGTTTGGCACACGCATAATATGCCAAGTACTGTATATAAATCAAATTAAAAGAGGAGAATAATGAAAGAAATTGCATAAAATCAAGTTATCAACTGTTTTCCAATATGCATTTCATTATTATGCACTTCTAAACGAATACATTTGATTAATCTTGTTTGCCTGCTCACAGTCTGGCTTTAATTCACATGTGATAACTCACGGACTATTATTGAATATCTCTGTGGAATTCGTTCACAAATTTCCCCAGGTATCCTGCTTTAACATGTACTCGAGTCTCCAGTGTTTCTCCTATGATTGAAGCCCGAGCACAACAGCGAGCAGTGGTGATTAAGCCAGTATGTGT
This sequence comes from Diplodus puntazzo, assembly GCA_963678695.2. Taxonomy (NCBI): domain Eukaryota; kingdom Metazoa; phylum Chordata; class Actinopteri; order Spariformes; family Sparidae; genus Diplodus; species Diplodus puntazzo. The sequence goes on along the minus strand of OZ023173.1, from coordinate 19,443,384 downwards.
GCGGTTAATAGAGTGCAGGAGCCAAGCAGCGGTAGGACAATAGCAGGAAGAGACCACAGGGAGGGGGCTGCCGGTCACCATGACCCCCTGGATATTGTTCTGCTGCCCACCAACATTTGAAGGATGGAGGGGTGGAGTGAAGGACGACGTGAGGACAGGAGGAAAGACGGACGGAGCGTATAGAAGGTGGTCAGAGGAGAAGAGGAAAACGGAAACAGCAAATAGGAAGAACCAAAGGGAGACGAGGTAAAAGATGAGAGAAAAGACGTGCAGCAGACAGGCGAGTTTGTTTGATGTGAGCAGAAACATACAGGAAGAGTGAATGTGTGTGAGTAAATACTGTGAGTGCAACGCAGACACATTGACAGCTGACAGGCAGCCTGAAAAGCCCGACCCGCCTCCAGTGTCCCTTCTCAACCGGAGTCCTGCTCTGTGGCACGTACACTTCCAGACAGAGGGGCCAACCAGTCTGTAATATCTGAGCTCCAGACTCCTGCTTTGTTCCCCTGCTGGACGGCTTTGTTCACAGACCACAGACCGGATGTCTCCTAAATGACTGGCCACTCTCTCCCTCTCTACTTGGTCTAAACCTACCCCCCTTCAGTTCCTTCTCTGGTGCCCTCCAGTCTTGGAGATATTTTGTCATCGACGCCGTGGAATCAAAACAGGTCTTTGCTGTAAATCATTTGTGAAATGAAATGCTCTTAATATGGACACAGAATCATAAATGTGCAGGATATACGTGCTTGTATCCAGCCGCAAATAAAACTGCATCACTTGGAAAAGGGGTTTGTTCTTGTGTCTGCGTCGTAAATATGAAGCTACAGCCAGGCGCCACTTATATAACATGGCAATGTCGGTCACGTAGCTCCTACATTTTTGTTGTTAGTCTGTTCTTTTTTTTTTTTTTTCCATTTTCTATTCGGAAATGAGTAAAACCTATGTCAGAAAAATATTAATCAGCATTGGAAAATGAAGTGCAGGTTTTAGATTAAGAGCAGGGGCTTTAAAATGGGATAAAACTACATTAATCCCGAAGGAAATTCTAATGCCGGAGAATGCTATGCCGTTTATATGTGTATATATATGTATATATATACAAAGACAAAGAACAAGGAGAAGATGAAGACAAAGAACAAGGAGAAGAATCTATGTGAATAATTGTTAAATTGACCGAATGAATGGATGATTTGAGACGAAACCTGCCCACAGCATCTCACAATGGTCGAACCTGACCAGCCGGACCGCCCCAGGGAGTCACGCTAATCCAGCTTGGATTTAAGGCTGCTCCTGGTCCAGTCGCAGGGAAGTAAAATGGATGAAACGGGACTCGGGGGCCGGCCAGGCAACAGGGAAGACAACTGTTGTGCCTGCATCTTTTCAAGCCCTGTCTCTATTACAACTTCCTTGATCGAGCGCTTGATGTGCTGAGTCAACAGATTGCACCACGGTGAGTAGGTGACGAGCAGTGGTGTTGGCATCATGAATGCTTGGTGATCAGTAAACACACCAAAACAAAATGATGAGTATTATATATCATGTTTTCCCCAAAATCCTACACACAGAGCCTTTTAGTTACATCTTCAAAGGAAAACATTTTACTTGTAATGGAGAACTTTTATAATGTGGCATTATTATAGTTAATTAGGTAAAGAATCTGAAGACTTCCACTACTGACCTTGGTAGGAAATACATGATCTCATGGGAAAGAACATTAGGTCACATCAGTAGTACAGAAACAGAAGCACCCACTCTATTTCACACATGTGAGACTATTCTGATCCAATATACAGTTTTAGTCTAATGGCTCTGGAAAGATGTGTGTGAATCATTAAAGGGAAGATACTGGTCATAAAGATGATTTCAGTATATTTCATCAAAATAATAAATGTCATTCTCTTATTCACACACACTCACAAAAAGCCGGTGATGTGGGGATGAGTTAACATTTTCTAGCATTTTTTTGAAAATTCAGTAGGCGCAGGAAACACCCACAGGTATGCACATGAGGATCGTGCTGACATGATGATGTTCATGAGCCAAACCGCATGTGAGTGAGATCGAACATCCACGCTACAGTACAGTTTGTCTCATGAGAAAGGGGACACAAAAATCTCCAACCCCCAGGAGAAAAACAAAGTCACTAAAATTTCTGGATTTTCTGGAAACTTAAGATTTGTGTTTTTTTGAATGGGGCTGCTTAACAGAACTGGTACATGTTTTGGGGAATTTAACAAGCAAAAGCATTCTTTTTTTTTAATTTCTTTTTATGAATATCTGTAACACTTTTATTATTAATGGTGCGTGGGTTTATGAGACTTCACCTGGCCATTACTAAAGGTGGACGCAGTTAAACCTGTAAATTGTGAGTGTTATTTTTGAGACACTCAAGCAGCTAAATAATATCTTTAAACACTGACATTAAGTTAAGTTTCTGACATTTAAAATCTGCTCAAATTGCTATTGCCTTTGCTCTGGAATGACCCGTCTAGGGAACTTAAAAAAAAATAAAAAATTGCTTCTTTTAACGTTATCATCTTTTTTCCTTTTGTAGAAAAGTGCAATATTTAAGAATTGGTGTCAACACTAGCTGGTTAGCATGCTAACTAAAACTGGTATTTCTTTACATTCTGTCTATAATTTTAGTTGTTTTTTTTCATATCTTCAACTTAAATTATTAAACACTTTAATATACTTAATAACATTGGCTTTACAAAGGCGTATACACATGAACATTCTTGTTGTTATAATTATTATTATAAGTCAATAAAATAATAAATCATGTGCCTTTGTTTGATGTTATTCAGACCGGTACTGCTCTCTGACCTCTGAATGCTTCTGTCATTACAACTTGACACTGGACACGAATGCAGGGTTATTGTATGAGCAGGTTGACATTCCAGAGAGGCCGGCAGAGGTGCAGCAAAATCTGAGGGCAGGAGGAGGAAGCCCTTTCTCACCGCTCGCACACCCACACACATCACACACACACACACACACACACACACACACACAAATGAGATGTTTTCCACATCCCAGGGCTATTTGTAAGTCTATTCTGGCTCCTGGAAAGGGGAAGTGAATGTTGGCTGGACGTGTGGAACGTAGACGGGGACTTTGGATGATGTAGCTCTGCCGTACAGTAGCTGGAGGTGATGACTGGGGAAAAGAGACGCGTTATTGTTTTTGCTTTGTTACATCTAACATCCGCAATGCACAATTAATGCTTTGAACTTGAGTCAGTGATGGAAATCCCAATTCTACTCCCAATTCTTTTTTTAGACCAAGGGTGCAAACACAAAGATGTTAAAATACTTGTTACAGGGTTAAGTTCCCGGAATCAAACTCCCACTTGAGTAAAAGAATTCACAGCAAAAATGTTTTTGAAAGTATCCAAATTAGAAGATGTGGCTCTGCTGTGTAATGTCCCGTGACTGGTAATTTTGCATTTTCTTGATGAATCAGTTTGTTAATTACAAACATTTTATTGTTGCTTACGTGGAGCTAGCTGTAACTACTTTATATACAGTTGAGTAGTGGTAACCAAGCTAGAGGTGGGGCCCTTACAATGGGTCACGAGATAAAACTGGGGGGTCTTTAGATGATTTAGATGGGCAGAAAAGAAAAAATAACAAAGTTTGGATGGACAAATGTAAAACCTTATTTGATGGAATATTGTATTATTTTACCTCTCTAGGTCCAAATCATCTGGCTTTATTTTATTTTATTTTAACAGTTTCATTTAAATGAAACCGTCTGAGAAGTTGAGTTGGAAAATGTCTCTTTAGTAGAACTGTTAACAACTTGATACCTGAAAAACAACAGAGGGTGCATATGCTGTCAGATAAATGTATTGGAGTGAAAAGTTCAATATGTCCCTCTGGAATGTAGCACTATCATGGCTGTACATGTAAATGTACGTTATAACATTAGAACACTGCCATGAGCCGACAAGCAAGACACGAAGGCCGGTCATTTGTTTAAGTAGGAACAAAAAAAAAATCCCCCGTCTCTTAAGATTGTTCTGGTTCCTTACAGTCAGGAGGATCCACGTGTGTTTAACAAAACTGAAAGTGTCAGCAGAAAACCACACACACACACAAGGCATCAATTCAAAGCAATAAACCAAGATACGCACAATTTCTAACACAAAACAAACTTGCTCTCTATTCCCCTGCGTCTCACACGCTCACAGATATCACAGATTCCATGATATGTTCTGTATTGCTGTGATTTGCATGTGATTCTTGCCCTTGTCTGAGTCATTTACCCACACAGAGTATCTCCCCACACAGAGTCCCAATCCAATACTAATATGTTCCTACATCACTCCGCTGCACAGAGCACATATGATAGAAAAAGAAGCAACAGTGAGGACATTAAAGTAGATTCAGATTTTGTTGATGATTTAAACGGCATTCATGTTGATACTGGTTAACAATTGGCTTTGAAACTGGGACATTTGACATGACACGAAACATAACTTCTCTTGATTGCAAACCACTCTGTTTCAGTTCAGCTGAAGTTTACAGTGAGTGTGGTTTGAGTGTTTTATGTTACAGTGTGGTCTCTCTAAAACCACTGGCCCTGGGAGTGGAAAATGGAAACATTATTGCCCTTCATCGGTTTGGGGGCTTATATCGGACCAAGTAGGATATTGTTAGTGGATGGCTTCATCAACAACTGGGCATCAGAGGCTTGGCATCACCACGTCATGACTCCACCTTAATTGGACTTTGATAAAGAATGAAAGATGCCAAGTTTTTCATACCCAGCACAGACACAAAGTGGAAGAGAGGACAATCAAAGACAGAAAGAACTAAGGAGTGTGACAAAAACAGAAAAAAGACCAATCACTCCCCAGCTCTGTGTCTCTGCCCTTACTGTGTCCCAGTGCCAACACATATCCGATCCCAAGCTCACCAGACAAACGCAGTTGACCCCATCTCTCTCTGTTGGCCCCGACTGAATGAACGGAAACAGCAAATCTTGGCTCAGGAACTATACAATGAGGAAGCCATCTTGGTGGCGCAACGAGGCCCATCTTGGCTGAAAACGCTACTGGAGGCGAAACGCAGCTTGGCTCAGAAGCCGAGAGGGGAAGGAAAGAGGAAGACACTGTGGCTCAAACACTAAGAAAGATGGAAGATGTTTTGGCTCAGAAGGCGGGGAAGGAAGAGAGGAGGGTGACATCGGTGACCTAGAGTGAACTCTGCCACCCCAAGTGAATCACAAATCACCTTAGAAAACACAATGCCTAATACCTTGTGGAGTGCAACGGTATACACAGCTGGGAAATTAATTCTACAGATTTATTTCCCTTTGCTGACGCCAGAGACGTCAAATTCAGAAATACCTTTAGCTTCAGACTGTTAAATATATGAACAGAGAGGGAAAAATGTTGACACTAGAGAGCCACTCTGCAATCAATCCGTCAGCGCGTCTGTTCAAGTCTGAGTAAATCAAATAAAGTGGACGCTTTTTCCATGTTACAGTCGATTTGGTGTGGATGGTCCGACTGATCATTATCATCTTATATTTGTTTTAAATAGTTTGATCAGTTGTCTCGATGCTGGTCACTGCAAATCCATAACGGATGGACAGCAACTCATCTGTTAGCGGAGCGCTGTGGTGTGTTTTCAAGGGAGCTAACGGCTTATTACAGCAGCTGAGATGTTCTATTGAGGGAAACATGGTGTTTTTAACATTGAACTGCAGTTTAACGTGACAACACAACAACTTTGTAGTAAAAACATGTACTAAATACTTCAGCTGAGTACAGTTTGAAGGTAAAAGTACTTTGAGCTTTACGTTACAGACACTTCACCAAACTCCTCTCAGAGATGAGGGGGTGGAGTGGGTGCTTCAAGACTGAGACAACTGAGACTGAGACACAGTCTTTCCCAGATTCAATCTAAAGTCTGTGTCCCATTTATTTATTTATTTATTTTTACAGTGTACAGATAACTGTTCATTATGTTTGTGCTGTAGATGAGAATAAGGTGAGGAAACAGTATTTTAAATCGTCAATCTGACCAAAAAGTCCCGTACTTTTTAGAAAAAATGTACCCCTTTCTTCTTCTAAGGAAACAGTGAGGGGGGTGGGGTTTGTACAGACAAGACTGTAACTTTTGAAAATACTTTTGATTGAGCAAAACGCAGACTCCCTTTGGCTTGAGTAGAACATCAGAATACTATTCTTCTCTCTTTACTTTTCCCAACAAAGAGACTACTATTTGTTCTAAGTCACTTACACTGGACTCACGTTATGACAAAATATTACAGCAACTAATAACTCAGTCTACATATTTATGTAGGCACATATATATGAAAGTATCCTTTTGAGATGTACTTGTAAAAGGTGTGTGCCTCTCCTTCAAGTTGAGCTCAAACTGACCAAGAAACAGTCACTGTGTCACAGATTAGCTCCATCACTTTACCAGAGGGTTCGGTGCCTGTCTGTGATTGTTGTACATACATTTCACCACCAGGGGTCAGTATAACATCTCTATGCACTTTTGAGAGTTGGAGTTACAACTTCAGTATCTGACCACTAGATGACACCAAAGGTTCATTTATGACCAGCCAGTCTCACTTGTATATCAAGGATGCAATCTGTGCAGACTTATCAAACATGTAATAATTGTTCCTTAACAAAGAATAAAGATATTCTTCTTAAAACAGGAGAGCTAATAAAAGTTTTTGCAGTGTTGTTTCATATTCTAGGACTTTACTAGGGATGTGAGTGCAGCACCCAAGCTCCGATCATTACACCATTATTCGGCTATCATGCCAACAGAGGGCATTCTCTACCAACTAATGAAGTAGAAGGTTGCCGTTTTGGCAAGAGGATTTCTGTCAGCAGGTCATAGTCCACTCTGTCTGATCAGTGTTTTTCTAATGATAACTGATTGACCAAAAGGCTCAATGCTGCAGTAAATATATGTACAATAAGGCGTGTTACATATCAGAGTACGAAAACAATCAACACTGAAGTAAAAATCTAAAAAAGGGAAAAATCTGTGACTTACAGAGCGCAGATGGGGTAGGAATCTCTCTATGTCATTCATGTCTATACCGTCATCTTCTTCAAACTTGTTTTTGTTCATCCTGAAGCAAGAGAAGCAGGGTTCAATATGTGATTAGGGACAATGTGGGAAACTGAAAATAATATTAAGACAGAGCTGGGCAGCATCCGTAAAGCCACATTCTGTAGATTGTACCCCTCTCTGTCGATGTGTGGCAGGTGCTTTGGCGTTCCTCGTATGTGTTTCCTGTGGAAATGGCTGAAGTCTAGTTTCTCTGGCTGCACGTCCCAACCAGCCCCTCTGAAACCAAACAAAAAAAAACACAGATTAGACGTTACTGACAACATCCATTCTTACCCACAAGGAAAGAGTGAAAAGTTGTACAAGACAGCATCCACATTTTATACACAAGAAAAAAAAAACCTCAGGAGAAAACTCTTGGTTTAATAACCAAATATTTTTTCTAACTGAGCACTAATCAAATTCAAAGAGGAAAAAAACACCAAACCAGAGTTTAACACTTAAAAACTGAGTGTGGTGCGATCAGATGTGATTGACAGTGGCTTTGTAACATAAGCAAACGGCTAATGCCATCACGTTTTGTTTCAACTATTACAAAATCCTGATTGGTTCATGGAAGTGCCTGTTGCTTTAACTGGTTGTTACTGGGCAGGGTTCTCTTCAAACCAGAAAAAAGAGGAGAGCACAAACCAAAATCTGAACAAAGAAATCTCTCCATGATGCACACTAACCAAAAGATGCCTAACATCCATTTTTGAGCCTTGTTCCTGGTGAACACCATCATTCACAGTAAGATGCTGATTGACAAAAGAGGCCACTGGCCTTCCTCCGGTCGCCCACGCACTGAGCTTCTACCGCCCCAGAAAGGCTTTTAGGGCCTTTAATTTTCCTACTGACATAGCTTTATGTGAATACTGAAAAACTGGAGTAAGAAAAAAATCATGCACAGTCCTTGTCTTATCAATTATTTCTAGCTAATGTTAGTTGCTAACAATCTCAGTCTCCTTGTCTTACATTAGATTGCAGGTAATGGAGTGTCTGAGCAGAGCAAGATAACTATCTATCATTAAATTGTTCTTGTTGCTCACCGGCTTTTAAATGAAGTGAAATACATTCCAGGTCAGGTCTGTGGTGAGCTGTGTTGAGGGGGCAGCTACATTCAGTAAAAGGCTCCATCACTCACTGACCACATGATGCTATAATAAACCTCCGCCACCACTAGAAGAGGCATCCTGACGAGACTTCACTTCATTCACTCCAGTTAACAATTGGAAATATGTCAATAAGAGATAATGAATATAAGATAATAAAAGAGGCTCAGGAGTTTAGCAAACTTACAATTCTTATTTTATTATTTTAGCGATATATTTTTATATACTTATGGTATGAATTTATTGTGCAAAAAGGATAACATTACATCCATTTGGCTGACACCTTTGTCCATTTTTTACTATTTTACATGTACATACCCATGAGAAGCTGTTTTGCTCAAGGACACTTCCTCACATGGACTTAAAAGAGCTGGGCGTCAAACCACCAACCCTACAAAGACTGCCTGAACGACCAACTCAGTACTACTGAGCCTACTAACAACATTTTTCTGTTGTGAGCCTCTAAGCCACAACTAAGCCTCTCACTGTAAGGGCCACACAGCTTTAACCAGACTCCTTATCTATGTAAACCAATCACTGTCTGTTATAATCATTCAATATTCAATCCATACTACACTCCACCTCTGTATGTGTGCACGCAGGGAGACTTGCTTTCATCGCCCTACTGTGCCAGCTCCTTCACGGTGGCTCAGATGTGCCAACGTGGCCGGAACTGAGGCTGCCGTGCAGCTGTTACCATGGCAACCTGTCCTCCCTCCAGCATAATTGATTTATGTCTCACTCATTTCCTTTGGTTCCCTTTTTTTTCCCACAAGTTTTAAAGGTTCAGCTCTTGTTTGAAAAATCATTTAGTCACACAGAAGTTGAAAAAGATTTTTCTCAGGATTTATACACAAACCTCACTTGTTGAGGCTAAAACGATTTCAAGCATTGAGGCTTAATGTTTTCACAGGAAGCAGTAAGAGCTTCCAGTGGTTGAATGTAACATAAGATGAGGATGTTGGCAGAAAATACATGGCTCATCGTCAACGCAAACTCCACTCAGCAGTGCAGCTTTTAATCTTGACTTAAAGTTAGTGTGGGATGAGGAGACAGAGCTGGCTGTGCTGCGATCTCCCGAATTGATTTCATGTTTACATCCAATCCTTTGGAAACCTGCAGTAAATGCCAGGGTTTGAAGTCAAAGCTGGGAAATAACAGAGGAAGTCAAAGACAGAGAGAACAGCAACTGAAGGGTAGAAAAGAGTTTGTTACAAACTACGAGAGCGAGAGGTGAAGGCTAAGAGACTCACCGTGTCTAAATCAGTCATATGACCCTCCAGAAACTATGGCTGGAATTCAGACCCAGTCGACTGTACAACATACAAGGTTTATGTAACAGCCAGACACGTACCCGCGTGAGTCCATCGTGTTTGCAGCCCATATGTCAGTGCCCAGGATGTCAAAGGAGCCTTCTCTGTTCCCGTTCTACACAGCACGTGAGGAAAAGGAACATATATTAGTAAGTAACACAGCTTGCTGAGTTTGTATTTGACATTTACAATGAGGTGTTACACTGGGAATACTCTGGATGAAGTGTTTCTTTTCAATCTTAAATAAATCAGTAAGCTGGAAAGAAATTAGTACTTCAAAAACTTACTACTGCACCACCAGAAAGTTGCGCGAAACAAATTTAAAAGAATTGTCCAAAGAGAAGCAGCAGAGATACCCTGACTGAAACTAGATCCTACACGTCCCATAATGCAGTTCAATAGCATTTCTCAGTGCCTCAGAACTGTAAAGTTTTAAAAAAGGGCAAACCTGTCAATTCATTAATTCACAGTAACAGTATAAATGTTATATTTTCAGATTTCCAAGCCACTTGAAAGCTTCAGAAAACATCATACTGTTTACCATTTTCACAGGCTGCATTCTGCTACTCAATTGGTGGACTGCCCCTTTAACATTTATTGGTGGTGAAGATTTAAAGATTAGTGGTGACACGTTTATGTGCTTCTGCTTAAAGATGGCTAAAGACTCCCAAGGAAACAACATAGTGAGAACGTGGCAAGAGAAACTACACAGAAGTAGCCAGAGTATCGGTCCTCCCAAGACGTTCCCTTTCATTTCTTTCAGAGGTGATCATTGAAGGAAAGCTGTGGGAAACGTGTCACATATAAACACACACAAACACACACAAACACACATCTGTACCTTGGCAGGGCCTTTGAACTGGTTGTTTCTGCCTCTGCTGCCTGAGCGTGAGCCAGATCCTGGTCTAGAACCTGAACTAGGCCTTGAGCCTGTACTGCCGTTACTGCTGTGCTCCCACTCATCCTGCAGAGAGAAAGGTGAAAGAAAAACACTGCGTGTTTTGTTTCAATCAAAATTCTATTAATTTTCTGTACAGGTCACTGTTAACACCTGGCTCTCTGTTGGTGTGTTTCACATCTTCTACATTGTTATTTTTAACCATAACTTTTTAGAACATCTTGGCGAATGACTGCAGTTTAAAATTAGCAAGCTGGCTAACACTGCTGTAAACGTTGTTTCATTTCCCCCAAAAATGAATAAACTAAATTAATTGAGCTGGTTGGATTCCCTTTTTGTCACTGGAGACTAGTTTTCCTGCTGTTACGCTTGTTTTGTGTGCGCATTAAAGACATAACAACCATGATTATTGCTCAGACTTTGTTGAACAATGTGGATAATGAGCTGAGATAATAGCACCCATGTTTGTTTTTGTTTTTATTGAATTCTTTTTGACTGTTATTAGTTCACTCGGTTTCACTTACACCTTCGGGGAAGACAAACCATGAGGGTCGTTGTGCTTCATTGCCAGGCCTTTGATTCTTTATTCTTTCAGAAGCTAAATGTTACAAACAAGCTCCCTAATTTTGCTGCACTGAAAATTAATCTGATGTTTTGATATAAACACTGATACTTCAATTCTAGTCTCCCTTTCTACTTCCTTCATATTTTGGATCACTCCGTTCTCACAGAACTTCTCACCCATGTTGTTTCCACCTCATCACTCACTTCCTGTTGAATCACACCAATAAATCTCAGAAGAGCAGTAACACTCTAAATCTCTGCCGACTGTGTAGTCAAAACTGAGCAGTGAGCACACACTTACACTAATGTTTAGCAAACTGATCATTCATTTAGGATTATTCTGTTGCTTAATATCTCCTCACAGTATCCCATGTGAGTCATTAGGAACATCACATACTTTGTCGGCAGCCACCACAAGCGAGCTGAGGAGCTGTGATTGCTTAAGGCTGGTGTTGCAGTTTCTTCTAATCATTCACTTGAGCAGCTGACAGAGACGGGAAGACTTAACCTGAACGTACAGAACTGAGAGCGGAGCTAACCTATGCTTTAATCAAAGGGACGCTCCAGTGACCAAAGATGAGCGCAGAAGAAGACCGTGCAGCCGTAGAATCTGTTTACTCAATTCCTGAATTCTTCAAAACAGCATGCATATATACTTAGTACGTGTTTATGGGGTAAAGCTAGGCCTACCCACATAGTTTCTGCAGAACACCACCAATTTATATGCTCATTAAACCTTCCACACAGAAGCTAGCAGGCACACTTGAGCTGCTTTCATGGGTCAGATAGATGAATCAGACCCCAGACATAAGACATTAGCTTGACTTTATCCAGGGGGGTGTTTGCAGGTTAGGTTTAGGCAAACTCAAAGAGGTACCACCCTTCAGGGATTTAACAATTAACTAAAATTCAGTTCAAGTAAACCCTTTTCCAAAACAAATAAAAGATGTATTAAAAAAAAAAAAAAAAAATTCCCCAAAGCCAAGTTCATGCACAAAGATAAGTGTCTGGAAGTGCAGTTGCAGGCTGGCAGCACCATCTTCGGACGCAAGCAGGTAGGCAGGTGGCAGATTTTCGAACCAGCTCAGGATTGATGGAGAACACTCATTAATAAACCTTTAATTTAGATGACTTTTAAGCTTTTTGTGTCATAATTTGGAACCTGCAGGGAAATCTTTTGATACGGGCACTGACACTACATGACGGCTATATTTATATAAATTACTTTTGATACCATTAATATGTTGCTTACATCAGTAATGTTTGTAAACAAAACAGGGTTTGAGGTGGAAACGGAACTTAAGTTAATGTAACAACACAAGTAACTTCACCGTAAATAAATGAACTTAAGGACAAAAAAACAGTGTGGAGGCTTTGAATGCTAATTATTTTAACTAACAACTATAGATGATAATAAAAAAGTAAAGAAGCAACATTTAGATTTTTTGGAACGGTTTAAATTTACTTCAGGGCCATCAAATTAGATTTTCAGGGTGGTGGTGAATAAAGTTAGTCTTGAGCCCTGAAGCAAAACGGAACAGTTTCAGTTAGCATCAGTTATGAAACACATAAAGTGCCGGGAGGAATATGTCAAACATGTTCACTCACGAATGTGATCATACAGATTTAATTTAAACAAATGTATTCCCCACTTCTGTTACTGCCCAAACTCTGATAAATAAAGGCTGTAAAGACTGTATTTGATTCGAGATGATGTTTTGAGAACCACTGATGCCTCTATCTACTAATGACGGCCCTGTGATGGATGGCAGGGTACACTTTACCCAACGTCTTTTAGCCTTGAGTAGAATCATAACTGTGCCATGCATAACTAGCCTGTGAATGATTATTCAGATCATTAATTAAGGCCAACCCTACAGCTGTTAAATAAGCAGAATGCAGACACCAATGCACACACACACACACACACACACACACACACACACACACACACACACACACACACACACACACACACACACACACACACACACACACACACACACTTACTGGCTTAAATGAGCCTCTCCCCCGTGAAGACGTCCAGCTGCCATCTTTCTTGTTGTTACAGTCGTCTGTCCACTGGAGGAGAGAAGTGGGGGGAGAAGGTGCTTTCATTTCAACCGTTAACGAACACCAAAGTAAAAGTAACAAACACAGCCAGTTTCTCTGGCGTGTTTCTGTTGTAACTGTTTTAAAAATAGACAGAGGACCAACTTCCTCAGAGCATTTCTCCTGCAGGAAACAGGACAGTTTTGTAACCAGTTGCTGTGATGGTGGATGTTCCTCCGTATTGGTCTAAATTTACGTAAGCATTACACCAATATGGGGAGGTGTTTTGATGCAAGCTGAACCCTGCCAGAATATTCTGGATGATACAACCCAGAGACACTACCAGAACCTGTACTAAAAATAACCACTGCTGCTGACAGATAGGGGACCAATGAAATCATGTCGTCCGTTATAAGAATAAGGCTCTGACCTGTGGAACCTTGCCACCATTGTCCAGTTCCAGGTCTCCATCTGCCTTGTCTCCCAGGAGCCCCTGCACCTGGTACTCCAGCACGTAGCTGTCGATGAAGCGCTCCAGCTCTTCGATCTCCTGCGAGCGGGTGCTCCCAGCTTCGGACGATGCGGACGCCACTGAAGAGTTCTCCATGGCAACCGGCGCTGTGATGGGTGGAAGGGGGAGGAGGGGAAGGGAGGGAGGGAAAGTGACCTGAGAGAAAGATACGAAGAGAAGAGTCAGCTAAAAATTCAACCAGACAAGGAGCTTCCATGTTTATAGAAGGCTGGTGTATGTTTACAACAAGACGTAGGACGGGGCCTCCAGACGTAAGTTTGTTCATACAGACGGTGCTATTCCCTCCCTGCAGACTGACAGGCGCTCCATTTGTTCGTGGTTTTGTTTGTTTCACTTTGTTAAGTGTCCTTGGGTACCCTGAAAGGCGCTATATAAATTAAATGTATTATTATTATTATTATTATTATTATTAATGCTGTAATATCGTGTAAGGGTGCAAATACCAGCAACATGCTAAAACATTTGTCTGCCCAGCATGGAATTTAGTACTGAGAATGTCATGTGTTCGACCTCCTGCGTACGAGTGCTAGCATGGCTGCTGGTCAAACAAGCTCCACTGGGACCTCCGCTGACAAAGGTAACGTTGACATTAAATATCCTGCATTAGCACACTGTCGACTTGCAACTGCAAGCAGCATGCAGTTTTTTGTTGTATTTTTGAACTGAATATGTTCATGTTCACAATCTTGTGCAGACATAATTCTGGGAAAAAATAAAATGGTTGCTTTTGGTGCAGAAGACTGTGTAGAACTCCTTTTTTGCCACTCAATGAACTACTCGGGAATCGACATGAGAATTGATAAGGAATTGGACTGATAGGCAGAATCGACAATGGCATTGATATTGATAAAAACTTATAAATTCCCACCCCTAGTCGCACCAGTGCGGCTGAAATGTAACGGTTTATTGTTCAAACAATTGAAGTTATCGTGATTTCTTGTTGTGTGTGCTGTGATTTAAATGAAGAAAAGTTAGCATTTTTTCAGCTTTTATTCCGCTTAACAATCATTAACATAGAGAGTCAAGAAATTAAAATTATTGGGCACACCTAAATTACGTGCTGGTGCCTGTACATTGAAAAGTTGAGCGCACCAATGCAACCAGTGTAAAAAGTCAGTCTGAAGATCACCAAACAAACATTCTCTTATTTCAGCTAATATAATATGATGATTTTATGGCTGAATAAACAAACACCTCCTGACGCTTTGGGAAAATGTACTAGGTTCATCTATAATGAAAATGACAGTAAACTGCAACCCTAGAAACCAGCAATAACAACAGGAATTTCTCTCACCTTGGTCCCCCTCAACTTCCCAACACTCAAAGAAGGCATGTAACAGCTCACTGTTGTCAACAAACATCCATATATATACAATGCTTGTGTCCCAAGTGTCCAACAGCAAGACAGAAGGCCCAGGTTGTGATTTCACTCAGATTACATCAAATCCATGTTTTGAAAAAACTTGACTCATCTCTGTTGTTTTCTCTTTCCAAACTCCCTCCGGTGTCACCATTCATAAACCTCTCTACGTCCATTTCCCTCTTTGTTTTTCCACCTCTCCCCGCTGTCTCTCTCTCCTGAGAGTGTGTGTGTTTGTGCGTGTGTGTGTGTGATCACCTGACCCCTGGCCAACAGGGAAGCAGCTTCCTGCCTGTCTGTCTGTTGCTACTAAGCTCCTTTACATCATGGCTTGATCACCAGCCATGCAAAGAGGATTTATGGCCCTGGAGCACGCAGAATGGTATCTGCTGAGCCCTGGGGACTCGCTGGGGAGCCTGGTGCATTTGCAGCCAACAAGTCAGCCACACAAACTTTAAACCCTTTGTTTTGGTTTGGGCCACGGGGTTATCTAATGTTGTGGTAATGAAGAGTGGGATATCAGAACAGCTCTCGTTATTTTTTACATCCAAACCCTCTAACTGCTGCACATTGTAGTACCTTTTTTAAACAACAACACAACGAAGTAAAGAAAATAACTATGACAGAATGTTTATACTTTAAACAAACTTTTTTCTCCTTTTTGACCACCAGTAACACCAAGAACCATGTTTACACAACTGAGAACAAGAGGACAAAGCTCTACTGTAAGATCTGACCTCAGGGTCAGATACAGGTCAGCATCCCCGCTGAGCAACTGACCAGAACCTGAACCTGTCTATGGCTCAAGGACATTTCAGCACATCAGAATCTCCCTGCTCATCAAGACCCTGCTGTTTTTCTTTATGCACATTTCTGACTCATGCTTTAACCTCTGCATACTATGCTGCAGGGTCAACCTGTCCTAATCTGACCTACTGTAGTGTCAGTAGTATAATCCATACATGTCAATAGTATAATCCATGCATACACCGTTGTATGCATGGATTATACCAGACAAATATCATAGCATTATTAACATTGTTCAATAATGCTATGATAATAAGGATAATAATAAATACTGAGGTGAGCGAATTAGCTTTACAGTTCAGTATGCTGCTAAAATACATCCCAAACCTTGTTGCACTTGTATATTCTGTGACAAAACTATTACAGAGGAGACACTGTGATGCGCCCGGTCTTCAGCTACAGCACAACAATGCAGCTAACAGTGTGGCAGGCAGCTCTTTGTTAAAACAGCTGGTTGAATTGAAGGAGCGAATGGGTGGAGACAGGAAGGAGCAGGGGAGGAGTCGGGGTAGGTGGGAAGGGGGACTGAAGGATGGCTTTTGAGGAGGGGAAAGAGAGCGGGACGGACAGACAAAGGCCAGTGCTACAACCCACAGAGTGTGATGACCACCAGACATGACCAGTGTCAGTCTGTCGACTTTCTTTCCTGGTCTGCGCTCTACAGTTTGTTTTGAGCTTTGGCTCTCACTTACTCTACACCTGCAATAACTGAATAGTTCGTTGGCAGAAAATTAACCGCCAGTCCGAAAGAGGTGACCCGTTCTTGAGTGCCACGTCTCAGTGCCGCTCTCCGCTCCGCTCACAGAGAACAACAGTAGCAACAGTAGTTTAGACATGAAGTCAGCTGCCAACACAACTCAGAAGTTCCACAGAGCCCACTGACTTGCAAAAATTCTGGTGAGATTAATTTGTAATGAAAATAATCGTGACTTGAAGCCTTCACTCATTCTCTCTTTCTGCTTGAGTTTGGAGGAGAAGGCTCACAGATCAGCACTAAAATGCAAACAATTTTATAAATGCTAAAATGTGTGTACTGGCAAGACAACAGTTGTGTTCTGTAAATGTGAGATGCCTTGAGATGCTATTTGTGCTCCTGACCTT
Organism: Diplodus puntazzo; assembly: GCA_963678695.2. Classification (NCBI taxonomy): domain Eukaryota; kingdom Metazoa; phylum Chordata; class Actinopteri; order Spariformes; family Sparidae; genus Diplodus; species Diplodus puntazzo. The sequence continues at coordinate 19,426,557 of OZ023173.1, read as the reverse complement.
GGAGACTCAGTTTCTCTGTTCAGTCAGAGGGGCCAACAGCCTGCTCTCCTCATTTCTCTGTTTGTTTTTCCCATGTTCACCTAATACAGTAGCCTTTCTTTGTCTGGGTCCGATATCATCCTTGGTTTAGTCCCAGTCCCAACCTCCAATACTCACTCCCTGCAGGGATAACAGCGGTTTGGGTTGTTAACCGTCACATGCCTGGAACGTCAGACTCATATAATTTAAGGAAGGCAAATTTGTTTCTTCTTCACCAGAAGAACACAGATATCATTGTAACCGAGCTGAAAGATGAAGCCACCGTGAAATAAAACCAACATGCAACCCACTGGAGAGAGCACTGCAGGTTTGGAGCAATGTGTTACAAAATCAGCTGGACAGAAAGGACATTGAGTCAGACGAGGTCTATGATAAAGACACAGAATCACAGTTTACTTACTAATGATTAGGTTGTTTGGAGAGACTGCAATGCACACACTGGACTCAGACTTGCTTGTCAAGTTTCATACAGAGGCTAAAATAATACTAAGACAAAAAGACGGAGATGAGAGGTGCATTAATGGATGGGTCAATACCTATTGGCAGCAGTTTTCCCTCAGGCAGTAATTCTATACTACATATCAAGGACAAGAGGAGGACATCTGACTGAGCTGCAACCCCGACCAGTATGCAGCATTGTGTTGCAAACATCCAGACTGCTATTATTCATTTACTAAATTGTGTCTTATTTAATGAACCTCAGTTGCTTTCACACCAATACAGAACTCTTTATATTATGAAGTGAGATGAGAATTCAAGGACACACAGTTGTATTTAATACTCCTACAATGAACACCTCACAGACACAAAAAAATAATATTAGCATAACACGGTACAGGGCTACTGTGCTTCATGAACTGGTAACTGTTATACGATTATCCAGAACCATGATTCAATTCAATTTTACAGCAACAGCTTCACTTTATCCTGTTGGCTTTTTGCAAGTTCAAACCAACATTCACCAAAAATAAAGCCTATGGAGTTCAACAAAATAATGCCACCCTTCAGTAAATCAACAATAAAAAACAAAAGATAGAAATTCAATTTTTTACAAAGTTTGGTGTCTCAAATCTGTCCAGAGTACACTGTGATTAAATACTGTTCGACCCAGCACTACTGTGCATGACAGTGCACGGTCAACTGTAAATAAAGTTTCACCATGTTAGTGATATTTGTTCAGTCAGGAGGCTTAGGAGGTTAAACTCGATCTCCGGTCTCTGCTCACATCTCTGATTTGCTCAGGGACTCAAATAAATTAAGTGAAATGAAATTAACTTGCACATCAATCTGGCTAGATAATCTGGCATGCCTGTGTGGCATGACTGGAATGACTAGGTGATTTTTTTTTGGAGCTGAGCTGTGCCAGATGTTGGTATTGCAACAGGAATGGTCTGATTTTGGAGGCTGCACATGTTCTATGAGGAATAGGACACAATAACTAGGCCAGTAGTGCAATGTTGTCTAATGCTCTTATCTGTATCCAAAACCTGTGGACATCAAACAGCCATCTCTTTAAATTCTATCCTTCCTAAAACATCTTGTTAAGGTGAAGGTAGAATTCACTGAAAGACTCTTGCATTAGACTGCAGCAGTTTTAGATTTCTACCTTATAAACTGGCGACTGAGCCTATTTGAGTTGCTGAACAGTTCTGGAGATATGAGCAGTGATTCAGAGGTCTGGAGACCTGTCTAAGAATACACAGAGTAGGTTACTGAGCTGACTGAATGGTGCACTACAACTAAGTGCTGAGATACAGTACATGTGACAGCCACTGACACTACAGGCCAGCAGAGATGGACCAAGATTGTAAAATGCAAACCAGCATGTTATACAGTGCAACCAGGCAGCAGACTGTGGCTGAAGCCCAGCAGCATCCAGGCGGATGCTAAAACTGGCCAGACAGACACAGCATGGTACTGGACAGCACACAGTTTCTTTGTTTGAGAGGCTGGGGCAAATGCTACACCATCCATACTTCATGATAAGATACACCAGACAGTGGGGAGTAGATAGATTACTTGCAAAATCATAATGTACTGCGTCTCCAGTACATTATCATGCACAGTAGTGCTCCTCAACTATCAGTGTTTGACACACAGTCTGATGAATGTATGACAAGGGGACAAAAATAGCTTTCCAATAGTGTTTTGATTCACTCAAACAAGCTCAACTTAAATAGGGTCAACGTCATGTGTCAATCAATAATATGGATTTAAGCAAGATCAGAAATTAGTATGCTGTATGTCTGAATAATGACATGCACTACTCACATGTTTAATGCCAAATAAATAAAAATATTAAAAAATCATGTAAACTACCATCATCTGGGGTTCAAAGATGCAATAAGACTACGGTAGACATTTAAAGTCTCCTAACAAATAATACTGTCTGGAACCATGATTTGAAGATATAAGTTAACAAACAGTAATAACCACAATCCACACAACCCAAACAGAGCGGAACATGAGACCCTGTCTCCCCAGTTGGAGTCCAAGTCGATGTTCTCACCCCATGCCGCGAGAGCTGCTAATACATCTAATCTGGTCTACTACTGACTGGCTGGCTTAACCAACTCACACTTGGGTTTAAATATAATTTGGAGTAATCTGTTTTTGAGAGCAGGATAGCAGCATGGTGTCTTCCAGGCTAATCATTCAGTTGACATATTTGCCAGGAAATGATGTGTGTCTAAGCAAATAGCTTACATGAGGCGTCAAACAGATTTTTGCAAGATGACCGCAATCACTTGGAAAAAGTAAACAATCAGAAAGCTGAGACTTTGTTTTTACAATATCATATACTCTATGTAGGGTTGCACAATATGGATTTTCTTCAGCCCGACAACGATATCCAATAATTACCCCCTTTCTCATGGCTGATACCAATAAAATTGCAGATCATTTTTTTCATTTTTGTATTTTGAAAAGCAGCTCATAACCTGCAGTTTATGCACGCCAAAGGCTAAGAGTTAATTTGACAAAGGCAGATACCACATCAAAATGCATGGATGCAGATCGGGCAAAACAGGAAGTCCAACAGCTAAGTGGCATAGAGCATTTGGTAAACCTTCAAAATAAAAACACCCTGAGCAGATATGGGATCCACAACACAACAAAGTCAGAAACAATATCAACAAAAACAAAAAACTCTTAAAATGGACAAAAAACACCAACGATTTAACTACGTAGTCTACTCAGCCACAATGGAAAGACAAAAATCAAGAAAAAATATTGAATAAAGACAATCTGTGTATGTCTACAATACCAGGCAGGCAAACAGAACAGCGCCACACTAGTTGAACTAGTTGATACTTTTTGAAGCACATACAACCTCAGGTAGAACACATAAGAAATGCTACTAAAATCTTTATTTTTTTAAACACACAAAACCCTCCTCTGCTGGGAGAACTAGAAAAAAAAACAGGTTAAATCAGTTTTTAGAGCTAAAATTACAAGCCAACTTTAAAGCAGTCTGTTGTTGTTCCTGCCTCCCATTCACTGAAACAAGCTTCTTGAATGAGTAAATGTGTTTACTCATACAGTGCGAGCTGAATGGCCTGAATCTAGATGAGCGGGCCAGCAGAAGTTAGGCTTCACATGCCTGCACAGAGGGGGGTCCGAGGGCATGTGTGTGTATGTGTGTGTATAGTTAAAACAATAGCCCCGTTGTCCCCCTATGCCCCTGTAGTGACCTAATGGGTCAGGACTGGGCATGTGCAACACTGATGGGACAATAGTCCAACAATGCTATTCTGTCCAAATCCACACACACACACAAACACAAATACAGAATCCTGAAAAAACAAGTGAGGGTGTGCGCTTCAGCTTCACAGCACGTATGGAGAACAGGTAGGAGTTCTGAGGCCTCAAAGCTGAACGGCAACAAAGGTGAAAAGAGAGGCAACAAAGGTTATTCTGCAACAGAGAGTTGGCCATTATGGGCTGGGGCTGAACTCATGAGATGATAACAAAACAAGTAACTGTGACAACAAAAGGTCGGTTATAGAAAGGCCACAAATGCAACAATAATCCTGCTTGTCTCCCCCCCCCAAAAAAACAGGCTATGTAATTCGCTGGAGAACTGCTCTGCGTTCCTGCATAAAGCTAAAGGCCTTACATCCTCAACCACCCCGACATGTCCTCTTACAAAGGACATGTAAGACCACGGCCCGCCTGATCTCTCCACATTTTCTCTTTTCTCACTCACTCATCCATACACTCGAGGCACCATAATGAGCAGCAGATCCCACTGAAACCGGGCTAGATTTCTGCTCAGCCGGCTGACTCAGGGTGTTCCAGTTTTCTGTAGGCTACTCCCACTCACTCCACAACATGCAGCTGTGTTCGCTCCTCCTCCTCCACACTCCTCCAAACGCTGCATGCATGCGTATAAACGAGGTGTGCGTCAACAAACCCAAAAAACGGCGCTTGTTTTTGAGGCACAGAGGAGAGAGTAACATGTTGCTCCTCCAATCTTTTATTTCCCATCGCAGATTGACCACTGAGGGCAGAGTTCAGAGCTCCATTCATTCATCAATGCATCACATCAATGCAGCGCCTCATTTGTGCTGGGCCTGCAGATCACTGAGGTGATGACACTGCACTGACTCTGCTCCAATGGTCTCAATCAAGCTGTGTTTCAGGCCAAGTTCAAACACCAGCAATATTAACTTTCTATTACAGTGCCAAGGCTACTATGATAGCTTTTATATTTTACTGCTCAGTAGCTAACTTTCAGGAGTAAATTGGACTCCTGTGCTGCTGCGATGTAATCAAGCAAGATCCTTAAAAAAAAAAGTCAAGCTAAATGATGGGAGCACCTATTAATCAACCAGCGGTCATTTCACAGCCTTTGATCACAGATTAGATCGGTTTAATGGGAGTAGACCAAACACAAAAACGCTACTTTAATTTCACGTGTCACCTGTGTTATGAGGCGATTACGCAGTTCAGTCATCACGCACACACCGACATGTAATTATAGGGTTTGGATAACGGCTTTGATAAATTTCTACGTGAGGTCCAACATAATGTGCAGCTCAGAGAAAAACCTACACACATCATGACATGGTCGGGATTAAAAGCAATATTTTGACCGAGCATCTAAGCAATTTGAATCTGAATGAGACCCAGAACATTTAATAATGCTTCATCATGTCATTCTGACATTTATATTGCAACAGGTATGATCAGGGTCAGTTACTAAGAAACGTAGCATGCGAGATTTTTGCTTTATTCTGATAATGACTATCTGTTTGTTGATGTGACAATCTCTGTTTTCTTTAATCCTCTATGACAGTATACTGATATCCTGGGGTTGTGAGCATACTATGACATTTGAGGACATCCTCTTGGGCTTTAGAAAGCACTGATTTTTCTCAGCTAATTGTCATTTTGTGGACCAAACACCGAATGATTCATCAGGAAAAAATGATCAGCAGATTATTCCATAATGACAACAATCATTACATAGAGCCCTAGTCAGATAACAGCTGTTTAGTTGAGTTACCAGATGGATACATTGGTTACAGATACCTACATCCCCTCAAACACCCACAAATACTGTAGGCCCACATTCAAACACTTGCTTGCTTACATTCATCAGTTAATAAGATATCAAAACAGGATGATTATTAAGAGCCATCAACTGACATTTAATTCATAAATAATATATCATAATTGAATCTACACATGTTTGACTGTACTGTGTACAAGATATAAAAATAAACAAGTGACTTCATCAGTCTGGGCAGACTAGAGATGCCAGGCACTAAGCCAAGCTGAATGATAAACAATGAAAACAGGGCTCAGAATGAGACGCTGGCTGAGACGCCGGCTGAACCTGACTTGCAACTTCACCGACTGATGAAATTAGCATGTGCCTCGAGGTGAGGCAGTCAAAGCACATGGGAAAGGATCATATACTGTGACGTATCCTATAATCAACAGAGCACTGTTTCCACTCAGCGAGACTGAATTAAATCTGATTAACAATTCATTTATCCATGCTCCACTGAAAAGGCTGTCTGTCTTCAATAAATCATACAAATTTGGTCTTGAGATTTGGCATTAAAGTGCGTCACATCTTGTCTCGTTCGAGTCAGATGGTCGCAGATGTGTGACATGTGGTGGCATGCAAACATTCCTCTAAGGTCCCTGTGATCCAATCAAGTCTCTGAGCGGCAGGAATTTGAGGAATGTCACGAGCAAACTGGATGGAAGTATAGAGAGGTGAAGTCATGCCCCTGCCAGTGGACCACCGTGTCAAATTACTGCAGAAAAATATGTGCAAGAGACAAATAACTTTTTTGACCCCTTTTGAATTGTGCCATGAATTGCAGATATGATGTCTGACAATTTAAAAGACAGTTTTTCAACTAGAGAAAGTCGCAGGTTGTCATTAAACCAATCAAGCACATGACTGTGAAAATAGGTAATTAGAAAGACTACACACCCAGCAGTCAGCGGTCACCCAGTGTTAGTGGCATTGTCTTGTTTAACACTTACACAAACACATGAATGAATCCTTGTCTAGTCGGTCCCATATATCTAAGACAGCTTACAGAACTGACTAACTCTCCTTACACCTTACTGAACCGGTCAACGCGTCCAGATTTAATGTGTTTTTCACCTCTCTCCATACTCTTGCTTAGCTGATGTGACTGCCATGCTCGTATTGGTGACATGTATTGAGTGAGACGATGCAGTTCTCGCAAACCCTTTATTGTTAAACTGCTGAATGATAATAATAATTTGATTGTCAAACGTGTGTGTATATTAGCCGATACATTGAAATCAGAACTTTATACTTCCTAATGTTGATATCAGTCGAGCTCCAATCATTGACTTTGACAATGAGGTCCCTCCACTTTGCCTCTCTATAACCTAAAAAATACCCATCAAAACTCAAACAGGGAAGTTTTTAAAGTTTGTAAACATACAACTCGTAATTAATTATGTAATTATGTATAATTATAGTCATTTTTAAGGGACAAAGACAAGTTTATTCCTGCACACATTCAACATGATATTGACGATTCAACAAGTTTGTCCCATTAGCTACAATCTTCCAAACATTACACACACCAAATAAGTAATCATATGCTTGTACTGCTTCCGTTTTTAAAAGATTGATCCTTTTGCTACATATGAGCTCAAGGTATATCATGTCCCTCTGTTGTGCCACAGGCTACCAGCAGCTGTGCTCCACTCTTTGTTGTTGGGGTCAACAGCTGAGACAGGCTGCTGAACTGCAGCAGGCTCAGCTCCTGATATCCCACATTTTGCACGGCTAATCCTGCCATTCCTGCTCTGCTAGTGTATCATAACGTTACTGAAACCAAGGTAAAAGCAAAGGTGATCATGACGATTCAATCATGCCCATTCAGGTTTTTGTTTTGCTTCTTTTACACCTCTATAACCACGCCCATGCTCGTCTGGGATGCTAGCACTGTGTGTATCCGTTTGCCAAGTGCTGAATTTTGACAGGAACTTCACGGCTACGTTATCCAAAAACGACTGCTTCATCATGTCCCTGTCAGGGCGACAAAGCCACATCTGGAGGCTCCTCCGCACCCCGCTGCCCGCCGATCACCGGTAACAATGGTGACGCAAGATTTGCGGCTAGCCAACCGGCTAACGTTAGCTAGCTCTCAAGTAAAGTTACATTAGTAAACAACAGGCCATACATTACCAATTCAAGCCGCCCTCCGTCCACTGAGCTGTATCAACAGGTCTGCTAATTGTACTCAAAGTATAACCAGGTCATCTCCCAGCGAAAGAAGCTAGCAGCAAACCCAGCGCATCTTATAAAACTGTTATCTGGTTACCACGGTTATAGCTCTCCACCCGACTGACACCTCCAACGGCTTAAAATGAGATAAATCCTCACCCGAAGTGAGATTCTGACTCCTGGGGAACCCGGGATCACCTCCTGGGATCAAATCCGCCGTGTCATGGGTGCGTTTCTCCAAAAGAGAAGCGGGGAAGAGGATTAGCTCTCTTACTGGAAGCTAACTCCGCCGTCCCACACTGAGGAAAAAGGGAATGCAGGAATGTGACGTTCAGTCCGGTCCGCTGGCAGCGGTGACACGTGCACTCAAGACTGAGGCATTGTGGGAAATGTGGTTATTAAGTATTAAAGGAGAAGACAGCTACCTGGTTGATCAATAACTGGTTTGACTTATCACACTATTCACTGCTATCGCCTCCCTACGGCCCGTGGGGATTACAGCTTCACTGTAATAAAATAAAATAAGATAACATTAAAACTTAACTTTCCCCCCGATTTTTAATAATTAAAAAACAGACTTAACCAGCTCGCCGTACATCAGCCTTATATGTGTTAAGTACATTCATTATGCCCAAATCATATATCATAGCTTGGAAGAAAAAAAATATGTTTATATCTAGATTGTGATGTTTTTTTAAAAAATTAAAATTAAAAATCACAGATTGACTGGAGTCCAATGACACACACATTTAAATTTGAAGTCGATCCAAACATCAAACCACTGTAGAGATAATACAAAAATAAAAGTAAATAAAATAAATGCAAGAGTTTTCAGGTTTTTATCTGCAAAACAGACTTTTTTAACTTTTCTTTATTTTTCGTTTTTTTTAAAAAAAGTACATATATATCATAAATACATATATTATATGTATATATAATATATAAATCAAATAATAAAAATTATATATATCTATATAAATATATGTATAAAACAATATAAATACTAAAATGTTTCTTCTACGGCTTTTATGTCCAACTTCCAAAACAGACATTTACGCAAATTTGAAAACTGAAAAGTTTAAATAAAATATATAGTATTTTGCAGTGCTGTACTTAACTACTAATTTTGAGGTACTGGTAATACATTTTAGTCAGAAGATAAATTATTTATGCCTAACCCTCCTGTTGTCTTCACATTCTGTATACGCCCCTTGTCCTTGGGGTCAGAAATGACCCACCCTCACTGAAGATCTAAAATAAAGCAATTTCATTTTAAATGCCAAATCTATTTAGCATTAGCATTTTTGCTGTAACACAGCTGTCATATATGTTTTCTTTACTAAAGTAGATTTTATTGTTATTATTATTTTCTAAGTTACTGCAAAGGTGGTAAACAATATGTTTAAGTTTTTTATCAAGAAAGTATCACAAATGCGCAGAAAGTAGTTTTGAATGCAATTTACTGAAGGCGCTTCAAACAATAGTCAAATGTAACAACATAAACCAACAAGGCGACCTGAGAGGGCGACTACGACCACTACAGGAGAACAAGCAGCCGCTTCACACACTGGTCCCAGACCTGTGTTCTGTTGCACGGAGAGAACTGAAGGTTTTATCACCTGCAGCACGTTTACACTCTGAATGTAGAAGTGTTAGTAAACTGGGCCTTGATGTTCGTGTCTGAAACTATTTGAGCTTTGATATTTAAATGTTGTGTATGGGGTCATGGAAAGGTGACGGTACACCTGCATGAGAAAGTTTCAGTTCCGTCTGAGATCAATCAGCACTGTGTGTGTGTGTGTGTGTGTGTGTGTGTGTGTGTGTGTGTCTGTGTGTGCGTGAGTGTGTGTGTGTGTGTGTGTGTGTGTGTCTCGTGTGTGTTTTTTTGTAGGCTGTAACTGACTCTGTGAGTGTGATTTTAACTTCCAGGTCAAAAATGATGGGGATGCAGGTAGTCGAGTGGTTAAGAGCGCATGCCACATATGTAGCGGGCCCCGATCCGAATCCTGGGTGGAGGACCTTTGCTGCATGTCACACCCCCCTGACATTTCTTGTCTATCTACTGTCAAATGAGTCTGTAGGCCTACCTGAAAAAAAATCTTTAAAAAGAAAAATGACCCGAAGACAATCTTAGTACCTAAGTGGTGTACAGCTTCCATGGAAATATGAATAAAGGCAATATTTCCCTTTTTCTCATGTTGGGGTCACTTTAGGAAAAGCCATAAAATTTAAACAACATTTAAGGCGTTTTATCTGCTGTTAAACACAGTTCTGGGTCATTTTTGACCCGAAGACAACAGGAGAGCTAAACAAATTTACAAACTGTTTAAAATGTGTAATCATCTATTAGAATAGATGGAAAAAAAATATAAAATTATAAAATATTGCTTTTTTTTCCTTTCATTATTACGCTTAACTACTGCTAATTTTGAGGTACTGGCACTTTACTTTTATACGTCCGTAAATAGTATTCCCTCTTCGTTCTCTAAAATAATAGGTAAACCTTGGCGTGAATACACATTTTGACACTATACATAATATAATATACATTCCTAACTCTCAACCTAAAATCCTGTCCGAATGCCTGTCACAGAATTACAAGTTAACTTTATTTATGTAGCACATTTCATATGACATGTGTACTTCATGTACTTCAGTACAAAGCAAGAAAAATACAAGGCAAAGATTAAACATGACAGAAACATTTAAGATAAAAACATATATATAAAAAAGAACGTATTACATTTATGAAATCCTCAAAGATTAAATGGGAAAAACTAATTCTAAATTAGAGGTTTGCACTTCATATCTAACTAAGAACTTGCAGAAAAAGATATTTTCGTCGATTACGCCTCCAAAAACTGCAAAAGACAGTACAAAACTGCTGAGGAATCTTCTCAGTGAAATCACGACCCCTTGTGGACAATAAGAAAAGTGCAGCTGTCTTTTTTTCTTTTCTTTTTTTTCTAAAGTGTTAGTGTGTGACTGTGGTTGTGTTGATGTGTACATATTATAAATATACCACTGGGATTCATCAGGGTCTTTAGTCAACATGGCAGACAGCTGGAAGGCAGAGCTCACACAGATTGACTGACAGATAGACCTGCGTGTAAACACGACGCAGAGCCTCCAGACACGGAAAACAGGCAAAATGACACACGGTACAGACAGATGAACTAAACTCTGCATTAAAAGACAGACAGATACGTCTGAGAGTGGACCGGTAGACAAACAGCCGAGTGGAAAATCATCCCCCTTCTGTCCAGATGGCTACAGACTATGTTCACCAGCAGAGTCAGAGGCTAATTAACTATCATGGTGTGATGGAGACTCCAGCAGGTTACTACACCCCCACACCCACACCCACAACCACCCCCCTCTTCTGCTTCTTGTGTTTCTTCCAGTCAGTCTCCGTTTTTCCTCCCCACACCCTCGCCCAGTTCTGTGTCTATCCTTAGTCGTCCCATAATTACTTTGTTGTCTTCTTCACATCACCCGCAGCGCCTCCCTTCCCATGCCGCTGTGCGTTTTCTCTCCGTTTCCCCGTCATCTCCTCTCACACGAGCTCACCTTTAACTTTCTCCTTTTTGATACGCGCCTGGAAAAAGCCAAACCTTTCGTGTGCAATCAAAGCAAAAGTGTCAGAAAGCTAGAACTTATGCATTAAAAAAGAAAAAAGGGTCACTCTCTGTCTTATAAGTCTTACATCTTGTGAACCGACAAGTCTCTGGAGCTGCTCAGGTATAAAAGTTGATGAGACTCAATGTAATTTGCACTGTTGCCAAGGAAACTATACTGTTGAGCTGCTATATAATTTTCAATTTCTATAAATGTCTGCACTAATTGCACTGCACGCAGCACTTTGAGTGTTTCATATTTCCGCTGTTCTTAGTGTTTGTAATAATATTAAAAGTGCAGTATGTAGTTTTTGGGAAAGAAATTGGCATCAGAAGAGAGAGATGTTCACTGACTGATTTTTTTCATGCCTAAACTTTCATCTCTTTGTTCTCATGACATACAAATTGACCTTAAAGGACAGCACAGTTTTACCTTGTTTATATGTGGCAGACCCTGCCACCTTTCTAGCTTCAAAGAGTGTTCTGAGGACCTTATTTTCCTCTGAGAACAGCTTGTTTATTCAGTTATAGGAAAAAAAAATATTTCTAAGTTTGTCTTATTACCTCATTAATAGTGTAATATTAAAATTCTGGGTTTGAATTTATTTTCCAAAACAACATAGTGCCCCTTTAACATTATTTTTTACTTCACGTTATTTCCTTGTTAACAGTCAGGATAATATCAAAAACACCCACAGAGGAGATGTGATTTAAACATTTTTGAAATTTGTATTGGTTTAATAACTAACAAATCTGAAAGTATAACGATCACAGCAGTTTCTGAATTTACATTCAAACATAACATCATGTCACAAGTTTATTCTGTCTGTTCTCTTCTTGTTAAAGTTAACTTCATACCCATTCAGTGCTGGTTTTCACAGTGCATTCTGCGGAGCAAGAGAAAGAGAAGCGAAGGCTGAAATTGGCCCTGCTCCTCAGGTCGCCCTGCACAAAGCTGAATCCCCACCAGAGGGATGGTACCAAGGCACCAATTAGCAGTGGAGAGGGCGCATGATGATATTTCCGTGTGCTTGTGGCCTGGGCAGCTCCGTCTGTGCGTTATAAAAGGCAAAACCATAAACATGGAATTAGACAGCACAGGCCCCACAGCTCTTAAGGTCACAGACTCTCCTCTCCTGCGGCTTCTGAGAGCAACGGTGTGATGTAAACAACGCTGGCCAGAAAGCCGTTATTACTGTACGTGCGGGTTTCGTAACAGGGCGGCTGATTATTTGTTCTCGTCAGTATGTGAAGTTCATTAGGGCCAGCGGGCCCGGTGCAGCTGTCCGCTGCAGCTCTGCTCTTTTATTGTTGGGTCGAACGGGTGCAGGAGATAGGTGTGGGAGAAAGATCACTGTGAACTAGATAGAGAGAAACTAAGTGGGTGGAAGTGACTGAACATCTCTTTGTGTATAACACACACACACGCACGCACACACACACACACGGTAACGCTCAGACAAATAAACACACTGAAATTGGCCGGGGTTCAATTTGTTGAGTAACAAAAACATGATAGCTTTCTAACCAGCAGGTGGGGGCAGTAGACAGATCATAGGACTGTAGGACACAGAGCAGCGCTATTATAATGTGCTGTAAGTCAGAGATCTACTGTGAGCTACAGTACGTACTGAGGCTGGAAATAAAACCATATATTACTACATTTAATCTAATCTAATCGACTGAAAAAAGACAGTCAGACATGTACTATTGAATCACTTCGTAACATAATAAACATTAACATAGATATTCATTAAATTCATAATTTCCTTACGGACTTTATCAATAAGCAGCAGCCTTTTTAATTTACTTGCTATGAATCCTCACTCAACGTTGACAATTCATACATTATTTGAAAGCACAATGCCTCTTTATCTCTATCTGTGTGAACCATTTTAACATCCCGTACAACAGTGACAGCAGCTGCTTATTTTGCGGCAGCAGTTTATACCAAACAGAACAAGAGGAGAAAAGAAAAGTGGAGGAAAAAACCTACACTTTCACGTAAAGCATCACTTATTCTGACTGTCGTTTATGCATGTAGCACCTCAATGGACGATTAATTTAAGTGTTTATGAATATACCACTTTTTCCTTGATTAAAACCCAAAAGGTCCAAAATAATCCCTTCGATTTTCATGAAACGAGACCTTGTTTTGGAAGCCTCTCAACTGCATCTAAATTCCTTTTATTTCTTACAAACTCTTACTTGTTAGTATCTTTACTGATATTTTCTTATAATCTCTCTATTGTATGCAAGATGGAGAACATGTCATGTCCCCAATTTCCCCCCCGTAGGATCAATGAAGTATTGATGATAAAGATATTTGTTCTGAGTTATTGTCCAGATTGAAAGGGGACGAACACGTTATGCTAAATATTAGGTACATTTGTATAAGTTGTGCTAAAACACCCAGAGTTTTTCATTTTTACTTACACATTTACTTAAATATTTGAGGAAAAGTAGCCTGATATGTCCCTAAATTAAACATTTCAGCAATTTAATGTTGTCTTTGGTAATTTTTGTTGAACTATCACTGTCAGCCCTAAACTTGTGACAAATACAGCGCATTTCCTGTGACTGCTTCACAATAAAAGTCTGCCCCCGTTTTATCAGTCAGATATTTTAAAGGGGCCTTATATAAAAAATGTGTACCACATATTTTATTATTATTGGCCATATGTGATTGCAATGTGTCATAAAAATGAGACCTTTCCCATCTCTCTCTTGTTACCTGAACAAGCCTGTGGTCAGTTTGTCTAAGCTGGACTGTGTGTTTTTTTTTTGCAAGATACTCACGTCTGAAAGGTAAATTAATGGATAAGAGTTGGTCAGTAAAATGTCACAGAAGAGGCAAAAACATCGTCCAGCAGGTGACATTCGTAAAGGTCTTGTTATGTTCAACTAACATTCCAGAAACCCAATGACATTACATTTTCTGTTCATCGAGAAAAGAAGCAATTTCTCACATTTCTCACAACAAAAAACCATCAAATGTGTGGCGTATTTGCTTGAACAAATGCTTAATCAATTATCAAAACCGTCGCCAGCTCTTCCAGTCGACTGGTCGACTAATTGCTGCAGCTCTGTGGACTCAGGAACAAGAAACAGATTTATATTGGTTGTGTCATTTTTCCCGCACAAAAGAGTGGGAGCCTAACAGAAGTCAAGAGTAAACAGAGAGGCTTATATCAACGAGATCAAATCAAGTCATGCTGGATTACACGCTGCAGGTAACTTGAGTCCAGTGTGAGAGTGGGGGTTCCCCCGCCGGTGTAACATAAAAACAGGGGTTCAGTTAAAAAAAGATAAATCAAACTGAACTTGTCTGTTCTTTACTTTGTCCTTGAGCCTCTGTCTCCCGGAGCAGAGGGGCCGCCCTGCTCTTACCCCCACCTTGCCCTGTCCTCGGCAGCATGACACTCCCCCTGCTGTTGAGCCCGGGGTAGAGCGCAGACCGTCTGAGGAGTGCGTTGACAGCTCCGGGCCGTGTGTGCGCCCGCCCGCATGTATGGTGAGCACCCGTTGAGTAGGTGGGTCTGCTGGAAGGGAGTGGGAGAGGTGGGAAAGGGGCAGATGGAACACAGAAGGAAGTTCACCAGCGACACATTAGTGTGTCAGAAAGTGGAGAGGGACGGAGAGGGAGGGGTTCAGAGAGAGGTAGAGGGAGGCAAAAAAAAATGCATAAATGAAATAAATAAATAAAATACAGAGAGAGCGAGGGGACAGATATGCAGAGAGTGAGAGGATGAGGGAGGGCAAGGCGGGGTAAAGGATGGAGAGGGGAGGAGAAGGAGAGGTGAGAGATGTGTCAGGTACCAGAGGGAGAGGTGAGAGAGACGCGAGGAGCAGCAGGGGTAGGAGGGAGGGTGACAGGTAGGGGTGGAGGGTGGAGGGGTTGGGGGGTGATAATGATGTCAGGTGCAGGAGGGGACCTGGATGGGTGGATGGTGGACGGACGGGAGGGAGGGAGGGACACACTTCAGTGACCTTCAACAATAGTTTGTCATTTTGATGTGAGCACCTGAAACGTTCTCTCTGTAGACCTTCAGCTTGTGTTAAAATACAATTATACAAAGATAGTGATCCATCCGATTTAAGTGCCCCAAACTCCTACAGTGTTGATAAAAGTTCACCGGAAAATGAAATTTCAGTCATTATCTCCTCACATTTATGCTGATGGAGAGTCGGGTGAAGTTCTGTAGTCCACCAAAGACTTCTGGAGCTTCACAGTCTTTATTTTTATTCAACAAATAGTGCAAATCCCAAATGATATTCAATTTTTTAGTAATGACCATCAGGAAAACAAGTACATTTGTGAACACGCTAACCGTCAAATGTTCGGCGTATTTGCTTGAATTATCACTGATTATTAAACGATTATCAAACAGTCGCCAGCACTCGAGGTCCGTAAAATTACAAACAGTCACGCCACTAACGATGAAAAAACACTTTTATTAGATTCAATTGAATTAAATTAACAGACAATAGTTGGATCTATAAAAGGTCGGGACAAAAGTGTAAAAGGCAACATTGGTAAATGTCCTGTTCTGTTTGGCATACTTTTTGGAAAAATATTCTCCATTAACTCAGAAGATAAATCACAATTTAACAAACCTTGAAGATGCCCTCTGGACATGTGAAAATGAAAACAAACAGAGCTGTAATAAGTCTGGTGAAAGTAGGGAACATCTTGGACACAGTAGTTAAACTATTGAAATAAAAAAAAAAATCACTATTAATAATCCATATGTGCACTGGTGGACACTTTCAGTTGAGTTTTAGTTCTAGTTTCACTTCAAGGAGCCCTTCACTGACACAAATCAGACCACAGATTCCAAGTTTTGTTACAGAAGAGAGGAAGAAACCTAGGAAACATCCCGTCATTGTGTTACTGATGAGTGGAATTCAAGTGAAAATAAATTCTTCACAGCGAAGCGAATGAGCAAAACACAATTTTACGTAGAGCGGGACGCGCTCAGTGTCAGGAGGACTTCAAGTATGCACTTCGCCAATAAAAACCCAGCCTTGTTCTCTCTTTCCATGTAACTTGAAAACAGACACGACCCAACACGATGTCATGTGTTTGTTTAAATTTATCACACCGACTCTGTCGTCTGAATATTTGTGACAGATGTCCGTGGCAAGTTTCCTGTTCGTTTACGCCATCCTTCGGGGATTTTTTTTCATTATTCCCCGTGTCAATGTGTTGGCAGTACGTCTCGCCTCTCATTTATGGGTTTGTGTAGGGGCATTATGCTGTCTGGACATGAGTAAGTGCTGGAGACATTTCAGTCATTTGGAGACAAAAAGAAAATTAAAAAAAAAAAAAAGGATGACGAAGAAGCATTTACAGTGTTTTTTTGTTTTTTTTTTGCTTTCTTTGCTTGTAATTTCAGATTCCTGGAACATACTGACATTGATTGTAAGGATCTTTAATTATTTTGTTAGTTTGCTCTTGCGTACTGATGTGACATCATTAGTTCTGATTTGAAAGTATCTCTCTAATAACAGCCTTTTTTTTTCGTCTTACTGGCTTTCACGTCCATGATTGTGGCCACATTGCTCCACATTCGCTCCTTTTTCTCATGTGTATGGGTGTGTGTGCATGCAAGGACACTTTCGTGCGTGTGTGTGTGTGTGTGTGTGTGTATGTGTGTGTGTGTATGTGCGTGAGTGTGTGTGAGCAGGAGGACTCCAACTAGGGGTGTTAAAAAATGAAATCTCAGCCCACTGACTGACCTTGTCTGAACTGTACCGTGTGCGCACTGATAGCATGGGGTGCCTTCAGGTCAGAATAGGGTGTTAAAATTAACCAACATAACATCTGTGTGTGTGTGTGTGTGTGTGTGTGGGTGTGTGTGTGTGTGTGTGTGTGAGTGTGTGTGTGTGTGCGTGCGTGTGTGCTTGTTTGTGTCTTGTCTGGGAGGTGGGGGGGTTGAAAGGAGTGTGTCTGGTTATGCCGCGTTCATGCCCAGCCAAACTACATCCCACACAAGGCTGAGAGACTGTGGACCTTTTTTTAATTAAAAAACTCCCTACTTTCTTCTTTGTGTGTGTGTGTGTGTGTGTGTGTACGTGTGTGTGTGTGTGTGTGTGTGCGTGTGTGTGTGTTGAGCATGGGTAT
This sequence comes from Diplodus puntazzo, assembly GCA_963678695.2. NCBI lineage: Eukaryota > Metazoa > Chordata > Actinopteri > Spariformes > Sparidae > Diplodus > Diplodus puntazzo. The sequence goes on along the minus strand of OZ023173.1, from coordinate 19,409,042 downwards.
GTGTCATGGCTATAATCATTTTAATGCGAAAGTGTATTTACTTTCCAGACGTCTCTAATATAGGCGTGTGAGTGTCATTTGTAGCTGTTAATCTTAATGACGTCAAATCTTCTCATTCTTTAATAAAAACATAAATGGATAAAAGCTCAGAATCTTCATGGTCATATTTATTGACCCTTACAATTAAGAGAACTGAACAATAAGGTGATACTGAATAAGATTAAATACATTCTTTCATTTATTTTGTATCTTGGTTTTGGACCCTGTTAGTGAAGTTTTGTTTCACTGGGTCCAACTCTTCGCTCTATCCCTCTGTCAGTGACAGCAGGTATCAATACGAGATGTTTTATTCTGGGATGAACTTATTAAATTAAAGCAAATATAAGTTATACATCAAACAGATGGCTCGCTTGCTCAGGTGAGCTCTCTAAGCTGAGAGTTGCTATGGTATTCGCTTGTGTTCGTCTTTAGTTACTGAAGTGTGAGTTATTTTTGAAACTGTCTGCGTCAGTGTGAGATGTAAGAACACGCATGTGTCTTTGTGGCAATTAAAATGTGCTTCGATTAGTTCTAAATTAAGTTGGAGTAAAAGTTTCAGTTTTTCTTTGTGTCTGCTCTGACAGTGCAACAAGTAGTTTCTCAGGGGTCGTGGCGCTAAAAGAAAAAGAAAAAAGGAAGTTTTGCAGCCGCTTCTTTCACAATGTAAGCTTATGGGAAAATGTATTTTTGGGCTCCAGTGCATCACGTGACGTTGTTGAATCTCACGGTTTGGTCGCTACGACATTTGTCTTCAAAGCCTGGCGCCCCTTCTTCTGGAGGCTTGGCTAACACGTGCAGCCTTGATGAGCTGAGTGGATGCAACGACAAAATATGACATGATAAGTTGTCATCACTCAAGCTAGATTAGATAAGAACCAATTGATTTTGTTAAGTCAGCTCTCAAGCTTGCTTAGGCCTACTTATGAGGCATGGGGGACAGATGACTGGCTGAAAGGTGACTCTGTGACACAAAGTCATGTTATTAAAAAAAAGTGACACATAGCTTTATAATGGTGTTTTGGGTGAAAATGCTGCCTTGAAATTATAATAGAAAAGAACATTATAATATAAATGTCTACTGAGTTGCGTTGTAATATTTATTCACCTAAATAAATAAAAAATAACGCTACAATTACATATTTCAGCAGCTTATTTCTATAATTTGTGTAATTTTGTTTTTATTATTTCAATAATACTTAATTAAACCCCAAAGGGATCAATATTAAACAGACATGGCTGCTATTATTAAGTGTGGACAAAGGCTGAAGTCAGCACTGAAGCACGTGCGGGGCGTCACCCCACATCCAGACCCCTCATAACAGCCCTGCAGAGACACAAGTGTGCAAGAAGTGTGTGTGTCTGTGGTCGGCTGCGGCGGTCACGGTGAGGGGGAGGTTGGGGGCTCGACCGTCGTGGCTAAAGATGTGTTCGAATTTGTGTGTGTGTGTGTGTGTGGCTTCACTGAACCACCCCCGTATACCCCACAGTGTGGGTTTCTTTTCATCATGAACAAATGGCACAAAACAGACACACAAAAGTGGAGGGAGACAGCAATATGTGTCCAAGTTTCACATTTCTCTGCACAGGAAGAGGTAAAAACACGCTGACACGACGTGCAAGCAAGCTGATTGGTGTTGATTGCCAATAATCGCTCGTTCCAATAATTTGGACAGTCTGTGTGTGTGTGTGTGTGTGTGTGTGATTGTGACTCATGTTGGAACATGCTTGTGTTTCAGATTTCAGAGTTTTCTAGTCAGTCACGTTCTGTTTGTTGGCAGAAGCAGCAGCTTTATCATCATCACGAATACACACACACACACACACACGCAAACATACAAACAGTCACCAGATTTAAATGAGGCCACATACACTGTAACGTACTCAGCATTCCACAAATTACATTGAACACTCACTTTGAAGAAATTTCAGAGAAATGTTGACTTTACCGAGTAACCAGGACTTTTTCTCTGCTGTCAAATCTCTTAAATTGAGTCGTTCAATGTTGTGAACATCGCAAACAAATTTCTGCAAAACATGATTATGATCAAATTTATTTGCTTCACACGTATCAGATTAACATTTCAACAACAGCAGCTAGGTGACACGGGTACACATCTAGATAGAGCTCGGAGTTCGGAGATGGCATTTCCACATTTGTGAGCGTGAAACCACTGGATATTTTTAAAAAGACGTCTGGACAATTTGAAGCCGGCAATCTGGTATTTTAACGAGACAGTTTGACAATTTCGTTCTGTCGCCACCATGTTTGTGGTGACAGAACGAGGTAATCTGGTTCGTGATCTTTTCCTCGCCCTAACCAAGTGGTTTTTGTGACTAAACCCAACTGGTCCACAGTGTTGTCACAACACAAACCTGAACATTACAATTACTAAAGAAAAGGTGAAGTTTATCATATTTTTGCATAAACTTAGACTTATACCTGAGTTACTAACACATCCTACTTCAGTCTTATACTTCATTACATACCAAAGACAAATATGGTACCTTTTACCCTGCTACATATATCTTAAAGGTTGAGCTAATTAATTTGTATATTATCTATATACATAGTTAAACTTCATATCTATTCAAACACAAATTATGGTTCGTCTTTATAGAATAAACTACCAAACACTATATAAAACAGTGGCCATTTTTCTAACAAACTACTTTCATTTCAAGTGTGAGTATGAATACAGGACTTTTACTTGTAATGGAGTATTTTTACACCGTGGTATTCCTTCTTTTACACTGGTATAGGACACGTGTTGTGAAAAGTAAACAAAAGTAATACTTTACTTTTACTTACTTACTTTTACTTTTTACTTTTGATTAAAAGCCATGTTAAATATAACTTTATAATATTAATATAACTGATATTAAGTATAAATATTTGGCATTAAATGTAGCATCAAAAGTATGAGTAAAAGTAAATTAAACACATATTTTAATGCATATATAGTATATACTATATACTATGGGTAAACTAACTATGCGCCGGGCCAATTATCAGATCTGATATTCAACATTTTGCTGGTTATAGGAATGTCGATTGGCTTAAAATAAGAAAAAATATAAAAAATGTGATACTTTGACTCTGATGCAGCATACAACCTGTGAAGTAACTGGTAACTAAAGTGATCAAATAAAAGTACTGGAGTGCAAGTACAATATTTTCCTCCAACATCTCGCTAAATGGAAATCTGAACGGAAATCTCAAAAAAAAAAGTTGCAGAACTTGAGTAAATGTATTAAGTTACTTCTCACTACTGCATGTATTTATATAATGTGAACCATGGGATGATCAACTGTCAGATCTGATATTCAACAACTGTGAATGGAAATGCAATCTGCAAAGTGTAGTGGAGTAAAAAGTATAATATTTGCCTTCAAAATGTGTTAGAGTGGATCCAAAAGTACCTCAAAATAACACTTAAGTACAGTAGTTCAGTAAACCTACTTAGTGACATTCAATCCCTCTAAAAGATCTTAATAATTCTTCCACAACTGGACACAAATATCTCAAAACCTGGATAGTTATCACCAAACAATCTACATGAATAGATTTGACACAAGGTACGTTTTTGGTGAACTGACCCTTTAAGTTTACCACAAGAAAATAAGATATACAGTGGTCGGCTGGACTTCTGTAGGCAGGGCCGTCTCATAAAATTTGAGAAATGCTTTTAGATTGTGAGTGACGCACTGAAATATTTCTTTCACTCTGGGTTTGCGGAGAGTGTTTTTAATTCGCAGTTAACCGTGCGGCTGCAGGCCGAGTGGCCACTGTGGTGGTGAAGGCAGCAGTCAAGAGTCCCTTCTTTTTTTTCATGACCTGTTTGGGTGAGGAGCTCTGCTGACACACAACCAACATTTATGTGCATACAAATACACTCATCGGACACGCCCATGCTGCGTGTGCACGGATACACAAACACACACAGCGGGGCGCACAGATGCAACACTGGCACACCGCTTCACACTGACAAAACACGTGTGGGGATGTGCACGGAAATATACAGTGGATTCAACGTATGCATAGATGTACACACACACACACACACACACACACTGGAGACAGACACACACACACATACGAAGGCACACGCACAGTATTTATTCTAAGAGTGGATCCCTCCCTGATGACCACTTAGGGTAAGGAGTGCTGCCGGCAGAGCGGACCAATCCAAGTCATTCTACAGCTGATTTACTGTCCCACCACCAGTCCACTACTGTATAATTACACACACATAATTACACACACACACACAGTCGCACAGGCACGCACTTACTGTTCACTCGTATGTACACACAGGGATTAAACGTGTAACACAAGATAGGGAAAATAAACACACAAAAAACAACACATGAACAAACATGGCTGCTACAAAAACAACATAAATCCTTGGGTTGTGTCTTCCATTCTAATTTCAAACACGGGGTTTTAATTGTTGTTAACATTAAAACAACAATTGTATGTGTGCACACAAATAAGAGCTCAACTGTTTGTGATTTTATATTATGTAGCTTTTTAAATATTTAATTTAGGGGTGCCACCACTTCAGATTTTCTTGTGATATGAATCTGTTTTGTGAGGTGAAACAAAATGGTAGTGGTCCTAGTGAGCTTGTTAACAGTTACTTCTTCTTCTTCTTCTTCTTCTTCTTCTTCTTCTTCTTCTTCTTCTGTCTTATGGCAGGTAGCACTCATTAAGGTGCATCACTGCCACCTACTACACGCCCAGAACTCAAAGAAGACAGAGAGGATTTATGGGGCGTTGGATTATGTGAACAATATCATCATATTTGCATTATTGACAAAATACCAATATGTATCACGGTTGTTGTCATCATCACTTATTTGCAACACCTCTAATTAAAAATACCATTATATGTGAAAATGTTAACAAATAATTTATATATGTTATTAACTGTCATGTTCAGAATCCAGACGTCATCTTAATTTTCTCCAGCAGTAGCCATTTTTAAAACTAAACTTTAGATAATTTAATCAGTGTATTGGTGCTTTTTTTTATTTTATTACATTGATTTTTTATTTTTGGGTGTAAAGCATTTTGAATAATAACCTCTGTTTATAATGAGGTGCTGTATAAATAAGCTTGCCTTGCCTTTACTTAAAGTATATCAATAATTATTAAACAACCATAAGAAATAAATAAAAACAGGTAGGTTGTTTTAATTTGCCTGTTTTAAACTTCACGGAGGTAGTTTCTAGTTTTTAAAAATTTCCCTATTCTTTTAAAACTTTTGTATAATAAAATGTATAATAAATTTATATTATTATATTTTAAAATTTTTTCAAAAATTCAGATTAATAATCCTTCCAATGCCGAAAACACTGTACTTCTCAAGTTTTTCAATTGTTTTCAGATCTGAAAATCAAATAATCAACTTTCTCACATTTGATTTGTAGCATTTTGGACACCGAGTTTTCAATCTGAAAAATATAAAGCTTGTCAATCTCCACAGAAATGAACAAATATTTATAAAACAAGTTAATTTATAGCGGCACCGCGAGGATTGAAAAGTTGACACCCCACGTGTTGAAACCAGGGTTGCAGCGGTATATTTCATGTTCACGGTATGATAACCATCTAAAAACATATCACAGCTCCACGGTGTCGCAGTGTACAGTGTTACACAATTCTTATCATAATTATCACTCATAATGAATTTCAATTGTATGAAAACAATAGAATTTTAATTTAAATAAACATCATGTCCTGATAGAAACATAAAAACTTTAAATATTTTTTCCATAACAATAATATTGTAGATTAGCAAATATACACAGTATGATAATCATGTCACATAGCACCTTGAAACCAATCCATTGCTGCAAACCTCATTGGAACAGAGACAAAAACATTAACATTAACTAATTTACATTTTTGTCTAGACTCATTTATACTTCTGAGTGCTACGGGCGTTTGTAACTTTGGATGGACGGCAGTTTAAACTGATGGACAGGCAAAAAAAACTCCCCCGCTCACACCTATTGATAACCTCCACCACACAGGAATGACCATGAGCTACATTCAAATCTACAACCCTCCTGCTTGAAATGTTTTAAAATAAATGAGTTTTTCCATGTTGTGTGCCTCACAGCATCTTTCTTATCTGTGCTAGTGCTACAAAACATCCCTCCCCACTGTAGCGGTTTCCCCTTCTACTCGTGTAATTTTGCCCTTGTCCTCGGCTGAGGCTGACTGCCTGACTGCCTGCCTGCCTTGCCTGCCTGCCCCATTCCGATTTGTCACTCTCAAACCTGCAATTGTATTCAAGGCCAAATATAGGGGTGGGAATGCTAGGGTGGGCTGTCTATGTGTCACACAACAAAGCTTCGCACAAGGGTGTAGCCCTCTCCCTTACATCCTCCCACCTAACCGCCCGGCATGGCCAAGTTGTTTGCATGGAAACGCGTCTGTGTGTGTGTGTGCGTGTGTGTGTGTGTGTGTGTGTGTGTGTGCAGTCAGGTCCAAGCTCTCCCCACCCTCCTCTCCTCTGGTGAGGCAGAGATTACTCCCTCCTCCCTCCCCTCTCGCTGCTTTATTTGGAGTGTTTCTCAGAGATTCGCGTCCTGTCACTCCTCCTTGTCTGCGGCGCTGACCTTCATCGTCTCCGTCTTCATCTGTCCCTCTCCTTCCACTCTCTCCATTTTTTCAGTTTCTCTCACCTTTCAAATCCGCCACCTTTTCGCAAACCGAAAAAAATGTATGGACAGTTTTATTGTCAGCCGCCAGGGCGAGTAAGTAAACACCAGCCGGGGGGAAGCGCCAGCGTTTTGATGGCTATGTGATTTGTACAAAGTTACAAGCCGTTTGTAAGACATGAATTGGAACTTCCCTTTTATTACATGGTAGAAAAAAATGAGCGGCCTTTAATGTCGAGAGATGGAAAGGGAGATGATTATGGTTTCTGTGCTAGGGCATCCCGATTATATGACCACAGAAACCCATGCTGAGTCACGTAGGTCAAGATAGGATGTGAATGAAGCAAACACACACACACAGACAAACACACACGACTAGAGGGCAGAGCGAAACATTCCCACTGATCAGTTTATCACATGAGCGTGCAGTATGTTACATATTATTCAGCTACATTCGGCCTGTTAGCTGCGAACAATGACGGGGAATGGTCTGACTAACAATGTGTTAAATTTTTGGTGACATTGTGTATTTGGGAATCTGAAACTGTATTGCTCAAAATAACTTTTAGGCATATTTGGTGACATTAATGTTGACGTCAATGTTTTGGTTTATTCAGTATTTGCTTGTTTTCCTCCTTTTCTGTTTTGTTTGTTGTGTCCATGTTGAGATATATACATTTCCCTGTGTTGCCTGCTTTGCTTGTTGTTAATGTTTGCATGCTGTGCAATTATTGTGAAAATGTTGATTATTATGAAAAACCGATAAAAAAGAAGTTACCAAAGAAAACTGAGGCCTTGAGCTGAATCATACAGTTTCAAAACTCACAAATAAAAACACATTTTCAACAACGATTAAAAAATGTTTTCTTCCATCACACTGCACATTTTACACAGCCTGCGGCTGTTTGTTCATATAGCACATAAAACATGTCAAATACATTTGCTTTTGCTTTCTTTTCTGTGTCTAAAAAATGTTACAATTATTTTGCCGCTGGAGTTCTTTACATTAACCGTTATAAAACCATAAAGCAACTTCGTCTGGCATACAAAATGACTGTGTAAACAAACTAACGACATTTTGATCAGCATCAGCTTTGTGTTTAGTGCTAATTAGCAAACAGTAGCATGCTATCTTGCCAAACTAAGATGCTGAACATAGTAATACATGTACCTGCTGAATATCAACATTTTAGAAATGTCGCTGTGACCATGTTAGCAACGCAACGTTAGTACTGAGATCAAACTCTGGCTGTGCCTTAGTGCAGCCGAGCAGACCTGCGAGCGGGGCTGCAGACCTGCAACCACAGGTGTGTTCGCTTCAAAACGTTGTGCCAAGGTGCCTGGGCCAACGGTGACATTTGCATTCCTACATGTGCATCTGAAAACCACAACAAAACCCAACATGCGTTACAAGAGAGGCGCACATGTCAGGCGCACCCGAACGTAGGAGGATAATGGTTTTGATCCCAGACTCTTTTCTAGCGATCGGTCTGAGCCTCACGTATGCATAACCACCCACTGAACCACATACACTACATACATGACATACAGTGTCCTGAACACCCTCAAACATACAACAGGTAATTTAAAATGTGTTTCCCCTTAAACTCATCTGTCCTTCTATGTGTTGCTTGCCATCTTCAACTCGCATCACTTCCGGATCACAAGCCCCCACAATCAACCACAAAACCCCCGTGATATTATTACATAACCAGACAAAATAAAACCATGAAGAAAAATCCAATTAAACGGCGCCATCGTCATGTCTTGGAGAAACATCATATGTGCGGCTTCAAAAGCTTCATATTGCAAACTGCCGCTGCAACCTAAAGCTTATTTTTAAATGCCTTTGTGAAGACAGCAGGGCTCCAATGGAGTCGACACATGGGCCTTAATAAATGGTGACTGTTCAAACAGGGTTGTGCACGCTGCAATATAAAGATCAGCCTTTTGGGTTAGAGGAGCCAAACTTTGTAACTGTCTTCCCACCGAATTGAAAATGTAAAACGACACCTGCAATATTTGTCCCTCTGTAGTCTAGTTTTGTATTTTTAGTCTCCTTTTTTGTTTTTCTTTTCTTTTCTTTTCTTCCGTCAACTTGGACAGGTGTTGTAAATTGCCATCTTATCAGTGCATCCGGTGCTTGTGCATGTTTTTTTATGTTGCAACACGGATGTCACTGCCAGGTCCTTGTCAAACTAAAAAAAAACACACACACAAACCAAACTGGCATTGTTTTCACGTGGGTGTAAACATGGCTGCTGAAAAATTGTCCGTCCCTCTTCTTTTAAAGCACAGTTGCAATTTTCTCGTCCGTACTTTCTTTCTTTCTTTCTTTCTTTCTTTCTTTCTTTCTTTCTTTCCCACACGTGTCTCTCAACACAACCAACAGGTCTCACTTCTCTGCTTAATTCCGGGCCACACTCCCTGCTCCACACAATGAGACATCAGAATAATTTGTCTGAGGAGCAGGGAGGCACATGGCGCGCCCCACGCTCAAGTGCCCCTCCGCCCCGTGATGATACTCCTGAAATATGCAGCGTGTGACAGCGGCTACACCTGTGACTCACCTGTGCACACCCCTGAGATATCCCTCACCCATCACTCCCCCCCCGACCCATCACACACACACACAAACACACACACACACAGGTCACCAACACCACTGAGGGGCAATGGAGGGGGTTCAGTCTGGGTTGAGGTGCAAGACGCCGCCTGTGTGCTTTAATTTTCACCTCCCCCACCATGACCCTTCGCGACTGGTGACACGGGCGGCCTCCCACTGCTCGTCTCTCCTGTTTTTCCTCCTCTCCTCGCCTGTCCATCTCATCTTCCAGCCATTCTCTACTTTTTTCACAACTCTAGATTTTTTCTCATCAAAAGACAAGACACAACAAGTCCTCGCTTAAGCCACATGACAAACGGTGAGCAAACATTCGGAGTATTAGGAGACACAAAGAGAGGGATCTTCGGCTCATGTCTTTCTCCGCCTCCTCTCTCTCCTCTCCTCCCAACTCGTCCGCTGGCGAGGTTGCTGCTGTGAATATGCAGATAGTTGTATCATCATTTTCTTTTTTTTTTTTTACATTTGTGTACAGCTGCGTGTACTCATCCTTAACTCCCATTTCAAAAAGTGCATCATATTTAACGTGCACGCATTTAAGCATTCCTACACACATGCACTATTAAGTTGGGCGTGTGTTTTTGTGTCTCTCACAATAGTCATACCATGAGGATCTTCAGCCCTGTGTGTGTGTGTGTGTGTGTGTGTGTGTGTGTGTGTGTCTCATCAGCTGATGAGGTGTTTACTAGGTTCTGTCTCTAGCCTGGAGGGAGCCCAAGCACACTCTAGTCCCAGCCACCACACACTAGAGTAATTGGCCTTTTCACACCGCATAAGCTTCATTACCTGCACCCTTATTTGCAATGCAGAATGTAGAGTGGCACAGAGTGTATGGAGTGAATGCATAAACAGTTTTGGTTAAATTCACTTTTTTTTTTTTTTTTTTGGGAGGTGGGGGGGAGGTGTCACAATGAATGATTTAAGGGGGACCTGCAATAAAAATCCCTCCTGCATTTGTCATTAGTTACTAATGGTTCAGTTTCAAATGTGTCAGTAGATGTTGTGCCATATTTCACTATAACCGCCTCGACTGTGTCTGTTGAGGTATTCAGTCAATTATTTATTCAGTTATTAAAAGAGGTGACAGTGAGTTTTTCTTTGTCGGGGGCCTAAAAACTGTTTAAGCAAAGTCTGCCAAGCAATTAAAAGTAAAGCTGGTGAATGAAGCACAGAACGACAAAATTTAAACCAGACATCTTCAACCTTCGACCTTAAAAAAAAAAAAAAAGGGTACTGCTTGCATGAGTGAGAGGAAACATTTGATACAATCATTCTCCTTTTAAAGCTTCCTTCTGCTCTGTCTGCTCTTTTTAACAACCAGGTTCTTATTTAGTTTGCCTTAAAATAAACTGCTGTTTTGCTGCTGAGAGAACACAAACTATAAAACAGCGAGAGGTTAGAACCATATCAATTTTCAATCCATTTAAAAAGACCGGTTTGTCTATATTCATCTTTGTAGTGTCTGTTGTATATCACTCACGAGATGTTTTCATAAACCCTGTCCCTTCCTGCATATTTATAACATAGCACGACAGTCTGTGATATTGAGATATAAGACATCTTAGAGCTGACCTTTCTCAACCGAAAATATATATTGAGTTGTGCATAAAATATAAATACAATTCAGAGATACTAATAATGTTCAGAGATACTTGTACTCTAATCGACAGTTCATTTTTATGCTAATTTTTTACTTCATTATTCTCACAGCTGCAGTATAGTGATATTATCATGTTTCAGATGTCGCTAAGTAGTTAGAAGTTTTCCCTCTGACCTGCTCCGATGGCTTAATTTAAATAATTGTTTAAATCTCAAAAAGATAAGTATTAAAGATTTCAGAAGCCTTAAAAAAATCATAATATGATATAAAATACAAATTTGTATTGTAAAACGTTTTTTAATCTTTTCCTGTCCAAAATACTATATATGAAGCATATAAAATCAGCTCCAATTTACTCAAACAAATTGCCGCTCATGTGCTGATTTATCATCGTCCTATAATAACAGTAATAATGTTATTATTGCTCTTATTATTATTTTTGTATCTTCACTCTAGTTTCCTTTCCTCTCTTGTGTTTATCCCCTTCTCTCGAGTTTTATGAATAAAGTTGAAGGAGTTGACTGGACAATATAATAATATCACATCAACTAATGTAACACAACCAAACCTGTTGCTACCTTAAGTACATTTTGTTTCACTTCTCTGAAGGAAATGAAAATGTTTCCCACCTCGGTCTGTGTTGCATCACGTACCCTGCTCTGCCCCCAAAAGACTACTCCAACGGTTAACCAACAATGTCCGTGCATCCCCTTCTTGATGCCAAAGATCTTTATCTCCTTTACAACGTTTACAAAGCATATTCTTTGTCTCTTGGACTATATTCTCAAAGGGTTTCCTGCTTCCTGTGGTCAGCAAGGTGTCCCAACACCTGGAGAATAACTCACTTTTTTGCCAATTATTGAGCTTACACAGAGGAAATGTCTGACACTGTAGTCATATCCTTACATACAGAAGACATATACAGAAAGACTCACTATGTCAACACTTGCTTCTTGTGCCACCTCCTCCCTGTTCTTTTCCCATGTCGCCCTCCTCTCCAAGTTATGTCAAACATAATCCAGCATCTAGAGTCAGAGGTGATCTCATTCCACTCTGTCACTGCTGAGGATGTACAAGATTTGCATCATTGTATATGTTAAAATTAGTCTCTTTACTCGAGGACAACTTTTTTTGTTGTTTTTTGCTACGTTGTACTTAAAAGATTTTACTTTAAAACATATGAAAACATACTAAAATTGAAAACGCTGTTAAAGCTTAAACCTGCAACACAACAGTGTTGGTGTGACATGAAACAAAGGCATCAGGCAGTGCTTTCTAATCAGCCACATAACTTGGCAATAACAATCAATTACCATCTCTGTGACATCATGGTTGATCTTATCCTCTGGAACAAGCTCCCCGACCTCACTCTATCTTCCAAATTTGCATTTTTTTCAGCTTTTTTTTTTGAGTTTGCTGTTCACTGAATTTTAAATCTTCTGGTTGTGAGTCGCACTCATAATCACACGTCGTCAAAATGTAACACCAATAACGTTATGTCGCTAAAAAGGCGAGGTTGAGAGAAAAGTCCTTTGTTTCTCACCAGGCCTTCTTTTGGAACCACTTGACTTAAATTTCTTCAGTGTCGGTCTACAAAGAAGTTTAAATCACCTCCACCGTGACCTACTACAACTGAAAAAAGCTGCGTACGCATTGAAGGTGCAATATACAAGAATTCTGGTCAAATACATTTAAAAATTAACTATCAACTAAATTAACTAAATTAACTAAAATTCTCAACAAAATGTGAAGTTAGTATGCTAACCAGCTCGCCCTCGGCCTGTCCTGGACGTGTCGTTCATGTGCTAGTGGCGTAAACACCGAAACTCCTAATCTGGACCGCTAGCTGCATGGTTAACTGAGCTAAGTAGCTAAAGGCAGCTACAGTTAGCAGCGGTTAGTGGCTAGTGGCTAGTTATATACCCCCCACCCCCTTCTCTTGTGAGAAAGAATCTAATCTTTGCTAATATATTAATGTATCACTTACTGACTCGAAACAGTAAAAATAAATCCATGTGAGCAACATTGTACAAGAGAATGAATGTGCTTACCCAGAGAGAATTCAGTGGCATCACATCTCCCTTTCCTCTTCCTGTTTGGTTTTCACTGAATACTTTTTGTAAAGCCTGTGCTGTACCATTAACACTCAACAACCATCCTCCTATAAAACAATGACAGGGACAGTGGTGAGGGCATATGTGACTGCTAATAGGCAGAGAGGATGTGAGGGTGAGTAGCCGGTGCTATTTTAGGCCAAGCAGGGATAACTGGCTGGACTGTGAGACAGCCGGGAGGCGCAGTAATGGTCAGCGTCTCCTGGGGGTCTAAGGGTGAGGTCAACGCCACCGGGCTGAGCCTCTGCTTCTCAGGCGGGCAGGAAAGGCATCAGGAGGGGAGGGGTGGACAGCCGGGTGGAGGGATGAGGACATGGAAAGAGTGAAGGGAAACTGGTGAGAGTGTGTGAGAGTGTTGGTCCCTGCGCACACATTTGGATACACCTGCGTGTGGACGCACTGTGACACACATGCACACACACACATATCGGTCGCCTGCAGGGAAGTTTCACCCTACATGACACCATTTTAGTCGTCAGACTTTCTTAATCAATTACCCCATGAAAGCCTGTGTAATGTTCAGAGTGGTGGACAGTGGGCAGGACATGCTGCATATGTAGCAGAGAAAATACTGAACACACACTGAAACTTGAATTACTCTCAGGAAATATAAACTACAATGATACTGCAGATGTCGCACAAGCAGAGGATAAAACTGTTTTCTGACTTCAAATCTGAACTTTCTGGGGTTTGTTTGTGAGGAAGTCCAATTTCCAACAGAGTATGGTACACAAGAGTGTTAAGTTTTTCAGTCAGCGTCATGGGTGAGATTGTATTGAATGCTGAGCTGAAGTCACTAAACAGCATTATGATGTAGCTGTTCTTCTTGTCAAAGTTTGTGAAGACTGAGTGGAGGGCAGTGAATATGGCATCCTCTGTGGATTTCTTTTTGTTTGCTCAATTTCGGGTGTTGTCTCTAAATGTCCGGTTGCTTTTGCTGGCTCGAAAACATAGGCTCAAGTCTCAGTCCTTACTGGCTCGTAGCCATTATTCATTTCTCAAAGACGGGAAAAAAAAACACGTTTCACTAATCAGATTATAAAGCCGATCTGTTGGTGCCAACACACAGAGTTTGCTAACAACTGGCTCACAAATGGCTCATTACTTTGGGATCGCAGCAGTAGCATGACATGCTTCTCTTTTCAGTGTGATGATGATGATGCAGGTTTTTGAAGGTCACGCAAAAATGGAAATTTGCCCCGTAAGCGTTTGCATTTTTCTTACAAATAGGACCTTTTGCGGGGAACTATAAGTGCAAAAAAAGACAGATTTTCAGGTTGACCTCAAAATTCATGATCAAAGAATCAGGATATAAGGAAAGTACACAAACACACAATGAATACTAGATAAGTCCTAATCTAAAAGGGTCATCTTCATACACACATCCTTCTCATCTTTACCATCAGTGCGTGACTCAGGCATGAAGTGGAAAGGCCGACCTCAAGATGGCCTGACGCGGTCTACCCTCAGTACTGACCCAGAAACTTCAGTTCTTCTTCAGACGACTACAAAAAACCCAACAGATAACAAAACTCACTCGGTGTGTTCGTTGAACTGCTCTGAAGTTTAACGGAACAAAAAATCACAGTCGTCAGGCGGTTTCATGTCGAAAGCTTCAGCAGGACACAACGTACGACGCCTATCAGAACTTCTTTTTTATCATTTTTCAATCATGCTTTACATTGTTCAAGTTTAAACACAGTAACAAAAGAGTAAAAAAAGAGCACAACCGAAGCTTCAGAAGGAAGGAAGCCTCTCATATACAGCACTGCCAGCGCCAACACATCAAACTGACGTGATATATTTCTCCTCTCCAACAGCAGCCATCCTTCTCAGAGGGGTGGATTTTGAGGGATCAATGCAGTGCAGCTAAAGAACAACATTTTCAATCCAGTTTCCACCATGTAGTTGGGTCTAATATAGACACGATACTAACACCACATCGTAGAAACACTCTATTACAATTGACAGCTTTGCTTTGTTAAGTAAAAGTGTGTATTATCAGGAAAATGGACTTAAAATATTAAAAGTAAAAGTAATTTACAATAAATCAAAGCAGGATTTTCTTGTTGTAGTTGGTTAAAGTGCAGCTATTCTTAAACTGTTAGCTAACAATAATTTTAATTATGGATTAATGCGCTGGTTATTTTCTCTGTTAGTCAGAATGTTATTTGTACATTCACCAGAGCCCCAAGCAAAGGTCAAGAAAAGTAACTACTATGTAAGGACATATACTGAAGTACTGTACAAACATAAAGCTTTATGTTTCTCTATTTAACAAACAGCATGACCTGACCTGTCAAAATAAATGCAAAAACCTCCCCCTCCACAATCTTCACCCAGCAGTGTTCTCAAAATGTGTGTGTGAAGGTGTCTGCGTGCGTGTGAGAGCAATGCATCTGTGTGTGTGTCAGTTGATGTGTTTGTGAGAGGCCCGGGAAGGATTGTGGTGGTCCCAGTGTGGCCTCTTGTGCCGTCGGCCAAAGGCTGATGCCCAAGGAAGTGATCTGATTAGAGTTTGTTGCAGCAGCCACTGTACAACCAGCGCAAGCAGAGAGAAAACTGTGTGCATCAGTATGGAGTAACCAGGATACGGCATGTAAAATGCTCGCGAGTCGACACGGGGAGAATATTTTTAATCATCATCTAATGGTTATTTTTAGGAAACACTCTTGAATGTCTTTGTTCTGTTGTTTGATTTAATTTGGTTTCATTTCCAACCAGCTGAAGAAGACCCTCTCACCTGTCACTCATCCAGTATATACTGGTTGAGTGGGTAGAAAATGGGGGAATGTAATCTTTTCTTAAAGCTACCTTTTGTGTGACATTTGTGTCGTGATTAAACAATCACAAGACACACGGGCATGTAGGTTAGTTGAACGAAAAGCGAGCTATGTCAACATAAAGCTGCTAGTCCAGAGCAAATGTGATCCAGTGATAACCCAGAGCAAATGCAAACAAAATACAAAGCAAAATGGCAAAGTACAAAACAGATATAATGTGAGGAATCAGGAACCAAAAGCTGAAAACAGACGATGAGAAGATGGGCCCTAAAGGGGTGATTAACTAATGGGACGCAGGTGAATACAGGAAAAGAGCAGGAAAACCTACAAAGGGAGGAAATGGAAATTCAAACATGACACATAAGGACATAACTTCAAAATAAAACAGGAAATAAAACCAAAAACTCAATGCCTGATAATTTGTCATGGAAAGCTGTCATGTGAAGTCACACACGGCGACTATGTGCTATGTATATAAATCTCATGTGTTGGCTGTTCAAGCAGTCAAGTATCTTTTCAAGACTCATACAAACAGTAATAATTTGAATTGTTTCTGTTTTTTTCAACGTCAAGGAAATAAAAGCTGTTAAAAATACAGAAATATTATCGGCAACTTGTAATTAAAGTATCAAAAGTACTCAGAGTTTGACTATAGTTGTGTCATGTCATAACTTTGTCCAATTTAATACGGAATAATCACAAGAAGCAGTTAGGTAACAATAGTTCTCCTTCTCATGGCTGATTTAGATAACATATATATAGATATGCAATTTTTTTTCTTTATTATAAAATTAAGTTTTTAATCGGTCTGAATATTCCTCCTCCTCCTCCTTCTTCTTCG
The DNA here is from genome assembly GCA_963678695.2 of Diplodus puntazzo. Lineage (NCBI taxonomy): Eukaryota > Metazoa > Chordata > Actinopteri > Spariformes > Sparidae > Diplodus > Diplodus puntazzo. The sequence goes on along the minus strand of OZ023173.1, from coordinate 19,392,370 downwards.
TGTCTTTATTTATTGATGGACCGCATACCGATGTCAAAGGTGCAAACAGTCAACTGCTGCATGAGTTTTTTAGAAGTTGTGCTGGTTGAGTTTATGAAATCGACTTGGCTTCTGATATTGCGTCTATTCATTGGCTAGAATATCCTAGATACTGGTAAATAGCTGATACTAAATGAACTGTGCACTAAATAGCAAAAGAAAATAAAAGCCTGTTTTTTAAATCTGTATCACTTTTATGTTTAATATGTGAGGAATCATCTCAGTCTTTTGTGTATCATCATCCATATATCATCCATATATTTACTGTAAAATCGGCTTATGATTATGAGTGCGTTACTGTGCAAGCTGCATTTTAATGTTATGGCTGGTTGTTATGGCAATTAAACCCTGCTGGTGAGTGATGAATATAAATATATCATATATTTTTAACTAAATGTGAAATCAAAGTTCTGTTTTTCCTTTTAAAATGTAATGTAGCTGGGGGAAAATGGCAATAAGTGCAATTAATGCTCCGATGCTGAAAAACATGACCGCCGTCTCTCCACTTTCTATGCAGCCTCAGTGGCCCTGGTCCATGTTGCACTTGTTGTCTTTAATATGACAGAGTCCGACACATCAGCTTCAGTTTTTTTCTTGTTTTTCTTTGACTTGTCAGCTGTTTACACTGGCCGCAGCTCTTCCCCATGATGCCCCTTCCTTCCTTCCCTCTTTCCTTTGTCCTCCAGCATATATGTCAGTGTTTATTTTTCTCACATTTTCATAAAGCACCGATGTTTACTTGTGCGGCTGAATGTTAACAGCTTTTTTTTTTTTTGCTTTAATACTCCCTCTGACCAGTACACTCACTTTCCAAATTTCTTAGCTACATCTAGTTTAAACTAATGCAGTCAGGAACAAAAAATGGAGTGGAAAAGACAGGGAACACAGACCGTCGCTGTCTTGTCTTCTATCGTGCACCCTAACCAGAGGAAATACTCTTTGATGCACGGAGAGCACGTATTGTCTAGATCCTGGTGATAATGTGTCAAAGTCAAGGAAAGAGCATTACTGACTTCACTCTTTTTAAGTTTGTTATTCAAGATGTCGACACCTGATATGACTGACCTCAGGTCCTGCAGGGGAAGTACTGATTAATCTCTGAGAAAATGTTAACAGATGATGGTTGACTTAGCGTGCGAAAAATATAAGTGTCAGCCTTTTTACAGAAATGAAGCAGAACAGGATGACACCTCCCTCTAAAGCGAATGGAGTCAAATGTATAATTTTGTCTTTTGTAAATGATGAGCCATCAAAATCAAAAATTGTACTTACGTGAGGACCGAAACCTCTTTATCCTTTCAATTCCAATCACATTCCAATCGAATTGTGTGTGTATATATATATATATATATATATATATATATATATATATATATATATATATCTATATATATATATATCTATATATATATATATATATATATATATAAATTACACACTGCTTTCCATCGGGGAGGGATTAAAAGCACAGTATGTGGTTTCTGCCACGAGAGGGCGCTCTATCAAAGCAAAACATAACACGAAAGTAGCATGGGATCATGGAAGTAGCTGGCTTCAGACTTCAACCACCATGAGCGATAAAAAATCAAACTACTTGACTCAGGCCGCTAGCTCATGGACGAGTAAAGGTTTTAAAGCAGAGGTCACTAATAGGTGGACCTAGAACCAATAAATTATATCTTGACGGAGCGCTTCTATTTGAACCGCCGCAGCTTTTTGTTAGCCGTTACGGCACTGGTTTCAGAAAAGCTAGAGTTTGCTTCTCCGACTGAGCAAGAGAAAGCGAGGGAGTGTGATATAAGATGGAAATAGATTGTTTATACGAGAGTTACAAAAGAAGAAAAAAGGAAAGTCACGGTACTTTATTTCATTTTCGAAAATTAAGCATTTTTTAGAGACAAATTTCCAAAAAGCTCTCTGTTATTTTAAAATACAGCATTTATTTTACTTCAAATGAGAATAGAACATATCTTTATCGTTAGACTTCTTATTTATATTCCCTATATTTAAATTATGAAAACTGACAATATTGTTGCAGTATTATAGAAATGCAGTTTATTTGATATGACGCACAGCTACTAGGCTTCCTTCAATATACTGAATATGGCACTGAATCATAATGCAAGTTAGACATTATGAAATTCCGGACCTGTGCCTGAGGAAATGTTCTCTAAACTTTGAATTTTAATTGAATACGCGTTTTAAACTTTGTTACTCTCATTCTGACTCTCACCTGGAAGTTGTAGCGACAGATGACTAAATGAAAGCCGCAGATATTTTGAATAAAATTAGCATTTCTCTTGGTTTCTAACATTGTTGGAAACATTTGGTGTTAATACACAACTCAACAAAACATACAGAAGTCTTTTTAAACACGTTAATGCAGAAATGTTACATGTTACAAGTCTTATATCTTTACAACATGTTTCACAAAATGTGCAGTAAAGTGGCAGATAGCAAATGGATGAATTGAACCCGAGTCTGAGAGAAGCAGTGAATGCACGTGCTGATTCTCATCAGTCCCACGTGACTCATGTGTCAGACTTCTGAGTATTTCTTATCTATGTGTGCATCAAGAACACCTCTGGGTCCAACGCCACCAAACTTACTGGAAAAAAAACTCTCTAAAACAGCAAAGTTGAGTGAGTTAACGTGTGCAGATGATGCAGTCTACATTGCAAAAACCATTTTTTTCTTCACCCTCTTCCAGATATAATCTCTTCAGACTCCACAGAGCAGCGCTGCTGATGCTTCTTGAACTGCTCCGGTTGAAGGATCATCTCTACAAACACTGAGCCACCCTGCTGAGTGCGAGTTTTTGTGATTGGCAAGAGTGAAATACCAGCACCATCTGTCGAACCGCCGAGCTACCTGACAGCACATGACGTCTGTGATCGTGGGCCGACATCAACAGGCATCTCGGTCGAGCATGTCACACGTGTATTTGAAACTTATGATTGTGTTTTCCTGCCTCGCGTCTGGTGCATGCTGGGAGCGGGTCTAGCTCCTCGTGACCTCGTGTTAGGGAAAGATGTGTGTTCTTTGGGGGTTGATGTGTAGTTGAGCTTTTACTTTGCTCTGCTTTGTAAAGAGCAGCGAGTGCTTCTTTTCAATGCAGTTATTCCATTTTGTTTTCAATTACATTCTACTGTATGTGCATTAGTTAAGCATGTTAGCACCTTTGCTCCCATTTGCTCACGAGCACTAAAAATGAGGTACGGCTGATTCCTTTTGCAGGTATTTTGGTCAAAAAAACAATTATTGGACAAAGTGAAACGGTGACATGATGAAAATGAAGATGATCATACTGTGAAGCGTTAAGAGATTATCTATATCGTTGAGACAATTCAGTCAAAACTCACATCATCAGAAGATCACCAAAGTGGATAATGACTGAATTTTCATTTCTGAATGAACTGTTCCTTTAAGAGAATGCTGAATTGCATTTAAATGACAATAAAAACAAAAACAAATGAGTAAATGCTTAAAGATGATAAACAGATGCACAGCATTCACAAGATAAAACATAAGCAAGTCTATTAATAATTACAGATGAAAAAGAAGTTATGTATCTGATTAAAGAGAAAATAAGAAAAGTTGTGTAGTTTGCTGTATTTACACCATAGTCTGCAGATAAAGGGTGTTAGAGTAAACAACAGAAGTAATTACTTTATGCCTGAAGTGTTGCTGAAGCTCACTGATGACCTCGACCTGATGATGTCATAAAACCAGACTATCATTACTGTCCTTTATATCAAGAGCCATCTCATTTGGATGGTGTGTGGGCAACGCACTCGTACTTAATAAGCCGCTGAATGTTAAAACTGAATTCTAATGCGAAGCCCACCAGGTTAAATAATAACAAAACACTGCCTGATTTAAAGGCAGAATTTTTTTTTTCAGACGCCGTCAATCGCGTTAACCATAAGGTTAAATATGATGTACACTAACAAGCCATAAGCTCGTGTCCTCTCGCTCACAAAAATCACCATTTAAAACTGATAACAAGCCCAGAAGGTGAGTAAACTGTTGAGTGTTCAAGAAACACAACAACCATCTGCGATGCAGTTTCCTTTCCACCTCCCCCAGTTCACACACGTCTTGCAACTTCCTTCTGTATATGTGAAAATGAGGGCGATCGATTGAGCTGGAGCCGAGTGCAGGGAGATGTTGATGCTGGGCCCTAAGCGAGTTGTTGATAGGTCGTCAGGTCACACACCCACCCACTCCTCATTTCCCATACTGCACTGCTGACACGGTAGAACTCAAACCAGTGGTAGGCGTTGTGTTTCAAGGTGAGGTTTGGGGTTAAGACTTATCTTTATTATCTGCAACTTATTGGTTTCAGTTTTATATATATACATATATACGTGTTTGTGTGAATGTAGCTTTGTGCTGTTGCTGCTTTATACTGTGTCCACAGCACCATGTCCTTAGACAGGTTTAAGGGACAAACGCTCATGTGGCCGTGTGTGTTTGTGGGCATGTGTTCAAAGATAAATATCTCTTTCATATCTTTGCACACGTCTCCCTGCAGTTCCTCTAACCTCTTTCTTTCACTGAATTACTGTTAGATGAACACAGGCGATGTGCAGCGAAAGGTTACGACTTACTTCAAAGCACCTATGCTATGCTACACAGTGTATAAGCCACTGAATGAATAGTCATATATTGCCCTGACATACATTTCAAAAACACATAGTTTTGTAGCCTTGAATCGTGAAATTACTGTTCTTTCAATTAAATAATTGAAGGCCTAGGTAAATGTGCATAATGATTGTTATTTATTTATTTTTTCAACATGCATAGATTTGCGTGGCAGTCTTTCTAACCACATTTATCATCTCATGAAGCCTCAGGTTTCTCTTGGGTCTGTTGGAGGAGGCCCGACCTCTTGGTTTGGAACCACCGGACTCCAATACATTAACGTACTACAAGGATTTAACCAATCAATTTTATACTGATGTGTACGCAAGACTATCAGTGAAAAGATTGGCTATCTCTATACAGGTATTTCACTTATTTTTAATGCCTGTCATGAGGTTAAATTCTACCATATCCGGGTTGGAAAGTCATAAAATTTAACTTTTTATGGAGAGCTGAGGATGAATTGAGGAGTCTCACGACCTGATCCTCGCTAAAGAGAGCGGTTGTGCTCATACCGCTTTTGTCCACAGGGGCTGCTAAAATAAACAGAAAAACAACTGTGGCTTTAACTGTGTAAAAAGAAGTTGAAAGAGTTTCAACCAGCTACAGCATGAAAATACTGCTTACACATGGTTGCATTAGTATTAATTGTCAAATCATATATACTAAAATTGGGAGCATAAGCGTTCACTGTTGTTACTCTACGTGCTGTTAACACTTCTAATATTTTACTTTTGAATGCAGTACTTATTTTACTTTTACTTTTTGATGGGTCATACACTGGACTTGCCTCCTGAGACTGAGGTCTAGTAAGTAAATACATCATTTACGTGTTTTTTTACCCAGAGTATGATATTTTTCTAAGCCTAAACAAACTACGACTGCTTGACAACATCAATAGCAGTCCAAAACTCATATCATAACATGTGAACTGTTTGTCAGCAAGCTTTATTTTGGAAGTCTAACTGGACGTCGCATATGCAGAGCTCTGCACACGCATAACTGAAATTAGAGAGGCAGGTAGAGCGTCACAGTTTGAAGCTTAAGGCCACTAATCAAGTTTAAGCATAATCCTGTTATGGTGAGTACGCAACACAAAGAATACTTCGAGGCAAAACTGCTCCCTTGGTCAGAACCGTTTTTCTTTTATATCAACATGATTTCTGCAGGTCAAAGACAGAAAACATACTGTTTTATTATACATCAACTGAAACTTTACAATCAGTTCTGTCTTTGTTTTAACCCTTCTGCACTTACAGCACGAAATGTTCCCGTTTACTAAGTGCAAAACACAGAACAATTAGGAACCATGCAAACCTTTAATCGGCCTTGCTGCATCTGTATGCGTGTGTCTGAGTGTGTGTGGACGTGCGAGTGTACCTGTGCGTTTGCAGGTTGAAGGGGGAGCGCAGTCTATTTTTAAATGACGAAAATTGCTCTAAGGGCACACAACAAAATTGGCACCCACCACGATCACCACAATTGTTCTTGCCATATTCAAAAAGAGCCAATTTTATCAATTTCGTTAGGCGGCTTCAGGAGGACAGCCGCTCCTTCATGGACGTTTATTATAAAGCTGTTGAGGATGCGTCAGCAGATCGACTTCGGGGCGTCTCAGCAAAATGTACAAATACTTTGTCGCAGTAGATTTTTTTTAGGTATCTATACATGACTTGAGTATTCATTTTTTTTGCTTTTTACTTTTACCCCCTACACTTTATCACAAATATCTGCACTACCTACTCTTCACGGGTTTGTTACTTTAGTTTCAATGCATTTTCCCAAGATCACAAGACTGACTTTAACCTCCGTGCATATCACGCTGCAGATGTAGCCAGATGAAACAACCCAGAGAGAGAGATTGGAATGGGGAGAAAAGGCGGGTTAGTGTCTTATTTTTTCATTTTGCTGCTGTGCTCAGGGCGCTTTAACAACCTCAAATGTCAGTATTGGACGTCCTGTGGATCAGACTCAGCAATCAGCTATCTTTGTGGTGCTTTACGGACAGGTCAGATGCATCCGACTGATTCTACGTTTGACAGTCGTTGAATCATATCAACGTGCCATGATGTTCAGTTAGCTTTGCACAGAAACGGGTGGCAGAAATCTCCTTCAGAGGGACACTAATTATATTTACACTTTAAGGTTATTCAGAGCCTGTACTGTCTTACTTTTACTCAACTAAAGACGTTGAATCAGTACTTCTACTTTCACTATGCTTCCGCTTGAGTAAAGACTGTGAGTACTCCTGCCACCTCTGCACGACCGTAAGACAGTAGCTCCTCTTTTTCGTCAATGATAGCCTGACCACGATAACGCCGACTGCGACTTCTGGTTAATTAATCTCTGGTAAACAGAGCACAAACACTGAGTCGAGTATGCGCTGTTGTTGTGTGAGTCAACTCCTCTGTTCTTGTGGATGACTTTGTCTTTTTCATCGCTGAGTCATCAGTTCGTACTAATGGCTGATGGATTATTTATACAGTAATTGAACGAACGAGAGAGTTGAACTGCTCAACATGCATTCTCCTCTTCAAAATACTGTAACTTTTTGACTCTTGTTGAGACGGCAGATTCTATACACAGATGATTATTCGCAGTTAAGTCCGGAGCAAAAACCTTTTACTCCCTCCAACTCTACTCTGTGACCCCTCTCCATCTTCACATCATCTCACAAATCGAAGCGGACCCCTCAAATTGTAGCCTCATGCATATGTGAAATACTTCTTCCCACGCAGAGACCGTGGACGGGGATAGGTTGTGTCAAAAGTCCGAAAGTTTGAAATAGTAAGCAAAAGACTTGCCAGTGGTAAGAGATTGCATAAAAATGAACACAGTGAAAGAGGTGGGTAGAGGGTAGCAACAGAGAAAAATAGAGACAGATGGAGGGATGGAGAAGGAAATATTAGATGTAGAGAGGAGAGTAAATTAAGAAGAGATGGATGGATGGATAGATGGAGGGGTGAGGGAGGGAGGGAGGGAGAGAAGGAGGGAGGGAGCGATGGAGAGAAGCACAAAGAGAAAAAGAGAGAGGGATGAGGATGAAGTGTGAGTTTGGCTCAGTGAGAGCAGCTGTATAGAGGACACTGTGGGTGGAAGTGGTAGAGTCGTGGGTGAGCTCAGAGTTTAACTGCCAACCCTCCCTGGTTTCACAAACTGTCCGTCACACACATACACACACTCGCACACGCACACACACACACACACACACACACACACACACACACACACACACACACATACATGCTTACTCGCACATACATACACACTTGTGTGCAGAGTTTTTCGCTCGACAACCTGGAGAACTTTCCATTTCGCTTAGTATATGCGAGACACGAGAGGAATCTGTCCCCATAATGATGCTTTCTGTGTCATCCCGCTCGTACTGGCTGTTACATCGGCGGAGAAAAGTGCGTCGTAGCTACAGTTTTGGCAACGTTGGTGCATGAAAATGAGGGAATTGCTGTTGTGCGCTTGTTCTGTTTGATGTTTTGAACAGTTAGTTAGATGGCGGCGGCAGCGGACATGGCTTGGGTGCGAGGGCGTGGGTAGGGTGGGGGTTCGCCCCTGCTTTTTCGCTCAGTCAATTGTAGGTTGCTTCCGAGACTCCGACGATGATAAATAATGAGAGCAGCAGATCCTGAAATAGAGTGCTTCCCCCCCACCCCACCACCGCCACCACCCTCCTCCCTTGTCCCTGTGGTCCGCTCTTGTGAAGCTCCCGTCCAGCCATGACTTTTCCAAGCGATCCCCTCCCTGCTGCCTCCTCCGTTATGGTTAGCATGCCGGCTAAATCTGTAGCCGTGCGTCTGTAATTAGGCTTCGCCTTTTGCTGGATTGAGTGCTACACACTGGCAGCTGGCAGGCCGGGGCAATGCACAACACACACACACACACACACACACATGCACAGGGACATGCATGAACACATGCACGCAAGCAGACATTTTATCTCATGTGAAATAAGTGGATAGAGGGTATGCCAGGACAGCGCTGTCTGAGAGTTAAAATGGGGTGAAGTGCTGGGGTTAAAGAGCAAAAGAAGCTAATGTGAAGCAAAAACATTCTCATCATCATCATCCATCTAACCTTCGCCTTCATCATCCTCTATCTCGTCCTCATAATCATAATCCTCCTTAACTTATCAGTCCTCCTCTTTTGATAATTCTCCCTGAGAGTCTCTCCTCTATCCCCCAACTCCCTCACTAGCTCTTCGACCACCTGCCTGCCATCATTCCTCCCTCCCCAAATTCTTTCTTTTTTATCATTCCCACCTCTCCTCTCTCACCTCTTCCCCTGCTCAACCCATCCCATCCCAGCATTGTTGAGTGTAGAGTGGGCAGGTTGACCTGGCAACACTAAAAACCGCAGTAGTTATGAGAGCTTTTTACTTCCAGCTATATATATTATCGGGAAAAAAAAAAAGGAAAGAAAGAAAAGACAGAAACGTGTGATGTTACCTCAGCCCTGTTGCCGCCCAGTGAGGGGGCTCCAGTGCAAGGCAGCACGCACATGCAAGCGCACGTGCTCACACACAGAAGCACAAACACCTGCAGGTGTGCACACTCCAAAAAAAAACCAAGTCAACAACATCAGTGCACAAAAAAATCACCTCTTTATCAATCGCTAGTCCTGTTTAACTCAACACTTAAAGCGATCGTACAACAAACATTGGCATCAATGTGAATGTTAGACAGTATGTGTCACACGTCGCAGAAAGTTTAGATAAAAAAAAAAGGTTTTAGATTCACAGTGGCTCCATCAATTAATTGAGTACTTTGCTTTTTATACTTCAAGGGGTGAGTTAACTCAAAAATTAGAGTTCAATCTTTATCTATTCACAGCAAAACAGTGCGGCAGCACTTTCTGATTTAACAGTAGATGGAGACTTGTTTCAATAAAGACACGATAAATTACATAAAATTGTTCGAGACACATCATTCAGTGTAATTCAAGTCTCTGGAATTCTTAAGACCTTAAATGTACTAAGCCGAAATCTTCACTGTGTTGCTGCTAAGCTAAACTCATCAGGGTGAGTAGATAATCACTGAATTCTAACCTCATTGGATGAACTTATCCTTGAAGCGACATCATCAATCTCTTTGCAAGAAATCTAAGCCACAAGAGTCACAATGTCAAACTACTTATTGTATTAACAGCCTTGATTCTCAATACATCTAATTCATCAGTCAATCAATCTTTCTCAAAAACATCTGAAAATGACTTTATTTCACAAAGACCTTTAACTTTTCACTTATAATCATGAACATCTATGTAAATGCAGAGTTCCCAAAAGTCAGTAAAAGTAAAGATATTGCATTAAAAACTGACTTTGGTAAAATGAAAGTAACCCACTGAAAATGTGTCAAAAGTAATTTTCTGCCAATAAATGTTTAGAAGTATCAAAAGTAAAAGTAGACATAAAATTCTACATCTACATACATAAATAGATAGATAGATAGATAGATAGATAGATAGATAGATAGATAGATAGATAGATAGATAGATAGATAGATAGATAGATAGATAGATAGATAGATAGATAGATATCTGATGTGTCTGTATACCTGTATATTATAGTAAAGCTATTTATAATAATTTAATCATTTTTTATCTCTCCTGGACAACCACCTAAGTCTTTTATCTTATATAATTTATGTGCACTAAACTGGATTAAACTAATAATTAAAATAGAGCGAGTGGAAATCCCAGTTCCCATTTGACTGATGATAAAATAAGGCACTCCGCTGTGCTGCTCAGTAAAAGTCGAGTATCTTCCTCCATCAAACTACCGTGAAGATGTTTAAATAAAACATTTCCTGTCCTTTCAGCGCTGTGTGTTTTTCCTTCTCACTAGCATGGCTTGACACCCGTAACTTGTGCTTTTGTGGCCTATAACTGCCTGCTTGTTTCTGACCAGGGCCTCTGATTCCCTGTTGAGATGAAAGGCATCCAGGCCAGTCATTTGTGTCAGCGTGTGGTTTCATCAACCCTGCCAGGATGCTCTCGAGCTGCTCTGGTCCCTGTAGTCACATGCTCCACCAGTGGCATGGCTATTTTAGCTGCTCTGAACTGCAAAACCCACAATCCTCTACTGACCAGCGCCCTATCCTCTCTGCTGGCCATAATGATTATGTGGATATTGATAGACCAGGGGGATTATTATCATTCACCGAGTGTACTTTTATATTGTCCCGCATGTGACTGGCTCAATCTGACAAACAGTAAATAAGTGATCATGAAGGACAGCTGTGTCTGTCTTTTAATCCGCGTTACATTCCCCCGGGACCTGAACTCACCCTTCAGGAGTATTTTAGATTAAAAATGTACAGTTCTTATATAAAAGCATTCAAAACAAACACAAATTATCCAAATAATATGATGGGGAAAATAGTGAAAGAGAATTAATTTATAGTAAACAAAAACAGAGATAAATTTATGTACAAACAACGTAAAGTCATCCTTCTTTCCATTTGTTCTTTGTCCTTTGTGATCTTATTAAAACATTTCTGATACAGACACTGCTGACTTTTTTGGGCCAGCGGTTAATAAGAGTTGGTTAGCTGTCAGTTGGAGCCTGACATCTGATGAACCGGCGCTGTATGCTGCATTATGTGAAAATATTCTGCAAGATGTTTTAATATCATTAAGCTTCGATAGTGAAACACATCGTTTAGTTGAGAGAGTTGGAAAAAACACAAATCGATTCTGTATGTGACGAAGTGAGATTTGATCATTTACAAAAAAAAAGGTAGCCAACAGACGACGCATCCAAATGACTTTAGTGATCCTCTGATGGCACCTTTAGCACTCCCAAGAGGTTCACTTTTTGAGCGAAATGCCTCTAAAATATAAATCATCTCTTAATGTTTCATAGTGTCATTACCTGCTCTAGATTTCACTTTGTCGCATAATTTGATTTATGCACAAATTGCCTGCAAAATGAGTCCGCCGTACTTTACTTTTAGTGGTCATAAACAAATGTCAGCAAGCATGCTAACATGCTAAACTAAGATGGTCAATATAGTGAACTCTAAACCTGCAAAATCATCAGCAGGCAAAGGATAAGTTCACCAAAAAATGAAAATACAGTCATTTCAGTTGTTAAGGAGATTGCTGCAGCGCTGTCTACTGTGAAACTACAAAACATCACCTGACTTTTCCATCTGACAAGAGGTTAGTAGATAATGACTGAATTCCATTTTATGTTTTGCATACCCTTAGCGTGGTGAGTCTGTTAGCATGTTAACTTAAGAGGTAAGCTTCTCAGAGCTGCTAGCAGAACTGTTGACAAAGTAAGGGTTTGCTATCCACACATGACATTTTCAACTTCGCCAGCTACTTGAAGAACGCTTTGAAGATGATCACAGCAGCTATTCTTTCAATATGTTTTATGCAAGTTGCATTTCTTTTTTTTCCCCTTTTGCTATTAATTCCTTTCAAATTCGACACATTTTACCAGATATTTTGTTATATGGATTGTTCTCGTAATCCTATGAGAAATAAGATATACTTTTATGTACCCCAAAATCCCAACTAACTAACTAACTAACTAACTAACTAACTGTATTCTTCCTCCAATGGGAAGAGAGCAGCTTTGAGGCAATCAACTTTCCCCTCTTACTTTCATTGTAAGGAGGTATTATCTCATCTCTACCAGGGGGGTGTATCTGCTGAGACCCACAGATGAACACTGTTTCTGTTTAAGGCCCCTGTTGAGAAAACCACAACAGACTGATGGCAGGTATCGAGACCTGCTGATAACAGACACCTTAACCTTTAAAGCCGTCTCTCTCTCTCTGTGTGGAGAGGAATGAATCCTACACCACATCCTGTCAGCCCCACACAATCAGACTGCTGCAAAAAAAACAGCACGCAATCAGCAGAGCACAAAAAAATGTGGGCCAGGAGAAGGATCAAAACCTCAGAAAGATGCTTCGTGAAAGCCCACATTTTGTTTTGTTGTATTCACTGATAGCAAAGAGGATGAGCATGGATCACATTTCTTGCTGATTAAAGTCGTGTTTTCTGTAAAACAGCCACACTGCCTGTCCCTCAGTTATGGCGTTATTGCCCACCCAAAGCTCTCCCACCTCCTCTCTCAGTGGGTCAGCTGGGCCCAGGGTGTGTGGGATGTTGCTGAATGTTGAGGGAGAGGGAAACTGTGTGAAAACTGTGTAGGAGAGGCTAAGAAAAACATTACGGCCTGGCAGCAGCGTTGTAGGGAGTGGAGGACGAGGAGGAGATCAGGGGGAGCAAGGGAAGGGGGAGTGGAGTGCACGGGTATGGGTATGACAGAGGGGAAGGTAGGAGTGTATGTTTGTGTGCGCGCATGTGTGTGTGTAGGGGGGTGGGGGTGGCTGCTGAGGTAATATCTCTGGGAGTGTGGTTAGATCATATTCCTCTCCCTGTCTTCTCATGCTGTGGGTGGGGCTTTTGTGGTGGGGCCGGCTGGAAGAAAGGGAGGGGATGGAGCAACGGAGAGAGAAAGAGAGCAGAAAAGAGGAAGAGAGGTGGGGGAAGCAGGAACGGCTATGGCGAAAGACGGGTGGAGGGGGTTGAGAGACGGGCAGTGCCGACGGTTCTCACTAAAGCAGCACCAGCGCTACGCCCCTGAAGTGGCAGGACTGGTTCACACGAACTCTTCTCCACCTTTCTCCTCTCTCTCATTGTCTGTCTCTTCCTCTCTGCCACACGGTAGTTTAACATAAATTGGATAATGTACAACAAAAAAAAAAATTCTGACAGAAACAAAATGAAACCTATCAAGCAGACAGGCGCTTACACGTTGACAGAGATCGCTCTAATTACTCAGGTACGTCCGTAGGCTTACGTGCAGGGGCTTTCTGACGATGACTAAACACATGTGGTAACTTTGAAGATATTTTTAGCCATGCTATGCTAGCACTGTGGCTGTATGCTGGTCATTTGGCCCACCGCTTTGGTTTCAACAACAATGAATGGATTGCCAAGATACTTGATACAGACACAGGTTCTTAAACAATGAATCCTTACGACCTCTAACTATCTTGAAGTAGACTTTGGAAGTTATATGTGAAATGGAAGAGAAACTATTGTATGGGTTACAATTAAAATTGGGTAGAGACATTCATGTCTCCTCAGAGACTCTGGTGATCCCTTCAGTTTTCATCCAACATCATCATGAGGTCAAAATCTTGTGTCCAGTGCTTCAGTTTGTGACCAAATAACTGCAAAACTTTAAACATGAGCATCAAGTATACTTTTTGTTACCTAAATGTCAAGTGTTAGCATAAATGCATGCTAACAATGACAGCATGCTGTTGTTAGCATTTACCTAAGTACAGCCCCATGGAACCATAGCTGATTGTAGACTCTTCAGCCTCATTCAAACTAGGTTCCGGGTCAGGCAGCAATCATCAGAAGCTGTGAAGCAGCTTATTACGATCCATTACGTTTGTCGTTAGGTGGCAACCTCTAGCAGCTGTAGAATTTATTACGATAGTGAAGGAGGAAGTTAGGTAAAGTAGTGTAAAGGGGCGAAAAGGTCCACATAAGGAGGAGGTTAAGATAAACAAGCAGAGGACTTTAATTAGAGAGACCACTGTTCATGTCCAGCAGTTACGTACGTAACGTTGGTACAGTCACAACCAAATTTAGACAAGTAACAATCCAAACCCCAATGTTTTTCTAAACCTAACCACAATGTGACTGTATGATTAACGCAGGTTGCAATGGTCACGCTGTTTGGGAAATAGGGATGTATATCATTTTGGGAGGCAGTGGCAATCAACGTTTTCAGTCGTTTAGGTATGAGCGTGTGTTGCTCCTGGAATAACCTTTAAGGCAGTGGGAATTTCACTACACGAACATGCACCTGCCTGCTGGGGCAACATATGGGGTAATAAAACGCAACAAAAGAAGATGATGGGGCAAGGCCGGATGTACATATATGAGTTCGAAATCTCTTGTTATTTTCAGGAGCATGTTTTTCTCTGGTGCTCTTGTAATGTAATTCATATTATACAAGTTTGGGACAAGCACCAGTCATGGATCTAAATATGTCACCACCAGAGCTTTGATTGGCTCACTTGCTCCATGTGAAAGTGTCTTTTGTCAGATGACTTACCAGCATTTTCCCTAAAGTGTTACCAGGCCTTGAGATGGGAAATTGGCAGTACAGTTTCATATCGATCCCTGCTCCCAGTCACACATGACTCCTTGGAGGAAGGAAAGACTTATTGTGTGAACAGGGGCTGTCTTTTTTACACGCTGCTATGTTTTTATTAAAAGGGCAAGACATTTCTAAAACGAGAACATTTCTTACTGAGACGAGGGTAAATCCAAAAATGTCTTATATAAATAAATGTCTAAGCGTCAACGTAAGCCTGCAGTAAATACTGCTGCATTTTGTTGTGAAATATATCTGCAGTTCTTACATTTGGTGTACTTGGCAGGATATATGCAGTAAGTACGTGGAGGGTTGCCAGTGTAGTGTCAGATTTAATATGAAGGCCTTGGTACAGCAAATGGTAATCCACAGCGAAGATAAAGGAAGCCCACCACTCTCAGTCCATGAGCTGAAAGACAAGGAAGGTATTTCACCGTCATTAATTTTGTTACGGACATGCTAATGTAAACTGGCTTTGCTCAGAGGGTTGTTTGATTTTGTGTTACCCTGTCAGAATTAAACAAATACAAGTGTTAAGAGACCAGAAACAGTCTCTGTGATCTAAATAGCATCCATGGCCAGGGTCTATAGGGATATGGCCTGATGGAGGTAAAGTCCCTTTTTCTTTGTTTGATACTGAGTCTCCTGGTAATCATGGTCGTAAAGATAACATTTCAGAACCTGATGCATGCTTGCAGGGTTGAAACTGAGTTTCACCTACCCTGTTGCTGTACTAGACTATTTCTAAATTAATGTTAGCTACTGTTGCTAGCGGCTAGCGGAGTGGAGAGAGGCACTGAGATGATAGGTTTAAGAACGTGCACAAAGTCACATCCTTTTGACGGTCACGGAAAAAACATCCACAGTCCAGCCATCCACAGGCTTGTGTAGACATCCGGGAGAGTGGGGGTTATTTAAATGTAAAGCATTGTTTGTTAACAGTGAATTTACCATTTATTAATAATGGTTACTATAAAGTGTTACCAGTGGCACTGCCAGAGCACCATGAACACGACATTGATATGATATACAGTAGGTGTAGTGCAGAGATGGGAGACTCGAGTCACATGACTTGACTCGAGTCGGACTCAAGTCGCAAATTTGAGGACTTGAGACTTACTTGACTAACACTGATGAAAGACTCGACTTAACTTTGACTTGGCATGAGACTTGACTTAGACTTGACCCAGATGACTCGAAAGTCTTGGCTTTTCTTTCTTTCTTTCTTTCTTTTTTTTCGCATATTGAGACGTTAGTTTCGTTGTTGATACTTTGCCCTCTGCCATTGTATGACGCGGTGCGTGCAAGCCTGGCAGGTGGCGGGCGTGCCAGAGTGGCACTGTGGCAGACAGGATCAGAGGAGGAGAGGCAGCCTGGAGGGAGCTCCGAAAATCAACAAATTTGGATTCAAAGGCTATTACAAGCCTGGGGGATTTTGGCCGCCGTCTTGGTTAAAGCGCGCGTGTTTCGGATATAGCATTTTCAGTGCACACAAAGCCATTATGCGCGCCTACATTGTTTGAAAAACAATTCTAAAATTGATCACCTAAGCAATTACATCATATTATTGACTAACCACCCTCTTCTGTTTACTGTTTCTACAGATATGAAGAATACATTCATACGAACTTCTTGTGACTTGCTTGACCTTAGCCATGACTCGACTTGACTTGCTCGAGCAATAGCAATGACTTGACTTGCTTGATTTTCATCTCAGTAACTTGGGACTTGCTTGAGACTTGAAGGTTAAGACTTGAGACTTGCTTATGACTTGCACGTATGTGACTTACTCCCACCTCTGGTGTAGTGTAACAGGTATGTTCAGGCAGTAAAGCACTCCACAGTCTCCATGGTGATCTACCTGTATTCAGGAAAAGGTTCCAGTACTTCCTTTAAAAATGAATTGTCCTTGAACACATTGTGGGTTAATCATGAGTTCATCTCAATTGTAGTTAATCTGCCTCGAGGTCAGGAAACCCTAAATTTAGACTTAAAACTCAAAGTTTCAAATTATATAACATGTGTGTTACCACATTTATGTACCATGGCACTTAAATCACAAACCTTGTGTTGGCAAAATGTAAGACAAAGATCCTGCCCCAGCTTCTACAACTGAACAACGATGGTCAATATAATAACCAATGAAGACTGTGTTGAGATGACATTCCTCAGTTGAGCTCTTTCCGTCTTTGTTCATCCTCACCTTTCCCTTTCTCTGTCATCACCTCTTTATTTCAAAACAACGTTGGCATTCTCCCTATTTCTGTTGGTAAGGCATGTTAAACTGGTTTTATGATGATCATACTGGCTCGTTTATGGTTGCACCTATGGGAAGATTTCTTGGAAAACACGTTTTAGACCAACCTTTACCAACCTATACCTGCTTGAGCTAATCCTACCTTGTCACGCACACCCCTGGGTGTGCTCTCAGGTCTCACTGTGTGCCTACCATCTGGTTTTACCAAAAGTAGGTTAAGACTTGAATTGCAGGTCCTGGCCTAGTTTTAATATTTAGCACAGTGTCGAGGGCAACAGCCAAAATAATAATTACACGCGAAGGAAGTTCTAAGAAAGGTGACGTTAGAGGCATCTTATCCCTGAGAATAAAACAGTGATGCCACAAAAGTCACCAGCCTCTTCATTGATATGGCAGAACTTTAGAGTTCAAAATCAGGCTGATCAAAGACTGAAATCTGGACACTGATTGTAGCTATTGACGGTTGTTTGTTTTGTACACTTCCAAGAGGACGTGAAAGAGGACAAAGAGGTTATAAATATTTGTATATCAGTTTGGGTGTCAGGCAGAGGTGGCCTGGTTTGAACCGCTGGAAGTGAAGAGAGCTGCCGATATGTTTGAGATGCTGTTGCATACTGACACCACCCACACACACCTACACACCTCTGACCTGTGCTGCTGCCTCTAGTTCTAGTTAGATTGATGGACCAAAATGTTACTGTTTACAGTAACAGAAAGAAGGGCGGACATATATTTGGCATTCAACAGATATGGTGGAAGAACAACAAACAGAGAATTTATCACAGAAAATAACATTTTCATTCCATGGGACTAATACTTTTTAATATTTTTTTCTAGTTGTGATCAGCTTCATTTGTTGTTTTGTATATTTCAGCATTCTCGAAAAAAAACATTGAATATATGCCCTCAATTAGTCTGTAATTTAAATGAAAAACCAGGCTGAAGTGGGCGAACACAGGCAAGAACGCAGAAAATATAAGGAGCAAACACAAAAGTGATAGGAGGACCAAAACAGATGAACTGAGAAGCAAGTGAAGGGACTCACATGGACTTATGCTGCGTTCATGTGTCGAATGGTCCTCTTTCCCAAGTTCCTCTGATTTTGATGTCTTCATGTGTGTCATGTCGGAAGGTGGGAGGGGCGTTCAGACAACACATCGACAATTGTTTCCAGTATTTGAGTGTCAAGGAATGGCAAAAGAAGAGAGTCATGTAAGCCATGAAAAAAAAAATAAGTCACAAATATGCATTTCAGTGTTTTCTTTCGTCTGGTGGTTTCAACGTCATATGACATAAGCTCAACAACTCGTACACCAAAAAAGTCATTATTGCTCTGACATGAAAGGGAGTTTACGTGAATTTTCCAAGTCATAAAAACATTTTTCCGATGATTCCGAACAGCAGGCGAATGCGCAGTAAATATCTTGAAACACAGTGGAACATGAAAAAAGGTGGGAAGAAGACAAAGACAGGAACCGTAAAGCAAAAGATGACACACATGGATAAAACCTACAAAATAAAACAGCAAACAACTAAACTGAAACCCACAAAACCTTTGAGGGTTATTCACCCTCAGTATTGATTACATTATACAATTTATATCAGTTTCTTTGTTACTGTTTTTCTCGATCTATTTGTCTCCCTTTTGTTGACCTTTTCTTTACCATATTTATACTTTCCTTCATAGCATCCATCTGATCTTTGCACAACTCTGCAACCCATCTTGTAAGAGCTCTGACTTATGCTATCAAATATGATAAGCTTTTGGTTGGATGCCAAAAAAACTGACTATTTTATTAAAGGAAAGAAATTACTCACCAGAAACCAGGAAAGAACTTCACCAATCTCCTTCTTGCACAATAAAAAAAGAATCATTATACCATTTCACTTGTCTCTTGCAAAGTACAGTCAGTACTAAATGACCACCAGTTAATGATTGTCTGTATAACTACATTTACTGTTCTTATCACTGTGTGGGAAGAGGAGAGGAGCCCACAGTATAAAATCCTCACAGCACAACAAAAGCTATTCATAAAATACATTCCATCACCCAAAGCATGGCCTGTGAGCAGAAACAGGTCTATCTGACAGATTTGGTGGATGGGATGGTCACACCCACTCCACAGGTGGCAGGATGAAAGCAACAGCAGCATGTGGGTGTAACTTAGAGTTGTTGCTTTGTGTACTGCAAGCTGTTTTCTCTACAGCATTCAAAGAGGGGTAGTTCTATACCCCAGACCCCCGGCTTCATGTACAGTACAACAACAAAAGGAAACAGCAGGTTGGTAAACATGAGACATAAAAATAAAATCCTGATTCTAATCAGTGTCGGAGGTTATATGTATGCATGCTGGAGAGAGAACTCGTTTATACGAAAACAGAATTTGCACAAAATTATTCACTTTTAATTTAGCGAGAAATTTTGAATTCTCCAAAACGCTGCCTTTGCTCAGCCGTTCTGCCCTTGATGTGTCTCCTCCTGCTTAGTTATTTTTAAAGAAGCCCCAGTAATTAACAGGGTGGTAAACCTTGCCAACGGATTAATGCTAATGATTGTGAATCAGCCTATCATGTGCTTCTAAGGAGGTCTGAGAAGAAGTTTTGGACAATCTCAAAGATTCAGGATTGGACTTTGTGTGAACTCTATATTGATTTAAACATTCAGTGTTCAGGCCTTGAATTTGTGTGTTCCCCTAACAGATCTTATAGATTATTCCCTCTGGGGTTCTGCAGTTTGCCAAGAAAAAAACACATTAGTTTGTATTACAAAATAGACTTGTGGAATAGGATAGAAACTGTACAGCTGAGTGACTCAGGTTCAAACACTATTTTGACTGAGCAAATTTGCTCAAGTAAGCAGTAAAAGCAACCACATGAGAAGACACGGCATAGACACCGGACACAAAATAATCAGACCTCTGCTGGGTGTCTGGGTGTCTATATCTGTAAATAAATGTGGTGCACTTCAGGCTGGGAGCTGAGATCATTGAAAGACAAATCTAGAAAAGAGTATTCTAAACTCACATTGGTATGTTTTAAGACCTAAATTAAGCTAATTTAAATCCTAATCTATCTGCTCATTGCTTGGAAAACTTGGATTATCCTCAGACTCAAAGCTCAACATACTAGTACAAACCTGCCAAATGAATTCTTGTATGCATATCCCACATTGTATCCAGTAATTTTAATGAAATTTGGGAAACCCCCATGGGATGTCTTGAAGGCATGGTTTGCATAGGAAGGAATGCCAGATCACAACGGCTTAATTGATTTGCAATTGTACCTCTCAGTAACAAATGTGTGATCTGGCTCCTTGTTCTACCTGTTGAGTCTTCTTCATCTCCCCCGTGTTTGTGTTGACTTTCTCCAACAAGTAGCTAAGAAAAGTTCATAATCGGCCTCAGCTATATGTGTTTTTTAGTCAGAGACCTTCTGAGAGAGCAGACAAACCTCTTAATTAATTTTGAATAGAAAAGTTTGTAATGATACTATTTTGAGGCAAAGTCACAACATTTTGTAAGTGGCGTATTTCAGACTGATGATTCTTTAAATGTGGTTTCTTTGTCCAGGTGACCACTGAAAGTTATGTTATGGCCGTCTGTCCATTCTTTTAAACGGGGTCCCTGTTCTGTTAGCCCGAGATAATCAAATAACTTGGAATTGCTAAAATGGCTGCTGAGTGGCAAGACTTGCCTAAAAGAACTTTGGTTTGGTGCTGCTAATTAGCAAATGTTAGCATGCAAAAACTACAATGTCAAACTTGGTTAACGTTATATATTTTCTTTAACATCAGTATATTAACATGGTCTTTGTGTGTATGTTAGCACGTTGACAGTGAACAGCAAACAGTTGCTTATTTACACATCGAGCAGCAACGGAGCAACATTAGCATTGCTCTGTTTTGGTCTCTACCAACTCCTGATGGAAACACCTGGCTCTTTAGATGCTAGATGCGCCATGATGGTGACTAGCTAGTTGCTAACGTGAGCCTAGAGCGTTTTCAGTTACACAGCTGCCTGCTGTGGTCTGAAATGCAACTGTATGGATGAACAATGAGCCAAAAAGTCGAGTGGAGCTGCAGATACAGGTGATTATCACTATGAACTCCATTTACATTGTCACATTTGATACATCGTTATCATAAAAATATTGATTATAGCCATTTTAAATCAGTTGTTTAATTGTTTTTCAGAAGCAGTACAAGTAATACAGCCGATATATTTATTATTATGTATTGCTACACTGGCCAAATCTCTCAAAGTCTTTTCTCTGGAGCATGTTTGAGAATCATTAGACCCTGTGATGTCTACTGCTCTTGTATCACCTAATAAGGCTTTCAGCAGGTTTACATCAGTGATTACACCCTCTTATTATATTCCCATTATGCTGCATTATGGGCTTCAGAGCAGCACAATGGTTCTTAGGTCTTGCCAGGTACGAGCTGGTACACTGCAGCACACACCCAAATACACTCAGATACTGTCACCGACACTCTATCACACGACTCCTTTTCATTTCTCCCCTGATATGTCTTTTGTTCAATACCTGATATGAACCCCTCCAGCTCCTGTTTGGCAAAGGCAAAGACCCACCCACTGGTTCAACCCTGCATTATTCTGCAACAACCTCTTCCCCTGTATTTTCCTCTTCCCTGTTTGAAATCTCAGCGCAGTCGTCCAGCTGCACATCAGGCCTCAGTTTGGCTGTTTTATTACCAGCTTCAGTCTCAGTGCTTTGCTTTTTCCAGATCTCGCTCCTGGCTCGGCCTTTGCCCCAGATCTCCCGCCTCATATCTGGCTCCAGACCTGCAGGCCTTGGTCTGCAGTCCACCACCTTTGTCTTCCAGCACCAAGGCTCAGCTTTCCCAGTCATTACCATACCACCCAGTCCAAGCTCGCAAGCAGGTTTTTAGGCTTGGCCCAGTGAGTGTGAGTGTGTGTGTGTGTCACTCCCCTCCCCTAAGCACAGGTGGACTTGTAGGGGAACGCTGCCAAATACTTTTGGTTTAAGGGGAGGGAGGGGTGTTGGCTGAGGCTGGTGGGTGTAGCAGTTTTTGTTTTGTTGTGTTTCTTAGATAACCGTTTCGTGGAATGGTACCTTTTCACTCCTCCAAATCACTGACACACCTTCAAGAGCAAATTCGAGTCTCTATCTCGGCCGCTCTCACTTTCACAAGTCTGCCAGAGCTGAGACGGCGTTGAGTTTCCTGAGAGGGACGAGAGTGAACGAGAGAGGAACTGAAATCAAGACTTCTCTTCTTTAAAGGTCAGTATCATCCAACTGTCTCTTTCACTCTCTTGTCTTTCTCATTTCAGTGTGCTACGACTTTGCATACCCTAAAAAAGTCATAATGAGAGATTCATACTTTCTGTGTGTTGTGGCAAAATTTCAAGAGCTGTCGGCTACCCACTGAGCACCAGAATCAGACTGAAGGATGGCTGACCTTTTGTAGAATAAGGTTCCTCCGCGTTCCCATTTTAAGTTGCAAATTTGCTCCATGTCTCTAACTTTTTTTATAACAAATCGTACTGTTAAAAGAAAAAGGGATGTCCAGTTATTCTCAGCGCTTCTAGAAACTCTCTGTGACTTGCAACAGATGTGCACCAAATGAAAGCCTCCCCCTTAACAGCTACACAGTGAGGAGGAAGCAAGTGAAACCATGACAAAGCTAGAACAAACTGACACACTGATGATATCGTTTTTACTTTTGTTATTTTAGCAGCAGCTTGTGTAACTAAATGATGATTAACTGTGCATGATTTAGATGTCTATTTTTGTGTCTGAAGTGTACTAAAGAATCTGCCAAGAAGCCGTAACATTAAATACAAGACAGTCTGAGACGTCTTTTAATTGAAGTGGTGGAAATAAAACTAGTAATGTGACAAACAGAATGACAACTCTCCTCCTGGAAATCTATTCTTGAACGTCCCTTCCATTCGCAGAGTAGACGCTCGTAATCAGATTGAAAATCTATGTCAATACAGATGTGGGGGCAGAGGTGTGACATTCAAAAATATTTCACTCTTCCTGTGACCTTCCCCCAACTCATTATGAAGCGTGAGTAACTGTTAACCTTTAAGACTATAAATATGCATCACAGGCTGATCTATCAGATTAATATCACTGTATGTTTCTTCAAATCTGAAATGCTATAATTAGATGATTAGTAGAATTATTCTAGTATTCTCAGAATTTGCTCTCTGTCGGTGACAATGGTGACAAGTATGCAACTAATGATTATTAGCTCTACCAAGGAGGTTATGTTTTAACCTGTCAGTTTGTTGGTTGGTTGGTTGGTTGGTTGGTTTGTTACCCGAATTACACAAAAACTGCTAATCGGATTTCCGATTGATGGACCCAAGAATTTTTCTCACTTTCTTTAACTTTGCTGGATATGCTGTTGTGTATGTGTATGGATGTTAATGACAATTAATAACAAAGTGACATCTATAAATTGACTCTTTTGTCCATCCAACAGTCCAAAATCCCAAATCTGACAAAGAAAATAAGCAAATATTTACATTTAGAAGGCTTGAACTAGTAAACTTTATGCTTGAAAAATGACCAAAACAGTGTAAAAAGTACCCAAAAGTCATACTTGGTAAAAGGTTAAGATAAAATATTACTTTGGTAAAAGTGAAAGTCACCCATATAAAATGACTTCAGTGAAGGTCTTATGAATTAAAAGTACAAAAGCTACATCTAATAATTTATCAGTTCAGCTCCCAGTCGCAGATTAAAAAACAGGTGAAGATGTGATTAATTCAGCTTCTCATCAGGTGAACCATATTAGTAGCAGTTTGTTAATACAGGTGCACTGTTTGCTTCTTTTGTCATAGTAAATGAGGGGTAAATGAAAAATGGCAAAACATAATAGTGTTTCCTCAAAGTGTGATAAAGCACGAGGACACTGATTGAATCGCTGCACTTGCGCTGGGTGACAAAAACGAGTTTCGGTGTGAAACATTTATCAACCCTCATCATTAACAAGGAAATTATGAGCAGAACATATAGAGCTCTCTTCCTGCCACAGTGGGGGTTAGACGGGGATAAAGTCTAGTACTGCCACACCTACTGTCGTCACACACACCCTGACTACAGCCCTCCGCCTGCCTGTATATCTCTCTCCTGGATTATGTGAACTGAATCTGATTCTTTTGGTCTTTTGTTACAGGCAGTCAGTGAGTTTAACAAACATTACCTGAGGCAGATTTCATTCATGTTCGTACCCTCTCACCTATAGCGTACTATATGTGATAAGCTGAGCAACTCTGTAAAGGAGCTGAGCTTGTGTTTGTACAAAAGTGTGTGCATAAAAGTGTGTGAGAGCGCCAGAGTGCTACTTGATTGAGAGAAAGAGAGACTTGAGTGTCGCGGATGAATGTGTCAAGTGAATGAGGACGGAGTTTCATAATTGCAAAACGATGCAATGTGTTCATTATGAGCCTGACAGAGTGAATGAGTCCGCACGCCTTCTTCCCACCTGACAGCGTGTGGGCATGCCCATGTAACAGCACTTGCATGGGGATGCACGATCTGATTTTAACCTTCTGTGACACAGATGTCATCTTGTCACAGTTGTCTAAACTCTGTTGGGGTGTTTTGTTTTCAAATCCTAAAAACTGATTGTTATCAGTGCCAAATTAGCCGTCCTCAAAAACGTATTACAACTATTCAGGTTTATTAAATGTATCACGCATGTCCACAATGGCCCGAGTAGCCTTTTGTGTGTGCATGCCTGCGTGTCCGCCCTCCTCCGTAGGATCGAGCTCCAGGTTTTGTGTGTGTGTGTGTGTGTGTGTGTGTGTGTGTGTGTGTGTGTGTGGAGTTGGGCTGGGTGAGTAAGCCACCCCTCACAGATGAATAGAGGATGGGAGGAGGCTTGAAGAGGCTGCCGTGGGTGGGAGGCCCGAGCCCTGCCAAAAAAGCTCCTTCTGTGGGATTTGTGTACTTTTGCGTTCCTCACGAAACGCAGCGCCTGGCTCGAACGACAAAGCAGCTAGGGAGGCAGGCACTCGCACTCCCAGAGGTCGGCTCGATCGAACCCCTCGCTGCTTTTCAAGCTATATTCTTTCTTTCCGTTTACAATTTCTACATTTCCAGCACGCTCCTCTTTTTTTTCTCTTCTCCCTCTGTCCCTGCTGCTTCTCGTTATCATTTTTTTTAGCATTTTTTTTCTTTAATGATGCGGCTGATTGAGACACAAATATTGACACAAAGTACAGATTTATGAGAAAGTACAATGTGTATTTTGTAGTGTTGGACAAGTTTTTAGATGTATTTGAGGAGTTTATTTGCGAAAACAGATTCCTTTCTTTCAGCTGCTCAGAATAACTTCTCTGTTCATCAAATACTTTTAGCTTTAACTAAATATTTTATCTATAGTGTTATAGGCGTGAATCACAGTGGAAATGTGTCTCTTTAAATGTGTTTTTTTGTCATTTATTTTTTCATTCTTGTCTGAAATGTCAGTGGCTGCCGCAATTTGTGATGTGGTTGTGCAACGAAGCATTTTTCATACAAATTGTAGGTGTTTCCAGAATGTTACCTAGATAATAGATAAAAAATAAATAGGCCCCCTTGTAGCCACTGGCTTCCCACGTGACAAGTGCAAAGACGTGATACTCAGCTTGGCAATCAGGCGAAAATTATCACCTGGATAATGAGAAAAATTTAAGCTCAACTGTATAAGAAAAAAAAAACAGAGCTGCAAAGACGTTGCAGGAAACATTGAGTCGAATGTCATTCAGCATCAGGGAGTTAGGTGGGAAAAAAAAGAAGAAAGGGAGAAAAAAAAAGAGCACGATTTCATAATGTCTAAAAGAAAGATCTGGGTTGAATAAGTGGGTCCACCCACCTGTGTGTGAGAGGCAGCGAGAGAGAAAGCAGGGCTGGATGGCAGTTTTAGAGACATGAGTGTGTGGGTTAGGCTAGCTGGCCTGCTTATGCTATCTAATCACTGGGAGAGAAAGGAGAGCAGCATGCCTTGATCCACCCACCCACCCCAGACAAACAGCAGTTAGCCTGCTAAGTACTATATGTGGTCGCCTGTGGCTCTGGGCCCGAACATGGGGGAACAGAGATAAAATGTGACAGAGTCTACAGGTAACAGATATTCTGCACAATTATGTCTCATTCTGTGCCGGGGAGAAAGAGAGATGTGTCAATCAGGAAGCTACTACGGGTCACGACTGCATGTGAGAGAGTGTGTGTGAGCGCCAGGGCACGTTTTGGTCCAACACAGTCCGGCGGGTTTCAGGTAGGAACAGAACTAATGAGAGTTCATCTGCTGATTTTTAAAGAAAATAAGCCAATGTTTTGTTTTAACCCAAGGCTAGCCACGGAAAACAAGTAATGGAATCACCCATGAAACCAGCGTATACACGAAAACATTCATGTATGTTAAAATGTTCTTTGTCTTTAATTATGAGCAGCCTTGTTAGCGTGATTTGTGTTGTCGCTGTGTTCTTCTCTTTCGGGTCACACACAGATTAGTTACCTGTGTGATACCTGAGTGGGTGGGATGAGATTGGTCCAAAAATAGCTGACCTACGCATCACATTCAGCGTATTTGCGAGTGTGCATGCGGTTGAATGCGGTCCGCCGCCTCGTGCATGTGTGTGCGTGTGTGCGCGTATGTATGTGTGTGTCATGATAGGCATCTGTCTCCCCTGCCCTGCAGCCTGACTGGTTTTAATTAGGAGGTGCCATAGTGCCCGAGGGCTCTCCTGCTGACACACACACACACACATGCGGGCACACACGCAAACACACGTATGCACACACTCACACACACACTACCCGAGGGCAGACAGAGGCTGTCCCGCCAAGGCTGGCCTCCTTCTCGTTATCACCATAAGGAGTTGTCCTCATTCACCCCACGACCCTCCCAACACGCACACACAAATATTCACACCAAGCAAATCAAATGAGCGCTGAAAAGCATTCAGATGCAGCAGCGTCGAGGTGGAAGTTCGAGGTTTGACTCCTTGTACATTTTGTTTGCGTTTACGAATCCAGAATAAATTTCCATATTCTAAAATAAAAGTGGCCTTAAACATAAAGAATGATCACATTTGTCTTCAACAAACACCAGAACACACATTCGAGTTATCCTCACTCACACACAGCAGTGAGTTCATCGCGGCCACCTGTGAAACACTGTAACTCTGTCTCCGTCAGTGTTCGCTGTTCTAAATATGCAGCTTGTGTACTTTGCCTCCCTTCTGGCAAAGTGTCCACTACTGATTAGGATTTTTGAAAAGACGACAAAACGGGAGAAAGTAGAAAAGCGCAAACAAACGGATCAGCAGCAAGTAAACGCCCTCACCTCACTCACCCGGATGGCATGCTCCAAGGTGAGTTCTAATGACCTTAGTGCAATGACAGATAGGCGTGTGTCTCTATGAGCATTTGTCTGTGATTGAGCGAGGCAGCGACCGCACAGTAGGTTCGCACACATGCCTGCATATTGCATCTATCTGTGTGTGTGTGTGAGTGTGTGTCTGTCCTTGGAGACAGGGGGTGTAGACCTGGGAGGCTGCTGCGATGCTCTATCTCTGGGCTGTGGGGGGATGATTCCCTCCCTTTCCTGCTCCTCTCCCACACTAGGCCACACCTGGTGTCCGAGGCACCCGGGGTAAAGGGCACAAGTCAGCCTGGTTGTCTCTGTCTGTCACCGTAGTTATTAATCCAGGGAAGGTCTGTTAAACACTTCCCTGAACTCTTTTTATCTGTGTTATTTTGCCTTGTTTCTCTTGCCACATACTTCCAAACCTTTTGTGTACAGTTAAGTCAGCACTAGTTCAACATGGGATTAAAGCCGCCAGTATGCTTTATCGTAAGTGTTTGTGGGATGGTTGAACTTCCTTCCAACATCAGAATTAAGAGGGCTGTGGTCAAGTTTGAACTGCAGGTCTCATTTTTCCAGTGTTGACACTACCACTTCTGCCACTTTGAATGTGTACAAAAGAGTGGAACAATATGAGTGCCTTCCAGGAGAGACTGTGTGAGTCCTTATCCCAACAAGTCCTCTGGATTAAACCTCAAAATAAAATGTTTGTCCTCTCAAAGGTTTGGTTTAGCCCACTGACTGTACATAGAGATGGACAATGAAGTTCCATCTCCTCCCACAATCCTAATTTGTCAAAGACGTTCTGAGATAGTAGGTGGGATCTCCACCGACCAAAGCATCAGTATTTGGGTTGACGTTATAATCACACATTTACTGTTAGATTGAGCTGTTGCTTGTGTTTGAGTTGTTTTATTAAGGCATCCATCAACCACTACCATTGCTGACTTTGCTTACATGGACAACTGACCCGTACTAGGGCTACTAGAAGGCTCAGTCACTGGAACATAAACATACTGTATGTAGTTTAAGCGCACTTCGTGAAAAAACTGATGCTGTTGATATTTTTCGGAAGACAGTCTCGATCATCCCCATATTTACAACTATCGCATCTCCGCTATCAGCCTGCTTTCATTGCTCATTCGAGTGCTGCTGTTTGCAACAACATTAACACATCTTACAAATGTGTTATTTTCAAGCATAAGCCGACCCTTAGCCAAACTATTGTTTTCTTCCTTTTGTTGTACAGTACAGAGTAAAGGTCAGTTTTTTGTGAACTGGATTCAGTTGCACTCAGTTAGCAGCATGGAATCCGATGAAGTGGCAACACATTGTGCATGATGATAAAGAGGTGGCAGACCACAAGAATGATTTTGAACTGGTGGTTCTGGTTTTGTGTGTGTGATAAGGTTGTCGAGTTTCAAACTGCGATCGTGTAATAAGCTTTCTAGAGTGAGTAGTAAAGGGGAACCTCTTTTTTTAATCGAAGATTATCTTTTATGACTAATTATATTAACATCATTAAGTGATCAGAATTCGGGGGCTAGTAGCTCTTAACCTTCGAGCACCTTAATTCATCATGATGACAAGCCTGTAAGTGAGTGTGACCTTTTGTTGTATCTGTGCTATAACACAGATATTTTGGCAAGCTCATATTTTTTTGTCAGTTTTAAATTCAAGATATTTTTTCCCTTAGAAGTCTGCTGTTTGCTGTGTTTGTGATAGTGTACAGTAAGCCGAGTTGAGTACAGCATCAAAGTCTTCATGAGATCAACTTTATGTAATGAGCTTCACACCCCATCCCCCCTCCAAAGTGCCAATCTGGTGCCCTGCTACGTGCATCTTGCAGGGCGCAGCAGGTGGCAGTAAACAGGTACGTTGAGATGCCAGACAGACAAAACAGGCAGAACAGATGACTCTTACTCAGTCCCTCAAATCCTTCCTAGCACTCAGAGTCAGAGACTAACCACTTCACGCTGTAGTCTCCCGAAGGACGGAGGGGATCGATATTTTGCCTGATCATTACAGTACAGAAATATAGAACACTGAGCATAATTTTTCACGCTCTTTAGGCAATATTATCATTGATTTTTATGCTTGTATTACAGTATAGAAAACTTTTCCAAGCATAATCACACTGTAAATCTGCTTTTTAGCCATGTTATCCTGCAAGTGGGGTCATAGAAATGAGCTGCAGAGCAAATTAGTGCAGTTCCAACCCTTATTTTGCACCATTAGACCACTGGTTCGTGTCAATCACGACCTGTGACAGTTGGCAGTACAACTGCCTGCCGTTTCAGAACAAAGGAGTCCACACAGGTACCACTTACAGTGTGTTGCTATGACGGCAGCAGCGTGTTTAGAATAGATAGCTGATCTTATATGATGGCAAATGTTGTTTTTCTGGCCGTCTGGCTGGCCTGCTTGCAGTTAGTGGCTAACCCTGTTTATATATACTAGATGCCAATGTGAGCTGGCCTCAGCACTCACCCCGCACAAAACAGTGTAAACCACCAGGGCATGGGCTGCGGTTTGCTTTGGTCCGTGTTTTCCCCTGGGGGAAGTGGGCAAAGCAGTCTGATGTACACTCTGATGTCTACTTGTTTGTGGAGGTTCACTCGACACAATTTGACTGCTTTCACAGTCTGATTGTCGGTTATGATTTATGCATGTTTGGAGATATTTCAGTAGATTTGAAGGTCCAGTAACCGCTAAGATAACAATGTCTGATGGCATATTCTGCCTTCATGAAAGTGTTAGGATTTTTTCTTAATTGTTTGTGTGATTACTAGACCAACTGTTTTGGAAAAAAGAAGAAAAGCAGTCCTCTTTGAGTGCACAATATATCAATCAGGCGGGAAAGTCTTCATGTTGTCAGCGCAAAAAATTAAGTATTACAAAGGGCGTGGTTTAATGATGTCACACAGGAAAGCCCAGTGGTTGTTTCAGATCCTGTGAATGTGCTATGTCATAACATTTGGCCTGTCTGTGAAAGGAAACACTTTTTTCTACCTTTGTCTTTCTCTTTTTACTGTTTCTCACTGTGTCATAAAGAAACAATCTGAGGAAGCAGTATTGGAAGTCAATACAAAATTGCTTATTTCTACAGTTTTTCTACATGAACTTCCTCCTCCTCTCCACAAACTGAGGTGGTGGCGTGCTCATCAACAGTTATCTTGCTCTGGCGGTCTCTGACTCAAATCATGAGTGTAACGTTGGCTTTCTGCTCTCCTCAGCCCGGTTTTTGAAACCTAGCGTTTTGACTAAAAGGAAAATAGGTCTGCACAAAGTCGCTTGTGGTGCTTTTCAGCATTTGTGGTTTAATTGTGTCCCAGATGTTGTCGGCTTTTAAGTAATATTTCCGTTAAAATTGACAACATTGGCTGAATCAGACAGTTTAAAGGACGTCAGTATTTTCCAGTAATTAGTCTCTTATGACTATTTATGGGAGCCTATATTAGTTTGATTATTGGTAAGATACGAGTAAAAGGGCGCCATTTCAAACAGGTGTAAAACTGAAACTAACCGACTGTAATTTGCAGTTGTGTTTCTGCTTCTGCGTTTCTTCTTTTAGTCCTGTACATCCCAGCTTGAGATTAACCAACAGAGGTGCACAAAATAGTTTTCCAACTTTTCTCTCTCTTTCTCCTTTCCTTTTTTTTTTTTTACCCTCCCTCAGTCTCCCCAAACAACCCCTTCGAGTTTCTTTGCCCCGGTCCCTTTATACCAAAATCCACTCTAACACAACTAAAAATTCATTTTGTCTGACCTAAATCAGAGGGTGTCTGCGCCATGGGCTTATTACACAGTGCGCTTAAACTTGTGTTGTGGAGGAGGATGGGGTATTATTATCTTCCAGCTACCCACCCTGCTATAAAAACTAGTGGTGCGACATCTCCACAGCGCAGTGCTGCTGCCCTCCCTCCCTTCCTCTCACTCTCTCGCTCGTCCTACATGAGCCACACACAACAGTGAGCCTGACTCTTAACTCCACACCAGCCACTCTGCTACACAGACAGACCCAAGAATCACACTCTGCTCTCCTCTGTTGCGCTGCTTTTGCTTCTCTCCATTGGATATTCCTCCCTGGGTGTTTCTTTTTTTTCCTCATTTTTGTGAATGGGCATCCGTGGCCGTAGTGAGGAGCTTGTGAATGGACTGACTGCCTGGCTGACTGACTGACAGACTGGCAAAGAGAGAAGCAGCTGTGTTTCAATTAAAAAAGGGCAATGCTGAGAGGTCAAGCGAGGAGCGACGGAGCCTCTTCGTAGTCTGGAAATACAAAGACACGTGAGGCGAATCGTGAAACTGAAGGTACGGTAGGTGATGGGTGCTGAAAGCTGTGGAATGCTGGGGGACGTATCAAGACATGTGTGAATTAATGTGGATGCCAGAGTTTTCGGAGCATGCACAGGGGTGTGTGTCTGAGCGTATATGTCCATAATAATTCGTCACATTGATCAGAGTGTGTGCATGTGTGTGAACAAGCTTGTACTTGTGCGTTGTGTTACAAGGGCGCACACGTGCATCACTTTGCGCTCCTATTTGCAGAGTGTTTTTATACGAGCCCACTGCTTTGGGTCATAAAGGCCTGACAAGGTGCAAACAGGTCAATAAAGTCACTTAATGAGTCGTGTAATTATTCAGGCTGTAGTATAAATATTGTGCTATAAGATTCTGGAAATAGCCTGGGCGTTTATAGTATCACAGCACGTCGAACATGGTAGTTTTAGTGGACTTAAGTATGTGTTTTGTCTCCAACGGTAATTACACATTTCTATTTTAGATATTCCATATCTATAGGACTTTCTCCTTACCGTCCAAAATAAATACTCAGGTAGTTCATAAAGTTAAAGAGGATGTTTGTGAGCGAGGACAAAATAAAAACATGTTATGGATTTGAGGGCTGAGCTGTAAATTACTATTTACAACAGGCTTATTGTCAGCTGGCTTATCTCTTAGCTCACGTAGTTTCAAAACGCCATGACTAGTGAAACGATTACATTTGTTTATGAGCTGTTGTTTTTCATGCACTTATTAAAATTTGTGTTTGTCTATATTGAAACCATGGGCAAGGTCGAACAAAATCTGTTTAATTTGAAAATAAATGCAGAAAATCACATGTAAAAATGTAAAATAAGGATATATCTAACGTTTAATCGTGTCGCCGGTTTATCAGATCTTGAAGTGACTTTAAAAGAGTACTTGTAGTTAAACACCTACTCGACAGGCTCAAACTGTGACAGAAAAGGTAAAGCAGATCGTCAAACCAATGGCATGTTCGCTTAATCACATGTAAATCTGAATCTCATTCGCTGCAGCCAATTTTTAACCTTCACCTATGAATGTGTAATAAAGGTTTTGAACTTCAGTTCTTTAACACTTTTTATTTTAAATTTCAATAAGTTATAGTAATGTTTATAAAGCTGAAAATGTTTTCAGGGATCTGTTTTTGAATATCAGAATCAATACAAATAAAGAAGCTAAAGAATAAAATATAAAACCTGCTTCGAAAAGTAGACATTTTATTTTATATTGTACCAGTCTCGCTCCTGGTACTCAGCCTTTCTGTGTTGATTTGGGTTCTTTATTCAGGCCAAACAACGGAGTAGGGAAACATTAGGTGATGTAGAATAAGAAATAATCGGTCCTCCGTTTCAAGAAGCTACCTCTTAATCACTGAGCCGATATTCAGCAGGGGAACCATAAACTTTTGTTTACTTTGGGGCCGAGAGAGATAATGGTGTGTAGCTGTGAGCCCCCCTGAAGGCTTGAGAGATGACACTTAGTGCACACAGGCTCTTTATGGTGCAGAGCGAGTTGATGTTGGCCTCCAGATCTCTTGAGACCAAATCCACTGTTTACTTCAAATTATCCTGTTTTATTATTCTTCTAATACATATTCGAATTAAGTATTAATTAAATGCATAAATTGTTGATTATTTGCTGGAATCACTGTAGTGAACAATGAAATATAATTAACTGGTCCATCTGTTGAAACTTTTTAATTAGAATCTCTGTTGTTCAGTGAGGTTTATGCTGCTAGATTTCAGGATATGTGTTGAACCCGCAGGCCGATTTTCTGCTTAAATGTAATATTAAATAAATCAGCCTATACTTACATTAATAATGTGTAAGGCAGCAGAATAATCTTTTTAACACCAATAATCAACACATTTATAACAGTAATGTACACCAAACTCCACATAAACAAGCGACTTTTTAACTTTTAAGCAAAACTTGAGCTGCTAAAATGCTCTAATTTGACCCCAAAATTTCATCATTATTGTAAAGACGAACACCCGTGTTTTGTTTCTGGCATTATATACAGGTCACTCACTCAAATTGACAGCAATTAAGACACAATTTAAAAACTCTGCCTGTGCAGCCTATAGGCCCCAGAATGTTGTCATTTAAAACATGGACCAAGGAAGTGTGTCCTCGAGGAACAGGTGCACTGCTGTTTTACCGGTGATAATGGACTACCTTACACAGTAGGTCAAATGAATGTCTCCTCCTAATAAGGGGGTGACTTTTGGCTGTCAATACTATAAATTATTGGCTGTGCAATTGTCCGTCTGTGACAGTTGTTTAGCAGGTGTTTGCTATGGGCAGTTGGTGACAGGGGTAAACTTTGGCTGCTGGTGATTTAGCATGTGGGTCAGGTGGATGCACCGGCCTGACAGGGATAAACTAGGCTTTGGGTGTTGTAGCTTACAGGCCAAATGAGTGTCTGCCCGTGACAAGGGTTGAGATGGACATTAGCTGCTGATTTGTGGCCTGAGCGGTCAGGGCTGGGGACAAGTTAGCCGCTCTACTCTGGGCATAATGATGATACAGCTGCAATAGGGAAAGAGGAAGGAGGAGGAGGAGAGGAGGAAGAGGAGGATGATTAGGAAGAGGAGGAGGAGGTGGTGGTGGTGGTCAGAGCCCGGAAAGCAGATGAAGTTCTTGGGAGAAAGACGACACTGAATGGAGGTGACACATAATTTGGGGTGGGAGTGCTGAGTTGAAAGTGTTAGTGACTAAGTGAGGCATGAGAGGAGACGTGGCCGGTACAGGCCGGCGGAAAGAGAGACAGACAGAAAGGCAAATCTGTCCACTGGAGGTCAGTTTAATAAACAAGATGAGCACGATGTGAATAGTTTTCAAAATTCATGTTAAGTAAATCTATTCAGTGATGTGTGTGGGATAAAGAGAAATCAGAGCCACAGCCGATGAAAGCAACAAAATATGACTTTCACTAATTATTCATTCAGAAATGGTGTCGCCTAATAACAGCAGGTTGCTTTATTCAACCATTAAAAGTTTGGTTGTCCTTCCTTGACTTTGCTAGAAGAGTCAGACAGATCAAGAGCCAAATGACTTAAACAGTAATTATCAGAGGCCTTTCACAAGGCGTCCCCACCCTGGCTGCTCTGACGGGTGGAGGGGTGTGTGCGTAAAGGGTTAAGGATGTTTGGCTGATGTCGCTCCAGGACCTTGTGGTGGGAAAGCTGTGCCCTCCTCCCCTCCCTGTCTATGTGGCACATCCTCCTTAGATCCTCTCCACATTGTAATTAGGGGCCGGCCACTAAGAGCTAGTGCTAGCTAGTGGCAGGCAAACAGTGGGAACCGAGGGGAGTGGTGCTCGCTGGGGCACCAGGCGAACAAACAGCAACAGCAGCACGTGTCCCATAGTTCCAGGAGTGGGTGGGATGGGTCGAGAGCAAACGAATGACAGTGGGTTCGTCAAGCCCTCCCAGTCAGACTCTTTTTCTCTCCCTCTTATCCACTCGCTGTTGTTCCAAGCTCCGCACTATTGTTTGCCTTGGCAGGCTGTTACAGGGAGGGGCCCCTCCGCTGGTGTTTGTGCAACCTGTTAGGGAACTTTTAGAGCCATCTGATCTCTCACTGGAGATTTTCTCACCTTTTACCAAGTCCATTACTTTTATGGATGTTGGACATGACAGAGGAATGATTAATCGACATCACAGAATCGGCAAAATTCGATTTAATGGTTCAATGGTGTTTGTGACCAGAGCTTACTGCACTGTTCATTATTTTTATTTCAAATTAAGAATTTTATCAGCTGGCCAGGCCTCTGCAAGTTTCTCCCACAGTCCTTTGTTCCAGATTTCCCATCGAGTTAGTTCTATGTAGTAGGCCTGTGGGTGTATATCCTATACCACCTCCTCCTCTATAGACATTTTAATTATGTCCACACTCTATCAATGGCATGAATGCCAGTAACCTAGCAACAAGATCGACAAGAATAAACTACATGTATGATTGGTTTCCAAGTTGTATATTGTACCTGCAGGTGAGCTCAGGGATTTTCTGAAACATTTTTTTTTTTCCCTCCCATGGTGAGATCGGCTGTTGCACAAAAGAAAAAGCAGGACTCTCACGAGTGTGTGTGTGTGTGTGTGCCTGTGTGGCTTCAGCCCTGGCCCATTTAGAGCCAGTCAACAATGCAGCTGCGGTAAGCGGGCCCGCTTCAAAGTATTTATCTACACATGCCTCCGGTGACCACCAAGTGTGGACGGCTAAATTTAAGCTCTATTCATAGATGTGAATGAATGAGCACCCTGCCAGAGGAGGTTTTTTTTTTTTTTTTTATCACTGTAACTGTAAACAACAGCGCAGTGAATCAACAGGTAGGAACTCAGGCAGCTGTGGAATGTAGGTTTTAAGAGAAGTGAATGGAGATTTAGTCCGTGCGTCGAGGCAGTGTGCCGAATCAAGCTTTTAGTCACTGTACATCAAATGAGAGCGCAGAGGGCAGGCTGCAACGCAAGCATTTTGACAGGATACAGTATCTAGAGTGCAATCTGACCTCTTTTGTCGTTCTCTATATTTCTCACCACATCCCAATCACACACTTTATTGTTCAAATAAGAGCGTCAGCTTGGTTCGTCGTACTCATATCTGGCAGAGACAGATGACAAGGATGGACATCACACACACATTATCACGCACTCATCATCCAACCTCATTGCATGTTTAAGTGTCGAACAGGAAAACAGTAACGTTGAATATCTTATCAAGATGATGGGCTTCCCTAACTTGCTCAGTTGCAACGTGTTTCCTACAAGAAATCGTAATAGCACAGTCGAGAATAAATATTACCCGATGAGCTGTTTGCTCAAAATGAGACATGCTGTATTTACCACTTGTTGCCTTTGCTGCACAGATGGCACACAAACAAGCATTGCCTACAGTATATTTTAATAAAGTGAGACTGTCACTCATTGTGTTTAGTATCGAGAGTCTATTCAAATATCAATGCTTCAAATTGGATGCTCCTTCTCATCACATACACTTTATTTTCAATCTGAGGCGAGCTGTGAACTGCTACTTTTGCACTCTTTAAATTAGTGTTTTAGATCCTATTTCTTTATCTACTTTAACATGCCCTTATCACCTTCATGTTGGCACGTCCTCCTCAGGAGAGTCCCTGCTGAAAAATCAAGTGCTGCTTCACCTTAGCGATAACTAAATGTTCATGATGCTGACTCTTTGTTGGCAAAAAGAACAAGAAACTAACAATGTAGATCTAAGTGAATATTTGCTCATTTATTTGTGTCAGTTTGACACAATGGTAATGCTAACAGCAAATCAAAGAGAACATTCTGTAATATATCACTATATTGATATTCCCCTGGAAATTTGTATTTTTCTCAAAGAATCTTTGATCTGCATGGAAAAATAGACATTCTGTCGGCTGCAAATTCAGAAATATTTTTCTACTTTTCTTATCCACAGTGAGATGGTAACTTTGTGTCTTATTTTAATCAGTTTGTCTTGTATTTAAACAGTGTCATTGAGCTCAAAATCCCTTTTGCAAGAAAGACCTGAGAATAAATTTCACATGAACATGAACATGAACACGAATATTCAAAAGTTTAATTACCAAGTATTATCTAAATTGTTATTTTTTTATTATTTTATTTTCTTGTATAATAATGCTGCCATTGTTTTGTGTTATTGTATAAAATTAGCAATCTCATCTTTATTTGTATTCTGAAATAATAGGAGTTGCAACTTTCGAAATGTGTTAAAAACTTTTTTTTCGTGTGGCAGACGGAATATTTATCAATATTTTTGGATCCAGACAAACAAAAGAGTCTTGAAGGATTCTGCCATCAACAGTGTTTTATATCTTAAAGTTTCTTACCAGGGCTTTTATCTTTCAGAACAACAGATGCTTGTCTCTCTGACTCGAACATAATGACATTACATGAGAGGCACAACACTAGAGACAAGAGTAAAAATAACATTTAAAGTGAGGATCTACTGCGGCTTTTAGAACCAAATTTGCAATCCACAGAATAATGCCCTTTTCAGTTTGAACTTTTTGTTTGAGTGTCACTTAACAGCTTGTTGTTACTGCCTTCTTTTTAGATATTCAGCAGACAGAGAAGAGAATGGTTCATCACAGAGAAGAGGATCTGATCGGGATCCCCTTCCCAAATCACAGCAGCGATGTCCTATGCAGTCTAAACGAGCAGCGCCGTGACGGGCTGCTCTGCGATGTCATTCTCATCGTCCGTGACCAGGAATACCGAACCCACCGCTCCGTTCTGGCTGCCTGTAGCCAGTACTTCAAAAAGCTCTTCACAGTTGCCACCACTGATGGCGGGGAACACCATCACGCAGCGGCCGTGTATGAAATTGACTTTGTGGCTCCGGAGTCTCTCACAGCCATTCTGGAGTTCGCTTACACTTCTACTCTGACAGTGACGGCGTCCAACGTCAAAGAGATCCTGAACGCAGCTCAGATGCTTGAGATTCCCTGCA
This sequence comes from Diplodus puntazzo, assembly GCA_963678695.2. Classification (NCBI taxonomy): domain Eukaryota; kingdom Metazoa; phylum Chordata; class Actinopteri; order Spariformes; family Sparidae; genus Diplodus; species Diplodus puntazzo. The sequence goes on along the minus strand of OZ023173.1, from coordinate 19,354,144 downwards.
TCATTCATGTTTGTCTGGAGATCATGGACAGTGGGGGTGGAGGCGGCGGAGGAGGAGGGAGAGTGGAGGAGGGAGAAGAGGACGAAGAGGAAGAGGAGGATGCGGAGGAAGACGAGGAGGAGGAAGAAGAGGAGGAGGACGAAGAGGAGGATGTTGGGTCGAGGAAGGACGAGCAAGAGGAGGAGGAGGACAATGTCAGCGAGAGGTCGCTGCAGTCGTCAGAGAGCAGGGGCGTGCAGACGCCGCCGGGGACAGAGGACTCGCCGCCTCCCAGCACCTCCACGTACCACCAGCAGTTTGACCTGTCATCCCAGTCACAGTCGCCAGACACCATGAGAGGAAAACAGGTAGAGTTTTGTTCTACATTTGTATTTTCAAGGCAAAAAGTAAGACTTTAAATATCATTTCCCAAGCTCAAAAGAATGCTAACATTGTCTTGTGTTGCAGGAGAGTATGGAGAGTCGGGCTTTGAAGGATTTCTCCATCGAGTCGCTCCTCCAGGAGGGGCTGTACCCTCGTATGTCATCACTGGACAGGAGGGCCAACTTCTCCCCTCTCCTCCCAGGCTTCTACCCCTCCATGTGGGCGGCTGAGTTCCCGGCCTTCCCCAAACAGCTCCTAGATCCAAACCACCACCAGCATCCTCACGCAGGAGCCTCACAACAAACCAGGCTCCCACACGCCTTCCCCACCTCCGCAGCACTTGAGGCCTCCAGGCCCCTCAATCTAGCTGTGAAAAGAGAGATCATAAAGGAGGAGATGAAGGAGGAGGTCCCGCTCAGTCTGCTCCAGGGCAACTTCCTGAAGGATTTTGTCAGCTCAGGCCTGGGCAGCACTATGAATTCTGGGTCAGGGCCAGCAGAAGGTCACGCACTGGGTCAGATAAAGGATGAAGGTGACTTCCGATCATACCTAAGCTTCCTGAGCTCCGCGTCCCACCTGGGGGCGCTGTTCCCTCCCTGGCAGCTGGAGGAGGAGAGGAAGATGAAACCCAAAGCTTCGCAACAGTGTCCAATCTGCAACAAGGTCATCCAAGGAGCAGGGAAGCTGCCACGACACATGAGGACGCATACGGGAGAGAAACCATATATGTGCACTATCTGTGAAGTGCGATTCACCAGGTATGTAAAGGAGAACTTTGATTTGATATTGCCATATAGGTGTTGCACCTACAATATTACAATTAATGCTGCTCCAGGACCATCATTGTAACTGACCAAACATGTTTTTGTAATGTCATAGTTTTGTGACTCTGGCAAAAGTCCAGTTAACTTTCACTTAGTTAACATTGAAAAAGGGTCTATTTTAACCAAAACCATGATTGTTGTCCAAACCTAACCAAACTACGACAGAGAGCTGAAAAAAACGATTAAGTCTAAAAATGATAATAACATTACGACATGTTTCAAACAGGACATAAATCCCGATCCACTAGGCAAAAGACCTGTTCCATTCAACCACACCTGCTGCTTATGCACACTTTGTCACATTCAGATCAGTTGCAATGATGGAGCAACCTCCATAACGATGTTGAAGGAACAACACAAACATGGTGATATCAGATAAATGTTGTCACATCGTCATGAGAGGGTAGAAGTTTCATATTTACATGCCATACAAAGACCGTCTTGAGATCTTCATGTTCCTTTGCGCTTAGACTACAAAGCACCTGATTATGTAAAACAGCCGGGTTAGCGGAAAAGTACCCCTTGCTCTTTTGACTGAGGTTAATCTGTTTGCACCTATCTGAATATCAAAGAGCTTGAAGTGGAAAGCCCCCTCCACTGGTTTCTTTGCATTAGTGATATCTCCCTCACCTACATCCTCCTGCTTTGGCATATTTTCCACCTGCATTTGAGAGCAAACCTTTAATGTTGTCAGTGAAGACAAATCATCTTTATTGGCTTTTAAACTTTTACCAGACCAGATGTAAAAGGCACAAGAATTACAGTGCCGTAACTCATGTTTAAACCCTTCAGCCCACGACATACTGTCTGAAAACATGTGGTTTTGTTCTTTTCTCAGACAAGACAAACTAAAGATCCACATGAGGAAGCACACAGGTGAGCGTCCCTACATCTGCCTCCACTGCAACTCCAAGTTCGTCCACAACTACGACCTGAAGAACCACCTGCGTATCCACACGGGCGTCCGTCCATACCAGTGCGAGCACTGCTACAAAAGTTTCACACGGTCCGACCACCTACATCGACACATCAAGAGGCAGAGCTGCCGCATCTCCCGCCCTCGGCGAGGACGAAAACCAGCTGCTTGGCGTTCCACACCCACCAGCAACTTCCTGTGCCCCCCCACTGCTGCCACCAACCGGTTTGAGGAGAACGGGTTAAGCGCCGCATACCAGGGAGTCAAGAATCACGGACTTGGGGAGATGCTCGGCCTCGGCAACAGAGGTCTGGGATTCAAGAGCGGGGATAGTGCAGGCAGGGAGAGCAGGGAGGAACGGCGAGCAGAGGGGAAGCACGTTGCAGAGGAGGAGAAGGCAGCAGCAGCGAGGCAGAGGGGAGTGTTTGCCTTTGCCCTCGCTGGAGAAGAAGTACTTACCCACTCTCCATTTTATGCTTCGACCTCTGACCCCTGGACCATGAGACTGGAGCGTGCTCCACCCATCTCTGAGCCAGCCAAATGAACTATGGTCGTCAGAAAATAAAAAAGACAAGAAAAGGAAGGATCTTTCAACTCTGTGTCTGTTCTGCTCCTGGAAAGCTAAAGCACCTTTTTAGAAAGTGAAAGAGTGAGAGCGATGAAACTTTTGAAGCCTGCTGATGTGGCTGTAGTCAAACAAACTTTTTTTTCTTTTTTTTTTGAAAACACAGTCTAACTAAATAATTTCACAGATGTCATGTTGAATAAATGTTTCAGCCCTGTGAATGTTTACAAATACTTTGATAGCATTTAAGAAGAGGCAAACAGTGCGACACTGCTAATGAGGAAAACATATCGGAATGCTGTTATATATATTATTTGCATTATTTATCTACAAGGTTGTCTAAAAGGCTATTACTTAAAAAAAAACTACATAATTCTACAAGTTCTCTAAAACAAGATGAGATAAGGCTTATATACTGGAAAGTATTCATATGCAAGACAATGTAAATGGAAACCCAGAGCAGGTCCTATTTAAATCATTATGTTGAATTAGTGACTATGATGAATGTAAAAGTAATGATTACATGTACAAAAACAATCAAACTTTAATTGTAGAAAAAGGTTATTATAGATAACATAGGTAGACGGAAATGATAAAAAAATTCAATTTAAATAAATTAGCCTTCCTCCAAACAAATCAATGATTTTTATTTTAGACTATTGTGTGTAAGTGTTAAAAAAGGACCATTGCTTTAAAAAAAATCAAACCAAAAACTATTTAAAATGGTTTATTACAGGCAGGGCATTGTCTGGCACATGTCCTGCAAGTACGTTTGATTCAAACCTGGTTATTTAATAACATTACAAAACAAAAGGGAACCCACTTGAAGTCTAATAAATCCGGATGTTTGATGATGTGTTATTATCCTTCCACTGCCTTGTTCTCATTTAAGCTCCTCGTCTGCACTATTGTACATAAACAAAAACTTTTTGGCCATGGTGGTGTTAATTACGGTCCCGTTGCTGATGATGTAAAATAATAAATATATATATTGCTCTTAAAAGACTTTGAGGCATCCATCCAAAGATGTGTACTTTGATATTTCACAGACTTGAATAAAACTTTGTTTTAATGTTTATGAGTATGTGTCTTAAGAGGATGTATATTTCTGACTAATCAACTGCCGCTTCAGCTATACAGTACGCTTGTGTTTTTTTCTGCTGCAGCAAATCAAGAGGGTTTGAGGCCCTTTTTTCATATGATGTTCATCTCTGATTTGTGTATAAAGAAGTTAAAAAATGATTTGAATTGAAATGGGAAAGTATTTTCTTGCTATTTATGCGTATTTAAATGAATGAGCCTTGGCTATATTTTGCAAATCTGTTTTATAAAGACACTAAATGTTGAACTTTGCACTTGTTTGGGAGTATTATTTACATCACATCATCAAGTTTTGTTTGTGGGTGTGTGTGTGTGTGTGTGTGTGTGTGTGTGTGTATGTGTGTGTGTGTGTGTGTGTGTGTGTGTGTGTGTGTGTGTGTGTGTGTGTGTGTGCACATGCTTGCTTTTGCACTGATCTTGTTTATCTTCTTCATATCTTTTTGAGGATCGATTTGAGAGTTTGACCTTCATAGTGGTGACATTTTGGCCGCTCTTCCCTTCCTTAAGCCCTCGAGGTGAAGACTTGGTTTTAAGGTTAATGTTAGGGTTACAGTTGGGGTTAGGTAAGTACTTGTGATGGTTATGGTTAGGCGCAAAGGAATGCATTGTCATTGAAGATGAGACTGTTTGCACATGAAGTTAAAACGTGCTACACAGAGATTTTTACTGGTTATGAAACTGTCTTAAATTAATAGTGATGTCTCTGTATGATCTACATGAGCTAACAAGACCATCAGTGAGAAAATCATCTCTTTCTGAATAGTTATTATAGTAATTCTGAAGGCCTGTCACTGGGTTTGATTCTAACTCTTCCAGGTTGGATAAGCCATAAATTAAACAGGGCAGTTGTCCACGGGGGCTGCAAGAATCAAAGCTCCTTGCAGTAGCTTGGATAAACATAGAGTAAGCTGTATGTGAATGATTATAAACTTACCAAAATAAACTTCATCATATCTTATTTGGGGTAAATAACCCAATAATATAATACAGGTTACACCAACACGAGGTCTAAACAACCAATTACTTTGTTATTAATTGGTGACAAAATGGTTTCTCCCACTTGGTACTGGGTAAAGTTAACCCAGAACTGAGTCGGTGCTTTATTGAACCAAAATAAGTACATTTTTGTGGACGTGACTCTCACATCTCTATAAAAATGCTTTTCATAAACGTGTCATTAAAACTATGCCTCTTCTGCAAAGTGATTCCGTTGTGAACTGACTGGTAAGAAATAGTATTTCCTGTATTTTCTTGGGACGTATTTGGTCCTAGGTCACGTCAATATGAGCGTCATTAAAATGTATTTAATTATTTAATGTTTATTTTTATAGGGACAGACACGTAGCATAGAACAAACTCACATGCCACAGCATTTATACTTACTATACTAAAACAGATACAATTATACAATAAAATTACAACAAGCAGCAGATTCATTCATGACTAAATGACTGATCCCTCTTTCCAAAGTAAGTTTAAAATGAAAAAATCCATTTTGATCTGTGGGTCAGAAGTTCCACATATTAATCCCCTGGTTATATTGCCGTATATGGATGAGTTTAATATTAGAAAATGAGGTTAAATTAACATATTGAGAATATTAAGAATGTGGCAGTAACAGAGTCTTATTGTCTTCCAGTTTTAATTTTTAAGTCGATGATTATTTATCATTTGAAGAGGTTTAAATGTCTATTTTACCATAAAAGACAGAATAAAATTAGCTTCATACAGTAAATCAAGAGTAGGTTTGTTAAAGGGGGTTCTCTATACTTCCTGTCTGAAACTAACCTGTATATTGTTCACATAGACACACACACACACACACACACACACACACACACACACACACACACACACACACACACACACACACACACACACACACACACACACACGACAGAAGGAGCGAGCCCCTTATCTAAAGGCTAAGGGGGCTACTAGCGCCTGCTGAGGTAAATTACACATTTGCATCATAAAAAAACACATTTGTTGTCAATAACTAATTAAAAGAATGTACAAAGAGTGAGGAGGACTGACAGGAAGATAACAGGAAGTTGTGATAGGTGGGACAATTCTGTGTCAATGTATCAGAGAATCAAATAAAATACAACTAATTATAATAAACTGAATCTTACAAGCAAATGTGCATATTGGAGTATTCCAGCAATATATTTGAACGATGTATGTCAGACTTCAGTGACAAAATGGTCTAAAGAAGACTAATACAATTAAGTTATTCACAATAAAGCTGAAGGATATAAGAAGCATTGTAAAATATGCTCATCAAATCATACATCATATACATAATACTCTTTAAACGTGTTTTACAGAGGTGGATTAATGGATCAATAAATAATTCAACTAAACTGATAATCATGCTTCTGAGACTCATTCGGTCCTGTCTGATTTTACTGACCCTGTGGTTGTAATGTTTTATTTAAATCACATTTTTATAGTCAGATCAGTCAGTGGTGCAGGTGTGTTATTAACGGAGAGTTTGTCTTCCAATTGCACCACAAATCAAGCGGAAAAGCTTTTGTCCTCTCAGCATTTGGTTACAACCCCCAACTTGTTCCTCGCATAAACCTTATCATGACTTTAAAGCGCTACTTTCATTGACTTTGCTTCAGTTCTCGTCTGTATCTTTGCCCTGACCTCTAGTGGGAAATAAATGGTACTGTAATTAATTCTGCCTATATCCAAAATTATAAATTTGTCTGGCATTGAATAAATTGAATGAATGAATAAGACCGATGTTGACCCAAATACATTTGAGAATGCAAGAGTGGCCAAATAAAAACAACTGTTCATGACTCTTCAACTGTTTGAAATGACTTTCCCCCCCCAGTGGCTCATTAAAGGAACAAAATCTCATTGGCTGTTTGAGACGTCTCTTCCATCTTGTTACGGCTCTATCCCTCTGGAGGGCGCTAAAGATTTAAATTTGACTCCTGCAGAATGGCAAGTTAAACATAAATTAGATTTTGGACCCTCAAAGTGCAATACGATGTAAGTGTCTTCAAAAATGTAGATTTTTTTTTTTAAAGTGTCAAAAGATATGTCTTTCAGCTTCGTTCTGTCCTTTTTTCCCTCTTAATTCTGGTAAAGAAATAGAAAGAAGGAGACATAAAAGAAAGAGTGAGGTCGAAGCTTTTTTAGGACACACTTTCAGCACAGACCACATCCTTTCATGTGGGCAGAGACGGTCTGCAGCAGCTGCTTCCTGATGGTTTCGTTTACATCTTTGCACAAGGTTTATTGATGTTAAGAATGGTTGTGATAAACTGTGCACCTCCAGTAATGGACTGAGCAGTGACTCACTCAAATGTTAGGGGAAGTAGTTTGAAATGAGATTTAACTCTTGCAGCAGAGATTACTTCTGCAATAACTTGTTAGGCTGTTTATATTTTAGTTATTAGTAAACTGGGCTGAAGGCGTATGATACGATGGAACACTTTGAAAGTGACTTTAGGCAATTTGATCTGATTTAATCAGCATCTTTTCACTTAAATGTGTATAACTAACACAGACAACTGTAAATGCTTCAATAAACTACCTACAGGAAACCGTTGGGGCAAATTCAAAAGCACTGATTTGTGGTTCAGGTGGGCAGGCGATGCTCAAAAGATGGTTTGGGTAAATATTTTCAGTAGAGGGAGCTGCACTGGATACATGCGTACATGTATTCATATCATACTAAGATGTGGTACATTTTCAACAGTTAAATAAATAACATGGATATTATATTACAGCAGAATGAATTATGTGGTCCGTGTAATCGAGGATAGTTCAACCTGCAACAAGCTCAACTGACTTTGATCAAAGCTGCGAAAATAAATAAAAAAATGACATGAATGGGCTGATTACTGTACCACTTTGGTGTTTCATTCAACATGTTATTAATGTGTCATTTTACAGACAGAATATCCACCCTGTCTGTCCTTGCTGCCATGTGTAAGAGAACAAATACGTTGGACAAAAGAAGAAAACATTGGATATAAAGGATAACAAAACAACAAGGCAGAGTAACAACCACTGTAAATTCTGCAGAAACGCCCCTGTGGAAGTACAGATAACACACCGTCCCAGTTCTTACATTGAACACCTTCCATTTAGTCGACGCCTTAGATCCTTTTTGGACTATTTAAATTAAAGAAATATGCTATTTTCTGTGCCATTATTTTGCTATGACCAGCTGTGGTCAGCAGCTCCTCTAACAAGGCACACAGTCATGTAACCACCTAAACTGCCTGTTCTAGAGGTAATACTTGAACTACAACAACGTAATGCAATCAACAAGCACTCAAAAGAAAACTGTTAAAATTATCTTTATTAGGGATGATTGGAAAGCGTAAAAAGATCTGCAGACCTATACTGTTGTGGTTTCACAGCCAAACATGAATTTTGGAGATTTGATCTGTTAGGATACATATGAACTACTGTACAGGCATTTCTCAGTGAAGAAAGCACAGACGTTACCAATAACATTAACAATAGCTTCATTCTAGTGTCCCAGTAAGTCATGATAGTGAGCCATCATGTACAATACCAGGACCCTGACGCTGAGGGGGCTATGTTCATTTAGTGATCATCATTCTATTATTTACACCTGTGCTTCTCCTACTGTGATGTGTAAAAATGTCTTCTGTGAAAAAGGATCACACTACATATATTTTTTCGTTCAAAGACACATACACACAGAATGATATTAAGATAACAACTGAAGTCAAGGACAGGCGGTTAGAACTGGAAAATTTACACCCTCAAGACAGAGTGTAAAACGTGCGTCTGTGTGTACATGACTTCCTCAATCCCAACCCTCCTGAGGTGTGACTTCCTGACCCATTAACCTGCGGTCCTTTCTGGGTTCCTCTCTCTGTTATTACTTCGTCACCACCCTGACAATCCTCTGAGGCCCGTGTTGGTGCACACAGCGGCTCTACTGTGTCTTGTTGTGTTTGTGTGTGCGTGTGTGTGTCTGTCTGTGTGTGTGTGTGTGTGTGTGTGTGTGTGTGTGTGTGTGTGTGTGTGTGTGTGTGTGTGTCTGTCTGTGTGTGTGTGTGTGTGTGTCTGTGTGTGTGTTGTGCTTACACGCACAAAGCATTTCTAATGGGACATCCTCTGAGGAAGTTGTGTGACAATGCAGCTACACAATGCAGCACCAAGTTAGACCACAGGGACTGTCGAAGGCAACACGGTCTGATGTTCTCTGTGGGGCTTCTGCGGGGGCCAATGAGGAAACACCTTCATAACAAAGGACCTTGGAAAAGCAACAGTTTGGCCTGTGACTAGATCTAAAACACAAGCAAACAATACTTATGACATAATCACAAAGTGGCTTGCTGACATCCACTTCAGTTGCTCCAAATATTTCTGTGTTGATTATCTCATAATGACAATATTAAAAATGTTAATTGTATTGAACTGTATAGTGGTTATACAGTATTAAAATAGGTCACGGATTCCACTGACTTCACTTCAGTTTTTTGTTTTGAACTGATGGAGCGGTGAATAAGGGGTGGGACTTGAAAAGATTGGCTTCCTCCTGCTCCTTTTTCGAGCATACATTGTTTTAAATTTGAATATTGGCTTTGTTTTTTGGGACACTACAACGTGAGATTTATTTTATATGTTTTTCTTTTTTTTTTCTCTTTTTTTATGTTCGAAATAAAATTATTCATTCATTCATTCATTCATTCATTCATTTCAAACTAGGGGTCGATCGATACTGCTTTTTCAGGGCCGACACTGACACACATTTTTAGGAATCAAGGAGACTGAAAACCGATATTTAGGACTGATTTTCATTAACAGTTAAAATGAAACACTTTGTGTAAACATTTTTAACAACCAGTCATGGAAAAAATGTGGCTATATTTGTGATTGAATGTGAGTCAAACCTTCGTGTAAATGCATAATTACGACGAAAGAGGCACTTTTAAGATTTACCGTAGTTTCGTTTTCGGGCAAGCTAATTTTCAATGGAGTGCAGGGGGCACTGGCACGCTAGCATCAAAATCGCTATTTTTAAAACACTAAGAACCCTAACCCTCGACACAACATGAAACTTTGCTCGTAGTATCACCAGGGTCTCTACACATGAACACGAGCATTGAGAACATTATTTGTGTACGCAGAGTTTACTAAAAAAAAAGATTTTTGAACCACCCACCGTAGGAGCTGGATCTCCGGCGCGTCGTCGTCATGGGAGACAAAGAGTGTCGATCCCCGAGTGCAACCTAACAGGCAGGAGGTCCACCATACTCTCCTGCCTGTTAGGTCGCACTCGGGGATCGACACTTTTTGTCTGCCATGAAATTAAAAATAGCGATTTTGATGCTAGCATAAGAGTGCTCCTGCACTCCATTGAAAATTACCGAAACTACGGTAAATCTTAAAAGTGCCTCTTTCGTCATAATTATGCATTTACACAAAGGTTTGACTCATATTCAATCACAAATAAAGCCTTGGTTGCTTTTTGGCGAGAGTTTCACTTAAAGTACAATTTTCAGGTACTTTTCTATTTTGTCTTTTGTTTGCTGTCAAGATTATTGAAATCATTAAAAATGAACAGGTAGTACTCATAGAGGTTAGTTTAGATAAGTTAAAGATCATTTTTGGAATTTAATGCATCATCAGTGTTCTGCAAGTGTAAATGAATTACCCTCTTGCAACAGAGAGAAGTAACACATCAAGAGCTCACAAATAAATTCAGTTTGAACTTCCTGTCTCTTGTGGCTTTTTGACTTCACAGCATAATCTTTTGCTATATTAATAGACATGACAGATTACTTTGTTCTGACTGTGTACGGCCTTCCATCTCCCCTCAACATATCGAAACACTATGAGACGCTCACTTCAGGAACAGCATATTCCTCAGCTGCAGACAGCTACCATCTGAGTCTTTTGTTCGTCGGCACCAGACAATCACGCTGACTCTGAGACAATCCTTCTACAGTCGCCAATGTCCGACTAAAGTGTGTGTGTGTGTGTATGTGTGTGTGTGTGTGTGTGTGTGTGTGTGTGTGTGTGTGTGTGTGTGTGTGTGTGTGTGTGTGCGTGTGTGTGTGTGTGTGCTCTGAGAGAGGGCCAGGGTCAGTGAGGCACCAGCTATACAGCCTCTAATGAAATATGCATGCAGTTTAGGAGGAGAATACACAGCTGGAAGGTTTTACTACACAAATCATTTTCACCTGTTAGGTCAAATCCCCATTAAACTCAGCATGTAAACTAAGATATATAAACAGCTACAAAAAAATATCACAATGAAGTGTCTACAAGGAATGAGTCCGCTTTTATTGTTTGTTAACATCTATTTTTAACAATGAGGTGATGGAGCAACAATGAGTGACCATACTGTGTGAGGTATTGTACTTTATATCAAGGCTAAACAGGCTTTTTTCAACCAATAGAAGAGAACATTTTGAACCTCCTTCTGATCTCCCTCTTACTGGAAACAACACACACTCATAAACCACTGAAAGGAAACTGAAGACCTCAAACACCTGACTGTCAGTTAAGGTCGATTATGGTGGTCTGAATATGTGTTCACATGGCATCTCCTTGAGTCTATTTGAAATAAGTCTGCATGTAATGAGCTGAGCTGAAACAAAAGAAATAACTATTGAACTTTTACATTTTGTTAGAAATAGCAGTCAGGTTCGCTTAAAAGCATTTGATAGCAGTTGTAATGTGGACGCTTGTTGTACACAGCTGGTTGGATGCACTGTTGAAAAAGCAAAACTTGATAAAGTAATTTCCACAAATAGGCAATCCAGATTAGTACAGTCCCACATAGCTAGACCATACCTTCTTTATAAAAACAATTCAATTGTCTTAAGCCGTGCAAAGCCGAGGATGCAGTTGTTTCGCACCCGGGGAGGCAGGCCCTAGCATTAAAATGGCAGAATCCCTGCAAAAGAAAAGGTAGCAACTGCTAGCTTGTTTATGCTGGTACTGTTAGAGACCAGGTTAGCGTTAGGGTAACTTGCCATTTCCAGCATGTGGGTTACTTGCCCAAAGTTTGATGTTGTCGAAGGTAGCACGCAGATAGAAGGAAGGAATAATAACTGAAACAGGCAACCAATGACTATCTTATACCAATAGCCTTCATTATGTATGTATGTCATTATTTTGGACACTTTGTGCCTTGTTTCAGATATTTGTCACATCAGTGTAGTGCTTTCTTGTGAAAAGGCTTTCATCTGTCCAGAGCAACTACAGAACCAACTCGCCGCTCAACTCGGCTTCTGTAGAATTCTGTAGTCATATACTGGCATGAATGTTGTGCATCAATCACCTGGCTACACAGGAGTTGGTAGTAAAGCCTAATGTCCACCTACATTTAATCACGCATGCTATAATGGCTTCCTGTACACTCACTATGCGTCATGTTAATTTCCTAGAGAGCAGTTTTATTGATTTTGAACAACAGGAAGCAAGGAAGAGGCAAACGAAGAGTCAGCCTTTGATTTCAAATGAAACACGTGTTTCACCCTGAGTTTAACTGCATCCCTGCGAGACACGAACAAAGACTGAAAAATAAAAACAAAAAAGTTGCATAATATCTGTACAACACCCACCGCGCTGTTACAACACCTCTGTGTCCAGCGGATGGAAATGGAAATACGGCACATTGATCCAACAGCTACTTCAGATAATCTTATAATGTAAAACTAATGGTGCCTGACTTGTGCAGATAAGCAATATTAACAAGTTAACGGAGGCTTTTGACGGTATACTTTAGACATAACTGCATTTAAATATGCTCTTATGGTTACGAAATGAATGAAAAATGAACAGTGATGATGACATAACATTGATTTGCGATGCATTTAAAAGCTAAGTAAACAATTTTATGTGGCTCCCACCTGCAGTGTGAGAGTTAACTCTTACAAAATTGGTCTTGGTTGGTTTCATAAGTGGTTAATGATTCATAAGCTTTTGTTACCTATAATAAAGAACTGCGTAAACGTTTTATTTCAGTTTATGTTTACTCGTTTTAGGCAAAGTTTTTGATGCTATTTTGTCCCGCGGTTACGCTGCGGTGAAGACACCTACGGCCAACATTAGCTTTTTAGTGGGTCAAAAAAACAATAGAGTTTTTCTGTGTCAGCAGAAACTGCGGAGGAGTTAAACTGAAAGTGCAGGTGTAGGTTTACCACCTACTGCCACCAATTTAGATTACTGGCTGCTTAAATCCCTGCCAAAACTATAAAAACGCAACCCAGGTTTAAAAGAACTGAACCGAAATACTTATCTCTGTATTATAAATCAGATTATGTTTGGTTTGAGTCATGCTATAAGGGAAAGGATGAGAAGAGTTGTCGGGAATAAGAACAAAGTGAAAGATCAATAAATATAATACACATAAGAACTAAACATTTGAGGTTTTATATGAACACAGACTCCAGACTCCTCTCTGGGTTTGACGACAGCGGAATAGCCATTCATTGAGCAGTAACAGGGAATGACCAACGACTGGACATCAATACAACAAGCTCTCAGTACTGCAGACCTAATGGGACTGAGAGAAGGAAAGCCTTGCCTGACCTCGTGATAAATGGACTATCGCTGTAGACTCACATTAACTGTCTGGAAGGCCAATGCACTTGCACTCAACAAAACCGAAAGAAAATGGCTCACTGCTTGGCGCAGATGCAGCGTAGTAGCCTGGATTGACACCTTAAATATAAGACAGAATATAGTCTCAACATAAGGTCAAGACAGTGTTAAAATAAATACCAGGAGCTGCATTTACAATCAGAAGCATGGCTGAGAAAAGTGGTTTTAAAGTCTGACACCTAATCGACTAACCACACTTCCTTTTTTTGACGATGTAAAATACATAGAAAGCATCTGTTTGACGCACTTCAGTCTTTCGGAGAACAGACCATTTCCCTGATGGTACTATTAAATCAAGATAATAATAGGATTTTGATACAAGGGGGATTTTCAAAACATAAAAAGGTGCATAAACAAGAGCACCAGCATTTCGGCCTGAAACAACCGCACAGGTCGTTTACTCAAAAGAAGAAAATGGCATTTGTACCCACACTGCCCACAAACCTCAAGATCAGACTGTAAAACTAGGCAGTGTTTATGACAAGTATCTGTCAAACTGTGCAGTACTGATTGAACACGAATCAATACTTTGTCACTAAGCAGTAGAGCTCGACTGATACAAGATTTTCTGGGGCTGACGCTGATTTCTTTTTTTCCGATGATCCCTTGAATGTGGTTTTTCGAAATACTTCCATCAGAAAAGACATGTAATAGAGGCAGGATGTTTTCTATTAACCAATAAACTTTATGATCTAAAACAGGGGTACTAAAATATTTTCTCTAGCCAAAATGAAAACTAAATGGAGCCAGGACATTCTTGCTAGAAACATCTTGCCATATCGAACATTGCGGCGGGCCGATTTTGGCTGGTGGGCCTTGGTCTAAAATTATATCAGTGCACTGAAACTGTGAACCTTTTCTTACGGCAAACTTATTTTTCTGCATAATAATCTCTAAAAAAGAAAATCGTGTTCATATGGGTGCGTTTTAGGGAACATATACGCCAATAACAATGTATCTGTGATAGGCCAATGTCGCCAAATATATCTGGCGAATGACATATCGCTCAGGCTCTGCTACAAAGCCGATTTCTCACCAAGACATAAGTGTAATGTTTAGCCGTAAAAAGTACGTTTCTTACCTGGCTACCATCTTGAAAAGTCACACAGGGACGAGAAGAGAAGGACTCACATGCACTAACACGCACACACAGCCCGCTCAGCTGCCTAAACAAAGAGCAGAAAAGCTAAATTTACACACTGAGGCAATGTAACTTCACTCTCTTCTAAAAATGAACCACTTTCAAACAAGTCATACAAAAATGAGTCGAACTGTTTACATAGGTTTTAAGTTTTAACCAAAGGCTTTAGTAATGGTTAATAAAACATAAACAAATGCTTTAACGGTCAGTTCTAAGACATTAATGACAACTTCTGGGTCGAAGTTCTACAAAAAAACAGAGAAGAAACACATCTGATCTAGACAGCACAAGTAAATAATCTATAAGGCATTAATAAAATCATTAGTTGCAATTTATAAACCCTTATTTGATAGTGGTAACACAAAAGCTGTCAGAATAATTTCAAGGTGTGATCACAGTAACATTTTACAAATGAACTGTTACACTTTTGGCAGAGCAGGCAGCAACCTTGTCTGGGAACCGTGCAATTATCACGGAAGTTTTCAAAGTGGGTCGACTACAGAAAAACTGTGGCTTCTGGATTATTTTCCCTGTTCGGTGTTAAGTGATTTCAGTCCATTAAATAGCCTTGTATGGATAATGACAGCCAGTTTGACACTAGATAGTCTGTTGAGGAGCGACTGAGGTATTATTGAAGTCGGACCCATTCGCAGAATCTCAATAAAAACCGTCCGATTAATCTCTCAGCTGGAAGCAAGCGAAAAGGGAAAATTAAAAGCGCAGCACTTAACAGTGAGAGGAGTTAAGGTGAGAGTGCTAAATATCCCTGCAGCAAAAAAAGGGAAGTGACAGAACTAGAAACCTATTTCTGTTTGTGTGGGCCTCTAAAGTTGGCAAATCCCAGACTAAACTGTGCCACAGCTGAAAATTATGCCTCAGCAACGACTCTGAGGGCCTTGTTCTGTTAAGTTGCATGCAAGAGACCGCTGTGCCTCGAAATACTGCCGCCGCAAAAGCCACGGGGCAGGAGGGGGACTGTCCGCCTCAGATTTGCAGCCCAGACTCACAGGGGTGTGTTTTCGCCTCAAAATGGCGAGGGTGAAATTAAAGGCACGGCTGTCATGTAATTGCACATGGATGTGCCCACTGCCCACGGCTCTGACCCCAGCTCCTGCACTCTAATGAAGGGTTGAGAGCTCGCACAGGGCAAACCCCGGCTGAAGTAATGGCTGCAGCGATGCCGGCCAAATAGATTTTGTAATGCGCCTCTGGTACTAAAGCACAGGGGCCCTTATCTTTATGCTATCCGGCCATTCTCATTTAACCATTAGTTCTCTGCTTTGAATGGGAGCCTTTTACGTTACCAGTCGCATAAACTGCTTTGTAATCAATTATGAATGTCCGGAGAATACTTAATATGTGTAGGAATTGTGAGTGTGCACTAACTTTTATATTGCATTATGATGAATAATGGATGCCCTCATATGTTAATGCCCTGAATCAAGAGTTAGTTAAATGCCTCAAATGTATACAGACAGGAAACAGAACAAGTACACATATTTTCAAATAAAAGGTGTTTTTTTCTTTTCTTTTAAATTTCTATGCCAAATATCTAATCTTTAATATCTATTGTATTATTTCCTTTTTTTCACTGTCAAACAGTTGCCAGAGATTGAAGGTAACAAAGTAAATTTAAGTGCTGTACTTAAAAACAATTTTGAGGTAATTAAAGTGTTCCACTTTTGCTACTTCATGCTGATGCAACACATTTGAGAAGCAAGTACACGTTTTACTACCCTGCATTTACTCAACAGCTGTAAATATCACGATCGTACGATAAAATGCAATGCATTGTTGTAGAATAAAATATCTAAGCTTCTAACTTTATAGCAACAGAAGCTGCTAGCTGCAGGTGTACGAAGGCTAATGTAACTAAAACTACAAGTTTAATTGGTCATTCATCATCGTCACATTACAGTTATTAATCGAACACAGCCACAAAAAGATACAGGACCTCGTTGCTACCATCTTGCTGTGTTCGAAAAAGAAACGTATTATTGAAAATGTGTTGCATCTTTCTTTCACTTGCTTCTAAAACAAGCCAGATGAAGATCTTTCCCACGCCAGGCGGTGGAGCTCGTGTCACTTTTCACCCACAAGGGCCGCCAGAAACAACAAACCAATCAAAGTTCCTTGCAGCTGACTTCAAATCGTGCAATATATAATAATACAACCACTGCGGGGGACATTCTGATGCATGATTAGGACTTTTAATTCTGTTTGTAAAATGTGCTGATTCTTCTGTAGTTTTACTAAGGCAGAACATGAATGCAGGTCACTGATTCACTGCAGTTTTACACTGTGGCATTACTTAAATTGAGGATGTGAGTCCTTCGAGCCACTCACAGTCAGTGTCACACATCCTGCGTACAGTACTGTATAAAGTCCGCAGTGGAAACTTTCCCTGAGGGATGCTTTTACCAGCTGTGAGGCACAGGGAAGGTTATATAGTGCAGTACTTTCAAACGAGGAGGCTGCGGCTTGAAGGTTCATGCTCAAATGATATAGCATTATAATAGCAGGAAATCACACATATGGTGTATTGGTGATATGGGGGAAGGGGGTCATGCAGCTCCTGGTGCTGGAAAATGGCAGCTATGGAGAACTTTTAATTACTGCCCCGCTGTCAGAGATGACAGGAAAATTCAGTCTCACTTAAACCATAGAAGTGGCTGCCAACAAAGTAGTGAGGGTGGTCCTGCAGAAAAGTGAAAAACCCCTCCACCCAATGCTCCTCTTCAGTAGTCTATGAATACACATAGACATAGACTCACTGTGACCACATATTATGGGTTTGTACTTGCTGATGGTTTCATATTTGGCTCAAAGTTTATGTAAATGCAGATGTGCGCCCAACATCACTGCAGTTTTGCTGAAGAACCCAAGGATTTTCCGACCATGTTCCCGGTCTGTTAATCCAGCTGCCTTTACGTGGACCCGCTTCTGTGATTGGTCCCAGATTTCGCTGCGGGTCCAGAGTAACCATTTGGCTTTTTCCCTCAGATTTTTTCCCATTGCTCCTGGCACAGTGCGACCCTGCAGGAAATGACTGAGAATTGTGACGGTAACAATGCTAATGGATCGACGCCAGACCACAGCTGTTTATTCGACCGCACAAGAACATTCCTCAGGGTTAATAACCACAGACACTGGAAGAGATCTACTATTTAATGATTTGGTCTGTGACAAAGTACAGTATGTGCTTCGTTTGGGGAAAATTGCAAGCAGCTTCGTGTCTGGCAACGTGTAAAGTTTTCTTCGCATTTGAGTCATGCTCACATCGTGCACCAATCCAGAGCACAATGCTCATGACTTAATGTTTCAGGGTGTAATTTCTGGATTTAGTTTTGGGAAATAAGGGTTTATTGTTTCAGTCACATTCTGGTCCTTTTGTGTTTAGTCTTAACATCTCTGCTGTGTAGATTCCCACTTCACCGCATCGTCATCATCTGTCTTTCTGCCTCCCAGACTCCTTTTCTGCCAGCCCTGCCCATCCTTCCTGGATATGAGGTCACAACAGAAGGACTAGAACAAAGGATGGGCTGCAGTCGTCTTAACTTAAACGCTTACAGCATATCGTATCCTCACCCTTTCTCTTTTTCCGTTCATGTCAGGCAGAAACACACCAGGGAAAATCAGCCACTACAGACTGTGTTAGTTTTGGTAATGTTAGAGACAAACATTTTATTGCATTGTATAAATATATGTAAACTGTGTACAATACTGTGCACTCCACACAGTATAGTTCTCGATTGTTTTTTCTGCATTTTGTTTTCATTCCTAACCAATTTGCTTTTGTAACCTGCCTGCTGAATTACTACAATTTCCTAATGGGATTGATAAAGTAGTCAAATCTATCTATCTATCTAACTATCTATCTATCTAGCCAGCTACAATAATTCAAGCGAACCAGATATCTTAAATAATTTAGCTCGCAATGTAAAATAAATTTGAGACTTTTTAAGAGTAATTAAACATTAGAACAAGCCAGTCTGCTTGAATGTATGGACCCTTTGTCTCCCATTTGTGTAAGTTAGGTTTCTCTACCATAAGCTCTACATAGTGGCGGTAGAAACTCCTCTCTTTAGCTCTATAAATTTGAAAAAGGCTGCTACAGGTGTGCCAGTGCATGTCACGATGGACACATCTCTGATAAACCCTGATAAACTGATTGTTCTGGAGGGTTAGTTCCATACTCCTGCTTTGAATGATTTAGCCAGCCAGCTTCAATTAATATAGTTGACTATTTCACTTTAATTAGGCTACATTCAAGCAAGCTTAAATAGCTAGTTACCTTAAATTGATATAGCTAGCTTACTATTCAACAACAATTACACTTAACTTTCAAGGAAGCTTGCAATCCACTTGAACGATTTTACATCAGCAAGCCAATCAACTATCTTTAATGATTTAGCTAGTTACTTTAAATTACTACGGCTAGCCAATTTTTTTTCAAATCAATTTGGCTAAAGTTTCATATTCCTTTCCAGATTAATTAAACATTCAAGCAAGCCAGTCAACTATGTTTAATAATTTAGCTAGCGAGCTAGCTTCAACTAAGATCGCTTGGTCGAGCCACTATACTATTATGTATTAGTCTAAACTTTCATGTCAGATAGCTTAAATAACTTTGCTTTCTTGCTTAAATACAGACAGCTAAATATTTTACTTTATGTCAAATCAGCATAAACATTAAAGCAAGCTGAGCTAGCTACCTTGAGTCAAGCTAGTTTGAGATAAGCTAGCTAAATTTACATTAATTAGTTAGGCTTTACTTTAAAGCTAGCAAGATATTGGAGCTATTTAACATCAGAAAGCCAGTCAGCCATCTTAAATAATTTAGCTAGCTACCTTCAGTTAAGGTAGCTTGGAGTTTTCTTGGGAGCTGGCTGGCTATCTTATATTGTTTAGCTAAATTAAGATTGCTAATTATTTTTACCTTAACGTGGCTTAATCCTCAAGCAAGCTTGGAATCAAGTTTTTACACCAACAAGCCAGTCAGCCATCTTAAATTATAGCTAAGGTTATCCATCTTCAAATGAATATAGCTATTAATATAAATTTAGCTCGACATTTAGCTGTTTAGGCTAAACATTCTAGCAAAGAGTCCTCCATTTTCTGATTTACATTAACTTCAAATGACTAAATATGAGTAAATACATTAGCAATACACCTAAATGTGAAAGATTTCAGTGAAAGAAATGCTTGAACAAGCTTGTGTGTTATTTCCACAAAACGTACCAAAGATGTCAAAGTTGAACATACGTCACTGAAGGGTAAGTTTAGATTTCTCCCCTCCACGTCCCTCCATGCTTCACGGATGAACTGACCCCGCAGTGAGAGCCGCCCCAGCCTCTGAGCTCTCTCCCTGCCCGGGCTGCCTGCAGCAGGAGGAGGAGGGGGAGGAGGTGGAGGAGGAGGTGGGAGGTGTGACTTCCAGCCAACCGTCGACAAACTCCGGAGTCTCGAGAAGCAGCGAAAGATGAGGAGCTGCCGAGCCACGGAGACGGGGACTGAAGTTGGACTTTTAAAACATCAAGGAAAACACGAAGAAAATGACAACCGAGCAATGAAATGTGCGTCTGTGACTTACAACTGAACCGATCTGCATCACCGGGGTGAGTTCAGTTCTGCCCGAACTCCACTGATCCAATCGGCACAAAAGACTCAAGAAGTCACATCTGATCGGCCTGAGTGACTGTGGAGTTAAGATTTGTTGTGTTTAGACGTGATTGTGATTAGAAACAAAGCTAAATTAATTACCAAATGATCAGAAGTGATGATTAATGTACAGGGGTTTTTTTTCATGATAGTCTGGGGCAGTGGTCCAAGAACCCTGTCAACAAACAAACAAATACACAAA
Source organism: Diplodus puntazzo (assembly GCA_963678695.2). Lineage (NCBI taxonomy): Eukaryota > Metazoa > Chordata > Actinopteri > Spariformes > Sparidae > Diplodus > Diplodus puntazzo. The sequence goes on along the minus strand of OZ023173.1, from coordinate 19,333,747 downwards.
CAAACAAACAGCATCATCATGTGTTTGAAGGTGTAGACAGTGTGTTTCCTATCATTTGTAATGTTGTCTGTGGGTATTTGTTTGTGTTAAAGCTTATTGTTTTAATAGAAAGATTGGACAACTCAGGCCATCAGAATAAAAAAAAAAAAAACACCATGATTTCTTGCGTTTCTGGTCTTCTGGACCCTCATCGTCCTCACGCCTTCCTCCCCTCTTTGCAGTCGAACGCGGTGGATCTGCTGACCCCCGGACTCCCCCGCGCTCTCCTGACGCCCCGGCTCTCTGAAGATGATCAACCCTCAGATACACCTCCACTACAACTACACGGGGAAGCTGGACCACCGGCCCAGCATCGGCTCCAGCTCCGGCGCCGTGGACGCCAAGACCGTCGTGTTCCTCGTCGTGTGCAGCTTCATCGTCCTGGAGAACCTCACCGTGCTGGTGGCCATATGGAGAAACCACCGCTTCCACAACCGCATGTACTACTTCATCGGCAACCTGGCGCTGTGCGACATGCTGGCCGGCGTCGCCTACCTGGTGAACCTGCTGCTGTCCGGGGAGAAGACCCTGCAGCTCTCGCCCGCCCTCTGGTTCGTCAGAGAGGGGAGCATGTTCGTTGCGCTCGGCGCCTCCATCTTCAGTCTCCTGGCTATTGCGATAGAGAGACACCTGACTATGATCAAGATGAGGCCTTATGACGCCAACAAGAACTACAGAGTCTTCCTGCTCATAGGAACCTGCTGGCTGATCGCCATCTCTCTCGGTGCTTTGCCCATTCTGGGTTGGAACTGCCTGGACAACCTCCCCGACTGCTCCACCGTCCTCCCCCTCTACACCAAGAAATACGTCGCCTTCTGCATCATAGTGTTCATGATCTTGCTCTTGGCCATATCGGTCCTCTACGCCCGCATCTACATCCTGGTGAAGTCCAGCAGCCGGAAGGTGAGCAAGCACAGGAACTCCGAGCACGCCATGTCGCTGCTGCGCACCGTCATCATCGTCGTCGGGGTCTTCATCGCCTGCTGGACGCCCATCTTCGTCCTGCTGCTGCTGGACGTGGCGTGCGAGCAACGCTGCCCCATCCTCTACAAGGCCGACTGGTTCATCGCCGTGGCCGTGCTCAACTCAGCCATGAACCCGGTCATTTACACTCTGGCGAGTCGGGAGATGAGGCGGGCCTTCCTGGGTCTGGTGTGCGGCGCTTGCTACAGGAGCAAGGCCTCCATCAACGGCAGCGGGCACAAGCAGGCCCTGGAGCCCAGCCGCAGCAGGAGCAAGTCGTGGAGCAGCCAGAACAACCCCAACCAGAGCCAGCGGAGCTCCAAGCAGGCGGAGCAGGAGAAGGAGAGGGGACAGGAGGCGGATACGGCCCCCGGAGAGGTGTCGGTGGTGGCAGGAGGGGCCACGCAGGCCGTCCTCGAGTCTGACAGAACAGACTGAAGAAGGGAGGAAGGTACGGACGAGGAAGCGGAGGGGTTGGTCCCCAAAAAACTCATCGAGACGCGATCGATCAAGAATGAAGGAATGAAATGTAAACTTTTTTGGGCCGAGGCTGCAGGGCAGCGGCTTCTCCTCAGTGCTCGATATCGCTCCGTCTGCATCGTCAATTATTTGGAGGCTTAAAATGTCCACAGCTGGCATTAGACTGGTTGTGCACTCCGAGGTCAACGCGCTCAATTACACAATCGATTTCACTTCTTTTGTCAAGTGCAGGTCATATTTCTCCCCAGCGAGTGCCACGCATCTCCAAGTTTGTTTGGTTTTTTTACAGAAAATTGCGATAGCTGATGTTCGAGCGTCATGGTGGGTTTGTGTGTGAAGCTGCTCACCCGCCCACAGCGTTTGAGAATCAACAATCAGCCGTCTGACATATCTGACATGTTGCACTTTTAACTGAAGGATGAAAAAACATTTAGAAACCTGTTTATTATTATTTGTAAAACAAACACATGTACCTATGTTTTGAAGGTGTTGTTTTTCGCAGGTGCTCCTTAAAGTGCTTTTTACCCTCGACAGAAAAGAAACAGTTACCTCTGTGATCACAGATTTTTACCATCTGACACAAATAAGTAGTGAAAACATCTCCTGCAACGAATTGAAAGTGCAATTACAGCTCCGCAACGTGATGTAATGAAGAATGATTGTAGACAGCCATTAGTGTAATTGTAAAAAAAAAAAAGAAAAAGAAAAACTGGAAGTTATTTATTATTCAACGCCGTCCTGTTCTGTAATTTTGTATTTACTCGGAAATGCGACAGTATACGGTGCAGTCGCTGTAATGAAAACTGCAAATATACATGTATGTGTGTAATGAGATGAGATACATGCTGAGGAGTAAAAAACGTGCGACCTTTGTCATTATAGCATCGTATTCAAACTGCATTAATGTCCAGAGAGGCGCCGGTGCTGATGGAGCTCAGGAGTTTTCAGCGATGCGAGGGCTCCACCTGCTGGTTCAAGATCAGTTCTAATCTCCTCAGTGCTGAACCGTCGCGCTGCATGTTCAGTAGAGACAGACTCTTGGTAACACTTGATTTAAATCGTCCGTCTTACAGAGTTTAGAGTCTTTGTGGCGTGTGTTTTTAATAGATAATCGGTATATGAGTTTACATGACGACTCATGAACATACTTATATATTTTGTTGGACATGAACGACTCACTACAAACAATCAGGAAACCATTCATCTTTGTTGAACACGCTCATCTTATGTTCAGCAGTGCAGACTAATATCCAACAATGCTTCAACTTGTCTACACGGTTGGGACGCATGACCAGTGACCGATAGTTACCTGCTTATAAAGGCCGATTCCGATAAGAGAACCGGTAATTCTGACATTTTATCAATATGAAGTTCCTGACCTGTTAGTGCACAAAGTAATTGCGTTGTATTCCTCTAAAACTGTAGTCTTCTAGTCTTCTTCCACCACCTGCTGTATCAGAGCGCACTGAGGATTGTGCTCGTCCGATCAATGAAAGCAGTTTGGCTTCGGATTATCAGCTCTTTTTAATTACACGGTCTTTATCTGATAATATAATATTTCCTACTATGGAGACGTTATATACAGTATTTTCTTTTATCAGTGTTGTAAGCTCGCACTGGCCAAATAACATTTTCATGTGGCAACAATGGCAACTTAATCTTATCATTCAAAAATGTTTATTACTGGTCAGGGTTGTAAAAAAAATTCCCAATAGTCGTACTTGAATAAAAGTAATATATATCGTGTTGAGATATTACTTTGGTGAAAGGGACTCATGTGAATAGGACCTTTTAAATGAACGTAAGTGTCAAAAGTAATTTTCTGGCAATACATTATGAGTAAAATTATACATATATTGACATGTATGTATTCACTGTATGTTATGAGTCAGCTGATTACCTGTTGGCTCAGTATAAGATCCAATATTCACCATTTTTCTGATTATTAGAATCATTTGTTTGTTTGTTTGTTTTTTAAATATTTTTATGAAATCTAAAAATGCGCCACTTTGACTCTGATGCAATCTGCTAAATTCACTGGTAAAGTTGTAGGAAAAATGTAATGAACCAAAAAGTACAATATCTGTGGAGTGGAAGCGTAAAAGAAGCAGTAAAAGGAAACACAGTCGACGATCACTTTGCGCAGGCGGACTTTTCAAATGACGTGTTACCAAAAATCTCCTCTATTCTTTTCTCACTTTATACCGAATCGATCTTGTTGCAAGTGTCTTTGTCTGTTATCTGATTGTTCTGGAAGTGTTTTGTATCAACTTACTGTAAAAAAGAAAAAAGAAAAAAAAAGCATGAAGCTGGTAAACTGAAGGAAGAGGAACGTGTATGCAGCATGTGAAATGTGCAGCTATTTAAGTGTATGATGCAAAAATATTAGCTTTGATGCAATAAAGTGAAAAAGAGAGACCGTGCTGTTTAAGGATGCTTCACCTGGTGACGTCCTACAGGCGGCATCTTCCTCGTTACTTTGAGAAATTAACTTACAAAAAATGTCGTCTTGTTTATTTGTCGGTATGCAGCCGTGCAGACAGCTTTGATTTGGTTTGTCCAGGTTTAGAGACGTGAGATTTTCTCAGTTTTTGTGTGGTGAGACTATTTCAATAGCAACAGCGTCATATATATCTTTGTTTCATATACGTGTGCATACAAAAACAGCTTCCCTATTGCTCCGAATTTTCTAAAAATCTTACTTTTAACCCATTTATTGTGAATTTCTCCTTTCGTCGTGTACCAAAGAGGTTTTTTCTACTGTGTGTTCTGCAGATAATATAGAATAAACGACGGCAACAAATCTCATGATCGAGGCAAAAATAAAAAAAGAATGTTAAAAATGACTGTAAAGAGGAAACTGTCGACCCTAAACTGAAATACGTTATTGATTACTACAGCAGGGATTAACAAGAGAGATTCTACACATTCACGGTTTTATTGCCAACAGTCATACAGAATAATGATAAACCCATACAACCAAAAAAGATTAAATTTGTAAACATCATTTGGACTTCTTTGTTTTTTATTTCCTTTTTTTTTTTTTTTTTTTTACTATACCTGTTCCAAAATAGTGAGTTTTTCTGTGTGATTCCCTCCGACAAATATTTATATTTAGAATCTGGAAATGATACATTTATAATATATAATAGAGAGGGAGGGATGGGGGGAGACAGATAGAGAGAGAGAGAGAGAGAAAACAGTAGTCTCAAGCAGCAACACGCAGCAGGGCGAAACACAACCTCTAGTGAACAGGCATGCCCCATTGAAGATCAGCTATTGCACTTTGAAGAGAGAGAAAGAGAGAGAACGAGAAATAAAAATACCATTTGTACAAATAAAAGGCACATTTTCATCAACAGAAAAAATCTGGAAAGAAGCCATGTTCTCTTTTTGTGTCCCAGCGGTGTTTTGGTTTTGTTTTTAATTTTCTTTTACGCTACGCAGCTAATTCGTCGTGTTATCAGAGAGATTTTCAAGTATGGAGTTGTACCTGCTTGTGTACGCTTTTTTTTCTCTTTTGCCCACGTGGTTACTACAAATTTGCTCTTCAAGAAAAGACTAATACCAAAAGAATTGTACGTTAGCATATTGTTTTTGTTTTTTTTAAATTTAGCGCATTATTCCTTCTCCCAAGTAGATGTACGGAAGCCCTGAGAGACAAGATTAAGAACATTCTGGTGATCCGATAGAACTCGTTTTCTCTCCTGTGTTTATCACTGAAGAACAGGAGAAAACAAAAGGTTTGACCAAGATAATCTTGCATGATTTGACAAGGCCAGATTTTTTTGTTGTTGCCAGATTTAATTTAATTTGAATTTATTGACTTTTTATTTAAATCACTGTGTTTTCATCTGTGAAAACCTTTTTTTTCTGTCAGAAGTCAGGATCATTTTTCTTGGTGTTTGTTGTTGTAATACTCTGTTCAGCCACAAGAGGGTGAAATGCACCCACTGGTCTTCGGGCTTTCTCTAGCTCCGATCGTCTTAACCTGACATTCTTACTCTAACCATGACAAAGCTCACTCCCCAAGCCTAAATCTAATTTGCTAGCATTTGCTGGATATTTTTCAGGAGAACTTGGGACAATTTCCAGGCGTGTCTGTGGTATTTTAAGCCAAAACATGATCTTATCCTTATCCTGACAAGTAGTTTTCGTGCCTAAACCTAACCAAAGTACAACATTGTCACAAGATAAAAGTACAGTTTCAACATATCTCGTTTTTGCAGGAAAATAAATTGCCAAAAGTTATTCTGGCAGTTGGGTTGAGATGAACTTATTTTTTACCTGTCAAAAAATCTTTTCTACCCGTTTCTCAGATTAAATAACATGTCTGAGGAATTTAGACAGATTATTATACAAACTCCTTTATTTCACTTGTTCTTAAGTCATAAACATGGGAGAGAAAATTCAATTTAGATCAAAATTCATCACCACAAAATGTTCTTCTAATTTGCCTCTCAGGGCATTCCGTATAGATTTGATGAAATTATGTCACAAAGAACTGGATTAAGAAAAGTTAATGGCAAGAAACTGTCCAACGAACAGAGAAAACCTTTAAATGATTCTTTGTGCCCCTTTTTTTTCCTCACACGTTTGTCAAAAATCCCAAATATCTTCCTTTCAGAAGGGACACAAGGAGTCAAGGAAGCCTGAAACCAAAAATAATCTGGTGCTGGATAATTATCTAAAGATCCCGATTCTGCTCTTCTTTGCTAAAATGTGTGTTGTTGTGAGATGCATGTACTGTACACTCCCTCTTGCAGCAAAATACAGGCACGTTATATTACATTGCATCTGTCTTGTCAAACTCATTGAACACATGCTGATTTTGGTTCAATTGAAGTGGTCCAGTGCATATCAAATACAATGCCCCATTCATTTGGTTTCCATCAGAGTACTGACAATAGTAAGGATGAGAGCATTTTTTTAAAAGTTCTGTTGCAGTAACTGCTGTGAGCTATTTTCTAGAAGCCGTTTTTTTGTGTTTTTTTTCTCTTAATTTTGATTCCCGCTCTACAAAAACAGTTTGTTTAAACCTAAAGACAGCAAACTGTTCTGAGGAGCGATTGTGTACCGTGGACTGCAAAATGCAAATGAACCCCCCGACCTGTAGAGTTGCATTTTCCTCCTGTAAAGCAAAAACACAGCCGGCAACCTTTTGCTACTTACAAGTGATAACACAAGAGAGTTGAAGTGAGTGTGACTGACGGAGGTAAACGAGTATATCTGTGACGACATCTAGTGGCAATAAAGCAGTCTCGCCATCAGATATCCACACACGTGAATCAGTGAATGTGATCGAACATCAAACGTTCTGCAGTGAGTGCTCAACATTTCGTCTAATTCGCAAGTAAAGTGTGTAAATTACGTCTCAACACATCAATAATTTGTCGTGGTACAACTGACACAGAGGATCTAACTGACCTAACTCTCTGATTGTGCTATTCGTTTGTGATGATTCCAATGACAACGGTAACTTTTACGGAAAAAAAAGAAGAAAAAAAAAGGCGAAAATGTCAATCAAGAGTGTGAGAATGTCCGTTGCATGACTCAAGCCCCCCGAAACTAATCATTGACTACACACCTAAAAGAAGAATCCAGAGGAAACCAATTCAGAAATAATCACTGGTTGAAAAGCATAAATATTTTACAGTGTCAGCATACACAAGCACCTCTTTCAAATAAAGGGGTATCAAGGTCTACAAACAATGTCCACAAGAACGGTTGATTTTAAGTCATGCGACTGCAGTGACACGAGAAAATACTTCATAAAAAAGGTTGATCTTTAAAGCCATTGACAGCACTATGAAGGATGTCTGTTTGCACCCCGACACTTTGTGACTACTGCAAAGCAAAAACACATTCGGTTCTAATCCCCAATAAAAGCAGATTTCATATAGTGACTAATTGAGTGAGCTGTCACGCTATTGGTGAGATTAAAGGACATTTAGCTTAAGTAATTCGTTACAAACAGCATTTTTTGTCCAAACTGTTTTTTTTTTGTTTCCTCGACCTCTCAGCCAATGGTTTCCTGTAGAAATGTGGTTGTGCTTGACAGACAAAACTAAAATTTCAGGTTTTTTATTCTAAAATACTCTTGTTAACACCTCTCTGAGGTTTGATTTGCACTTCATCTAAACTACAAGAACAACTGTCTCTTTTTTTTTTTTATCTTTTAAAACACCAAATCAAGATATTATGTCCAAATGCACCTATGTCTTCTCAAAAATATAGCATTTCAGTCATCACAACAAAATAATAACAGTTCTATAAATAATTTTTTTTCATCTTAAACAAATCTTGCGTCTTTCAGTGCCTCCACAAAAGTAACCACGTTCTAGTTTCCCAAATACACCGTCAGCGCATCGAGCCTTTAAGCATTTTCTCTTCGTGTTTCATCTTCAAGTTTCAGGATGGTAGGAGAGACTGTCCGGAGCTTCCTGTTTCCCATCAGGCATTGCAAGCATCACTGTTTCCTTCCAACGGGCTGTAGGAGACACAGTTCACTCCCAGCTGACACAATCGGCAGATTGTTGTCACGGTGATGGCCAATTAAATGGCTAATGCTGTCAAATATGTGATCTTTTGTCCGTACCTTTGAAAAGAGAAAGAAATGTTAAATGTCTGTTGTGGACAAATAATTCATAGCTCTCTAAAGTATCTCCCAAAAAAACACATTTCTTCTTACCGTGCCCTCAGGGTCCACCAACAGCAGGTGTTTGGCAAGTCCATTGTGCATGCCCGTCAGTACATAGGACCCTGGGTTAGTAGTGCTCTTACGAACCAGGAAGTCCCCATCGTCTTTCAGCAGTTTTTCAGCGTCACGGCGGCTCATTTTGCCGTGGTACCACGTCTGGCCCTCCAGCTCCTCCTGTGCCCGGAAGGCCAGTGAGCGCACGAGAAGAGGGCTCGAGTTGTCCACGGACGCCGCCTTGTGGAGAGCAGAAGTCTGGGACAGGGGCTGCCCCTGGGACGACGGATGGGATTGCGACTGAATGGCGTCCTCGAAGGGCTCTGGTATGGATGAGGGCAGTGGCAAAGTGGAAAATTAAGAGAGGAAGGATACCTGTGGCAGAATTTTTAACTTGGCCTCCTGCAGGTACAGCTCAACTATACCAATGCATGAAATTAGCTTCAGAAAATGGTATTATTCAGGAATCTTCCTGTAAAAAAGATCTTTTCACACTTGCACATATCGGACATCCAATATACAATGTACACTAATATCCATAGAATTGAATAACCAAGTAAAGTATACTATGTAATTTAAGTCGTACAAGCTAAATAAGTTTGAACAACTTAGAATTTTTAGTTTACCAATTAGTTTTCTCGAATTTTTAAGGTAATTTTCTCAGATTTTACAGTGTACAGACAATTTAGAGTTACCAATTAACCTGAGAGGCATCTATTTGGATCATGAGGACATGAACCGAGGGAAAAAAAGGCAGACTCCACAAAATGAGCAGGACTGTGCACAAACACACATTATTATTCTAAAATATCCAGTAACTGTATTATTTTTGACAGAATATTATAATGTTGGGGATCTTTTGCAAATCATAACTTTGATGACTGACTAGCACAAGTCAATAAAAATTTCAGCATGATGTAATGACCAATTATACTGTATAGTACTACATTAATTACTTATAAATAACTTTCATTGACTGAATTTTTCCACATTGTGTTGTGCAATAGTCTGATTAAAATCTATGTTTGCATCAAGCAAGTGCTGGAGGGAGTAAAATGCAAAACTACAGAAAGTACAGAACAGGAACGGTTCACTTCTGAACAGTATAGTTCACTGCTCACATGTAATTTGTGTCATGGATTCTTCATACATAGTTACACACATCCTTATATTACTGATCTGTCATGTATGATAATAGCAAGGCTACTGTTGAAAGGAGTAAGGAATGAAGCTGTGCGCTGACATTAACACTGTTGTCCTATTGTCTTCACTCTGATGAGGTGTTATTATAACGCCACACTGAAGTCATAGAGAGACAAAAGCGAGGAAACCCCTATAATTAATATCTGTAATTAGAAAGTCATCTTACAATTTATCATGAATGCAGGGCAAAGATGCTGCTCAGAGACTGCAACAGGTGAGTCTTAACGAAATCCACTGTTCAAGTCACGTGACCAGAGACTGAAACTACCTGCACGCCGACACTTACTCATGTCAAACAAGTCCTTCTGCGGGCTCTCTTTGGCCGCTGCTGCCATACCCTTTGTCACATTTTCCGCCTCTGCCTGGAGCGCCGCGAGCACCTGGGCGTCGATCTGCTGGGTGTTCACGTACGCGGGCATCTCTCCTGTTTTTGATGTCTGACCTTTGCTCTCAGGCAGACTGCTGATATCAAATGATCCTACAGGTAGACATTCATACAGACAATCACAGCCACGGTGTTGAATTCATTCAATTCTGCTAAATAAAACATGTCTTATTGGTTGAAATATGGATTTTCATACCCTGTTGTATAAATATGGGCTTTCTTTCATCTCCCCAGTTTTCTCCACAGTGCCGCCCCTGGTAATATGTCTGATCTACCGAACCTGGGCCCATCTGCTGACACACAGAGACACAATGATGAGTTAGGACACATCTGAGGGTTGATTTTAAAAAAAAAAAAAAAAGACTCAAAGTTAATTTTGCTACTCTGATTGTGTCCACATGAAAACAAAAGTTCAAATAAAAATCGTTCAAGTTCTTGAGGTTCATCCTCATAAATTGGGTGGTACATGTACCTGGCATCCATCCGCTGCATTCTGATTGGTCAGCCGGGCGTCGATGAAGCCTCCAGGAGGTGGCATCTTACCAGGAATGTTGTTGTAGTATGGATGTTCTGCTGACTCCTCCTCCTCCTCTGTCCATGGTAACTCATCCATGTTTAATACCCTGAAGTAAAAACACATTTTGAGGGTGAACTCAGTGCTGTCTGTGAGTGTGCTTGTGTTGTGACACACACTACGGGATAGCTGGGACAGATTTTGAGTCATATTCGTCTCTATTGGTCTAAACAGATTATCTGCCAAACCTATCCTGTAGTGTGGGGATTCACAAGCTGTTGTTACATGGACAATATTTATTTAACCTGATTGAAATCATTTAGGGATTTAGGGTAAACTGTTTTATGGGACGGGATTAATAGGCTCTGGTGTTTACAAGCAACAATGAATTTGAATTGAATTTGAGGCTGTTATGGAAAAAGGTTATCAACTTCTTATCAACCTATATCAATTTCAGGTTAGGATAATAACAATTTCCAGTTTAAGGCCTGCTTACTCACTCATCCCTGGTGAATATGCCCTTTGTTGAGTGTTACGTGAACACCTCACCTGTCATGTGTGGAGGACAGCTTGCTGGAGGGACACTGCAGGTACTGCTGGAAGCGAAGGTCAAAAGCCTGGCCGATGGTGCTGATGACGTCCTGGGCCAGACCGTCAGAGCACTCCAGGATGTGACACGCTGACGAGGGTCAGAGAAACAAATTCTAATACGCATGTTGCATGTGAGATATCAGACACTGTATAAAGTAACAAAGGAATTAACACCGACCTCTTCTGTTTACAGGGTCCTTTGCTACATAGGCAACATAATCTGTTGTTTCCTGAAAAAGACACATTACAACTGTTGTAAGAATTTCCAGCTATGGAATAAAATATTTTACAACATTTATTTTGTTATTAAGTCACTTTAACCCTGATGAAAATTTAAAAGAACAAATTAATAATGTAATATAATTTGGAAAATCATTATCATTTGGTTGATGCCATGTTTAAAGGGGGAAAAGCACCTTTTTTAACAGGTTTTTCATAAAAATATACAGCATCAGTCAATCAATGAATCATGTTTTATGTTATATTCATTGGTACAACATTGCTTCATAAAATCCCTAAAACTTTGCAGTTATGCCAGATAATCTAATAGATAGAATATAATAATTGGGGGGGAAAAATACAATCATGTAAAATTGTGGAATGTAGAATTAAAATAGTGGTAATACAATAGTTAACAAAAATAGTTACAACCAGTGTTTGGGGTGTTTAAGATTACATTTCCTAAAAGGCAAAAACACATTCTTTGTACTGTAAATAACTGTACTGCATTGAAAGGTGTTCTAAATAATAGTATCCCCCTGGGCTAATAATGATGCCCTCCAAAATGTAATTGTAAAATTGTGAATCAAATCAAATTTTGTCATGAAGTACTTCAGGTTTAATTTGATCACAAGACACAGGCCCTCGAGTTACTTACAGGGTCTCCACCTGATGCAAAGGAGATGGACTGCATGTGATGGTTGGCTATGATCTGTCAAGAGAAAAATTATACAGTAACTGGAAGTTAGTGAATGCCTCTTTATACACACAGAAACAATCAGAATTTGGTTAATTACTTTGCCTTGAACCGCTTATATAACAACAAAAAACTGTCTGGTATCCAACACAATGTGAGGCAGCCATATTGGAAGTATTCAGCTCAGTAGCCCTTAAAGAAAAAAATGATATCAATGACTGCCTGTTAAGTATGGAGCTGGAACAAAAAGGTACTATCAGCTTAGCATAAAAAAAATTCCTCTCTTCAAAGTTCAATCAAAAACCTACCTGCAGCACTTTGTGTGTTTGTTTACTATGTGCAGAAATAAAGTTTTTAAAAGCTGTGGTTAACAGTATGCTTAAACACTGATGTTTTTGACCAATTTTCTTCTTATTGCATATAATTAACTTTCAGTTTAGAAGTTTTTTTTACAGGCTGTCATCCAGCAAAAATATAGTATTGAGTCAGCTAACCATCACTGCCTGGCTGAAAACACATCTAATAGGCAGCTACAGTGAGAGATGCATGTTTACTTCCTGCTGCCTGGTTAGAAAGAGCCAGCAAAGGTGAAAAAAACTTTTTCTTGAGCCACAAGTTGGAGATGAGGACCAGAGAGAGGAGATGTTGGGTGAGTCAGGGTAAGTCCCCAGATGTGGTGCTTTCTCATTGGGAGAATTGTTGGTCTGTCTTGATTGAGTTATGGAGGGGATTTGAATTATTTTTTACTTCGGCACCATCTGCTGGCAGTATCGAGAAGGACACAGTGATACAAGTGAAACCACTGACCGCCACTCCCACAAAGAAAACTATTTTATTAGCCATATAACTGGCTAAATATAGTGATGTGCCAAGTTACCAACCTCCTCTGGTAATTCTAGAAACATCTGGAGGGTCACATGCTCTTTCTTTCCTCTGCTATTCCCTCTATTGCCGAAAACCATATTTAGAAAAAAATGTAAACTGATCAGTTTTTATCTTTTAAAATGACAGCTGAAGATTCATTCTTGATCTTAGGGACACATATTCTATGTGTAATACATGTACGGTCCACTTACTTAGCTATTCACTGAGACTTCAAGCATATCTCATTGCCTTCTTCAGTGAAATCTTTTCGGTATTTGTTTTTTTTTCTGACCCAGAATAAAGGAGGTTTATGCAGATCCTCCAATAGAATATTTTCTTCGACATGCTTACGTGGCTCACAGCATCCTATAACTGTTTATAAAAGGTTGCACACTGACCTGTTTGCCATCAGGGGTCATCAGGTTGAGGCTACTGGTGGAGATATTTAGGTTAATGGACATGCCAGCAAACTGCAGGTTGCTCTTCCCCAGGATACTGGACAAAGCTTTGGACGGTGGCTAAAAGGATCAGAAAAGACACAGTGACGCAAACAAACGAATTAGAGCAACAACGTCTATTATTATAGTTATGCACAATTATTGAGCTTTAAATGCACTGGGCTAACGGTGCCTTAAGACAGAGCCAGGAGCCCTGTATCCAGTCTTTATGCTAAGCTAAGCAAGCCAAGTGCTAGCTGTAGCCTCCTGTCTAGTAAGTCTCCGCATAGAGGTCACTAAATATACCTTCCAAAAGATAGCCCACATCCCAAATTTCATTTTATAATAACAACAACAATAACAGTAATAATAATCCCTGGTATTGATGGTGTGTTTGTCACACAGTCAAAATAACATGATCTTATATCTTATATCTATTCTGAGAGAGAAACTGGTCTGCACTGATTTTTTGTAATATACTCTTCCCTGACATTTGAACAAGCTCTAGAGAGCAGAGTAATGCTTCATTTCACACCCCACATTCAGACAGGCTCCTCACACATTGTGGACACACCATGTACATGCACGCACACATGGAAGACATGGGCACGCAGACACACACACACACACACACACACACACACACACACACAAGCTCAGCCTCCTGATCACAGATATTGTGCACTACATGAGTCACTAAGCACTGTGCGCGGTGTGCAATGCATCGTGGGCTGGAGCTACGCCCACGCACATACAGTGCCATACCTCTTGATCTCTCTTCTCTCTCCTCAGCCTCTCTCTTCTCTAAGTACAATCTCTCTCTTTCTCGTTTCCTCCTCCCTCTATCTGTCTCCGTTTTCCCTCTCTTTTTACATGAAGGAAGGAAAAGAGAAGAAGAACTTACAGAGGCGATTCTATATATAGAACGTGGAAGGGTAAATGAATATCTAATGCTGTTTCCTCTTATTCTCTCTACTGTATTTTTCACCAACATTGCATTTTCTCAGCTCTCTCAGTCCTTCCGTGATCACTCTATCTCCCTCCCTCCCTCCCTCTTCTCTCTCTGTCCATCCATGTACCTTTCTCTTCCGCAGAGCTCCTTTGGTCCCTGGAACAGCCTCACACACCAGGCTGATGGCTTCCCTGGAGGGAGGGCGAAAGGAGGATGAAGCCAAGATGGTGACCACAGACACCCACGGAATCACAGTTATTTTGACATGGAGTTAGACTGTATTTACAGTTAAGATTCATGCCAAGATAACAAAATTAATTTTTTGTTGTCTTGGAAGGAACAAGAGTGAACTCAAGAGCTCTGCGAGGCTGTACGTAGCAGGGCTGAAACTACCGATTATTTTCATTGTCAATCTGACATTTTTTCACTGTTTCAGATATTTTATAGACCAATCAACGAGTCAATAAAAAAGGGGGGAAGAAAAACTACAACCAGTGTTTCCAAAAGCTCAAGACAATGTCCTCAAATGTCTTGTTTTGTCCACAACCTAAATATATTCAGTTTGCTGTCATGGAGGAGTAGAGACGACAGACTATTTTAACTTTTAAGAGGCTGAAATCAGAGAATATTGATTTATTACTCAAACAAATTAATCGATTATCAAAATAGTTGCTAATTAATTTCATAGTTAGGCACCTTATTGATTAATTGTTGAATCTTTGGTAGAAAGGCCCAGCAGTACTCTAAGCTAAATGCTAGTGTCATCATGCTAACATTCTCTCATTGACAAAAATAACGAATAATATTTCACTTCAGCGTAATTTCAAGGGGAAAAAAAACAAAAAAATTTTATTAACTGAAATGAATAAATAAAATCTACCATCTACCGTCTTTAGTCTTGTGCCTGACAAATAACCACAATATCATAATAAGAAATATAACTATATACTAAAACTAGTGGAATCAAATGAAAAATACATAAACTATACGTACACTGCTCTAGACGAGCAAAACTGCAGGTGTATTTTAGATTTTTGAAACCCTTTTCTCTCATATCTAAACTATTTCAGTTGTGAAGACTTGTAGCTGTAGTTTTTTACATAGGGGATGTTTTTTTATTGCACATGAGCTGGTATATGTTTTCCCTTTTTAGTTTTTTTCCCCTCTTTTTTTACACATTCGCTCACATTTGCAAAGCCTAATATAAGAGTTGGGAAATAAAATGTACGGGAAGTAGAAGTTTAGACTTGACATGTCCAACTGCCTTCTTATTTTATCATATTTCATTATTTTTTTACTTTATTTAATATCATTATTGTCTTAATTCTGTATTAATTACAATGAATAAATGTAGTGAAAAAAAGTTAATGAAACCGTTCAAAGAAAAAGATTGTATTTATAGTCTCTCTGAACTCTACAGACTGTTACGCATAAAATGAAATCACCTTGGCCACAGGAGACCTGAGTCAAGATTCAATATGCAGTGTAGAGTGTTTTATATTGTGCCATAGGGAATATTGTAAATGCACTGCACCTCCTGAAACCATGCAACTGTATCTTGTTGTGCAGTGCTACACATCACGGAGTGAAATCTAAAACTGTCTTTAAGATGTGAAGTGAAACGTTTCATCTGCAGCGGCCATCACCGTGCTGTCACATTTACGTAAAAGACAACAATGTTTGAATTGAATGGCGGCTAAAGATAGAAACTGCTTTGATGCAGTAAAAGTCATATTCCCCTCTGAGATGAAGGGGAATATTGGTTTCATGACAGAAACAGAGACGTTGATTTCTGTATCCTTTCTACCTGGATAATTCACACACAGCAGTAGGTTCTTTTAGAAAAGGAGAAATCTAATAATAGCAGCAACATGAGACATAGCTTTATCTCTCTGTTTGTCTATCTCTCTTTATTAGAGGGAAACAGAAACACACACACACACACACAGCGAGAGAGCCCACTGCTGTGTGGCCTTGCAAGCTAACGTTAGTCTGGACTGACTTCAGGAAGTCAAGCATAAAAGTGGACATGACACAAACTGATTCACTGTTGGCCTTTGCCTCACTGCACATTGGTCAATGATTTCAAAGATACACATGGACTCACAGAAGACTCCATGCAAACAAATTGCAATGACAGGAAACGTACTCCAAATACATACGATCATTGAAGTTGTGGAGTGGGATTGCAGATAGAAACGTATGGATTCTGAGGACTTGTAGTTATACGTTTACATCTGATGAGGTATGACAGGGAGCAATGGCTGTCTTAATAAATACACAAAACTAAATGTATTCAATACTAAAGGGAGTCAGATGTAGGCATTTGTGCAAAGACAAAAATTCAGAAGCTTTATCTTTAATTCATTCAAAACATCGGAACTGATAATACAGTTCACAACAAATTCATCATTGTCAGTCTCTAGAGCGCTATTCGCACAAGACTAGTATTACCTGGGGACCTCTAGTTATTTGTAAATTTGTAAATTTGTAAAGATGACATATTTGACTTAGTTAAACTTTTTATTCGGGGGGGTCAGAAAACTATACTGACATGTTAAATGAGTGATGAAAGAGAAGGTTAGGAGCACCAAAAGGTTGTCATATTCAAGTTCAGACACAAATCATCTATTACTTTGTCTAAATGAGCTGAAAATCTATTTTTATGTTGCACAAAGTGAACAAAACGACTGTAAACTATCATATTAATGTAGATTTTGAAGGACAAGATCAAAAATGCGAAAAAAATAGATACAGATGTTAGTGTAAATGATACGTGATTATAGGGACAGTTGTTTTCACGTTTTAGTAGGTAGCGGCTAAAATGCTTGAGAGTACTATTGCTTTTCTACTTCAAACTCCAAACATGGCTATTTTTGTCAATGGACAATTGAGCCTTTACTGTGATTATTTGGGTGTAAACAACAAAGCAGAATAACTGATTTGCTGGGATTCGTTTCATAGGAAATCTCAGTGAATCCTAAAAAGTCAGAAAACCAGGTGTGGACATACCTCGTAATCTGTGATCTTGTGGTGAAGTCCAGTGATCTCATCGATCGAAGGACCTCTATACAGCCCAGATACTGCAAATCAAAACCATAAAATAGCATGTTAAATGCAGCACATTCAATAAGATGTCAAAAGTTACATTCAGATGTTCCAGGGATGTTTAGGGGACACAACCGCCTCCACATGCTGGAAATAATACAGTTTAGATTTGTTGTCTGTCCTCCTTTAAGCTAGATTCTCATTAAATGTAAAAACGTTGTCACTTTTCCATTTTATAAAACTGCCAAGATTGCTTGTTGTTTCAAATGAGAGCAACTGGTGAAGTTGATCTTCTGGAGAGTGGCTCTACATATCAGTCTAAAATTATCTCTATAAGCTTCATATACACATCAGTTCTAACTTTACTAAAATTCTTAAATACACAATACAGTATAATTTATTGTACTTTAAATTCAAATAAGTTGCCATAACTTGGCACCAGAGGTGAAGATCAACCTAACCTGTCTTAACGCAGGTTGGTGCCAGGACTTCAGTTGCCATAGTAACAGATGTTGACTCTCAGTAAGTCTGTTTTTTGAACGCTTTCCCGCGAGCATCTCAGATTTAAAAGATATCTGGTGGATTTTTTGACCACTGGTAGTGCTATGAAGCACGATTCACTTTCCTGTCACTAGTTTCCGGCTAATCCACTAATCTACAAAGACACTTGTGATAAGAAAGGGCGGTAAATAAAAACACTGTAAATACCTTTCAAAAAAATGTTTTATGAGGAAGGATATACATACATTGTTTCTTCACTGCTGCGATTATTAGGCCTCATTGACACATTCAATGCATTTTTATAAGAAAGACTTAAAAAGGAACTTAACATCTACCATTTAGCTGCGAAAGAAAAGCCGAAGATAAACGACTTTGTATGCATATTATAGCGGCGTTGTGCATCGGTTGTACACATCCTCATAAATTAACACTACATGAGATATTCATTGCGCAGTAGGGGCAGTGTGGGGCCAGTATCATTTACTTTCGAATTGAAAATGGAAACATCCAAGTACGCCCAACACAAAGTTAGAATATAAAATAAAGTCAATGATTTTTAGATTGATCTGAAAAACTGTTACTACAGTGTGCCTCATAAGGTGACTGTAGTCATCCTATTCCATAAAACCATCTCCAGCAGCAGCAGCAGCAGCCACCTACTCACATTACAACACCTCTCCTGATTAATATTGCACAGACCGGGAACATTTTGTGCTGACGAGTTCCTATCGTTATTACAATCACATTCATAATCTGTGCTGTAAACAAAGCAGACATCCAGACACACTAATGTTTCTATTTCCACTCCTTCTCGCGGAGTTATTAGAATCATAACTTTCACATTATGAGACCCCTTCTCTCCGGTGAGTGTTTTTGCAAGTACCAGCAAACAAATAACATTTTGTCAACGTGACGTTTGCACGTTTTTTAATGTTACCTATTTTTAGAACCGTGTGTTTGAAGTGTACCATTCAGCCGGTCCAAAAATAAATCAAGCGCTTCTAAAATTGGTAGAAAACTATTCTGAGCACATTATGAAGACATTTCTCTGCCCCGCTGAACAATAAACAAGTGCATCGTTCATACAGTCATAACTGAACATCACATTAATTATGAAAATCAATGGGAAGCCACAAATGATCTCAGTGAACCACAGAATTTCAAAGTGATTGTGGCGAACATGCACTCACAAAACTATAGATACATAAACAGTACTGGCTTTACGACAGGTATAAATTAAGTCGTATATCATACTGGCTATAGCTCTTGCTAACTGGGGTTTGGATGTGCTCATAAATTTTAACATTTTGTTAATTAAAACACACAGAAAAGGCTTTGTTTTGCAAAATACCTGTGTGCGTGTGGAAAGGGAAATCTGATTGGTTACGCATCACAAGTAACAGCCAACACTGAATAATCTGAATCAGCTGATTAGAAACTAAAGTTATCAGATAACGTAGATAAAGTAGCAGAAAATGGAAATACTCAATCAAAGTACCTCAAATTGTACTTCAAGGGTAACTGCACCAACTTTAAACATGCAAGTGTGTCTGCATGTTTTGGGGAGTGCTACTGCATATATGGTATAAGTGGTAACAAGCCTTCTCTGGTTCGGGAGGAAGTCACATGTAATCTGATAGATTTCCACTCAGTGGCTACGTTGCATTGTGGGTGATGTAGACGCCATGTCGGAAAAAACAGGGTGACATCTCTGGTTCTGCTGTACTGATTTTGATCATTTGCATTCCAACTGTCCATCATGAGTCCAAGAGTGTTATAGGTGTGCAATTTTAGCCAGTGAACTAATTTCAAACCCTAATACCTACGTTACCCAAAATGCAATTAAGCCACAGAGTGACATCATTGAGGATAGTTTATCAATCTTCCTCTGGAGCCAATAAAAAAGCTTTAAAACTACTTTTACAAATATGCAGTTGTACTCCTTGAAAACTGTAAACACTTTAATGCGTAAAACTGGTTATTTATCTGCACTGTAAGCAGTTAATAACTACAACATAAATGCAATAATCAATGCAAAAGGGGGTGATCTCTATAATTAAATAATTAGGAACATGACAGTCATGTGATCACATGCCTGTTGAATGGGTGGCTCATAGTGACGAACACAGATAATTATCACTCAAATCTGCAGTTCCCCTCATCTCTTCTGAACATTATTGTTGTGTTTTTTTAAGTTAATTCTTGCTCTTCTTTCTAGGACAAAATCTAGACTGACTGTGCAAACACATAGCTACCATGGGCTAAAAGTGTGAGTGTAAACAGTGTCACTGTCAATCAATGTCCCTTTAGAGTAATGGTGCATGATGGGCGAGGAGTGACCGCATGACGTTAATTAAAAGTGCTGTGAGCATAACACCACGTTGAACTCAATACACACAGGACTCAAACCACAGGAAAAGCAGAGGGTGGGGGTGGGTGGAGGGAACACAGACCGGACCCATTCCCCCTCTCACAGTGTGGATGCTTTCAGCAGCATTGACTGGACAAACAAGCGCTCCCCATCCTTAATGCAGTTAATGGAATGCCACGCTGGTCACAGACACTACAGGCTTTGTTCAGACAAGTTGGAGTAGGTGTCATATGATGGCAATCGCACAGCGTAACTTAATTTGCAAAATTACACTTTTGCACATATGCTCGAAAAATAAATGATGCTTCTTGTTTATATGTGCAGGCGACTGCACACTTTACTGTGAGGTTTCCGGGAAAATGGTTTGTTCCATTTTTTCCATTCACTTGATACCTTGTCGAGCCAGGGCTCAGCATCATCACTCCTCATGCTAGTGACTCATTGCCGGCATGATGGCATTCACAGCTCTCGTAGTTGTGCGCCAACTTGTGCTCCTTTAAATGATTTATGATGTTTGAGCGACAGTTGATTAAGGTGAGATATGATGAGACAAACATGTCATGACAAACATTTTTTCTTTTCCTGCTCCACCATTTCACTATCTGTGAGCTAAAACAGCCATACAGCTCATAGGGATGCACAATGTACAGAAATAACACATCACCATGGTTACAAAAGCAAAACGCTGCGGCTGCACATACACAAGACAGACAAAAATACCGTATTGATTGAATGGTTCACAGCACTGATTAATGCTGTTTTTGTTTTCCCATCACTGTACTTTTCCTCAGTGTTGACCTTCTCCATTTCCTGAATTATTCAATGTCTTTTTTCTGGTCGCTGCTCCTTCACTCAGCCTTCTGCTATAGCCAACCTACATACACCCACTCAAGGGCATGTTGTGATGTGCCATTGAAACTATATTATCTCTCCTGTACCCCCACCCCCCTCCACAAGCTTGAGTCATTGAAAGAAAAGAGAGAATGGTGTAAAGAGGAAGAGGGAGAAAAAAAACAGAAAAGAGACCAACCTTCACAATGTATGTCACTCCAGGACCTGAGATCTTCTCGCTCGAGTGTAGCCATCCTCTGGAGGGTTTGCTCACCAGTCCACCGCCTCCTCCACCTGGATTCCAGTCCACTCTGCCGGGCTGGAGCTCGTCCAGCCTGCTCTTCTTGCTCATGCTGACGGCTGGCTCCAGCTGCGAGCAGGGGGTTGAATGGGAGGCCGAGCTGCACAGAGAGCCGCCCACACCAGAGGCTGCTGCTGCTGCTGCTGCTGCTGTCGCTGCACCAGGGCTCGGGCCACTGGAGCTGCCGGAGCCCGATCCCCCACCCACCTGCAGCTTAGACACAGCCAGGTCCTTGACGGCCGAGGGCAGACCCTTGATGCCCAACAAGCTGCCTGAGTTGCTGAATTTCAGGCTGGACACCTTGTTGATGAGGGTACAGAGGGTGGTGCCTCCATCTTCCAGGTGGTCAGAGCCGTGGCTGGTGGGGGTGCTGGAAGCAGTGGTGGTGGAGGAGGACTGGACCTCAGTCGGGGGTGTGTAAGATGTCTCGGCTGCAGACTGGGGGGTGGCCGAGACCTTGGGGTTCATGGACAGGCCGTGGAGAAGCTCATCGACGGATGTTACTGACTCATTCCTGAAGCGGTTGTATTTGGTACGGTGAAGCATACCCTTCTCTCTCTTGCTCTCTCCCCTCTCTCCACCAACCGACACGCACAGCCTGCCTCTTTCACAAGTGTGCTGGCAGACGTGGCTGAGCCGTGCTGATTACCCTCTCCTGTAACATAGCAGCAGCGGTACAGGCAGCAAACGCCTTTTAGCAATCACAGGCCACCTGACTGTAATTTTCTCTATTGAGGTTACAGTGGTGGTTGTGTGGAGCTGCTGCTGCTGCTGCTGCTGCTGTCGCCAAAGTCCAATCTGCTCTCAATGAAATCCAGAGCTGCAATCCAATCCGTCAGAGGGAAATATACAGACACAATCCATGGAAACGCAGCATTGAGGCAGAGGAAGAAGAGGATGGAGAGAAAAGGTCTCTCAAAGGCTGCCAGTGTTGTGGTGCAGCTTGTTTGGTTTCCAGCGGTGCTGCTGCTGCTGCTGCTGCTGCTGCTGATGATGATGATTTCTAGCTTCAAAAATCAAAAAAAGTGAGAGAACAGAGAAAGGTCTATGTTGTCGATGATCACGGATACTGCGAAGGAAGAGCAAATACTCTACTGACTGCTGCCTGCCTGCCTGCCGGCTCAGAGCTAAAGCATGACTCACTGATCTGAGAAAACCTTCTCAACAAAAGGCTTGCTGAACACTGCAAATCACTTCCTGTCGGAGGGAGAAAAAAAAACCTCCCACTTACAGCACACTAGAACCAATCAATTTTTAAATTCCCCAGTCTGATATTTAGTCCCTGTAATTCTTTCCGTCTTATTTGTTTTTCTGAGAAAGGGGAAATGAAAAAGAGAGAAGGCTTGATTACTTAACTTAGTAACATAATTATTGGCAATAATTTGCTTGAATTCATGTTAAACACAAAATATCTTACAAAATGGATGGTACCAGTGGACACACACTATAAGCTAACCATAGAAATTATTATAAATGAAATATGTAATGAAAATCTAGTTGGACAGATACAGAGTGCCTGCCAAAATAAAAAGAATAAAAATCTAAACGTTGCTTAAAGATGTCATTTTTTTAAAAAGGATGCAAAAGACACATCTATGAATCATTGAAAGCAACGATACAGTATGCAAGAATATGCAACATCATTAATATATAGTCAGTGTTAATTTATAACAGCTGCAGAATATGGGCAGACATCCCTCCTGATTCTCAGTTATGTACTTCCAAAAACCTGACTGGTTAATTCACTTGTTTCTGCGCAGAAATTTTTATAATCAGACATTGATAAAGCTATTCCTTCCATAAAATTATTTTGAGAACATTTATCTAATGTGCAGCACTAATTCTCCATCATCATTCTGCAACTAAGAAATAAAACATTGAGTTCTCAGATAGGAAGCAGATATAATCTATAACAGTTTGTCTAAAATCTCCAGCAATCAGTCCAGGTTGAACAACATGAATGATACTCAAACAAACACAACATGAATGGCATGTTTCTCAGGCAGATGAGTCAATGAAACGACCAAAAGGATAACAGAGGGGGAAAAAAAAGCCCATGAGTCTTCTTAAAACCAGCAGCAATGAAGCATCTTTGTCTCCCCGGTAGCGGAAAGCACACAGCCAGACACCATTCATGTAAAATGTCCACAGGAGCATCTAGCAAAGCCGAAAGACTGACACTCATTCATAAGCAGCTTCCGCTCTCACTCTGCTGCAGATTTCGCACTGCAGTCCCTCCCAACATCTCTCTTTCCTGCCTGGCAAATATAGAAAAAAAAAAAAAAAAAAAAAAAAAGACAGCACGTCTGCCTCCTCTCCTCAGAAAAAAAGGCAAACACAAAAGCAGGGAAGAAAAGGCAGCCCCTCGCAAATCAAAAGAGGTGGCAAAGAGACAAAGGAGAATAAGAGCGGAGGACAAAAAAACGCATGCAATATTTAGTCTTTTATGTGAATGAAATAGCAGGCTGGCATACCAATGTTTCTGTGAATGGAAGCAAGGCCTTTCTGCCTCTGCAAGGCAATCCCTTGGGATGGCATGGTCTTATCCAATGAGGAGCCAGCAGGATGACTCATTCAGGGGAGGCTTGCAGAATAGTGGAAGAGACCATTCTAGACGCAGGTGTACATTTTGTTTTCTCTCGACTGCCCTTTGAAAATCATACGAACATCATCGGATATGAAATGTTTGCATAATTTATGAAGATGATGTTCTGTTAGCAAATCATGAAATAAGAAAAACATCCAGGCAAGAAATGAGAATTAAAAATGTCCCCCCCCCCTTCATTTTGATTGTCACCATTATCAGCTTTTTTTTTTCTACATTCATGTGAACAGTTACCACCTACACATTTAATTAGTAATTTACTGATAATATGTATGAGTGCAGATAGTACAAATACACTAGAACAACAAATGAATTCAGGTTCACCGATGTGGTTATTTATATATTAGGACAACATTTGTCTTTTACGAATACATAATTAGCATGTTACCGATTTTACCATTTGAGAGAAATCCTGCATGTTAATATTTTGTATTTTTGTTGGGAATTTAATCATGCCTTATATTGACCTAAATGTAACCCTTTTATATTATATTACCCTTTACAATTTTGGTACTCCTTCAGACAGGTATATCTTTTCATCCTTTGTTTCACTTGCTAGTGTACTGCTGGCTGTTGACATGTGCTTGTATTTCACATTATTCTCACCTTGCTAGTAGACCGACTGAAACTTTGTTGAATGTGTATTTGCTGCCAGGTTAAATGTTTGATATCGTACAAAACATTTTAAAACCATCAATATCTTCCATATTTATGCTCTTGTCTTGCAGTTCTTCACCATTTGAACTAAAATATGAGACATGATCTGATGTTCAGCATTCTAAAACCAGAAATACTGCATGACTGCATGAAAAGCCGGGATGAGAGCAAGCTGAGTCAGTGCTGTATGGAAGCTCAGGGATGTTAATATTAAAATGAACAAAAAATTAAATGATTAAATGATTTAATTTAAATCATTTTGGTATCAATTTTACCAAAAAAAAATTAGAGATTCTATTTACACCATTTCATAATTTTCAGGGCTTTATAACCCTGACATATTATAATCTTTTGATTTAAAATGCAATCTAGTCTTTTTCATTTGAAGTTGAGATCATGCTTTTAGCTAATATTACATTAAATTATATTACCAATATGAAATTAACACAAAACAGGAAGTTTGGCTGTTGTATTTGAATAATGGCAGCATTAGTGCTTTAAATGTGAGCAACGGGAATGGAAATAGAAACCGGGCATCGAGCCGAAATCAACACACTCCACTGCACATTACTTGTGGCCAGTTAAGAATCTGCAAAAGGAAACTGTGAAAGTCAAGCTGAATATATTGCTGATGCTCGCTTGTGTTACATGCAGTTAGGACAGGGTGTCAGGTTTGTTTTGTGTAATAAGTTAAGAATCACCCATCATATAGAAAAAGGCAGGACATAAAATCCAGTTTACTGTCTTGTGAATGCTAACAGTAATTCAAAAAATATATTAATAGCCCCAAAGAAGGGTGCAGAGCAGGGCTATCAGGTTTTTTATGAAATGATTGTGGCTAAAAGATTTTACGATAATGATACTATCGCGATATCTGAGTGGCTCGCTCTCGTCTGTCGTCTCCTTTGACATGATTGTGAGGCAGTAGCAGACACAAGCTGTGGTAGTAGCTAGCGAGCTAGTTGCTGCGTGTTGTTGGTTGTTTTTTGCGTTTAATGGCGGGTGCCGACCATCACTAAGGTGCATTATGACAATGCAAGAATGAAAAGTAGAAAAACAGACATAATTTAGGAGCAATGGATTACTTTAGACGATAATATCTTCAATATTTCATCTTTACATTTTTCAATTACAGCATCGTTATATTCACATAAAATGTTTTCGGAGGACTGTATCCATGGGAACAGAGGTGCGAAAAAGTTCTACTCACCCATTGCCATGTTGTGTATGCAGGCCCACCCACCGTTTTTCTACCTCTGTGGAGGGAACCATGAGGTGACCGAGTTGAAAAGAAAAGGCGGGAATATCTGGATCATCAACTGAAATAAGGAAAGAATGATGGTTTGGCACTGTGGGCATCTCCTGCTTGTTGACTGGTGCTGTGAAGAGACCCAGTCAGCCCTCAGCAGGAGTCGGTGGTGCAGCAGGGTGCACAGGCCCCAGCGTGGAGCTTCCTGTATGATGAAGTCCATCTGTGGACAGTTCACAGAGCGTCTCATCAATTATAAATACGATGGCACAAACATTAATAGGAGTCTGACCTGTCTGCACTCTCTTGGTGTTCTCTTTCAAAATAAGAGTGCGCTGACAACATAAACATAAATGCGTCTTTCACCAATTTGATAAACACAATTTATAGGGTTAGCCATCACCCAAAGATCATAGCATTTAATAGATACATATGTGCTTTTGTAAGAGAACATATGATTTGATAAATATTTATCTCATTTTTCAGACATACATTAAGAGCGAATGAGAAATAAGAGACAGAGGAAAAGAGCATCCATTGGCAAGGAAAGCAGCAGACACTTCTCCACTTGACTACTGTTGCCAGGTTACCAAAAACATTAAAAAAAGCAAGAGTTATTTTCAGACGAGCTAGAAGCAAAATAACCAACGTTACAGAAAAGGGCAGACACAGGCAACTGGTAAAATGTGACCAGTTTTTTTTTTGCTATCATTTTTGAAAAGTGCATTATTTACAAACATCACCAAAAGCTCCGGAGATGAAGCTATTGACTTGATGCTTGACGAGGCTTCATTTCATTGGGTTTGCTGCCTTGAAAAACAAACAACCACCTCTTGGCACAGGTTACGGTGAATACATACCTGCCTTCACAAGGTTTGGGTCGAGCCCTACACTGCATCCTGCTAAAATGTTCTAATTAGTACTAAACACAAGCTACAGCTCAGGCTCCGGGGTCTTCACATTACAGGTATTTAGTTGCAATCTAGCCTAGTATTCTAGTATTTGAGTCATGCCAATAGTATAGGTGGAAATTCAACGTTAGGTAACCAAATATACGGAAGATGTGAAAGTTTTATTAAGATACGATTGAAGAACGCAAAACTGCTAATGTAACACATTTAAAGTGACTTGTTTGTAATGAGTTAAAAAGCCCAAAAACTGCACGCTCAGTTTTGTTGAAATAAAACACGGAGGCAAAACACTATATGCCTGTTGCTCTTGTTAGCTGCCACTCATTTTCTCTATTGCTGCAACGATGTCACACAGCCATCTACTTCCTTTACTCTGGGTTACTACAATTATTGCAAGTTATGGAATGATGGCAACAAATAGTTGACCTACATATGTCATTTACGTCACGTGGACCAGACAGACTTCTAGATTGGATGAAAATATAAAGGTTACACAACACCATTATGTCCACACTGAATGGAATTCTAGTCAGTGTAATTTTCCTGTCCTACATTCATGACCTAATATTAGTTGGTGTGTGACCACATTTCAATAGCATTATTGCCCGTGGTTATACAATCGTGCATCGTGTTTCTTAAAAGCTCAATGAAACACAATCCAATGAATGGCGAAGAGGGGAACAATATTGATAGCCTACTTGAAGAGAGCGAAGTGATGTAAGAACTTCCTGTGTGGACAATAATATCCGCAGCCTTGAGAGCTCATTTCCATAATCCTGTCTGGGGCATCATTTGAGCTTTCTGTGAATGGTTCATTAAAAAGGCTGCAGAAGCAGCGGAGGCACAAGAGGATCGTGCGGCATATGCACGAATGTGTGTGTGTGTGTGTGTGTGTAGCCTGTGACACACAGTGACCTTATTCTGTATACGCTATCCAAGCCATTTATGTAAACCCGCAAGCTATAAATGCTAATGATTGAAACTTAATTCCATAAATAAGAAATTGCCATTTTTAATTTGATTTCTTTAGTAAATACTAATAATCAAGGGTATACATGTTTTTTAGCTCTCCTAAATCATATTATGAATATTATACGGTTTTATAAAGCTATATTATAACTTTTTGCATTGTCTACTCTATGATTATGGGATGAGTGCATTTTTGTTTTTTTTTGACAAGCTGTCATTTAATGCCAAGTATGTTTTGAACAAAATCCGAATCTAGACATCCTGGGGTCTCCATCAAAACTAAACAAAAGATGTTCACCAAGTGTAGTGTTGGGAGAGCTGCTAAGTGTTAAGTTTTTAACTTTTGAAAATAAGAAGCGTATCAATCTTCAATCCCCTTTACAAACCAGCAGCAATCCACAGAGCCGACAGTCATTGTCGGGTGTTTAAATGTGCTATAATGTCGACGACAGACTGGAGTTGGATGGGGAAATGTACTTTATTCACAAACTTAACGTTACAGAGGAGAATGTGATAGAAGAGAGCGAACTGGAGTCTCTGGTGAGTGCTGAGTTCCGTGACTGACCTGCATCACACACGCACAGATACACACATCCTCTCATTGTTTGCTAGCTTAAAGCTAATGTGCAGTTAACTTACCTGGCTTGGTTTGGTGCCAATAAACACTTTTAATAATATATTAATATGAATAACACTAATACTGTCTAGCTCTGTAATGTTATTTAAAAATCATATCATCAGCCCTACTTGGAGGTTCTACTTCTGTACTTTCACACTAAAACCAGAGGAAATACATATTTTCTCCTTTTCATTAAAATAAAAGGTTCTGAAAAAGAGGAACAGAAAAGCCTGTAACACATGAGATTAACATGACTTGAAATGGTGAAACGAGACAATTGTCAACATCATCATTCACCTGTGATTGATCATGCCTGGAGGGGAAAACAACATGACCTGTTGTCCGTTTAAAAACGTTAATCTGTTGTAAATATCTTCTGAATAACTGGAGTTTATGTGAAAATATGTCTCATGACCAAACTGGTAAAACGACGGACGCTATGAATAGAGGTAAAGAAATAGCTACTATATAGCCTAGCTAATATGCCTAAGGCAGAAATGAACGCTAGCTAGCTAGCAAACAGTTAGCCTATTCGATTTTTACTGTAGTTCTCGTCCCTTTCTTTGGCAAAACAGAAAAATTCTATTTTGAAAACACTTCCGATAAAGTATAAATCTCACCTTAGTGTCGTTGGTCGACGTTAGTTGAAGTACTTGTAGTTAGCTTCAGAGGAAATTCACCTGACCGACAGTCACGTGCGGTCGGCGAGTGCTCCCCTCCTTTAGACAGCAGAGGGCAGTAACGAGCCGTTAACGGCCCGAAGCAATACGATTGCACCCGACAAGCGACACTAAGATCACATTTATGTTTTCATCAGAAGTAAGTTCAAACATAAATCTTTCAGTTTTCAAAGAGAAAAGACTTTAATGGTGACGGCTAGGTGATTGTTGCTAACCGCCCCACGCTGGACTCGAACTCGTGGGAGAACCGCGAGTCCACATCATGATGAAAAGAAAGATTTAAAGCAGCCCAGTGGCAGTGATTAAAGGTAACGAAGCACGTTTACTCAAGTAACAAATTTGAGCTATTAAGCACTTATTCTTTCCCAAGACAATCCATCCACCTGGCAAGTTTTGAATTTCAACATGCGTATTAAACAGCATGATTATTACACAGGTCACAATATACCCTTAGCAAAAAGTAGTATACTTGAAGTTCATTTTATTAAGTATGCTTGAGTATAAGTATAAGTATAGCAAGTATACTATGGACCATGTACTTGTAGCATACTAGAAAGTATACTAATTTAATACTTCTTCGGACTAAATTGGAACATTTTAAGTTTATAAAAGTATACTTTAAGTATACTTTATAAGGTCATTTTAAGTTTACATAAGTACACTTTCAAGTATACGACAAGTATACTCATCTATATACTACTAGTGTGCTAAGTATATACTTCTAGTCCATATTTTAGTTTATTAACATGTAAGTTTATAACAGGGGTAATATCTCAATGTAAATGTGTATAGTGAAAGACATTTTTATTCCACTAAATAAAATGTAAGTACAAGTCAATGACTTGACCTTATTCTGTACTAACATCAAGATATTGTGAGTATTAGCACTTGTAATGTGGTAAGCTCTAGCAAGAGATCCACCAGTTATTACCATACATGCCCATGCCTTAACAGATGGGAAGTCTCTCCGGGAAAACACCCCTTCACTCACGGTGCCAACATTTTTATCATCTTTGTTAATTCGACACAATTTAACCACAGAACAAGGATGTGAATTAACCTGCAACCGTCTTACACATCATCTTATTCACAAACACATTCACGAACCATAATAACACCAACAACAACAGAATACCCAAGAGTCTTTGCGCCACAGTCCACAGTATACTAAAGTACAAGTATAAGCTTTAGTATTAAAGTATAAGTCTAAGTATTAATGTACTTAGTCTTAGACTATTCTTTATACTTTTCAGTATAAGCCAAGTATACTTCACTATACTTTTCTTAAGTATATAAAATGTAGTATATAAAAAGTACACTTCAAGTATACTGCCTCAATTTTAGTATAAGATTAGTATACTTGTGGTACACTTGAATAAACTACTTTTTGCTAAGGGTAAGGCTGCACTAAAATGAGCTTTTTGTGAAAAACAAATGGAGAGAAATGAGCCTTTGTGTGCATAGAAAAAATCTTAAACTCCAGAAGAATGGAAGCACTGACCTGCCATCACCAATAACTAAGAAATACATTTTGTTTATTCATCTATTAATTAATCTAATCTATCATTTATTCATGATTTCGCCAGACATGTTGTTCTGCCTCAGGAAATGGCTGCATTGTTCCACAGTTGCATTTGATATTTGAAGGTGTGTGGAGGTGCAGCAGTCCCAAAGACAGATCCACTGCATGAGACATGATGCAGGTACAGTCTGTTGTATTAACTCTCACTGGGATCCACTCTCACTGCCCTCAAAATTGCAAAAAGCACTGCTCACCTGAACTTATAACCTCACTGTGCCGAAATGGAGAAGTTGTGACCGTGTTCCTGAATGAGGCAATGGAGTCATTTGTTCACATTGTCCTTTCAGAGTCTCGCGTCCTTCTCTACTGAAGCACCGACACAATCCAAGTGTCATCAGCTGTGTTTTCAATGTATATAAAGATTTGTCTTCGCTGCATCTGCCGTTGTCAAACAAGACCACATCCAATGTGCCTGGATTTAATCAGTGTTACTAGCCAATATGTAACAAGGGTTTGCATGAGTTTGAGTTCAACACACGCTGAGTCTTTTGATTCATGCCAAAATCAGCAAATTGAGCTGATTTTCTGGAGGATGCTGAAACAAAACAAAACAAAAAAACACATGTCTTGCATTTATTGTTATTGTGTGGGGAAAGACTTTCAAATGAGTATCAGAGAATGACATCTGAAAAGTCACAGTGTTTAGATAACTTTGTTGCTGTGGCACCCGAGTCCTGCTTTTCTTTTTACCCCTTGTGATCCCTTACATGGTCACAAGAGGGTGCTATTGCTCTAGTTGTGGTAGACGTGCCATGAACCATAATGAAAGCATTTCAGTGGAAAGTTGATTTTCTTCAGTTGCTGTACATTAAATGTCTTCATTCTTTTCTTCTAGTTATGTTGTCATCAAATGTCCATCTGTCTTAACCTGTGAGGTGTAAGCATTCTCAACATTGGATCTACATCTTTAGGGGGGGAAAAAAAGCATTCAGTCCAGGATATTGATGTTTCCCTTGAAAAATGTCAGAACTGGCTTCTGAGAAGAAATGCGCGGCGGAGGTCGGTTAATAATTCAGCTGGTAGAAAGTGTTCCTGTGGAAAAAAAGGCACCGCACCACGTGTCACCGAGGCGTTGTGGTTCAACGTTTGCAGCAGTGAGAACCTGCTTATATGTGGGTCGATCACCTGATATCAAAAGTGACAGACATGTTTAATTCAAAACATTGCAGGAAAAAACAAGATAAAACAAGCTCCATTTATTTCTGCTACAAAGGCAAATATGTAGTCACAGGGTTTTGATGTGAACAGAAATGATGGGCGATCTAACCTGAGCCATCTCTGGCATTTTGAATGCTGGGCTTTTTTAATTTAAACCTCACATTTTAGCGATTAGATCTTGCTTAATGTCAGGCCCGGGAGGTATACTGTGGGAAGAACCCTACTTCCCAGAGTAATGTACTCCCATTGAAAAAACATGGGATTTGACTTTCTAGAAGGAAAAGAAAATAAACATTAAAGACAATCTAATCTCAAGTGAAAATGTCAAACTGCTAGATAACTCGGAGGGACCGCACTGAGGCTTTGGAAGGGTGCAAATAAACCAAACTATAAACAGGCCTGAGCTGCCACAGATCCTTCATCCCTTACAAAACTAAACAGTGCTCCTCATACACCATCGGTTTTATTGTTCCATACAAGCACTGCTCTCAGGACGTTCATTCTCATCGGTTAAAAACAGAAACAAGCTTCATCTCCTCGCCAGCTCTTGGAGGATCCCCAATACCGTCGTCACAACCAGGTGAGCCCCTGCGGAAGGCAGGTGTTGTGAATTCTCAGTTGCATGGTCCATTCGAACTCCACGCTGCCGCATTGTATCCCATCTGTCTATGATTCAGTTTTTCAGTGCCAGAGGGCTGAGGACCACGTTCACAACCAGACTCAGTCGCACACAGTGAAGCTCACGACGTCCTCACAGAGCTCAGTGGCCGTCACAGCTTTCCTGCGGAGGGAAAGGTAGAGTTGGACTGCGCAAGTAGAGACGGACGTTCAGGGAAGTGCAAAGGCGAATAGAGATTAAACTACTATGCTATACACTAAAAATTAATTATAAATTACCAAATGGTGATTCAGTCTGAATATTAGGTTGAGCCAGTTACGAATACTAGTTCAAAACATACAGAAATTAATCTGTTATGTTGAAGATGTCCATGTTTTGTGTCGAAGAGATATCTCAGCATGCTAACCACCTGGCCCCCGGGCTTGAAAAGGTCTTTCTCCCAGCGGTCCAAAGCTCCTGTGCTAGTGGTGTAAACACCAACACTCCCTGCAAGCTGCACGGCTAACTGCGCTAACAGTAGCTACAGTCGTAGATGTATAAAAACAGCTGAGCTAGCAGCAGTTAGCATTTACTTTAGGGGTGATGTGTGCCCCCCTACTTATGGGGGGTTTGAATTCAAGGTGACAAATTCATACGTATTGCACCTTTAATCACTCGGAAGATTGAGATTGCACATGCAAGTATTAAATGTGCATTCAAGCTTAAGAAATAAATGTTATCACGTAACTTTTATTCCAACTTAGGCCACAGGTGGATGAGTGTGGGTCTGCTTGACATTTAAAACTGTTAAAAGGCAGTTTTTGATCTGATCAAAGAAGTATCAAGTATGTTTTGAGCTTAGCAGCAGACATAACTAGTGAATCGGATAATATGCTTCCCTCACAACGTGATCAGACGGACACATTCGGCTCAGCGGCTGCCGTTTGCTCATGGTTCTGTTTTAAAGTGTTTCGTTATCGGCAACACCATCAGCTGAATGTGGTTAATAGATCACATGGAACCGAAAATTAATTCAAATGTAATGAAGTTTAATGCGAGGGCTAAAATCAGTTAACAAAAAAGCTGCAGGAGCAAGATGGTGAGTTAGTTAAATACACAGAAATTATATATATTTGGATTAAACTACAATTTTATTTCTTGGAATATCAATCAGCTAGCTTCAGCTTTCTGTCCCTGATTGTTTCCCAATAAATCAGGACATTGCACCTCAGAAGAAAAACCCAAACCAGCAGACAGAGTTCAATCCACTCACCTACAGCCAAACATGCAGTGAGTCCAGCCTGGCCAGTGCACAGCAACTTTACTTGGACAAAAGACACTCGCATGCAAGAACACCGACCTACCCAGGCCTTCTCCCATCTTTTGAGCAGCTGCTCATGCTCTGTGAGCGCACCTCTCCATTGGTTCAAATCCCTGGCTGGAATGCTCTCCTCATCTGTCAAATAACAACAGCTTTTATGGATAGAAAGCATCACCAACGCTCATCTCTGGACTAATAAAGCGATGGCAGAGTCGCTCCCTAAGCAGCCCAACAACACCGGGTCCTAGTACCTCCGATAGTGAGGTGGACGTCCACCTCAGACATGTCGTTTCCCGTGCTGGCCTCAGCGACACAGTGGTAACGGGCGTCCTTGATTAGCGGCCCCTCTCTGAGCCAGCTGCTCACTAGTACCTCACTCTGACCCAGCGGCCGGCGGTACTCCATTATGGGGGTGTCCAGAGTGTGCCCGTTTATTAGCCAGTGAATGCGGACATCACTGGGACCTGAGGGACAGAATTCAGGTTTGACCTCGGACGGTCACACAGACGTACCGGACATGAAATGGGAACATTTGCCTTTTGGTAGATTACTTTGAAATGCAGTTATTTGCTGAATACAAATTACACAGCAGTTTTCACAATGGTTAATGTAATGCATATAACCACAAATATATGTAAAGTAATCTGAATACTTTTGGATTACTTTACTTCTTTGGATCATTGAAAATATTGCACCGTATGTTAAACACATGCACAAAAATGTGAGTTTTTCCTCTTTAAACACCTCAAATAAAACGCAATTTGCATGCATATTAATTTACTTCAGTACTTTTAGGCACTTGTACTTGAGTATTTCCATTTTTGCTACTTCGTGCTATTCTTCCACTCCAAAATAATTTGGGGCAAATGTACTTCTCTTACTCCATAACTTTGGTTACTCATTAATTAAGATTGCAGACTGTGTCAAAACCCCATGTGACACATTTTAAAATCACTTTATTTTATTGACAGTCAGATAAAACAATGATTCTGATGATCATTAAAATGCTGAATATCAGATCCAACGCTCAGTGAAAATATATAACTAGTGACATTGTTGACAGAAGTAATATCTTAATGTGAGAGCTTTACATTTACTCAAGTTTGACTTTGAGGTACTTTTTTTTTTTAACATTTTGTTGAATCAAATCAAGCCAAAACAGTAATGGCAACAAATCTAGGAGTACTGTGGGGTATTGTGCCACAAAAGCTGCCGTAAAAAGACAGAAGAAAGGAATGTTTTAAGGAATTCTTACAACATAACTTCAATCTTCATACACCCCCCCGGCCCCCAAATGTAATCCGGGGTTGATTAATTACTTATTTTTGCAGTCTGAAAAAAGTAATTCTGACTACATGTAATCACTTACTACCCAACAATGTGATTTGAGTAAACACAAATGTTCAGGGCACTTTAAACAGTTGGGAGTCAGAGATAAAGCCTGACAGATTTGAAGCCTTTTTTGTAACTCCAAAGATCATCAACAGCATCCTGATTTTCTGTAGCACTATTTGCCCGTTAGCCTCACTCATGAGTCGAAGCTGCTCAAAAATTAAAAAGCAAAAAAACTTGGAAAACAACCCAGCGTTGAAAACATTTGAACAAGATTTATTTAGCCTCCCTACCAAGAGCAGTAGTCCCCAAATGTCCCCCTAGATTTATGTACATCTTTCAAAAGGTCTTTTTCCAATTATATACAAATATATTTACATTTGTTCGCAGGCACAAAAAAGATCCAGATAAAGTGTTGAGACGTAAGACATTTGAGCATACTATAATCTGTTCTAAAGAGAGATTCTCAACACCCTGGATGAAAAAAAAGGATCCACTTCTACATTGTTACATGTTTCACATCGGACTGCTGTTACACAATAATATACACAGAACTGTACCTTTCATTGACACAGAATTGAGCTATGAAAGATCACCGGGAGGTTGACAGCTTTTCTTTTCTTTTCAAAAACATTCACTCCTTCATTCCGCGCGTATCTTACGAGACACCTAAAGATGGAGATGAGCAGTTCTCCACGAGTCAGACACCTTAAAGCAAAAGGGCAGGCTTGTTTTAAACAAATCCAGAAGTACACGCACACACCCCCGGTTAGTTCATGTTTAGGGAACAGTAACATGCAAGACGGAAGGGAGAATGAGGAGGGTTGGAAAAAAACAAAAAGAGGAATTAGATTTCCAAGCCGAGCAAGAGGAAAGGTTTGGTTCAGAGGGGCGTGAGCTGATTCAAGGTCACAGGCACCACTCACCCAAGGCCAGGCAGAAGAGCAGGAAGGCCTCCTGGGCGTGAACCCCCCAGGCCTGGTCCTTCAGGAGAGGAGGCAGCAGTCTAACCTCTGCCTCCTGGTTCTCCACATTGTGGGGCTTGGTGGAAGTGGAGGAGGAGGTGGAAGAAGAGGAGGAAGAAGAGGAAGAGGAGGAGGAGGAAGGGAAGGCAGAGGGAGTGCTACTTCCAGAGGAGGACGGGGAAGATGAAGTGTCGACAGGAGAGGAAGCTGTGAGGGAGGCAGTGATGAGAAAGAGAGAGTATTGAGGAAAACATGAAAGTCGTAACGCGGGGGGTTGACATGCAGCAGGGAGAGTAATGCGTGAGAGCTTGGATCTAAAAAAAATAAAAACAAAAAAAAAATAAGCTGCAATAAATAAAATTAAAAGAAAAGAAGAGCTACCTACACCATAGACAAAATGATAATACCACAGATGTGAATCATTTTAAATAATAATTCTCTAAAACAGTTAAAAAAAACAAACTTCAGATTGTTTCCAGGGCTTAAGTGATGATTGATATCAAGCATCATGTCGTACTGAACACATTTAAGTTATTAACAGACTAGTAGAGGTTAATACACGGGACCGTGAAGGAATGTCAACTTCACAGGGAGCAAAAAAAAAACATAAAACACAGACAAACTCGTGATGAAGCTTCACAAGACGGTGGTTTGAATCGATCCAGCATTTTACTAAACACACAAGTTGTGCCTTGTCCACTTTTTTTTTCTGACCTTCAAACACTGGGTGAGATTAAGGGCCCACATACCAGGCGCTGCAGATGGCAGCGCTGTACAACAAAGCCAGGCTATGATGCACAGAGCAAATCTTCCCTGAGAAATTACTGAATAACGTTGAAGCATTTACCCAAGTCCAACCATAGCCCACACGTTGCTTCGAGAGAGAGGAAGAAAAAAAAAAGGAAAAAGCTTCAGGAGATTATTTCTCTTCCAGTCTGTACAAAAACATGACTCCAATTTGGAAAACATCACAGTAACTTACCAATTTGGTAAACTATGTTTCCAATTTGGAATTTAAGACATAGCTTTTCTTGCTGGAGGGTGCAGCTTCCATGAATACAGTTTTTTGCTTCATCACAAGTCCTAAATCAGACAGGAGTCAGATCTTAACAGGCCAGTGAGGCGCCTGACTTAAGCCTCATAATCGTTAAAACTTCATGTGATGCTGTACGGGAAAATACTTCGACTTGTAAGGAAGATGCAGCAAGAGCGTGATCCCCTAAAAACAGTCTTTATGCTCAAGAACAGAAGCTTCTGGCTAGCAGCAAGGTTCATCTGCATCAGCAAACTGGATGGACTGAGAGTCGCAGTCCACATCGAAGGGCTTCTCCTTAGAGGGGCTGTCGTCTCCAAAGCTGTGAGACGGGATCTGACCGTTGCCGCACTCCGGCTCGGTCTCATACCCGGTGTCACGGAGCGCCCGCAGGTTCTGAGTGGTTTGGCTGCCATTCTGCGTGGGTTGCTCGGTCATGTTTATTTTATCGGTTGCAGATGCTTCCATCAGACCTGCCTCACAGGCCCGGTACTCAGGCTGATTGGCGCTCTTGTGACTGCCAACCAGAGCAGCTCGCAGCCTCAGGCAGGGCGCCGGGAGATACTGCATGTAGCAGTTGTACGCCAGCGCGGCCAGAAAGAGGAGGAAAAACAGTAGGAAGAGGAAGAGGAGGGCGATGCTGTTGTTGTGCTGTAAATACTCAGCCGCTGGGTCCTGGCTTTCTGTGTGGGTAGCTTTGGAGGTGGAGGGAAGATGCGGCTTTGGCTGGAGCTTGACTGTGCTGCTGGGTGGCGGGGTTAGTGATGAGTCAGTCTGGGGTGGGGAGGTGAGTTGGACTGTGGCTGTGAAGCTGGGAGGGGCCAGGGCCGCAGTTAGTGGGGCTCTGTCTGTCTTACCATTACCTTCAACTGCGTGTGTGCTAGATGTGTCCTGGCTGCCGAGGGTGGCGGTGGTCACGTGTCCTGCCTGCTGCGGGGGTCTGGGTGGGAGATCCAGAGTCAGGATGTAAGCAGCCAGCAGGCGGGTGAAGTTCTTCCCAGCAGCAGGGGCCCATTCCACGGACCAGCACTCGTAGTGACCTTGATCCTCCGGAGCCACGCTGTAAATCAGGAGACCGCTTTCACCGATGAGGTGGAAGCGAGAGGCCTCGGTGAGGACCGAGCCGTTGGATTTCCACATCACCTGGGCGAGGTTGGAGTGAACCAGGCATGGCAGCTCAGCAGAGCTTCCTGGTTTCACGGTCACACTCTGGTAGTCCTTCAGAGAGCGGCCTGACACTGAGAGACAAAACAGAGAGAACGTAATGACTTTTGGGCAGAATGAGTCAGTTCTACAGAG
Organism: Diplodus puntazzo; assembly: GCA_963678695.2. Lineage (NCBI taxonomy): Eukaryota > Metazoa > Chordata > Actinopteri > Spariformes > Sparidae > Diplodus > Diplodus puntazzo. The sequence goes on along the minus strand of OZ023173.1, from coordinate 19,295,679 downwards.
ACGTTTAGGACAATCACACCACATGACTTCTATTGAAGGTGAGCTGGGCATATTGTCATTTTGGATGTTGTTATATCATGATATGGCGGAAGTGTTTTACAGACTGTTCTTCTTCTACTTATAATAACCACTTAGGGACTGTGTCCAGATAGCGTTTATTTCTGAGCATCAGCATCTTTTTGTAATTATTACCACTGAGGAAGAGAAAAAGTGCAGCGCCCAGCATCTTTTTTCCAAGTGCCTCAAGACCCACGTGCAGCGTTTTATGGCTCCTGAGCACACAGCTAGCGCTTTTCAGTGCCGAAAAAGAACGCTAGAAAGTACCAATAGTCATAGTCCTACAATATTGTTGCAATATTGATATGAGTATTTGGTCAAAAATATCATCACCCAGCTATACATCTATTACTGGGCCATACTGACAAAAGATGAAAAATGCAGCCATGATTATGAAAACACAGAATTTAGTTATATTACGATAATCAGGATAATATCTCTTGCAGTATAGGGATGGGACATGATTTTCGAAAATTCAAATCATTGAATTAGAAATATTTGGATAGTTTGTTCAAAAAAGTATGTTTTCCATTGTTTTTGCCTCGTTTTTACCAGCACCATTATACATACATAAATAAATAATTAACAGGCCTTGATAGAATCCCGTTAATATTACCAGGCTCCAGTCAAACGTGTGTAGCACAGTCTCTTCCACATGAGGTCAGTAAAAGCCTGTGCTGCTATATGCTTCAGTACAGATCATCAAAAACTGGAATAAACGTCGAATGGTTCCCAGTGTCATTGAAATAGGATTTCTGCTTGAATTGCCCTTCCTTATTACAGTGTAGCATCTCTATGTATCATCCAGCTCAATTCACTATTTTTGTTACAATGTTAGGATGATTTGTTACAGGTGAACAAAAAATATAATTTCCAGTAGTTCTGCAACGGTCAATTAATTGATGGATCTGATGGCAGTTATTTTGATGATAATTGATTTATCACTTTCCAGCAAACATTTGTTGGCTTCAGTTTCTTTAATGTGAGGATTTGCCAATTTTCTTTGTCATTCATGATAGTAAAAGGAGCGTTTTTTTTTTTGTTTTTAAGGTTTTGGAAAGTTGGTTGGCTGTTCTTTTTTCACATTTTGTAAACTCAATGACTGATTGTGAAAACAACTGACCAATTAATTGATAATGAAAATAATCGTTGATTGCAGCAGTCTGACAGTCAGAAAGAGAGTAACTTTTGCTCAGGCTGTGTGTGTGAGCACCTGTTTCACCCTACCTGAAGGACACCTGTCTGCATCACCATTCAGGCTCTGGATCAGCCTCCTGAAAAAAAACAAAGAATTACTTTCACGAGTGAAGTGAAGAAATACACCAACGGAGACAGCAAAGCCGGTCAGACTTGATGGATCATCAGTAAAAATGTCTCTAGATTTTGCTTTTGCTTTTACTAATCAGTGCAATAATGCATGACTGAAGTACCGGTATGTAGATTAAAGATTAGAGCGATTGAACAGCGTGATGGTAGTTACCTGTGCCGCTGACTGGGGACATCAAAGATATTGACACAGGCTGCAGTGTGAGGGTCCCAGGCGCAGTACGGGTCTCGAGCCAAGACACAGTCATCACAGGACAGATACCTGCCACAGAAGGCTGTGGGTGACTGGACTACACCCGAGTCTGACCCAGCGTACAGGCATCGAGTCTGGAAGCACAAAGAAAGACAAACTTTCACATAAAAATACAACTTGTCGATCACTTTGGAATTTTACCAGGTTCAAAATCACAAAGATGAACCCTCAACCACAAAAGTCTGAATTATATCATAACCATAATTCAGCGTGTGACTGCTGACAAACACAAACGCACACTACAGTGAAGCTGAACATGCAGCCCTGTCTGACTTAGAGAAGTTGTGGTTTTGCTGCGTGTGCCATCTTCCCGGCAACTTCCTTTGGTGAGCTTTTCACAGCACTTCAGAAAAAAGTGCAAACACGCACACAACACTTCACACAGCTGTTTAAACCAGCAACTGAGTGCAGTATAACATCACATCGAATCATTGCCTGACTGTGTGAAATGTTCTTAATTTTGTGCTGCAGTTATCTCTTTATACAGTTAATAACTGTAATAACTTAATAACAGTCACTTACCTCAGAGGACAGCAGCAGGTTCTTGATGGACTCCGAGTTCTGCAGGAGCTGAATCTCCTCCACCATGTGCACATCTCCTTCAAACACCACAGACTTGTGCAGGACTCCCTTATCTGTGTGTAAGAAAATATCAACCATTTAGTCAAAGAAGAAGCCAGATAAACTTTTTAAAACAAAGATGCGATATTTCATTTTATTGTCAACTTTCATAATTTCTTAAAATCAAATCAAAACACATTATAGAATAGTTTCGGTGCAACGCAAAGCTATTGAATTATATATATCAATAAAAACCAGAAGAAATACTGTAAATATTAGACTGGCGCACTGGATTAGCTCTGAAATTAAGATGTAGATTAGCATCAGGAGCTATAAACTTGTTAAAAACATCCTTATTAATAACGGTTTCAACTGCTCTCTTAAGCTCGCACCTGTTCCAGTGAAGATGACATCATAAATGTTCTTATCAAGCGCTCTGACCCTCTCAACAACAATTTGAGTGTAGTTGACATCTTTAGTGATGAGGCGAGGCCCATTGCCGATGGGCAGGACGGGATCCTCCAGCAGGGGGTGGTCCTTGACAAACTGAAGGGTCTTGTCTGGCAGGTGGAGAGAGCTGCTGATGTTCTGCTTTCGCATCTGGTTGTTGATACACTGGTGGAGGAAAAGACAAGAAGTATTGTTTAACGTGTTCACATCCACTGTATGTGCATTGTAACAAAAATATTATTGTTTCCTGAGCCCAGTCTTGATGATTCGAACTGTGTTAAAGGTACTTACTGCTCCAGGACGTGGAGAAGGAGTGATGCCATTGAATCGGACCCACTTGGTGTGGGACTGCTCCACTGTGGCCTTCTGCATGTACTTCCCCTTGGAGAACACCTCTTCTACAGCAGTCATGTTGTAGGCACACACTGCTGACAAACCCACATTTCCCCTGGGAGAGGATGATGATAAAGGAGTTGGGAGGGAAGAGAAGTCAATTTAAGGACCTGTATTATATCACAATATTCCATGTTTATTCCAAATCTCCAAACACTGACCACTGGGAGGTGAAGACCCCGTAGATGACCGTGTCCCTCCAGTCAGTCCCCTTCAGAATGAAGACATCATGAACTACATTGAAGACAAAGTTGAGCTCGGGCATGGAGCAGACCAGCTTGGCTTTCAGGAAGGATGTCCACTTCTTCTGCAGAGTGCGCTGCCCACCGAGGTCACCCTGTAGAGATGGTGGTGGTAGAGGCAGAGGCTCAGGTTGATTTTCTTATCAGTCTTACTGTCCTGTCTCAACAGTCCGGATAAGACAGTTGGTGACAAAATTGGTTGATATACTCATCTAAACAAACTTCCATTTCCATCGCCTCCACGCGATAAGCTTTTTGTGCCACACGTGTTTAACAGACTCTTACTGCCCTGAGTTTTGTTTCTCAGGCTACATACAGGAGGTGCTACCTTATTGGTGAGGGCTGCTGGGAGTGTATGCAGCCTGAGGGAATAACTGCAATTCATGCAAGCTTTTTTATTAAAGTTTAAATATGTGACAAAACAGCATTACAATAAACTACTGTAGTGCTGCAGAGGTGTTCTCCTTTGCTGGGCACATATATAAATAGCTCTGTAATAACCTGAGATTCAATTTTATGTTTCTAGGAGTTCGCAACAGTCTTGCTTGTGATGGGATGGAAACATCAGACCAAACTTTGGAACAGACTTGCCTAAAATAGCCTCGGTTATGTTTTGAGAAGCATTTCATTACTAAACCTTGGGACAGGATACAAATTCTTCATCTGACAAATGTTTCAGTGTAGCATAACTCACAAACTGTAGTTGATTTGTACCATGATATGAGGCTCAGGTTAGAACAAGGAAAGAGATGCAAGTAAATGGAAGGAGGGATTAACACTGAGAAAGGCATGCACTCACAGACAACAGGAACATAAGGGCTAAAGAGGGATGCTGCTGGTATGTGCAGATGGTACGTGACGTGTACTGACCTTACAGACGCGAGCCACCCTGGGGATGAGCAGCTTGCCAAAGAATTCGTACTCCACTGACACCTCAGTGAAGAAGTAGTAGATTTTATCGTCCTCACCGTCTACTCTGTTCGTCCCTTCTCTGATCACGTCAGCAAAGACGAAACTGGGCTCTGCAAGAAAAGAAGAAAAGGCAGACTAAGAGACGAGATCTGCAAAATCATCTCCTGACAATTTGACAATCTTTACATTAATGCTAGATCATATGTGACATGTTTTAACTCACCATTGAGCCATGACGTGGAGTACTCTGTCCTCAGCAGGGACTGGGATGGAGAGTATCTGGAAATAATCGGTTCACTGCCTAAGAAGTTATAAGCCGTCCCTGAGTACAGCTCTCCATCTGATAGAAGAGAGATGAATAAAAATATAAAGCAATTTATTGTCCAGCGCTTGCTTCCCGAAAAATCTGAGATTATTGGGGATTATTAAGCATTTTACTGCAGGGCTGACAACCAAAAGAGCTCTTTGTGTAATGACATTAAACTGGCCTCCACTCACCAACCATGACAGTAGTAAAGCTTTGCGAGGGGTCAAAGGAGCACTTTCCTCTACCATCCTCAGGTTGACCTACAAACAAGAAGTCCGCAAGGTTCTGAAAGACGAGGTCAAGATAACATTTCAGTTAAAGTTTGCTGTGAAGAGTGGCGAGCCCAAACACATGTTTGTATGCGCAGCATGATGTTAAGTTAAGGATCAGTTTAGCATGAACCTACCAAGTAGTTACACTGAGGTTGAAAGGCATGTGTACCACAGACATACAGCCGCTCATCGTCAACGACTTGCAGCACTCGAATGTAGTTTAAACAGTCTTTCTGGAAAGCAAAATTTGATTGAGTCATTTTCTTTTACTGTTGACTGAAACAGAAAATCTAACACCATATAAGGAGACAAATAAAACATTAGCATATCATATTATATTAGCTAACTAACCTCCTTTGATTTTCCTTTTAACGTGCACATCGTCATGGGGTTGTCGGCAACCTTCCACTGAACCTTAAAATGGTTAAAAAAAAGAAACATGATTGAAATGCAACATATTTTTATGGTATTTTCATTGCATCTTTTTATGCAGTTGTTACAACATATCCATACATCGTATCCATATTTTCTTACCTTGTTGTTTTTGACTGTCACATTCTTCTTGCTCAGCTCAAAGATGGCCTCCCTGGCTCCCACATATAGTGCATCCTTCTTCTCACTCAACAACAACGTGGTGTAGTTCAAGATGTCAGGTTCCGAAAACTCCATCAGATCTAAATCTGAGCACAAAACAAATGGATCCCATTAACTATAAGTTTAACTTATCAACATGTGTACTGAACAGTAGTGAGAGTTTAATTTAAAGCTGCAATAATCAACATTTCTTATACTGACAATGGATCATATGAATGTAATGCGAAATGGGTTGCTTCTAGTAACACTGTGATCCTACCCTTTCACTGAAGTTACATACTGCAGAAACAAGTGAGGGGGTGGAGTGGCTGTGACAGAGACACCATTTACCCTATTACAAGACACTGTACCATCAAAATGATTTTGAAGCTGTTATTTTAAAAAAGGTAAAAAAAAAAAACATCTAATAACTAACAACTAATGTTGCTCAGTGTCTACTAGATATGTAAATAGGCACCATTTTTCTCTAAAGTTCATCCTAACAACTTTATAAGCTGATATTATGTCAGTATTGTGTTTACAGCTCATTTCTGCTGCCCCCACAAGGCCAAAAAATGTGTGGGCGCATTTGTATTGTGTTGAGTTTATCTCTCGTTATGTTCTTGTGCTGTGATTGATGGCGAACCTAGTGTAGAGTTCGTGTCTGGCTGGCTTTGGTTGTGCCAGGTGCAATTGGGTTCGGGTTGCAGGTGCCTGGACATAAACACCACAATGATGAAAGCAAACACCCTCACTGATTGACTGAACCAGTGACTGTGCTGCAGCAACAGTGCAACTGTGTTTCTGGAGCTATTTATGTAAATGGCAGTATGCACACTGAACTTCCGCCTGTGGTGAGAAAGATGTTCCACCAGATACATGAAAGAAAGGTGTCTTTTGAACTACCTGTTGTGAAGTTTGAGTGTGATAAAATCTAACTATACAGCATGAAGGCTTAGTTTCGGATTAAAATACTCATGGAGCAACTGAACTCTTGAACTGAAGATTGAGTAAGTTCTTTAAAACCAACTCATACCAAGAAGCATGACTTCCCAAATCGAGTGCCTTTCGACACTGTGTTCACGACACAAGCAAAGTTTCAATTTAAATCAGCAGAGGAGTTTCAGAAGTGAATTCACCAAAAAAAGTGTAATTTCTGAGGATGTGAATTACTGTAAAAAGGATATAGAAGTGAAATGCTGAAGGGATAATGCCAACAAAAACCTTTATTAACAACCATTACACATTGATATTCATAGTTTCTTTTTATTTACATGCTTAAAATTCTGTTCAAACATTTGAGTTTTAGGATCTGTGTTCAGTTTTGAAGCCCTTGTTTTTATCTGCATGTCTACTTACATCCATCTTCCAGTAAAGGCAACTCGGACAACAAGCTTATAGTAGCTACAGTTATAGATGTATAAAAACAATACAATTAGCAGAAGTTAGCAGCTAGTCTGGTGATATGCTGCCTATATTAGTCGGGAGTATGAATTCAAGGTGACCAATTCTTATGTATTGCTCTTGGAGCTGTGGGTAAGTAAATTTTAGAGCAATGAAAAACCAGGGTCAAATTTATTGTGCATGTATACAATGATTGTGATTATAATATATTAAATAAGTCCATACATTTGGAAATTAATTCAAAAAGCAGAATAATGACATAATGCATGTGTTTTGCATTTGTGTATTATATGTTTAGTATGGCAACGCTTGATAAAACCTATCAACAACGATTGTTAAATGTATGGTTAATTTAACTAACTAACTAACTAACTAACTAACTAACTAACTAACTAACTAAGACAACAGTGAAAGGTTTACATAACTAAATTTTATTTAATTTGGATGAATTTTTTCTGGCTGAATAATCATCACGTGTTTAGTATTTGTATCCAACGGAAGATTACTTTACCAAAGGAATGATTAGTTATCAAATCTGCAAAATTTTCCTGGCACCAATTGATCAAATATTAAATGTAAATGATGATAAATTCAGCCTTACCTTGGTGTCTCCAGGAGGTCCGAGGCACAGCGTGGGGTCCATGGGTGGAGACCTCCAGGAGCAGCCCCAGAAAAACTCCCAGCACGCCAAATCCCATATTAGACTCTGATAACTTCGGAACAGTGAAGTTTCCTCTGCAAGACAAAAGTAAAGCAATACAAAAGAATGTTTACACGAATGTAGAAATGAGCAAGGTCCTCAGCACAGACGGCAATAGGGGACAGGCATCAAATCCACTTCCCTCATACTGAGAGCTGGCAGGACTGACTCATCCTCTTTTGTATCGCTTAGGAGGTTAGAGCAGCACGTCACAGGCATTTGAATGAAATCGATGAAAGAAGTCCCATTCTGGACAGAAATAACAATATACCACCGCTCTTACTAAAAACACACATGGGTGAAATTCATGGTCTCCTGTGTAAAATACAAGTATTTATTCTGTTTTGTTAAGAAATTTTGTTATATCAATATGAAGGAAACAAGTCAAAACAGCTTACAAAGTTGATATTTTCTATTAAAATGTGTTGTCCTCAGTCTGTAATGACTATTTCACTGACTTCATCATTTAAGCACTTTAGTCATAATGACTTTCTTTTTTTTCAACTCTTCACTGACTTTTCACTGACTTTTCCTGACATTTGGTGGACTAGATGTAAAACTAAATTAAAAGATAAATGAATCGATTACTAGAGAAAATAAGCTGCTGATCAATTGATAATGCTAAAAAAGCTAGTTGCAGCCCTTTTTAGCAATATTGTTGTGAAATATCAGAAAACCCAGTGGTGATGCATCTAAATGTCCAGTCTTACTTCAAAAAATAAAATATGTAATTGCATTACATATTTCTAAGCAAATACTGTACTCATTAGTCAGTTGGGTTCTATAAAAGAAACCTTTAAATCAGGAACTAAAGCTTCTCATGTCTGTTGAGTCTGAATCAGAAGGCATATTGTTAACCACACAGTGAAAACAAAGGAAGTCAACTCTCGCTGGTGTTCAAAAACAACTCTCAATTGCAAATTTCCTTCTTCCGTGTCATCATCCAAAGGCTCTCTATTGACTAAGAACCATTTCAGATATGAGAGGTTAAACATCAAAAAGGTAAACGGATGTGGAGAGACGAAGGGGCTGCATCACATGATGCAGACCTGAACTATCATCATTCATGATGGCAGGAGAAAAAACACAAAAAACACCTGTTTCTTGTTTGTAATAAGCACAAGAGACAGACACAGACACAGACACACACACACAGCTGACACTCATAACAAACTGCGTGTTTCACCTCTATTAGTGACGTTAAAGTGTCTTATGACCACAGTATGACACTTTAATTTATTGTTGGTGTGTGTGTTGTGTAACAGCTGAACACCTCAGGCTTAAGAAAATCCCTCTTTTATTGAAAACATATCACTCTGCACATGGGTGTGTCCCTTTGCCCGGGATGATGATGACGGCAATGGCCATGACGATGGAAGCGCTTCTGGCAGCTATTGGCTCTTGTCAGATGCGCGTGTTGTTTTCCACTCGCCAAGTCGAGCATTATGATCGGCCTGCCTTTTAACAGCTCTTTCTCGGGACGTGCTTGATAAGGACTCCATTGTGCTGCTTAGAGTTTAACTTATTGAGCCCAGATGATGTCAACATATTCAATTAAACCATGTCATATGTAGCGCATGTTGTTTCTTTGGCACTCTTTAAACTGGTAAAATCAATGAATTATTTGTATGCATTTTACAGATATACTTAAGTAAAGAATGTGTGTACAAGTGCAGATACTTAAAAGACTGCTAAAAGTAACTACTGATTCAACTTCTTTACTCAAGAAACAGTAAAAGTACATGCTCTGAAATGTATTTAAAGTATAAAAGTATTCCTCTGAAGGACATTTCTACTGACCATTTCTGCGCAAAGCTACCTGAAACCCTCGTCCTATTTATATAATTCAAGACTATTAAACTTAAAGGTAGAGCTATTAGGTTTTGTCCGAGCAGTTGGTAAACACATGAGAAAGGTCGCTGATTGCTGAGTCTCATTGCCAGGACGTCAAATATAGACATTTTTGATTGGTAAGCAAGTAAAAGAACAGATATTTGTGGTAAAATGATGGGGAGTAAAAGCAAAAAGTTGTTGGAAAAATATATACTCACATAATGTGCATACACCTGAAAAGTCTAATCTGTTTGTGCTTTGTTACTTCCCACTTCTGGTACTTTATTTGGTATATTTTTATGCATCAAATAAATGAGACTCAATTACTTTAACTAAGGATATTTTTGTTGTCTCAGTACTCTATTTTCTCTAAACTGATAACATCTTCTGGTTGAACTGGTTGCCTATTTTAGGTCAACAGAAAAGCTGCGGGGGAGTAAAAAAAAAGCTCATGCTTTAAAGCTTAAGTAAAATATTAAAATAAATCTCTAAATCTGTTCTCAATCCTGCTTGTAATACATGCAATGTTTGCCAAATTTACTGCTAGGCAGGGCACATGCGAAGTAATAATGGAGGTCAATTTTCATGACTGTCAACCAAATCTATTCAGACATGGATGGAAGATTGATTACCTTCTGTTACTTGGTAATTATCATTATCTGTGTAAGTGATTAACGGACATAATTCAATTGTAAGGCTCAAGTGCCTCCTCTCTCTCAATCCAATCAGGTGAAAGGAGCAGTGTTTGACGTGTCAGCCCTGCACCCTGGCTTTTCCTCTTGTTAATACAGGTGAAGTTGGCTTTTACTCTACTGAAGATTACTCTGGATTGCTGATGGGAGTTGTTGCTGTATGCAGAAGGCAGGTGGGTCAGGGTGGAAGGTAAGGCGATCTGGCACAAAGCAGGTTTTTCTGGTTATTCTCCAAGACGCGCTCTAAAGAAGATGAAGCACCCGCAGCACACCTCCGCAAAATGGGCAGGGTTTGTCATGCCAGGATGGGGATAAGAGGTTATCGGATGTCGTGTAAGATGGAGATTAAGATAAGTTTTCTTTCATAGGGGTTCAGAAGCAGTCTCACCAGGTCTCAGTATGAGGATTTTGCAGGTTGAAACATATGAAATTTTTATAAACTTTTAAGGCAAAATGTCCAACATATGCTGGTTTCCAGCTTCTTAATTCTGATGATTTACTGCTTTTCTTTGTGTTTTATGATAGTTGGTGAGGAATCTTTGGTTTTGGACTGTTGGTTGGACAAAAGATATTTGAAAATGTCAGTATTCTCTGGGAGAGGCATTTTTTTGACATTTCATTAGTCTTTCATTGGCTTACTTACTTATAAAAGGTGTTTTAACAGCTTCCAAACACTGTTTATTCTATCTAGAGAGCAAAAAATTTGTACTACTCAAAGCAAGCAAATCAACTTTAAACTACATCATTAATGTGGCAGAACAGACGCTTTTGCTGGCGCTTTGATATCAAATCCAGGAGATGTCAGTAAATACAAGTAAAATACAGACTTTACTCATCCCGTGCAAATAAGCCACATGAAACACAAACATGAGGTCATTTCTAAACCACATTAGTTCCCATGTTAATATTAATCCTGTGCGAATAGGGCTTTACAAGGAAAATGTGAAGTGTAACTGCTATTTCTGTAGGTCATTTATTCTCATTTTAGATTTTTTAACCATAAATTACAGAACAGCTGATAGGTCATGGGACAAATAAATCATTGTTAACCATGTTTTAATGACCCAGTAGGACCATTGTGGCCCCGTCCACTCAAATATAGGTTAGTCATCAGTTACCCAGCCAAGGGGAAGATAGATCATGCGGCACAGCACGTATAAAGGATCAATGAGAGGATCACCACAGCTAGAGAAAAAGGGAGAGAATGATAATTGTTTATTGATGTGGTTGTAAACCAGAACGAATGGTCCCAGAGGAATGACGCCTAATACTGGGATCATTGGGGGGGTTTCTAGGAGGGTTTCCACTGACTAAATCTGGCAAAGATGGAATTCCATCCCGGTTTCAGCCCGAGCCATGGACTCTCCTCTGCTAGAGAGGGGGTCAAATACACAAGGACCTATTGTTTACTGAAGATGAGGGTAGCCTCTACTCCACTCCACTCCACCCCCATCACATCCACATCATCACTGCAGAGTATTCAACAATGAACAGAGGGGGGGGGGGGGGGGGGGTGAGAAGGAGGGCGAGAAAGCATCACTTCTCCCCCTCTTTCAGTTCTTTTACAGTCGTGCCAATTTAAATGCCAGTACAGCTTAACCCTGAGCCAAGCCAATGTTTCAAAGATCACACAGGCCCATGAGATCTGGATCTGGGAGCATCCTGCAAAAGATGCTCCATAAACTAAGTGATGACGGCAGCAGAGAGAGAGAAAGAGAGTGACGTGTGCACAGTGTGAAAGTATGAGATAAAAATACTTTAAAACCTCTGACGGACAAAATTTATCTACGTTTTTGGCCTTTGAAAAACCCTCTATGCATAAATAAAAGCCTGAAACTAGACTCATCCCTCTATCTGTTCACTCCTGATGCCCTCCATTAATCTTTCCCCTCTGAACCCCGTCAAGGGCAAAGCTTAAAAACAGCTTTGAACCCCTTTGAGTCGTTGTTACAGTAGCAGAAAGAGGCACACTGGCAGCTCCCTCTGCTGCCGAGAGATTTAGAGGAGTGGCCACACTGGCCTGGGATATTTAAGACGGTTACCATGCTGGCAGGTCTCTTTGAGCCCTTTGTGTTCCCCTCTCAGCTCCTTTGGCTGGGCAGGGAGGTTGACACCTGCTTGGGGCCTTGGGGTTCCCAGCACTGTGCTGTTAACTGGGCACACATATTGGCAGGCTGCCCACTGAGGACAGAGGACAGAGAGGGGGAAACTGGAGCCCAGCCTATCTTAAAACAACCTTTTTATTTTGACTGGAGCTGGTCATCAGCAAATCACTGTAAAACGAGGTTTAGCTGCAGCTATGTACTTTTTGATTGCCGTTTATTCCTTTGGCACACGCTGTTAGCTAATTAGGCAAGAACACAATGACAGGCGCAGCCTAATTTAACTACACTCTTCCTTATTTGACCAGTTGTAATGCAGCAAAAGGAAGTTTGTTTCCTCTTTTTTTCCTCTCTTAAAGCCGTTTCACACCAAGTGCGAATTTCCGTGCGGATTATTCAAAATTTATAAAAAATGATTTCATGGGTTATAATGGGAGTTTGCACACCAGGGCGGAACTTTCGTGCGGCAAAAAAAAACTCCGGAACCACTTTGCCGTCTGCGGAATTCCGTCTGCGAAACTACACGCCTGACCAATGAAATCGTTTGCTTTGTATAACGTCACTTCCCGCCTCCGGCTGAGATCACACAAAGCAAAACGATCTATCGGAAAAATGACCGAAACTTTTATCAACCTTGTGTCCCAGCACCCTATTTTATTTGATAAAAATAGGGACGACTACCTTAACACGGAGGTGAAGGACAACATCTGGCTTTCGATAGCTCAGAAGCTTGGCTACGGGGATGATGGTAAGTGTTGAAGCTGTAATAACCTAATGTTGTAAACTTCCAGTGAAGCTAGCAAACAAATGCAGATGTCAGATGATGAATGATTAATTTACTATTATCATTATTGCTATTGTTATTAGCCGGCTCTGTGGGTGCTGAGGAGCTTGATCCTCCCCGCCTCCAATATACTGCATTTGCTATCCTGCAGGTTATATATCGTAGTCTATATAACGTTATACGTATGTTTAGCCAAAACAAATAGACATTGAACGTTTACATGCACGCCCATAATACGATTATAATGCAATTCAGACCATAAATAAACACCTCTACTCTAATTATGTTAATGCATAATGCTTATATTGCAGTAAATATGTGGTGTGCACCGATCGTAAACCCATAAATAAACATGTTTTAGAACATGTGTAGTTGTTGAAATGTGACTGTAAAGTTGCGCATGTGTCCAGCTGGCTAGATTATGGCGTTCTTCTTACCAATATCAATCATCCACAACTGTTTGTAGGATATTTTTCAGTTGATGAAATCCCAGTATCAATCTGCGAAAGGCAGAAGGACAATTGTGCTTGCCGTCTGCAGCCTCTCTTGAGGGATATAGGTGCGCATTTTCAAAGCGTAGAGTGGCCCCAATTTTGTATTTTTATGGAGATTCTGAATGTTTCTTTCAGCTTCAATATGTAAATAAAGCTGTCCTTTCTTACTACACACTGTATTTTTTCTCCATAGCTGCTTTAGTCAAGAAACTGTGGAGGAACCTGCGTGACACCTACATGAAGAGAAAGAGAGAGGAGCTGTCAACCAAAAGTGGCCAGGCCAGCAAGTCAAAGAAAAAGTGGAAATTCTTCGATGCAATGTCCTTTCTAGTTCCAAAATTGCACAGCAGGAGGTAAAGTGATGATTGCAGGGCACGAACATTACAGTACTGGTTCTTTGTAAGGATAGATGTTCAGTGTTTTAGGATAGGCATTTCTATTACAGCAGTGCTGATGAGGCAGCCTACAGTGAGAGAGTTGATTAGATTAGAGTGATGTAACTGTGCATAGTGATGTTAAACAAATTTACCATAGTGATTTAAAGCTACACTGTGACTTCTTTTTTTTTTTTACTTTAACCTAGAATTATAGAAGTCTAGAAAATGACTGCATGCTGTGACTTCAAGTTGCATTTTACAACAGTGTATCCAGTAATATTGACTGTGAGGAGGCAGATGAAGATGAAGGAGAGACAGCTGAGGACATTGAGGATGAGGGGCAGCCAGGAGTCAGCACTCAGACAGGAGACAGGGCCCAGAAGATAGGTGGAGCTCCAAAGAAGGCTAGGTGCAGCCAGGCAGATTTCCTGGAGAAATACCTAGAGAGGAAAGAGGCTAGGGAGCAGGCTAGGCAGAGGGAGGTTCAGGGTGATAAGGATGGGGTGCAGCACTTCCTTCTTGGTCTGGTACCTCAGATGAAGAGGCTTGCACCAGAGAAGCAGTCGTGGGTCAGACTTAAAATGACTGAACTCCTGCATGAGGCAGAATTTGGTGCGGCATACCAGCCTCAGGGAGCTTACTTTGACCAAACATTTGGTCAACTTGGTCACTCCAGCTTTACATCTCTATAGTGTATATAGTGTCTAAATTTAAATATTGTTAAATCAAATTAAATGTGTTATTATTGTTGACTTAATTAACTTCCAATATGTTATTTTTTACTTGATACTTAAATACTGATTGATGATTTATTGTTTTATTGTTATTAAACTGTTATTTCATATGGATTCCTTGTATGTGTTTTATTAAGTATTAAGTTTAACTGACTGTAACCCCAGTAATTTCCTGTTCAGTAAACCTACCTGTAGTAGGCACAATGGAATCATTTATTTAAATTTTACTTAGGGATATTGCTTTGTGTGGGAGAGTGTTGTATGGATGGATCTGGTTTGTAGTTTTAACTAC